>JARFIW010000565.1:12002908-13418377 GCA_036346225.1 Platerodrilus igneus
GTCTGATCTATTTTTGTATTTTCGTCTTTCTTCTATTAAATTTAGGATATCCTTTGTTATACATGGTTTCTTGTTTTTTTGTGTATACCCCAGAATATTTTTGGCCGCCATGTCTTGAACGGTTTAGTATTTTCATCTAAAATTTCATAACGCATCGAAATCTATTGAAATTGGAAATATTAGCCCTAATTTCCAAACTATTTTACGTCTTTCTCATACCAATACATTGCAGTCAATATATCTTCAAAAAAAATACACAGATTTAAGCAAAATTTAAAATTATTAGCACCAAAGCGATTTCTTTAAGTAGGATATGATAATCTTACAGGCAATTAGCTTCACCCGCCTAAGGCATTTCTAAATTTCTCTTATATTAGCATAATTACTAAGTGCATACTATAATTTGTCAGATTGGTTTTAGGCTATCACAAATAGTCTTGTTATGTTCATTTAAACTCAAAATATGTATATTACAGCAGTCATCTTTCAAAATGCTTTCGTTGAACTAATACGCTTCAGACAAATGGTTGTATACCACTCTGCAGTAACCATTCTTGTAGAGGAGATGTTACTACATGATCTGCTTTCGAGACAAATGTTGCGACCAAAACATTTGGAAAACACTTCGAAAACGAATGACTTTTATCGGCTTTCTTCACCTTGAAACACCCAAACAGATGACTGGCGTTTATTTTCTGGCTCGTAATAGTAAATCCAAGATTTATCACCACTCTCGATATTATACACGTTTTAAAAGTTCCCTGCGTTGAGGTGGTCTAGAGTTTTTGACACTAATTCACCCTCGCTGCTTTCTATTGCTTGGTCAACAAATGCGGTATCAATGAGAAACCAATTCTTTACACGCAATTCTTCGTGCAAAATTTTTTGAATTGAGGTTTTCAAATCCCCAATGGTGCCTCAATTTCACGATATGTCATATACCTATTTTTGTTAATGAGTTTGGGCACAGCATCGACGTTTTCCTGAGTGACTGCCGTTTTTGGTGCACCTGCTCTTGGATTGTCGCTAAGATTAATCGTCCACGTTTAAATTCTTCATACCGAAGAGAAAATGTTGACTGATGTGATGCTTTATTGCCGATAACAGAAACCAAATCGATGAGGTATTCTTGTTGAGATAATTGTCTTCAAAAATTATAAAAAGTTATTATTCGAAAATTTTCACGGTTAAATTCCATTCTTCGATTAACTACACGTGTCATACTGAAACTTTAAATTTTATTTAACTAAAGATGAAGGTTAATTTTTAATGCTGACATTTAATTAGTGGCGTCCTCTATGTCCCAGTATGCAAAACATAAAAGACATCCCTTGTAAATCACACATTGTGACATGCATAGAACAGTTGTCCAAGCACGATATTCCAATACTATCGCAACCAGAAGCATTGACATGCCTAGTAATCGACGGCGGTGCTTTTGTGCATATGCTGACGCCCAAATCAAACCAAACGTTTCATCGATGGAGTTTTAGTTGCTTATAGTAAACGGAAGTTGTAGGTGTTCGATCGTGTAGATATGGTAATTAACCAGTACATAGAAAGTAATTTAAAAGCCGACACAAGAGAGTCAAGAGGTTCAGGACAGCTAATGGCCGTCAAAGAAACAGTAAAAATACTTCAAAATTTTCAAGAGTTTTAGCCGATGCTAAAGACAAACTACAGTTGCTCATTCTGATAGTCAAAATACAATTAGAAGGGAAGTATGTGACCCGTGCTTACAGGGACAAAGTAATTTCCTCGTTATCCACGGAACGGTCTCTCTCATCGGCGGCTCCGTGGCGTAGTGGTATGTGTGTGACTACTACGCGCAAAGTTCCAGTTTCGAATCCCGACACGGTCTGCTTGAAAAATGTTAGGCGAGCATTTTTCACAAAAATACACCCTCGTTCGGATGAGAGGTAAAATGGAGGTCCCGTGTGTGAGTGTTGTCACGTACGTTAAAGATCCCTACCTTGCTTGGAACGGCAAGGGTTCGGCAAAATTCCAAATTTTCCAGGTAAAAAGAACTCGCTTCCTGGCCAATGTAGTACCTTCGGGTGGAGCATTGGAAAAAAATCACAAGTAAGGTCTCTCTCGTCTTACGAGGAAGCCGATGCAAAATTGCTGGTGATGCAACAAGGAACGGCCAATATCGTATTTTATTGAAAACAGTATAATCGGACGTGGTAGTTACGGCACTTTTTGCGTTCAATAGAATACCAAATTTGAAGGTGGTATCGATTCAATATAGAGCAAAGAAAACACGAATATAATTACCAGGCCACACATTTTCTGCGCAACTGCCGCGTAAAATGATTGAGTCAATGTCTTTTTTTATTCTCTTACCGGATGCGACACAGAATCAACATTTTATGGAATAGGTAAAAAAAAGTGCCTGGAAGACATGGAATACATTCAGAGAAGTATATACCGCTTTTCCAGCATATTCTGCGGAATGGAAGTCTACCTAAATAGCAGCCAATTCGCACTGATTAAAACATTTGTAATTTACATGTACAGTTTTACAAATAACACAAATAAAGTGAAAACTGTGAGGAGAGTATTTTTCACTTACAAAAAACAGAACGATCGAAAATATTCCTCCAACACAAGACTCACTCCACCAACATTTGAAAAAATCTGCCTACCAGGCCTACATTGGGACTCATTGTATGATTAAAGAAAAAAAACTACTGGATCTTTGCAGTTGCAGTTGGCAAAATAATAACAATGAACCAACTTACACCTCTTTATGGAAGACGGTTTCTGATGCTAGCGTCGGTTGCTAGGAACTACTCTCTTATTAGTGCAGGGACAGCTGCACGAAATGTCGGTGCGTAGAGTACGAACTAAACTGCACTTTTGTTCGGAGGTACTTGCTCGGAGATAAATTCTAAGAAATATTATACTTAAGTATATTTTTTTAAGCAAAACAAGTGAGAGTAGAGGATGGTGTTCGTCCTGGCGCAACGCCACCGCCACCGCGCCACTAATCGCTTTTTAATGGGTTTTCTCATTAAAACCCCATTAGCACTAATCGCTTTTTAATGGGACAATTCTTTAGCACTAATCGCTTTTTTAATGGGAAAACTCATTAACGATGTTATCATTTTTCCTTACGTAGATCCACCTTATGGGATCCACCACTCGGGGCGTTTTTTCTTAAAGTATGATACATAAGTTTGATCTAGAATTTCCCGGGCAATCTAGCCCCGTTTGAATTGTTTAAATCAAACCATCTTTACAAAGTTTTCTGCAGGATAATTTTAAGAAACCTAATAAAACGCATAGACTAAGTTTAGAAATTTCCTCACTCATTTCCTCCTACCTTCCTAGCTCATCTTTCGAGATAAATATATCTTGTTTGGTATCAACTAATATTAGATTTTTCTCAGTTACCTGAATTTCTAGTAATTTTTTAGATAGCATCATCCCCCAGGGAGCTACCTTCAATTTAAGATTTTTACCAGCAGGGATTTCTGCCAGTCCTTATAACTTTTTTAGCCATGCAATACATCAAATTAGTCTAGAATTTTACGCAGAATCCGAATCTGTAAATAGATTTTAAATAGGACCACTTCTTACAATGTTACACCCTTTTAAAGCCTTGTACCTTTAAATTTTTTGTTTATTTAATTTTATCTCGTTTTTGTTTATTTAATTTTAACTCGTGTTTTGTTTATTTAATTTTAACTTGATCTTTAAATCCTTTTTGGTCACACGAGATATACGCTTTAACGCGGAATATCCCGACTATCCCCACATTAACACAAACCCTCGATACAAATTCTTAGCTAATGTATTTATAGAAATGTTATAACGTGATCTAAAATTTACCGCAATAGGCAAATCATTCAATTATTTTAAGAATAACATCAAAACTTTGAAAACAACTTAAAACATTTCTAATTCTTTTTTGCAGGATAATTTTAAGAAACCTAATGAATTTTCAAAATAAAATCAACTCTAAAAAGCGCTAAAGACAACCAATTACATTAAAAATCAATTTAGTTTTTGTAAATCAATTTAAACCTTTTCAAGGGAAACTTAATAAAACACTTTAAACCTTTACTAAAGGAATACCAAACGTGTTGTCTACAGAATGCTTACTTATAAAATAATTAAATACCTTCAACGTCATATTTTTGAAATTTATGATTTGCGTAGTTTTCAAATGAATCACCAAGCGAAAGTACCTGCTTGGTAGTATTAAAATTAACCATTAGTATCTCATTTTACAAGCGCGGTTAATTATTGTTTAAATACAGATAAACTCGAAATTAAAATCAAATTATAGAATGCGTATTCCCATAATTATGGGAATACGCATTCTATAATTTGATTTTAATTTCGAGGAATTGTAGGAAAGTACCTTTCACAATTAATAATCAGACGTCATTGACAAAACAATGCAAGGCTGAGGATCATACATTTCTGTTATTTAATTAACGATTTATTAATGAAAACCACTTATAAGCTAATTCTATCGTTGTCTAATGACGCAGCAATGATTACTAATACGAGGACGGTTTTGTAAATACCTTGGAAGTGAATCTTTGTTTTCTCTAATGGTCGTAATATTTAATTGTATTTACAGGAATTAAAAATTACCGTCGGCATTACTACTCATTTGAAAAAATTCCCGTACAACTTTCCATAGATAATATTAACCGCGTAGTCGTTCAACAAAAGTTTTCTTAGAATAACCAACATTTTTTACGTTCCAGTAGTATGACCTATCAAATTAGTCTAGAATATTCCCAGAGATCTAATGGGTTTTAATTACTAACGTCGATGAAAACATTTAATTTGTATATGAAACTGTAATAATAATAATAATAATGCACTTACTCATACACAAACGGTCTATGTACTAAAATTTTTGTTTTAGTAAAAGTAAAATTCTATACAATAGGACTAAACAGAATTAAAGCAAAGCACAGTATAACATTTATTAATCTTAAAATATACATTACTTTGCTTTATAGATAAATACAACATTTTGTTTGGCGCATGCTAAATTATTTTCTTCGTGTAGTAGACAATCACTAAATTCTCCTCCACGGTCCATCCTTAATGTTCTCAAATTTGGAACGTTAAATTCTTCAATAATTTCAATATGGTTGTGCTGTAAATATCTGGACACGATATTTCGTTTTTGTAAACCCTTCACGTACACTGTGGCACTTGGCGGGATTATCTCTTTTAAATAAGAAGTTAAGTGCAATGACGACAGCCCACTGGTCGACTGATTTTCCCAACTAAGTCCATGCAGATTTTCCAAGAGCCATGTGTTATGTTTCTTGAAATTTTCGTTCAAGTGGGTGGACTCAAAGGCATCTCTAATATTTCGTGCCATACTTCGTCGTTTTCCACGTCAAAAACCGCGACTTCTTTAATAAAAAATTTGCTTGTGTTTTACTGGAAGTCTTGTACATCTAAGATGTACGCCATGGTGCAGCGTTCTTGTTGATGGACGTCAACACCAGAAAAATCCATCTTTAACTTTGTAATTTTGATCGACTCGACGGTACTTTAACAACTAATGCTATCGAACATTGCTCCCTCGTCTTTTATGCTGACGGTCGAGCGTGCGCAGCTCCTTATTATGTTAATCGGTGTTATATGCAAGTCTTGACTAGAAAAGTGACGCTTATAATTGTTTTATAGTGGGTTTTACCTGTTTGTATTTAACCACCAACATCATTTAGAATTTTTTTAAAAATTACTCTTAGCGGTATGTTTAATATAACTCCGTCGTGTAAGATATCAATTATCATAGTGTTTTCCTTAGGTTCTCAAATCGTACGGAATTTTTTTCAAATCGAACGACCCCTTACTGATTTACATATCAACCTTTTACAAACCATATGGGGTTTGTCTTTAATCTATTTCTAAACAGCATTGCTCTGTCTTTTGAGATAAACCCATCGTGTAACCTATCAAATTAGTATAGAATCTCCTGGTGGATCGAAATCAATTATTACGTCTTTTAAAATTAGCTCAAACAAAGACCCGCATAGTGTTTTAAAATTCAAAAACCTAACAGGAAACCACCTCGACATTTTTACTTAGATTTAACTTGATAATACAGCAATTTAAAAAACAAATATTTATACAATATCTATAGTTATTACTATCTCTATAACCCGTCTCCGCGGACGAGTGCATTTAGTTAGAGGAGAGTCCGCATTTACTTTAAATAAAAATATTCAACTCCGTACGTTTCACTAATACGGAATTTCAAGAATGTAAGTGACGCGCGTAATTAAATGCGATCTTGAACCAGGTAAATAGATTGCTATACCATTAGGGTAAATGTTTTCACAATGAGAGAACTGGTACAATATTCTAAAACTTTCCAACACTTTGAATCTAAAATTAATACTTGCGAAATCCAATAGCGCTTTTCGTAATTAACGGTAGTGATTAATATATACACATCTTTGTTATAATCCTTTTTATAAGAACTTAGATACCCATTTCAGTTATGTGGAGATTTAAATTAAACAATACCAATGTATACTTATATTTTATAACATGAACAAGCTAATATATACAAAAATAATTTCTAAATTCACATCATTCATTTCTTATGATAGTAGTTGAGGTAGTTAAATTTTTACTTTAAAACTAACAATTTAGTATATATTAGATCTGAATATCTGCCAACAGTTTTATAAACCCCACCTCCTCGATTATTCCCATAAAATCATCCAAATCCTCGGGCATTACTGACACAGCAGTACAGTGTTGTATTACTTCCTCGTATGACTGACACATAAGACATTTTTCTCCTTCCATCGAAAAACGTTGCCCACATTCTGCTTTTTTACTCGTAGAGCATTGCGAAATCTTCGAATAACCTCCCCAAAGTCTTTATGCATATTTGTTTAATCGTCTCTTTAACTGTATAATCGACAAATTATAACGTCTACGCGAGCAGTTCTTTTTTATGAGCTACTCTTGTTTGTATATGATCCGATTGTACCCGATTTGTGTGCACGCACGAAACAACAGGTACGGAATGTATCCTATGACTTAATTCATTACATTACTTAGATAAATGCCAAGGACTTTAAAAATAATTATAACTCTTTGTCATATGAAATTACTATCTTACGTTCATTTTCCTTGAAGTTTTCGTATAGATTAGTTGCTGATTAATTCTATGTTGAAATTGATATATGTAGGATGTATACTGGACATATGTCGGATGTATGTCGGATATAGTTTGGATGTATGTCGGATGTATGGCATACGGATGCAAGAGGAGAGAGAAGAACAAAGTATGGTGGAGGAGAGGGTTTATGTTAGTTTACGTTGTTTGGAGTTAGGTTAGTCGGTGTTGCCTGGAGTTAAGTTAGATTAGTTGAACTTGTCAGGAGTTAGGTTAGCTAGTGTTGTCTAGAGTTAGGTTTGGTTAGTTGGACTTGTGTGGATTTAGGTTACATAGAAGGAAAAATTGATAGGATAGGTAAGCGCCGCGGTGCTGACCTAACCTATCAATTTTTTTTCTATCTAATTTAAATCCACATAAGGTGGATCTACGTAAGGAAAAATTATAACATGTTAATGAGTTTCCCATTAAAAAGCGATTAGCGTTAATGAGTTTTCCCACTACAAAGCGATTAGTGCTAATTAGTTTTCCCATTAAAAAGCGATTAGTGCTAGTGGGGTTTTAATGAGAAAACCCATTAAAATGCGATTAATGTTAATGGGTTTTTAATGAGAAAACCCATTAAAAAGCGATTAGTGGCGCGGTGGCGGTGACGCTGCGCCAGGACGAACACCATCCTCTACTAGTGTGTAGCGTCATGTTTTTTTGAAGTCGTGGACAGTGACAGTACATCATGAGTTATATATTTTTGACATTTATTTACGTCTTTAAGTAATGGATTTGATAAAATAAAAACCTCTAAAATGTACAATATAAAATTTTCTTATTTATTTATTAACGATTTAGTTTCAGTCGTTTTCATTTATGCAGAACAATTGGAATATTTCGTTTGTCTTTGGTCCGATTGTAACTAAAAACTTTGTCTAGCTTAACAGTTGCCTTTATTAGGTATCTTCAAATAAATGTCATTAGTGAAGTTGATAAAAATAAAAACGATAGTTTTGTAAATTTTATCTAAATCTTGAATTTCTCCCAAATTAAAAATTTACACGATTGAACGTAAGGCCAATTGTAGCTCATTTTATATTGAGCCGTTTGACACCCCACACATGCTTTCAAGTTGCATACTTTCGGATTTAAACGCAAATTTCAAAACGCGGCGGCGACCATGTTGTTATTGTCATTTACTGAAGCACAGATCACTTTAGAGATTATCTTCCGGCTGATTTTTATTCAGAATAATATACTTTAATAAACACCAAAAAGTAGTGCTGGTTTCTGAAAAAAAAAGCTTTTTCCGTTAGGGGAAGTTACTAATAGTCTACTTATGTAAGTAATTTGCATTTAAAGTTTGCTCGTATCAATTCACATTTTACAAAATATTTATCAATTTGATATTAAACAGGTTTGTAAAACGAGTGGGTAGTGCGACATAAATTGATCTGCATAGGGGTGGCAAATGACCCAGGTGCGACCCTTATAAGAATCACTGTATTATGTTACCGATTGTTATTACGTCATCATTAGTTACTTACAGTTCGTGCTCAACCTCATTAAATTCTTGTAAGCTCCTGTTGTAATTTGCAACACTAGTAGTAACTAAGGAAATTATTTCCACACTACTGGGCAAAATCTTTCATTTATCTCTAGCTCTAGCTCGGTTAAGATACACCGTTTCCTAACTTCCAGTATTAACTTTATAAACTGTAAAATGTAATCAGTAAAATGCATTTTAGGAATAAAATGGGGTGTACTTTAAGTGATTTCAATTGATTAGTATAAAAAGCTATAGCGAAGTGTTAGAACCGCGACTATGGAGTTACAAGAAATTCCCTTTCTTAAATGAATTACTAAAACGTTTCCTTAATGCGCTGTTGGAGTACATTTTTTAACTCTTTCAACTCTATTTAGTTGTCACAGTCAATTGGAAATATCCAGTGGCAGTATCTACATTCTAACGCTAGCGCGTTACTTAAAGCCACATTAAGTAATAAAAATGACTTTATTAATTTCAGTCAGTTAATCAGCTTTTAATACGAAAGCAGCCTGTGAAATGTTGAAGCTTTTGATATTTTACATTTAATAACGTTGCTAGTGCAATGCAATATTAAATTAAGGTGAACGATTTAAAAAGGTAAAGCACCCATTATATTAAATACAAGCAGCAATTAGTATCGGGACTTTGCACACCTTCGTATTAGATTCAGAACAATTGCTGAGATACACATGGGAAGTAACCGGCATATTAAAGTGAAATGCCCTAAAACCACCGCATTTATATATAGCAAAATAGAATTTAACACACATATAACCTGAAATTTACTCGAGGTTTAACTCCCTGACGCGACCTAATATGTTGCTAAGTTATTATAGCTAACGCTTACCCGCGGTATCTTGCTCCTGATGCAGCGACTTCATGGCACACAGGATTTTATGGTGGCGTCTGTGTTGTCCCGGCGTTTACCTGGCTGTAGCCCTTTGTGACGAAGTGCCGATACGATCTATGATGAACGATGGGATAGGTATGGAAGGAGGAATCACTCGTCGATAAGTCGAAACACCACTCACACGTCTTCATTTGAGTAAAGTTGGTAGTCAAGTACTTTCTTTCGATTCATTGGCTTCCCGTGAAAATGTCTATCACCCTCAGGAAAGGTTGAAGTTCTTTTATTTACATTGGTTGATACAACTCCGTACAAAGCGTGAGAAATGAATCTTGGCATTCTCTAAGACCACAAAGATAAGCCAACTACTGAACTTTTATGAGATCCAAAACTTTGTATGATTTTCACGTACGTTTGCATTACAACATTAATCTGCATAGAATTTTCTGGTGCTGAGTTTTAAAATTCTCCTAAACCTAACTAATACAGTAAATGTTTTTTAAAAAAAAACGTGAACAAAAGTTATTTATTCATATTTACACAAGTTCAATAATAATCAACTAGACGATATCTCATCCCAATAACCATATATCATAAAATACAGTCATAAAATTAATGCGTTGCAAAGGAAGAATAAAGCAGTTTTCGGTTTTAAATGTATAAATGTGGGAACAAAATGTCGGTTTACACGGAGAGGTTGACATTAACCGCAAATTTAGTATAGCGCAGACGCACAATTAATCACCTTGGGGTAGAAATTTATAAAACGCTACGCATAGTAAAAGAGGAAGATCATTATTAGACAGCAGACAGCAAACTCGATCGCAGTGCTGAACGACGTTGGAACAGCAGGTACGCGAAATTAGCGTAACGGTATCCAAACCTTGATGTCGCTGGTAAAGAAACGGGCTTTCGGGCGCAAAGCAGGTGATTTGATTACCAGTATCATTGTAAGGTGACTAGTGTTGGAAGCTTTTATCAACCACAACAGGTTAATAAAAGATAAGATAATAATAACAAGAACTGTAAGACAATAAAATTTCTTGTTATCCAGATTGTAACCATCAGATGCTGTTTATTCTATTAATTAACTGGAATTCCTTGTTAATCTATTTAAATCTGTGGAGCTTAGGATTAGGAAGGACTGTTAACGTTGGTGTATGCTTGTATAAATTTAAAACGTATTGTATCAAATCCTCATACATAAAAGCTTATTATCATAGAAAAAAAGCAGTAAGTAAAATTTACGTTGTTGATTAATTTTTGTCGAAGTTGTATCATTGTTAATCTTAAGTTTTTTAGCTAAACGCGAGTTACACATCCCCCATATTAAAATACATATAAGAATAAATGTAATTATTATGTGTTAGTAATAGAATGTTACATTGTATTAAATGAAGGTTATAATTAATGGTAAATCAGAGTTCATGTCAAAAATAAGAAAGGAAACGACTACTTTGTATTCCAGACGCTACCTGATACTGCAGGTACAGAAACAATGAACTGCGATAAAGCAGTCTTAATTAAAATTACTTAGAATAAGACGTTGTACTAGTATCAAGAAACTGCAGACAGCAAGATCTGCACTTTCCCACAAAATGAAGTGAGACTAGAGGCTTCATAAATACTGTAAGAGCCCCTGCTCGTCAGTAAGTCTTCAAACTTCATAACTTTAACATTATTGGTAGTTCAAGCTACTCATTGGTAATTATTGCTTGTTAAAATATTGACTTTGATTATTTTTTTGTCAACTAAATTAAGTCATGTTAATGAACGTAACGTACAAGTTGTTATAGAAGAAATAAATCAATTTTATAATTACTATATTAAAATAAATTTGATAGGGTTTTTTTTAGAAATTAATGTAGCTCCTTTTTGGATAAAATAGGGGTAGATTATAGTTATTGTTTTTTTAATTGTTATTTACTGTTATGAAAATCATATTGAACGGTATTGGTTAGGAATGCACGAAGTAAAGTTTTTCTCTGTTTATTTTAAATTAATAGGAAATAAGAGAAGTGTAGTCGAAGCTTCATCAATTTCTAACAGCAAATGGAACCACTGAACTAGTTACCCGAAAAGTTTACCTTTCGGGTAAGCCTTATCTGTGTTGATTCTTTCCAGGTGGGCCGGCGTTCAAAGAGCGTTTAAAGACCTTTCAAGTTAAGCGTAAAAATATTTAGTAGAAGTGTTGGATTTTGTGTACAACTAAAGGTATATACTTATTTTCATAAAACTGTTACGGCACTCCGTCCGCGGTGAAGTAAAATTAATTCAGAAACAACAAATTCAACACGCAATAGAATTTTGACAACGTTTGGGGCCGCTTTTTATTTTTTATTTGTTGAATAGATTTTTGTGCTCAAAAGTGACTTTTTGTTTTTCTTTTTCTGGATTTTTGAAATCGTAATTTTTTAAAGGGAATACCGTTTGGTTTTTAAAGCATAGCTTTTTCGAAAGGTTTTAAGACGAAAATTTAACCGATTGCGAAAAAAAGAAAAAAAACAAAATTTAAGGTTAAGAATATATTATACTTGAATAATGTTACGCGAGCGTTTTTCACAAAAATACGCTCTCGTTCGGATGAAACGTAAAACGTAGGTCCTGTGTGTAAATGTTGTCATGCTTGAAATAGTAAGAGTTCAGCAAAATTCAAAATTACCAAGGTAAAAACTCACTTCCTGGCCAATGTAGTACCTTCGAGGAGGGCATAGCAAAGTCAAATGCGTGGGTGTATAGGTCACCTGTCTCAAAATAGGGAATAACATTTCAAGAGAATACATCGATAAAAACATTTTTAGAACAAGTAAAGGAGAAATGCTAGAAATATGTCAGATTTTTTGTTATTTTCAGAAGTTTGTGATCTCTTTTTAGGAAAAGTGTTACAACATGTGTACATTAAACTCTACAAAAACAATAAACCATAAAATAGTTACCTACTACTAACACTACACCGTTAAGTACACTTATATTATTTTGTTTCCATTGTACAGTTGGGACATGACAACATAAGTTACATTTTAATTCTATATTTGATACACATAGTTGCTTAAGAAAAAAAGATTTTTAATATGTACAATTACCAAATGCTTTAATAAATTAATATAACTGTAGCTTGCAAGGCGGCCACATTATGTCAAAAATAAATTAGATGGGAAAGGAAAATTATTAAACTTGAATGTACAAACTAAATATGGACACACCGTGTAAAATAAATTTCACAAAATATTAATCATAATTAAGAATATTTCAATTTTTGTTTCTATAGAGGTAATTCGGACAATAATGTATAACATTATTTCTTTTAAATACATTGTAAACGTAATAATTTAGGACGATTGTTTATTTTACAAACAACTTAAATAAAATGTTTTATAAATCATATAATGTGTTATTCATTAATAAATACGTCGTAGTATTGTAATGCACGATATTTAGTACGTGAGAAATGTAGAACGATATCTTAAACACAGCTAGATGTTCCAGAACAAAGTACAAGTACGTGGGTTTTCTGTAATCAACGGAACGGTAACCTTTATTTAGCATAGATTAAATTTATTACATTGTATTACCGTATGCTGACCGTAATTAATTGAATTTTATAGTGAGAGAAACGACAGTCGCTAGACACCCGATAGAAAATAATTAATTGTTCACAAGCGATAATTGGAAATGTCGAATTGTAGTCATAGGAGCAAGACCGCACTGTTGGAGTTGGTAGCAGGACAGATAGAAATTTAATAGACAAAACACGGTTCTAAGATGTGACGGTGATCTTCCCGCAGGGGACAAAAACGCGCCGCGCGACTTACTTTATTGAACTACGCTTGCACAGAAAAGGTAAATTTCAATAAACGGGGTTTGTGGAATTATCGTTGTTACAACCGCTTAAGAAGGGGTTAGGCACTGGAAAGTTTATTCCTCTAATAATTTAGAATTTGTGATATGTTGTGTTAAGGAATCTGCTATTGGATAACCCCGTAATTGTTCCAAGAAAAATTTATGTTGCTAGACATTCTAAAATTCCCCACTAATTGTGAGTAGTATGAGATTTTGTGTTTAGGTTAATTAATTATGTACATGTGAATTTTAAGCCTACGTTATAAATGGTCTGTAGTTTTGTAATTGAAAATTAACAAATCAGGACGATAACTATGTCTATGTACAAAATTAGCGAATAAATTGTTACGTTTATTTTTTAATAAAGATACGAATAGTGAGGTAGAGATAGACCGAGATCAGACTTTCGCACACAGATAGTGATAGATGCAGATTGTGCAAATTTCAGAAAAATGTGTAGGTTGGTTCAGACTAGAAAACAATGAGGGTACGCGTCCAACCAGTTCTAGGACTGAAAACCTAATGATGATAAAATTTTCTTCTAATTTCTGGAGATTCATTTATAATTACATGAATATTTAAGCAAAATTGAACATAATCACAAACTAACGATTTTTAATTTAAAAATATCTGGTCTAAATGATTACCGTTTAAAGTAGTAGTGTTGTATACTTACTTATCTAAAGTATTCGGTGTGTGCTTTCACAAATCCAAAATATGTTTTGTACGTTTACTCATTATGATACAAAATGTTCAAAGATAAATTTTATAAACATAAACATACAACTCACTTCAACGAAGAAGACGTGCGCATAATCTCAATAGCAAAGTAAGTATACTGAATAAACTTTTTAAAGGTGTCTGTTTCAATGAAGAAACAGATCGTGATTGCTATCGCTCGGATACCGGAAAAAATCTCGGTGTATGTAACAAGATATGTCAAGTTAGTTTTTAGTTCTTTTCTGCTGTGGTGAATAACCAAACAAGTCGAATTATCTGCTTATTACCGAACAAAAATATAGTCTATGTCTATCTCTATTAAAAACAACAGATAACATTTCTCTTTAATTTACCTATATTAAAGATGTAGGAGTAGGCAACCAACCATACTCCTAAATAACTAACCAGTTAGCAATCAGCATGCAAACAAATAACATACACTTTTAAAACATCCCTCACCCAATAGTGGACTCTTGAACCGTCCAAATGTACAATACCAACAAACCTCAGTTTAAAAGGAGCTCCAAACGTTAGAGAAAAGCACTTCTTATTGTTTTCCTTTTATAGAAAGCCACCAAACTTCTTAGAAGCAACTTAAAAACAGTGTAAGATGGTAGTCACCAAGCTTCTCGTGCACTAAGGGTTTTTCTTTATACTATCTCATTGTGACCATCAAATTTAATGGAATAAAATGAAGGGAACTCCCAAAACGCTATGGACAGCATTCCGCCATAACTTGGACTGATGTACCTCCGAAGCCATCACTGCACCAAAACCACATCCTACGGCACGTGACCCCAAGCCGTCCGTACGCCAGCAACCGGCCAAGAGCCGTTAGGTACCGAAACTTACGGACATTCGGGTTTTACGAGGAGAGCTTGGTTTTAACGTAGTCCGTGCGAGGTTTACTTACAACCATAAACGTCTTTACCTAACAACAACGTCGTGAAGCTGTAACACAGAATCTCATTCTGCAACTTTACAAACTAAGTACTTTCAATTCTAGTGTTAAAGATGCTTGAAATTTAATTACGCACACAAAAACATTTGTAAATTTCTCTTGTGTGCGAGTTACATATCCCCCATATGAAAATGTATATAAAATTAAATGCATTTATTATGTCTTAGTAGTAGCATGTTACATTGTATTAAACATAGGTTATAATTAAAGGTTAATCAGAGTTCATATCAGAAATAAGAAAGGAAGCAACTACTTTATATTCCAAACGCAACATGATACTGCAGGTACAGAAACAATGAACTGCAATAAAGCAGTCTTAATTAAAATTAGAATAAGGCATTATATATTTATCAAGAAGTAGCAGACGGTGAGATCTGCACTTCCCCATAAGATGAGTGAGGTCAGAGGCTTCATAAATACTTTGAGGAGCCTTTGATTGTCAGTCAGTCTTCGAACTTCATAACTTTAACATTGTTGGTTGTTCAAGATACTCACCGTAATTTTTAATTATTAATTGTTGATCTATTAACTTCAAGTTTTTTTGTCAATTTCAATTACTTAATGTTTAATGAATATAAACTTCTAAGTTATTGTAACAGAAATAAGTCAGTTTTGTAATTAAACAATTAAAAATAAATTTGATAAAAGAGTTATTGGCGACAAAACTTTTTAAAAAGAAGCTCTCAAAGGCCCAAAACCTATCTAGCGTTGTGCCTTTAATGTTAATGTATAATAAATTCATATCTATATTCTAACTTGTAAATATATGCTATCTTGGTTACTACGTAGCATTAACAAAGTGATCTCAAACAATCAGAACGCCACAAAGAGTTTAAAATGCTACGCAAAAACAATAACATAAGGTAAAAAATAGAAATGAAAGGAAAACGATATTAAATGCTAAAATGTACTTCAAATTCACCAACGTTTGAATATTATGTGTCGCCAAATGACGTAAAAGATCCGAAAAGCAGAAGCATGAAAAAGATAACAGTATTTTCAGCAAGTTTTATCAGTATTCAAATGAGATTTATTATTCTAGTGAAACAATTTCATAACTCTATTATTGCAGCTTTTCCAACACAACTTCGATTGTGTTGTGGTAGAGTTAATATATGAATGTAATGGAAAATATAATACAATTTTCAGAGTTTCTAGCGCAAAGGCTTAAACTTTACCGAAATAATTACTCTTTTCGTTTTACATTGCATATTATATTCAGAGTATCTATCCTTTATTATATATTTAACTATTTAACTATTTTATTACGATGAAGACTTTGTACCTATTCTAATTATTTTCATATGCTTGCAAATCATTTCCAAAATCATGTTTTGAATTTACATGAAAAAAAGTATTAGATAATTACAGGTATTGTTTACCATCTCGATGTAAATAGTTCCAATTGATAGATGTGACCCTGCCACTCGAACTTTGATTATCTTTCTCTTCTCAACTCCGAGAAGTTTTCTAGTCCTAACCTTCACCGTGTATTCAACCTTAAAGAGTGAGACTTAGCGACTCTATAGTCCAGTGTTAGTACTCCGCCTTCAACCTCCCGAAAAAATCCCAGGTTAAGGACTCCATCCTTATCAAGAGTCAACAGTTACTTAGAACGGCAAAGAAGCGAATAAGAATTCTGGCACTCTTTTGTCCTAGAGAAGAGAAATGATCCCTGATGACGGATGAACCGCTAAGTTGCTGAATAACTTGAGGACATATAGGCAACGGAAAAACAACTATGTTGAAGATTCTTATACATATCCCAAAACTATACAACTGTAAACGTTATACAAATAGATAACACGCCTTTTTAGTAAAATATGTGGTAAATTCCTCCATTGTTCGGATCTCCAGGTAAAAAGTACCAAGAAAGAGTGTTATCGGAAGAAAGTTGGACATACTTCTCATACTCAACCAGACAGAGCCTGAAGTGTCAGGTCAGAAGCTTTAAAATCAGAGATCAGTACGTTATGAGTACATATTGTGGGAACAGGTTAGTTTCGATTGGAAGAGCAAAAGGACTTCCAGTCGGGAACTACTAAATAATTTCTATTTCAGCAAATAAAGAAAAAAGGAAGGGTAGAATTTGTAGTGAACAGAAAGGTAGGATAAAAAATGAATTTTTATGAACAACGTAGAGATATGATTACTTTAATTAAAATTAATACCACTACATATCCATTCCAACTAGCACAGTATGTGTCTACCTAAATACAACTGGTCATAATGTTGAAGGAAAAACGTAAAAAAAATACGTTAAATTGAATTTAATTTCATTTAGTTTAATAATGATAGGAGTAAAAGTTTAAACTGTAGGGATACGCCGATTAGAAGAAAGTACTAATAAAGGATAGCGGCGTAAACTATTACCTGGTAATTGCAAATACTCTACCTAGTCTGTGCGGTCCATAAAAAACGTAGCAAATTGAGTTAAAAGTAAGCTACTTGGCAGAGCTGCTTAATAGATTAATTTAAACAATTTTATCTAAAACACCAATTTCACCAGTTCGGGTAGGGTTTTAACCCTTATTTTCTTCTAAGGAGCTAACATTTTTAAAACGTCTTTCAATCTAATGTAAAATCAAAACAAAACAAATTATTAAGTTTGTATTGAATATAAATGTACGACTTATAAGTCAAGAAACATATATTGACGTGATTAGAGGTCGTAGAGAGTTCATATTTCATCATCTCATAAACATCCAACGTCGTAAATTCGAGAAAATTCAAGAAGAAGTCCAATTATGTAGATATTTATTTATTTATATAGAAGAACGTATTTGTGAAAACGCCCGTTATAAAAAGTGTAAATGCATAAAGACCGTGACTGAATAGAGTTTTTATTTTTATTGTATAACTTAATGCCGAAGAAATCGTGTCCTAAGATAGGAATAGCTAGCTCTAAGAATAAGGTACATAGTTGTTCGTGTTGTGAGCGTGCGATTCGTAACATACGGTCTGCAATTTCTTACGGAAGCAACCAAAAGAAAAGAAGTATCTATCTTCAAAAGCAACAACACAAATAAAGTAAACAGAAAAATACATTGTACATGGAGCTATCTTCCTTTTGGTACCATCCTAGGATGAAGAAATGCGACTGGGTACTGGAACCAACAACTTATCTAAACAAGCACAAAACGCATTTTAAAAGCGCACTTTACAACGAAAGGACGTTGTATAACAGAAAAATCGTATAAGTAAGAGCGACGAACTACGTAAGAAAACGAAGTAAGAGACTTTTTCAAAGTTGCACTTTTATTTGTACAACTTCAAAATCATGGAAGAAATAACACAAAACTATTCACAGCAATAGAATTTTACAGGTTCTACAAAAGTAAGCAAAACATATTTATTCCAGACAACGGCGAAAACATTCGTAGTATCCAAACAATAACGAAGGCAAGATACGATAATTAATTCCATTGAATTTCGTTGTTGAATGGGAAAGCAGAATATATTTTAAAACATCTTAACGAATAGGCAATCAGTCATACGCCCAAGAAAAATCAGTTGCCTGATTTTTTAGAAAACAGTAAATGTGTGTATTATTATCTATCCATGCTACGAGGAACGGCTGAATTAGCCCACCGATTTTATTACCCATAAACAAAATAGAATTTCACGGTAAACGGACAGATAAAAACCCTCTTTAAAGTATTTAATGAGCGAGAGGTTTTAATCTTTCGACGAATAACTATTGGAAATAACAAGCAGCAGCTAGAATGTGTTCCAGGGAATTGATAAAGCGAGCTTTTAGCTTTTAGATGTAGTTTACGGCCAGCAAACATTACAACGAATTTAAAAACGGTTATAGAGAAAATATCCCACGTACTGAGGGAGATTTTTATACAGGACGGTTTAATACGTATTTGTTAAGAATGTATTATTTGAGAATAACATAAAAAGTTACTATAACAATCCGTTGCGTCGGGAGTGAAACCGGATTCTTAAAATTAGTGTAGCTTGGGAATAAACTAAGCCACGGAGCCGCTCAGAATACAAAACCGCAAGTATATAGACCAGATTAAGAAAAACACATTAAAGATACTTTCAAGGCACTGCAAAAGTTCAATCAATACAGAATATAGAGGAAAGCTGCGTGAAACCAATCTTAAGGTTGTGTCTAAAAGAAAATGAGATTCTAAAACTGTTTATAATATGGTTTTGTAAAACTTTTTTCGTTTCTTCTTCGTGCAGTTTCTCTAGGTTTCTCTTTTTCAATTTATTTCTTTTTGTTAAGGTTTTAAGGTGGTTTTAAAGTTTAATTAACGGTATTCGGTTAGGCAATTTTCTCTACCTACTTCGCTGCTTTTTTTCTTGTCTGCACGGAATACCGTAACAGGTTTTTTTCACAAGAATACAAGAATACGCCAGTATTCGGATGTGTGCTGCTATACACGTTCAAGATTACTGTCTTGCTTGGGTTGGCAAAGTTAAGGCTAAATTCTACATTTCAAAATATAAAACTAAACTCTTGACCAAGTTATTACCTTCAAGCCTTAATATATAACTTATCATCCGGTCATGCTTTCTTTCAAGTACACTTTTCATGTTTATATACTTGTGAACCATTTTTAGTACCTTATCGTTACTAACTTTATCAGTCTAGCTGATCTTAAACGTTCTCTATTGCATCACATTGGAAACGCTTTTAACCTTCTAACTCATTCTTTGTTTTTGTCCATGTTTTTCAGCCGTACAGTGCAACGCTTCTAACATAGTTTTTTCCTATCGGTCAAAACTGTCCAAGGTTTTCAATTCTGGCTTTTAAACCTCAAATGTTTTCTTTCCTGCGGGATAGGCCTATGAAAGCTAAAGTGTAAGAGAAAACAAATGTACAAAAGTATAGACCTCTTTACGCAGCACTGTTCGCGACAGCTAACCGCTTTAAGGAACGAGCTACAAGTGTCTTCTTTATTATCAGTAAAGCCACACTACGCCCTAACGATTTTTGCAGGAATTTGTGCAAGACTTCAGAATCACTCTTACTTTAAACATAACATTATGAGGAAATTAAGATATATATATATATATATATATATATATATATATATATTGTTGTGGTACTTTAGAAAAATTCTCGGACGAAGCTGGGACAAAGCTTTAACATCAGTCCTTTACCTAACTCATTCGAGCCTGACGAATTGAGCGTCACAAGATTGTTGCAGACGTGGATTTATACTTTTAACATCGAGAGTGTCATCAGTTAATTTTCAAAAATGCACAGATTTCAAAAAAAAATTGCTTACCCGTTTATTTCTGCTTCAAAAATCTTCAGCAGCTTCCCTGGCTAGCTCAGCTGTGCCTCTCCTCGGATACCTAAATATACAACCATTCTTCTTTCACACTCGCACACCATTCAATAAAATCACCAAATAATACAACAATCATCCAATCTTTTATTTACCGCTATTTACAGACAATTTATTCACATGTATAACCAAACAGTTTGGTACACTAATTACAAACTCAAATATGATATGTTTTAAGGTCCTTGATTTTCTAATTATGTTCAAACAAATTCAGTAAAATATGAGTAGATGGGCCCCACATATTACCCTAAATTGACCGTACACTGGAGTATGGTGAGCTCATAATAACCCAGTTTATTTAGTAAATGCTTTTTACCTTGTATAAATTAATACAAAATTGATAGACCCGTTTACCCTTTACAATGTAATTTATATTCAGAATAAAATTTTATAAGTTTTAAATACACCCCTTTTCAATATTTAACCCCAATAAATTGTCCAGTATATGTATCTTTTCCAATGAGTTTATATAACCATAAATAAACCCTAAAATTCACTCATACAGCACCAAAATTTCACAAAAGTTTATCAGACAACAAAAGTTTCAAATAAATTACCTGGAGAATGCTTCAGGCTTCCATTCCTTCGACGACGCTCACCAGAACATCTTGGCTTCGTGACCATGCGCTGTGATATTCAGCGGAATCACATACGATAACCCCAATTGCGAGCCAAGTGCCTCCATTCCATATCAGCATAAAATCCTGGTTGTTGGTGATGCTTATCCCACATATATTATGCTTCCATTTATTGATTTTCTAGCTTAGTATAGTAGTAGCCAGACCTCTATTAATTTAATATACACTACACGTATTTCGCGTTAATAAATAAAAAGGCTGCTACTAATAAGTCACACGTGCTAGCACTATATTTACTGTATTATTAAGACATCTAATACTCACACAAAAAAACTCTACTATAATATAGGTCTGCATTCAGTACTTTATTGTAGTAAAGTAGTATAAAAGCGAAGAGAAGACAAGACAAGAGAAGAGACCCTTAATAATTTCCATTCCGTATTTATATTGTTTCAGAATCATACCCCCGGACACAATTCCCGTGAAAAGCTTATTTTCAAATTTAAATTCTACTAATTTTGATACAACCGACTTGAATATTATTGGAATTTACTCCGTTTACGTGCCGTACGTATCCGAAAAAGCTCCCACTTGTCGCGTTTGTCTACGTTTGTACAACTGTCCATTTTTAACCAATGATAATATTCTTTGTCGTCACGAATCCCGCCTAAACTATCTTTATCTCTGTCTGATGCATGTCTGCTGTCGCGTTCAAAACCCCACTTGAGTTATAGAAAATCGATATTGCTGACAGCTCATCTACACTCCACGTGGATATAGTGCGTGCGTTTTCAATATCAACGCTTTTATCTCTGTCTTTATCTGTAGTATATAACCGATCGTGCATTTCCCTTGTTCTTTAAGAATTTTGTTAGCTTGTTGTTCAACCCAAACTAACGGTTGAAAATATTTTCTATGAAGTCCTGTCTTAATATGCTCATAATTTCGACAAATGTAACCTTTTTAAAAACGCAGGTGTTTGTTAATTATCGACAGTTTAGCATAATCATTCTTAGATTTTATATTTCGTCGTATTAGATAAAACTAACGTTTGCTTGTTACAAAGAAAACTTTTGCCTTGAAATTATTGATTTTCTTGCCCTAGTGGGTTTTCTTATGCTTGTACGTGTTGAATTAAAATAAATTAAAATTAATTATGCGTATTCTATTTGCTTTAAAACTGTTTTTCTTTATGTACTTCTAACCTTTCAATTATCAATTATAAAAATACGTCAATACTTGTCCGTTCTCCCTAAATGAATTAAATAAATTTTGTGCGTAAATAATTTGTTCTTTTCTCTATACAGGGTGGCTGAAATTCCATTGTTTACCCCAAATTTAACCTTTTGAATCCAGAACAATATATATATATATATATATATATATATATGTATATATATATATATATATATATATTTAATATGAAGATGAAATTAATTATATTATATTATATATTAAATTATATATATATATATATATATATATATATATATTCCATTTTTCAATTACTAGCTCGATTTGAAATGATCATTTGGGCTTTGCATAAAAGTCTAAGTTATTATTTCATCTTATTCACTGTAATCCAATATTATTTACCAACTTACCTAGAGTAATTAACTACCTAGGTAAAAGAGATGGGGTCTTTCATATAAAGAAACTTTATTGGAGCATTCCTCGTTAAGATACAGCCCTTTAAAGGTGGTACATAAAATTTGTTTTTAATTTTTTTATAAACACTAAAAAAGTTACAAAATTGAAATTAAGGTGACATTTTTTACTATCAAAATACACTTACTCGGTAATTTATTTGGTTTACCCCATGGTTGTAAAGGGTGGAAAACGCAACCCCTAAAATTTATTTCCAATGTAACTTTTTGTCTTATTATTTGTTTGCCATTTTAAATTTTATGTCCAATCACTTATTTCATTCTAAACAAAAAATGTATCTTAAATTTTTTGCCCAAAATTAACCAGTTCGCAGAAAAAAATTATTTTACAAACAACTACAGAGATACTTCGTCATAAGACGAAAATGCGAAACTAATTTATCTAGTAGACCGCCACTAGTAATAGTGACAATTAAATTGTTATCACGCTGTCAGTTTGTAAATTTTTGAAATTGAATTAATAATTGTGTGTCGTTGTTCTGTTCTTAATTTGTTAGTTTAATAATTCACTTTTTATTAAAATGGCATACACAAATGCGGAAATGGCTGATATGCATTACGTTTACGGTCTGTCGCAGGGTGATGGGCTAGAAGTATGTAGAAAGTATGCTGAAATGTATCCTCAACGGCAGCTTCCTTCGCATAGAATATTTGCCCAACTTCATCAACGATTACGAGAATATGGTTCATTCGAAAAAAGAACGCAGGATTGTGGTCGCCATTGAGAAGTTAGAACACCACAGCTTGAAGAAGCAGTACTTAATTTGGTTGAAGAACAACCAACTAGCAGTACTAGAAAAATTGCGTTCGAGTTAAATGTTGATCATATGACGGTATTTCGAATTTTAAAGGAACAACTCTTATACCCCTACCATCTACAACGAGTACAGGCACTGTTACCGCAAGATTTTCCAAACCGTCTTGAATTTTCCAATTGAATGCTGGAAATGATTAGAAAAAATCCTGACTTTCTAAAGACGAATTCACAGACAAATCTACTTTTTCTCGGGACAAGATTATTAATTTTCATAATAACCACATATGAGCTGATGAAAACTCTCACGCTATTGTCCAAGCTAATTATCAAGAACATTTTTGTCTTAACGTGTGGGTCGGAATTATTGGGAATTATTTATTTGGCCCTCATTTTCTACCTCTTCGATTAAATGGTGAGGCATACACTCAATTTTTAGGAAAAGTGCATCCGGTACTGCTAGAGGAAGTTCTTTGTGGTATAAGTAGGGTTATGTTTTTTATGCATAATGGGGCTCCCGCACATTTTAGTCAAGCAGCACGTCAGCATTTAACTCAAACATATCCAAATCATTGGATACGTCGATGAGGACCACCGAATTGGCCCGCTCAATCCCCGGATTTGAATCCTCTCGATTGCTCTACTTGGGGACATTTACAGAGTTTGGTTTATTCTACTCCTGTTCGCGATGTAGAGGACTTAAGAAACCGCATCATCGATGCGTGCAGAGTAATTAGAGAATCTCCAGGAATATTTCAGCGAATACGTGGCTCAATGCGCCGACGTCTAGACGCATGTGTAATGACTGAAGGTGGACATATTGTACATTTAATATGATTTCTACTTGTTGTATGTTTTGTTATTAATAAATTAGTTTTGTTTATTCATCTTTAATCATACTTTGATGCAGGTAGTAACTACAAAGTAACAATAATAATCCATTTCGCATTTATGACGATGTATCTCTGTAGTTGTTTGTAAAATAATTTTTTTCTGCAAACTGGTTAATTTTGGGCAAAAGATTCAAGAGATATTTTTTGTTTAGAATGAAATAAGCTATTGGAAATAAATTTTTAAATGGCAAACAAATAATAAGACAAAAAGTTACATTGGAAATAAATTTTAGGGGTTGCGTTTTCCAGCCCTTACAACCATGGGGTAAACCAAATAAATTACTGAGTAAGTGTATTTTTGATAGTAAAAAATGTCACCTTAATTTCAATTTTGTAACTTTTTAGTGTTTGTAAAAAAAATAGAAAACATATGTACCCTCTTTAAGGCGCTGTATCTTAACAAGAGATGCTCCAATGAAGTTTCTTTATATGAAAGACCCTATCTCTTTCACGATGAGGAATCACCCCCTGAAATGTTTTACACTTATTTTGTTACACCCTGTATATATGAGATTAAAAACTTGATACGCATCAAAAAGGCACATAACAAAGTTTAATGCCTATCTGAGGCAAAACCTTCTGGTAATAAAAGAAATTCAAAACACGATATAGGAATAAACCGGAAAATGTTATTCATAACTAGCGAAGGGCATACATATTTCTATACTCTTAGTATGCACTCATTAAACAATCATTTTAATTTTTTTAACTAGCACGCAAATGGAATACACATTTGAGTTCACACGTCATATAATTTCACACAAAACCCTACATTTAAAACATACAAATTGATTCTTAAAAATAAATGATAGCCTAAAATTTATAAATTATTTTTGTTGGAATTCTTCCGCAAAGAAGTTGTCAATTGTATGGTATAGATGTGGCAAAACTCCGCCCAACCCATGGTTTTCATCTGGATAGCTCTAAAACATAACTTACTTAAAATAACCCTGGAATAAAGTTGGTTTTACCTGTTGATGAAACATAATATCAGCCTGTTCTAAAGCTTTAGCTAATGCCATACTCTGCTGATAGTGAACATTATCATCTGCATTTCCGTGAATTAGGAAAAATGATTTGTTTCTTAAATTCTCTACGTGCAGTGTAGTATCCGTATTATTGTAACCAACTAAATTATCTTCAGCTGTAGGTAGACCCATATAACGTTCGGTATAGATACTGTCTAAAAAAATTTAATATTAATGTTTTTATACATACTAAAAGGCAGTAGCAGTTTCTACCGTAGAGCAATTGAGCAAATGCACCACCTATATTAGAGTAAGCAATCTTCTTCCTGTCAATGTACTTTACCTTATGTCTATGAAGAAAATCTAGCTCTGCTTGATATCAACTCATAATTTAGAATGTTTTCTGAACGGGCGCTGTAACTTTTTCGTGTATTGTTCTAATGCTTTTTGGATCGTGTTCCTATGAATGTGTAGATGAGAATGGACAGGTTGTATTTTTGAAAATGCCCTTGGCAGCAAAATATTATTCTTTTATTATATTTTAAGAATGCTTTTTTAATGAGGAGTAGTATTGTGGCTGCCGGAGGGGGGGGGGCACTTTCAAAAATTCAGCCTGTTCATTCTCATCTACATGCACCCAGAAATACGATACAAAAGGAATTGGAACAAAAAACTAAAGACAAAAAAGTGCCCGCAAAAGAGAAAACGTTTTTTATGACTGACTTCCGTGTGGGTGCTATAACGTTTTTTGTATACTGTTTTTTGATCTTATTCTTTTTGTACTGTGTTCCTGGGTATGTGTGTGTAAATAAAAATGGATAAACTATTTTTGAAAAATGGTTTATTTTGGTGCCTGTGTCATATTTTTACAAGTTTTTGAGGAATATTTTCTTCCATGCGTGCGCTGTAACTTTTTTGCATATCGTTTATTGTTCTGATTCATCGTTTTTGTATCGTGTTCCTGTGCGTATGTAAATAAAAATAAGCAGACTGAATTTTTGAAAATGCCATTGGCAATCAAAATATTGTCTTTTTATTATTTTTAAGACTGTTTTCTTTTGTGCGGAACAATATTTTGGCTTCCAAGAGAGCATTTTCAAAAATTCAGCATGTCCATTCTCATTCGCGCACATCTAGGAATACGATACAAAAAGAATTACAACATAAGCAAAGCCCAAAAATAAGTTGTTGACAAAACCGATTTCTGCAGCTGGTATTTACACAAAAACCAGAAGTATTATACATAATATTGCAGTCTCGGCTGTTCACTTGTTACGAGACGGCTCCGTGGCGTAATTGGTACGCGTGTGACTATTATGCTCAAGGTCCCAAGTTCGAATCCCGAAACGATTCGCTTGAAAAATGTAAGGCAAGCATTTTTCACAAAAATACGCCCTCGTTTGGACAAGAGATAAAATGGAGGTCTCGTGTGTGTGTGTGTTTTGTGTGTGTTGTCACGCACGTTAAATGACCTAACTTAGAACAGCAAAGTTAGGTAAAATTCAAAATTTTCCAGGTAAAAATCTCGCTCTCTGGCCAATGTAGTACCTCCGGGTAGAAAATTGGAAAATAAAATATAGTGGTTACTTGATACGAGTAAAATGGGCATTTCGTTATAAATTTAAATTTGCTCTGAAGAGGTTAGTACCCAGTAACAATTTTAAGAATGCACCGACTAAGTACAGTGGCGTGAAAGTGGGTTCCAATGGAAAAAATAATAAAAATAGTAAAAGTAAAGACGTAAAAATAATAAAATGACTAACTACAAACAAATTGCGTTGCAATATTCACTTACTGTGAAAGGTTTCTCGGTTGACATAATTTAAGGGGCGCCAAACTGTCTTGACTGAAAAATCCCATCCATATTATTCCTACACGGAAGACGGTAATTTGGAATATGCCCCTTTTGCTTTTTGGTTTCTTAAATTCATCACCTTACACTTTAACTTTTGTTACGTTAATTCGTGGCAGCCACGTTGGGCGCCAAATTTATGTTACGTTGGCTCGTAGTCGTGCGTAACACACAGAAAGTCAAGGAATGACCGGACTCAATCGGAGATTAGGGGTGGTTGTAGAAAGCAGACTGACATATGATGTATGCGGCGGTAAGGAGTTAGTGATAATGCCTGCAAGAAAATTAGTTAAGCAAACCTGAAAAAAAAAAATAAGCATAGCAGCAATGAAAAGTCTAAGTTATTCAAGACTTTGCAGAATGTAAATAAAACTGTTCAGATAAACTATATAATATAATCACGATAAAAGCATTACAAAATTTTTTATCACAAAGTGAGGTAATATTGGGGAGTAGCAGAAACGTTTCCTCACACACCAATTAAACATAAATCAGATAAAATGTTAACAAAAGATAAATAGATAAGACACAATTGATATGAGTAATCCAGTAGTATTGATTTTGTTTTTCTTTCTTTTTTTTTTCTTAGTAGCATGCACTTCTATTGTAAAAAGTATCCGTGCGACAAAGATATTGCAAAACAACGGATAGATATTTAAAGTCATATCAAGTAGGAAATAGTTCAACTTACATAAAGTCCTTCAGTAACGCTTCCTTGCAATTGAAGTGTGGGATTCACGATGTCCTGCACTAACGAAGCACTTCACCCTTGACTGTGAGGGTGTTGATGGAATTTCTTACACTTTACACTAATCACACGTACGTATTTCCCTGGTGTTAGCAGCAGACATTATCAGGCTGATGGAACTATGTAGCATTGATAAATTTATTGTTAATTATATTTCCTGAGACAATAATGTCGAAATATTTTGTAACACAAATCCAAAAAAAAAATGGTAATAAAAATTTAGAATCACGGGCTTTCAAGACACGATGTAATGCATTAAACTAAAAGTAACGTGAGGTGTTTTATTTGCTGCCTATAATAACAAAGAAAAATCTAATGCTTTCGAATAACGAAATTTGCGCAAACAATGATCTATTTTAGATTCTTTGGGGTTAGAAAATTCAGAAACTACAGTATCACAACTGTATCATCATTTTTTTTGTTTTTAGAAACACTCAAGCTTGAAACTGTATTTGGCTAATCCAAAGTATGCACTACTCTGATAAAAAAAAGGGGACCACGAGGACTAGATCGCACACACAGTTCAAATATAAAAAGATAAATCAACAAAAAAACACAATTAGTAAAGCAACGCGTATCACTAAGTCAATGTTCCGTAAAACACACGTCAAGTTCTACTACTTTTATTCCCAACAGGAAAGCAAGAAAAAACAATTAGAAAAGCTACGCGTATCACTAAAACCGTCAGTCAATGACCTTAAAACCGCGCTTGTGGTCAATCAAACACGTTACATATAAAGCATACTTCTTTCAAAAGCCATCAGAACTACACTGCCATCTGTTTATATAAACCCGTTGTTACCATAAACTCTTGTCGACTATTCTCTCCTTCGCTAATAACATAAAGAACATCCAAAACGTGAATTGTCGCAATCATATCTAATAATTAATTACGAGCTGTTTATCATATTCGATAAGTTGGAAAGTAATTTACGAATAATCCAATTTACAATTCATTCCTTGCAATTTATTTATTAATGAAAGTCAATCTTCAAATTATCTACTTTTAAAGTAATACCCACGAGTTAAATTGCCTACAAATCTGAATTATTCTGAAGCATTTCCTTTATACAAACAGCGATCCCAAAGAAACGATGTATTTTTAGGTACGCTAACAGAAAGGGAGCGTAAAATGTGCAGCTATAAAAATGCCCGTTACACTTTCTCTAAAATATCGTAAAAATACCCCTTAAATTTTGTCATAACAAAAAAAAACTTTATAAACTAAAATGTCTCTCCCAAGTACGACATCATCGCCAGGATGACTGGATACCCTTCTACCATGCCCTAATTTTTATTTAGTTCATAAATAAATGCAAATAAAATTCAACTTACACTTAACCTATATTGACATTAAATAATTGCAATAAAAATACAAATACACTTTTCTTAAGAAAAACTAATTTTTTAACATATAACTGGTCCCCCTTATAAAAACATTAAACCAATCAATAATACTATCAAACCCTTTTTCTGTTTCTAATATTGATATACATGACATTTTAAATCCGATTTCTGAAAATGCCTTTAATAACAAACAAAAAACAGTTGAATACCAACTTTTCCGTTTATTATTTCATGTCCATGGAAAATACTAAAGTTTCGCGCTTAAGCTGACATTAAGTTCCACCAATAAAACTTACATTTAAAATTTATATATATATATATATATATATATATATTTCTTAGTACTTTTAAATGTTCTCCCACTTCCTTGCACGACGACGTGACGTTTAAATTTAACCAACACGAGTTCCGTCGCTAAGTCGTCGTTCAATAAAATTACTTTCGTATGTGACTAATTTCTTATTACATAAATATCAATAATTTATATTTAAAATCCATATGTACCGTGTGATCCAAAGGTCAGTTTACCGAGTAAGAAGACATGCGTATTACATTCACTAAATATACCAATGTAAGTATTCCGCCGAAATGTATATTCAGTATCCCTCGGTAAACTTTTGGATCACACGGTATATAATCAAGAAGCATAAATACAAGAGCTTATATGTTACGTACTACTTAATATATCTTTAAACTCAAGAATATTCAGAAACCATCAGTATTTCCAACTCTGTTTTTCTAGCTAACGCAGCTCCCTTAACACGAAATCTAAATTATTGAAAGAGTTAACTTTCCAGGTCTAAACTCCCTGTTAACCGGTAGTAACGATGTTAATTCCAAGAACACGTAAATTGAAACCTACTCCGCCATTACAAATCTGGTTCAAAAAAATAAGTCGCACACCGTATTTTTTCCCGGCGCAATCTATCTTTTCATCGTGAAGCTGTGTTTGTTTTCTACGTTTAATCTATCTTCATACCGACCCCAACAGCTGGGTCCTCCCGCCTTACTACTTGCTCATATTACTACAATTTGATCTTTTCGATTACCTGTTAGCAAATAATTAATTAGTTATTTTTCATCGGGTGTCTAACTACTTTCATTCCCTCCACATTCTTTGCCTACGAGGGGTATGTCATTGTATAGTCATTCTATGGAGCTTGTATTGAAAGACGTAAAAAATGCGCGACACCTTTGGTTCGATATGTGTGTAATTTTTAATATGCAACTGGGTCGATACATTGTAAAATTGAATTTTAAGATTACGCTTGGTTCGTGACTTTATGTCTACCGATTTCACTAAATCGTTGGCTTATTTTTTGTATTTAACTATACTTTAATATCCTTTTGTCTTGTTACAGTGTAAGGTATAGCTATAACTGTTTCGGCGAATTATTAAGTGAACTTATTTCTAATGAACGTTGTGCAAAAGCTTTTCTTAATTTTATGCAAAAAATGCGTAATATTGAAATCTGTTTTCCTCCCAGTTCCCATGCACACATCGGAGGATTACGGGTGACCCCCTGCGACGGCTCACCTTACTTTCTCCCATGCACATGTCTAAGTAATTTTATTAACTAATTTATTCAAGGTAATAATTTATAAGTTAATGTGAATGGCGACTGATGAATTTTGATTTTATATTATTTATTACTCTGAAAATGAGCCAATTAAAAAGAAGGATTCATTCTAAATGGCGCATTTTCAATGATAACTTGACATCCAAATACGAATATTTAATAGCAAATAAAGGTGTTGGTTTGGTTTGCAATGAAACCACTTGTGTTTTTAAGGAATATAACCTTAAAAAGCATTTCTCAACAAAATATTTTGTAAAATATAAGCTATTTTTACCATAACAAAAAAAAATCGAAGCAGAAAAATTAAAATGTGGTATGCGTAGGCATCAAAGTACTTCGAAAATTTTATCAAACACTGATAAGGCGCTGACGGAAGCTTGTTACATTGTCGCATATATTGCAGAATTACACTGCCCTGTTAGAAAACTGATATTTGAAAACGTTTCTCTGTCGCGAAGAACCCTTGTGAAACGAATTGATATTATGTCAAGTAATTTATGTCAGCAATTAAAATTAAAATTTGAAAATATACTTTCAATAGACTGGCTTTAAATGAGTAATGTAATATTACAGATACGTGTCGATTTTTCCTACGCTCCAAAATTGCTTCACAAAATTACTCTAGTGAATAATTATGTTTGGGAATTTTTATATAATTAACTTAGGGGTTTTACACATATTTGTGTAATCTAGTTTTAGAAATTAGACTTCTGTGAATTACTTTTTGTGGTTGCGTATTAATCGTTTCTGTGCCGGGGAAAAACAACATTAAAAATAACTTCTCGTGGTTCGTAATAAACATGTGTCGCCTTCCCGACCAATTAGAACGCCTAGCAAAAATCAGCTATCCTGATTGACTTGTACGTTGGTGCATTAAATTACATAGTGGAGTGTTTACCTGTTAAATCCTTGTCTTCCTGTTATTGTACCTTGTCTCACACTTTAATGTTGTAGGAATAGCAACAAACTCCGCAACTAAATATAAACTAGAGAGGTCACGTGCCAATCCACTCTCCGTATAATCCTGAGATTAAGAACAATTATTGATTAACCAGCTCTCTACCATGCACTTAAAGGTAAGCAAATTATTAGTTACTATACATTGCAATTTATTTATCTTATATATATAATCTTATATAATACTTTTAATTTATGCCCGAGGAACAAATTATAAATTTCAAAGTACGTAGGAATTCCCGTCTGCATATCATTTGAAATACACAACACAACGACTAGCAAAGGTTTTTTAATAATGTTTGAAGAAAATTTAAACATAATGTAAAATCTGCAAAATGGTTAACCGATGGGTGTCCTAGTTTGACAGACAAAAATATTGGATTATGAAAAAGAATTAGTGATGCAGAAAAGAATATTCCAGGAAACGAAATAGTTTTTTTACATAATATAATTTATCAAGAAATACTTTGCAAAAGAGTTCCAAAACTGAAGTATTTACTATCGGATGTAACGAAAGTAGTTAGTTTTATTTGTGGAAGAGCTTTAAACCACCGTCAATTCTTAACATTCTTAAAAGATATTAAATGTAATTTTGCTGATATTCTTAAGTTGGCTTTGTCTTGTAAAAGTGTTAAAACAATTTCATGATTTTGTTACATACAGTTTTGGTCCCCAGACTATCTGGTAGGTAATTTGCACAAAATTCGGCAAAGCATTTCTCTAAAGAATCCCCTTTGGGGAAAATACCGAAAACCTCGATTGTACTAACAAAGTTGGTTTCAGACTAACTCAGTGGAGCGAGTGGTGTAAGTATTTGACGAGGGTTTCAAAATACTATCGAGTATGAAATATTGTCTTGATCGGGAAATACCTTGGATGCCATCTAAACTCGCAGAATTGCTAAGTTAAAGTCCTAGGATAAACCACAAGGGGAGGCAAAATCGGAGATTAGGAGAGTGGTTCTGGCTTAAAAATATACCCGAAAATTAATTAAAACCAATATTATTTTAAATCTAAAACAAACATGAAACCTAAAAACACGTAGACCTATTTAAAACTGCTAACTGCAAAAAATATTCCTAAAAGCAAATCTTAAATGACCTGAAATACTTAAGTCGCGACTACATAATCACAAAACAATTTATTACTGCAAAACTGTAACTGTATCGTTTACAATAACGCAAAAATCAAATATACAGTTTGTACACAATTTTATACAACATTTCTAACCACATATCACACACGTTTTCATTACAAATAAACAGAACGGTCATCTTAAGCAAGTATTAAAAATCAAATATATCACAAACCTACTAACTAAAACTTAACCTATACACAGACGTACTATCAGTACCTTCAGTGCATGCATTTAACTAAGAGTGTTTATGTACTAACCTCCGCACCGGTATAGTTACAAAATTTTCTTTTTTAATTTAATTTTTTTTCGGGTGATTGACTGCCCAATTAAAGATGTGTGCTCCGTGTATCTCAACATTGTTACTTTCAACACAAGAGTTGAACTTCTGGTAATCAATGTGCCCCTAAACTAAAACTAAATCGCTTAGCAGGAAATTATCCGAACATACTTAGGCTACTTCGCCTTGTTCACTAACCTCTGGGCAAGATACTTGACCTAACAGAACGGCATGTAGAGCATTTTAATGCTAACCACGAAGTCCCTTCTGAAAATTGAATCTACTCTTTTTAAAATCATTCGACGTATTCGCGGCAAACTTTGAACAGATGAATCAAGCGTATAAAAATGGACATGCTTCGTGTTTCCTAACTAACCTATACATTTTTAAATTTACGTATTGTCGACCTAGAATCAGAAATCGGGATTTTACATTTATTTGAGTCAGCACAAAACTATATATGGCCTGTCTTTGTTCTTAGACAATGAGATTACCTAGCGCCATTATTTATTTGTAGACAAAACAAAATCACAGCTGTACTAATTACAATGATGACATCACCTGTAACCTTTTAAAACTGACAATACATTTAACAACCTTTGAATATGAATCAAATATGATGCAAAAAAAATTTTCTTAGATTAAACTTTACAGAAACCTAAAATTCATATTTCTTAAAGGGAATAACTCGATCCTACCCGCGGAATCTATTAATACAGAACCTGTTAAAATGAAATGTGATTATAATTATTTCTAAGGAACGTTACAATTTGTTAAATGAATTTTCTAAATTAACAGATGAACAATGCTTGAACAACTTTTTCTTCTTCGATAATATGTTTTCGCATCAAAATTATTAAAATTTATTATTACAGGTGAAAATTATTTATTTTTGCTATGTAAAGTATGCAAATGTCACATCGTTTACGAGAAGCGTCGAGGTACTTTCGCAACAATTTCGAAATAAATAATTCTCATTTTACAATAATATTTGAAATGTGCTGATTTTAAAACGTATGAAACTATAACAACTAACTTATTTAATGAATTTACAAGACATTTTGATGATTATCAGAAAATTTTTACTCTATCTTTAGTACGTCTACCATTCAATTCCAACGTCTATGATTCATCGCCTTGTACTCTATTGGAACTGAAATTTCATTTTAAAACAAGAATGTTTTGGAAAAAAGTAACACTATTATGCCTCATGATACGAAAATTTTATACAGCCCGAGTTACATATCCCCTATGTTAATATGTATTTAAAATTAAATGTATTAGTTATTGCAGGATACATTGTATTATGGAATGTAGTATATTAAGTATCAACAGGGTTCACATCACAAATAAGAATAAGAAACGTCTACTTTGTAAACCAGACGCAACTTGAAACCACAGGTTAAGAAACAATGAACTACGATCAGGCAGACTTATTTATAATTACTTAGAATAAAGACAATGTATGATTTATCAAGAAACTGCAAAAACGCTTCATGTTGAATGTAAAAAGTCCTGATCGCGAGTTAGTCTTCGAACTTCATAACTTTAACATTGTTAGGTGTTCAAGCTACTCATTCGTAATTATTAATTATTGATTTATTAAAATATCAACTTGTAGTATTTTTCAATTGATTTGCTTAGCGTCTAATAAACATAAGCGTTCAAGTTTGTTGTAGAAGAAACAAAACATTTTTTATAATTATTGAATTAAAATAAATTTGATAGTTATTTTTTCTGGAAATAAACTTTTTAAAAAGAAGCTCCTAAGGACTCAAAATTTATCTCCCGTCGGCGAAGAAAGTCCACCCCTGCTCCTAACCATGACCATAACAGTTTAACTTACGCCACTGACATAACATTTCTGCGTAATCTGTCAAATGACATTAGGTTCTTCTTAAAGTGAAATGCCTCTACCAAGTTGATTTGTTCCATTTACAACGTCAATCACTGCATAACCCTGGGCGTAATTTATTTTGTCCCAAATTTGGTTGTAGCTATTGCCGTCATGCGTAAAGCTAACAATGTTAAAGTAAGCCAGGGGCTTACATGTTTATCTGCTGGAGTCAAAGGCAGCCTCCGCTCATCTTCAGAGGATCAGAGTCGCGTGGGATTAGATTTTCTGTTTGACTGAATTTTGACGGCGAAGTGCGTAAACCTACACCCTTACGGAACACAAGATAGTTGTTAGGTAATTAAAGAAAAAGGTACAAAGATAGGAAAGGAACAGTTCGCCAGGAATTACTGCGCATCCGCGTTTGATATGTTTGCTAAATGGTCGTCAAGTCAAGTTTATTGCTTTAAAATGCTTCGCTCTCACGAGCCTGTTGGTATCTCCTTCATACGTTTCTCGTGGCTGACCGTCTACATCACGTTCCTTCAACCTAGAAAATGCGTGCCTAGCAGAAATACATGGAATAAATTATTATTACCCTCTGGTTCCTGGAAACTATAATCTTAAATCTTGCATGTAAAAACTTAATTAAATATAGAATGGAAAAAAGCTTTCCCTTGCTGGATTCAAAATCCCCTAATTTTAATATTAAAATGAACTTGATGCGGCCAAAAACCGCAACAAAGTCTACTTGCATCTTTTGTTATTGTAATATTATTTTTTTTCTTATACACATTATGAGTATCTTGAAACTTTGAAAACATTCGATTGCGAACTAGACCTTCACTTAAAATTAATATTTGTTATAATGATTAGAATTTATCATCCTGTAATATTTCAAAATCGTATTTTTAGCGAAGTTATGATAAAACATAGTTTTGTTTGTTAAATTAAGACGATCAAAATACAAAATGTAAGAATCCTTGTCACTACATTATTTGTAAATCGTCTTATACAAACTCTGCTAAAATCCTTAAAGAAGAAGATTTTTAACTACTTCTGATTGTATTAATATTACTACTGCTATAATAAATTTTAAAGCAAACTGATAGTTGTTTCTTTTTAGAAAATGAACAATAACATAATTGATTGCAGCGATGGGATCCTATACTTCATCAACATTGGAAAATTGACTACTCTGGTCTTTGAGATTAACAAGAATGGCCCCAATTCAAGGGGCACCTTATTACGGCTATAGAGGATGTGTAAACCTTGTTGACGTGCTAGTGTATTATAATTGAGCGTATTTTGTAAGGGACAAGAGTTGAACGTAACAAATTCCCCCTTAGCAAAATTAAAAGGTCGGGGAAAGACGCAGAAGCAACGAAACATGCAGTATACTAATAAAACAAACAAAAAAAAATTCATTTCCTAACAATACCGGAACAACTGAACAATCAACAAAAAGTTTGTATTCGGCTTGAAGGCCAGTACACACTAACAGAAAAATAACGTAAACAACCCAACACAAAAAAATCTTACAAAACTACAAGAAAATCTCAAGAACTAACACAAAACTTTTTATCCGGTTTGAAGGACCAGTACACCGGACCAAGTCAAGAAGTGTATAGGATATAGAAAAAGAAAAAGTATAAGATAGCAATCACCGAGGACAAAGGTGGAATTGCCTAACACTGCAAAATCGTCTACGAACGAATGTTTCATAAAGAAACATTTAAGTTCTTAACCTCACGAAAAGGATCGGTTTCCCGTACGAAAAAACCTAAAAAAAGAAAGGATAGGAGCGAAAAAGAAACTAGCAGTAACAGCCGAATCAGGACTCACAGGTCAAACCTTAAGTATGCCAAGGAACAACAAGGGAGAACGAGAGGAAGAGAAGAAGATCGCTGGTAGAAGAAGGGATATACTATAAACTATGGTAACCGTAGTCATTCTCAACAAACAAGTAACGAGAGTAAAGGCTAATAGGCCCGAAAAATCGACAAAGTCGCAGTTTCCAAAGAAAAACAGAAGAGCCTACGAAGCATACCACAGGAGTGGATGCACGAAACACCATCGGTATAGAGTCGACAGCCAAGAAGACCGGCAATACAATAGAATCAAGTGAAGAGGGAAAACAAATTCGCCATAACAACTTCCTCATTTGATCCAGTATTCAAAAGCATGTTAATCGTGTGGAAAAGTCAAAAATTCACTTAGATAGGATAATACATTATTTGGGAAGTTAAATTCAAAATGAGCTCATAGATTTGCAATCTCCTAAAGTCAAACCGTCACTTTTAGAAGTGATCCCTAATTAAAAAAATTTGTCAGTAATTTTGGATTGTACACCAGTTGCGCTACATTAAACAAATTAGTGGTGTTTCAAGATATGTTATATTAATTAGCAATACCAACAAAGTTAAGAGAAATAAAAGTTTCATTACCTTTTGTCCAGATTGGACCTGAGAACGATTGTGTATATTTCTATTTGTTTTGTTTCAAAGTTTAAACTTAAATTTTCACGACATGTGTTTTGTCCCTTAACCCTTTACCTAAGTTATCCTTCAACACTAAGGAACCACAATGGTGAGAGCGTAATAGTAACTCCTTTTTGCGCGCATCATTTCATCTTACAATTGACTGTTCGCGTAGTTGCCGTCGAGTTAACATGTGCATTTTCGAGTAGCAACAAGTTTTCGCTTGGCAGCAGTGTGTTCGTAATAGAACCAGCAATCAGTAAGTGCACAATCATTTACATAGAGCATTTGAATTATTAATTGCATCCAAAGTCATATTTGGTGGTCCTTTATTATCAAACATCTATTAGCAACCCTCAATAAGCTCCTTAATTAATCCGCATTCATAACGTGCATGATCAGGAAGACAACATTGGGGCAAATATGCGAGGAAAATCTATTTGTTTGCAAAACTGTATTAGTATTATTAACTGTAGAACATTTTTGTGCGACGTTTTGCACATAGTTGAAACGCAATCGTAAATGAAGCAGCAAGAATCTTTCATGAAGCAGGTAACTTCTTTTTGGTTTCTAAAAAAAGATGGGTGGTTATTAAAAAACATTTACCAAGTTAAACATACAGCTTTTAGCGAAACCAGGTGGTCAGGTGAAATTGATGCTATAAAACTTTTCAGACTTCATTTGGAGTCAATTAGAGTAGATAATCTATGTTCGTTCTGGATAAAAAACCGTTTTTTTCCATGTATTTCTTATGCACCAATTCGAAGGTCCAGAAAGACCATTTTTGGTAGATACAAAGGACATTTACCCAGAATGATCCTACGTTCAGGGTGACGAAACCAACCGAACTTGTTTGTTATGTTTTTAGACATTATAATTTGAATAAGAGCCGCCATACTTGCGGCCACGTCCCCAATGCTCCACCCGGAGGTACTACATTGAGTTTAAACGCGAAAAATAATCGTGCTTCTAATTAATTCTAACTTCATAATTAATCCACCCTAAATAAAATTCTAAATAAAAACCTAACAAACCTAAAATCTAACAAACCTAACAAACTCTAACAATCTAACAAACCTAAAAATCTGACAAACTGAAACAAAAACTAAAAAGAAAAACTAAAAACAGGGTTGTAAATAATGGAAATCCCTAGCGCTGACTTTGGAGTGTACCCGATTAACAAGACACAAGCAAAAATGAGAGGGGGAGGGATCCGTAATACCGGATAGCAGACGCCGGCTCTGCTTACCAGTGCGACCTGAAGGGTCGTCTTAAAACTATCCAAATCTAGCTAACTAATTTAAATCCATCCCTAGCTTTCCCTATCATTCCCTAACTGATTTATATTATGATTACAATCTTCACTATTCTACTCTTCCTTCTCAAATATATACTGCAACCAAAATGGCGACAGAACGTCAAACAAAACAAATATGCCACAAAATACTACAATACATGCTAATAAATATAAAGTGTAAATATAAAATATAAATAAATATAGCTATATAAATATATAAATAAATGTCTAATAAGCGTTAAGCATATAGCAGTGCACAAAATAGCAAAAGCATCACCCTATTTATCAGGTGCACTCGCACAAGCATTATGTCGGCTAACGCCATTACGCACAAAACGTGCTTGTTAAATTATTTCAAAAACTACTAATTGATGTAAATCAATGCTTGTGCGAGTACAGCCGCCACAATTTAAGTCTTACCTCGGTAATAAAATTCTCCAGCATCCGAAGATCTGGTCGTCTGCCTACATCTAACTGTAACTTACTTCTAAGGGGAAGATGGGGTGCACTGCTAAAGTCCTGGTGGGTATGCACTAAATGTTCTGGGGGGGGGGGATCACAATCACTATCACTATCACTTCACTTTCAAGTCCTGGGGGGATGCGCGGTTTCAATCTATTTTATTATCTTTGTTTATTTTATTGATTTAATTTAATGAGGGTTTCCGATTTATTTGTTATTGTTTATCTGTTATTATTTATTCCCGATTTCCCGATTTTCCGCACATAATTATGAAGATAGGCAGTGACTGTATTAATGGTGTGGGGGTTTCTCGTGCATATTAGACATTTGGGTATAATTATCATGTTTGTTTTTTTTTAATTTTTTTTATTATTATTATTATTTTTATATCAGGTTTCGGTTATATCTATGCTCGTATCCTTACTCACGCCAAGTCAATCTAAAATTTTCCAATCCTCCCACCAACCCCACCGAATTTTACACGCGGTTGTCATTGTCTAATCTCGCGACCCTTCCCGCGAATTCTTTTAAGGCTGTCCAAAACGCCTTCTGGTTAACAACTTCCCCGACTTCCTCTAGGCTCTTTGGCCATGCCAGACCTAGAATAGCTAGTTAGCTATCAGCCAACCCTCGATTTCCCGCCTCAAGCGGGCAGTCAAAGAGCACGTGCTCTGCGCTTTCCGCGCCCTCACCGCATTCGCAGCGGTCGCTGGTGGTTAGACCGAACCTTTGTAAATACGCCTTCAGGGCGCCGTGCCCTGTTATCAACTGCACCATTTTGTGATCGAGCTAAACCTCGATCCTACCTCTAGCTTCTATGCTCGGTATGAATTTGTGGGTCAACCTGCCCTTGGCAGCGTTGTTCCACCTCTCTTCCCATTGTCGAATTGATTTTTGCGCAGCTTTCTTTTAATTAAAGACCTCGGTATCGACGAATGTGATATCTGAAAGTCACCCGTCGCGGCCTCTTTAGCTAATTCGTCAGCCCTATCATTTCCTACGTTACCCTCGTGCGACCTAACCCAACAGAACTTTAAACGTCGAAACTCGAACGCTGTATGCGCTATTTTCCAGACGTCTGCCTGGAGGTCTGTCGAGGTGTTCATGTTAGTTAATGCCGTCAGCGCTGATTTGCTGTCGCTGATTATATAATAATCGTCTCTACCCGTGTGATTTATTACGTAATCGATAGCCTCTCGTATGGCTACCAATTCGCACTGGAAGATAGTGCTCCAGTTCGCGAGTTTAGTGTGTAACCGGAACACCTCCCTTTCCTGCTTAAACACGACAAACGCCGCGCCTGCTTGCCCGTTATCCATACGTGAACCGTCCGTGTAAATTCTGATACCCGTCGCGTCCCGATCACCTTCGACAAACTCAATTCCTCTAATATCGGCCGGGTGCCCCAACTCTGATACCACGATCTTTCTTGCAACGTCCCTATTACCAAGATTAATATCTTCGATAATTTCGCGCCCTTTCTCTATATCTATAAGTCTCCTATCTCTAATCTCCCTAACGACATATTCGATAGGGAGAGTCCTACTGATCACCAGGACCGCCTCCGTGGAGGTGGTTCTGTACGCCCTCGCCGCTTTTACCGCGGTTATGCGTTGTACGCTCGTCAATTTCCGCATCTCCCTGATTTTACAACCTTCTGCCCATACAGAAGCTGCGTACAGCATTGCCGGCTCAATTGCTCCGGTATAAACCGTCCTCAGCGATTCGCCCCTGAAACCCCACTTTATTTTAGCCGCCGCCATCATTTTATTTGATATTTCGCCGCCCTTACTTTTAACGTATTGTACGTGCGCTTTCCAATTTAATTTATCGTCGATCTTGACGCCGAGGTAGGTAATACAATCTTTAAACCTCCTAGCTCTAGCCTAGGAGATCTCTGTCCTGGTTTCGTGCCGAAATAAAGCGCCTCTGACTTCGCCGTGTTAAATTTTAATTTTACCGCCTGCGACCATTTGTGTAATTTATTAAACGCCTCGTTCGGTTTTGTGCGCATATCCATTAACAATCTCGATCTTACAATTAAAAGCGTGTCATCCGCAAACCCAACGATTGAGCATCCTGCGGGCAACTTGTCCCTAAAGATGCTCTCATACAACAACTTCCAAAATGTGGGATCAGAACATGACCCCTGCGAGCATCCCCTTTCCACCTCACGCGACAGAACTTCACCCGGAATTTCAACCTGTGCCAATCGCCCCGAGAAATAACTCTTGACCAAAGACATCAAGTTTCGCGGACAACCCCTACGATTTAACTCGCAAACGATTAATGGCCACCAGGCAACATCAAATGCTCCTGAAATGTCCAAAACAATAACGACACAGTACTCTTTGGCATCTCTCGCCTGCTTAATTTCCCCGACAACGAACTCTAACGCGTCGATAGTCGACTTGCCCTCCACGAAACCAAACTGTCGGTTATTAAAACCGCCGCTGTCTCGCGTAGTCATAACGCGATCTAAAACTTTCCCCAGTACCGGTAGCAAGCTAATTGGACGATAGCTGCCCGGATCTGACGCATCCGCCTTTTTAGGTTTAGGTATAAATTTCACGTTCTGGATTTTCCAGCAACGCGGAAAAACTCCCCTTTCTAAACAAAGATTAAACAACCCGACAAAGACACACGGGGCTAACAGGCACGCCTCCAGAGCTGCGTCTGAATATGTTTTTAGACAGCCACGACCGTCATGATGGCCGCCATGGCGGTCACCATAACGGCCACACCGCCGCCATAGCAACCACTATGTCAGCCATCATGTTGAAGCCAGGACCGTCATTGCGGCCGCCATGACAGTCGTGGCGGTCTTAAAACGTAACAAACAAGTTTGGTTGTGGTGGTGGTGGTGGTGGTGGGTCTCTAGAACCGCCTTTCTCACCCTGAACGTAGGATCGCTCGGAGTGAATGACAGTTGTATCTACCAAAAATGGTCTTTTTGGACCTTAGAATTGGTCCATAAGAAATTCATACGAAAAGAAGGTTTTTTTATCCAGAACCAACGTCGCTTATTTACTGATTAGTAATGCTCCTTTAAGAATGTCAATCGTTTGTACTTTAATTTACAATAAGATATAAGGCAGCGTCATTACTGGCAATCATTCAGAATTTTGAATTTATAACTTCTGTCATTATTTGATACGACGTTTTGTTAAAAATTAATTCATAACAAAACTTTAAAATAATTTTATTTACATAACTATTGACCAAAACGAGAAGATGTTTCCTCACAGAATGAATTTTTAAAACCCTACTTTAGAATCTTTTGCGATAGTATATTACTTACGTGACCTCCCACAAAGCATTTATTTCATTTTATCTATTTAACAGGACAGTACTGTTTAGTTTTAAAGTTGTCGTAGAAATTCTAACACTTGGTAATCTAAAGTCAAGACATACCAATATAAACAAAAATAAATTACCATAGAAAATGTAGCTGGTTACTGGGGCCACTGATAATCCAAACTTAAAAATGTTTTCTGTATCTTGAATTAAACTCCAAATTGTAGAAAATCCCCCGTAACTCCAACCCCATATTCCTATGTTCTTACCATCAATAAACGTGTAGTGAGTTTTAATATATCTGCAATAAAAAGTGTTATACAGTGTTGCATTTATTTATTTATTCTACTTTGCAACTGCAATTTGATCTTCAATTTCAACAGTCCCTAATCTCCTATAAATTTGGAACAGTAGATTATCACCATTTCTTCCCGAACCTCTTCCATCGATTTGAATATAAACGTATCCACGGTTTGTTGTGAAATAATTGACAATTCCAGTAGTAAAAGAATCGTCAATTCTGTTAGAATTTGGACCTCCGTACCTAGAAAAAATTAATCAGTTCTAGTTCTTCACAATTTATTTATAGCTTACACATCTACTATCGTAGGGTACTTTATTTTTGAAGTCTCTTTTAAATTAGGAGGTAGCCACAACCGAGCTCTTGCTGTAAATCCACTTTCTAGAAGAATATTTATGTCTTTTATCGTGGGCCGCATCTTTTTCTTCAGTTGATTCCTTAGCACCAAATTTTCTTCCCACGTTTTACTTTCTTGTGTCTGGAACAGGTTCGCCAAAGAGATAAGTAGGTTTATTTAATAATTTGTCTGACCTATCTATAAAGTATTTCCAATTGATATACCACATCCATAGTAAAACAAATTTTGAAATAAAATAAGATTAATTAAGCTAAACGATTTTCAATTCACCACATTAGTAGACAAAGAACAAGTATAAACATATATTTATATATATATTGCTATGATAATAGGGTTATTTAGGGGTATATTGAGTCATAAGGGTCGTACACTACATGTAAATAGCACTAAAGTTTAGAAACCTAACGATTTCATCATAAAATGGAAGTAATTCGCCAATTATGCAAAAAGCTAATATCAAGCACACTGTATAAGAATCACAATTTACTGTAATCAATGAAAGGAAGCTCATTCTTCAATAATACAATTATACTCAGTAAGATAAATAACTCTGTACGCAATCAAATTCATTTTAAACCAGCAAGGTATTCATAAACTTTAAAGGAATGCGCATTAAGGGCATCTGAAGCAAGAAAATCTTATTAAAATAAATACGCATTAGGGCAAGGAAATAAACATGCATCCTCGCAATAAACATATATTTCAAATCAATCATGTTTCACAAACGCAGGAAGTAAATAAACGTATTTTAAATTTACGTCAGTGTAAAAATTTCGCCTACGTGATCTTTATCATAGAGTCAATACAAAACCCAAAAACTATCTTGACAAAAATAAAAGCTGTCTACATGCGAGGTCGACCTATAATTTCCTACATCAAAACAAGGCATGACGGGTAAAAGTACAATGGCTCTAGGAATACACTATACAAACTGGATGTATACGTGACCGACGCCAGCAATTCAACATGCAATTATCAAGTTAATACCACAGAAAGCCCAAGGTATGGACAATAACCCACAGCACGCCTCAAACTTTGACCGAAGTACGCAGATAAACGAATGATGTCAGGTGGAGGCGCTGTTTTAAATGCCATACGAATTTGATAAATTATTAGTCTTTCCTCAACCAAGGCACGCTCTGTAGCAGTTCAAGTCAGAAAATTACGCGAAGTGAACATAGTAAAATTAAATAAATATATTTTGTGGAAGTCGTGATTGAAAAGTTTAAAAATAATAGTAATAGTGCAAATATACGAGAGCAGTTAGCCGTTGACTGAAAAACGTAAGTTAGAAATTTTTAATTAAATATAATTTAATATTTATAACTTAGGGTTTTAAATTATCATCTAAATTATCATATAAATAATCATCCTAATAGCATATTGTAAAAATCATCTACATCTTTATCCGAATACAAATTCAAACATTGGTCTGGAACTTTAAAGTACAAATCTAAATAAGAACATAAATTTGCATTGGAGCAGTAAACGGTAAACATTGAATGGGTGTTTGGCCAGTTGTATTACAAAATCAACAAGTGAATTCAACTGAAAACAATCCAGGGCTACTGATCAACCGCGCGCAGCAGCAGTTTGAAGTATTGGAAACGCGCAAGAAAAACAAATCAGAAACAAGAACAATTTTTAGTAGCATAAGGCATTAATTTCATTTTGAACATTTACATTTTTTATATATTGAAATATTTATGTAAAGGGTCATCAAAAATTTTTTAAAAATTACGTAGAGCGAAAGAAAAAGGTTATTGAAAGTTCATAGGTATTTCCAGTAGTAAATAGTGTTATTTTTGCTGGCTTTAAATTGATTTAAGGGAGTTGCAATTTTGGGACAAACAAATTGATATTGTTACTTTGATTCAAGGGTTTACTTTTGAATAATGAATCACATTATCAAAGCTATAAAGCTGTATTTATTCTTGGTCATTATACAAATTTTGGTTAGTTTCTTTTATATCATTCAAGTAGGAAAGTGCTAGAGAAAAGGGGTTGGGGAGGGGGTAGAAACTTGTTGTTATCGTACCGTTGTACACTCTGTTTGGATTGAGCTAAGCTAGTCGATGCATATAAAAAGAAATGTATTTAAAATTTAAAGGTGAGGTGATTTAGAAACAGAGCGGTGGGGGGCAGCAGGAAACTGAACGCCAATTATATCGGCGTGCGGCGATATCATAGCAATGTAAATATATTGCTATGTAAATAGGGTCATTTAGGGATAGATAGGATCACTAGTATAGCACGCTTCATGACAACATCGTCAAGGTTCAGGAAACTAGACATTTTTACGAAGCAAATAAGAAATTCAACGATTAGGCTGGAAAGCAAGTGACAACGCTCTGTATATAAACTATAGCTATCATTATTGTAAGCAATGCAAAGTACTCTAGAAAATTTAATTAAATAAACAACTTGCCGAGTCATAAAATGACGTGGACGGAAATTGCAACACAACACGCGTGAGTAATGCATCATGATTATACTAAGAATCCCAGTTAAACAAGCAGGTTTAAAAATGCGTAAGATAGAAAACGCATACAATTTAATACATAAATTAAATTAATACTTCGCAACCAGAAAGGTAAAATCCAACACATTGATAGATTAGAAATAATACGGCATGGTGATAAAAGCAAAGTTTATCAAATTTACTGTACAAACAAGAAGTACGTGACCAAGGAAAGTGAAAAATCTAAGAGAACCAATGCCAATAACTAGAAATCCTACGTGCAGGAAATAACGCATCAATTTAGTTTATATATCAAAATTAGTAGAAATACACAAAATCTTGCATGTAAGAATCACGTGCAAAGCTTTAATCGTTGAACTATACACTTGTCAACAGATAGGCGTTCCTTTTAAATACGACAGGACTTGTAAAGAAATCAGTTTGACTTGAATTAAGGCATGATTCAGATTACCCGAAAGAAGATATTTACGTGAAAGAATTAAAAATGCTTTTACAGTTAATAAATTGTATAATGGTGATAGTGCAAAATTAAATGCGGTTCGTCGTTTTAATTTTTAAAAACGTAAGTAACAAAAGTTTGTTTTTAAATAAATTCTAAGTTTTACGTTAACAAAAGGACTGAATAATTACTGGATCCAATGTAGAAATTCAACAAGTATGTAAACAATTTCCGGATCCTACGAGGAAACATAATAGGCATCCGACCAGGAAGTTTAACAAGAAATCTAAAATAATCTATGAATTAATTAGGAGAGGCTATACTAAGAAAAATTCAAACCATATCTAAAGTAGATCTGAGTTTAACGTTGAACTATTTAAAGCACTAAACTGAAGCAGAAGCGTTGAGCAGTTGGAGCAGGAACTGGTCCGAACTGAAGAATGAGCCAAGCAACAAAGGGACAACATTGCTTTCATGAAAACTTTATGTGAGGGTCAACAAAGATCGTTTTAGTACAGGTTATAAATTACGTAAAGATTGAAGGAAGTTTAATGAACGTTCATAAGGCTTCAAATAAAAATAATAAGTGTGATTTTTGCCAATTTTTTGTTTAATTAAGGGGAATGATAATTATTGAAAGAATTTAATTTAATTATTATAAGGAGGTTATATTCAAAGATTTCTTAAACGTTTTTATACATTGTAAATATTTTGAGAATATTATAGTATTTGTCCTTAATGGTGTTTTGACTTAAAGGCACAGAAAGTAGAGGTAAAAGGAAAAATAAAAATTCTTTGCTGTCGTATTGTCGCAAGCTCCGTGCGTGATTAAAACTGAGCTAGCCGAAGTATTAAAAATTAAAATTAAAATTGATAAAAAAACATTTTAACCTTCTTATTTCACAAAAAATAAGCACCGGGTTATTGCAACGATATCATAACAAAAGTAAACTGACGCCACCCACGTAGGGCTAGACTAGAATGTCACAGCAATATATATATATATATATATATATATATATATATATATATATATTTATGTATATAATGCTATGAATAGAGGATAGTTTAAGGGTAGATTAAGTCATAGGGGTCGTAAGATAAATGTAAATATAATTAACACTAAGAAAACCAAACAATTCCACCATTAAATAGGAGTAAATCGACTACTTTACAAAAGGTTAATAGCGAGCACACTGTATATAAATTATAACCAATTTAATTCATAAGAAAGAAGCTCATTTTGCAATAATCAGATACTATTTAGCTAAAATAATAATGTGTACGTCGTATAATACGTTTAAGTTAAATATACAAGTCCAGAATTGGAAAGAAACGAATAAGGATAAAGTTTTAAACGCAACGGATTGCATCAAAATAAACATGTAATCGGGATAGATAAACAACCTGGTATTCTAGCTATTTAATAATTTCATTAAAAATGTAAACACATAAATAAGCAAACGCATTTAAATACGTCATTATTAGAAAGATGAGTACGTGACTAGGGATATCATATTTGCATGCAAATCCAACATATTTGGAGTAACAAACAATATAACAGGCGGTTCGTGATACGATAAGGTTTGGACTATAATCGACACAAACATGAAAAGACGTGACAAAATACAATAAATATTTGGAAACTCTGAAAATATGCGGCGAAATATTGAACGTCTACGTGCGAGATTGAATGACGGAACAACAATTAAAACCTGGGAATTTTGAGAAATTCCGAGTTCTACAGAGATAGGCGCAAAGTACAAGCCTTGATTAACAAACACACCAATTAGAACGTTGATAGGTGGAGTCAATAAATACCATAGGGAACTCGTCAACATTTAGTGTCTTTTCAACAAGGCACGAACCACGTCAATTTAAAGTGAAAGATTGCGTACAAGTGAAACTTAGTGAAAGTCAATAAATTATTAAAAATTGTGAAAAGTAAAAGTGCCAATTTATGCAACGAAAGATAGCCGTTTTACGCTTAAAACGTAAGGTAAACTATTAATTGAATTTATACTAATATTTAATAATTTAGAGCTTAAATTATACGTCCAATTATACATCTTATTATACGTCCAATTATACGTCCAATTATACGTCCGGTTATGCGTTCAATTATACCTCCAATTAAACATAAGCATTTAAATATACGTCTAATTAATACTTCAAAAATATTATAAATGCTTATAAATCAGCCTACGTGAAGATACACAAATTGGACTACAAGATACTCAAGAATTAATCCAGAAATCCGAGGGGGAAAATACAAGCAACCATTAATAAAGTATTCTGGCCAACAAGTGAAGCAAGTAAAACTGTAACAATCAGGGGGTGCTGACTACCGATATTCAGAGGCAGTTACAAGCAAGAAAAACAGGTAAGAGATCTTATTTATTTTCTATATATCAAATATATGTAAGGGTCAACAAAAAGTCATTTGAAATTTTGAAAATAGATAAAGCATCGTTTGAACGTTCAAAGGTACTTAAGAGTAATTACAGAGACATTTTTGCTGGCTTTCAGGAAATATAAATTTGGTGGAAAAAATAAATGTTAATATTTCATTCAGGGGCTAATTTTTGAACAAACCAATAAGTCATTGATATAAAAAAACTGTACATATTATCGATCATAATATTATGTAATTTTTGGATTGCTTCATTTACTTTAACAGACAGGTAATATAAAGAAAAGGGGTTTAAACAATCTTTATTGTTATGAAGTAGGGCATTCTGTGTTTGATAGATTGAGCTAGCCGAGGAAACAAATTCAAGGAATTATAGGATATTAAAGGAGCTATATCACAGCAAAGAAAAGGGCACACCAACGTAGGGTTATATCACAGCAATAAAAATAACACCCAATCGTGGGGCTTAAATGAAATAAGAGTATATTCACAGCAATAAGAAATTGTGTAGAACAATATATAACTACTAGCCCGATTTGTATCGTCAATAAGCTCTTATTATTTTCATAAGAATTCGTTTACAGATACATGTTATTTTATATATATATATATATATATATATATATATATAAGATTAAAAGAACTAGGGCACATAACTAGTTACTACGATATACGATTCTTGTTATTTTTTATATATAAGATGCGAGTAGATATTATTAAGAACTTGGGTGTCAATTTTCTTGTTTAGAGGGTGATCTTGCAGCGTTATCGCTACCGTTACTAGGAAAAAGCGTTTTCTGTAATGGTTTTTTCTGAAGGCAATTTTAGCCTTGTCATAATTGATTGTGTGTCCGGTCGCAAGAGCATGTGACACCAACGCGCAAGTTTTTTGTATCTATTCAAGTCACTTTTGTGGGAAGTCATCCTGGATGAAAGTCACCTAGAGGTGTGACCTACATTTTGGCCTTGGCAATCCTCACACAGTATACGGTAAACTATTCCTGACTGTTGCAATTGCGGGTATGGTTTTATAATTTGTTGAAAAGCGTTTTTCTTAACGTTAAAAGTAGGTTTTTTAGTGAGAGATAACCCTTTGATATCTTTAAGAATATGACAGAATTTCGCTGTGAGGAATGAAAATTTTAGAAATCGAGTTAGGTGCGGGAATTGTGTCTGAGAGTGGGTTGGTTGGAAGGGGTGTTGAAAAGCAATTTGTTGAGTAGCTAGATCGGGTTAGAATTTTGACAAAGAAGGTCTCTTAGAATAATCAAATTCTCGTATTTCAGGGTGCGATGAAAAATTAGTTCTACTCTTCTCTTGAAACCCAAAATCAGGTTGATTTTCATATTAAACGAATGAAAAGAATTATAGTTGGGTTATCTACCCGAAGAGTTAGGTTTTTTGTACCAATCAGTAATAAGATTTTTGTTATTGTGGATGGTAGACATATTTAGAAAAGGAATAGTGCTGTTAACTTCCTTTTCAATAGTAAACTGAATAGTAGGGTTATAACTATTAAAAATCAGAAGCACTTAATCTATTCTGACAGAAGGAACACAACAAGTCAAATCATCAACGTATTTTTTAAAACTGAGGGTTGCACGAAAGTTGAGGAATACAAAAGTCCAATAGGTCGTCAATTATATACTGAACAAAAATTGGTGATATATTAGCTCCCGTAGGAGTACCAAGTATTTGTAGAAATTGTTATTAAATACGAAATAAGTAGTAATTCCTAAAATTTGCATTCCTTTCCCATAAACAGACAACCTCACAGCTAAATTGTGCCATATTCTTAAAGGTATCAAAAGAAAATCTCTCAATAAAAAACCTATCTTAACGTTAAGAAAATCGCTTTTCAGCAAATTAAAAACCTTACCCCAGCTGCAGCAATCAGGATTAGTTACCCGTGTAAGAATTGAAAAGGTCAATATATATGTCACACCTCTAGGTGGCTTTCATCCAGGATTACTTCCCACAAAATTGAATTTAATAGATACAAAAAAACCTGCGCATTGGTGTCACATGCTTTTGCGACCTGATACACAATCAATTATAACAACTCTGAAAGCATCTTCAGAGAAAACCATTACAGAAAACACCCTTTCCTAAAAATGGTAGCGATAACGCTGCAAGATCACCCTCTTAATAAGAAACTGACCCCCAAAATCTTAATAATGTCTACTCGCATCTTATTTCCGTTATAAAGAATAACAAGAATCTTTTATCGTAGTAACTAATTCTGTGCCTTAGTTCTTTTAATCTTATAAATTTTTTTAACTTTAATCTTTACTGATTTTATGTAATTATTATTATTATCTATGTTTGGTTATGACATAGTTTATGTCAAAAGTATTTTGTATTTTGACTTTTTCTAATGTAATTTTAAATTAATAATTTTTAAATTGTTTTCTACTAATATTTAAGGATTTTGCCTCCGTGCTTAATTATTATGTAAACTAGTTATTGTGTTTGGAATGTATTTATCCATTTTGGCAGCGTTTTCTAACATCTGTTATGTTCCTCTTATTTATTAGATAGATTAAATAATCCTAAATAAGCATCTTATGTATCAAGAAATCTTGTAATTCTTTAATTATAGTTTTCCTAAAAAAAATAATAAATTTTTCGAAAGCTAGAATTGATTAAAAGAGTTTTCTGGTTGCCTAAATTCACTACTACTATTATATATTGTGTATATATATATATATATATATATATATATATATACTGGCTTTTGAGATTTGCGGAATGTTATAGCAAAATTTATTTGCAAAATAACAAAACTTCTCGTGGCGACATCCGTTTCTTGCCTTTGGCGCAAGAAATGGGTGTCGCCATGAAAAGGTTTGTTATTTTGCAAATAAATTTTGCTATAACATTCCGCAAATCTCAAAAGCCAGACATACTTGTATAGCCATCTATAGAACGACGATGTAGTTTCGAATCAATCTTTGTACTTCCACGCTTACTAGTAGTATTGGTGTTTTACCACCTGATGGCGATATTGCTTACTTTTGCCATAGTACAAGGATCCCTTCGAAATTATATTAGTATAATAGCTTCAATTATTTCATAGGGTTGGAAATTAATTCGCTCTGAAGATGCTTAAGAAAGCTGAAACCGGTCGGTCAGTGGATGTTTCCTACCCTATTAATAAAGCTGTTGTTTTGTTAATGACTATACAACTATTAGCCCGATTTGTATAGGTGGATAAAGCTCTTATTATTTTTATAAGAGTTTTATTCACAAATACATCTTATTTTATGTGTATATATATAAAATACTCATATTTAGACCAGGGTAGAAAATTAAATAATCACATCAAATAATTTTAATCACCGTGTATAATGAATATTATTAGATAATACGCGTTATTAAAACCGTGAAGCATAAAAATTTATTAGTTTCATTAAACATAAGAGATTTAAATCATGTACAAGACGCTTTATATCAAAAGAAGCAGTATTAAAAAGCTCTGCGTGTAATGTAATTATTCCAAAACAAATGGAAATTACGTGCAAAATTTATCTTAATTAACCCTATTTTAAGTAACCGGTATTGAACAAAACGTACAGATAGTAATTGAATATTTAATTAGGATTCACTAAAAATTAAAGGGTATTATTTTTAATTGAATCGTTAGTAACAGATAATATCTATAGAAACTTGTAAAAACCCAATAAAATGCAAATCCTAGAAGTGTTAGTTAGAAGTAGGATGTTTGAACACACCTGCGTATTTTAAAAGGCAATTTCAGTTTAATTTGTTCAGATAAACATGTCGATTCTAAGGATATTGGAAACGGTCAGATGCTTTAGCACGAAATACAAAACAGGGTTTATTTAAAAAGCTCTGAGAATTAATATTATTTTGAACACCTGCGTAGTTTAAATATCACGTACGACGAAAATTGTGTAGATAACAAATGGTTTCAAAGAATCTTGGAGAAACCGGGGCTTAATATTCACGAGAAGGTGCGATACGGGGTTATTAAACCCAGATAGTCCACATGGACTAAAATATAATCGATAATAAAGAATATCAATTTGCACCAATACGAACAGGTTAGAAAAGGAAAGAGAAAATGCGTCAAGCAAAGACACATATTGTAAAAGGCGGGATTTAAGCAACGTCACGAAGGTCACAATTGGTTGAAAATAGGATGCAAATATCAGAGGTAGAACAACAATTTCTGTACAAAATTAATTAGTTTTTCTCGGACATGCTTGCGTGCCGTGTGGAAATTTTCTGAGATTTAAATGGGGCGAGTGAAAATTCGTAAAAATCGACGCGCGAGCAACGGACTGGGAACATAGAATGAGGAATTCTTTAGAATTACCGTTTTGGGGAACAGACCGACAGACAGGCTTTGCTATATATACCGAGATGAATATAAACAAGCCCTCTTAGACTTTTGACGATTTGATGCGTTAAAAGCTCGTACATACGCGACTTGATTGAAGATGTTAAACAGTGCATTTTAGTTTGATTAAATAATTTAAAGTTTGCTTGTATATTTTGTGATTCAAAATAGTTTGTTATTTACGTGCTAACATGAATGTACTTCAGTGCACTTAGATACAAGGTAATAAAATTTAGTTTCACTGTACCAATTAGCAAAATTTACAACGACAAATGTATACACAAAAGTAGGCAGTTTTGGCGTATATTGGTGACAGACGCATGAATTTCTTTGCTATTTTTCGGGGGTGTTAATAATTAAATGGTTCAAATACGTGTCTGGATCCATGAAACAAGGGTCAGATAAACACAGATGAGTTCCGGAAAAACCCAGAAACAACTTTAAATAAATGATGATGGAGAAAATTTTAAAAGCGTAGAGAATCAGAAGCCGTAAATATAATCCTGTTGAATGGTGTGATTAACTAAAGAAACGATACTTTGAAGCTACGAGGACAGTAACCTTCAGGTAAATTATACTATTTTGTTTGACATTTTGTGTGTATTGAATGACTTTATAATTGATTTACTTTAAATGGACATTAGTGAAATTGTACTAACCATAAAAGTTTAATTTTAAGATGAAATTTGCTTGTTGAAGTAGAAAGGGTATTTAGTTTGATGTTCGGTAATATGATGAAAATTTGGGTATGTCTTTGAGCTCAATTAGACGAACCTGGTTAATTAACGTAAAGGGGTGGTAGATGCTCCTTTATACTCAGACTCCGGTCTGCTTATATTGTTATATTAATTACTAGGCATCCAACAAGGACTTTAATTTTGGATGCACATTAAAATGATAATAAAATTAATCTTGAAATTCTTTTAAAACTGAAATTTATGCTGAGTTTTAATTTTGAAATTTTAATGTATTCTGAATATTGATGTAAATAGAGTTAACGTTGATGTTTTTGGTAGGAATGTGTTGTTTTTTTATGAATGAGGAGGTTTATAACATTAGGTGAGCAGCCGAGGCGAAAAGAGGACCACAGCCGTTTATGACGCCCAATCTGTGGGACTAGAATTTTTGTTGAAAGGACCCAGTTCCCGCATTCAAAGGGAATATCACAGCAGTATTTTGGCGACCTACAACGTGAGGGCTCGAGTTCCAAATAAAATTTTTGTTATTTTATTCCAGGAAACTGGCGATCTGAGAAAGAGAGTTTCTGTTTGTGTATAAATTTAAGAGTATTTTTAGAGTGTGTGTGAGTGATTTGAACGTATGCAGAGAAAGGAGTGGTTAAGGAGTCAAGGAGTGGAAATTGGAAGTGACGATAGTGCATTGTGTGAGAAAATTTCGAAAATGGAAGAAGCTGGAGGCAGTAGAGATCAGTCGAGGACGGAATCAGGGGATCAAGGAAACGAGATGATATTGAGAATGTTAGAGAGGATGAGTGAAGAATCGAATAGAGCGATGGAGGAGTCTAACAGAAAATTAGAACTGCTAAGCGATGAATCGAATAGAGCGAGAGAGGACTCAAATCGAAAATTTGACCGAATGAATGAGACATTAACAGGAGTTAGGGAAACCCTAAGTGAGAAAATAGATAAGACGAATAAAGAAGTTTCAGAATTTAAAAATAGTCTTTCCGTAAAAATGGGGGAAGTTGAAAATAGGGTTGATAAAAATGAGAGTGATATTACAGGTCTTCGACAGGAAATGGGACATTTAAGGTCCGAAGTACGCATTTTTTGTGAAGAAGAGATTAATGTGAAAATGACTGAAGTGACGGACTCATGTAGGGATCAGTTAGGCAGGGTAGAACGTGAAGTTAGTAGTATTAAATACAACATGTCAAATTTAACGGGGGATGGTCCCAGATTTTCTACAGGTGGAGTATCATTGGACCAACACATGAAGTTTTATGGCGATAACAGGGTAAATCCACAAATTTTTATTAATAGTGTAAGAAATCTAGTGGGAAATTTATTTGACGAACAGACTAAACTAAATACGATAAAGGCTTTATTAAAGGACAATGCGGAGGCATGGTACAATTTAGTAGGACAGGACATAGACACGTATCAGGACTTTGAAAACAAATTTTACAACATTACTGGAGTGATCACAAACAGGATCAGATTAGGGACGACTTGATTACAGGAAAATTTAAGGAGAGTTTGCAGGTTCTAGGGAGCAATATGCCATCCGCAAATACAGTGTGGCCAAACAACTGAATCCACCATTGACGGACAGACAGATTATCAAGTACCTATCACGACATTTTGAACTGGAAATTAGACAACACGTGGCCTTACAAAACATCACAGAACGGGAGACATTTTGGAATACTTTGCAGAGATATGACGATGTATGTGTTGGACGGACAAGAGAGATACGAGAACGAAACGTTAACACAGTTAGGTTTGACAACAGGACACCGAATTATCCGAGACGGCCTGACTACAACAGAAATTTTCGACCGAATTGGGAACGACGAGGACAGGAATACAGGAGCAATAGTGCGACTAGGGGACCGACGCCAAGACCTAGTTACACGCGACAGAACAGTTTACCGGAAGTAAACAGGACTGTGACCAGCACGCCGAATAGAGACAGGGACACGGATATTAACACGAGGAGGACGTACGCACAGGTTGTAGAAGGACAACCAGGACCAAGCACGGAAAACAGGATGAGACAGGATTTTAGAACGCGACAGACCACTAGATTTCTGTGTAAATGTATACGAACATCCACGTGAATTTTTCAAAATTGAGGAGGAAGTAGAGCCAGAAACTGAGGAAAAATTATGTTTGCCAATTATTAATTTAGAAATTTTTGAGAATAATGTAGAAGTATTACTTGATACAGGGGCAGAGGCGAGTTTAATATCGGAGGAATTCGTCAGCAAAATTAGGGATAAGGTTTGTGATAGAATTATGCCTATAAAGCGTAGTCATTTAGTAGCTCCAAATAAAAAGAAGTTTGCTGTAGTAAATAGTGTTGTGGTGCTTAGGATAGATATAGGAGGTTTTAGCTGTGAACAGGAGTTTGTAATTGTACCTGGACTGAAGTTTCAGAGCATTTTAGGTGTTGACTGTATGATGAAGTTAGGGGTGTTGATAGATATGGAACGGAAGGTAATAAGGATTAAGGATAGGGTAGTGCCATGGAAGGGCAGTTATGAAGTCACAGAGGATGACACTGGGTTTAGTATTAATGTAGTAGAGGTAGAAGATGATGAAGGTAAACAGATCAACACGATAAGATGTCCAGAGGATAGGATAGTAGAGGTTCAAGCTTTAGTACGAAAACATACAGAATTAGTGGTAGTAGAAGCAACAGCAGCATATCGGGAGCAGGTGAAGGCAGAATTATTTTTGACGAGGTTAAGTGGCAAGTTTGTTTTTAATCAAGTAGATTTAAGTGATTCATTCTGGCGGATTCCATTACATAAGAATTCTAGAAGGTATATAGGATTTTCCATAGAGGGAAAAATCGATAACTTTAAAGTAGTATCGTTTGGTTTGTCGGCAGAAAAGAAAAAATTAGTAAATGAGAAACAGACAAATGTAGGGACTGAAGAAGAAGCTGTATTTAAGAGTCAGGATAATAGAGATGATAAGTTTATGGTATGGGAGATAATAAGGATGTTAAGTATAGATATAGAAGGGGGAAAGATAGGGATGAAGAGTATTAGGATGGTAAGAAGAAAGACATGGAGGGTCAAGAAGAGAGTTAGATTTAAATAGGATAGGGATAGAATAGGTGTATATAGAAGAGTAGAAGTAAGTGTTGATAGAAAATAGAGCTAGATATAGGATAAATATGGGAGATAATTAGAAATAGGTTTAGGATGAGAATAAAGAGGAAATGTAGGAAGAAAATAAGATAGGTTAAGTATAGATATTTCATATAAGATTAGTGGAGAGTTAGGAATAGAGTAAGAGTAGGATAGGCATATAGGATTAGGTAGGGGGAAGTAAAGTATAGTGAAGATTAGTTAAAAGTTAGGAATAGGATAGGTATATAGCATGTATATAGGATTAGATGGATAAGTAGGATGAAGTTAGGGATAATTTCAGTTTATAGAATTAGGTGAGAGTTAGGAATAGGATAGGGATATAGGTAGGTGTAAATATTTTTTTTGAATTGGAGATAAGGTAGGTAAGTTAGATAGATAAGGGTAGAGAGTGATAGGCAATTTTTTTGTAATTTTTTTTGGGCTAAATGCTTAATATTTGCATTCAAATAAGTGGGATTATTGGACTTCAAATAGGGGGAAAATACTCATATTTAGACCAGGGTAGAAAATTAAATAATCACATCAAAGAATTTTAATCACCGTGTATAATGAATATTATTAGATAATACGCGTTATTAAAACCGTGAAGCATAAAAATTTATTAGTTTCATTAAACATAAGAGATTTAAATCATGTACAAGACGCTTTATATCAAAAGAAGCAGTATTAAAAAGCTCTGCGTGTAATGTAATTATTCCAAAACAAATGGAAATTACGTGCAAAATTTATTTTAATTAACCCTATTTTAAGTAACCGGTATTGAACAAAACGTACAGATAGTTATTGAATATTTAATTAGGATTCACTAAAAATTAAAGGGTATTATTTTTAATTGAATCGTTAGTAACAGATAATATCTATAGAAACTTGTAAAAACCCAATAAAATGCAAATCCTAGAAGTGTTAGTTAGAAGTAGGATGTTTGAACACACCTGCGTATTTTAAAAGGCAATTTCAGTTTAATTTGTTCAGATAAACATGTCGATTCTAAGGATATTGGAAACGGTCAGATGCTTTAGCACGAAATACAAAACAGGGTTTATTTAAAAAGCTCTGAGAATTAATATTATTTTGAACACCTGCGTAGTTTAAATATCACGTACGGCGAAAATTGTGTAGATAACAAATGGTTTCAAAGAATCTTGGAGAAACCGGGGCTTAATATTCACGAGAAGGTGCGATACGGGGTTATTAAACCCAGATAGTCCACATGGACTAAAATATAATCGATAATAAAGAATATCAATTTGCACCAATACGAACAGGTTAGAAAAGGAAAGAGAAAATGCGTCAAGCAAAGACACATATTGTAAAAGGCGGGATTTAAGCAACGTCACGAGGGTCACAATTGGTTGAAAATAGGATGCAAATATCAGAGGTAGAACAACAATTTCTGTACAAAATTAATTAGTTTTTCTCGGACATGCTTGCGTGCCGTGTGGAAATTTTCTGAGATTTAAATGGGGCGAGTGAAAATTCGTAAAATCGATGCGCGAGCAACGGACTGGGAACATAGAATGAGGAATTCTTTAGAATTACCCGTTTTGGGGAACAGACCGACAGACAGGCTTTTGCTATATATACCGAGATGAATATAAACAAGCCCTCTTAGACTTTTGACGATTCGATGCGTTAAAAGCTCGTACATACGCGACTTGATTGAAGATGTTAAACAGTGCATTTTAGTTTGATTAAATAATTTAAAGTTTGCTTGTATATTTTGTGATTCAAAATAGTTTGTTATTTACGTGCTAACATGAATGTACTTCAGTGCACTTAGATACAAGGTAATAAAATTTAGTTTCACTGTACCAATTAGCAAAATTTACAACGACAAATGTATACACAAAAGTAGGCAGTTTTGGCGTATATTGGTGACAGACGCATGAATTTCTTTGCTATTTTTCGGGGGTGTTAATAATTAAATGGTTCAAATACGTGTCTGGATCCATGAAACAAGGGTCAGATAAACACAGATGAGTTCCGGAAAAGCCCAGAAACAACTTTAAATAAATGATGATGGAGAAAATTTTAAAAGCGTAGAGAATCAGAAGCCGTAAATATAATCCTGTTGAATGGTGTGATTAACTAAAGAAACGATACTTTGAAGCTACGAGGACAGTAACCTTCAGGTAAATTATACTATTTTGTTTGACATTTTGTGTGTATTGAATGACTTTATAATTGATTTACTTTAAATGGACATTAGTGAAATTGTACTAACCATAAAAGTTTAATTTTAAGATGAAATTTGCTTGTTGAAGTAGAAAGGGTATTTAGTTTGATGTTCGGTAATATGATGAAAATTTGGGTATGTCTTTGAGCTCAATTAGACGAACCTGGTTAATTAACGTAAAGGGTGGTAGATGCTCCTTTATACTCAGACTCCGGTCTGCTTATATTGTTATATTAATTACTAGGCATCCAACAAGGACTTTAATTTTGGATGCACATTAAAATGATAATAAAATTAATCTTGAAATTCTTTTAAAACTGAAATTTATGCTGAGTTTTAATTTTGAAATTTTAATGTATTCTGAATATTGATGTAAATAGAGTTAACGTTGATGTTTTTGGTAGAAATGTGTTGTTTTTTTTTTATGAATGAGGAGGTTTATAACATTAGGTGAGCAGCCGAGGCGAAAAGAGGACCACAGCCGTTTATGACGCCCAATCTGTGGGACTAGAATTTTTTGTTGAAAGGACCCAGTTCCCGCATTCAAAGGGGAATATTACAGCAATATATATATATATATATATATATATATATATATATTGCTGAGAAAAATTCTTGCTCAACAGGAGCACAATGCAAATTTTTAACAATAAATTAGGAAAGCGTTAACTTTAACAACGCTATGGTATACAAAAGTGCGCTTTTTATTAATTAAATAAATAGACATTTTACTCGGCAATGAAAATCGTCATTAAGAAACATTCTTTCATTTTCATTAATCAGTTAGAAGAGAATTGCATTAAACTTGAAAAGTCTGACGAATCAATCTATTCGTATTAGTAAGTGTGCTTTGTATTCATTATATGGATTTTTGCGTATTTATTCATCGTAGGAGATTATTAGTAAAAAGTACTGTTACTTTATTAAACGGAAAACTGAAGAACTGCATCATTATTCAAATTTTAAAATTATGAAAATGTATAAATTCTTAGCGATGAACAATTTGTCGCGTAGGCCGCTTTGTATAAAGCAACATTTGCTAATGATAACGGACAATATTTAAACAAATGGTAATTTACCTGGAGAAATAGTCGAAAGTGAATTTCTGGCTTCACATATCGCCTATGACGTCGCAACAGCAATAATCAAAGTACTAAACCAATAGAATACTTTTGTTTTGGAAATAAAACTTTCCGATTGGGCATGGAGTACATGATATTTACCAAGAATTCTACACTTTGGTACAATGAAATTTTGAAATTTTTATTTTATTAATATAATTAAGCAAGTTAAAAACACTGAATTTGATAATTGTTAGTAAATCACCATGGCAGATGTTGGGTTTCAATTGTGAAAACAAATTTTGTCTGCATATCTATATGTTTAAATTAACATTCGTTAGTTCTTTAGATTTATAAAAACATTACAAACTCACCTTCGATTTATTTATTGAAATAAAAATTGTTGTTTAGCTTAAATACGCATGTATATATACGAGGGTGATCCGATAAGTACTTAGCCTACAAAAAAATTTGAAAAGTGGCAATTTATTTCTCAACATAGTCTCCTTTTAACTCGATACACTTGACCCAGCAATGCTACAACTTCTTTAACCCGTCTGAAAAATACGTTTCCTCAAGGTCTGCAAAGTAAGCCACGGTGGCGGCGATGACCTCCTCATTCGACTCAAAGTTCAGCCCGGTGAGTGATCGGAAAGTAAACAAGGTTACCAGATGTGACGCCTACCCCTTACCGTTAGTTTCAGCGATACTTGATAAACTACGAGACGCCAATACTTTACTTCGATGGACATTAAGAAAGGAAGTGCCGGTAGCTGAATTGTCCCGACCTATTACGGTTTATAGCGTCCCCAGCAGAGGTCTGTTTGAATTTAACTGCATGTCTTTTGGGCTACATACCAGTTCCAACACATAGCAGAAACCTATTAATATTGATATCTACCTCGATTCCTACGCATCCGTCTATTTTGACGATTTGGTTATAGCTACTAACGACCTTAATTAGCATCGAGAAGTCACAAAAAAAATTTCTCCTTGTTAAAATAAGTCAGTTCGGACGTTGCCCAAGAGAAACGTCATTTCTGTAGACCGAGAACATTTACACGTCCTTTGGATTGCGTCTAACTAATTTTGACCTAGAGCCAAAAGCAATGTTGTGAAATATGTGCGTAAATGTCAGACTTGCATTGCTTGCAATGTTGAACAGCAGGCACCTGCTAGTCTCCTTCCAGACCGCCCAAATTTCTTCAGACCTCGGGAACTCATTTTCGTAAATATTGTTGGACCTTTTCCAAGATGAACTTCTTTGGTTAGACTGTGGCAAAAAATTTGTGAACGCTCAAACAAGAAGCTTATAACACAATTTAAGCATATTTGCTTTACGAAGATGTAAGACTTAGAAATCGACTAAGTGAATAGTTAACATACGAGCAAAAAATTCTTTGAACAGTGGGGGATTTACTGCGCTATTTAACTTACCGTCATCTTTTCAATTTCAATAAGTGTTGGCCCAGGACCACTGCAAACTTTACTACAATAACTACAAGCTTTACTTGGAAAAGTTATTGCGACTTTACATAAGCCCTCCGAAGTCTTCCAATTACATGTTAGACATTTGTCCTCTAAAGTTTTAACATTGACAACGTGGGTATGTTGATAAGAAGGGTTGCCATCAATTGTTGATGAATAGTAACTAAAATACATTAATTATAATATAAAATTGAAGTTGATACGGCATTTACACTAAATCATTTTCTTCATTCCAATAGAGAACTGATAACACAACTCTTTTTCCATACGTGAGTCGTGTAGTTTGTTGTGTTGAAACGTCAAAAAGCACTAAATGTTTATAATGATCATCGCCTTCTTCCTGTGATATACGTAAAATTGATTTATTGCCATTCTTATTATATACTAGCGTTTGAATTTCAAGCCATCCATCTTCTTCTTCAAAACTTTGTTCCTGAAACACAAAACACAAACACAAAAGTAGTAAATACTAAAGAAAACTGTAGCTAGATATGGAACTTTTGTAAGCGTTTTTTGAGTTTATTAACTAAAGCAAATGCTAAGTAGCCTGGCAACGTCATTTTAGTACATTATATTCGAAAATATGCAGTGACCGAAGAAGAAAAACGAATTTGTTAAAACCCAAGGATATCACATATTGGGCTAGGACGCAAAGTAGGTCAAACACACAATCGTCGCCTACAGAAATCTTAAAAAAGTGTATCGCATACAAGTCTGCTGGTTGTCGCCAGTTGTTTTCAAAATTCCAAATTTCGTAAAGTGTTTTTACGTAATTGGTGTTATCCTTTGAAATTGAAGCCCTATTAGAAGCATTACCGAGCTTAAATAATAACGACAGCAATCCAATTCCAGCATGTGGGGTCCAAATCTTCTAGTTATTAATAATGAAGCTCAAATTACTTTCTAGGTTAATTATTTGTGAAGTTACTTGCATTCTGAATTTATATTTATATATGTATGAGTGTTTATGTGTGTATATAGGGACGCTATCTTAATCCATAAATGTTGAATACCAACTCAGAGTAAGTCCTTATAAAAAAGTTAACTTTTATTAAAAACGTTTAATGTTGAAAATGCGTTGTATATAAGCGAAATTAAGTAATGTTTTATGCATCATTTCATTTGTTCAGCAGTGAAACTGGTTCTAAGTATAACGGAGCGAAACTCTTATTAAAGCGCGCTTTATTTTGTTAAATCTGATTAATATTTCATATGTGATTTTGCTCATTGGCATCGAAAGTTATCATAAGAATAAACGTATTAATCTAAATTAAAAACTTGCATTTATTTTGAAAAATCGTGCAAATATTAATAATATAAAACAAGTCGCGCAGATGTTAAAGTGAAAACTTCAAATTCTTAGTATATGTGTACTACATTCCATCGGTCACGTAGTATGGCAAATTTTTGTTGTAAATATCAACACTTTCAGGTGATAGAGACGTTGTCAAAACATCCATTATTTACATTTGGTGATTAGAGAATTAATTGAGTATGAATATTATAGGGATTTGCCTATGAGAATGACGTTAACCGCCGATAATCAAAGAACTCAACGAATAAAATTTTATACTTGTAAAATCAAATCGCTGTAAATATTTTAGGTACCGAAGTAAATGATAACAAACGAAATATTTTAAAAACCATCTAAATACAACACAATAAAAATTTAATAAATTCCAATCCAAAAATGTAACGATTTGTTAACGTTTTTATTCATAATAGAATGTTTAGATTATAAGTTTTATTTAAATTGACATTTAACATTTTAATTTTATTTAAACAGACTACTGGTAGATACTTTTAATTATGTAGTTTACAAATGTGTAACAATAATTTAAATTTGTAGCTATCTTAAAAATAGTTTTTTAACCTAAACCCGTTGATAGAAGAAAAAATTACATGGTGACCAATATAAAATCAAATTGATTTGTTTTATTTATAATTAGTCAAAATCAGGAATCTATATTGCTGTAAATACCTTGTTCTCGTGGAGCGCCACTAATTGCAATGATAGGCCAAATACTTGGGGAAGCCCAAACGAATTTTGTGGCTTAGGTACAGCAAACTGTGTCAATGAGAATGCAATAGGAAATATGAAATTACTATCTTACCTTCCTTTTCCTTGCCTGGCTACCTCAACAAAGACTATGCTGTGGAATTTACGAAAATGAAATGAAACACAAAAATCTCAATAAACATATATGCATTCAAAAACATTTTTCTTTCATACAAAAGAATCTCTTATATTTATAGAACAGTTTACAGCTTAAACTCATATAAAAAATTTTTCCTGTAAGTTACTTATTTATTAATATAATCTTACCTAATCTTTGTTAACAAGTACAGAACTCAAATATCTCCTCTGTGAGGTGCAAAATCCAGTTTAATTTATATGTGGATAATTTGTCGATCCGCTATTATCCCGTTTGTTAGTGGAATTGGCCAATGGCGCAGCACAAATAATTTAGTAAAGATCAAAATGCTTCGAACTCTGACCTCAAAATTTGCTAGAAATTATTCCCTTCACAAATAATAAAATTGAGAACTTATTCTATTTTAAGTTGCTAATATGTACAAATCCTTATAAAACACTAACAAAAAATCTAAAATTTATTTTTGCTATAGTTATTGTCAAATCGCATTCCATGGTAATTAACGGCATTAAATACTTTTTGGTTCAATCTCAAATTGACGTTAAAATACCTGTTTGCAAAGTGCATTTATTGTTAATTGATTAAACTCGTCAATTGTGATCTACCAATATTATTCATATTTCATCAAATAATTACGTTTGATAACTTCTATACTTCTTGTGGAACGCCAAGGAAATTGTCTTTAAACTACTCGAAACGTATAAGTTTCAAGTCGTGATATAATTTAAAAAATGAAACTCTGGTTGAATCTTACATGTTCGATGTCGTAAAAAGAAGTCATCTGAATGTCGAATACTGAATGACTAGCTCTAATTCGGTTCTTGTTTATATACAAAGTAATCTCTATACATCATTGTTCGATTAGATTCCAAATTTATTTCAAATCATTAGTCACCCTGAATTATGTAATATCTACAAAGATGTCGCGTTTACGGATCAATTTGGTGCGGTCGATATGATTTATGATGGTCGTAAAGCTCTGTCTATTCTTTTTAATGCTAGAAGTCAATGGGCTGTCGCCTTCTCTCTGTAACCCGAAAAGCTATTAAACCGCGTAATTTTATCTATTTTATGGCTTTTTAATAGCGCGCGAGTTATGTATCCCCCAATTACCTATATATATTGATGTATTGAATCTAATATGAATTATTAGAAATTATTAAGTAAAAGTATAAGTTCAATGCAACATTGTAACACAAGGATAACCCAGAGAGGTTATCGACAGTTCATGAGAACGGAATGCAGCTTTGCATCCGTGAGGGCAGTGATACTGCAGGTGGCAGGTCACAGGCGGTCAACATACCGCAGTTACTTAGAATTAAGTTGTTACATTGTAATAAAGTGTACAATAAAGAGAAACGCAGACATGAGATCTGCAAGTTCTCACAGCCGTGTGAGGGGCAGGTTATTATAAAAGGCCCGGGAGCTCAATGCCCGGAGTCAGTCTTCAAACTCCATACTTCGTTGTTTGAGCTACTCAACCGAGTCAGTCTTCGAACTCCATACTTCGTTGTTCAAGCTACTCACTAGTACAATAATTATTTTAGTATTATGTACAAGTTATCCAAATTTTAACTAATAAAAATTTGTTAAAGTCAAAGTGTTTTTAAAAAACCAGCTCCAAAGGCCCGAACTTTAACTGGCGCAGTCGTAACGGATGTCAAAAGGGCACTGAAAATCCAAAAATCGGAAGATTGGTGACCAAGAATTTTTATTCGAAATTTTGGCAGAACCCAAACCAAGTTGGAGGAAGAACAAAAATCGTCTAAATCCAGCAACAAACCAAGTTGAACAAGGAACAAAAATCGTCTAAAGCCAACAAACAAACCAAGGTGGACAAGATACAGAATCGATCGAACCCACCAAAGAAACAGATGAAATTAATGTAAGTTCATTTCCATAATTTTATTTCAAACCAAAAACTATAATTGATATATGCTAGTATTATAACTATTGATTACTATTGTTTTATGTATTTTATTATTATGAATATTTTTTTTTGAACATAGTTCAAAGTGAATTATTTTCAAAACGAGACTGTATAACATTTTATGAGACGAATGTTAAAGAGATAAAATTTTTCTTTAAAAAGCAAATGAAACTTGAAGTTTAAAAGAAATTTTCTTTTAAAATAAATAAGAATTGAATTTAAAAGAAACCCTTACCATAATTAATAGAACGAACTCAAAAATAATCCAAAAATAACGGGCGCACATTCACTAAACACCAAAATAAGAAACATCAACCACCGCGATTCAACGCACGCTATAAACCGGTAAACTAACGCAAACTTAATTTCAAAACTAATCCTTTAAGCAGTACAGAACGATAATAAAACCATTGACCTTATAAAATCACAGCAAAACACTCTGCTACAGTAACCTAAAACCACCTAAAATAAATACGCGAAGAAAGCATCCTTTATTATACAATTAAAACTCAGAGAAAATCGCTTTCAGAATCCTTGCACAGTACTAAAGAAATAGCTTTCAGGAACTTTCAGTACTAAAGCAATTCGCATCATAAGTATTAATCTATCACGGAATTATAGAAGCGCATGAAAATTACACCACAACACTCTATAAATAATTTGCAGTACAAAAACGGCATAAAACGCTTATAATTACAGTACGGGAGATTCAATTACAAGTTGTGAACACCGAGGTATCTAAAAATAAAACAGACGTAACACTTTATGCGAAAGCATTAGCAAGTAAATTATCTAATTCTTATAAACTAACACCTGTAAGTGCAATTACCTCAACGTACGTAACGAAGATTACATCCTTTAGTATTCAATTTCAACAGTAAAGTACAAAAGTAAGTAACCTCAGGTCATAACTACGCAACTCAGTAAAACCCACGGAAGAGTATTAATTACGAGTTAACCGAACTGAACTAAAACAACGCTAAACGAGAATAAATCCATCCATTTAAGATTCCTTAAAAACAGGAACTCAAGACGAACTAAAAGCTGCATAAAAACAATTAATCCAAGACTACGGTAAATAAATTCAACATTATTGAATACAAATCTCGTGAATACATCACCGCATTGTGTAATTAAATATAAATAAACAACGACTACGATTTTAAAAATAACTCGACGCAATATAAACTTAAAATTAATAAATCTAATACTACAAGTACGAAATTAATCTCAAATTCTTACCAAATTTTATCCACCCAATCCAAACTGAAAATTAACCATTCCTAACTAAAAAATAACGCCGAAAAATAACGAAATAAACATCAACCTTTACCAAATCTTTATGTACCTAATCTAATTGAAAAATTAACAAACCAAAACCAAAGTTAACGTCACAAAAAGCAAAACCAACCCCAATTTTTACAAAATTTGAAATTATTTCATCCAAAAGAAAAACTAATACATCCAAAGCATAATTAACGTTACAAATAGAAAATCAACCCCAATTTTTACAAAAATTGAAATTTCACAACCCAAACGGAAAATTAATAAATCCGAAGCAAAAGTAACATTACAAATAGCGAAATAAAGCTTAATTCAAAAAAAAAAAAAAAAAAATTTTTTAAATTTTCCAAAAATCGAAAACAACCCTTAACCAACATGAGTAACACAGACTTACGTCTCTACTTAGAGACAATACAGACGTTTGATGGCACGCAGGCCCATCTCTCGCATTTCATTGGAGCATGTGAAATGTTCCTAAAAACCTTTTACAAACCCGGAGATGACGCAAGAAATTCATTGCTTATACGCTTAGTAATAAGTAAACTAGCCGGAAGGCCACTAACCTTAATCGCCAGTAGGGACGACTTATCGGAATGGGACCAGTTTAAACAGCTACTAATTGCATATTTCGGGGACCAACGTAATATAAAATGCCTGGTACGAGACCTAATAAACCTTAGAATGGAACACAATCAATCCCCCTACCAATTCGGAATGAAATGCCAAGACGTGAGAAGTTTAATTTTTACAAAATTAAAAATCGAAGAACCCGATCAAAACGTTAGACATTTAAAAACAAAAATGTACGACGAAATGGCACTAGACACATACATAAACGCTTTACCAGAACGACTATCGGATAAAATCAGATTCCAACGACCCCAAAATTTAGAGGAAGCTATGAGCCTAGTAATAGAAGAAGAAAATGTAATGTATTACCGCAACAGACTATAAAATCCCAACGCAAATAAAAGTTATTCACCAACAAAAACTATACAAGCTACAAGACAAACAATCCCTCAACAAAAATTCACACCCTTTAACCCACAAACAAATCAACCGCGAAGTAACAACCCAAGTTTTAACAATACCAATTTTAATAATCAATATAAACATTTTTCAAGACCAACATTCAACCCAACTTTTACGAAACCCGCATTCCAACCGAGATTCAATCAAAACCTAAACCAACAAAGACCAGCATTCAACGCAAACCCTAATAGAAATACACCAATGACTAATACTCATAACAACCCTAACAATTATTACAAACCAACACCAATGGACACCTCATCTGGTAACACCAGACAAAACACAAAAATAACACATATCCGACCAAACCCTCATCAGAAACGTAATTTTACATCGGAAGAATTATTCCACCAAGAAATAGAAAAATTTGACACTGACCAGAATAATGACATTGAGACACCTACAAACAATGAATCAAACCATGCAGAAATTTATGAACGTGACGAACAATACGAAACTTACGAGGAGTACGACGAAGAAAACTCAAACTCAAATTTTCAAATGGACCAATTCATAACCGACCAAACTTAATAAACTTAAATAATATAAATCACTTAGTATTACCATACATAGAAATACCCCACGCTAAATTCAAACTATTAATCGACACCGGATCCTCTAAAACATTAATTAATCCCAGAACCGTACAAAAACATTATTTAGATTATGTAGAAAGAGAACCATTTAAAATTAAAACAGCTCATCAAACGACACTACACCAATTCGTAGCCAATATACCCTTACCAAGAACATTTAATGTTAAAATGAAACATAAATTTTGTGTATTCGAATTTAACGACAAATATGACGGATTAATCGGAATGGACCTTCTAAGAAAATTAGAAGCCAACATTGACATTAAAAATCGCTTATTAAGTACAAAATACGGAAAAATCCCAATTAAATTTCAAAACACACAAGTTGAACAAAAATACACTATAGAACCCCGAACGGAAAGAAAAATAAAAATCCCAGTAAAATCTAACAAAAATTTAGGAATAATAAATCATATGACATTTCAACAAGGAGTAGAAACCCCAACTGCCTTAGTACAAATAAAAGATAACTTTGCAACCACAACAATATTAAATTCAAACGACTATCCCGTAGAATTATCATTGACAGACCCAATTAACGTAGAAGAACTAAATTTTAACGAAATGGAAATAGACGAGAATTTAGAAAATAACTACAACCCAATAGAACATGACGAAATGTTAAGAGAAAATTTAACTAACATCCGCTTTAACACCGATATCAATCAAGAAGAAGAAAGAGCAATTAAAAACTTATGTTTCGAATACCGCGACATATTCCATTGCGAAGGAATACCATTAACATTCACCAACACAGTAAAACATAATATCGAGTTAACAGACAATAAACCAATTTTTACAAAAGCATACAGACTACCTCATGCAAGCCAAGAAGAAGCTGACAGACAAGTAGCAGACTTATTAGACCAAGACATAATCCAGCACTCCAATTCACCATGGAGCAGCCCCGTGTTAATAGTACCTAAGAAATTAGACGCAACCGGAAAGAGAAAGTACAGAATGGTAATAGATTATAGAAAGTTAAATGAAAAAACGGTAGATGACAAATATCCACTACCAAATATTACCGAAATTTTAGACAAATTAGGCAAATGCCAATATTTTACAACATTAGACCTAGCATCAGGATACCATCAGGTAGAGATGGAAGAAAAAAACATGTCAAAAACAGCCTTCAGCACACCTAGAGGACATTACGAATACAAACGAATGCCATTTGGACTAAAGAACGCACCCGCTACTTTCCAGAGAGTCATGGACAATATACTACGAGGAATACACAATGAAAAATGCCTTGTATACCTTGACGACATCATAGTTTATTCCACATCATTAGTAGAACACATAGAAAGATTGAAAGAAGTATTCGAAAGACTTAGACAAGCACATTTTAAAGTACAATTAGACAAAAGCGAATTCTTGCAAAAAGAAGTATCATTTTAGGACATGTAATAACACCCCAAGGAGTAATGCCAAATCCAGACAAAACAAATGCAGTTCTAAATTACCCATTACCAAAACAAACAAAGAAATTAAAGGATTTCTAGGACTTAGTGGTTACTACCGCAAATTCATTAAAGGTTACGCTCAGATAACCAAACCCCTGACAAATTGTTTAAAAAAGGGAAACAAAATTGAACACACCCCAGAATTTATTAAAGCTGTAGACAAAATTAAAAACATATTAACAAATCACCCTGTATTAGAATACCCAGACTTTACAAAACCATTTATACTGACGACAGACGCATCAAATGTAGCATTAGGCGCAGTATTGAGCCAAGGAAAAGTAGGTAGCGATAAACCCATCAGCTACGCATCCAGAACCCTAAATGAAACCGAACAAAATATAGCACTATAGAAAAGAATTATTAGCCATAATTTGGGCAACAAAATATTTTAGACCTTACCTATACGGAAGAAAATTTTACATATATACCGACCATAGACCACTAGTATGGTTATGCAAACTGAAAGAACCAAATTCAAAATTACAAAGATGGAGAATCAGACTCGAAGAGTATGATTACGAAATTATATACAAAAAAGGAATCTATAACAACAACGCAGACGCTTTAAGCCGAATCCAACTCAATGCATTAGAAACTGAATCCATTATAGGAAACGTAGACGAAACAGAAATAAGGGAAGATCCAGACGAGATCGACACAATACATTCGGCACAAAACGAAGAACCAAAAAACGCGATTAAAATTTTAAACGAAGCAATCGATATGAAACCTAACCAATTTATAATAACCGAAGTTTTAAATAACCCCAACCCAGTAAAATATACAAAAGTAGATAACAAAAAAATATATCAAATTCAAATAACTAAAGACGACAACGAGGAACAAATAATTAAAATTTTAAAAGAATACACCCCCGAGAAAAAACGATTTTATTTTTATTTCAACACCGAACATTTATACCAAAGGTTTTCAGAATTATACATTAAACTATTTAATAACTCTGGACCTGAACTCATCAGATGTACTAGAAAATTAATAACACTAGACGACTCTGACGAAATAAACGATGTAATTAGAAATCAACACGAAGGAAAAACCAACCATCGTGGAATTAACGAAACTATAAAGCAACTTGTAAGACGTTATTATTTTAAAGACATGAAGGACTTGACCACAGATTTCATTAACCAATGCGAACTATGTGACAGAGCGAAATACGATAGGAAACCCCCAAAGATACCCTTAATGTTAACCAAAACACCCGACAAAACATTTCAAAAACTACATGCCGATACTCTAGTAGTAGAAGCGCAAAACTATCTAACAATTATAGACGCATTCACAAAAATAGGCCAAGCAATACCAATCACATCCAAAAATAGCATTGACGTGACCCAAGGATTTTTACAATATTTCACATTTTACGGAACACCCGAATCCATCACTTTAGACAATGGTAGCGAATTTAAAAACGAGACAATTCAAAACACTTTAGAACTTCACAAAATAAAAATTCATTTCATAACGGAAAACCACCCTGAATCCAACGGACTAATTGAACGATTACATTTAACCCTGTTAGAACAAATTCGATTATTAAGAATAAATTATAAAAAGGAACATATAACCAATTTAATGTCATACGCACTAATCGCCTATAATAACACTATTCACTCATCAACAAATTTTACACCCTTAGAATTAACCTTAGGACATTCAGATTCACGAAATCCCTATGACATACACTACAACAAGGAAGTATATCAACAATATGCAAAAGACCACAAAGAAAAATTAAAAATAACTTACGATAAGGTAAAAGATAAACTAGAGAACGATAAAGAACGTATCACCACAACCCGAAATAAAAATACCGACTCAAATAAATTTTCAATAGGACAAACCGTATATGAGAAAAACTTTCAAAGCAAGCGACATAAAACAGCACCCAGAAATTTAGGACCATTCAAAATTAAGAAAATATCAGATAAAAATATAGCAGTAGTAGACAACGGTAAAATAACTAAATACATTCATTTGAAAAACCTAAGACACCCTGTAATTTCAGATGGACAGTCATCACCCTTACCGTCAACCTCCACCCAGGTAGAACGGACAACCAAGTAATAACAATAAATACAGAACAACCCCGGTATACTACCAAATAAACTAGGCAGTATACAAAAATACAATATTTACTCAAATAATATCCAACCTTACTTTAACGTAACAAATTTTAGCAACATTAAGAAAAACGAAATAATATTTTTAATAGTAGAATTATCATTTATTTGCTTTTCCAACGAAAGTTACTAGCACATACCAAGTAATCATACCCAAAACCAAATTCCTATCCCTAAATGAACTGAGATATGGTTATACAAACGAAAAATGTACTGAAGTAACACCAAACCAATATTTATGTCAATCGATGACGACAACAACCATTAAAGAAGACAGTCCTTGTGAAGTACAACTATTAAAATTCTCAAATCATTACGAAAACTGTGAAACTAAACAAGTGCAAATAACTAATATGAAAATTCAAAAAGTTACAGATAACAAATGGATAGCCATTTTCCCAACAGAAGTAATAGCAACCATCCACTGCAACCAAGATGAAAATAACCAAGCATTAATCGGAAGCAAACTAATTACCCTCAAAGAAGATTGTTATGTGAAATTGAAAGATGAAGTAATCAGAGTTTATCAAGATCCCATAGCAACAAAGAAACTTGCAAACCTACCGGAACTACAATTCAAGATACAACAAGAAGACGAAGAAATAAACAAGAAACCTATGAAGCTAGAGCATCTAGACTTAGACGATCTCAACCACGCCGTGAAATTAGTGGAAAGTTATAAAGAACAATTAAGTGAAATCAAAACGCCAAAGTTACATTATAATAATATAAGTGTTTGGACAATTGTATTGATCATTTTAGTAATTTTGTAATCATGTATGTATTATACAAAATGTACCTTAGATATAAGAATGAAGGAAACAGTTCTAGATTTAAGGAAACAAAGAGAAAAAAGGAAACAATAAGTATACCCTTAGAAACAATGAATTTTAAATAATGTATTTTATGTATTTAAAATTAAGAAAACCTTAATTTTTCTTTACGGTGGGAGGAGTTATGTATCCCCAATTACCTATATATATTGATGTATTGAATCTAATATGAATTATTAGAAATTATTAAGTAAAAGTATAAGTTCAATGCAACATTGTAACACAAGGATAACCCAGAGAGGTTATCGACAGTTCATGAGAACGGAATGCAGCTTTGCATCCGTGAGGGCAGTGATACTGCAGGTGGCAGGTCACAGGCGGTCAACATACCGCAGTTACTTAGAATTAAGTTGTTACATTGTAATAAAGTGTACAATAAAGAGAAACGCAGACATGAGATCTGCAAGTTCTCACAGCCGTGTGAGGGGCAGGTTATTATAAAAGGCCCGGGAGCTCAATGCCCGGAGTCAGTCTTCAAACTCCATACTTCGTTGTTTGAGCTACTCAACCGAGTCAGTCTTCGAACTCCATACTTCGTTGTTCAAGCTACTCACTAGTACAATAATTATTTTAGTATTATGTACAAGTTATCCAAATTTTAACTAATAAAAATTTGTTAAAGTCAAAGTGTTTTTAAAAAACCAGCTCCAAAGGCCCGAACTTTAACTCGCGTATCTGTGAAATGGGGCGTTTATTATTTGATACTTATAATTGACTTATTTAATAGTCTTTAGTAAACTGACGTATTCGTTTATTAATAACTTAAATTCTGGAATTAATTTCTTTTAAAATAAGGGTTAAAATTCATAAAGTGATTTTTTTTTAACAAGAATGAATATTTTATTTTTGGTTTTAAATGTTCTATCTACACACGGAATTTATTTAGTATTTTTTTAAAATGTATGCAACTTATTTTCAGTCTACAGAATGTTATACTTTGCTTCTTTGAGGATGCAAGGAATGCCTTTGTATTTATATCTTAAAATGAAAACTCGTTTTAAATAATTTTTATATACACAGCTGAAACGGTTTGATTTAGCAATTGCTTTTTATGTTTATATCCTTTCCACGATCTTTACACACTCTGCAATAAATGCAATACATGGGATTTAATTACATAATTAATAAGGGTCTCTTTTTATATGGCAATGAAATACGCTTATATTTATACAGAGTAGAGAAATTAAATATTTGGAAATTTTAATTTTTTTCGTTTTCTTCTATTTAGCTTGTAATTTTTCATAAAATTTAGCGTTCAATGACCTCTCGTTATCTCTTTATCACATCAATATCATCAATATATATATATATATATATATAATATATATATATATTGACGTGATAAGGGGATTGTATGCGATCAAGAAATTTAGCGTTGCCAAACAATTTAATCCTCCTTTAGAAAACGAGCAAATTATAAAGTATTTAGTAGGTCACTTCGAGACAGGAGTAGGGCAATGCATAGCCTTACAAAATATTGTTGATAGAGATATATTTTTGGAATATCTTCAACGATATGATGATATGGGTCAACCAAGTAGAATGGTAAGCAGGCCAAGGAGCCAGCACATAAATACCTTTAGATTCCAAAAGAATAATGGACAGGAGGGATACCAAAGCAAACCATTTGAAAGAAAGAATATGCAAATAATAATTGGAATAGAGGAAACGCCACTAGGTGAGACGCGGGAAGGGAGAACAGTGAATTCGTTAGTATTGAGAATAGAAGCGTTAAACAAGAAAGGGATAATGAGGCAAACGTTCAATAAATGGCATATTCAGAATTAGTTAATCAGCCTGGAATGTCAAATAGGCAGGATTTTTAGAAGCAGACAAATCAAACGACGAAAGCATAGGAATTAATAAATATGAACATGCGCGTGAATTTATAAAAATTAAAATGGAAAATAATGTAAAAGTTAATGGAAGAAATGATTTACTAACTATAATCAAATAACAAGTTGAAGGAAAAGAGATTAAATTACTTTTAGATACAGGAGGCGAAGCAAAGTTAGCAACTGTAGGTTTTATTAAACATAGTTCAGAAGAGTTCATGCAAAAAGTTATCCCTATTAAAAGAAATAAATTAGTATCGCCGATTGATAAGAAGTTTGCAGTTATCAAGAGTACCACAATTCTGACAGTGAAGTTGGGAAAGATGGAAATTGAACCAGAATTTTTAATAGTGTAGGAATCAAAAATGATGGCTCTTTTATTAAGTCTCAATCAAAGTATGCAGGAACAAAAAGCAATGAGTGAAAGGAATGAAAAAAGTATGCAAGAACAAAAAGAGAATATAAAAGAAATGAGTGAAAAGATTGAGAAGAATATGAAAGAAGAAAAAGAACATGAGGGAAGTGAAACAGAATATCAAGGAAATTACTGAAATATCTGATAAAATACTCAGGAGTTAGGAGCAGAATTTGGAGAGAACATTGCAAAATTGGGAGAAAATTTAAGATTAGAAAGTGAGAAGCATGAAAGGAAATTTAAAGAGATTAGTGAAAGAATAACTTTGGGTTTAGAGGAAACTAACAAAACCATTGAAGAAATGAAATTGGAAATTAAAGGAAAAGTAGTACAAATTTAAGAGGATATAGATGATGTTAAAGAAGAAATTGTTCAAATAAAAACGAATCAGGAAGCAAGTGAAAGAGAAACTAATGGAAAAATTAAGAGTTTAGATAAAACAATAAAGGAAATAGAGGGAAGCTGCCTAGCAAGTTTTAAAATATTTAGAAATGATTTGGGAAATCTTAAAACCGATTTAGGGAATAAGTTTGAGAATTTAGAAGTTAAAAGTATTCATATTGGAAAACCGATGAGATAGAACACAACCAGTGTTCTGTTGGAACAACACTCGAAATTTTATGGAGATAATAAACTTAACCCTAAGATATTTTTAGATAACCTAAAAACTTTAATACAAAGTAGCTGGGATGAGCAAACAAAGTTAAATATTGTACGGTCCATGTTGAAGGGTAATTCCGAAATTTGGTTTGGAATGATTGAAAGTGAGTTGAATTCGTTTAAAGATTTTCCATTTCTGGGGAGACAACCAGCAATTTAAAATCGGAGATAATTTATTAATGGGCAAATATAGCAGCGATTCAGGCATGACAAGAGAGTTGTATGCGATCAAGAAATTTAGCGTTGCCAAACAACTTGATCCTCCTTTAGAGGACAAGCAGATTATAAAATTTTTAGCAGATCACGTCGAAACTGAAGTAAGACAATGCATAAGTCTCACAAAAATATTGTTGATAGAGATGTGTTTTTAGAATATCTTCGACGTTACGATGATATGGGTCAAACAAGGAAGATCGAGACCAGACCAAGGAGCCAGCGCATGAATACGTTTAGATTCCAGAGGAATAATGGACAGGAGAGCTATCAAGGCAGTCCATTTGAAAAGGGGAATAGTCAAAGACATAATTGGAATAGAAGAAATGCAATTAGGAGAGACGAGGGAAGAGAGAATAATGAATCCCGTACTATTGAGAATAGAAGCCTTACCCAAGGAAGGGAATATATGGCAAATGCACAGAAAAATGGCACAAATGTTAGCAACAAAAATAGAAAAACGTAAACGGAAATGACGAAAATATAGAAATTAATAAATATGAACATACGTGTGAATTTATAAAATTTGAGTTGGAAAGTGATGAAAAAGTTAATGAAAAAAAATGATCTACTACCTATAATAAAATTGCAAGTAGAAAGTAAGGGGATAAAATTACTGGTAGATACAGAAGATAAAGCAACATTAGTAAGTGAAGGTTTTATTAAAGATAATTCCGAAGAGTTAATGCAGAAAGTTATCCCTATTAAAAGAAATAATTTAGTATCGCCATATAATAAGAAGTTTGCAGTTATCAAGAGTATCATAATTCTGAAAATTTAGCTGAGAAAGATGGAAGTTGAGCAAGAGGTTTAATAGTGCCAGGATTAAGAGTAGATGACGTTCTGGGAATGGATTTTATAAGTAAGATGAAAGATATAATAGATACCAAGAATAAGGTGATAATTATGAGAAATGAAAAGATTAAATGGGACGAAGAAGTCCATATAAAAGTACAAGGAGAGTGTATGAATTTGAATCAATTTGAGCAGGCGATGGAAGGTGAAGTACATAGAAGTTTAAGCAATAAGTACCCTGGTGAAGTTAGAAGAGAGGTTGTAGAAAATAGGACTAATTTTAAAAGTTTGCGAAGCTATACCCGCGCAGCCAATAATTTCCGCGGAAAATCGATTACATATTTGGAATCAGCATTAAAAGTACTATCATTTAGCACCATCAAATCCAAAATATTTTGACGGTACGAATACTAGGTTTGTCCCGAAAAGAAAATGAAAGAGAATACTGAATTGCATGAGATACTTATGAACTCACTTCTCAAAGGTTACTTTTTACTATTGTTAAAAAGTTTATCATTCTTTTATTTACTTGGATTCTATAAACAGTTTGTTTCATTTTTTAGAAAGCAATATACTTACAACTTTACATTTTTTTGTAACTACGTTGCAACGAGTAATGGCAGCTAGATTTTGTATTCGATTTTTTGATACAGACACCACATCGGTGTCAGTTGCCCAGATAATGTTACAGAGAACGTGATCATCAGTAACAAGTTCTTTTGGAATAATATCGTGCAATGATATAATTGACTTTTGAGAATCTTCAAGGTCAACATATTTAACGACTACTATAGGATTTGGAGTTCCTACCTGAAAATTAGAGCTACAGTCTTCATTTTATAATATGCGGTCGTAAAAAGTGTTTGTTTACCTTTGGATATCTTATTTTAACTGTTTTAGGATACTGGTGTTCTATGTCTCCGCCGTCACCGTACATGAAGTACTGATATTCTTTCACATTATTATCGTTAAATGTAGCAAAAGCTAAACGCCTTCCATTAGGAGAAAACCATAGTGAATACCCAGTACCTAGAACTTCTTCTGCAAAAAATTAAAGTCGTAATAAGAAGTATTTTTGATAAACATATTAGCTTACCTTCATAAACCCAATCAGGTACACCGTTATAAAAAATTCCAGGAATGCCATCTTTTGTTATTTGTATTGCGGCGGAAGAGTTTTCTGGATTTGATACATAATATATATTATTATCTTCAATATACGCTAATGTAGAGCCGACTGGTGCCCAACGAACATATTGGATGTGTCTTTTTGACGCGATATCAGAATATTTTCTAGAATAATAGGAATATACATGTTAAAGAATGCAACGTTTACCAATTGTTAGCTTATGCAATAGTAACCGTAAAATCAAATAAACGACGCTTAATTGTTTTTCATTACTAACCTCCGGATGTGATTATCAACCGTTGATCGAGTTTTAAAATATGTTTTCCTTATCATCATCATTAGATCTTCAGTCCTGGATCTGATTAGACGCGTACCTTCATTGTATCCTATTTTGAACTAGCCTAAACATTTCCCTGAAATTTGTACAGTCTGCATCTACCACTATCTGATCTAGGTCTACATCTATCTCCTTATTCCTATCTCTGCTTGTAATATATCGCATACTATTCCCTAAAAATGCCTTAGAACCTATTCTGCTCTTCTATTTCACCTATTTTTTCCACAGAAACTTTTATTCCCCTATTATTTCTATAACCTATTTGTTATTAACTTTGTCTGTCCTAGCTGTCATCCTCATTTACCTGAAGCACAACATTCCAAAAGGCTGCTACCGTTTTTCTGGCTGCTTTTCCTACTGCCCGTATTTCAAACGCATACCGTGTTATGCTCTACACATATACTTTCAACAATTTTCCTCTTGTTTCTATGTTTGTTGTCTTTGATCATAGGCGCTGTTCTTTCTTGTAAGATGCAGTTCGTTTTACAATTATACCCCCCTATTTTTCCGACATTCAGTGGTTGTGAAGAAGGAGGCGGCTTCGTGGCGTAGTGGTATGTGTGTAACTACTACGCCCAAAGTCCCGATTTCGAATCCCGACACGGTCCGCTTGAAAAATGTTAGGCGAGCATTTTTCACAAAAATACACCCTTGTTCGGATGAGAGGTAAAATGGAGGTCCCGTGTGTGAGTGTTGTCACGCACATTAAAGATCACTACCTTGCTTGGAACAGCAAGGGTTCGGCAAAATTCCAAATTTTCCAGGTAAAAAAAACTCGCTTCCTGGACAATGTAGTACCTTCGGGTGGAGCATTGGAAAATCACATGTAAGGTTGTGAAGAAGGGTAAGCAGCCTGTGGCTGCCAAGTTCCCCCAACACTTGAACATTTGCTGATTTAATATTTTTTCCAATACATCGTTTCGCACAGTCAACATTAGTTGCAGATATTTCACAACCAACATCTGTAGTTGTATATAATAATCATCAGATTTATCTGCGCTTATTTTTTCGTCACTAGGTTTTCCGTCTCAAAACTGGTTGGACACGTACCTCCACTTATTTATACTCTGAACTAGCCTACACAGTTCCCTAAAATTCCCACACAGCCTATATACAGCTCGGTCCCCTTCTATCATTTTCCAATTATATGCCCGACTTCACAGAGATTTAGTGGTATATCAAGGGGGTTAAGCAGCTTGTGGATGCCAAGATCTCCCAACACTTAGGCATTTGCCGAATTAATAGTTTTCCAGTAAATCCTTTCACACAATTAGCATTATTCGAGAATATTGCACAACCAGTACCTGTAGTTGCTTTTAATAATCATCATGTTTAAGTACAGTTATTTTTTTCGTCATTAGTTTATCCATCTTGGGACTGGTTGGAAGCATACTTTGTAACGGTACAATACTCCGCCTCTTTAAGAAATTGTAAAGAACGTAGCAGGATGGGTTTTTGGTAGAAAAGAAGTGACAGCTCCCTGAGATGAGAAAGACATTCGAGAAGTAATGGCGGAACGGACAAGATGTTCTCGTTAAAAAACATAAGGCCTTAATGACATCCAGACGAATTAGTTTAATGTGATTAATAAAATAGCTTATTTCTTCTACGCTTGTAAGTGTGCTTCGCCAAAAACTGCTCTCAGATAAATCTATTTAAGGTCAAAAGACTACGAACTCGACCTTAGAATTTGAAACAAACCATCCGCTTCCCAAATAATAAACAGGAAAACTTATTCCTACTTAAATTTAAATGATGTAACATGTAAAAATTCCTAACTGAATTATTTGTCAAAATTACTGCTACAAACCCGTTAATTTAGTACTAATTTATTTAACGCTTTACCCAATATGAATTCCAATACTTTTGTATACTTGGTAAACCAATAAAATTAAAGCATTTTATTACTACAGCTGATAACACTATTACAAATCTTGCGCGTGCTCCTTACTCGTATGTAGAATATCTAAGATCCTCATGTTGTTTGTCGACTTGTGTCAGATGCTCACTTTTTGTCTTGTCGTCGAGCCGAAAGGTCACTTGTCTGATAAATATAAAGCAGACGATATGTTACAGGAAATTATGTTTTCCTGGCGTAAGCGCCAGAACAAGTAAAATAGTTAATTTAGTTGTCTAAGACAACAAAGTTATGAAGTAATTAATCTTTACAACGTGCAACTTCCGTAATCTACAAAAGTTCTAATGGAATATTAAAATTATTCTACTTAGTTGATGTGTAAATAATTCATCAACATGGAAATTCATTTCGTACAAAAATTGTAAGCAGATTTGTTGGATAGTACCGACACGTGACAGAATGCTGACGTCGCAACAAGTGCTAACAGGTCGTTGACGCCGGTGGGTAAACCCATTTGATTTCCTGAAATTTTTGCTGCATGTGCCGTATCTTATTTCGTATACACATATATGAATTGACGTAATATTTAATTGTTTATTTGTAAATTACTTTATGCTTTGATATGCAAATATCTTCCCGTACAGATAATTTAGCAGCCTATTTATTAATAGAAAGAAGCTTAACTTTTTAAGGGTTCAATATTTAAAATATATAGGATGATTTTATTTTATTAATCACATGTTCAAATCTAGAAGTCATCCTTTGTCAAACTGTGTATAAAAAGATATTAAGTTACTTCAATGATAATAACATCATATGTTGCAACATTTGTTTAACCAAATGTTATTTCTTATCTTGTTGACTGAAACCTTATTCCAACATGTTATTTGTGTGCCTTCATTACAACAAATGAAATTTTGATTTGAGATTAATTAACAAATACATTATTGCATGTATAATAAAAATTTTAATTTCTTGTACAGTTCTCGTAGCGCTACTCCGTACTACTAAGTATAAATGAATATTCTTAATAAAATACAGACTTCAATTAAAATTCAGTAGACATAAAAATTTAATTTTACATCTCCTGAGTAACGTAATAATTATATTCATAAGAATTTGTCTTTGTTGAGTTGCATTATCATGTACATAATTGTTTAATGTGAGAATATAGAAACCTTTTTTTTTCAGTTCATTATTTTATTAATATTTAATTTCCCCAAAGATTTTATGACCGCTAAAGGAATTAATATAACGATTCAGTAATAAGTATTTGAAACAAAATTAGGGACTTCGTATAGTCAAAGAATTATTAAATGAATTATGTTTGCTAGTAGTAATTATGTTTAAGAGCTATCCTAGAGCTTCGTTAGAGCAGAAAGAAAAGTAAGTAACATATTTGTGACAATCAATTTAGTCGATTGCTTTATAAAAAATTTAGGTGGCGTCCATTATCTTATTTTTTTTAACTTTAATAAACCCACTGACCCAATCTCATGCGACCGTGGATTAAAAGCTCAGCTAGCTACAAGTCATAAGAGTTTTCTTTTTCTATAAGCCGCTTGTCATCCAACCTTACCCTGGGCTTGTTACAATTTACAAGAATTCTCGATAGGTATAGAAAATCAACCACGATTTTTTTGATAACTTACACTACCGCCCATAGTCTGGGGCGTGATCTAAGATTGATTAGAATTTAGCTTACAATGACAAATACACAAATATCAGTTACAAACAAAAAAATCTAAAATTCATCATCATCATTATCAGGTCTTCAGTCGAACTGGTTGGACGCGTACCCTGATTGTTTCCTAGTCTGAGCCACCCTACACATTTCCTTGCAATTTGCATACTCTGCATCTATCACTATCTGTGTGGGAAAGTCTGATCTCGGTCTACCTCTACCTCCCTTTTCCTATCTCTGCCTGTAGTATATCCCGTACTATTCCCCAGAAATGCCTTAGAACGTATCCTGTCCTTCTATTTCTCCTATTTTTCATTTTCCACAGATAACTTTATTCCTTTACTATTTCTACAACCTATTTGTTATTAAGTTTGTCTGACTATGCTACCATCCTCATACATCTGACGCACAACATTCCAGAAGGTTTCCATCTCTTTCAGTCTGCTTTTCCTACTGCCCCTATTTTATAGATGTACTGTGCTGTGCTCCACACTATGCTTTGAACAGTTTTCTTCTTGTATCTATGCCGTTGTCTTTGAACATAGTTGCTGTTCTTTCTTGTTTGATGCAGTTCGGTCACCTATTATTTTACAGTTATATACCCTACTTGCCCGATATTCAGTTGTATGTGAAGGGGGGTAAGCAGCCTTTGGCTGCCAAGTTTCCCCAGCACTTGAACCTTTGTCAAATTAATAGTTTTTCCAATTTATCCTTTCGCACAATCAACATTAGTTGAAAATATTTCACAACAAACACCTGTAGTTGTTTATAATAATCACCATGTTTAAGTACAGTTATTATTTTTGTCATTAGTTTTTCCATTTTGCCACTGGTTTAAAGCATGCCTCCATTGATTTCTATTTTAAGCTAGCCTACGCATTTCCCCGAAATTCTCACAGCCTACATCTTTCACTATCTGTGTGCAGTAGTCTAACCTAGGTCTACCTCTACTTCTCTTTTTTCATATCTCTGCTTTTAATATATTCAGAACTATTTCCTCATGTCTAAGTATGTGGCCTATCATCCTAACTCTCTTATTTTTTACAGTTTTCCACATAGTTCTTTCTTCCCCTACCATTTCTAGTACCTCTTTGTTCTTAACTTTGTCTGTCCATAGTATCTTCATCATACGTCTGTAGCACCACATTTCAAAAGCTTCTACTTTTTTCTTGTCTGCTTCTCCTACTGTCCAGGCTTCACAGCCATACAGTGCTGTGCTCCACACATATGTTTTAAGCAATGTTTCTTTTGTTTCTATGTTTGTGGTCTTTGAACACAGTAGTTGCTTTTTCTTATAAAATGTACCACGACCTGGTGCTAATCTTTGTTTTATATCTTTTGTGCTTTTCCCATCTTGCGTTATTTGACTTCCTAGGTAGCAGAAAACCTTAACCTCTTATAAGTTCTCGTTACCTATTTGTATCCTTGTTTTTGATTTATTTTCTCCTCTTTTCCATACTACAACTTTGGTTTCATTTTTGTTAATTTTCATACCATAGCCCTCCGTTAGAACTGTTTCCATTTCATTAAGAGCAGCTTCTAACTCTTCCTTGCTAGATGCTAATACCGCTATATCTTCTGCTAATCTAAGCATATCAATCTTTTGTTCCTGCATATTAATTCCAAATGTCTTTCTGCATTTGACAATATTCATTGCCTGTTCTATGTACAAGTTAAAAATTAATGGGGATAAGGCACATCTATGTCTCACTCCTTTCCTAATATTTACTTCCCTACTTTGTTGCTCTAATTCTATTACCGCTGTTTGCTCTTTGTATAAACAATGTACTATCCGTCTATCCCTAAAACACATTCCAATCTTTTTGAGTATTTCGAACATTTTTTTCCATTTTACATTGTCGATTGCTTTTTCCAGATCTACACACCCTATATATACGCTTTCTCCCTTCTCTATTGTTTTCTCCATTATCACCCTCAGAGATATAATAGCCTCCCGTGTTCCCTGTTTCGCCTAGACCCAAATTGATCTTCTGCTAGTATTTCTTCAGCTCGTTTTTCCATTCGTTTTTGTACAATTCTACTTAATATTTTTGAAACGTGTGCTGTCAAGCTTATTGTTCGAAAATTTTCACATCTATCGGCGCCTCTTTGTTTGGTATAGTTACTATGATGTTACATTTGAAATCTATGGGTATCTCGCCTGTCTCATACATATAGCTTACAAGTTGGAAGAGACGTTCTGTTACTGCTTGTCCAGCGATTTTTAAAGTTTCTGCTTGCATCTTATCTGTACCCGGCGCCTTACCATTTTTCTGACTCTTTAATGCTAATTCAAACTCATCTCTAGGTATAGGATATCCCAGGTCATCATTTTCAATGTCTGATTCCTGTTCTAATGCTGTTAATTCCTCTCCTGCATATAAATTCCCTATATATTCCTGCCATCTAGCTACTTTCTCTACATTTTCTATAATGACGTTTCCTCCCGCATGCCTTATATTTTTGCTATATGGTTTTATATCCCTAAAACTCCTTCTAATTAATTTCTTATTTTCTTTTTGTGTATACTTCAGAATATCTCTGGCAGCCACGTTTAAGCTGGATTTAAGGTTATTCCATTCTGTTTCTACTTCCTTAGTATCAGAAATTTTCCCGATATCTTTCAGCAATTCATTTGACTTTTTTTCAAATCTTTCATGGATATCGTTATCTTTTAGCTTCTCAAAGTCAAAGAGCCTTTTTCCCTTCCTCTTTTTCAGATTTTTAAACTTAAGTGCGGACCTCATAATTACGTTGTTGTGGTCAGTGTCTATATCTGCTTCCGGGCAGGTTCTACAGTCCTTTACTTGATTTATAAACCGCTGTCTAACAATAATGTAATCTATATCTCCTGGCATCTTCCACGTGTATCGTCTTCTAACATGATGTTGAAATAATGTATTTGTGATGGTTGCAAAATTCTACCAGCCTATTTCCCCTGTCATTTCTCGTACCTAAACCAAATAAACCTACTATCGCTCCTTCCCTACCCCCACCTACCACTGCATTAAAATCCCCCATAATTATTAAATTTTCATGTCCTTTTACGTATCTTAGTATGTCTTCGATATCTTTGTAGATCGCCTCTACCTCTTTCTCACTGTAGCTAGAGGTGGACATGTATACTTGTATTATTACTGTATTTACCGATTTAGATTCTAATCTAGCCATGAGTACTCTTTCGCTTTGTAAGTAGTTTTCTACACGTCGCATGACTATCCCCACACCCAAATTTCCTTCCTCTGATTCTGTATGAATTACCCTGAAGTCTCCACTCCAAAAATTCCCCGCCTCTAGCCAGCGGACTTCACTGATCTCTATGTTTAGTGCTAACCTATCCATTTCGATTTTCAGGTTCTTTAGCTTACCTACTTGCTTCATGCTTCTGACATTCCATGCTCCGACTTGCAGAATATTCACGGATCTTTTTCTATACTTTCGAATCACATCTCCCGAAGTAGTCCCCTTCCTGGAGATCCAAATGGGGGACTATTTTACCTCCGAAATTTTTTACGCCAGATGATGCCACTATTTTTACTAACAATTTCTGTACGTAGTGTACTTGGGAGGTAGTGTGGTGGTTTCCCGTTGCCTTCCACATCGCAGTGGTGTGTCTTAGAATGTCATACCGACCCCTATGGTCTCTGCCACTCGAAGTACCGAAAAAGCTGCTGCCCTCTTTCGGGGACGTGTCTTAGTCTGGTTCTTCACTAAAGACCCCACTAATTTGGTTAAACCTATAGTTCGGCTCTTTAGCTCATTGAAACGCGCAAGCCATTCTACCTTCTTAAGTATTTTAGAACGTCGTCAAGGTGCAGGTCCGTTCAGAATGGAATCTAAAATTAATACTTGCAAATTCCAATAACGCTTATCAAATTCTCGTAATTAACGGTGGTATATACCCTCTCACAATGTAGTACCTTCTGGTGGAGCATTGGATATGTAAATGAACGGTATATACCCTCTGCTTCTATTTTTAAATTGACCTCAAAATCCCAGTTCACAAGATTTTACATATTATTAAAAATCTCCATTTAGGACATTAGTTTGCAAAAGTACATCTTTGATGTAATTCATTGATTAGCTTTAAAGAAGCTGTTTGTATGGAAGAATGTTTGATCATTATTGTATATTTTAAAATCAAATAACTGCATTTAACAACTTCCATATTTTAAACTATTTAAACGCATAAATTTCATATCGTAAACTCTGTTCTTTCTTTATCTCAGGATGTTACCTTGGCTTCATAATCAACTGTATTACAGCTTGTTTGATTTAGAACCGAACTACTAAATCTTACGCGAATTAAATTTTGATTGAATACATTGTCGATCGCGTAAATTGAAAATGAATAAATCTCTTTAATAAAGTTTCCGCTTTTATATTAAAATTATCTCTATTCTAGAGTTTCTTGTTTTGTATGGAACATAATATAGCGTTATGTTATACTATCGAGAAAAACGCGCTTTCCTACTTAATTAGTGCCAAAGGGGGGGATTTATTTATGCAGTAAAACGTGCTGTTTGTCCTTGTCAACACACGGAATAAATCCGCCCTATGTTTCTTCCATATTGAAATTCGAAGGGCTATAAATTCATTCTTATCAATTTTACGATATTTGTATTACGTTTTTTAATGATAAAGCGAGTTCCTTATATAAATGTTTATTTATTAATGAAAATAATTGTGTTTTAAAATATTTCGTGGTAAAGGTGCCTAATTTGTCATTATTAGTAATCTACGTGAGAGTTCTCAAATTTATTTAAAAACTTTTAAAATGAAGTTAAATGATATTTCGATACACACGGAAGTCACTTTATATGATTAATTAAAGCTTTAATTACTTTATTTATGGTTTTATGAATGCAAAGGACCGGCATTTCAACAATCGTAATAAGAAATTGGTTTTCACGGCAAACAATACGTGTTCCATGCAGAGAAGATGTATTTTTATAATAAATGAAATGAATGAATTTGTACTTATCTTTTAAAATAATTACTTACATACACGGGAGTCAATTTAGCTAATTAAAGTTTTAATTCCTTTCCTAACGATTTAATCCTAAAAATACTTGCTATTATAACGGAACATCTATAATATATAGTGGTAGTGTAGTATATATTCAAACCTTAACTAACAACCAGAATCAAAAATGTTACTTACTTAGTTTCAGTGTTATATATGGCATATTGTGCAGTCTTTGAATGTCGGAAGACCTGAAAAAGTTTTTTAAGTAGCCTCTTGCGAATTTTTATTTTTACTACTTACAGATTTTGTGTTATATTTAATCAGTACATATTTTTGATCAGGTGCAAGGTTGATGGTGCTCTTCTCATAATTAGCCTAAAAATAGTTAAAACATTATAAAATAAATATACAAGTAAAATCACAGTAGCAATATATAGTTCTTTGTATTAAAACATGTAACAATTACAATTCTTTAGATCAATATATTTTAAGAGAGAGAGCGAGGTATTAGATATTGGCAAGTGTAGACGATTATTAAAATGTTTGTAGAAGCAAAATTAGGATGATAAAAAGCATGAACGGTTTTTAACCAGTTTGACCATTCAAGCAGAGTTGTACGACACATTTCAGTTAAATAAATAGAAATTTTTGTTGAAGTTAGTAGAGACAAAGTCGGAATGTTTTTGTAATGGAGGTGAAAGAGAAGTAAACTTTAAATTTAATTTGTGCGTCGATTGTAATTTTGTCGTGCTGATGATGGGCGATTTTGTGAAGAAGGAATGCGTACATCCTGGAAAAAAACATTCTTTTGGTAGTTTTCCGGGACACTACAACGTGTATATTTATTTTTATAAACGTTAAGTGTTTCACAACCAGAGTAAAAAGCATTTTGAGGTTCCGTACAATCACCTTTTCTGCAGTTCAAACAAGAACGAAACAGAACTAGTTCCCACTGTATTCAAAATTGAAGACGAAAAATTATATGAGTTACAAGAAAAGTCACTACGGTAAGATCCCTTTTGCAGGGAAGATTTTATTTGGTATTTTCTGAAGGATAGTATTTTTCTAATCGATGCTTTACTTCTTGTAAAGAACGACAAAGGTTTTTAAGGTGAGAGATAGAATCCGTTTTTTGAAGAGCTAAGTGTTCAGAATAGCAAGCATTTAAATTTCGGATTAATTAAGTCAAGATCTCGGTTTCATTAGGTTTTTTATCTAAACCGTTTTATCTAAACAGTTAAATAATGTTTGTAGTTCTATAATATAAGATAATACGCTTACATTGCGTAGCAAAATCCCTCTTCAAACACTTGTTACGTAAATCATAATACAATCGACAGAAACAACAGATACCGGGCTCAGTGGGAGAGTAGGGGTGGGTCGTAGGAGACGATATATATAGAAAAGATTTTGTTTTTTGGTTCTTGGGATAAAGTCGCTCATAAAATTAAACACAAAACATTAAATGTGTATCATTTGTATTAAATCGTACGTTTCGGTGATAATTTACACTTTAATCATCGATCTACATGAAAAAGTATATAAATAGGTAATTCATATAACAGGTAATATATTATATATATATATATATATATATATATATATTATATATTATATATATATATATATATATATTCACATGGAATTATAGGTTAAATAGGTGTAGACAATAAAATTTTATCAACTGTGTATATAGAAATGAGAGCAAATTATTTACGCGCCAAATTAATTAATTTATATAGTGAAAACGGACGGTTATTAAAATATTTTTCTATTTGTATATTGGAATGTTAAAATTGCATAAGGGAAGAAGCTTTTGAGTACATAAAAACTCAAGGATGCGCATAAGTAATTATAATAATTTTAAATCAAACGCATGGAAGCATAAAGGGAGCTTGCATGTATAGAAAATCAATAATTTTAAACGCAAATATTTTCATTTACATAAAAACCAACGTTCGTTTATACAAATACTAAGAAGGGAAGAAACTAAGAATTGTTATTTTAAACGGTCAGTTGCTTCAAAGAACACCTGCTAGTTAAACATCAGGTTCATGGGATCTTAAACGAACGTTAGCAGAAAGTTCTATAGAATTTTGTTTACAACGGTCAGTGTATAAGCTGCCACAATAACAAGTGCCTTGAAGACTGAGTGGAATAAACGATCGATAATGTAAGACAGAGAAGAGTATAAAAAAAAGCGTTGGGTACAAGTCACGTACGAAATACACGGGTAAATGTGAAGGCCAAGTACAATATCGATTTTCTGTAACTTAAGAGTGGTTCTAAAGGAGACAACAGATATGCGTGGAACGGAGATAGATAGCTGATATGTGAAGCGTTGTGACGAGGAAAAATTATATCATTCGTTTAAAGCTAAACAGTTTCAAGAAGAGCGCGTGCGTAGAGGGTATCGAAAAAATGCTATGCAACAACACGACGAACATGGAGATTTTTCAGAAGTTAGAGTTTGTTACGTTCGAAATTTTAAGAATCAGTTTAGAAAATAAGCTTTTCAATGGAACTAGGTTCCATAGGGGGTTTTGAAAATCATATAAATACACGGAGAAAAATATTAAAGCTCTCTTTCCTTTGAGATCTGAGATCGTGTTTAGATCTGCAACGTAATAATAGTGAATGCTCTTACGGGTATTAATTATTGTGTATTCGATCAAGTTGCATATAACATCCTGTTTTGAAATTATGAAAGCTGTAGTAACGTACCACAAAAGTTGTAAAAGTGATATTGCACGAGTTGGTGCTGTTGTTTAGAAAAGGGTGCCGTTACTACAACAACTCGATTAAATAAAGGGATGATATTTGGATAAGCAAAGCCTAACGCGTAACTTGTATGCATGAAGTATATTTGGTGTGGAATGTTACGTTTGAGACAAAGCTAATATCTGGGTAGAAGAATTGTGGTGGTGGCTGAGATCTGGATGGTGGGGGATCAGTTGGATCCAGGCATAATAAAAGTATATGGACCCAACGACGACGGTTTCTGGTAACCATCTTCAGCGGTGACGAGGAACGAAGGCGACTCCAGGTAAAGAAACTTAATTTCCTGTTTTGTATAAACATTTGTGTTAATATTTTTTGTGTTTGTGTGTTTTGACTTATTGGGGGTGGATTTATTACCATAAAACTTGTTTAAAGAGGTATATGTGCAGGATGATTAATTTTGATTATTAAAAAAAAAGTTTATTGATGATATATAAAGGTTAATTCATGCTATAAATTGTTGTTGTAAGGAGTAAACGAGTCTTTAAATTTGTTTTCAATAAAATGCAAGGTGTAAAAACATTTACAGAAACTGGGATATGATGAGCTCAAAATAGACCAGAATAAAGTCAAACTAGAGTTGAATGTGGGGCTAATCTACTCGTACTATATAGAATTTGTTAAAATATATTAAAACCAAGGACTTTAAAGTATTTATGATTGAGCTGGTAACAGTTGTAATAAACTGTCTGTACCAAGGTGTAAATAATTTATTAATAATGGAAACTTGTTAATATGTGTAAATAAAAAGGTTGTATGGTTGTTGTATTATTTGATTGGTAATTTCATTTGACTGTATGTGTGTGTGAGAAAGGTATGTACTTAAAATGGTAGGTATTCAAGAAGAAGCCGATTGCAGAGCTAGCCAGGGTGAGCAGAAATAAGGAAGCAATCAAAACGGAAGTGTAAGAAATTTTTATTATTTTTTTTCAGAAAATTTTATGTTGGCCCAAGGGTGGGCACGAATTTTTGTGAGTTCCACGGTAATTTTATGACACCCAGTCCGTGGAGCTAGAATTTTTTTTTGTAAAAGATCCAATGCAGTTTTATGACGCTTGATGTTAAAGCATGTTCCTGAACTTCCATGGCAATTTTATGAGGCACAGTTCGTGGGGCTCGATTGGTTTTTAGGAGAAATACGTGTGTTCTTGAACAATCCACGGCAATATATATATATATATATATATATATATATATATATATATATATTGTTGTGTTACCCTATAAATAATCGAGCTCCTACGAATTATCAATTTTAAAACATATCGAAAATTACACCTCATAGAAAAATTTTTCACAAACAATTAATTCTTACCCAGATTCCTCTCTTCATCACCTTAATTCTTCAACCGCTTCCCTGGCTAGCTCAGTTGCGTATCCTTTTGGATACCTAGATTCACTATCATACTTTTTATCGTTCACGCACACTCTCAATAGAACCACAAAATAATACAACAATCATAAAATATTTATTTACCACTATTTACAAATAAAAGTTCAAGATTATCTACATTTCAGTGCTCAAGTTACACCTCAATAAAATTCAATTTTTGTAACTTCCAGAATTTTAACTTAAAATATCAAACACATTGAATGTAACCGGAGTAAATGGGCCCTGAATAATACCTTATTTTTCTTTCTTTATTTATAATTAATTTTATTTCGGACACTCTGGAGTATGGTGAGCTCATGATAACCCAGTTTTTTTTATGATTAATGTATGCTTTTTACTTAGCATATGCTTACTGCAAACAAAAAAAAACCCATGTACTCGGAACAATAAAAATTTTAAATTCACGAGGAACGTTAATAAGCTTTATATACACCTTTAGATTTATATTTAAATACCATAATAAAAGTTAGTTATACGTATTATTTTTAATACGCAAAATAATGCAAAATATCTTCATAGTTCACTCTCAAACATCGCCATAATTTTCATAGTTTATCAAAAACAACAAATTATAAAGCGTTACCTGGAATTTCTTGAAGATCCCTACTCCGTTGACGATGCCGTTAAGTTGTTTCGCTCACGGTTTCGTGGTTCTGCTCTGCTCTCCGCCGCCAGCTATTTGTAGATGAACACCCTCTAAGTTGTGCTGCCTGCTCTGCATTCACGATGCATCCAAATCCAAATCCACGTATATTACACTTTTTTTTATAATTGCTTAATTTAATTTACGTTACATTACGTCACTTCACGAGCTTGTTAAATTATATGTAATAATGTAATAAAATTTAGACTCGACACTATACGCGTATCAAATTATGAGGCCAACACTGTACTATTTAATTTAAAATATTTTTATATACTTACAAGCTCGTGGTAAATTTCTGTACGTAGTCTGAAGCGATGAAAATACTAAGAGACTCCTATTAATTTTCTTAAAGTATTTATACAATTTACTATGCCACCTCTCGGTCACTCTTCACGCAAAATCCTGCATTTAAAATAATACTTCTTAAAATTTTGGTTCAACCGTTTTCAAAATCTTCGAAATTTAGCTCGTCGTTATTATATTTTTCGAAAAGCCCGCATTCAAATTTTCCCGTGTTTGTCTGTTGTACTACTAACTATATAGACCAATGAAATATTATGTGACGTCTTGAAACCCCGCCTGTATTAACGCTATTCCTCTCTTATGCATATTCTATGTTTCCTTCTATCCTTGTTTGAGTGGTAGAAAATCGATGTTGCTGTCCGCGTTCTATCTAACCCATGTGGACTGAATACGTGCGTTTTGAAATGATCTGCTATTATGCCTGTCTCATTCCGAAGCATTTCATTGATCGTCCACCCCTTCTGCGCTTTAAGGAAATTTTTAATTAGCATTTATGCGAACCGTCCGACCGTTTACCCGATATACCTCGAATTCTGTCTTATATCTACACAAATAAAGGGAACATGACATTTCCAAAACCTCCAGGTGTTCAATTTAACGATCGTTTTTAAAACAACATTTCTAGGAAATTTACGTTACAAGGTATTTTATATTCAACGGCTGTTCGTTTGTTAGCAAAGCGTTTCACCTTGGTATTATCGATTTTTCAAGCTCTTATGCGTATTAGACGTGATAACCCTTTCAACTTAACTCAATTAAATTAATTAATAATTTGCATTGGCTTCTACAATTTATTTTTTTACGAAGCTAACTAAATTTTAATCACTACTTGTAAAATTTTGTTAATACTTGTTACTTTAAATTCACTAAATGAAATAAATTTCGCACGTAAATTCTGGTTGTTTTCTCTATACAGGGTGTTTGAAATTGTCTTGTTTATACCTAAATTTAACCCTTTAAAACCACTACAATATATATATATATATATATATATATATATATATATATATATTGCTGTGATATTCTCCTTTGACTGCGGGAACTGGGTCCTTTCAACAAAAATTCTAGTCCCACAGATTGGGCGTCATAAACGGCTGTGATCCTCTTTTCGCCTCGGCTGCTCACCTAATGTTATAAACCTCCTCATTCATAAAAAAAACAACACATTCCTACCAAAAACATCAACGTTAACTCTATTTACATCAATATTCAGAATACATTAAAATTTCAAAATTAAAACTCAGCATAAATTTCAGTTTTAAAAGAATTTCAAGATTAATTTTATTATCATTTTAATGTGCATCCAAAATTAAAGTCCTTGTTGGATGCCTACTAATTAATATAACAATATAAGCAGACCGGAGTCTGAGTATAAAGGAGCATCTACCACCCTTTACGTTAATTAACCAGGTTTGTCTAATTGAGCTCAAAGACATACCCAAATTTTCATCATATTACCGAACATCAAAACTAAATACCCTTTCTACTTCAACAAGCAAATTTCATCTTAAAATTAAAATTTTATGGTTAGTACACTTTCACTAATGTCCATTTAAAGTAAATCAATTATAAAGTTATTCAACACACACAAAATGTCAAACAAAATAGTATAATTTACCTGAAGGTTACTGTCCTCGTAGCTTCAAAGTACATCGTCCCTTTAGTTAATCACACCATTCCAACAGGATTATATTTACGGCTTCTAATTCTCAACGCTTTAAAATTTTCTGCATCACCATTTATTTAAAGTTGTTTCTGGGCTTTTCCGGAACTCATCTATGTATATCTGAGCCTTGTTTCGTGGATCCAGACACGTATTTGAACCATTTAATTATTAACACCCCGAAAAATAGCAAATAACTTCATACTTCTTTCACCAATATACGCCAAAACTGCCTACTTTTGTGTATACATTTGTCGTTGTAAATTTTGCTAATTGGTACAGTGAAACTAAATTTTATTACCTTGTATCTAAGTGCACTGAAGTACATTCATGTTAGCACGTAAATAACCAACTATTTTGAATCACTAAAATATACGAGCAAAATTTTAAATTATTTTATCAAACTAAAATGCACTGTTTAACATCTTCAATCAAGTCGCGGATGTAAGAGCTTTTAACGCATCGAATAGTCAAAAGTCTAAGAGTCTAAGAGGGCTTGTTTATATTCATCTCGGTATATATAGCAAAAAGCCGGCACGTCGCTTTTGTCCTCAAAACGGGTAATTCTAAAGAATTCCTTATTCTATGTTCCCAGTCTGTCGCTCGCGCGTCGATTTTACGAATTTTCACTCGTCCCATTTAAATCTCAGAAATTTCAACACACGGCACGCAAGCATGTCCGAGAAAACTAATTAATTTTGTACAGAAATTGTTGTTTCTACCTCTGATATTTGCATCCTATTTTCAACCAATTGTGACCCTCGTGACGTTGCTTAAATCCCGCCTTTTACTATATGTGTCTTTGCTTGACGCATTTCTCTTTCCTTTTCTAACCTGTTCGTATTGGTGCAAATTGATATTCTTTATTATCGATTATTTTAGTCCACATGGAGTGTGAAATACCCCACCTTTAGCATTTCTCGTAACTATTATGCGACGTTTTCCCAAGATTCTCTGAAACTATTCGTTATCTGCAAACTTTTCGCCGTATTTGACATTTAAACTACGCAGGTGTTCAACATAATATTAATTCTCAGAGCTTTATTTTCTGGTATTATAATCTTGGGTTTTACAAGTTTCTATAGATATTATCTGTTACTAACGGTTCAATTAACTTCAATTAAAATTAATACTCTTTAATTTTTAGTGAATCCTAATTAAATATTCAATTATTATTAGTACATTTCGTTTAATACTCGTTGCCCAAACTTGAATCAATTCATATAAATCTTGCACGTAATTTCCATTTGATTCTTTACTTTGGAATAATTAAATTACACGTTGAGCATTTTAAAACTGCTTATTTTTATATAAAGCGTCTTGTAAATAATTTTAATCTCTTATTTTTAATAAAACGAATGAATTTTTATTCTCCACGGGTTTTAATAAAGCGTATTATCTAATAAACTTCCTTATACACGGTGATTAAAATTATTTGATGTAATCCATTAATTTTCTACCCTGGTCTAAATATGAGTATTTTCCCCCTATTTGAATACAAATAATCCCACTTATTTGAATTCAAATATAAAACATTTAGACAAAAAAATTACAAAAAACTGCCTATCTCTCTCTACCCTTATCTATCTAACTTACCTACTTTGTCTCCAATCGAAAAAAATATTTACACCTATCCTATATCCCTATCCTATTCCTAACTTTTAACTAATCTTCACTATACTTTACTTCATCCTACCTAATCCTATATACCTATCCTATTTCTAACTTTATTCCTAACTCTCCACTAATCTTATATGAAATATCTATACTTAACCTATCTTATTTTCTTCCTACCTTTACTCTTTATTCTCATCCTAAACCTACTCCTAATTATCTCCCATATTTATCCTATACCTAGCTTTATTTTCTATACTCACTTACTTCTACTCTTCTATCTACACCTATTCTATCCCTATCCTATTTAAATCTAACTCTCTTCTTGACCCTCCATGTCTTTCTTCTTACCATCCTAATACTCTTCATCCCTATCTCTCCCCCTTCTATATCTACACTTAACATCCCTGTTATCTCACATACCATAAACTTATCATCCCTATTATCCTGACTCTTACATATTGCTTCTTCTTCATGCCCTACACTTGTCTGTTTCTCATTTATTATTGTTTCCTTTCTGCCGACAAACCAAACGATACTACTTTAAAATTATCAAATTTTCCTCTACGGAAAATCCTCTGTACCTGCTAGAATGCTTGTGTAATGGAATCCGCCAGAATGAATCCCTTAAATCTACTTGATTAAAACAAACTTGCCATCTTTACTTAATTTCGCCTCACCTGCTCCTGATATGCTGCTTCTACCCCCACTACTTCTGCATGTTTTTGTATCAAAGCTTGAACCTCTACTTTCCTATCCTCTGGACATCTTATCGTGTTGATCTGTTTACCTTCATCATCTTCTACCTCTACTACATTAATACTAAACCCAGTGTCATCCTCTGTGACTTCATAACTGCCCTTCCATGGCACTACCCTATCCTTAATCCTTACTACCTTCCTTTCCATATCTATCAAAACCCTAACTTCATCATACAGTCAACACCTAAAATGCTCTGAAACTTCAGTCCAGGTACAATTACAAACTCCTGTTCACAGCTAAAACCTCCTATATCTATCCTAAGCACCACAACACTATTTACTACAGCAAACTTCTTTTATTTGGAGCTACTAAATGGCTACGTTTTATAGGCATAATTCTATCACAAACCTTATCCCTAATTTTGCTGACGAATTCCTCCGATATTAAACTCGCCTCTGCCCCTGTATCAAGTAATACTTCTACATTATTTTCAAAAATTTCTAAATTAATAATTGGCAAACATAATTTTTCTACAGTTTCTGGCTCTACTTCCTGCTCAATTTTGAAAAATTCACGTGGATGTTCATATACATTTACACAGAAATCTAGTGGTCTGTCGCGTTCTAAAAATCCTGTCCCATCCTGTTTTCCGTGCTTGGTCCTGGTTGTCCTTCTACAACCTGTACGTACGTCCTCCTCGTGTTAATATCCGTGTCCCTGTCTCTATTCGGCGTGCTGGTCACAGTCCTGTTTACCTCCGGTAAACTGTTCTGTCGCGTGTAACTAGGTCTTGGCGTCGGTCCCCTAGTCGCACTATTGCTCCTGTATTCCTGTCCTCGTCGTTCCCAATTCTGTCGAAAATTTCTGTTATAGTCAGGCCGTCTCGGATAATTCGGTGTCCTGTTGTCAAACCTAACTGTGTTAACGTTTCGTTCTCGTATCTCTCTTGTCCGTCCAACACATACATCGTCATATCTCTGTAAGTATTCCAAAACGTCTCCCGTTCTGTGATGTTTTGTAAGGCCACGTGTTGTCTAATTTCCAGTTCAAAATGTCGTGATAGGTACTTGATTATCTGTCTGTCCGTCAATGGTGGATTCAGTTGTTTGGCCACACTGTATTTGCGGATGGCATATTGCTCCTAGAACCTGCAAACTCTCCCTTAAATTTTCCTGTAATCAAGTCGTCCCTAATCTGATCCTGTTTGTGATCACTCCAGTAATGTTGTAAAAATTTGTTTTCAAAGTCCTGATACGTGTCTATGTCCTGTCCTACTAAATTGTACCATGCCTCCGCATTGTCCTTTAATAAAGCCTTTACCGTATTTAATTTAGTCTGTTCGTCAAATAAATTTCCCACTAGATTTCTTACACTATTAATAAAAATTTGTGGATTTACCCTGTTATCGCCATAAAACTTCATGTGTTGGTCCAATGATACTCCACCTGTAGAAAATCTGGGACCATCCCCCGTTAAATTTGACATGTTGTATTTGATACTACTAACTTCGCGTTCTACCCTGCCTAACTGATCCCTACATGAGTCCGTCACTTCAGTCATTTTATATTAATCTCTTCTTCACAAAAATGCGTACTTCTGACCTTAAATGTCCCATTTCCTGTCGAAGACCTGTAATATCACGCTCATTTTATCAACCCGATTTTCTACTTCCCCAGTTTCACGGTAAGACTATTTTAAACTCTGTAAATTCTCTCGTCGATTTTTCTATTTTATCCCTAATTCCTGATTTAATTGGTCAAATTTCTTATTCGATTCTTCACTCATCTGCTCAAATTTTCGATTTGAGTCCTCTCTAACCCCACTTAACGTCTCATTCATTCTTTCAAGCATCCTCATTATCATCTCGTTTCCTTGATCCCCTGATTCCGTCCTCGACTGATCTCTACTGCCTCCAGCTTCTTCCATTTTCGAATTTTTTCACCCAATGCACTATCGTTACTTCCAATTTCCACTCCTTGACTCCTTAACCACTCTTTTCTCTGCATACGTTCTAATCACTCACACACACTCTAAAATACTCTTAAATTTATACACACACAGAAACTCTCTCTCAGATCGCCAGTTTCCTGGAATAAAATCACAAAATTTTATTTGGAACTCGAGCCCTCACGTTGTGGTCGCCAAAATTTGCTGTGATATTCTCCTTTGACTGCGGAACTGGGTCCTTTCAACAAAAATTCTAGTCCCACAGATTGGGCGTCATAAACGGCTGTGATCCTCTTTTCGCCTCGGCTGCTCACCTAATGTTATAAACCTCCTCATTCATAAAAAAACAACACATTCCTACCAAAAACATCAACGTTAACTCTATTTACATCAATATTCAGAATACATTAAAATTTCAAAATTAAAACTCAGCATAAATTTCAGTTTTAAAAGAATTTCAAGATTAATTTTATTATCATTTTACTGTGCATCCAAAATTAAAGTCCTTGTTGGATGCCTACTAATTAATATAACAATATAAGCAGACCGAAGTCTGAGTATAAAGGGAGCATCTACCACCCATTTACGTTAATTAACCAGGTTCGTCTAATTGAGCTCAAAGACATACCCAAATTTTCATCATATTACCGAAAATCAAAACTAAATACCCCTTTCTACTTCAACAAGCAAATTTCATCTTAAAATTAAAATTTTATGGTTAGTACACTTTCACTAATGTCCATTTAAAGTAAATCAATTATAAAGTTATTCAACACACACAAAAATGTCAAACAAAATAGTATAATTTACCTGAAGGTTACTGTCCTCGTAGCTTCAAAGTACACCGTCCCTTTAGTTAATCACACCATTCCAACAGGATTATATTTACGGCTTCTAATTCTCAACGCTTTAAAAATTTTCTGCATCACCATTTATTTAAAGTTGTTTCTGGGCTTTTCCGGAACTCATCTATGTATATCTGACCCTTGTTTCGTGGATCCAGACACGTATTTGAACCATTTAATTATTAACACCCCGAAAAATAGCAAATAACTTCATACTTCTTTCACCAATATACGCCAAAACTGCCTACTTTTGTGTATACATTTGTCGTTGTAAATTTTGCTAATTGGTACAGTGAAACTAAATTTTATTACCTTGTATCTAAGTGCACTGAAGTACATTCATGTTAGCACGTAAATAACCAACTATTTTGAATCACTAAAATATACGAGCAAAATTTTAAATTATTTTATCAAACTAAAATGCACTGTTTAACATCTTCAATCAAGTCGCGGATGTAAGAGCTTTTAACGCATCGAATAGTCAAAGTCTAAGAGTCTAAGAGGGCTTGTTTATATTCATCTCGGTATATATAGCAAAAAGCCGGCACGTCGCTTTTGTCCTCAAAACGGGTAATTCTAAAGAATTCCTCATTCTATGTTCCCAGTCTGTCGCTCGCGCGTCGATTTTACGAATTTTCACTCGTCCCATTTAAATCTCAGAAATTTCAACACACGGCACGCAAGCATGTCCGAGAAAAACTAATTAATTTTGTACAGAAATTGTTGTTTCTACCTCTGATATTTGCATCCTATTTTCAACCAATTGTGACCCTCGTGACGTTGCTTAAATCCCGCCTTTTACTATATGTGTCTTTGCTTGACGCATTTTCTCTTTCCTTTTCTAACCTGTTCGTATTGGTGCAAATTGATATTCTTTATTATCGATTATTTTAGTCCACATGGAGTGTGAAATACCCCACCTTTAGCATTTCTCGTAACTATTATGCGACGTTTTCCCCAAGATTCTCTGAAACTATTCGTTATCTGCAAACTTTTCGCCGTATTTGACATTTAAACTACGCAGGTGTTCAACATAATATTAATTCTCAGAGCTTTATTTTCTGGTATTATAATCTTGGGTTTTTACAAGTTTCTATAGATATTATCTGTTACTAACGGTTCAATTAACTTCAATTAAAATTAATACTCTTTAATTTTTAGTGAATCCTAATTAAATATTCAATTATTATTAGTACATTTCGTTTAATACTCGTTGCCCAAACTTGAATCAATTCATATAAATCTTGCACGTAATTTCCATTTGATTCTTTACTTTGGAATAATTAAATTACACGTTGAGCATTTTAAAACTGCTTATTTTTATATAAAGCGTCTTGTAAATAATTTTAATCTCTTATTTTTAATAAAACGAATGAATTTTTATTCTCCACGGGTTTTTAATAAAGCGTATTATCTAATAAACTTCCTTATACACGGTGATTAAAATTATTTGATGTAATCCATTAATTTTCTACCCTGGTCTAAATATGAGTAATATATATATATATATATATATATATATATATATATATATATATATACATAATAGGTCACAAGATAGTACAATTAAAATAATCAAAATATATGGTAATTGTTGGTCACCTACGAAAACGTTCTCCCCATGGGTCAAAGGGCCGTAATTCATAGTTAAAACTAATATTAACTATGTACATATAGGAGTACGCATTTGTAGAATTAACACATATAATATTATATTTAGAATATAGTGCCCTTATTGGTAATATTTTACCAATAATAATGGAAAGTGAACAAAGAAGATAACCGCAGGCTTGGCAAGTATCACTAGAATGAATGGTGTAAAATTTGTTCAAATATAGAAACCACGCACTACAAATTGTGAACCCGTTCTAGATAGGCTACTCAATTCGTGACATTGTGCGATAAGACGATTACCTTGGAGTAGGTTTAATTATATTTACCCCTAAATTTATGAGGTAGCAAAATAAATAAATTCTCCCTGAAGTGACTATTAATAGGCAGAAGCTAGATGGACTTATAAGGTGGTTTCGCTGCACGCATCGATAGGACGGACAGCTGGACCCAGAAAATATCAACCATCTATACGGTGGTGAAACATCTTTACGGTACCTCAGGTATTATACCCACGCAAGAAGCTGAAGAGGAAATATGAACGGATTAAGGAATGCACAAGTAAATTTAAAAATTTGTAAACTGCAAATTGGCTTACCACATGAGAAGATTATCGCTCCAAAGACACTCACAGCGTCAACTTCACCATGTGCAAATACGAAAGGAAACGTCTATAGTAAGACCATGACGAACAAGGAATTTGCTTTTGTAGAACATGAATAATGTTCGTTATATAACTTTAGTAAAAGAATGAGAATGTTCTTTCATCACAAGCAAAGTCTAATTCAACACGTTATCAAAACAGGTGTGTGTAAAATTCTTAGCAAGTTTTTATCAATTGAATGCGATGACGTAAAGTAAGTAAACCAATACAAAGTATATTAATACGGCCTTTTGTTAAACAAGATACGGACTACAATCAATTTTAACAAACTTTCAAATTCGCGGCGAAGCTGGTTTGAATAATTTGTTGAAGTTTACAATCCCCACAGTAACGTATCATATACGATGGTCGTATTTGAATATAAAGAGTAAATCTATACAAATAGATACTTGAATAAAAAACTGTACAAACGACTACGCCTTTGGCGGTGGCACGTAGTAAATTATACTAATTCTGATCAACTATCAATTGGGTTTTTAATATTACGGAACTAAGCAAAGTCACTATCAAGAAACAATTCAACCGCTTTAATTTAATAAGACAGCAAGACGATTTTAATGTAAAAAAAGTATTTTTTTCACATGGAAAATTATAGGTTTAGTTTAATTTACCGAACGGGAGTCTTTATGTTATAAAAAACTAACGAAAATTATAAGAGGTAGATATAGACATTAATTACGGTTGTTTAAATATAATAACTAGAACTTACTTATGACGTTAATAATAGCCGCTATTTCGGTAATGAAAATTTAGTTATATAAAAGTCTTCTTCTATAGCAAGTAAAGCTTTCGGTGAACCTCACAAGACAACGATTTTAATTAACCAAAAACTTTAAGTTCTAGAAATTGTAGGAAAAAGCTACCTTTTTTATGCTCACACGTTTATAAAAGAAGGGTCCCCTTATTAAAGTGTCACTGTTACAATAAGACAAATTATGGTATATTTACGCTTTTCCTGCATCCCTAATTTTCGTCCTTTTTCTATTAAATTCAGGGTATTCTTTGTTATCCATGGTTTCTTATTTTCTTTTTGTGAATACCCCAGAATATCTCTGGCCGCCATGTCTAGGCTGGATTTAATGTTATTCAATTCTGTTTCTACTTCGTTAATATCAGAAATTTTCCCGATATCTTTCAACAATTCATTTGACTTTTTTTCAAATCTTTTATGGATATCTTTATTTTTAGTTTCTTAAAGTCAAGGTGCTTTTACCGTTCCTTTTTTCCAAATTTTTAAATTTAAGAGAGGCCTTCATAATTACGATGTTGTGGTCAGTGTCTATATCTGCTTCTTGGTAGCTTCTAGAGTCTTTTACTTGATTCCTAAACTGTTGCCTAATAAGAATGTAATCTATTTGATGTCTTTCTATATCCCCTTTCATCTTCCACGTGTATCGTCTTCTAACATGATATTGAAATAATGTGTTTGTGATGGTTAAATTGTTTTGTCGCACAATTCTACCAATCTGTTTTCCCTGCAGTTTCTCGTGCCTAAACCAAATAAACCTACTACCGCTCCTTCCCTACCCTCACCTACCACTGCATTAAAAGCCCCCGTAATTATTAAATTTTTATGTTTTTTTACGTATCTTAGTATGTCTTCGATATCTTTGTAGATCGCTTCTATCTCTTCCTCACTGTGGTTAGAGGTGGGCATGTATAATTGTATTACTACTGTATTAACCGGTTTAGATTCTGATCTAACCATGAGAATTCTTTCGTTCTGATAGGGTGATATTTTTCATTTTGAAACTGATTTGGCATTCAGCATGTGAAAATACATCAAATACCTCTTTTAAAGTAAATATTTTAGAAGGTAAAAATTTTTCAGTAAATTTCAGGAGGTTAAAATTAAATTTTCATAATCTTTCAGATAATTATTTAGAAAATATAGTGCATGATATACAAAAAACATCTCGTGGATAACACGGCATTTAAATTTCATATTTTACACAAATTTAACCTTCTTATTAAATTACAGACAAGTTGGTAGAAATATTTCTAAAAGATTTTAACTTGATTTCAAACCGTTTTCTTTTTCCTTGAATTATTAAATAGGGGAGATAAAACTTGAATAAAACAACAGCAATTCTAGGTAGTTTAGTTACCGACGTCAATTAATGCGCCGAGAAATAAATTTGTAACTTGTAAAAAAGACGTAAAACTTGAGTATACGCAGAATATGATGGGCGTTAACAGTCGTTTGTTATACAACGAATATTGTATACTAGATAACAGAGAAAGGTGATCTGAGTGCGTAGGAAGGAGCGAGATTGAGATAACACGTGTTCGTTAGAAGCGTATCTTAAATGTTAGTTGTCGTCGACTTGGGGTAAATGCCAAGGTTGTTTTGAGTATCGATTTTTAAAAATATTACGAAAACATTAGTACACGTGCGTACACGTGTGTACGTGTGTACACGGTCGTTAGCTTTAACTTGATTTTCAGAGAAGTGTTTTAAAATTGTGTAACAAAGAGTGGCGGCTGGAAAAGAGTACCTAGAATTGTTGTGTACGTGAGTTGTGAGTGTGGCGCGGTTTGTGGAAAGCAAGAATTGGCCTCGTTGGTTTTAGGAATTGTAACAATCTTTGGAGGTGAATGATTTAAATATAAGCCGCAGCAGTTTGATTGGAAGCTCTCTTTACTTTTCAACGCTCTTACTCTCTTAGTCTATTATCATACTATGATTTTGAGACTCCGATATGCTTATACGATAGCATAATCTTTTGAACTACGATAAACGCTTTTAAGTAAAAGCAATTTGATTTTATTTTGTACTTATTGTAAAAATAATTAGGGATGGACTCGGGCTCGGGCTTTCGGGCTGGCCCGGCCCGGGCCCGGCCCGATTTCGGGCTCGAATCCGGGCCGGGTCGTTGACTACTTTATTCGGGCCGGGCCTATTTTTTTTCGGGCCGGGCCGGGCCAAACGATTTGGGCCGGCCCGAATTTTTCGGGCCGAAAAATGCATGAGTAGATACTCCACTGTCCTTTTACTTCTTTCTCACATTGAGTAAGTTAACGTTCTTAATTATATTTTCAGGTAGTGTCTTTATGAACCCATTAATAATCAGTTTTTCGTATTGTTTAGTGTAAAGGAGACGTGATATTATAACTCACTTCTTATCTCGAATATTTTTTCTAGTCTTATGTAATGTCCCCAATGTTGTACTTTAGGCAAGTTAAAAATGCCCAGGAACATCGAACTAGGTGATTTATTCATAATTCAAAAGTTTGCACGATATATATTATGTATATGTATATACTTCAAATTTCAATCATGCGGCGAACGTCGATATTTTCAATCGCGTGTATAGTTTATGTCTACCGCCTAAACCACCAGAGAGTTATTGCAACGTTCATTTTACCAAGTTTTTAATAACGTTTTCCCTTATTTGACATTTACACATGCGCAATTAACACGCCTTTAATATTTGTACTATATTAAAATACAAAACTTTTTTATTTAATTTAAATACAGGCAAGGAATGCTTTTATTTAAGGCGCTTTAATTTTGACATATATACCAAATGCCTAATGTACAAACTTACATTTAATTGTCTGCTTTCTGTATAGATATCGTGAAATTAAATGGCTTTTTATAATGTTGTTTCCGTAATTAAATTTAGAGATATAATGTCCAAGTTTATAACACGAAAAAGATATAAACCGTCAATGCTCTAAATACGAGGATACTGGTTTGTAATGCTTTTCCTAGAAGTAAGGTGTAAAAATGCTTTTGAAAACAGATATACTATAGGCTTGGGAAGAAGTAAAAAACAGTGTCTTGAAGTAAACTTGAAGAGTATTCCGTGAAAACACTTAGACAACACATATAAATGTTATCGAATCAGTGGGAAATAAAAGACTCAATAAAAAAGGTTCATCTTTGTGTGAATAGAATTTTTTTGATCTTTTCCAATATAGTTAAACATGTATTATAGGTCACCTAATCACAAAAGAGATTAATTTTTTATTCATTTTTAAAACATAACTTATAGATATAGAATACTAAATATATACGTTAAAATAAAAAGTAAAGGAAAAAACACACTTTGAAATAGTGTAGGACATTGAACTATGTAGTACTAGCGCAGCCTCACTTTTTTCAAAAAAAATTTAAGAATACTGTTAGTGTTTTAAATATATCATTTCCATAGCAACGTGTGATGTAAAGCCACTGTATAAACATATAAATTCTAGCTATAGCTTAATCAGTTAAGTGAAAAAATTTTGTAATAAAACCATACACGGTTGCACCTAGACTACGAAATTATTTTAGCGACCTCGAGATTATATTGCTTCCGTCACAAGCAATCTATGCGATAAACTTTCTCTCGGTACGCTAAAAAACAATTTCGTGGTCTTGATATACAAATAACTATTTAAACGCTACCATGTAGTATATATTAATTAACGTTAGATTCATTTTCTGCTGCATGTATTTTAAAATTACAATTTCAATAAAACTTTCGAAAACAATACGTTAATCGTCTATTCGTAGACTGTAGTTATAGCGTTTTCTAAACACCCTTCTTGGGATGGGCTAGAATATTTAGGGTGGGGGGTAGCCTTCTAAGTACCCTAACCCCTAGCTACGTGCATGATTATCACTTAATTTATTGTTGAATCGTAGAATTTGGCTGCAGATATGGTTTTCTATTTATTGCGGGAAAATGTATAATAATGCCATTATCAAACTCATGCCATAAAAAAAGGATAAAGTAAATAAAATTTTATTGGTATATAAAAGGATCTATGTCTGATTTATACCTTTTGGTAATCATTTTTTAAAAACTTTTTAACCTTAAACAATTACTTAATTTTACTTCTATGCCATCAGATAAAATGTATTTCTAAAGAATAAGGTATCCTCTACATACCACAATTTGAAAATCCAACTTTTTTAAAGCAAATATTCTGTAAATTATTTGACTTTCAGGTTCTTTAAGTTCTAATAACATTAGGTACCAATTTTTAATCGCATGAGATATTAACCGATGAAGTTTGGTACCGCTTATACTATGACCTGTAAACATTTTATTTAATTTTTAGTATTCAGTAATTCACCAAAAGTGTTAAATCTTAACTTTGGCACGATTTGTCAGTCGGTCAAATAAAAATTTAAAAGAACTAGAACAAAGACAGTCAAATTATTGATCAAAGTTCAATTCAAATAGTTTCAGTTTCTCAAAGTAAAAAAAGGCCATAAAAATCCGTCTGTAACAATTTCATAAAGATCGAAAATTGCTAAACATTTTGTACTTTTGTTACATATTTCTAGGATTTTTCAAAGAATCAAAAATCAAATGATATACTACGGTATGTTCCACAAGTATCTTGATTGTAACTCAAAATCATTATACTCTTAAACCAAACAAAACAGTGATAGCTACTTGTTGAACACAACTGAAAAAAATATGTTCTCATTTAGCGAATGAAAGTCGGGCCGGCCCAAAATTTCGGTCAATTTTCATTTCGGGCCCGGTCACTTTTCTGCGTCCGGCCGGGCCGGGCTTATTAAAAGCCCGGCCCGGCCCGGCCCGAGATCATCCCTAAAAATAATGCAATTAGTATGGTTTAAATGTCAGCGCCTAATCAGTTTGGTTTATTATCAAAAACTATGGTCATAGGAGAAGAGCTTTGAGGTACAGCAGTAGTTTAGTTAACGATAGAGGACCTCGTGGTAAATTAGGTTATTGCTGAAGTTAGATGAAGCAATCCGAGTTAGAGGTGTTCGTGCATGCAGGAGTTACAGGCCGCAGGCTCCTTGTGTAAATATGTATCTCAGCTAACTGTGCTTTATTGTTGTACATGTGTAAATATGTAATTAATGACTTTATAGATTGGGTGTATCATTGTATATTAACTAAAAGGACAAAAAAGGGAAAAGTTTCTGATGGAATATTTTAATTTGGGTTATTTTTAATATTTTTGCGTGAATAATTTATGGTATTGGAGGTATTTTATTATGTACAAAGTAAAAGGGTTTGCTTGAATATTGGTGTGAATAATTTCGCACTAAAAGGTCAAGGTTTTACTATGAGCTCGTATTGAAACAGATAGAGTAAGAAGTGTGTTGAAGCCGTATTACCTTTTTTTATTAGTAATTGAATACTATCAGGTGTAAATATTGATCTTGAAATGTACTGTTAAAGGCTTATATAGGAGGGTTTGTATATAATTTTTACATGTGGTTTGAAAGAGTAAACTAATTTAGATTATGGCTTGTCCTATTTACATTAATTGGATATATTATATGGTGTAAATATTGATATTGAAATGTATTGTTAAGGGAGTGCCTTAAAGGGGATGTATATAATTTTTAAATGAGGTGAGAGAGAGAACGAGTGATAGAGAAGGAGAAGAGAGAGAGGGAGTTGTACATTCAATTTAGTTGGATTGTAAATAAATGCTGTCATTTTACGGTAGCAAAATTTTTCGAGTAGATAGTTTATTTTCAGGAAAGTGCGCAAAGCAGCCGTGGCAAATTTTATAACCAAACACCCGAAGTCGTGGTCCACGCAGTAATAATGGCGCCCAGAATGTGGGACAAGAAGCTCGTCGCAGTAATAATGGCACCCCGAACGTGAAGCTCGAATTCAAATAGTTTAATTTATTTCAGGAAACTGGCGACCAGGAAGTTAAGGGTTGATTGTGTTGGAGAATTTTTTGTTGTGTGTGTGAGTGTGGTGTTTAGACCGTAGGTTGAGAAAAGAATGGTTGAGAAATCAAGGAGTTGAAATTGGAGGTAGTGATAGCACTTTGTTTGATGAACCGGCACCGGAAATGGAAACGGAAATAGGAAGTAAAATGTATCAGTCGAAGCCAGAATCGGGAGTCCAAGGGAGCGAAATGTTTATGAGGATGTTAGAGGAAATGCGACAAGCTAGGGAAGAGTGAAACAGGAAGTTTGAGCAGATAAGTGAGAAAATAGACAAGTTAACTAAGGAATTTAGTGATTTTAAAAATAGTTTGAATGTAAAAATGGAGGAAGTTGAAGTGCGTGTAGAACGGAATGAAAGGGATATAGCTGGAATTAGACAGGAAATAGGACAGCTGAAAACGGAAGTCAAAATTTTTGTGAAGAGATAAATTGTAAATTGACAGATGTAAGTGACTCATACAGGGACCAGTTGAGCAGATTTGAACGGGAAATCAGTGTAATTAAACAGAATATGACCGCTTTAATGGAGAATGGACCGAGGTATTACAATAATAACTTATGTTTGGACCAGCACATAAAATTTTATGGGGATAATCGAGTAAACCCGCGAATCTTTATTAATAGTGTTAGGGCATTAGTACATAATTTATATGATGAACAGGCGAAATTGAATATAGTGAAGGTTTTATTGAAAGATAATGCGGAAGCTTGGTATAATCTTGTGGGACAGGACATTGACTCATATTCCGACTTTTAAAGGAAATTTTTTAAGCATTATTGAAGAGATCACAAACGGGAGCAAGTGAGAGATGATTTAATTACTGGGAAATACAAGGGGAAATTTTCAGGGTCACGCGAACAATACGTTTTTAAGAAATTCAGTGTAGCAAAACAATTGAGTCCTCCATTAACTGATAGACAGATCATTAAATATTTATCGAGACATTTTGAGATCGAAGTTAGACAACATGCCGCACTACAGAACATTATAGAACGGGAGACATTCTTGGAGTATTTGCAAAGATACGACGACGTAAGTACAGGGAGATCAAAGGAGTACCGTGATAGAAATGTAAATCAAGTTAGGTTTGAAACTAGGGTAGATAATTTCTACAATAGGCGGGAACTAGTTTTTTATAAACCACAATTTAAGAATAATTGGGAGTCTAGGGGAAATAATTACACGAGTAGCAGCGGCACTAGAAGCGCAAATCAGGGAACCAATGTACAAAGACAGAATAGCTTATCAGAAATTTCTAGAGAGCAGCCCAGAGCAGCTAGTAACAACAATGAAGTTAGGAGCTGACCGGCAGTTTATAGGACTTGTGCGGAAGTACTAGAGAGACAAAGGGGCAGAATAATGAGACTCGCGTGAGGCAGGATTTTCAATCAAGGACAAACCACAAGAATTAGTAATCTGTAAATATGAACATTCGCGGGAATTTATGACAATCGGCGAAGAAGTTGAATCGAAAGTAGTTGAGAGAGTTTGTTTACCAGTAGTTTAAATTAAAATATTAGATTATACTGTAGGATCGTTGCTCGATTCAGAAGCTGAAGCAAGTTTAATATCAGAAGAATTTGTGAAAAAAATTAGGGATCAAATTAGTGGTCGAATTATGCCAATTAAAAGGAGTCATTTAGTAGCTCCGAACAAGAAAAGATTTGCTGTGGTAAATAGCGTTGTTGTGTTAAAAGTAGAGATAGGTCCGTTAAGCTGTGAACAGGAATTTGTGATTGTTCCAGCACTAAAACTTAAAAGTATCTTAGAGATGTATTGTATGGTGAAATGAGGTCTGGTTATAGACATTGAGAAAAGATTAATAAAGGTTAGGGACGTTGTATTGCCCTGGAGAGATTGTTATTATGTCGCAGAAAATGGCGTGGGGTTAAGTGATAATTTAATGGAAATAGATGAAGGGGAATAAATGAGTTAGATACGATTAAATGTCCGGAAGAGAAATTAGATGAAGTTCAGGCACTTTTAAGGAAACATTCAGAATTAGAAGGTGTGGAGACAAGCACAGCGCTAGGCTATGAACATGTTTTAGAGGTTGATAATTCAGAACCTTTTAATTCTAAGGTATATTCTATACCTGCAGAATATAGGAAGTAAGTAAGTTTACTTACTTCCTATATTCTGCAGGTATAGTTATGAGTTAGCTAAAATATTGAAAGATGGCATAATTGAAAATTCGAATACACATTTTCTAAGCCCGTTGGTAGTTGTTAAGAAGAAAGTTAATAGCATTCGTTTGTGTTTAGATGCGAGAAAAATCAACCAACGGACTAAACCGCAATTTCGTTGTCCACCATCCGTAATACACTTTTAACTAGGTTAAGTGGTAAACTAATTTTCAGCAAGCTTGATTTGAAGAACTCTTTCTGGTTGATTCCGCTACATAAAAATTCTAGAAAGTACACAGGATTTTCAGCGGAAGGAAAAATTTATAATGTTATTGTGGTCCCGTGTAGTTTGTCTACGTCAAGTGCAGCATTAATTAAGGCCATGCAGGCAATTTTAGGAGTGTATGAACAATTTTGTAGTCAGTACGTCGATGATATTTTAAATCTCCGTGAAGCATTTAAGCAACTATTGGGTGAGATAAGAGACAAATTAAGAGTGCATTTTGTAAAATATGTGAAAAGGATGACTGCGCAAATTAGGAAGAGAGTGAGAATCAAAGTTAGTAAATAATAGTAGTAAGTAGTAGTAGTAAAAAATAGTAGTACATAATAGTTGTAAATAATAGTTGTAAATAAAAGTATAGACTGGAAATCAGGGAGTAAGGAAGTTAGAGAGTATTTGAATCCAAGTGGAAAACCAAATTTGGTTTTGCAATGTATTCAAATAGAAGGAATATATTGTGATATTTGGGGGCTGAAAGGGTGTTATTTTTCATTTTGAAACTGATTTGGCATTCAGCGTGTGAAAATACATCAAATAACTCTTTTAAAGTAAATAGTTTATGACGTCAAAATTTTTCAGTAAATTTCAGGAGGTTAAAATTTAATTTTCATAAATTTTTTAATAATTATTCAGAAAATATAGTGCACGATATACAAGAAAGATCCTGTGGATAATACGGCATTTAAATTTTATATTTTTAAACACAAATTTAACCTTTTTATTAAATTACAGACAAGTTGGTAGGAATATTTCTAAAAGCTTTTAGCTCGATTTCAAACCGTTTTCTTATTCCTTGTATTATTAAATAGGGAAGGGGAGATAAGACTTGAACAAAACAACAGCAATTCTAGGTAGTTTAGTTACCAACGTCAATTAGTGGGGCGAGAAATATATTTATGACTTCTAAAAAGGACGTAAAACTTAAGTGTACGCAGAATAGGATGGGGTAACAAATGTCCGCCATACAACGAATATTGTATACTAAGTGATTTGAGTGCGTAGGTAAGTGTGAGATGGAGATAGCACGTGTTCGTTAGAGGCGTATCTTATATGTTAGTTGTCGTTGACTTGGGGTAAATGCCAAGGTTGTTTTGAGTATCGATTTTTAAAAATATTACGAAAACATTAGTACACGTGCGACGGTCGTTTGCTTCTACTTGAGTTTTAGAGAAGTTTTTTAAAATTGTGTTTAAATGTCAACGCCTAATCAATTTGGTTTATTATCAAAAACTATGGTCATAGAAGAAGAGCTTGGAGGTACAGGAGTAGATTGGTTAACGATAGAGGACCTCGTGGTAAATTTGGTTACAGTAGAAGTTGGATGAAGCAATCCAAGTTAAAGGTGTCCGTGCGTGTAGCAGTTTCAGGCCGCAGGCTCCTTGTGTAAATATGTATCTCAGGTAACTATGCTTAATTGTTATACGTGTGTAAATATGTAATTAATGACTTTGTGGAATGGGTGTATAAGTGTATATTAACTAAAAGGACAAAATAGGAGAAAGTTTCTAATAGAATATTTTATTTTCGGTTATTTTTAATATTTTCATGTGAATAATTTATGGTGTTGGAAATATTTTATTATGTACGAAGTAAAAGGGGATGTTTGAATATTGATGTGCAGAAGTTAGCACTAAAAGGTCAAGGTTTTACTATGAGCTCGTATTGAAACATAGATAAGTAAGAAGTGTGTTGAAGCCCTATTACCTTTTTTTTATTATTAATTGGATACTGTCAGGTGTAAATATTGATATTGAACTATACTATTAAGGGCGTATAAAAGAAGGGATGTATATAATTTTTACATGAGGTTTGAAAGAGTAAACTATTTTATATATTGATTTTGAAATGTACTGTTAAGGGAGTGTCTTAAAGGGGATGTATATTATTTGTGAATGAAGTGTGTGTGAGAGAGAGAGAGAGAAGACCAATGTTGATTTTGTGTTGTATTTTAATTTAGTTGGAGTGTAAACAAATGTTGTCAATTTACCGTAGCAGAATTTTTTGAGTAGATAGTTTATTTTCAGGAAGGTGAGCAAAGCAGCTGTGGCAAATCTTATAACCAAACACCTGAAGTCGTGGGGCACGCAGTAGTAATGGCGCCCAGAACATGGACAGTAAGGAGGTCGTGGCAATATATATATATATATATATATATATATATATATATATATATTACTCATATTTAGACCAGGGTAGAAAATTAAATAATCACATCAAATAATTTTAATCACCGTGTATAATGAATATTATTAGATAATACGCTTTATTAAAACACCGTGGAGAATAAAAATTCATTCGTTTCAGTAAAAATAAGAGATTTAAATCATGTACAAGACGCTTTATATCAAAAGAAACAGTATTAACAAGCTCTACGTGTAATGTATTTATTCCGAGGAAAGAAACAAATGGAAATTACGTGCAAAATTTATATTAATTAACCTTATTTTAAGTAACCGGTATTAAACAAAGTGTACACATAATAATTAATATTTAATTTGTATTCGCTAAAAATGAAAGGATAGAAGTCAATTTTAATTGAGTTAATTAAACCATTATTAATAATAAGCATAAAAGTCTGTGAAAATCCAAGATTAAAATACCACGAAATAAGGCTCTGAGAATTAATAGTATGTTTGAACACCTGCGTAGTTTAAAAGCTCATTCGGCGTAAATTTTGCAGATAATTAATGGTTCAGAGAATCTTGGAGAAACCGTCGCATAATAGTTACGAGAAATGCTAAAGGTGGGTTATTTCACACTCCACATGGACTAAAATAATCGATAATAAAGAATATCAATTTGCATCAATAAGAACAGGTTAGATAGAGACAGATAATATGCACAAGACCGAGACACATATAGTAAAAGGCGTAATTTAAGCAACGTCACGAGGGTCACAATTGGTTGAAAATAGGATGCAAATATCAGAGGTAGAAACAACGATTTCTGTATAAAATTTAATTAGTTATTCTCGGACATGTTTGCGTGCCGTGTTGAAATTTCTGAGAGTTAACTGGGGCGAGTACAAAATTCGTAAAAACCGACGCGCGAGCTACGGACTGGGAACAGAACATGCGAAATTCTAGAAACTGGCCGTTTTGGGGAACAGACCGACAGACAGGCTAACCGCTATATATACCGAGGTGAATATAAACAAGCTCTCTTATATCTTCGACTTGATTGAACGCGTTAAACAGTGCTTTTTAGTTTTCCGGTTTTAATATTAAATAATTTAAACAGTTTGCTCGAATATTATGTGATTTAAAACAGCTTGTTCTTTACGTGCTACAATGAATGTACGTTAGTGCACTTAGAAAAGAAGATACAAGGGAATAAAGTTTAGTATCACTGTACCAATTGGTAAAAATTTACAACGACAAATATATACACAAAAGTAGGCAGTTTTGGCGTATATTGGTGAAAGAAGTATGAATTTCTTTGTTATTTTTCGGGGGTATTAATAATTAAATGGTGCATAAACGTGTCTGGATCCACAAGACTAGGGTCAGATATACACAGATTAGTTCCGGAAAAGCCCTGAAACAACTTTAAATAAATGGTGATGGAGAAAATTTTTTAAGCGTTGAGAATCAGAAGCCGTAAATATAACCCAGTTGGAATGGTGTGATTAACAAAAGGGACGATGTACATTGAAGCTACGAGTGCAAGTAACCTTCAGGTAAATTATACTATTTTGTTTGAATTTTGAATTTTTGTGTGTGTTGAATAACTTTATAATTGATTTACTCAAAATGGACAGTAGTGAAATGGTACTAACAATAATATTTTAATTTTAAGGTGAAATTTGCTTGTTTAAGTAGAAAGGGGTATTTAGTATTGATGTTCTGGATTATGATGAAAATATGGGTATGTCTTTGAGCTCAATTAGACGAACCTGGTTAATTAACGTAAAGGGTGGTAGATGCTCCTTTGTACTCAGACTCAGGTCTGCATATATTGTTATAGTAATTAGTAGGCATCCTACAAGGACTTTAATTCTGGATGCACATTAAAATGATAATAAAATTAATCTTGAAATTCTTTTTAAAACTGAATTTTATGCTGAAATAAAATTTGAAATTTTAATGTATTCTGAATATTGATGTAAATAGAGTTAATGTTGATGTTTGTGGTAGGAATGTGTTTGTTTTTTTTTTGAATGAGGAGGTTTATAAAATTAGGTGAGCAGCAGAGGCGAAAAGAGGATCACAGCAGTTTATGACGCCCAATCTGTGGAATTAAATTTTTTTTTGTTGAAAGGACCCAGTCCCCGCATTCACAGGAGTATATCACAGCAGTTCATGGCGACCACAACGTGAGGGCTCGAGTTCCAAATAAAATTTTGTTATTTTATTCCAGGAAACTGGCGATCTGAGAGAGAGAGTTTCTGTTTGTGTATAAAGTTAAGAGTATTTTAGAGTGTGAAAGTGATTAGAACGTATGCAGAGAAAGGAGTGGTTAAGGAGTCAAGGAGTGGAAATTGGAAGTGACGATAGTGCATTGTGCGAAAAAATTCGAAAATGGAAGAAGCTGGAGGCAGTAGAGATCAGTCGAGGACGGAATCAGGGATCAAGGAAACGAGATGATAATGAGGATGCTTGAAAGGATGAATGAGACGTTAAGCGGGGTTAGAGAGGACTCGAACAGGAAATTTGAACAAATGAATGAGACCTTAAGTGGAGTTAGGGAGACATTAAGCGAAAAATAGATACAACAACCAAAGAATTTACAGAATTTAAAAATAGCCTTACCGTGAAACTGGGGAAGTTGAAAATAGGGTTGATAAAATGAGCGTGATATTACAGGTCTTCGACAGGAAATGGGACATTTAAGGTCCGAAGTACGCATTTTTGTGAAGAAGAAGATTAAATGTAAAATGACTGAAGTGACGGACTCATGTAGGGATCAGTTAGGCAGGGTAGAACGCGAAGTTAGTAGTATCAAATACAACATGTCAAATTTAACGGGGATGGTCCCAGATTTTCTACAGGTGGAGTATCATTGGACCAACACATGAAGTTTTATGGCGATAACAGGGTAAATCCACAAATTTTTATTAATAGCGTAAGAAATCTAGTGGGAAATTTATTTGACGAACAGACTAAACTGAATACGATAAAGGCTTTATTAAAGGACAATGCGAAAGCATGGTACAATTTAGTAGGACAGGACATAGACACGTATCAGGACTTTGAAAACAAATTTTAAAGCACTACTGGAGTGACCACAGACAAGACCAGGTACGAGACGACTTAATCACAGGAAATTTAAGGAGAATTTTCAGGAAGTAGGAGCAATATGCTATACGCAAGTATAGCATAGCAAAGCAACTGAACCCACCACTGACGGACCGACAAATTATTAAGTATTTATCACGACACTTCGAGGTAGACATAAGACAACACGTAGCACTACAGAACATAGTGGACAGAGAAATGTTTCTAGAATACCTGCAGAGGTACGACGACGTAAGTAGTGGACGACCTCGGGATAATAGGGAAAGACAGATCAACACAGTTAGGTTTGACAATAGACGGGACAACTATGCTAGAAGGGGAATAATTACGGATACCAGCGACAGAATTGGGAACAGCGACGACCATACGTTAGAAGTAATAGTTTAGGAAGGGGACCTGCACCGAGACCGGAACCTACCAGAAGGAATAGTTCACCAGACATGAGCGGGACTGCTAATACAGACACGGAACGAGTGGAAACGCCTAGGACATACGCTGAGGTGACGGCTAGACCAGGACCGAGTAGGGAAAACAGACCTGGACAGGATTTTTAGAACGCGACAGACCACTAGATTTCAGTGTAAATGTATATGAACATCCACGGGAATTTTTCAAAATTGAGGAGGAAGTAGAGCCAGAAACTGAGGAAAAATTATGTTTGCCAATTATTAATTTAGAAATTTTTGAGAATAATGTAGAAGTATTACTTGATACAGGGGCAGAGGCGAGTTTAATATCGGAGGAATTCGTCAGCAAAATTAGGGATAAGGTTTGTGATAGAATTATGCCTATAAAGCGTAGCCATTTAGTAGCTCCAAATAAAGAAGAAGTTTGCTGTAGTAAATAGTGTTGTGGTGCTTAGGATAGATATAGGAGGTTTAAGCTGTGAACAGGAGTTTGTAATTGTACCTGGACTAAAGTTTCAGAGCATTTTAGGTGTTGACTGTATGATGAAGTTAGGGTTTTGATAGATATGGAAAGGAAGGTAGTAAGGATTAAGGATAGGGTAGTGCCATGGAAGGGCAGTTATGAAGTCACAGAGGATGACACGGGGTTGAGTATTAATGTAGTAGAGGTAGAGGATGATGAAAGTAAACAGATCAACACAATAAGATGTCCAGAGGATAGGAGAGTAGAGGTTCAAGCTTTAGTACAAAAACATGCAGAATTAGTGGGGGTAGAAGCAACAGCAGCATACCGGGAGCAGGTGAAGGCAGAATTATTTTTGACGAGGTTAAATGGCAAGTTTGTTTTTAATAAAGTAGATTTAAGGAATTCATTCTGGCGGATTCCATTACATAAGAATTCTAGAAGGTACATAGGATTTTCCATAGAGGGAAAAATCGATAATTTTAAGGTAGTATCGTTTGGTTTGTCGGCAGAAAGAAAAAATAGTAAATGAGAAACAGACAATGTGTAGGGACTGAAGAAGAAGCAGTATTTAAGAGTCAGGATAATAGGGATGATAAGTTTATTGTATGTGAGATAATAGGGATGATAAGTATAGATATAGAAGGGGGAGAAATAGGGATGAAGAGTATTAGGTTGGTGAGAAGAAAGACTTGGAGGGTCAAGAAGAGAGTTAGATTTAAATAACTTGATGAATAGAGAGTAGATATAGGTGTATATAAAAGAGTAGAAGTAAGTGTTTATAGAAAATAAAGCTAGGTATAGGATAAATATGGGAGATAATTAGGAATAGGTTTAGGATGAGAATAAAGAGTAAATGTAGGAAGAAAATAAGATAGGTTAAGTATAGATATTTCATATAAGATTAGTGGAGAGTTAGGAATAAAGTTAGAAATAGGATAGGTATATAGGATAAGATGGATAAGTAGGATGAAGTTAGGGATAATTTCCGTTTATAAAATTAAGTGAGAGTTAGGAATAGGATAGGGATATAGGATAGGTGTAAATATTTTTTTTTGGATTGGAGATAAGGGAGGTAAGATAGATAGATAAGGGTAGAGAGAGATAGGCAATTTTTTTTTAAATTTTGTTTGCAGTCTAAATGTTTTATATTTGCATTCAAATAAGTGGGATTATTTGTATTCAAATAGGGGGAAAATACTCATATTTAGACCAGGGTAGAAAATTAAATAATCACATCAAATAATTTTAATCACCGTGTATAATGAATATTATTAGATAATACGCTTTATTAAAACACCGTGGAGAATAAAAATTCATTCGTTTCAGTAAAATAAGAGATTTAAATCATGTACAAGACGCTTTATATCAAAAGAAACAGTATTAACAAGCTCTACGTGTAATGTATTTATTCCGAGGAAAGAAACAAATGGAAATTACGTGCAAAATTTATATTAATTAACCTTATTTTAAGTAACCGGTATTAAACAAAGTGTACACATAATAATTAATATTTAATTTGTATTCGCTAAAATGAAAGGATAGAAGTCAATTTTAATTGGAGTTAATTAAACCATTATTAATAATAAGCATAAAAGCCTGTGAAAATCCAAGATTAAAATACCACGAAATAAGGCTCTGAGAATTAATAGTATGTTTGAACACCTGCGTAGTTTAAAAGCTCATTCGGCGTAAATTTTGCAGATAATTAATGGTTCAGAGAATCTTGGAGAAACCGTCGCATAATAGTTACGAGAAATGCTAAAGGTGGGTTATTTCACACCCACATGGACTAAAATAATCGATAATAAAGAATATCAATTTGCATCAATAAGAACAGGTTAGATAGAGACAGATAATATGCACAAGACCGAGACACATATAGTAAAAGGCGTAATTTAAGCAACGTCACGAGGGTCACAATTGGTTGAAAATAGGATGCAAATATCAGAGGTAGAAACAACGATTTCTGTATAAAATTTAATTAGTTATTCTCGGACATGTTTGCGTGCCGTGTTGAAATTTCTGAGAGTTAACTGGGGCGAGTACAAAATTGTAAAACCGACGCGCGAGCTACGGACTGGGAACAGAACATGCGAAATTCTAGAAACTGGCCGTTTTGGGGAACAGACCGACAGACAGGCTAACCGCTATATATACCGAGGTGAATATAAACAAGCTCTCTTATATCTTCGACTTGATTGAACGCGTTAAACAGTGCTTTTAGTTTTCCGGTTTTAATATTAAATAATTTAAACAGTTTGCTCGAATATTATGTGATTTAAAACAGCTTGTTCTTTACGTGCTACAATGAATGTACGTTAGTGCACTTAGAAAAGAAGATACAAGGAATAAAGTTTAGTATCACTGTACCAATTGGTAAAATTTACAACGACAAATATATACACAAAAGTAGGCAGTTTTGGCGTATATTGGTGAAAGAAGTATGAATTTCTTTGTTATTTTTCGGGGTATTAATAATTAAATGGTGCATAAACGTGTCTGGATCCACAAGACTAGGGTCAGATATACACAGATTAGTTCCGGAAAAGCCCTGAAACAACTTTAAATAAATGGTGATGGAGAAAATTTTTAAGCGTTGAGAATCAGAAGCCGTAAATATAACCCAGTTGGATTGGTGTGATTAACAAAAGGGACGATGTACATTGAAGCTACGAGTGCAAGTAACCTTCAGGTAAATTATACTATTTTGTTTGAACTTTGAGATTCTTGTGTGTGTTGAATAACTTTATAATTGATTTACTCAAAATGGACAGTAGTGAAATGGTACTAACAATAATATTTTAATTTTAAGGTGAAATTTGCTTGTTTAAGTAGAAAGGGTATTTAGTATTGATGTTCTGGATTATGATGAAAATATGGGTATGTCTTTGAGCTCAATTAGACGAACCTGGTTAATTAACGTAAAGGGGTGGTAGATGCTCCCTTTGTACTCAGACTCAGGTCTGCATATATTGTTATAGTAATTAGTAGGCATCCTACAAGGACTTTAATTCTGGATGCACATTAAAATGATAATAAAATTAATCTTGAAATTCTTTTTAAAACTGAATTTTATGCTGAAATAAAATTTGAAATTTTAATGTATTCTGAATATTGATGTAAATAGAGTTAATGTTGATGTTTGTGGTAGGAATGTGTTTGTTTTTTTTTTGAATGAGGAGGTTTATAAAATTAGGTGAGCAGCCGAGGCGAAAAGAGGATCACAGCAGTTTATGACGCCCAATCTGTGGGATTAGAATTTTTTTTGTTGAAAGGACCCAGTCCCCGCATTCACAGGCGTATATCACAGCAATATATATATATTGCCGTAGAACTCGGGTAAAAGCCAACAAAAATATATTCGTTTTTTTCTTTAAATTTTCAAAACTCGAAAATTGCACATAATAGAAAATTTTTAAAAATTAAATAATTCGAAAAATGTAATTTCTTACCCGTTTTCCTCTCTTCCTCGGTTGAATTGCTTTCTTCAACTGCTTCCGGCTAGCTCAGATTTTAAATCTACCTAAACTCTGGAGTATGGTGAGCTCATGATAACCCAGTTAATTATGAATAATGTATGCCCTTATACTTTGCATACTCTTAGAACAAACTAAAAAAACAACCCATGTACTCTTTACAAAATTTAACTTCCTGATGGAACGTTAATAAACTTTATATACACCTTCAGATTTCTATTTAAATACCATAATAAAGTTAGCTATGCGTATTATGTTTAATACGCAAATAATGCACAATACCTTCACATTCACTCTCATACGTCACCCAATATTCATAGTTTTAGAGTTTATAACAACACAATTTCAAAGCGTTACCTGGAATTTTTAGAAGATCGCTGCTCCGTTGACGATGCCGTGTATTTGCTTCTTTCTGCTCTGCAGGCCGTTTCTAGCTATAAGTAGAAGAACCCCATTTAAGTCGAGCTGCTTGCGCTGCCTCCTCGGTGTATCCAATTTCCAAATCCAAATTAATTATACTTCTTTCATAATTATTTAATTTGATCCACGTTACATAACGTCACTACACGAGCTTGTTAAAATAATATATGTGACGCCTCAATACAATCTAAACTCGGCACAAACCGCGTACAAATTATGAGGCTAACACGGTGCAATATGTTTAAAAATAATTTTCTATACTTGTCGAACAAAAAACGTGCATCGCTGTAGAAAATATTTCAACGCGCAAGCTACAGAATCAAATTCAAAATTGGTTTAAATAACACTAGTTCGAACTGCAATCCTCGTGTTGTTAAAGCACAATTAGCAAACTGGAAAACACGCAATCTACTAATAGTAGAATCCATTATTTTGGCAAGTCTTTAGGTGGGAAACACAAGGAAAAGCAATTATACGTTATCGGAATGTTTAACAAATTAACGGATACCTAAAACAATGTATTGACTATTTAATTTATTGAATAAATTTTCGTTTTAGAATGAATAGATTTGAAAAAAATGTTATGATTGCGCGTACAATTGTAACGAGGTTAAAATACAGAATGAGGTTTTGAATAGAATCAGAAGCTAGGTGAATGAAAAACGAATTACCACAAAAATGACGTATTTGAATCTATCGTCGAAAATAACAAATCGCCCCCCGCCCAGGCAAAACTAACAGATCGCGATAAGAAAGCCAAAATCGGGGAATGGGCAGGACCCAAAAAAAACCCAAACAAAACGAAAGAAAAAGAAAATTCGCTTCAAACTAAAAAAACATTCGTTACGGAAACAACAAAAACAAAGAAAAAGAAAAAAAGAAACCACCAAAATAATAACAAAACCGACCACAACAGATTCCGGATAGAAAAAAAAACAAAAACAGGCACCAAACAAAATCCGAAGGAAGGAAGGGAAGCCTTGTAATAGGCAATCAAGGAGGACTAAGGTGGAACGGCCTCAGCACTGGGGAGTCGTCAAAGGACGTATGTTTTTCAGAAGAAACAGTAAGGTTATCATCCTCAAGAGAAGAAAAGAAACGAGGAAGAAAACCAACAGTGCCAACCAAATTAGGACCCAAAGGTCAAGCTTTAAGTAAACAAAGGGACAACAAGGGAGAACGGGAGGAAGAGAGGGAGAGCGCTGGTAAAAGAAGACTTTGTACTACTAACTGTGGTAACCAAGAATCGTAACCGAAGAACCAAAGAAAAGAAATGCTAACTAGTTCTAAAGTCGACTAAGTCGTGGTTTCTGAAAAACAAAAAACGGACTAGCAAGCACCTACCACAGGAGCGGATGGACGAAACACAATCGGACTAGGGACCGACAGCAAAGTAGACCAGCAACAGAAAAAAAAGAGGAATGTGGAACAAAAGAAACAAGAAAAAAAAAGAAAAAACCAAAAAGAATAATACCAAGCACCAAGTACAAAACCAAAAAAAACTAAGAATCATACAAAAGAAAATAAAACAGAATCCCAGTGTACTTATGTATGAGTAGGTGTGTGCGTATGCGTGCGTGTGTGTGTGTGTGTGTGTGTGGGTGTGTAAGAAGTGTGTGTATAGGTGTTGTGCGTGTATAAAGTGTGCGTGTGTATGTGTTGTGTTGGACCGTTGTAGTCGCCTCTTACGACAGGCAGGTCGTACCATGGGGCTATTCTATTCCCGGACCCACAGGGGTTCAAGGAGCACAAGGAGAAAACGAAAGAAAGGAGAACCATGTAGAACTGTGTGTTTATGAAATGTGTGGGTGTATTTGTGTATAAAGTGTGTGTTGATGCAGTGCGCGTGTGTGTAATGTGTTGGACCACTGTAGTCGCCTCGTACGACAGGCAGGTTGTACCATAGGACTATTCTATTCCCGGACCCACAAGGGGTCAAGGAGTACAAGGAAAAAACGAAAAAAAGGAGAACCAAGTAGAACTGTGTGTTTATAGAGTGTGTGGGTATAGATTGGACGTGTATAAAGCGTGTGTGTGTATGTGAGTGTATGTGTTTGACCGCTGTAGTCGCTTCTTACGACAGGCAGGTAGTACCGTAGGACTATTCTATATTCCCGGACCCACACGGGTTAAAAAAACAAGCAAACAAAAAAAGCTAGCAAAACAGGGAAGTATGCGAAATCGTAACGTCCAAAATCAAGTCCGAAGGAGAGCAAAGTCGGCATAAAAATCTGGGGCGCGAGGACTAGATATTGGGCTTAAGGCGTTTACGCCGCCGGAAGGAGAACAAAACGAGATCAAGGACATTAGGACTTCGCCGACATACATCTTCCGGTTCGGAAGGAGCATAGAATAATGTCCGCCTGTGTTGGGCAGTTTTCTGCCACACAGGAACAGCAGGGGTGTAGGAGTTGTAGCAGGAGATTGAGAATGTGGTGGCAAGGTGGAGATAGTAGTGGTTGTCGTAATTTATGGAACTCAGAATACGTTATGGAAGAAGGTTGTTTGTTTTTAGAATTGGTGGTAAGAAGGTGAACGGTAGAAAAAGAAAAAGTACGAGCTCTACGAGAATCAACCTTACTAAAAGAAACACAAGCAGAGCACACTTCAGTTACGTTAACTAGAAAGACAGAAAGTAGATAAAATTTCAACGACGCAAGATAGAGGACTAGAAGTATCACAGTTAGGAAAGAAAACAGCATTGGCTATAGGAATATCACCCTAGCAAAAAGAGCAGAATACGATAACACTTCAAACATATTACCTAAAGGAACAGAACCAGATAGAAGTTAATCAATGTTACAATAACAAACAGGACATCAACTAGAATTTCACCGACCTCAGCCAAAAGAACAGAAGCAAGTAGCATTTTGTCAGCATGAAAAAAATGAGTAAGAGTAAGTATCGTTTCATCAACGTTTGATAAAAGAATATAATCAAGTAAGACTTCATTACTGTTAGACAACAGAGTAGGAACTGACAAAACTTCAGCCACAATAGGAACTTATTCCCTAACAATAGTAGATAACGAAACAGGATCAGGTAAAACTTTGACGATGACAGCAACAGGCATCACAGCTACGGGTTCCCTAATTTCTACAGGACCTTCTCTATCCGTATTAGAAATTATCTTCACTTCAGCTACGGCTGTGATTGCCGGCACGACAGAAATTTCTTGAGTAGAAGCATTTAAAAAAGCAGGAACAGGTAAAATTTTGACAAAAACGGGAAGAGGCATTAAAGATACAGGTTCATGGACTTCAAGAGGACCTTTGCAGACTGAATTAGAAGTTATCGTCACTTCAGCGACATTTGTGTTTGCAGACAAGACAGGGATTTCGTGGGTAGAATCGTTTAAGAAAGCGGGAACAAACTCTTGAGAAACTAACTGCAAGTCACTAATTCGGAGCATAGGTTGCAATGGTGGTGGATGGCACAGTTTGGGGTGAGAGTGAATAAGTAGGGCGAGCAGAAGGAGGAGTAGAATAGGATGTAGAACTAGAGACGGAGGAAATTTTGTTCAAAGCTGTATTCGCCGAAGAAGGGTAGGTTTTGATAGTAGTAGCAGGATGACCTAGATGTGGTACAGAAGAGAATTAGAAGCAGAAGAAGTTTGGCTTCTAGATCTGAGAACAGAAGTTGAAGTATTATTTGAAGACCGATTAGTAGTAAGATGACAGTGTGAACAGTTGCGGCGAGAAACTCCCTTATATCCGCAACCATAACAATAGAGTACTTTAGGACAAGTACAACGTGTCGAAACATGACCAAGTTTATCGCAATTAAAGCATACCACCTGAGGAGTAGAAGTAGAACTAGGAGGAAAAACAGTAGAACGTACGGAAGAAGCATCGGATCTACTCGTAGGCGTAGGAGAAGTCTTAACAATTCAGTTATGTGAAGTAAAAGTTTTTTCCTCAATAGTAGCAGACTTATAAGCAAAATCCGAGGGTTCAAAATGTTAAATCAGTAAATTAGACAACGACTTCCAGTCAGAAAACCTCTGCCGGTAACCACGATACCAAAGTAACGCTTTAGCCTCGAACAAGTCCACTGCAGACTCAAATAACTGCAATTCTGACACATGTTGAGTTCTTCGACCCGTCCCAAAAAATCATGTATGGTAAAAGTGTTTGGGTCACCGGAAAATTTTTAATTCCACTCCCACACAGGGAGACCTTGGTAGAAAACCGAAAAAGGAGTAGCAACTGACTTAGACGCTATAGCAGGGGCTGATTCCGGTACAGCAGTAACAGTATATTGGTCGTGACTAGGCGATACGAATTATCGGCAAAAATATTTGCCGGTTCCAACTTCAGACATTCGTCCTTTAACTCTTGTAGGGAGTGGACGGTAGGCAAGTGGGTTCTATAAAATGGATCAAGGCTACGAAGCAAAACGGACAATTGAACATCTTCGCTAAAAGAACCATAGTTCCCAAACAGGCCTGTCATACACGCGAAGTAGTTAGTAATGCTTTCGGATGACTTCTATGATCAGTCATTTTTAGTAAGAATAAAAAAGAAATTGAAAGAAAGTAACTAAATAAAGGCTAAACGTCACTCGATAGAAGTTCAAGAAAAAATTATTGCGAATACAGGACAATCTAAAACATATCCGACACTAATAGGAACGAAACAACAAAATAGAAATTAGAATAGGGCTGTCGAATAAAGGAAAAATCGAAGAAAGATATCAACTCTAAACTTGACGAGGAGAACAAAATTTACTGAGAAGGAAAGAAGAAAAAGAAAAATCTTGGGCGCCAGCGTTTTCAATGGACTAGGATTATTGGCGAAAACACAAGTCCAATAATCTGACATGAGCTAACCAAGGATATTTAAAATCACGGAATAAAACAAAATCCAAATTCAAGAAGATCGAACCCACACAAGAAATAAAGAAAACCGATCTTCTTATGCGGAAGAAAGAAAGAAAAAGAAATATAATCAATAAGTCAAACGTAAAGGAAGAAAAAACAAGTAGCATCAGGCCGAGAAATGCGGGTAATGTAGGAACTTAGGCACTAAAAACAAAAAAATTTGGAGCAAAAATTAACTAAAACAAACTCGCAGAAATTAATCAAAATCAAATCGAAGTAACCGTTAACTAAAACAAAATCGGGGCCAAAGTTACACGAAACAAAATCGGGGCTACGCCAGGGTGTCAGAAATTATGCTACGTACCTAGGCGTAATCGGAAGAAAAGTAAATAACAGACTAACTACCAAACGCGGAGAGTGGGGAGATTCACTTACATACAAAAAAAACAAAAAAGGCACGTCGCCCACGATTATCTGTTAGCAGTAAAAATAAATTAAAATTTCTTGATTTACATGGACAAAAAAAAGTATTAAATTTAAGTTATATTGCAAAGGACAAATTTTATAATAGATCCACGAAGTGCGCATTTCGCAGCTAACGTAATAAAGTTCATTGAAAAAAAGTAATGCTTAGATTTTCTCAATAGCAAGTGTGTTAAATTAAAGTATCAAATGTAGATTTTCTCAATAGCAAGTGCGTTAAATTAAAGTATTAAATGTAGAACAAGTTGTAGTAAGAATTAAAGAAATATAACCATAAGCACTAGCGAAACTAGCTTTTAAACATGTATGGGGAACTGGTTTCACAACATCAACCGGTGATAAATAATAATCCTCGATGTGCACAAAAGAAAACTAGTCACATACGTCTATGCGTCTGGATGCTTATCGTGCAAGCCGTCGGGGGTAAGTCGGCACAGCAACGCCACGGTAGTCAGGATCCATTCACCTTGCCACCGTATCTGCAGCAGAGGTCTACAAACAAAAGCAGTTGATCTACGTCAACGAACAGTTAGACCTACATAAAGAAAAACCAATTTGGCCTCCAGCTAAGAGCTAAAAAGCAAATCTGATTAGAATGGGTAAGCGCGGGAAAACACCGATACACGCAAAATCTCTCCTACTTGTCAAACAAAAAAACGTGCATCGCTGTAGAAAATATTTCAACGCACAAGCTGCAGAATCAAATTAAAAATTGGTTCAAATCATACGCGTTCAAACTGCAATCCTCGCGTTATCAAAGCGCGATTTGCAACCTGGAAAACACGCTATCAACTAATAGTAGTATCCATTATTTTGGCAAGTCTTTAAGTGGGAAACACAAGAAAACGCAATTATACGTTATCGGAATGTTTAACAAATTAACGGATACCTAAAACAAGGTATTGACTATTTAATTTATCGAATAAATTTTCGTTTTAGAATGAATAGATTTGAAAGAAATGTTATGATTGCGCGTACTATTGTAATGAGGTAAAAATACAGGATGAGGTTTTGAATAGAAACAGAAACTAGGTGAATGAAAAACAAATTACTACAAAAATTACGTATTTGAATCTATTGTCGAAAATAAACGTAACTTTGTAATAAACATATTTAAATATTGGAACTTGCTAGCAAGTATATATAAATTAAATTTTGTTAATTGTCATTGTAACCCTTACGGGGTAAACGTTTTATTTGACAGCAGCAGTAAATACTCATAGATATTTTAACAGACATTGGTTTACAATTGCAAAGCCGATCCCGCACTACGTTTGATTTTTTTTCCAATGCTCTACCAGAAGGTAGCCGAACCCAGCAAGCAGCCCTATAAAGAGGGAGGTTCATATGCTCTACTTTTGTAAATCAATGAAGGTTTTCTTTCTTGCTTCCCAGGTATTATGATATGGAGAGAAAAACGCAGCATACTAACATCCAAATACCCAAAAATGCTGCTTCTATTTACAGTGCACTATTTTAAATAGAAAGAGTAATAGGATTTTAACGTTTCCATTCACCCTAGTTTGTGGGATGAATAGAAACACCATATTTTAATTTTTTAGTTTAACACTTCAAATGTAAACTTTAAAATATCTAACATTGTAAGAGGCTACGTCCATCCAAATTTTAGATAATTTTTTGTAATTTTATCGCCTATCAAAATTGCAGATTTCACCTTTAAAGTAGAGTGTTTCTATTCACCCCAATTTATGGTAGTTCTACAACTGTGGTAATATTCAACTACTTACAAATATTGAAGCTGCTAAAAATTGTTCTTGTTTCAAATCCGCTGCATTAACTTTGTTTATATCTCCATCTTCTGTTTTATATATAAAAGTATCATCTAAAACAATTTTCCTATTTATTACGTCTACAATCAGTTTGTTTACCAGAAATCCATGTCCCATTCCATACAATGTTTTTGAAAGTTTTATTTAAAAATTCATGCAGCTGAAACGGTTCCAACTCTAACTCTATTGGATTTGTAACACATTTCTGTGCAAAACTAAACACAACCTAACATCAAAATATACATCTGAAATATGTAATAAACAGTACAATTTAATCATTTTAAATAAAGGCTGAGGACGTACCTTACTGACGATTGACACCATGTAATTGCAGATTACCAGATGTTGGGTAATCGTATATAGTTGGATGTTATTTTACACTTTCTCTGCAAGCAAGCAGTTTTTACAGTTAATTTCTAGTTTACACTGTTTCAACCTTTAAACACAACAATGAATAAATATTTATTAATGCCGGAATTACGCCAACTTAGAATGGTTATCAACCTCGTATAAATACCTAATGCTCATTCATATTCATCGAAGTGTCTTCATTTCCTTGGGTTCAAACTAATATATATTCGGTTGTCCCTTATTACAAACAAAAAAATTAATATCAAAGCTTGAATTGAAAACTTATTTTTACTAATTTTCTTTTTCACATCGGTGCATTTCTGCTGAATTCAGTAGATAAGCTACCTTCGTCCTAGCGCAACAATGGTTGTTATATGTATCTTCTCGTAAAAAAATGGAAGGTCCGTTCTGCTCATTTTTATAGTCTTTAAGATGATCACGTAACATCATCATAGCTAACCTTAAATTTTCATTTTTTAATTTCGAAATTCAAATCTACTCTACTTCCACCACATTCTCATCTCGACTAATGGAGGATCCTAACAAGTATTTGATAGCATAAGGTTACACTTTCAATATTAGACTACAAGTATAAAAATTTGCTACGTACCTAAACGTAGCCGGAAGAAACGTAAATATCAGGCTAACTATCAAACGCGGAGAGTGGGTCTTAAATACCAAAAAAAAAAACACATCGCCCACGATTATCTATTAAGCCTTACTATTTCACAGCAAACATTTATGTGATACGAACAATTTAGTACTTTAAATACGAAACGCGCATCTCGTATTTTTCACAAATTAAAACTTATCAGTAGAAAATAAACATGTGAAAGCATTTATCAAGCGTTTTTAAAATTGCATATAGTACCTTTTGTAAAATAAACTAATCAGTAGAAAAGAATTAACGTGTGAGAGCTTTTGTTAAACATTCTTTTAAATTGTACATAATACCGTTAGAGCGATAAAATCGATTCGCAGCAACAAACAATAGTCCTACAGTGTCACGTTTCTTATCACGTAACTACACCAAACGTTGATAAGGAGTATTCCCTTGATATACACAAAAGAAAACAAAGTGTATAACTGTATGTGTCGGGATACTTAGCTTACACGCCATCGGGAGTGAATCAGCCCCGCATCGTCACGGTCGTCGGGATTTATTTACTCTATTACCATAACGGCACTAGCAATCTACAGGCAACGGCAGTTGATCTGAGGCAATGAACAGTTGGGCCTGCATAAAAAAAGAAGAACCAATTTGGCCTCCAGCTAAGAGCGATACCCGCAAGATTTTTCCTACTTGTCGAATAAAAAAAAGTGCATCGCTCTTGAAGTACTGGGACGAGTAATGCAGAATATATTTTAGTGCACAAACTGCAGAATCAAAAATAAATTGATTCAAATAACACGAGTTCGAACTGCAATCCTCGCGTTATCAAAGTGCGATTAGCAAACTGGAAAACACGCTATCAAATAATAGTAGGATCCATTATTTCGAAAAGTCATTAGATGGGAAACACAACAGAAAGAAATTATATGTTATAGGAATGTTTAACAATTTAACGAATACCTAAAACAAGATATTGACTATTTAATTTATCGAATAAATTTTCGTTTTAAAAGCAAAATGGATTTGAGTGAAAATTATGTTAAAGCGGGCTTATTCTAAACAGGTACACTATATAGGGTATTGTTGGAGAATGTAAGAATAAAAATGGAATTTATTCGAACGGGTAATGACTTAACCAGGGGAAAACAAGGGTGTTTCATTTATGTTGAAAAATAAACGGACAGTTGTCGCGAGAAACGCCCTTATATCCGCAACCATAGCAATGGAATATTTGAGGACGAGTACAACGTGTCGGAACATGACCAGGTTTGTCGCAATTAAAGCAAATAACTGACGAGTAGAAGCAGAACTAGAAAGAAGAACAGTAAAACGTACGGAAAAAGTATCGGTTCTATCCGTAGGCGTAGGAGAAATCTTAACAACTCGGTCATGTAAAGCAAAAGTATTTTCCTCAGTAGTAGCAAACTTGTAAGCAAACTCCGGGGGTTCAAAATGTTGAATCAGTAAATTGGACAACGACTTCCAGTCAGAAAACCTATGCCTATTACTACGATACCAAAATAACGCCTTCCACTCAAACAAATCTACTGCAGACTCAAATAACGGCAATTCTGACATATGTTAAGTTTATCGGAGTTCTTTGACCCGTCTCAAAAAATCATGTACAGTAAGAGTGTTCGGGACACAAGAAAATTTCAAGTTTTACTCCCACAAGGAAGACCTTGGTAGGAAGCCGAAAAAGAAGTCATTTTGAATACGAACAAGAATGAAATTGGTAGAAAGTAACTAAATAAAGGCTAACCGTAACTTGATAGAAGCCAAAAAAAAGTATTGCGAATACAGGACAAGCTAAAACATATCCGACGGATAACCTTCAGGAACACCAATAGGAGCGGAACAACAAAATAGAAATTAGAATAGGGCGCCAGCGTTTTCAATGGACTAGAATAATTGGCTAAAACACAATTCCGATAATCTGACATGAGCTAACCAAGGATATTTAGCAATCACGCAAGAAAATAAAATCAAAGTTCAAGAAGATCGAACCCACACACGAAAGAAAGAAAACCGACCCTGATATAAGGAACACCAAAGAACCAAAAAGAAAAAAGAAAAATAAACAATAGGTCGAGCGTAAAGGAAGAAAAAACAAGTAGCATCAGCCGAGAAATGCGGATAATGTAGGAACTTAGGCACTAACAACAAAAAAATCAGAGCAAAAATTAACTAAAACAGACTCGGAGCAGAAATTAATCAAAACCAAATCGACGTAACCGTTAACTAAAACAAAATCGGTTCCAAAGTTACACGAAACAAAATCGGAGCCCCACGCGAGGGCGTCACAATTTATGCTATGTACCTAGACGTAGCCGGAAGAAACGTAAATACCGGGGTAACTAACAAACGCGGAGAGTGCGGGTATTTACCTAAATACCAAAAAAAAACACATCGCTCACGATTATCTATTAACCATAAGAATAAATAAAGGATTCTGTACAAACAAGGAAAAAATTAATTAAGCGTTACTATTTCACAGCAAACAACTATGTGATACGAACAATTTACTACCTTAGATAGTGCGCATCTCGTATTTTACACAAAATAAAACTAATCAGTAGAAAATAAACATGTGAGAGCTTTTGTCAAGCGTTTTTAAAATTGCACATAGTACCTTTTGTAAATAAACTAATCAGTAGAAAAGAATAAGCGTGTGAGAACTTTGTCAAACATTCTTTTAAATTGTACATAATACCTTTAGAGCGATAATATCGATTCGCAGCAACAAACAATAGTCCTACAGTGTCACGTTTCTTATCACGTAACTACACCAAACGCTGATAAGGAATATGCCCTTGATATACACAAAAGAAAACAAGTTGTATACCTGTATGTGTCGGGATGCTTAGCTTACACGCCATCGGGAGTGAATCAGCCCCGCATTGTCACGGTCGTCGGGATTTATTTACCCTGTTACCGTAACGGCACTAGCGATCTACAGGTAAGGGCAGTTGATTTGTGGCAAAGAACAGTTGGGCCTGCATTAAAAAAACCAATTTAGCCTCCAGTTAAGAGCGATACACGCAAGATATCTCCTACTTGTCAAATAAATCGCTCTTGAAGTACTGCGATGAGTAATGTAGAATATATTTCAGTGCACAAGCTGCAGAATCAAAAATAAATTGATTCAAATAACACGAGTTCGAACTGCAATCCTCGCGTTATCAAAGCGCAATTAGCAAACTGGAAAACACGCTATCAAATAATAGTAGGATCTATTATTTCGACAAGTCTTTAGATGGGAAACACAAGAGAAAGTAATTATACGTTATCGTGATGTTTAACAAATTAACGCATACCTAAAACACGGTATTGACTATTTAATTTATCGAATAAATTTTTGTTTTAAAAGCAAAATGGATTTGAGTGAAAACTATGTTAAAGCGGGCTTATTCTGAACTGGTACACTTTATAGGGTATTGTTGGAGAAATTAAGAATAGAAATAGAAATTATTCGAGTGGGTAATGACTTAACCAGGGAAGAACAGGGGTATTTAATTTATGTTGAAAAATAAACGTGACAAATCCCCCTCCCCCTCCCCCAGCAAAATTAACAGGTCTGGATGGGCAAACAAAACCAAACAAAACGAAAAAGAGAAAACCAAAAGAACATTTGCGACGGAAACAACAAAAACACCGAAAGAGAAAAAAGGAAACCCCCACAATAACAACAAGACCGACCACAACAGATCCCGGAGAGAAAAAAAAACAAACACTAAACAAAATCCTGCTTGAGGTCCAATAATAGTAAGAGAAAAAGAAAGAAAAATAGAAGGAAGGAAGAGAAGACGGGTAATAAGCAATCAAGGAGGACTAAGGTGGAACGACCTCAGCACTGCGGAGTCGTCAAAGGACGGATGTTTCTCAAAAGAAACAGTAAGGTTATAAACCTCAAGAGAAGAAAAGGAACCAGGAAGAAAACCAACGGTGCAAACCAAAACAGGACCCAAAGGTCAAGCCTCAAGTGAACAAAGGGACAACAAAAAAGAACGAAAGGAAGAGAGGGAGAACACTGGTAAAAGTAAACGATGTACTACTAACTGTGGTAACCAAAACCGAAGAACCAAAGAAAAGAAATGCTAACTAGATCTAAAGTCGACTAAGTCGTGGTTTCCGAAGAAAGAAAAATGGACTAGAAAGCACCCACCACAGTAGCAGATGGACGAAACACAATCGGACTAAGGAGCGACAGCGAGGACGACCAGCAACAGGAAGAAGGAGAGGAATGTGGAACGAAAGAAATGAGAAAAAAGAAAAACCCAAAAAGAATAACACCAACAAGTACAAGTACCAGAACCAAAAAAAACACCTAAGAATCGACAAAAGAAAATAAAACAAGATCACAGTGTAGTTATGTATGAATAGGTGTGTGTATGTGCGTGCGTGTGTGTGTGTATGTGGGGGGGAGTGTGTGTGTGTGTAAGTGTTGCGCGTGTATAAAGTGTGCGTATGTGTATGTGTTGTGTTGGACATCTGTAGTCGCCTCTTACGACAGGCAGGTCGTACTATGGGGCTATTCTATTCACGGACCCACACGGGTGAAAGAAAAAGAAAGAAAACCCAGCGAAACAGGGAAGTAAAATAAAAAGAAAACGTAAAGTCCAGATATGAAAACCTAAGGGTAGCAAAATAGGCATAAGAATCTGGGGCGCGAGGACTAAATATTGGGCTTAAGACTTTTGCGCCGCCAGCAAGAAAACGAATCTAGGTCAAGAACATTAGGGCTTCGCCAACATACATCTTCCGGTTCGGAAGAGGCATAGACAAATCTCTGCCCATTAGGGGCAGTTTTCTGCCAAACAGGAACAGTAGGGGTGTAGTAGTCGTAACACGAGGTTTAAGAGATGGAGAGGGTAGTTTAGAAAACTCAAAACAAGTTAAGGAAGAAAATTGTTTATTGTTAGGATTGGAGGTAAGAAAGTTAACGGTAGAAAAAAGTATTGGCTGTAAAAGAATCAATCTCACGAAAAGAAACAGCAGAACACACCAGTTACGTTAGATAGAGAGACAGAAGTAGATAAAATTTCAACGGTGTTACATAAAGGACTAGAAGTATCACTGTTGGAAGATAAAACAGCATTGGCTGTAGGAGTACCCACTTTAGGAAAAGGATCAGAATCTGATAACACTTCAACCATATTCCATAAAGGAACAAAATCAGGTAGAAGTTCATCTACGTTACAAGAACAAACGGCATCAGGAAGAACTTCCTCTACAATAGATAAGGAAGCAGAATCAGGTTGACTTTCGTCAACATTAGACAACAGGACATCAGCTAGGATTTCCCCAACCTTAGTTAAAAGAACAGAAGCAAGTAGCATTTTGTCAGCATGGGAAAAATGAGTAAGAGTAGGTAATGTTTTATCAACGTCCGATAAAGGAGTAGAATCAAGTAGCACTTCATCACTGTTAGACAACAGAGTAAGAACAGACAAAACTTTAGCCACCATAGGTACTAATTCCTTAACAATAGTAGATAACGAAACAGGATCAGGTAAAACTTTGACAACGACAGCAACAGGCATTAGTGCTACGGGTTTCCTAACTTCAACAGGACCTTCTCTATAAATATTGTCAATTCAGCTACATTTGTACTTGCAGACACACCAGAAATTTCTTGGGGAGAATCTTTTAAGAAAGCGGGACCAAACTTTTGAGAAGAAAGCTACAAGTCACTAATTCGAAGTATGGGGTGCAATGGTGATGGAGGCACAGTCTGGGGTGAGAGTGAATAAGTAGGGCGAGCAGAAGGAAGAGTAGAATAGAATGTAGAACTAGAGACGGAAGAAATTTTGTTCGAAGAAGAGTAGGTTTCGATAGTAGGATGACTTGGATGAGGTATAGAAAAGAACGTAGGATTAGCAGCAGAAGAAGTTTGGCTCCTAGAGCTGAGAACAGAAGTTGAAGTATTATTTGAAGACCTATTAGTATTAGGATGACAATTTGGACAGTTGCCGCGAGAAACTCCTTTATATCCGCAACCATAGCAATGGAGTATTTGAGGACGAGTACAACGTTTCGAAACATGACCAGGTTTGTCCCAATTAAAGCAAATAACCTGACGAGTAGAAGCAGAACTAGAAAGATGAACAGTAGAACGTACGGAAGAAGTATCGGTTCTATCCGTAGTCGTAAGAGAAATCTTAACAAAAGTATTTTCCTCAGTAGTAGCTAACTTGTAAGCAAAATCCGAGGGTTCAAAATGTTGAATCAGTAAATTGGACAACGACTTCCAGTCAGAAAACCTATGCCGATTACCACGATACCAAAGTAACGCCTTCGACTCAAACAAATCCACTGCAGACTCAAATAACTGCAATTCTGACACATGTTGAGTTCATCGGATTTCTTTGACTCGTCTCAAAAAATCATGTACAGTAAGAGAGTTCGGGACACCAAAAAATTTCAAGTTCCACTTCCACACAGGAAGACCTTGGTAGGAAGCCGAAAAAGAAGTCATTTTGAATACGAACAAGAAAGAAATTGGTAGAAAGTAACTAAATAAAGGCTAACTGTAACTCGATAGAAGCCAAAAAAAAGTATTGCGAATACATAACAATCTAAAACATATCCGACGAATAACCTTCAGGAACACCAATATGAGCGAAACAACAAAATAGAAATTAGAATAGGGCGCTAACGTTTTCAATGGACTAGAATTATCGGCGAAAACACAATTCCGATAATCTGACATGAGCTAACCAAGGATATTTAGCAATCACGGAAGAGAACAAAATCAAAATTCAAGAATAAGTAGTGGGCATGGAAAAGACAATGGTAATTTCGCCTCGATTTTGTTATTATAATTAATTTTGACTTTTTGAGAATAAACAATGTACAACACGACTTACGTTTTATTCTAGCACTAGTTGAGTACATTACAGCAACGGAAGAATTGACTATTTTAATGCTTTCGCTCTTTTTATGCTTATACGCGATTATGCATTACTTCTCAGCTCAGCCTTGAATGAGTATTAGAAAAAATGAACATTTTTAAATATTTGACTAACTTGAACACTGACATAAAAGTTAGTATCTATTTTTAGAATAGAAATTTTTACGTAGCATTGCTTGATCCATTTATTCGGCCACTAAAGATAAGCTTTAAAAAGTAAATTAGTTTTAGTCAGTTTATTGGTGGTAAATACTGTAACAGGTTAATGAGCTTCTTGATTGATTACTTAAACAGATTGAAAGGAACAGTTTTGTCGTTTTAAAAAGAATTACTTAGATTGTGTTTTGACACTTCCTCACTACTGGATGCCTGGTCTTACTTTCATTCAAAACTATCTATTTCAAAATAGTAATACCAAACCAAATAAAAAAAACGTTTTAAAAATTTTGAAAATCAAGTAAGTTGAATTGCAATTTGTAGATTTAAATAAATTAAAAACTAGAATACAACGATAAATTAAAACACTTACCAGTTGATAGTCAAAACTGTTCAACACCTTGTGCGATCTTATCTTAGAGTTAAGGTGACGAACGTATCGTATAATTTGATAAAAATAATTAAATAACGTATGTATTACTTTGTACTATATTATAAAAATCTAGATTTGTTTGTTAGTATCGTCTGCACTCGCTGCACTACACCCACGACCAACAATAAACTTTAAATCTTGCTGCGCCAAAGGCATTTCATAAATTTGTTTCTTGCTATACCACATCTGGAACAAGAAATTTAACATAAGTATAGTGTAGGTTTCTACTGAACCAGAACTAATAAAGAATGTTCCAAAAGAACTGAGTGATTTGAAAGTCGCGCTATTTTAAAACAACCTGAGGCATCTTTTTATATTTCACATGTGAAGTCGAAAGATTGCAGTTTTATCAAAAAGCGTTTTACGCATGAAGAATTTTGTAAATTATGTAAACCTTTTTGACATTTATTTACAATGTGAGAAAATTTAAGATTAAATCAATTGTTGACTGATGAAATGATGAGAGTTTTAACGCAGTTACCAAGGTTGCAAAAAGTGAAGGAACTGTCAAATCTGTTGTTGAATATAATTGGAAATTTTGTATTCAGTATATGTATTATATAGGTTGTGCATTTGCATACTACTATCTAGTTAGTAGTGGTAAAAGGGGGTCTGTCAAATAAATTGATCGATTTGTCAAGTTTTTTAAATAAATTGCACGTGTAATACACAATTATTACTGGTATTAGTTTATTTGCAGGGGTAATACATTATAATTTGAATTAGGGCCGCTATACTTGCGGCCACGTCCCCAATGCTCCACCCGGAGGTACTACATTGGGTTTAAACGCGAAAAATAACGTGCTTCTAATTTATACTAACTTCATATTTGATCCACCCTAAATAAAAACTAAATAAAAATCTATCAAACCTAACAAGCTCTAACAATCTAACAAACATAAAAATCTGACCAACTGAAACAAACTAAAAACCAAAACTAAAAACATGGTTGTAAATAATGGTATGCCTAGCGCTGACTTTGGAGTATACCCGATCAACAAGAATACAAGCAAAAAATAAGAGGGGGAGGGATCCGTAATACCGGATAGCAGACGCCGGTTCTACTTACCAGTGCGACCTGAAGGGTCGTCTTAAAACTATCCAAATCTAGCTAACTAATTTAAATTCATCCCTAGCTTTCCCTATCATTCCCTAACTGATTTATATTATGATTACAATCTTCACACATCTACTCTTCCTTCCCAAATATATACTGCAACCAAAATGGCGGCAGAACGTCAAACAAAATAAATATGCCACAAAATGCTAATAAGTAAATAAATATAAAGTGTAAATATAAAATATAAATAAATATAATTATATAAATATATAAATAAATGTTTAATAAGCGTTAAGCGTTAAGCATATAGCAGTGCACAAAACAGCGAAAGCATCACCCTATTTATCAGGTGCACTCGCACAAGCATTATGTCGGCTAGCGCCTTTACACACCAAACGTGCTTGTTATATTATTTCGAAAACTACTAATTAATGTAAATCAATGCTTGTGCGAGTACAGCCGCCACAATTAAGTCTTACCTCGATAATAAAATTCTCCAGCATCCGAAGATCTGGTCGTCTGCCTACATCTAACTGTAACTTACGTCTAAGGGGAGATGTGGTGCACTGCTAAAGTCCTGGTGGGTATGCACTAAATGTTCTTGGGGGGATCACAATCACTATCACTTCACTTTTAAGTCCTGGTGGGATGCGCGGTTTCACTTTATTTTATTATCTTTGTTTATTTTATTGCTTTAATTTAATGAGGGTTTCTGATTTATTTGTTATTGTTTATTTGTTATTATTTTATTCCCGATTTCCCGTTTTTCCGCGCATAATTATGAAGATAGGCAGTGACTGTATTAATGGTGCGGGGGTTTCTCGGGCATATTGGACATTTGGGTATAAGTTTTTTTTTTTTTTTTTTTTTTTTTATATCAGGTTTTGGTTAATCTATACTCGTATCCTTACTCACGCCAAGTCAATCTAGAATTATTTTCCAATCCTCCCACCAACCCCACCGAATTTTACACGCGATTGTCATTATCTAATCTCGCGACCCTTCCCGCGAATTCTTTTAAGGCTGTCCAGAATGCCTTCTGTTTAACCACTTCCCCGACTTCCTCTAGGCTCTTTGGCCATGCCAGACCTAGGATAGCTAGTTTGCTATCAGCCAACCCCCGATTTCCCGCCTCAAGCGGGCAGTCGAAGAGCACGTGCTCTGCGCTTTCCGCGCCCTCACCGCATTCGCAGCGGTCGCTGTTGGTTAGACTAAACCTTTGTAAATACGCCTTCAGGGCGCCGTGCCCTGTAATCAACTGCACCATTTTGTGATCGAGCTTAACCTCGATCTTACCTCTAGCTTCTATGCTAGGTATGAATTTGTGGGTCAACCTGCCCGTGGCAGCGTTGTTCCACCTCTCTTCCCATTGTTGAATTGATTTTTCGCGCAGCTTTCTTTTAATTAAAGACCTCGGTATCGACGAATGTGATATCCGAAAGTCGCCCGTCGCGGCCTCTTTAGCTAATTCGTCAGCCCTATCATTTCCTGCGTTACCATCGTGCGACCTAACCCAACAGAACTTTAAACGTCGAAACTTGAGCGCTGTATGCGCTATTTTCCAAACGTCCGCCTGGAGGTCTGTCGAGGTGTTCATGTTAGTTAATGCCGTCAGCGCTGATTTACTATCGCTGATTATATAATAATCGTCTCTGCCAGTGTGATTTATTACGTAATCGACAGCCTCTCGTATGGCTACCAATTCGCACTGGAAGATAGTGCTCCAGTTCGCGAGTTTGGTTTGAAACCGGTACACCTCCCTTTCCTGTTTAAATACGACAAACGCCGCGCCTGCTTGTCCGTCATCCATACGTGAACCGTCCGTGTAAATTCTAATACCCGTTGCGTCCCGATCACCTTCGACAAACTCGATTCCTCTAATATCGGCCGGGTGCCCCAGCTCTGATACCACGATCTTTCTTGCAACGTCCCTATTACCTAGATTAATATCTTCGATAATTTCGCGCCCTTTCCCTACATCTATAAGTCTCCTATCTCTAATCTCCCTAACGACATATTCGATAGGGAGAGTCCTACTGATCACCAGGACAGCCTCCGTGGAGGTGGTCCTGTATGCCCTCGCCGCTTTTACGGCGGTTATACGTTGCACGCTCGTTAATTGACGCATCTCCCGGACTTTACAACCTTCCGCCCATACGGATGCTGCGTACAGCATTGCCGGTTCAATTGCTCCGGCATAGACCGTCCTCAGCGATTCGCCTCGGAAACCCCAGTTTATTTTCGCCGCCGCCATCATTCTATTTGATATTTCGCTTCCTTTACTTTTGACGTACTGCACGTGAGCTTTCCAATTTAATTTATCGTCAATTTTTACCCCGAGGTATGTAATAGCTTCTTTGAACGGTATTTTCTTCCCTCCTAGCTCTAGCCTAGGAGGTCGCTGTCCCGGTTTTGTACCGAAATAAAGCGCTTCCGATTTCGACGTGTTAAATTTTAGTTTTACGTTTTGTGACCATTCGTGTAATTTATTCAAAGCCTCGTTTGGTTTTGTACGCATATCCATTAATAATCGCGATCTGATAATTAAAAGCGTATCGTCCGCAAACCCGACAATTGAACATCCTGTGGGTAATTTGACCCTAAAGATACTCTCGTATAACAATTTCCAAAATGTGGGACCAGAACATGACCCCTGCGGGCATCCCCTTTCCACCTCGCGCGACAAAACTTCACCCGGTATTTCAACCTGTGCTAATCGTCCCGAGAAATAACTCTTGACTAAGGACATCAAGTTCCGCGAACAACCTCTACGATCTAACTCGCTAACGATTAATGGCCACCAGGCAGCATCAAATGCTCCTGAAATGTCCAAGGCAACAACAACACAGTGCTCTTTAGCGTCTCTCGCCTGCTTAATTTCCCTGACAACAAACTCTAATGCGTCGATAGTCGACTTTCCTTCCATAAAACCGAACTGTCGTTTATTAAAACCGCCGCTGTCTCTCACTAAGTGCTCAACTCTCGTAGTCATGACGCGATCTAAAGCTTTCCCAAGCACCGGTAGCAAGCTAATTGGACGATAGCTGCCCGGGTCTGACGCATCCGCCTTTTTGGGTTTCGGGATAAATTTTACGTTCTGGATTTTTCAGCAGCGCGGAAATACGCCCCTCTCTAAACAAAGATTAAACAACCCGGCAAAGACACACGGGGCTAACAGGCACGCCTCCAGAGCTGCGTCTGAGGTGATTCCGTCATGCCTCGGCGCCTTCTTAGGTTCATCCTCCTAAGAGCGCAGGGGTAATACAATAAAAAATTTTAGATCAGTTGTGTAAATCAGGACTTCTGGGACCTCATGTCCTCACACATCTGGACCAAATAGTTTTCCTCGACGAGCCATTTCATCTTTTAAGATAAATATATCTTGTTTGGTATCAGTTAATATTAGATTTTTCTCAACTACCTGAATTTCTAGGAATTTTTCAGATAGTATCATCCCCCAGTGAGCTATCTTCATTTTAAGATTTTTTGTAGGTTGCGATTCTTTTCCGTCCGCATAAATTTTTTAACCATGCGATACATCAAATTAGTCTAGAATTTTATGCAGAATCCGAATCTGTAAACAGATTTAAAATGGAACCACCCCTACCCTTTTACACATATACCCTCTGCGAAATAAATCTTTCTCCACATTTCCACCCACGAGATAAATGTACCTTGTTTTGTATCGATTAATATTAGATTTTTCTCAGCTATTCGAATTTCTAGGAATTTTTTAGATTGCGTCATCCCCCAGGGAGCTACCCCAATTTTAAGATTTTTTTACCAATGTCGATTTCTAATCATCTCTTCATTTTAATATATAGAATCCTTTAACCAAACACATAAAGGTATTAACACAAAGAGATTAAGCACACAAAACTTTAATAATTTATTTTATCCGATTTACAGTTTAAGAAACTAATAGAATACAATTTTTACATTGCAAATTATAACATTATCTTCTTCGTGTAGCCGAATTCACGCAGCTGAAAGTAACCTGTAACATAGCTATATAGTGATTAATTAAAAACAACCCAAAGCTAAAGATATTTGAGTAGTCTAAAAAGAGAGGAAACGTGTTTTCGGTCAATAAGACATATTGCCGTTAATCTAACAATATGTTTTACCATCCAGCGACACCGCGTGGAGGTAAACACATGTTGCCGGGAGCGATGGGATTATTAGGGATTGGGGTGAAAGGAAAATCTTATGACTAACTTATATGCTATTATGTACATATTTAAATACTTAACCTATATCCTTATGCCTCCATGCATATGTTGATGTGCTGTTTGGGATGTCACAACTTTTGTTATCGTCACCCGACAAACTTACCTTATTAATTAGCTGAGTGTGCAGCTGATGCTTAATACTACAAATGCATACCATCGTATGCATGAGAGCATTGGAATTATCGTTAACTATATCTCTAAAACTATCTACGCCAATTCCTTTAACAACACTACGAGAAATTCCTTTTATTTTTTTTACAACGTCTTTCTCACTTATTATACAGTACGACTTCGCCCTGGTGCCAACAAACTCCAAGACCAAGTCACCACAAACTTGTCTTTAAATTTTCCAAGCACTTTCTTATTAACTAAAGGAATATTGTAATTTACATTTTAATTTCTAAATACACGTCATAACATAATTATGTAGTTAAGTCAATGCTAAATAGGTACTTGGAAAATACAATTCGTATCTGAACTAATTTCTTGACGATTATGCATTAGCCAAATTACATGTAAAAGCGGTGTATAATTCCTTTCTAGTAGCCATCTTTGACTACGTATTTAGGGAAATACAAATTCTATAGTTAAAGCACTAGCAATCAACGACACTTTCTATTAATTATTTTATTGACTACATGTTTTGAGAAATACAAGAAATGTGTCTAATTTGTTTTAAATACATGACAAGGTCAGTTTTGTAAATTATTTGGAAATAAAACTCAAATATTCCTACGAGACGATTAATTGTATTTACCAGAATTAAAAATTGTCGTCGGCATTACTGCTCATTTTGAAAAAAATCCCATTCAACTTTCCATACTATTAACCACATATTTGGTGACACTAAAAGGAATGCAATTATCGGTTACACCACTTTAAAGCAAAGAATATAAAAAAACAAAATAGTTTAATACGTCTATTAATAATTTTTGCTAATGTTGACGATACAAATATGTAAAACAAACTTTATCAAGAAATACAATGTTTTTAATAAAATATACACATGTATTGATAACATCTATAAACCGCTGTGGTAACCAGAGTCTGGCGAATCTAGAATAGCCAAATCTCTAAACATTTGCGCAAGCGATTGCCTTGCAGTCGCATCTTTTAAGTATTGGATGGGGTAACATTTAATAATTTCCAACACTGTCAAGTAATTTAAACTTCTGCAATCATTAGACAGAGAAATACTGGCACGGCTCTCCTCCTCTAACAAAGTTTGAACCTTTTCTTCGTCCGTCGTATTTCCACATACATTTTTTATATCACCTACAAATTTTTCTTAAAATTCTGGAAAGTTTCTACACCTCAACACAGCCATTTGAAAACAGATTAATTCTCGCAAATTTAATGGCTTGATGCACTCGTACGCAGGTAGCACAACAACATTCCAATCTTCGTAATTTCCATATTAAATAAATTCTCTTTTCAAAATTGTTCAACGGCCATATACTTCTATTAAAGGCTGTGGTCAGCTGCAATTTGAAATCTTGATCCAATTGTATGTCAATAACGTCATCTCCTGTAGTTAAACCATTTAATCTAACTTGTTTTGAGTCTTGAGAAAATTGGTGAATTTGAAATTCCACTTGAAAAGTACACAACTTCTTCCAATCGAAGTATGAGAATGTCGTTGAATGCTAGTGCTTTAACTATAGAATTTGTATTTCCCTAAATACGTAGTCAAGGATGGCTACTAGAAAAGAATTATACACCGCTTTCACATGTAATTTGGGTAATTCATAATCGTCAAGAAATTAGTTCAGATACGAATTGTATTTTCCAAGTACCTATTTAGCATTGACTTAACTACATAATTATGTTATGACATGTGTTTAGAAATTAAAATGTAAAGAACAATATTCCTTTAGTTAATAAGAAAGTTCTTGGAAAATTTAAAGACGAGTTTTGTGGTGACTTGGTCTTCGAGTTTGTTGGCACTAGAGCGAAGTCGTACTGTATAATAAGTGAGAAAGACGTTGTTGAAAAAGATAAAAGGAATTTCTCGTAGTGTTGTCAAGGGAATTGGCGTAGATAGTTTTAGAGATATAGTTAACGATAATTCCAATGCCCTCATGCATACGATGGTATGCATTCGTAGTATTAAGCATCAGCTGTACACTCAGCTAATTAATAAAGTTAGTTTGTCGAGTGACGATGACAAACGTTATGTCATCCCAAACAGCACATCAACATATGCATGGGGGTATAAGGATATAGGCTAAGTATTTAAATATGTACATAATAACATATAAGTTAGTCATAAGGTTTTCCTTTCACCCCACTCTCTAATAATCCGATCGCTCCCGACAACATGTGTTTACCTCCACGCGGTGTCGCTGGACGGTAAAACATATTGTTAGATCAACGGCAATATATCTTATTGACCGAAAACACGTTTCCTCTCTTTTTAAACTACTCAAATGTCTTTAGACTTGTGTTTTTTTAATTAATCACTATATACCTATATTACAGGTTACTTTCAGCTGCTTGGATTCGGCTACACGAAAAGACAATGTTATAATTTGCAATGTAAAAATTGTATTCTATTAGTTTCTTCAACTGTAAATCGGATAAAATAAATTATTAAACTTTTGTGTGCTTAATTTCTTTGTGTTAATACCTCTATGTGTTTGGTTAAAGGATTCTACATATTAAAAAGTAGAGATGATTAGAAATCGACATTTGTAAAAAAATCTTAAAATTGGGGTAGCTCCCTGGGGGATGGTGCAATCTAAAAAATTCCTAGAAATTCGAATAGCTGAAAAAAATCTAATATTAATTGATACTAAACAAGGTACATTTATCTCGTGGGTGGAAGTGTGGAAACAAATTTATTTCGCAGAGGGTATATGTGTAAAACGGTAAGGGGTAGTCCTATTTTAAATCTGTTTACAGATTTAGATTCTGCGTAAAATTCTAGACTAATTTGATGTATCGCATGGTTAAAAAATTTATGTGGACGGCCAGAAAATCGCAGCCAGCAATAAATGTGAAAATGAGGGTAGCTCCCTGGGGGATGATGCTATCTGAAAAATTCCTAGAAATTCAAGTAGCTGAGAAAAATCTAATATTAATTGATACCAAACAAAATATATTTTTCTCAAAAGATGAAATGGCTAGTCGAAGAAAACTATTTGGTCCAGATGTGTGAGGAATTGAGGGATTCTGGTGGAAATGAGGTCCCAGAAGCCCTCATTTTACACTACTTAGATCATTATTTAATAACTTCTAAAGTTTTCTATAATATTGCTTCAGTAACAAAAATTTGGGTTTTTTTACAGATTTGATGAGAATAAAATAAGATATATCTTAAGTAATAAGGATTTTCAACTCGGGGAAGATTGTCAATGTCCCGAAGAACTCTACAGAGCATTGTACAACTTTTTTGATAGCATGTACAATAATTGCCGAGATCTAAAATATCGTACACAAGGTACAAATTGCATTAATTCTGTAAAATACAGAAAAGAATGTACGTCTTAGGCATTATTAAATCTTATAGATAAATTATTTAAAAAATGGAAAATCACAAAATTGGAATTTGACAGAAAATCAGTATGCACAATTTAGAAATTATGTAAATTTTAGAACTTCGTAAGGCTGAGAGTGAGTACTATTATATAAAATTTAACAATGCAAAAAATAATATAAAAAAAAGGGATGATTTGAATGAGGTTCTCAATCGTAAAAAAGAGCCAGTGTAGATACAACTATTAAAAAGGGAATGCCTGATATAGCGGGTACTCTAATTGCCAATAACTTTGCAGATTTTTTATGATAGCCTACAGTGGGTATTACATAAATGTAACAAAATCTTTTTGCAAAAACCAGTTACACGAGAAGTACTAAATTGCAGTTTCTATATGCAGTGAGTGGACCTTAAATTTGTTGAAACAGAACTGAGTAAACTTAAAACACAAACATCCCCTGGATTTGATAATATGAGATTAAGAGATTTAATATTTCTCAAAGAAAAAATGTTTTAATTTATTGTGGGTATAATAAATTCAATAATCAAAACTTCGAAAGTACCGAGTTATTGGAAAACTGCTATCGTTAGACCTGTGCACAAAAAAGGTAGCATTTCGGATATTTGTAATTACCGGCCAATTTCATTGACGCCGGTGATTGAAAAAATTTTTGAAAAATACATTACTGAAAAATGAATATTTTTTTAAAAAATAATAATACTATTAGCTGTTCACAATACGGCTTTATAAAAGGGTTAGATACAGGGAAATTATTTGTCGATTTTGCAAAGTTTGTGTATGGAAAGCTTCATAAAAACATGAATGTGCTTTGTCTTTTTGTGGATTACTCCAAAACATTCCAGACGATATCACATGAAATTCTGATCACTAAACTAATGGGAATGGGCTTTGGGGGAAAGTTTTTAGACCTAATAAGAAATTACTTCCAAGGTAGGTACTTTGTGGTTAAAATAGTCAACAGGTTTAGTAAAAATCAGCCGCTAAATGTTGGTGTCCCACAGGGAACCGTTTTAGGACCAGTTTTATTTGTATTATACGTTAACGATCTGCCGACTTTCATACATGCATGTAAGATTTACATGTTTGCTGATGACATTTTGTTCGTATTGGTTCATAGAAACCTAAAACTTGCTGAAAATAACTTGCAAATGGACACTTAATATTTTAGGTAAGTGGTCCCACGATAATGATTTGATTCTCAACAAGGATAAAACTAAATTAATGCTTATAACAACCCCCTATGTTGTAAGGAATAACACAACTATAAAGTTACACTCATGTCGGTGCTTTCAAATGCAAAGCATAGATCCTATTGTCTGTTCTAACACGTGCAAAGTTCTCACCTGCTGTAATACATATCAATATCTTGGTATTACTGTCGACAATTACTTCAAATGGGACCATCAAATAGAAGTAAATAGCAATAAGTTACAAGTAGTGTTGAGTAAACTTTACTATGCAAGAAATATAATTCCGGAAACTATTAGAAAAATAATATACTGTACGTTGGCAGAATCGGTGATGAGATATGGCCTTGAGGCGTGGGAACATGCCAGTGCATCACATTTGCAGCGGATTAACATAATACAAAGGAGATTATTCAACATAGTAAGTAACGAACATGTACATACCAGTTTGAGCGAATTACTTCTGAGAAATCATGTGCTAAGCGTTAAAGGAATTTTATATTACAACTTAATATTAGAACATTACTTTAAAAAAACTCACTTGCAGTTAAAACAGAATTTAAATAACATAAAATTAAATAGTTAAGTTGTTCCAAGAATTTCAAATAGGTATGGGCAATGCTGTCTAAAGTATTTAATTCCAACTATATTTAATGAATTACCTAAAGAATGTGCAATTTTTGTAACTATGAAGCAATTAAAAAAAGCTGTAAAAAGTGCTCTTGATCTTAATTTCAGATATGTTTGATACGTTTAAGTAGGTTGGGTTTATATAACCAACGGTAATTTGTAAAACATCTAACATGAGTTAATTACAGATGGCCACCTGCGTTTAAATGTGTTTGTAGAGGTTTGCAGCGGTCCAGTTTTAAATTTTTCAAAAATGAGAATTGATAATTTGTTTCTATTAAATTATGAGGGTCGGGTCAAGCTTAAAATGTAACATTAAATACATGAAGTTGCTGACAGATTTTTTATGTTTTAATGTTTAAATATGATGCCAATATATATATATATATATATATATATATATATATATATATATATATATATTGTAGCGGGCTACTATAAACGTGTTTCACAAATTTAAAACAAGTAGTAATAAAAGTCTTTATTACTCACTATTCACAAGTCTAATTAACAGTATATGCCTTATTTATTAGATGTTTTCAGTCCAATTAACAATGAAGCACTATCACACTAATGCTATTTACAAGCACTAATATCTTCTTAAACTAAATTCTTAATCATAGACTTCTTAACAACACTAAACACTACTATAATTTATTTATTACACTTTTGTCTATTTATGTATAAGCTGTCGGTACAATATGCACGTTCACATAACACAAATTTATATCTACTACAGGACTTTCAAAAACGTAGCTAACTAACTTTACACGATATGATTTATATTCGACATTTAGGTATAGACTAACTCTGTACTTCATCAGCGGTCTTATTTATACTCTGAATTAAATAGATGATTCATACTTCGGTATATGCTCGAACATTCTCGATGCCTAGAGAATCTACTTGGATTAAGAAGCTTGTGTGTTTGATGGGTTGCCTAAGAGTAGTTCGTAACACTGCCCCCTCTTTAAAACCGTTACGTCTCGTAACTGTAAATACATTTTGACGCTAATTCGATGACTGATGACGGTATCTGGAAGCTATCTCCTCTGGTGCATCCACCACGTCGTTGGAAATAACAGGCAGCACTCTTTTCTTGGTCTTGGTAGGCAACCGGTTGATAGCAACAAACAAGGACCTGTACGTTGGTTCCCTGGAAAATTACTTCTAGCATATTTCGAACTATTCTCCAATCTAAGCGATCCGGTCCACAGCCTAGCTTGGGCACCGCTAGTTTCGTTTCTCCATTTTCCATCATCTGAGCCTTAAGATTCGGCAAAGCCTCCCATAGATGTCCGTAACTAGGTCTCTGCCATGAAGAATTATTGGTGACCAGATAGTAAACATAACGCTTTCCATCTTGAAGAACTAAAGCTTTTCCTACAGTTGGCTCCTGTTGTACTAATTTATCTACACATCCAAAGTTTTTCTTGAAAACAACAGCTATTCCTCTTAACATTTGCAGATCTTCAGCTACGCAATGTGCATGGAAATACTCTTCTGGTGTTCTAAACAGATTCTGCTGTTTTTTAACAACAACGTCAAATCTCGCCTTAGCACAACCACCATACGTCGCCATGAAACTCTCAAAATCTGCATTTGGCTCACAATTAATAACTCTTCGAACACCATTACTCAAATCTTCCTGGTTGTTGCCAGCATAAGATGTTAAACGATCAAAGTGTACCACTTTCGGTTTACCACGGGAAGATTTTCTGATCCGGTATACTACATAATTAATTATTTTTAACACTTCGTACGGGTCCTTCCCATTGTCTTTGTAGTTTTGGCGACAATCCACGCTTTCTTTGTGGATTGTACAACCACACAAAATCTCCAGGTTGGTAACCACCTTCTTGTGCTCTCGTGTCATATTGTGATTTCATTGGATCGCTTGCTGCCTGGATATTCTTTCGGACGTTTTCGTGAATGCTATTTGATCCTTCACGAAGCTTCCTAACGTAATCTTCTCCGTGACCTTTTCCCCAGGTTTAAATCCAAACTGAAAATCACATGGTGGCCGCAATTCATGTCCTAACATCACGCAAGCGGGAGAGTGTCTTGTGCGGTCATGTACCGAAGATCGGTACGCCAGTAGGTACAAATGTAAATATTGATCGTTGATGTTCGGAGACAACTTTGGCTAGGTACTTTCCTAACGTTCTGTACATTCTTTCAACCATTTGGGGTGGTTCTAGTTTTCCTGATTCCAAGATGCTTGCAGACGTTCTGAAACAACGCTGATTTGAAGTTCTGACCTTGATCGGAGTGTAATTCCAACGAAATTCCAAAGCGACAAAATAACTCCCTCACTAGCACATTTGCAACCGTCTCGGTTTCTTGGTTAGGTAAAGCATACGTCTCCAGTCATTTTGTAAAATAATCAATTGCAACGAAGATGTATTTATTTCCTTTCTCTGATTCAGGAAACGGACCAGCTATATCAATGGCCATCTTCTCAAAAGGATTCCCCACGTTACACTGTCTCATTGGGGCTTTCCGTTTTGTGACCGGGCCATTTCCAGAGGCACACAACTCACATTTCCGGCAACATTCCTTCACATCTTCTTTGCAGTTCACCCAATAGAATCTTGTTCTCACTCTTTCTAGAGTTCTTTTCACACCAAAGTGCCCTCCGGAAGTACCATCGTGCAAGTGCTGCAACACTCTCGGCACTCTGCTTCTCAGCACTACCGCTTGAAGTCGTCTCTCAGTGCCATTTTCACACTCCAGACGTCGTTTCAAAATTCTATTTCCAATCACCAAGGAGTCTCACTGTGCCCAGTATGCCTTCAGGCTCCTACTTGAAATACTAATTTCTTCCCAAGCTGATTGTTGTCCTCTACTTTTTCACTCAATAATACGTCCTAATTCGGCGTCATTCTCCTGGTCTTCTCGTATTTTGTCGGGTTGCCAAGTATCATCAGTTACCTTCATTCTATGGATGACACTTATTTTCTCTTCCATCTTAGAGCAATGATTGCAGTCTACCGGACAAGGTTTCCTTGACAGAGCGTCTGAATTTCGATGGCTAGTTCCTACACGATGTTCTGTGTCAAAGTCATATTCCTGCAGTCGTTCTATCCACCTTGCAACTTGCCCTTCGGGATTTCGAAACTGCAGTAACCATTTTAATACAGCATGGTCTGTTCTTAACAGGAATTTACGGCCGTATAAGTACTTATAAAAATGCTTTACGGATTTGACGACGGCCAACAGCTCCCTCATTGTTACACAATAGTTCCTTTCAGGCCGCGACAAGACCTTGCTGAAATACCCAATAACTTTTTCTTGTCCGTCCTGCACTTGAGAAAGAACACTTCGTATAACTGCGTTGCTGGCATCGGTATCCAACACAAATTTACCCTCCATCCGTGGATAACTCAGAATCGGTGCTGTAACTAGTAGCCATTTCAGTTTTTCAAATGCGCTGTGGCAGTCGTCATTCCAATTATACTCTTGTCCATCTTCGGTTAATTTCGTCCACGGTTTGGCAAAGTTCGCAAAGCCTAGTATAAAACGTTGGTAATATGTACACAATCCCAGAAAACTGCGTAGTTGGTGTATATCTGCTGGTGCAGACCACTCTTATACCGTTTTTATCTAGTCAGGGTAGGCTCTTATTTCGGTCTCGGAAACGACATGTCTTAGGTATTTTACCTCTTCTCCGAATAGGTGACATTTCTTAGATTTCAAGGTAAGGTTTGTCCCGCGTAATCCTTGAAATATCTCCTCTAGGTTCTTAGAATGTTTTTCAAAAGACCCGCCTAATACTATCACGTCGTCTAGGTGCACCAGACATGTTTTCCAAGAGAGTCCACGCAATAACGACTCCATCAAAAGTTCAAAAGTAGCAGGGGCATTGCATAATCCAAAGGGAATGACCTTGAACTGCCATAATCCAGTTCCAATTGTAAACGCAGTTTTTCTCTTTGTCTTTTGGCTCCAAGCCTTGACGGCCCATCCTTTTTCTTGACAAACACTAACGGGGATACCCATGAACTATTCTAGGGCTCAATCACTCCCTATTCTTCCATGTCTCTGATAATTTTCTCGGCTTCCTTACGTTTTGCCAGAGAAAGCCGCCTGGAATGTTGTCGTATCGGTTGCACATCTCCAGTATCAATCTTGTGTTGCACAACATTCGTCCTTCCTTTCTCACTATCATCCAGTGCACACACACCTCGATATTGTCTGACCAGTTTCTTTACCTTGTCCAGTTGTCGCCGTTTAATCCTTGACACGAAGGTATCAGCATATCCAGCAATTTTTGTGAGCAACCGTTGGCTGGTTATTCTTTTGTGTAGTCCACACAACGTTTAATATAGCATACTGGAGTGCAACTTCCTATAATCACGTTTTTTTCAGGGTCACCGTATGAGGATTAATGTTTAGCACCATTGCTGGTATCATATTTCGAAACTTTAACAGTGTTCTTTCAATGAGTAATTCCTCCTGACCCATTCCCGATTCAGTTACTTCCATCATGCATACTTGTCCTTTCCGGAGCGCACCATCCGGGCGTCCCTTCACGATCATTTCCGCCTTCTCGGGTATTTTCATATCACAAATCATTCGAATTTGCATCGTCTGGTTACTCGTCCCTTGAAATTAAATCTCATCATCATCTATCCGCAGCACATTTTCTTTCATGTTCACATGAAACCCATATTCTTTCATGAGATCCATTCCCAAGATAACTTCTTCTGTAATTTCAGCTGCTAACACCCGATGATTAATTAGTTTGTCTCCAATTCCCAACGTTACAGCCATTTCTCCGTGAGTAGAAATTTTCTCACCACTTGCCGTTCGAACACATACCGATGCAGGTAGCACTCTTCCACGACCAACCAAATCTGGTCGCACAATAGTCATTGTCGCTCCTGTATCCACGAGTAATCGGATAACCCTACCATTAATTCTATCATCAATATAAATGCTGTCCAGACTTCCCATCGACGATGCAGCACGCATTACAATCTCCAGGGCACTACGTTGTGCTGTCGAGGTTCGCCTCCTTACGTCGACTTGCTCTAGTTTTCCTACTGCTCAACCGGTTGTTTTTTAGGTTGAGTATAGCGTTTCTGTATATGACCAATTTCACCGCAGTTCCAGCATCGCAGACCCCATCTCCGCGGTCGTTGTTTTTCAGGCGGTTCCGAGGCGTAGTGGTATGTGTGTGTCTACTACGCCCAAGGTCCCGGGTTCGAATCCCGACACGGTCCGCTTGAAAAATGTTAGGCGAGCATTTTTCACAAATATACCGCAACATTGCATGCGATCTCAATCCAGAGGCGGTACAGTACCATGCAGGGTCCAAATTATAAACATTTAAACAATTTTGTCTAAACGTATCAAAAATATCCGATAGTAACAATACATCCGATTTCAAATACAAATCAGAATACTCCCCTAACGTTTTACAGTTAGACACGTGCTATATTTCGTTTGCTCGATCATTGGTGGTTGGTTACGTGCTGTTCGCTAAGAGTGTCGTAGAAGTCGTACGTTGTCTAATTTCTTCATATCGTCCATGTACGAATACGGGAATATACCTTTTCGATTTAGTAACTGAAGCACTCTATTGTCCTAATAGTACTTTTTCAATTCACAAAGTTCTTCCACTTTTAGATCAACCGCCAACTTTTCTATTAACGAAGCTATAAAACGATAGGAATCCAAAAATCTTAATTTCAAGTACTTCCTTCTCCTTTTCCCTTTTTCCTTCACTTTTGTATCAACTATTACGTGATTGCTAAACGATATGTACTTTTCCTTGTTCTGGATTATTACGTTCAAACGTTCTGCCTTCATACACAATGGTTTTATAAATAGATGCGTCAACGCCCATTAAATTATGAAACAAAATCGGTTCAAAAGTCGGTAGTTTGTAGTATAAATTACAGTTCGAGTGTGCGGCACCCGGAGTTTTTATGCCAGTAATGGGACAGTGATCTTTCACTTTTTATTTCACCACATTGAATGCATTTTGACATATTCTGCAAATGATAGCTTCCCGCCTTTGTTTCTTTCCCTCACGTATAAGCGGTTCCATTGGCACTATATCTTTCAAGTACTTATCCTTTTCCAACGTTTGTACAAATTTTCGGACATTCTTCGCGGCTATAGCTAACAAACTTCGATACGCTATCGTCAAACGAACATTTGATGTGTAGTAGGCATACGAGTGCGGTACGTGAATGTGTGTCTCGCTAGTAAACCGGTTTTGAGAATTCGGGCCACACGTCTGAATTGGTCTTAGGACGGATTCGAAATCAGTGTATACCACAATCGGAACTTTCATCTGTTTTTCTAAACTCTCAAATTTTAATGTATTCTTACATGTCACATTCCCAAATTTGTCCACGCTTGTTTCGGTAGTAGACAATTCGGTGTACACATGAATACAGCCGTGCTTTTGATGCCGGTTCAACTGCCCGTGAAACCATTTATCACATAAATGCAATTTTTTCTTACCTCTGGCCAATTGATTCGCCACTAATGCGACGTATTTAGTAACTGTCCCCAGCGTTTATTACATCCCCGTAAACGAGGTACGCGAGACACTACGTCAGTTGGTAGTAATGTTAGATAATTGTAAAAATGACACGCAATTTATAGATGACGTCACACAATATGCAAATTATTGCAACACATAAAAAAAGGAACGAAAATACTACTCACATGAATTACCGGGTTTCTTGCGGAATTACTCCATGATGGGTACAGCGGGGCTCCGGCTGCTTCGCTAATCTTTCTCGGGCGTGGGACTTCGCTGGGCCTTGGTCGAATCGAAATTCAGTTGTCTTTTTCCTATGTAGAGGGGCAAGAGGAACAGGTATGAGGAACGATAATCAAAAGAAGGCAAAAGGGAATCTACATAACAAAAAGGGCACGGCAAGACACACAGACCACTACCTTTGTTCACATCTCGGAGGATAGTTCCAACCGTATCACGAAAATCCACCACTCTCCTCTTGGCGCACCGCGTCGGCGCAAATCTCGCGCAACGCGCTATCTGAAGTGACGGAAATACACAAGTCTTTTTAAATTCATTGGCGCGAAATCCTTACAAATTGAAACTTATATGAATGTTTAGTGCCGACATTTTCGGCACGTAACACGTTGTCGTCAATAAGTATTAGGTTTACGTGTATATTTCTTTTTTCCTATCTATAATATAATGGTCCAACAATCTCATACACCAGTAGGGTATAATTGACAATCCTGTGACCTCATTTCCCCCAGAATCCCTCATTTCCCCACACATCTGGACCAAATTTACATGTAAATTCCCAGAAGGGGGAAATGAGGGAGATGAATCTCCACCTTGCTCCACCTGACTCCGCCTTGCTCGGACACCCCCCAACCATTTTGATTACATCACACCCGCATTCTTTCCACCCGCGAGATAAATCTTTCTCCACATTTCCACCCACGAGATAAACCTATCATGTTTGGTATCAATTAATATTAGAATTTTCTTAGCTACCCGAATCTCTAAGAATTTTTTAGATTGCATCATCCCCCAGGGAGCTACCCTCATTTTAAGATTTCTTACCTGTAGCAACTTTTGAGCGTTCTTATAAATTTTTTTATACATGCGATACATTAAATTAGTCTAAAATTTTACGTAGAATTCAAATCTGTAAACAGATTTGAAATCGGACCACGCCCTGCAAAGTTATACCCCTTTAAAGTCCTGATCTTCTAAATTTCGCTCTTTGCTTTATAAGCAAACCTAACAAATAGTTTTCTTCGTCTAGCCAATGCATCTTTCGAGATAAACCTATCTTGTTTGGTATTAATTAACATTAGATTTTTCTCAGCTACCTGAATTTCTAGGAATTTTTCAGATTGCATCACCCCCAAGGGAGCTACCCTGATTTTAAGATTTCTTACCTGTTGCGATTTTTGACCGTCCTTAAACATTTTTTTAGTCATGCGATACATTAAATTAGCTTAAAATTTTACGCAGAATTCGAATCTGTAAACAGATTTGAAATCGGACCACGCCCTGCAAAGTTACACATATACCCTCTGCGAGATAAATCTTTCTCCACATTTCCACCCACGAGATAAACCTACCTTGCTTGGTATCAATCAATATTAGAATTTTCTCAGCTACCCAAATCTCTAGGAATTTTTTAGATTGCGCCATCCCCAAGGGAGCTACCCCCATTTTAAGATTTCTTACCTGTAGCGACTTTTGAGCGTTCTTATAAATTTTTTATACATGCAATACATCTTGTTAGTCTAGAATTTTATGTAGAATCCGAATCTGTAAACAGATTTAAAATAGGGCCACCCCTTACCATTTTACACACACCCTCTAAATTATAAATTTCCTGCGACTCATACCTAAAAGAAAATCTAAAAACTATTCTTAAAACTTTTTATTACAGACAATTTTTACTAATACAGTTTAAATTTTGTAAACCACATTTCCAAATACATATTCACAATTTTTTATTTTTAACCTAAAGCTTCTCATATCGGCTTGTACTTATTAATATTTATTTCTAAATAGAGCACCTTTTCCAAAGACCAACCGGACTCGCATGTTTCAAATTCCTCTGATTTTGTTCTTATGGTTTCGCTTAAGACCTCGTACATATTTTCCAGATTACTAGAAGACGTTATAACCACATTTTTTGTGTTAAAGGATTTTACATCGGTAGTCTCTTCCCCCATTTTGGTGTAAACGCCGTAGAGTTCGCAGTAGACTTTTATTGCTGTATGTTGTATTCTTTTTTCATTTATTAATCGAATAAATCGCTCTTTCTGCTTCCAAAGAAACTCGGGCACTCCATCGTCGACACTGGCATTCTTTATGCGATAGCTAGCCATACGGTTGTTAAACGCTGTGCTAACCATTTCTACACCATCGTCGTTAGTAGCGGTAACTGATGCATTTTTATGTTTGTTGCTCCGTAGATGACTAGGGTATGCAGACTTTAACACCTCCATGTCGCACACTTTACACATAATTCGTGGTTGTTTCGTACAAGGCCCTTTAACACCTGGCGGAGTTGAACGTTTACGACTTAATGACATGCCGTGCTGTTTTTCCTTGTGTCGCTGTCAGCTGTCCATTCTCGTAAAAGCGATACCGCAAGTCCCAGAGTTTAAGTACTTTGCTGCCGACGGATGTATAAGCTTAACCCTGGGCGATGTTACACCACGACATTTGTTCTGGTGCCGTTTGAGAACATTTTTCCAGGTATAGGAAGCACCGCAAGAGATGCACTTAAAAACGTTTGCAGGTACCATTTTAATACTAAACAAAATCCGCACTATACGACTTGACTTGTAAGCGAGCTAACTTATAACTAAAGAGTTTACTCTTGCGCACCTGCTTTATGTACCCTATAGAATGCAAACCGAAGGTTTCCGAAGATACGCGAACGAAGTTGAGGATTCAGCAGGGGACTAAATGACGTCATAATCCTTGCTGCTCGTCCAATACATTTAGCGCCAATGCATGCACCTGGTTCGCATCGTCGATGGTGCGAGTGCAGTTAGTAGAAACACCGGAAAACGTCTTCCATGTTATACGGATCGCGTGCATATTAAAAATCCAAAAGGGTGGTAGCACACGCACACAAATTGTATGCAAGTCGTGCTGTAGAAGATGCAGTGCTACTATAACCAAAAACACTTTAAACCATTACTAAGGAAATACCAACTTGTTGTCTACAGGATACTTACTAATAAAGCAATTTAATTTTAAATAACTTCTACGTCATATTTTAGGAAATGGAGGGCTTGAATATTTTCTAATTGAATCACCAAGCGAAAGTATATGCTTAGCGGTATTAAAATTAACCATTAATTTCCAATTTTTACGACCTTGGTTTATTATAGATTAAAATTTAATTTGTGCACGTTCGACCTTCTCGTAAACTAACATATTTTATAGCAACAATGCGTTGTATAATACATGCATACCCCTTCGCCGCGCTACTGCTATTCTTGTAATTGGTAGAAAAAGTCACTCTCCTTTTTACTGTTAGGACTGGGCAAAGCATCATTTTTTTATACTTTCTATAGCACATCGCGCACTTTTTCGTCTGATAATTATGCTTCTGTAGGCTTTTACACTTTCGCATAGCGGTCGACCGCACGTAATGATTTCTACAACCGGTAAGTACTCGATATCGCCCAAATAGAGAATTAGATGCTCGATGTCTGTCAACTTCCAATTCCCTCGTAAAAGGTAGCAAAAGCTCGGTCAATCATCCATTATACTTCGACTCGCTCCTGTTCTGATAATTTACAAACATTTTTCAAACGACAATGGGCCGAGAATTTTTAAACCTCCGGGGGGATCTTTAAGTCGTGATCAATTACACATCCGAGCTACGCGTAAACTAACATATTTTGCAGCAACTGTATAATACATGCATACCCTTTCTCTGCGCTACTGCTATTCTTGTAGTTGCTTGGAAAAGTCAGTCGCCCTTTTTACTGCTAGGGCTGCTAAAAAACACCATTCCATACTTTCTTTATAAGTGTAGCACATCGCACACTTTTTGTCGGTTAATTAAATTTTTGTTTATGTAGGCCTTTACACATTCGCTTATTTAAACATCTAATACGACCGATTAACCACTTTCGATTATTCTAACGGGGAACCACCATACATCCCACCGCACCGTTCTTTTTGAATCCAACGATCCTATGGGCTTCCGCACACTAACACCTGACGTATCTTTCCTACTAGTTGTTAAACAAAAACTACCGGTATCGCCATTGTGGACGTAAGCAGATGTTTGTGGATGTGTACGAGAATATGTCATATACATTAATCAGTCTAAGCTATTTTATTTAGTCCAAGAAAATTATCATTGTTCTAATCCACAATTAATAATCGCCTTTATAGGTTCCACATTTCGACCATTACCCAATGACTGGTGCTACGTACATGGAAACTTTAATTTCTTATTGGAGAGAATCCTTATTCTCCCACGCACTGCTGCGTAGCTGCATGCCCACCCCTTTTGGAGGTATATGCTCGTTATAGGTTGTAAGACCCTCGGTTTTGCTTAACTACAATTCGTGAGACCCCTTTAATTTTTTTAATCGTATCTTTCTCGCCTACAATACAGTAGGACTTAACATTACTACCAACAAATTCTAATACTGGACCACCATTAAATATGTCTTTAATTTCCCCTACAACTTTTTTTGTTGACAAGTGTTATATTGTATTTATTATACGCGGGTAGTCACTCTTTTAAGATAAATATATTTTGCTAGGTATCAACTAATATTAAATTTTTCTAGGGATCCCAAATCTGTAAATAAATTTTAAATAGAACCACCCCATACAAAGTTATGCCTTTTAATGACCCCAAACCTTTAATTTTTACCCATCTTTATTTAACTCCATCTTTAAAACCCTTTTTTTTGCTACGCAAGACATATGCTTTAACCAACCGTTTCCCTAGAAATCTAAAACCGCAGTGTCCCGCGAATACCACGTGGAGATAACACGTATACTCTGTCAACCAGGATAGAAGCCGAAAGGATTTGGAAGGTGGAAGAAGAACTTAAAAAATAATGGAATCTTAAAACTAATATATACAAATATAAACAACTATCTTATATCTTTACGCCCCCATGCGTAGATTGTTGTACTATTAGGAATGATGTACCTTTTGTCATCTTCCCTCGATAAACTAATTTTATTAATACGCTGCGTATGCAAATCGTATTTTTTACTCCGGATACATACGCAGGCAAGTACTCGATACCATCCAAATAAAGAATTGGATGCTTGGTGACTGTTAACATCCGCTTCCCTCGTGTACGCCCAGACACATCCCAGCCCATGAGCACCCCTGCGCATGCACACCCTTGCCCATGCGCACCCCTGCGCGTACGCACCCCTGCCCATGCGCGCTGCCCATGCGCACCCCTCTCTGTGCGACTGCTATTTCGGGGTAACGTCACAGCCTTTTATAAATAAAGAACAATGTTATATACTATTATAAAATGTTTATTCTGACATTATACATAACAAATTTAAAAATATTTAATGCCAAGCATGGGGTCATTTAAACTTAATTTTAATACAAAGTTATACACAGAAGACAGTCCTTTCTTTATGCTTGTTTAGAGTGGCTTTAATTTTATCTAATTTTATTCGCAGCTTAAAATTTAAATCGATACCCAAGTCCTCTATCTCCTTTTCTAACCAATAGTTTGATGCATAGAGACCGTCTAGGTTTTCGAATTGTAAAATGTACCGAAGTTTGCCTCTATATTTAAAGTCTTTGATTCCGCCGACAACCAGATCCATTCCTTCGTGTAATTCTTTCAGCTTGTGACAATCTTTTAATCGCAGCTTTCCCACAATATCCTGCATACGTATCTTGTTAGCTTGATCGACTTCTTCTTGTCAGTATTGGAGGAAATCCTTATTCTCCCACAGACTGTTGCGTAGTTGCATGTCCACCACTTTTGGGAATATATGGTTGTTATAGGTTGTAAGACCCTTGGTTTTAAATGATCCAAAAGGTTCTTTACTAGGCAAATATACAATGTTTAACGGACCCCCTTTGCGTGTGGTGTACGCAAAGATTACGAAACCCGCATTCCTTAGTTCGTCTTTGTTATCTGCCATTTTGATAAATACGTTTTTAGAATAACCTTTTAAAAAATATACGGATTTAGTACCATCCTTTTCCGCAAGGACGCCTACATAACTATAAGAGTCTTTTTTACTAACCACAAATGCATACAACTTCTAGAAACCAGATATATCTAAGTCAGTCCATCGGCACATAAAATAATCTTTTAATTCTTCCTCATTTTCTTTAATAAGATGTTCTTTGTCTAACACATCTTTGTATTGATCGCGTATTGTCGCAGTGTTTTCCATGTAGTCCAATTTTCGCCTTTTTGCATCCATTTCCTCTAATTCCAGTTGTCTTTTCCTTCCACTTACAGCGTATGGTATACATAATGGAGCAATTTCCTTTAGCGTAAACGGATAGAGTTTACTACCAATATTTACGCGTTGTCGTACAACCTCTGGACGAATGTTAGGCGTATCTATCAATCCCAAGTCCGAAATTACTATTTCTTTTGGAATTGTAGAATATGGTGTTGCAGATTGTGTAAAATATGTACTACCTGCTTTAATGTAGCACTTGTGTAAGATTTTTATTTTATCTTGGTCATCTTCCTCTACTATCTCCAAATAATTTACAGGTAAATAGTTAAAACTAAAAGCTGAAAGCACATACTTTATCAATTTTTCCTTTTCCTCTGGTTTTTTGGACAACTTAATTTGCAAGCCTGTCAATTTCTTTGTATTGCCATTCCCCCAATACACATACTGTAGCAGGTTATTATACACTAAACAGCAGCTATTTTGTAGCTTGTCCGATAGCTTACTCCACATTTTGGTAAGTGGTACCGAGTACATTGGCGCCTTTAGGAAGTATAACTTACTATCTTCCAATAAGGTTAAACAGTCTTTTAAGGGTTTATACACTCGTTCCGCACTGACATAGCTTCCAATTGCACAGTTGTATATTGTCGCTTCCAATCGCGTAATACCATGTTCTTTGGCCAAAGTAGACGCAAATGTTTCCTTAAACGTACATCTGGACAACGTAAAAAATCTAGTATATGATTGCCAAGTTGTTTATTAACACCAGGACTTGTTATCTGACACACAAATTTGTTGTAAATCTTAATTCTTGCATTGGTTGTTAGCCATGTTAAACAATCAATCCCCGCAGTTTTATCGTTGTCAACTATAATATTACACTTTTCTTCGTATTCTCCCTTATAGCAAAAGTTATGCTTTGTAGTTAAATAATTACACATCTCCATCTTGCTAAATATGCCTGCAAAATCTTGGGTTACATCCATGTCAAAAAGATAGAAATAATCTTTTTCGACTTCGTCTAATATATCTGGTAGTTCCTCCAATAAAGTTTCCAACTTAACATCTGCTAGTTCCACTTTGTATGGGACACATATAGGATTTTGGAATTTTTTATTAATGCATTCGAGGTCTTCTTTTCCGATAATTTCTTTTACTCTCTGGCCCATCTTGTTAGTGCTTTCCAAAAAAAACGGAAGCTTAGCTTTAACACCATGCCTAGCGGAAACAAATCGGTTGAACTTTCATCGTAGATAGCTGTTAAATGCACCACAAATTTCTTTTTTTAGGATAAACATCCTTTTGTTTGCAGATGCTTGTTCGGTGTCAGAAAGGTCGCAAATTTTAACCAACATTATATTGTCACAAAATGGTTCTGTAATTGGTGTGTGTAGTCCGCCAGTCAGCATCTTTTCGCCTTCGACATAACAAATATTACCAATATCTGTCACCAGATTATTGTTGCACATATTTTCTGCCAACAGCCATAATCCAAATCGCTCATTTGTCGGTTTCACTTTATTCCCAAGAAGTTGAGAAACGTTAATCACCTTGGAGACGCTCATGTTTACCGTTCTAGCTACCGTCAAATACTAAATTGAATACGAAAATTTGTTCCCTTATGCATCCTACAGAGTGGCGGCGTATTACCGAAAATAGTCGAATATGTCGGACACCGCCATATGCTTACATTCTCTGGTTTAGGAACTGTTTGTATCCGACCTAGGTCGGCAGGGTTGCCATCACATATCCGGACTAATTGAATGTAGTTTTAATTAAAACCATAGGGTGGACCTAGGTTAGATAAAGGAAAAATTAAAGGTTAGGTCAGCGCCGCGACACTGACCCAACCTATTAATTTTTCCTTTATCTAACCTAGGTCCACCCTTGGTTTTAATGGAAAACTCATTAAAAGCAATTAGTGCTAAGGCAATTTCATATATCACTATATATATATATATATATATATATATATATAATAAGATGTATCTGTAAACAAACTCTATGAAAATAATAGAGTCTATTGACGAATACAAATCGGGCTGGTAGTTATATAGCCATTAACAAAACATTAGCTTATTACTTCATAGGGAGGAGACATCCACTTATTGCGGACTGCAAATAACCTGTCTTTTATATATATATATATATATATATATATATATATATATATATATATTACTGTGATCCTCACCATTATTCGGGAACTACGGTTTTCGAATCGAGCCCCAGCGTTGGGCCGTCATAATATTTGTTGTGAAACCTACAAAAAGCCTCACCAGAGTAAAAAAAAATATAATTGGGCACCAAGATTTGCTGTGATTCTCGCCCTGTTGAATCTCTTCTGATGGTCGCCTATTTACCTTTTCCGCCTCGGCTGCTCACCTAGTTAAAACTTTCATCCTCATTCATAAAAAAAAACACATTCCTACCACAAACATCAACGTTAACTCTATTTACACCAATATTCACAATACATTAAAATTTCAAAATTAAATTTCAGCATAAATTTCAGTATCATAAAATTTCAAGTTTAAATTTGTCATTATTTTTAATTTGAATCCTGAATTAAAGTCCTTGTAGGATGCATACTAATTAAGTTAACATATGTGCAGACCTAAGTCTGAATAAAAGGGAGCATCTCCCACCCCTTTACGTTAATTAAACAGGTTAGTCTAATTGAGCTCAAAGACAGACCCAAATTTTCATGATAATCAAAACATAAACTGCTAAATACTCCTTTCTACTTATACAAGAAAATTTCACCTTAAAATTAAAAATTTGTTGTTTATACAAATTCACTACTGTCCATTTTTATCAAACAAATTATAAAGGTATCCAACACCCACCAAACATCAAAGATCGAACAAAATTGTATAATTTACCTGAAGGTTACTGCACTCGTGGCTTCAATGCACATCGGACTTGCTAATTCCACCATTCCAGCTGGTTTATGATTACGGCTTTAGATTCTGAACGCTTTTAAAATTTTTGTACACCACCATTCGTCTAAATTGGTTCAGGGCTTCTCAGGAACTCATCTATGTATATCTAAATCTTGTTTTGTGGATCCAATCACGTTTACGAATAACACTTGATTACTCACTCCCGAAAATTAGCAAAGCAATTCATGATTCGTTCACGCTATACAAAGCTGCATACTTAAATGTATTTATTTATCGCTACTTATCTATCTTTTCTAAGTGCACTAATGCATAATGACTTGTATCGTAGCACGTATTCTGCTTGCAGTATCGTATAACATCAAAAAATAAAGAGAGAAAACGGTTTAAAGTATTCAATAAAATCAAAAATCTAAGAGCCAAACTGTTTAAAGTATTGAATAAAAATCGAAAATCTACGAGAGCGAAACACCTTTAAGTCCGGGTTTATATACCGGCCCGCTTGCAAGTCGAATTTGTCCCGCAACGGACAATTTTTATAATTTCGCATTCTATGTTCCCTTTTCGACAGTCCGGCACAGTGATTCTACTAAAATTTTGCACTCGTGCCAGTTAAATCTAAGAAATTTTCACACGTCTCGCCACGCGTCTGCGAATAACTAATTAATTTTATCTAGAAATTGTTGTTTCCACCTCTCATATCTGCATCTTATTTCAACCAATCGTAAAGCTAATGGCGCTGCTAAATCCTGCCTTCTATTATCCGTGTCTCTGCTTCGCGCATTTTATCCGTCTCTTTCTACCTTGGTCTGAGTGGTACAAATCGATATTCTTTACTATCGGCTGTGTAAAATCCACGTGGACTCGCGACGTGACTTACTTGAGTTAAATAACCGCTCATCTAGCCTTTCTCGTTAATATAAGCTATGGTTTATCCGACCGTTTGCAATATACGCAAAATTTTCATGTTTATCCAAACAAATTAAACAGAAGGTGATATTTAAAAATACGCAGGTGTTCAATCGTAATACTTCTACGACTTGGATATTCCACGTATTTTAACCCCCTTGATAGATTTGTATGCTAGCAACGCGTCTCATATTTGGTATTATTGGGTTTTTAAAAGCTTTTATGCATATTATACCTCAATAATCGTTCAATTAACTCCAATTAAAATAATAATGAATGGCATTGACTTCTACCCTTTAATTTTTAGCGAATACTAATTAAATATTAATTATTATTTGTACACTTTGTTTAATACCCGTTACTTAAAAATTGAATTAATTAATATAAATTTCGCACGTAATTTCTATTTGTTTCTTTATACAAGGTGATTAAAATTATTCGATGTCATTAATTAATTTTCTACCTTGGTCTAAATTTGAGTAATATATATATATATATATATATTACTGTGTTTCCTTATAAGAATCGCCTCAGCTCCTGAATTGGGCGTCAAATTTATGCCGTGGAACTCGGGTAAGATGCTTACCAACCATACATTATTTTCGAAATTTTTATAAAATTTTCATATTCGACAATAAACAAATTTTCAAAAATTAACTAATTTAAAAAAATTATCCTTACCCGTTTTCCTCTCTTCCTCGGTTGAACGGCCTTCTTCAACTGCTTCCGGCTAAGCTCATTCGGATCTCCTCTTGGGTATCTAGATTCGCTCGCATATTCTCAATCATACACACACACTAGCAATAAAACCTCAAATACAACCAACATACAAGCTTTTATTTATAACTATTTACAAATGAAATGCAATATAGTCCATATTCCATAGATCACGTTACACTTCAGAAAACCCTTATTTTATAATGTCCAGTATTCTATTTTCAAATAAAATAAACACATAAATTGTACCCGGAGTAAATGGTCCTTGAATAATACCTTCGCTAAAATTCCTTCTTTATAATTTATTTATTCATTTTACTCTAACTAAACTCTGGAGTAGGGTGAGCTCAAAATAACCCAGCTAATTATGCATTTGCATACGTTTAAAACAAATAACAAAGCAAAGCCATGTACTCTTCACAAAAATTTCACGTTCTGATGGAACGTTTAAAAGCTTTATAGACACCTTCAACTTTCTAGTTAAATACCATAATAAAGTTTTTACATGTATTAAGTTCAATACGTAAATAATACACACTACCTTGAAATTTCACTCTCATACGTTCTCCCAATATTCACAGTTTACAAAGTCACAATTCAAATCGTTACCAGGAATTTTATAGTAGATCTCTGCTCTGAGAATGATGCCATCTATTTCTTCTGTCCGTTCTGCAGGTCGTTTCTAGCTGTTACTAGAAAAACTCCATCCAAATTGAACTGCAAACGCGGCCTCCCCGGTGTAACCAAATTCCCAATTCCATTTAAAATTATTTCTTCATTAATTAGATGCTTCAAACCACGTTACTTAATGTCCCGCTACGAGTTGATTATAATTATAGATAATATCTCTATTAAAATGTAATTTCGGCAAACTTAACCGCGTATTTAATTAAGAGACTACCACCTTGTAATATAATTTAACTGATTTAGTAATACTTACAACTCGTGATACATAGATACGTTGTTTGGAGCGATCGAAAACTTAAGGGGCCTCACCACGTTCTCTAAAAGCATTTATACACTCCAATGTAACCTCTCCATACCTGCTTAACGCGAAATCCCCTGTTAACACCACACATTCTCGCAATTTTGCACTCAACTCCATTTTCAAATCCGCGAATTTCAATACCTCGTTTATAAAATTTCAAGAATATCACGCTCCACTATCCTCGTGCTTGTTTCAAATCAAACTAACATATCGACCAATCGTAGACCTCGTGACGCTTCACAAATCCCTCCTATCCTATTGGTGTCTCTTACTTATGCGTTTTCTGTCGCTTTCTACCCTGGTCTGAGTGGTACAAAATCGATATTCTTGACTATCTGCTGTCTAAACACACGTGGACTGGCGACGTGACTTTAAATAACCCCTGTTTAGTATTTCATGCTAAAACATTCAACCGTTTCCAATATACGTAGAATCTGCATGTTTATCTACTCAAATTTATTAGAACTTGACATTTAAAGTTTGCAGGTGTTCGATCGTAACGAACGTTTTAAATACAATTCTCCGAGCTTCGTTTCATGGTATTTCAACCCTCCTGATATATCCGCTTGTTAGCAACGTGTTTCACTGGGTTTTTACAGGCTTTTATGCTTATTATATATCAATAATTGTTCAATTAACTCCAATTAAATTAATAAATGCATGGCATTGACTTCTACCATTTAATTCTTTGCAAAGCTATTAAATTTTTAATTATTATTTGTACAATTTGATTAATCCCCGTTACTTAAATAAAATTAATTAATATAAATTTCGCACGTAATTTCTGTTTGTTCCTTTATACAGGGTGTTTTGAAATTATTTCTTTTGTATTTATTTTTAACCCTTTAAAACCACTATAATATACATATATATATATTTGACCAAAATCATCCCAAGAAATTTATAACATCTTATCTAAATAATAAATATATATATATATATATATATATATATATATATATATATATTATATATATATAATAGGTATGCCTAATAGACACATGGACGTGCTTAAAAACCAAAACACAAATTCTGATCAACTAGAAATTGTAAATATAAAATATATATAATAAAATAAAATAATAGTTTCATCCAAAATTATACACTTAACATTTGATAAAAAACAATATTTATGACTTCAAAAATAAGTTAAAATCCGTGAATTCGATATTTATTTAAATCACTAGTTATTAATATACATAAAAAATTGATTTATAAAACAATAAATTAATAAGTTACAATTTATGGCAGTAAGTATAACATGCTCTTACGCTACAAGCGAGGGTTCACTCTTATTTCACTGCGTACAATACAATTGTAAAATTTTCTGTACACCATATGAGACAAAATGACAGAACAATATAAATGAACCAATCACATCTTAAATTTCACTAGTTAAAAGTTAGATAATTTCTTGTTCTCAATTCTGATTGATCAAAGTGAAAAATCACCCAAATTGTATATCATCAATAGAGGTTAGCACGATTTTAGAAATATGTTATAAAAACTTATTCGATGTTAGTTTGTCTAGGGTTACCCAGTAAACACGATACACAAGTCATGGTAGGAAGTTTTTTGTTTAAAAACATGTCTGTTACCTAATATTTTCATTTATTTTTGTATCTGCCAGTGTGTAACATTTCAGTTTTGCTAGTGTAAAAGTAAGTCTTATATAAGTGAAATGTTGGCAGTGTATAGCATTCTTTAGGTCAAACTCTTTCATTTTGGTTTTGGTATCTAATAGAAGAATTAACTTTAGTTTTTGTTATTGAGCATAGATTTAAAAAAGAACTTTCAATAAAATTAAGCGGTATATCCAGTTATTTGAGTGCTATATGAAATTTTCCTATAAAAAGCAATATCATGCAGTATTTACATTATCTAGCGTCTTTTGTTTGTTGCAAATTTCAAAATTAATTTCGTTCTAAGTAGAATCGCATGCAAGTGTCAAGTCGTTGGTTCGTTAGGGTTTCGTTTTAAGATAATCAGCCGGATCATCTTCACAAGTACAAGAGAAACATGGTAGGTTTGGCGAAATCTGACTTACGTGTAGGTTAGCAAATGCAGTAACATCATCTAGACCGAAATGTGGGTAGATAGCAATGCAATAAATGATTTTTCCTGTAAATTTTGAGAACATGCACAACTAATATGAGGTAAATTCAATTCAATTCAATTTATTTCTCATTAATTATATATGCATTTGTCAATCATCTTCTACATGTTTGTATAATAGTAATAAGTCTAAATGACTGTCGACTTTTTTACCAGGAAATCGAACAAGAAGCAATTGCACCTAAAAACAAAGGAAGTTCGCGTATGTGCAATTTGTATATGCAAAGTTAAATCTTCGTGTATATCAAAACTGAATTATATGAAAATATAAATGTCAATATGCTAGAGTATGTATAATATTGTAATATCAGTTATAAATATTTTATGTACAACATGTTTTGGTCTTTGTAACAATTTTAAAATTAGAATACGAATTTTTGTTTCTACTGTTAATAAGTTATAATAGTGGAATAAACTTTGTATTGTTTTGGAAGTATTGGGCACTTTTTTTAAAAACATGTTATAATTATTTATTTTCCTCATTTCAATAGGTAGTAAGTTGTAAAGTTTTGAGCCACAGCTGGTAATAAATTTATGTCATCGTTTTCTTTGCGGCTGACTGTTTACTGTATTCTTGTTTTTTAGTTCTGGTATTGAAGTCGTGAGTTATGTCTCTTAGTACTGGATTTCTATATAAGAAACATAAACCTGCTTTAATATATTTAGTTTTTATTTTCAACATGTTACTTTCTTTATATAATTATTTGGTAGAACAGCACTTATCTTTGCTAAAAATTATTTTCAGGAATAATCTGCATGTAATTTCAACTAGTTTTTTGTTATTTTCACAAGCACCACCCCCAGTTCACGATGCTGTAATTTATTAAAAAGCCAACCAAAGCATAATAGAATATTTTACCTAGATATAAGCTAAGAATATCTTTTATACAGTTAAAAATGGGAATAGCTTTACATAACCTCTTATTTATTGTGTTTGTTTATATGTGCTGGTAATAAGTCAGGTCCAGGTATCTTATTATTTTTTTAATGACGTTATGTACTTATTCGTTTCCTCTTCTGTCACTCGTGACATATATATTGTGTTACATGTTTCTGTTCGTGAAGCATATATGTTAATGTTCTCATGCTAAACTGTTAGATACAGCTGCATTTTAAACGTGGGAAATGTGATCTTTGTGGTTTCCCACAGCACAAATCATAATTCAATGTCCGAACGTGAGAACCAAATCTTTGTTTGATTTACACGTGACGCTTATATTTAACATAATAATGGAAAATTTCCCTATGCGAGTTTAAAAATCTTCCATACTTAAATAATACAATGTAAATATTACACGTTTTTAAAGAAAACGCAACAATCGCCTTAAAGCTTCAAAAAGAAAAACAAATAAAAATAAAGTCTCGTCATATGAGAGTTTACATTGATGGAAAACTTAAATTAAATTTGTCTATAGGCGCCACTTAAGTTTTTTTTAAACATTTTTAAAGAAAACGCAACAATCGCCTTAAAGCTTCAAAAAGAAAAACAAATAAAAATAAAAAAGTCTCGTCATATGAGAGCTTACATTTATGGAAAACTTAAATTAAATTTGTCTATAGGCGCCACTTAGTTTTTTTTTATAGCGTAGCATTATTTGCGATACCAGGAAACGGAAACGAGTAACCACCCGATTTGAAAACTTACTCAACTAAGCGCACCATCTTGCTTGCCTCCACACAAATTTAGCTGAGAGCATGAGACCCGCACACTTAAAACTAGCACTTGACTATAAATCTACATACAAAAGTTATTTTCATATTTGCATACGAATGCAAACAAACTTTCTTAAGATAAACCAATCTTTTGCTGACTTTTAACAGAATAAGTCAAAATATGTTGCAGCAGCGAAAATGTTAAGTTAACAAGTTAGCCAGTGCTGCTGCATTTACGATACATAATTTTCTTAATCCTATGCTAAATACAATCGTACCAAAAGATAGCTTTTTCATTTTGCCATAATAGATCCTACCTTTGGTCATAAATACCAAAAGTTTAGAACAACAAATAGAAAAAGGAGTTTTTTAAAGATATTTCACGAGAAAGATGTAGATAATTTATTTACTTTAAGGTAGAGGCAAGATAAAATAACGTCTCTGAGATAATTGCTGAGAGAAAGATGAATACCTAACCATCTATAGGTTAGAATATTATTTAATGTACGATAAGATCTCTAAAATGTTTTCAGGAAACGATAATTAACCAGTTATGATCATACATTAACTACACAAAACAAAATCCCCAAAATAATCCTGAAGAAATAGATAAACACCCAACATTAATGATTCAATCCAACAACAACCAAGACAAGACAAGGCTTTAAAGAAAATTTCCAAAAATAACGTAAAACCTAATTTTGGTTCGGAGGCCTTATACTTATCAAGGCACACCAACCCCTCGTATAATGTCATAACAAAAAAAGGGCTTCCAAGAGATTAGACTGATCTTGTAGGAACTTGAAATGGGGTTTATACTCATGCACTCTAAAAGAAGAAGTTCTGTGAAGCAGTACTCTTTCATCTGAACAACATGAGGGACCACAGAAAGGGGAATATAATCCCTGCAACCCAGCATCAATTAAGAAAGAATCGGCACACAGGTCAAACCAAATAACAAATTCACTGTGGACAAGCAGAAGACAGTGGCGATACACAGCTAGACTGAGGTTTCTCATGCCCACGGCCCAATGTCATGAAGTAACAACCCTCCAACTATGCAGGGACTAAAAATAAAGAAAAGGTAAAAGTGGGAGTTGGTTGGTTTGGAGCTTTATAGCAACAAGATGGAGGAGAAAACAGGAAGAGCTCGCATTAAAAACAATAGTGATAGAAAAACGATGGCGAGCGAAACACTCTTTGACCAGTCAAAGTGTAGTCAGTAGTTCAGAGTGGGAAACATCACTCTTATGTTATGGATGGTTTCCTCGGAGCTAAGACAGATCAACCAGAGGAAGAATTAAGTGTGAAAACGAAGAAAGAGGAATAAGAAAAAAGTAAATTTTTAGGATAAGCATCTTAAAGGAGTAGAGAGTAAACAGTGTTCCTATTAAGACAGATTGGTCTAAAGGACCCCCTGCAATGTTAACGATAAGGTAGAACCTAAACCATCACATATATACTTAAAAAGAACTAGGTTCCAAATGAGTCACAGACAGATCATCTTTCTACCAAGCGCATCCACTGTGATAAGAAATCAAATAAAGAACGTAATCAACTTAAATATACCCACACAACAATTTCAGAGTCATACATACCATGGACACAGCAATAATTGTACGGTAGACAGTTAATTGAAGATAAAACTAGGAAAATTATGAATAAAACCACAACATAAGTAATAATATTTGTAACTACAAATATGTTCAGGAGAAACAGAAAAACGTGCATTAATGTCCCTATGATATAAAAGTATTTATATGAAAATTGAACGAAATATATGTGTAAAAAACATATTGAATAGAAATTTTATGTATTCACAACTGTGGAAACTGACTTTTTACTACAGAGACATAGGTGGCGATCCTATATATAGCCAGAGAGTAAAGCATCAACTGGGACATCAATTAGTATAAGTCGTACGAAAAATATGTCAGCCACGGTAAATGACTGTATTATGTTGTGGAGTAATAACAAACAAAATAGAAGCGGAAAATTATAAAATTGGTTTGTTTGCAATAACCACTAGAAACAATTTATAACTAGGAATGAGAGGTCTATCTTTTAAAATAAAAAACTAGACATGACATGACGAGGTTTTGAATGCTTGTAGATTAAGGGAATGATATCCATTTAGATGTACGATGGAATCTGATCCCGTCAAGGTTATAAACTAAATTGACATAGAAATAAACGATATCAGAGCTTGATAATTAGATAATATTTGGGTACGGAAGATGATAGTACAGGAAAAAAAATTTTTTATTTATGAAGAATAGAGAAGGCACGGTATATTTACATAATTAAAACTAAGATAATAGATAGAGGTTTCCAAATGTAAAATTTACAATTAAAATCATATCATACATGAGCAAATGATGGTGCTATATGGTATAATTTATATTATTTTTACATAATTAAAACTAAGATGACAGGTAGAAGTTTCAAAAGGTAAAATTTACAATTAAAATCATGTCAACCACCACTTTACATTGAAGTACATAAACAGTGGCCAGAGCACCTCTGGTAAATCAAAATATGTAAAATACGAAAAAAAAATTCAAAAATATGTGCCATTTTAGAAACTTATTTCCGACAAAACAGTGCAATTGTAAAATATCACTATATTATAAATGTGTATTTATATTTTTATTATGATATACAAATGCTCTTTTGCAAACCTAAAAAATACATGATGTTACATATCCAAGTTTTTTTAAATTTTTTTGGAAAAAATCTTGAAATCAAGTCCGATTTACGTTTATTAATACTGTTTTGCAGTTGTGTTACTTGTGTTTTATATGCTTCTTCATCTCTCATAGACTGTGCTGTGCTTAGTATACCTTGGACTAAATTTGCTCCCACAAGATCGTTGCTTTTTAATGCTCTAGTCAATTTTTCAGCTCCTTCTTTAAAAAGTTTATCCGCTGCTTCCTTTTTACAAAATTCTTGTTTTACCAGTTTCTCTAAACCGGTCTCAAGTTCAGAAATTTTTTCCTCTCAGATTCGTGTTGCTCTCGATTGAGCTTTTCTTTCTTTCGTTCTTCTTCCTTAAATCTTTTATTCGCTTCTTTTACTTTTCTTCATTTAGTTTTTATATGTAGTTTTTGTAAGAACTATGTGCGCCTTTAGCTACTATTAATAAATCTTTAGTATTGAGAACCAACTCCACTTTGCTGCCATACTTGTTACCCACAGTATCACAAATGGTTAATATCGAATCCAGAATTCTTTCACCCATTTGAGCTTTTTCTTTTGTAACAATATGGCCGATAAAAAAATCCACACTCAACGTACGCATTACCGTGAGATATACACAAAATAGCTTTTATTGTAATAGCTAGTGATGGATATTTCAGTTCACCATTTGCCCGTTTTATTTTAAACATGCTGCTCCAATATTCATCAATTCTTTGATCGTCTTTCAGACATGATAATTTTTCAAGTTGAAATAATCTCCACTCGTCTTGAATTGCATTTACAGGTGTGTCTATAGGTAGTTTATCGGCTATTTTCCCTATTTCAGATATACTTTTCTCACGTTGAATTCACGCAGGATATATACATCTTAGGTATTTAAGATTAAGACAAGTTGCATCAATTACAGAAATCTTTTTAATTATATGAATTCAAGCTGCGTGGTAATGTTTTCTAACATCATTTTTAAATATTAGTACTTTTGGATGAAGTATTTTCAAGATATTAATTTCGTGTATAATTTTAGCACCTAAGTCCATATTGTACAGAGGTAAGAGATTATTTATAGAAAATGCTTATTTTGTACTTTTGTCCTTAATCAATTTCAAAACTTCACGTTTGCAAAATCTAAGAATCAAAGTATGAAAATAATAATTTTACTTCATGATACAAAATATGAACCAATGGTTCACACGCTAAGAAGTTCCAGTAAATTTAATAAAAGCTCCCGCACTCGAAATCACAAATAAAATTTCCAATTTACTAGTTGGTTTCTTATTTGCACGATATTTTTGTATGTATTGCTTTTTTCAATGTCCTGTCGTTTAGTGGGCACAATTTTTTTAAATATTCCAAAATTGCTGCCCACTGCTCGATTAATCTAGAAGCAGCTTGTATAAACTTAACCATCGCGAAGGCACATGTTTAATAAAGTAATGGTGTGGAATTTTTAATTTAATTTGCAGTAGTTCGTAATCACTCCAACGAGAAGGATTGTCTTTAAAAAAGTATTTAATATACACTGCTAAGTCTGCAATTGAAGCACCAAGTTTTTCCAAGCCTTCCAAAAAAGCATTATGAAGTGTATGTATGCTGCATGTGCCAACGTCGAATAAGGAACTCTGTCGAAGCGAAGACAGTTCTTCGTTCATTAAGTGCAAAACTTTTATATTAACATTGGGGCTATCCCGTCCTAACATTATAATTTTATTTCTAGTGGGAACCCGCAAAGATTGCATTTCCCATGTTTAAAATGCAGTTGTATCTAACAGTTTAGCATGAGAACATTAACATATCTTGGAGGAGACGATGGCTCGTTAGAGCAAAGCGTTGAAATGAGCGGCACTTTATTACAGACCTTCCTCAAACACGGTGTATAGAGTTACCAGTGTCGACGAAGTAAGTGATCCCTTTTCCTTTATTACCTTTTTCCTCCACCAATATAAACAATATCGGCGCTTCATCGATAAAGGGCAACCAACAACCAAACAACGAACATCTAGACACACCTCCTAAAGGAAAGATGCACAGAGACTAGGATCTCCAGTTGGTAAGTTTTAGTATTATAACTTGAGAGGCTGTGACGCCCAGGGGAAATTCAATCCCTTATAAATCCAAATATATTATATATGTATTATTATTATTATATATAAGCATTTAGCGTTACAAGTGGATACAGCTCAACTCATTAATCAAGCAGGTAAAAACTCCTAAAATCCACATGATCATTACAATTCTTTTATTTCAGGTACAATTTTCTTATCAAGATTAGTTCCAGATACAAATAAAACCGGATTTTACAAAAACCACGAAAACTTGCTCAAATGTAGAGATGGAGGGCATTTCACATAATGATTTTTAATTAATCAATCAGGTACACTTTTGGAAGCTAAACACAGACACTACAATTAGTTTACACTATAAAGAATACTACCAATTGTGTATTTTTGATTCTAGACAAAGTTCCTCATTAAGGCGATTGGTTGACGATAGGCCTGAGTCTACAAGTTTACGAAAGCTTCACGTACCCAATCATCTACTGGTGATGGTTCATATACTGACACTGACTATTATAAAAAGAATGATGCTTCATCTTCTGACAATTCTGGAGCTGAACAACAAAATGAATGCCCACCATCAAATGCAAATGCAAAAGATTAAAAGTAGGATAAGAAAAGCTCAACCATCCAGCTGAAAAAGAAACAAAAATAAGATACTTAGAAATAGTGACCAAGATACATAAATGTTAATGGATCTATTGCAGGCGCTTGTACCATGTTGCTACCATGTAATTCTTGCCCTTATAAATGTACCAAAAAGTGTAGCTTTGAAAAAAAATCACATTTATTTAAAGTATACTGGCAAAGGCGATATAAATGAATAAAGAAACTATATTTTACGAGCTATGATTACAATATCGATATCCTTTATCAGCATATAACATGACAGGTAAAAAATACAATCACATCTTTTATTTGAGGCAGATCAGCACCAAAAACTCAAATATGTAATGAAATTTTTATAGCTACACTAGAGCTTACAAATACGTTCAAAATGTTACAGGGAAGCCGCATCATTTTCATTTTTTTCCAAAGATCACTATTATTAGAGTCCTTTGTACAGCATAAACCAAATCCCTCTAATGCTAAAGAAATGCGCTGTTCATTTTCGACCTTGTTTTGCAAAAACTGCAGCAATGCTTTCATACGTGCTTCTTAAGAAATGCTTGTGTCTCGCTCAACATTCTCGACACATACACCTAAAGCACTTCATTGCCATACATGCAGTAACTCTTCTGGCAAACATGATTTGACTAACGTGAAGAGCATGGAGGAATATCTATCACACGTTATGCCCAACACTTCAAAAGCTCGAAGCTGTGTTTCAAAACTATCATACAAACGAGAAACATCCACATTTCCTCTTCAAGTCGCATTATTTAGGACTAACTTTAAATGCTCCTGCACATAAACTTCAATTTGCAATTCTTCTCTTCCAAAATGTGCTTTCATGCAGTCTATAATGTGCCTGTAGTTTTATCCTGTGACTGGAAAACAGTCTACATGCTGCCTAGCTCCGCTTCCTGGTACTGTTGCCTGTACCAAATATTTCACTTTATCTGCAAGATCAATTCCGGGCAGTCATAAATCTTCCTGAACTGTTCCCAGAACGGAAGCTACTCTCGAATACTGTCATCCCAGTTGTTTGAACTGTAGAACTGAAAGCTTAAATTTAACGAGCGTCTCGCGACAATAATGCCGTGGCTGCAATGATAGGTTAGGTTACTGTTAGAAATAGATATTATTATTAAAAACACAAATCACAAGACGCATATCAGAACAGTTGTTGCTAAAACTATTGCAGACTGTTCTGATATGCGTGTTAAGTGATTTGTGTTTTTTAATAATAATATCTAATTTGTGTTTTTTAATAATAATATCTATTTCTAACAGTAACCTAACGTAACCTGTCATTGTAGCCACGGCATTACTGCCGTGAGACGCTCGTTAAATTTGTTTACCTGAAATAGGCACTAGGTTATACAAATCACTCAATGCTTCCCATTCATGGTTTTTATTCAACAGATTTTCACAGCATAAATTTAACATTTAGCACCGTTTTGAGTATGCATCACTATCATTCTTCTCCAAAAATAAGTCGTCTTCGCTTACTGCAGTATCGGCAACAAGCGAGTTAATTATTTGGAACTAACAACACTAAGCTCATCGAATTTATATTTCAACATATTTCTATAGACTTGCACTTTTACTAAATCATCCACAAACTGGAACAAAAGGGATTCCAACTACGTGGCACATCTGGTAAAAGACTCTCAAATCACTTTGCGCAACCTTTCCTTACATTCCAAATCCAAATAGCCCGATCAACCTGTATACAGGTAATATCAAAATGTCTTCTATACCCCGTCGTCCTGTCACGGTCACCAAAATGTGTGGAATCTCACATATCTAGACTACCTGTCTAAGCAAAATCCCAGGTACAGTGGATATGTACTAGAGATGGGTTATTATTGTGTACCAAAAAAAATGCCCGTTGAACTGGCAATTCAAAAAAAACTCATACAGGTAATTTGATACTGGTTACAACACAGTCCTTGCTTTGCACTGTCACTAATGTGACCTTTCACAAATGTATGTTCGATTATCATCAGCGTTTGGGTATGGGTTTTTCGATACCTACTTAGTTACTTACTCCTAGACAGTCTACATACAAAGATCTAATCGACAATCCAAATATGATCCGTTAATTGATGAAGTTATGCTACTTCTCGGCAATGTAGAGTATGCTCACCAATGTTCAGTGTCCGAATGGAAAGGAAACCACTGTGTCAACACGACATCTAGCTCCTGTAGGTAAATTTGATAAACTAGATTAGGATGAAAAGGAGGAAATTGCCAATTCCCAAGCTGATGTGTCAACTGCTTTGAAGAGCATCACAAGAAAGACTGCACATCCTCCGTTTTCAGATGTATAAACTGCTTCAGTGGTAATGCCACTGTAGAGTTAAACCTCAACACTTCTCACACCTCTACAGATATAAACTGTCCGTGTCTCACTAGACAGCTAAAACTTCACCAATGATACATTAACTATGGAGATATATAGCAACCAAAGAATCCAGAAGTTACAACTTTTGTCAAATAGGTCATACCAATACCAGATTTCTAAATAAGTGCTTCGATCAGTGTGTCGGTATCATTAAAGATCTGGACTTGGATATAGTTGCGATATCGGAAACATGGTTGAGTCCAGACTTTCCTTCAACTGTTATTATGATAGCAGGGTCAGAGCTGGCTGGAATAGTTGCTGTGGGTATTTGTGTTTTTACATTAGAAACAGTATAAATATACAGTTTCCATTTATCAAGTACTTTATTATGAACTTGAACAGCTATGGTTAAAAATTAAGGTAAACAAACTTAGTCTAACTATTGGTGCAGTATATAGACAACCACCTAGCATAAATTGGAAACTGTATTATCGAGCGAGTGCTCAGATTTGGATGGCACAATTTTGGTTGGAGATCTCAATATTGATTTAGAAGTCCACGCCCAGCACGATTTGTTTAAAATGAACCCTCGATACTTATGGACTCATACAACGTGCATGCAAATCCACTCATATGACAGAGTCTTCGCTGACAATTTTTGATATTATTTGTTGTCCCAAGTCCTGGGTCTTAACAAGTATCCAACTATACATTTTGGTAGCTTAACTGACTATAGAGCAGTGATGGCTGGTTTTAAATTTAACCTGCCAAGTGTTGCACCTAAAGTTATCAGATACCATAATTATAAGCATCTCAATATAGAACAATTCACAGCTGATACAAACAATATGCCGTGGTTTACTATTGAAAGTATATCAAATATAAATGACAAAATTGCTTGTCTGCATGCTCTTATCTTAAACTTATTTGACAATTATGCTCCAGTTATAATGGCTTGCTTTAAATGAGAAAAAGCACCGAATATTACTGATAACGTCAAGCTTATAATTTCTTTGAAAAATCGGACCTATAAAAAATTTGTAACATCAAAACTTAATAGTGATTACATACGTTACAAGGAGTAAAAAAACTTTGTATTTAGTCAATTTGATGGAAGAATGCATCATTTGAATACCAGCTTAAAACTGCATAAGCATAATAGCAAAAAATTGTGGAAAGTGTTCGAAAGAAATAACATTCGTTCAAAACTTCGTAATGAACTTGCGATTGAATTGCAAGATCCTGAAAAATTAATACGTATTTTACCACATCAATTGCTTACCCACATGTGACCGATAGTTTGCTGAATATATGAATGCCAGCTATTTGGTGGTGTTGGTTTCTGAATTGGTACAGTTAGTTCCTCTGAAGTCCTAAAGATTATAAAATCTATAAAGTCTGAAACATATAGTGTAGACGAAATCAATTTAAAATTGCTAAAATTACTATTATCATTTTATTTGAACATAATTACAAATATCACTAATTTTTCTATTACTCTTAGTGTATTTCCCAAACTCCGGAAGAAATCGATAGTGATTTCTTTGGCGAAAGTACCAGTATCTAAACAACTTACTGATCGTTGTCCTATTACCATACTTCCAACTATTTCTAAAATCATTGAAACAGTGGTACACAGCCAATTTTCCAACCATATTGAGATTCGCAATATTCTACACTTAGAGCAATCAGGTTTTGGAATAAAACATAGTAGTCCTTGCAATTTCTAAATAGACCTCATCATCCGACGTCACACAAGTACTAACTATTTATGCAGAGGTTTGTCAACTTAATACCGTGCAATATCTATGTTACAGTTTTGGTTTAAATAGTAGCAAAGTAAGACGTTGCCAACAATTTTAAAGCCAAATATTAAATGCCGTTTAAGTTTTAGGTTATATGTAATTCGTTTAGTTGGTGTCAACAACCTCGTAAATTTTTCAGTTTTTATACATACATTTAGCTGGTTTTTGCTTCAAACAGTTCTTTTCAGAACTCATATTAGTATTAAACTGAATTCTAATCACTGAAGACGAAGAGCGGGATTCGTTTACATCCACAACTAAGCTAGTTGTTGCTAGTTTGATCACATTTATAGGTCGTACGAAAATCGTTAGTATTAATTTTCCAGTTAAGTTTATAGTGTAACATATAATTATTTTAGATTTATTTTGTTACTGTTCATACTTTATGGTAAAATTTAACCTATTTATGCTCGGAACTATTTTTGTTCATAGATGGTCATGATTTTTCAATGTGTATATATTTAGGTCTTACTTATCTTCAGAAAATTGAAATAAAAATTCAGACTTTTAATTACAGAGTTTTGAAGTGGGTCGTTATCGACCCCCTGGACAAATCTATTAACTATAATGAATACAACCTATACAGCATTTTATTGCAACAGTAGTATATTGGTCATCTAATTACAATTCCGAATTATGTATGATACATGGAAAAACACGTATCATGTAACAGAACATTTGGTTTTGTTTTTGCAAAATGCACATCGTAGTCGTTTTTGACCACATATAATGAGAAGTTGTCCAGTAGATTTTACACTAGATGGAACTAGAGATGAGCGTGATGGTCCTGGTAATCTTGGATGCTGGCCATATTTTTTCAGTAAAATAAATACAATTTGTCTTCGCAATTCAAGGTTGTTGAATTTACTTCCACAAGATCTTGATAGTAGCCATGCATTGTTCATGCAAACTTCGAACATCCAAAGTAAAATTGGCATGTACCACTTTTTAGCACGAACGCCAATCCTGTACTGGGCGCTATTTCTATCCATAAGGTCCACACCTCCCATATATGTATTGTACTGGCAAATCACATTTGGTTGCTGAATTTCAATCTTACTTTTATGCTTCACAGAATATCTTTTAGCCTTTTGAAGAGGAGCTAAACCAAATTCATTGGACAAAAGTGTCACTACACTATTGTCATTCCACTGTACTGCAACAATGTTATTGGTTTTATCAGCTGCATAGTCAAAAATGCCTCTAGCTTTCTTCTTCATACTTTTCTTATTTTCAAGTGGACATTTATCTGTACGGTTAATCCTGACAGTGCCAGTTCCTCCAAAACCCATCGCTCCTAGTTGTTGTATTAGATTAGCATTCGTGAAAAAATTATCAAAGAAAAAGAGAATTTTAAATCTTCAAACTTATTTTGCAATATCTTGGAGAATCCAATCACAACTGATTCTCCTAAACCCACCTGTTCAAAAGATTCGTTTGGTAGATTGTTCTTTCTCCCTTGATAGACATCAAAATTGATACAGTAGCCAGATGGAGTAGCTGCTAAAATAAGGTATCATCGATTCATTTACTGAAACTGCTGTTTGGATCGGTACATATACTAAAAATAGATTATTTAACATATTCATGAGAGGGCGAAGTTTTGCCAATTTATCGCTATGATCTAAATTATTGTTATCAGAGACGTGAAGGAACCTAAAAAGCTCTTCAAAATCACTGTGACAATCTTCGCAGTTTTCCCAATACATTCTATGTCAAAGAACGACAGCATAAACACTTAGAGAAAGCATAGCAACAAAAGTAAACATTTCATCATTTCCAAGTTCAAGTCTGCAGTTTTTCATGGAGGCGTACATAACAGTGTGGTTTACTAAATGTTCAATTACAGATGGACTCATGAATAAATCAAAGAAATCAATTGGATCGCTGTTTTCCGATAAAATAATCGGTGGTATCATCACTGTATTATTAGACATATCTGTTGTACCTTCTTTAGGTCACACTTAGAGTCGCAAAGTCGTTTCTTCAACACTTTCTTTTTATTCTTTTTCTTTTCCTTCTTTTTCCTTTCCATCTTCCTCCTTTTCGGCGAGGGTTCAATAAGATATATAGGCTCTATAGACTCTTCTTCTTCTTCGTTGCCGTCTGTATTATATTCTTCACTGAAACCGGAAACTTCAGCTTCAGCTTCCAATTGATTTTTATTCAGTTTGTCGGGATCATTGCAGTCCTCCTCGCCCAATTCGCCATCGGTATCACCACCAGTATCAATAGGCGGTGTTTAAGTTGCTGGGAATATTGTCGTTTTCTTCTAACTTCTCAATTTCTTCTAAAAGTTCTACTATTGTCAGCAGTCTTGTCCTAAAATAATAGATAAAATTATTCTATTTGCCCAAGGGGTCGTTAATGACCCAACTAAGTTTAGGCTTAAAATTTAACCACCAAACAAAATACAATTGTTCGTAATTTGTTATGGAATAATGTTATGTTTACATCTTATTCTCTTATCATCTAATAAAAAATTTTTACTAAATATACACAGCAATTACCAGTAATTTTTGTCACCCATGCTTAGTCGCTCTTAAAACACGTTGCTTATCAATTCACAATTATACACTAGTCACACTCTAAGAGAGCTAACCACGCACTAATATGAAGCTCAAGTATTGTACAACATAAAGCAGCGCCAGTATGCCCCCACCTGTTACCACAAGCCTGTTCCAGTTAAATTAATGCATTGGGTCGTTTACGACCCCTTGGGCAGAAACAGGTTAAAGCATGATGAGCTTTTTAGTGGTAGTGAATGATCCCTGAATACGATCTTGCACAGCTTTGAACTTAAATGGCAAAAAGATAATCCAAGAAGAGGTCTAATGGAAGTGCTAAATATTATGGATAAAAGGAATTTGATTCTTGAAGACATATATGAAAATAAAACAAGAGAATCTGTATCGCCATGTTTTTAGACGAAAATGACTTTTTCAGAATGGTGCCATAAGCCGTTCCTAGCAAAGCAGTGATTTAAGAACCGTTAAAACATACAAATTGATCGAAAAAGATTGGTGTCATACCTCTTAATACAGTAGAGCGTAATTAGTCTTTTAGGTACATAGTATTACATGACCGAAGTGTAAATGGATTTATAAATGGGGATGAATTGATTTTCTCTCTTCTTTAAAAAAAAAACCTAAATTACTACAGAGAAGCGAATCGGCAAAATTTCTTATATCAATTTGAAAATTTATTATTAAAGAATTTAGAAAAACCATCTGCAATAATTTTAGACAGCGTGTCCTATTATACTTTGTTAAATTACATGATTAATTCCTAGGTTAATCATATTTATTATTAATTTAAAGAGTGTAAGGTGCAATATTGTCAATAAAAATCATTCTAAAAATATATTTTAAAAAGTCTTAAATCACGTTTCTTCACCTACTATTAAGTATTTTGAACACTCATATTCTACCAGTAACATTCCTATACTCATGTAGTAACAGTTTTTGGTAATGACGTCACCACGATTTGACATCACAAATATCGATGATGCAGGTCTAAAAAATTGCAGACTATACTATGGCATGTTTGACTAAGATCACCAATGACTTTGCAAACAGCATAGTTAAATCTCATTATACCTATGCCTATTGCATTTCAGTAAACCTTTTGATGTCATCCATTACGATCTCCTTATAGCAAAACTTAAGTTCTGTGATTGCGATGAGAAGACCATTCTATGGTTTGGTAGTTACCTTAAGGGAAGAAATCAATCTGTCAAGTCAGATCAATCATACTCTACATTCCTGAGTAGCAGCCACGGAGTTCCACAGGGCAGTAATTTGGGCTCTGCTTTTCACTAACTTCACTACTGACTTACCATGAGTTTTACTGATGAATGTAAAATTCGAATGTACACTGACACACACAACTTTATATGTCATGTAGGCCGATACTGTACAACACTATTTTAAAGATGAACCTTAATCTAAACAGTGTCTACGAATGGTCCACCTGCAATGGTCTGATAATTAACCCCAACAAGAGTGTTGCTCTATGCAATGGTACACGATCAAGCTGTACTACAACCATAGTGTTACTCTCTAATCAACTTACGATTAATGGTAGTCTTAATCATCAGTGACACTGTGAAAAACCTGGGCGGTATCTTTGATTCACACTTGACTTTTGATAAGTATATCAACAACAAAGTAAGCATCAGCTCTTTTAAAATGAAGTCGTTGTATAAGTTCAAGTATGAGCTAAGTATAGACATTAAATGAAAGCTGGTAAATTGTCTAATCATGAGCCATCTTGACTATTGCTGTCCAGTATACTATAATTTCTTAACCCAGCATTCGAGAAATATAATTCAAGTAATGCAGAATGTCTGTTTGAGATTCGCTTTTAATATAAACAAATATGAACCTTTGACACCACATTACATCGAACATATAATACTTAGAATTAATTACAGAGCTGAGCTACTCTTCGCCTGCTATATTGTAACAATTTTTTTAGACGACTGCAAATCACCTAAAAGTTATTTGTTAAATACGTCTTGTCTATTCGATCAAACAAATAAATATCGTCATTCAAATAAATATTCGTATTGGGATCATATAGCCCAATCATAATACAGAGATTATCCTTTGGTGCTAGTTTGGTTGCTAACAACAGGCGTTGGCTGTTTGAATAAATACCTCCAAGTCAAACGACTTTGAAGTACTATGCGCAGTGTGCCAACCAGTCACTCTGGCTGTGGCACCTGATACAAACACAATCATGGAGAAGATTAGTGTTCTAGCCAGCAATTTGCGTGTGGCCTTACGTGAAGGTGTTTAATTCAAGTGTAACATGCACTTGAATAAGTGTTTTTAATAATGGTAAGCACATAGATTTAATCCCTAAAACAAACTAAATGAATTTGTTATAGCGCTCTTCAATTTTACCATCTAATATGAACGCTCTTCAATTTGATTGTAATATTCTTGATATAATATGAACGTCCTTCAACTTGACCGTAATATTTGAGATTTAATATAAACGTTCTTCAATGAGGCCGTAATACTTGTGATTTAAAATGAATGTTCTTGAATTTAATAGCAATTCTTTTGTTTTAATCTAAACGTCCTGCAATTAACATGTACGATAATCCTGTAATTGCTTTACAGCTCCTGCGTAAGCAGTAAATACAATATTCCTCTCTAAGGACACCCAAGTCCCCTTAGGGAAACCGTGTTTCAAACTTAATGACTTGGTGGCGCCCTCCCCATACCCCTATCTTGATATAAATTGAGTCAGTAAGTAAATAATATTTTGTAAAAAGAACCACGACCAATCCTCATAAGCTCTACTCGAGGAATAGACCCCTAGCATAGTCGGAAGATAGTTGTGTTCCATCATTTTAAGGAAATCTTTCCTTAAAGTTCACTGGTTTGGTCAGGGAATATTAAAGAACCCACGGGTTACTTTAATTATTTAATTAACCAAGCAAATCAGTAACGAAAAACGTAAGAATATATACAATATTATCAAATATGAATCAACAGGATATCTATTCAGTTTATTACAAAGACGTGTTACTGTTCAATCTCAACAAGTTTACCATTCCTAAGCACCAGTCTTCAAAATTTCAACAAAGTTTTGAATACTGTGCGACTAAAGTTCTTAATAAGTATCTTCCCTCTTTAACACTGCTTCCAAATCTACCTTTCGATCGTCCTTGAAACTTGTTCGAATTTCCTTACAGAAACGAAATCCGTTGCTTAAGCCTGTTATCAATACTGCTATGTAAAGGGTCTAATTGAAAATCGTCTTTGATGAATTATATCTTTTGAATAAACCTCTAACTGTGGTAGGTTTTTGTTTACCTGTGAAAATGGATAGCATTACTATTACATAATATTATAATTGGTATACTCTATTTTTGTCAGCGGTTATTCAATAAACTTATTCTTATTCTTATGTGGAACGAATAGATGGAGTAGTTGTGACTCCAGAACCTGTATCAACGCCTGCTAGTGATGTGGACTCATACGAGTCATCCTTATCTAGACGAAGTGTTAAGCTAAGACAGACTCACCAATATGTGAATGACTATGTTTCTTCGACAATAAGGAGAGAAGACTGTGGTGATGTATAAATAAATAGTTATTCGTCATCACATTGGCTAGTAACTGTTTGTTTATTATTGACATTCCTACTAAGACTTTCAAGCTCTGCAATTCTAGTTTAATAAAACCTTCCCAAAGTAGTTTTGCAATATACAACAATGATGCTAGTCATCTTTCAAGAATACAATTTATATGATGTCCTACAGTTATCAAGCAAATAATTTGTTTAGTAAACAAAATCTATTGCTATTTTTGACACTGGGTATGTAAGTAAGACATCAATATCACAGTCTTATTAAATGTCAGTGCCGACAAGCTAACCCTAAAAAGGGTTTCAAGCATATATCGATGTGATAGCAAAATTTATATGAATTTTGTAAAACTCAACCTTCCAGAGCAATCTGTAGGAAGTTTTGAAATAAAGGAACGGTATCATTTTGAAAAACGAGCATCTAATACATTCACATTTTGAAAATGTAGAAGACGTTATTTATTTGTTAATTTCGTAGATAAAAAAATCTGTACAATAACTCTCATGCTATATTTAATCACAATTAGTTGCATTTTCTCATTAAAAATATCTAAGTTGGCAGATATAACTGTTAAAAACCTACACGTTCCTTAAAATTTGTGTTTCGCTATATTTGTAAGTTGCTGTCTCATTGCACGTCATGCTAATTCCAATGAAACAGCTTTATAAACCAAAATAATTATGTAAGCCCTTATTTTGTTCAGTACGATAAAAATTAATTTATATCAAGTTGTTTTTATAGCTTTCCTTATTCGTTTCATAATATTTTAGAATAGGACAGTGTTGCATCTCATAGAAGGTTGAAACCGTGTTAAAATGTCTAATATCCAAGCAGATGTGATGTTAAATTCACATGTATAACAAAACAGAACACGCCTCTAAACTATAAAAAACAGTTTGTACGTAAATGATATTTCTTTCAATCACAGCAGGTGAATCTAAAATATTTCTAAAGCCCTGTTAAAACTAGTGTTCGGCAGTCATTAGGCATGTCATTTTGTAAACTATGAGTTTTACTATGACGATTGAAATCATCACACCTTGAAAATTTGGTATCACATAAATTACACGCAAAGATTGAATCATCAGTGTGCATAAGAGCATGTTCTTTAAGACCTGCATTGGTTACAAATGTTTTACTACAAACTACACAAGTATAAGTTTTTTCACCATTATGCCGTTTCATATGAACAACTAAACAACTTGATTGTGCGAATCCTTTGCTACAAATTCGACACACATAAGGCTTTTCACCTGTATGTGATCTCTTGTGAACTATTAATGTGCTAGAGCCATTGAAACCTGTACAAACATGTAAATTATCACGTAAAAACAATTCCAATATTACCTTTATTACATATATCACAAATATGAGACTTTTCACCAGTATGAGTTCTCATATGTTTGGTAAGTTCGTTTGATTGGCAAAATGCCTTTTGACACACACAACAGACATATGGCTTTTCTCCTGTGTGAGTTCGTATATGAGCAATAAGGTTTGAGCTAGTAGAAAATGCTTTACTGCAAATGTTACACTGATGTGGACGTTCACCTGCAAATTATTTTAAAATAATTACAAATAAATTTAAATAGTTATAAGATATACATTATCATGTGTATTGGCTATGGTTTAATATAACCGGATCTTTATGACACAAACAATGAAGTCATAGATTACAATTGTTACGTTCAAAACCGTGCAAATAATTTTTTCTGCATTAATATTTAAAACACCCTAAAATTTCTCAACAAAGTTTGATTTCCTACCATCTAAAATTACTGTTATTTAATAAAATTTCTCAAGTAATTATTCCATAAAATGTTGCCGTATCAAATCAAACAGCTGCTTAGGAAACGTTACGTTACAAAGTAGTTGCAATATTTCATACCACCTGCGGTGACTACATTTTAATTAAAAGCTGCACGCAAATTCACAGCTTTCTTCTAAAAGATAAGGCCACTTATCACCTGCCTACATCTGCTTGCAATAAGTTTGTTATGTATAAGTATATTGTTATTCTGCAGCTGTTAAGATGTTACAAAGTAACAAGATTGTTTTCCTCTGTCAAAATCCTTTCATAATTGCGTTATCTGCTTGTTGGCAAGCTGTTACAGTTTGTATTACGGCAGCTGTTGTCTGGGAATTCTGCACACTTAGTTCTTCGGCGATATCTTTGAAAGCCAAATACCTACCCCCATACATGATTCTGTCCTTATAAAATAGAGACCGTGCTTTGAAAGGAGGCTGGAAGACAACATCTTCTTACCGAAAAGACATGTTGTAAAGTCACACTACTAAAAATGCTTTCTGTGCTAATGTTAGTGATGCGAGCCGGGTAAATACCCAGTGGGTAGGTAATTATAAATTGGTATTTACCGGGATATTTACCCATTGCCCTGAAAATGAGTAAATACCCAAAATGTGGGTTTTTTGAGCTTTAAAAAAGACATTTAATTCAATTAGGTAACAGATTAGTAACACTGTTATTGTATTCAGTTTTTAAAATGTTGTTTACAAAATAAAATTAACATCTTAGCAAAAAGAATGAATAATACCTTTTTAAATATTTTTGTACCTAAAACATTTTATAAACGGATTAATTACATTGTACAGGTTTGCTCAGCTAAAAAAAGTATTGTGAATGTGGAAAAAAAAACCCCAAGTGCTCATACACAGTCTAACTTTTAGTAATGAGATTTTAGTTTCTGACAGCAGTTATTTCTTATAACTAATCCTTTAAAAGAGCAGCTTTCCTGCTTAAGTTAATGTTTTATTTTTAAGTTTTACTTCCTTTACTTCCATTTTGCTAATAGTTACGTGTGAAAAATGGCAGGTAAAACAACTTGGTAACGTTTTGCTCAGTTTTGATAATAGCATAAATAATTCTCTTTACAATACTTGTTGCTAAATTATCTTCTTTATATAGCTCATCGGACTGCCTGTCTGGATATATTTCCATGTTATCCTATAACCATAACTCGCATTCAAATATAAAACCCCAAGCAATTCATATTCATTAAACACTTACCCCACTGGTTCTATACAGATGCGACGCTACCAGTCCTTGGGGTGGGTTCTATGGCTGCTTCCTGCTACTGCATTGTGTGTTGCCGCTGGTGCTGCTTCACTGCTCCGCGTCGATATGATATATTGAGAGGGAGGAAAGGGGAACCACTAGAACGATAGTCAAAGCACTGGGACGTCAGCATTCCATGGAAGACGGTAAGAAAGTGCCCCGAACTATGCTACATTTTCCACGTAAAATGGATACCCACTTGAATCGAAGTTGATGCACTTTCACGCATGTTGGTCGGAACAAAGCTGTTACCACGTAAGAATGGTCATGTCAGCATACTCGGTGACCACAAAGATAAGTCAATGTCCTAACTATCCATGTAAACCACAACTTGATGCGGCTTCCGCAGGTATTAGTGTCATGATTGTTGTATGCTGGGAATTTCCTCATGCAGAGTTCTAAAAAAAGTCCCTAAACCTAAATTAATATAATATTATACTGGACCTTTAAAATAAAGCATAACAACCCACATACAATACACGGAAATTAACCAACCCTAAATCTTTATACCATATTTGTTAGCTACATTGCAATGACCATGAAATGAATCAAAGATTTTGTGTACTGTAGTATGTTCGCTCAGGGTATAATTCGATTTGCATTTTTCAACAAACTCGGAAAAAATTTTTGAGTACAGTCAACTTATATCTATAGCTTTACGTTCACCACGGGTGTTTATGTCATCACACTGCAAAGCCCGAAGTAGAGTATAAAATCTTCTTGAAGACATAGTTGCTCTAAAACATTCAGGTGTGTAGTGCCGTCGTCTGCCAAAACCCTTTTATGTTGATATGTCCACCATCTTTTAGACCAGCCATATATAGCAATCCAAACAAAGCACGTATTTGTTATGGAGTGGTGTTATTGAAATTCTCACATGTGTAATTCGCTCTATGTTTGTGCACTGTGTAATATATTCATTTGTTTCGTCTTGAAGAAATAACCTTCATAATTCGAGAACTGTGGGTACATTCTTTGCAACTTTTTTTACCCTAGGCAAATCAATAACGATATTTCTTTTTTGTGTTCAAACATTTGACCGTGGAGGAAATTTGAAGCAAAAAGCACTTTTATCTTTGCAATCATCATATTTTAAACCACATTATACGGTTCTCTTATCATTATCAATAGATTCGTTTTCAGATCGTTCAGTGTTCAAATCATGCTCGCTAAATTCTGATTCAGCATCAGTTTGTTTTCCAGTTCGTCTGAAGAAACACGCCACAGCAGAACAGGCAGTCCTATAGCATACACTTTGTCGTAATGTTCAAAAATACTACAATAAGATACATTACTTTGTATTCAGTTTCTGCAAATTTTAGTTTTACTAGCTCAACTAACTTTTTACCTCTACTCGTAATTAAATAATAAAGTAACAATGAAACTACAATGCACTATAAAAAGTTCATATTATGCAAATTTAAACAATTATTATAAATATAATACACCACTCGTCATGTGGTATCTCCACAGCTCTGAAATTATTACTAACATCATTGGTCATGTAATGTAAGAATTGCTATCTCACACTGCATCTGCTTGCAACAATGTCCTTAGTGTTATTGACGGAACTGCTTTAGACCTTAAAGTGATGTGTTATTCAATTGTAAAGGGCAAAATTCAGCTAAAAGTAAACGCTAGTTGGTGTTCAAATCAGAAATACATTTACAAACACTTTTGTATCAATGTTAGCAAAATGCTCACAGCATGACCACACCTGGGTTAATTATCCATTCAGTTTATTGTTAACGAATCAATCAACTTGTAATTAACATTTATTATTGAAATTGGTAATTTGGATTTCATAATCAAGAGCAACACAGATCTAGTTAAAAAACTATTAATAAGCATATAAATTCTAAGCATGAATAGAACGATACTGCAAGGCATTTGTTATGTTATCTACCTAGCTATAAAAACAAGTTGGAGAACATGCAACATTTTATTTTCCACGTAAGAACAATTAACGGTAACACACATCTTCTAATCATTTTCTAGTAATGCTATGCCTATGAAAACAATCTTTTAGTAACTCTGTAAAATACAACTTCATAGAGTTGTCATTCAATAAAAATCGACACCCACTCAAGTGTTTTTTTGAGTTGGAGTGTAAAGTGGATATTGTAATTACTCAAAGCTGGATTCATTAACTACTGCTTGAAAAATTTATACTTTATTCAACCTAAAGTTGTGCAGAAACACAATCTTCTGAGCACAATTGTGGAGCCTTTTTCAGATATAGCAGTTTTCAAGTTCTTAATTGTGTCTTTGTAGATATTCTCAATTATTGTAGGTCCCTCTTGATGTATACAGAATTGTTATATTTCTAAGATTAGAATTTAGTAGTTATAAATTATGCCACATTGCAGAATATTCATATTTGAAAACATGTATGAATAATTTGAAATTTAAACCACAATTTTTGATAAAGATAATATTACGATAAAACGATAAGAGTACTTATATTTGTTCCAATAACATCCTTAATTCGCAGTTTATTTAAGATAATCTCAGGTAAGTGATGTTCATTTTATAGTTGAATTCCACAGCACCCTCTTACAGGAAGACCTAAAAAATGATAAAAAAAAAAAGAACCGAAAGGAGATAAGATAGAGGTCTTCCTCTGCAGCACTAGAATATAACAGCTAATCACTTCAAAGCATCAGTTATAAGTGTTGTACATGTTAAAAGTGTTCTACACTCCCAAGAAAGTTAAGCCATTCCCCCAACTTTGATAAAAAATCAATTCTCACTGGCTTGCGACAGTTAATCAATTACCCAAAGCCTATCATAACATTTGCGACAGGAAGACACATAAAAATTCAGACCGGCATTTCAATTAAATATAAAATCATGATGAAATTATATATAAAAAATTATTCATTAAAAAGAGCCTGATGCGCACGCGTCAGAGTAACATAGCACAATTTGGAGAATCCCCTACACATTCCAGAAAACTGTGACTGTAAATTTTCACACAGTAAATTGTGCCTTAGTGCACTTATGAAAGCATTGCATCAACTATTGTTTCAGGGAAGGGCACTAGTGGTGTACCCAGGTCTCATTCTCACAATTCTATAACAGAAATTTTCTAATTAGGATAAGGTAGTCAAATTCTTCTTGCAAATTTGTGGTCTACATCATTTTTATTTAAAACCAAGCAGTTTGGAAACCCAATATGTAGAATTTTAAAAACATATTTCTAATATTCCTATTTCTCTAACAACTGAAATTTTTACTTGAACATCAGTCAACACCACATCTTCAACTAACTTTGTTGATCATTTCTTCAGTTCGTGCTTCCAGAGGTGTGCCACACACTTAGGGTCATTATCATTGGATTTCTTGCTCTATTTGCATTACTTGTGCCAACATTTGACTTGGAAGTAATTTAGTCTATTTTTTATACACGGTCACCATTCCTTCATGGATACTCTTCGTCTAGTGCAGTGTTTCGATAGAGATTTAAAAACACTTCCGTGTTCAAGTTTCCACTCATTCATTTTGATTTCTTTAAAGTGATATAAAAAAATAAATATTAAGCAATTATAACCCAACTTGGAGATAATTCTATAAAATGTCACCGCAACCTGACAAAAGAAAATTGGCATGATAGCATGTTGTGCTCATAGCTAGGTGGATAACATTAAAATTCTCTATTGCACATAAACGAATACGCCATTAAAATAATAAACAAATCCCTAATTTTAATCTAAAACTCATACAGGATCGACAAAATTGATGATATTTCATTAGTAACTATTTATCATCATTAGATCTTCAGTCCTGGAACTGGTTCGACGCATACCTCCATTGTTTCCTATTCTGAGCTAACTAACTTATGCATTTCCCTGACATTTCCACAGTTGCGCATCTTTCATTATCGAGATGGTCAAAAGTGAAGTTACACTTACTCAAGTCTCCTCAATTTGCAATTTTAAATGCTGCCCTAAAAAAGTGTCAATAATTTTATGTGTGAAGTGCTTCAGCGTTTTCCACAAAAGTTGACTGTGCAGAATAAGTATCAGAAACTACTTAAAAAAATAGTGCTAAAAATAAAAAGGAAAAGACTATTGATAATCAATTACAATTAAACAAATACCTGCCTGAACTACACAATGAAAACAAATTAAATGATGATGATTTAATAGAAATCTCTAATATGGACAAAAAAGAGATCATCAGCGAATTGAATTGTAGTCCTAATGCTATAACTACCAGAGTACCTAGAAACAAAGTCTTAATTCTTGGCGATAGCCATACCCGAAATTTTAGACAAATATTGTATAAGACGCTCCATCCTGATAACTTCGAAACTACATTTATTTGTAAACCCAATGCAAAATTTCAGGAAGTGAAAAATGATTTAAAGAAACTAACGCAAACCCACACAATGAAGGACTATGTAATCATCTTAGCAGGAGCAAATAATGTGATAGAAGGCTCATTAATAACAAGGAAAATATCACACAGTTGTTTTGAGGTAGTACAACATACCAACACCATTCTACTAACGATACCGTATTGGTACCAAAAACCAAAGTTAAATAAAAAAAATACACCAAACCTTGATTATTTTTTTTAAATCTATCCAGTGCAAATACAATAACATTCGTTTTATCAATATAAATAATCTAACCGAGGAATCCGATTTCACCAAACATGGGCTCCATCTTAACAGTAAAGGCAAATTAAAACATGTAAATATCTATCCGGAATTAATAAAGTATGGAAGGATAGTCGAATAATACAAGAGATAAACAAAAACTCAGTACTGCACAACAACTTGATTCAAATTCAGTTATCTGAATCTGTTATAGGTTCTGGCTATAACAATACCTCAATTGACTCAACAACAGTACTCGAGCCCACCACAGAGGATAGAATCAGCAAAAAAATGGTTTGTATCTAAATCTTGGAAACAAGATTTGCAGTGGATCATCCAAGCACGATCAACTAGATGCAAATACATCTACTCTGTTAGATGCCGGAATATCAAGTGAAATCTTAAGTACAAATAGAGATCAGCAATTCATGAAACGTTCAAGTGAAATCAATTCTTTTTTTAGAGAATCACCGACTCAAACTCATTTCAAAAATTGACATAAAAACAACAATGTTCCAGTAAGCCAATTGTGATTAATTTATTCTATTTGAATGTTCAAAGTATCAAAAGTAAAACAAACTTTCTCAATTCTTTCTTAGTAGATAAATAATATGACATATTACTTTTTAGTGAACGTTGGCTTCATGATTTTGAAATTATCCAATACTCTCTTGACAAATACAATGTTTCTTCCTATTTTGTAAGAACCAATAAACGGCATGAAGGTGTAATGATCTTAAGCAATATTGACCAATACTACTGTCTACATTCGAAACCCATTTGTTCTATAAATAAGCAGTCTAATGAATTCGACTGTGAAGTAGCGGCCTCATATTACCCCACACTTAATATTATTGTGTTGGCCATATGCCGCTCGCCATTTGGTAACTTTAGCAAATTTATTGAGGTACTGAATGATATCCTTCTTCTACTTAACCTGTTCAGCGCGATCATAATTTGCGGTGATTTTAATGTCAAATCTAATGAAGGAAATAAAGATGCAATTAATGCGACTTGCTACTAACGTTCAATCTCAAACCTCTAGTTACTTTCAACACAAGAGAATCCAACTGTATTGACAACATCTTTTCTAACATTCTCGATACCCAAATGTCTAAAATAATTCATTTTCTGATCCTCTTGTTTCAGTCAGAGAAGCTATCAGCTCTTGGATATTTTTGCACCACTTTTGCTGGAACTGCAATATATTATTTACAATATCATAAGATAAAAAGATTATCAACATTACATCAAAATGTTGGATTGTAATATAGTCTTAAACTATTAAATTTATGTTATTGTTATATTAGCCATAAGTTACCAATTGTTTATGTTATATTACCTTCTCTGCAATGGCTTTGTGCTGTTGAGAAGTTGCTTAGTAAATAAATAAATAAATAAACTCAAAAAGGTAAATATTTATTTTACAGTGAAGTGTCCCAAATCAATTGGACCTTCATAATTGTGATATCGACATTAATAATAAATTCCTCCTCATGTTCATTAGGGAAATTCGCAAAGCGTATATTACTTCTTTTCCACACAAACGTACATCAGGCACTAAAAACCAATAGCATAATGCGAACTTTTTCAAGAACATGCTACGAAAAATGAGATCCAAATTAGATATACTCAATGATTTTTACAGGAAGTACCCCTCTGATCAAACTCGCTTAAACCATAATAATTATAGGAAAATATACAGAGATGCTATTAACAAATGCAAATTGGATAGTAATTCTAAATTTATAGAAAAATCAACCAGAACTTCCTGGTCTATAGTAAACAAGCAGCATAGTAAAAACAAAAGCAACAACAGTTGTCCAAAGGATCTTAATACAAATGAATAAGTTCTTTATTAATTCCATCAATAAAATTATAACTAATACACCCTTTATTGCAAAAACAACTACCAATCAGATCAATAATATCAATACACCTACCTTTTCATTTTCTGAAGTAAGTCCCAATGAAGTTAGGGACATAATATGATCCCTTAAAAACAGCAACTCTAAATATGTCTATGAATTTAGTGTCAACCTCTGCAAATTTCTAATTAACTTTTTGGTTTATCCTATTACTAAACCAATTAACGTGTGCTTAAAAACTAATTACATTTCCTGATCAGTTAAAAATAGCCAAAATCATACCTGTTTTCATAAAGGGTGACGAAAATGAATTAGATAATTACAGGCCAATCTCAATCCTACCGATTGTTTCCAAAATTCTGGAAAAAGTTCTATATACACAGTTCTATAACCACTTCTCCAACAATAACCTGTTTAATAAAACTCAATTTGGATTTCAATGTAATAAATCACTACACTTGCGATTTTAGAAGTATTTGACTACATCACTAAAGGCTTTAATGACGATCTATTTACTGTTGCATTATTCTTAGATTGAAGTAAAGTATTTGACAGTGTTTCTTACTCAATCCTTATTAAAAAATTGTCATCCTAGAACAATGATACTGGTAGTGTCTCATTGATTAAATCATATCTGGACGCCAGCAGTATGTGCATATTAAGAATGTAAATTCGAACCTGCTGGAGGTAATGCATGGAGTCCCACAAGGTTCCATACTGGGTCCATTATTGTTTCTTATTTATGTTAACGATTTTCCCAAATGCGTTACCCATGGCAAATATATCTAATTTGCTGATGACACTACTATCCTTGCATGCTCTTATCGCCTAGATAAGGCCGCTGAAATTGCAGAATGGACATTAGAATCGTATTCTGAGTAGTTCTCTATGAAACAACTATTTAAATGCTACAAAAACGAAATCCTTAATATTCACACTAAAGCACACAACCAGTGAATGATCAAAACCCTGTTGATAAAAAAATATAAAAATTCTGTTAAATTTCTTCGAGTACATCACATGGGAACAACATGTCAATAATACAGCGAAATCCCTCAAAAAACCAATATTCTGTATTAGATAGATTAAGAACAAGGTTGCGTCCAATATTCTACAAATGGCTTATTCTTCTCAATTTGAATCGCATCTAAACTATGCACTATTAGCGTGGGGTCAATCCGCACAAGCTGATTGCTTATTTGGAATTCAACGTAAAGTGGTCAGAATAATGTGTGATTTAGAGTACAGAGCAGACTTTACATGTGATTTTCCAATGCTCCACCCGAAGGTACTGCATTGGCCAGGAAGCGAGTTTTTTTTACCTGGAAAATTTGGAATTTTGCCGAACCCTTGCTGTTCCAAGCAAGGTAGGGATCTTTAATGTGCGTGACAACACACACACGGGACCTCCATTTTACCTTTCACCCAAAGAGGGTGTATTTTTGTGAAAATGCTCGCCCAACATGTTTCAAGCAGACCGTGTCGGGATTCGAACCCGGGACCTTGGGCGTAGTAGTCACACACATACCACTATGCCACGGAGTCGCCGTACAGAGCAGACTGTCGAAACAGCTATCCAACACTAAATATCATGACACTTCCATGTCTACATATCTATCAAAATCTTATCTATATATTTCATAATAGGAGTAGCTACACCACAAATAATGAAATACATTCGCATGCCACACATAATGGAGCTTTTGAGACCTGATTTCTTGGTATATAAATCTAGAACAGCTATTAATTACTATGTAATAAAGCTTTTCAGCCACTTACGCCAGTCTGTTTTTAATTTACCTTTTAAAAATTTTAAATTGAAAATTAAAAACTTCTTAATTCATAATCCCTTCTATAGCATTGAAGAGTTTCTTGTTTATGATACAACTAACATATAGAGAAAATATTTCGCTAAAATATTTCACTAACGTAATTAGCATGTTGTAAGTTTAGAATTCAGGTGACTACTGAAGTTGAGAATACTTGTGTATAGCTAATACTTGTATTATTGTATATTAAATTGATTTTTATATCTAATGGCGCATTCCGGTGACCATCTCGCACACCGAGTAAGGTTGCCCTACTTCAGAATGGAGCAAGTGCTTTATTTGCACTTGCTTGGATCGAGCGATTCCGGAACGCACCGCAAACTGCCCCAGAATCAAGATAACTTTTGACATTTGTCTGTCATCCGCTATATTCGTTCGCAACCACCATAGAGTTTGTCGAGTTTTCAGACTTTTTGTATGATGAATCAAGGAACGTTCAACTCAATAGCGAAAACAAATTATTATGTAAATTTCAAGATTAAAATGGTTAATAGTGTAACATTACCAATTAAACCAAAATAAAATATAAAATTTTAATAGGTTATGAAACCATAATTCCAATGGAGAAAAAAGAGCTAATTGATGCAATTCCATCAGAGCCGATAAGCAGCACTAAGGCAGTCCCATCAAGAAGTTGTTGGGAACCGTCTTCCAACCGATCATCTGACATAAGTACATTGTTCTACTATATCAACATGTAATTCACCTCTTTTTTAGGATTTGAGTGGTCTTCTGAAGAGACCCAGTTTTTGTTGGACAAAAATGGTGAATTATTCCAAGAAATGGGGCCCATGCGGAAATTTAAATGCAAAAAGAAACTGTGGGAACACTTGAGCACGTCTTTTAACTGAACTTAAAGTACATAAAACAGCTGCAGTGTGAAAACAGATTTAAAACGGCGTTAAAAAGAAAAAAGAATAGCAGTGACAATAATAAAACTTCTGATGCAAGGAGGGAAATTATAGCATTTGAAGATGAACTGTGAAAAATATTCTCGAATGACGATAGTATTGAACCTGAGGTATTAAGGAGGGTCAATAACACCAGAATAATAAAACCTATTAAAAAGCAAAAAAAATAATAATATAGTTGCACAAACGCTGCAAATTCACAAAGAAAGAGAAGAAAGTCACGATAGACGTTTTCAACAAAAAATGGCCCTTTTGGAAAAATATTTAAACTAACTATGCAAAAATTCGTAAGTGTTAGTATGTAAATATTTTGTTTAATATCTTTTGTCATATATTAATACAATTAATAATAAAATTGATTAAAAAAACTACAATTACTCTTAATTATTGATTTCTATACATAATAGCTGTCGTTTGATTTCTCCTTCCTGCTTCGAGGAAGCTTCACTGTTTGACATTCTGTATACATCACTTGGCCAGCTCCATTGTTCAGAATCAGATTTATCTTCACTCCATTCATCATCAAGATCAATACATAAATTGTGGAGAACACAGCATGCAATTACAAACTTGGAAGTTTTATCCACTATCTGAAAATCTATACGAATGAGCTGTCGAAATCTTTGTTTTAGTAACCCAAATGCATTTTCGATACAAACATGAGTGGCACTAAACTTGTAATTAAAATTTATTTCCTTATTGGTTGGGTTGCCATAATCCCTATATGGCGTAATTAAAAATTTCCGTAGGGGATATGCAGAAACTCCCAACAAATGAAATTGATTTCCGCATATTACTGGTATACGTTCACATATGTCTGAAAGAGTAAATACTCTAGCATCGTGTATTTTACTTGAGACTCCAGTGAAGACATCCAGAAATTTTTTGTTGCTATTGCAAATGTTTTGCAAATTGATAGAAACTTGATCGTGCTGATTAACGTATGTTGATTTTATTTTATGAGCTAGTGTTCGACGACAGCGATGTCCTCAAAGTTTTACGAAAAGTTACGGCAGGCTCCTGTGGTCCTGATGGCATCTCAGATCGGCTGATTCGTGTTTGTGGCAACTCCATCGTGTCGTATTTAACTATGCTGTTTAATATGTGTATTAACAACTGTGATATACCGCTTGAATGACGCAAAGCGTACGTGGTGCCTATTCATAAAAAAGGGTCTAAATCTCAGCCAGGTAACTATAGGCCCATTAGCCTAACATGTGTTGTCTGTCGTGTATTCGAGAGGATCCTAAACCGCTATATAATGTGTATCCTAATTTCTACTAATTTCTTAAGCCCGTTCCAATTTGGCTTCAGGCCACAGTACTCCTGTGAGGCTGCTCTGGCCTGCTTTGTACAAGACATAGCTGATCATCGCGACAATGGAATACCCGTTGATGCTATTTTTATCGACATGGCTAAGGCATGTGACAGTGTGCCCCACAAACTTCTTGTAGAGCGCTTGTTTGAAATTGGTCTTGACCGGCGAGTACTGTCCTGGTTAAAGATTTTTTTATCAGGTCGCACGCAACAGGTTAGGATTGGAGATTCTTTATCCGAACCAGTTGAGGTTACTGCAGGGGTGCTGCAAGGTTCGGTACTTGGTCCAACTCTATGTTTGATCTTCATTATCACCATTGTAAGTAACATATCATCCACTATTAGACTCTTTGCTGATGACATTGTCCTCTATAGGGCAATCAAGACTAAAATAAGATTGTAATGTTCTGCAAAAAGACCTGACCCACCTCACAGCTTGGACAGACGCAAATGGGATGCTCATTAATTATACCAAGACAGTCTGGGTCGCATTCGGCTCAACTTCATCTGCCTACTCCTACAGACTGAGTCTAACTACCCTCACTCCAACAGACAGTTGTAGATATCTGGGTGTTATTATCAACCAAAACCCGAAGTGGAATGAGCATGTTCTTTACGCTATTTCTAAAGCCAATAAGCAGCTAAACTTTCTCAAGTACTGTCTTCATGGTGCTTCCTATGAGACGAAGCGACAAGCATTCATTAGTCTTGTACGTCCTACGTTGGAGTACTGCGCATCAGTTTGGAGTCCGCCAGCTAAGTTTTTTGCCTTAGCCCTTGAGACGGTTCAACGTAGAGCAGCTCGGCAGGTGCTGAATACTTACTACTATGCAGTTAGTTGCACAGCACTCCTACAATTCTTAGAGTGGGAGCCGTTGGTTTTACGACGTGACCGAAGACTGCTAATTTTGATTTACGAAGCCATAACTAAATTGCCCTCAACAAAGATTGATAACCGTCTACATGTGGCCAACTACATCTCACGTAATGACCATTGGTGTAAGATCCAACGTCAGAAATTTGCAAGCTCCTTTGGTGCAAACTCCCCAGTTGGCAGGGGTATCGCATTGTGGAATGTGCTGCTTCAGTGTGTCTTTGACCCTTTCCCTGGAACAAAAGCCCAGTTTACTAACCTGTTAGATTAGTATTTCTTAGTTTGATTTATAATTGTTATTATATTGCTACCACCGCTGGCAACAGCATTGTATTGATAATAATAATATATGTTCCGTCTATGCAACCCAATACATGAGGAATTCCGTTTATCTGAAATAACATAATACTTATTGATGAATAACAAAATAGTATAACCACTCACTGCTTCAAAATGTCTACTAATTTCAAGCTTTCCTACAATAGCATTAGGAAATTTAATAATTCTTGGACAATTTCTAATAAGAAGTTTGTAACACGTTCTACGACACCAAATAATGTTGAATCTGCCATTCAGAAACGATTTGCTACTTCTCGGATACAACTCTTGTTCCCCGCAAACCTAAAATTTGTGCTAGCAAATTACATGGTCAATGAAAAGAATACATTACCATTAAAATGCAAGTAGATGTGTTTCAGCGAGGAAGTTCAGAGCCACCCTTATGATGAATTGAGTAATGTTTAGATTCCATGAATTTTTTGGTAATAATAATAAATGTACTTCAGCACATTCTAAAGTGTCTGCGAAACTGTTGAAATAGATTTGAATATCTATACATATATACTTATCATATGCTTACTTCTTTATCTTCATACTGCTCCACAATTTCAGTAAAATTTTGTATTTTCGGAATAACATGTTTCGTTCTGTAGATATATTTTAATATTTCACCATCAAATTCTTCATGTGAACTGCTTGAATCACTTTCAAGCAATTCTTCAACAACAATTAATTTATTCATTTTGAAATTTAAGTTAGGTTATGTCAACCGACTCTCCGCTGCCCTGAGAAAAAAGACAGTGCAGAAGAATGCAACCTCTTTGAGTGCAATTATGCCACCCGAACACTTCTCAACGATTCTAGTTCAGGGTTATAACACGGCGAACGCAAAATTCTTGCTCGGGGCAAGGCAAATTACCACCAGCCGAATGTCGAGCTCTGTCACGGGATGCTCTCAGTGCGCACTAGTGCAGTCACTCGAATGTACCATTAATGACCTGTATAAAATGTAATGAAACATTATCACACCAGTAAATTACTTACTTACTTACTTACTCACTATCTACTTGCACCAATCTGATCTAGGTTTATCTCTACCTCTACTTTTTCCTATCTCTGCTTGTAATATATTCCGTGCTATTCCCCAAAAATGCTTTTGAAAGTAACCTGCCGCTCTATTTCTCGTATCTTTTTTAATTTTCCACAGATATCTTTCTTCCTCCACTATTTCTAGAACCTACTTGTTATTACCTTTGTCTGTCCATGCTATCATCATCATACATCTGAAGCATAACATTCGCTGTCTGATTCTTCTACTGTCCCTATTTCATAGCCGTACTGTACCACATATGCTTTCAACAATTTTTTCCTTGTTTATGTGTTTGTTGTTTGTGAACATAGCCGCTGCTCTTTCTTGTTAGATACATAAATATATACCCTATTTCACCGATATTCAGTGATATGTGAAGGGGGTTAAGCAACCTACAGCTACCAGCTACTTGAACATTTGCCGAATTAATAGTTTTCTATTAAATCCTGTAGTTACTTATAATAATCATCAGGTTTAAATACAATAATTTTTTATCGTCATTAGGTTTTCCGTCTTGAAACTGGTTGGACGCGTACCTCGATTGATTTCTATTATGAGCTAGCCTACATATTTCCTTAAAATTCCCACAGACTGCACCTTTGACTATCTGTGTGCAATAGTCTAACTTAAGTCTACCTCTACCTCTCTATTTTCCTATCTCTGCTTCTAATATATTTTGCACTATTCCCTCATGCCTTAGTATGTGACCTATCATCCTGTCTCCTATTTTTTACTGTTTTCCACATATTTCTTTCTTCCCCTACCATTTCTAGAACCTCTTTGTTCTTAACTTTGTCTGCCCATGATATCTTCATCATACATCTGTAGCACCACATTTCAAAGGCTACTATCTTCTTCCTGTCTACTTCTACTACTGCCCAAGTTTCACAGCTTTCTCATAAGGCTTAAAAATTAAATTGGTTGTTTAAAAACAGATAATAACAAACCACATAATCTATATAGATTTCTTATGAATCTTTGCAACAATATTTTTGCGCACACTTCTGTCGCTCCTGGCACACTTTTGTCCATTTGTAAGTATTGTGAGAAAATATCTCGTTTACTTACGATAAACAATGTGCAGAAGTTTGTTTTCGAAAATAATTATAGAAAAACATCATGTTAGGAAATGTCAAATATATAAACTATGTAATAGAAACGTTAAAGATAAATACATTCAAAATAAACAGTTTATTGAGTAAAAGTACGTTCTCTGCTCTGTGTTTGTATGCTTCCTGTTGACCAATCACATGCAGGAATAGTTTGAATGATCACATTCTATTTTTCAACAGAAAACTTGGTTGAAGTTAAACAATTTTCAACCGTTGCTCCATTGACCTTGCAAAGCTGTCAGATTATTCTGTATATAGGATATGTTACAATTTTTTATTATTTACATTGTTTATTGTGTTTAATTACCTGCAATTGGTAATCTATTAGCATCATACTCCGAAAGACTTTCACGCTTTGCTACAATGACATATGTATATGCTCAAGAGATAGCAAAAAATTGCTTGTTTCGAATTTATCCTTTAGCGAATCAACGGAGCGGTGAACTTAATTTAAATCACTACTGAATCTATCACTTAAAAATTAAACAGGATTACAGTTACTATTGGTATGCAACCCTCTATTACTATTAGAAATAAGATTAAGCTTAGTTTTAGTCTCTGCCAGTAATTTAGACAAGATCAGAAATTGAAGAAGTTAGAATGTGAAAAACAAGTATATTCTTAAAAGTCAAACGTGAAAATTTTTATTAACTAATTTAATTACTTCATCAGGTACCTGTAAACTATTGATTCCAGTAACACGAAACGTAATCATGCACAAAAGTAGATGTTTGCTTGTTATCAAAGCAACTCTGAATTTGAAGTTGCACTTTGCTGTTTGACTTCTAATTCTAAATAAAACATTTTGCAACTCCACAAAAAATATAGCTTACCTGTATGTGTTCGCACGTGCTTTTCCAAATCTTGTGCCTGTCTACAACCTTTATTACACACAGTACATCGAAATGGGCGTTCATCTGTATGCATTCGTAAATGTATTTTGTAATTGCCCCCATGAGAAAATGCCTTATTACAAATATGACACTTATACGGCAAATCCATGGAATGTGTTTTAATATGACGATTCAACTTAGTAGGCGTTGAAAAGCTTTTTTTGCATGTGGGACATTGTTTATTATCAGCTTCATTTGCAATTTTACAATCTCTCGATTTTATTTTTCCATTTACTTTTATTAATTTGTCTTTCGTGTCACTTATGGACTGTGTTTGCACTTGATGATCTTGTTGCTGCAACTGTGTAGCTTGAGGTAACTGTGTTGTGGGAGGTAAAACAACTTGGTTCTGTAAAATATTAGTTGGCTGCATTTGTTGTACAGGCATAGAATATGTTCCGTTATAAAACTGAAGTTGTTCTAACGATGGTATGGTATAACCTGTTAATGGTAAATGTTGAGGTTGCATATTGTAATTTATTTGAGGAAGAGGCTGTGAGATAGCAGCTAAAGTATCAAAACGTTGCTCATTTAAGTTTATTAACGGCGTACATTCGATAAAAACACAACTGTTTTGTGACGGTTCTGCTACCTGCTGTACAAGTTGTTGGTCAATTTGTGGATCATGCTGCACAGACGGTTGTTGTTGAACTGAAGTTTGTTGCTGCAATTCCCCTAATGAGTCTTGTTGCTGTTGATTTTGTTGTTTTTGGTTTGCATCTTTGTCTTTTAGGGGATTTAATAAGTACTGTCGTAATTTAGTATCAGATTTTTCACACTGTTTCTTAAATTGAAAGGAAATATGGAGTTTTGCTAAACATTTATTACAAATTTGTGTAGGAAGACCATCATTTTGCCAAACCTATAATTTAAAATAGACCATTATTAGCAAATGACAAAAAATTTATAAGTTTTAAATAAGCACAGTTTTATTTATAATATAAAAGCTTAAAAGTAATAAAATACATGCCCTAGATAACATTTCTGCCACAGATCAAATTACTAAGACAAAATTGGGGACAACCCTACTTAGTATTTTATCTCCCAAAGTTCCTAAGTTATAAAGAGAATTAAATTGATTTTGCTTATCTCTCAGCCAACACCGCCTACCTTAACCAATGACTAGATGTAAGTTTCTTGTATCAGTAAAATAATATTAGAAAACAATATTATCAGATTGAAAGAAAAGTATTGAAAAAAATGTGTTTCCAAAACTACTAAGAAGACGATTAACTGGTCCAGCTAAAATCAATGCTAACTAAGGGTTTGCTGATTGTGGAATATATCCATCGTATAAAGACATGCTGTTAAGTAAAACACCAAAACAGAAAAAAGATATCCCTAAAAATACGTAGGATGTATTGATGGTCTGAGTACAAAGTCAACACAAGCCTAATACACTAGAAGTATATAACTCAAATATGCTTTTTTCAACACATGCAAAGAATGCCGCAACTTTCTAAAAGCATACAACAAGACACATGAACAATTACAGCATTTACTACAAGCAATCAGTGAAGAAGATTTGAAAAGTTATCAAGCAGTACTTTTAAAATAGTTGAAACTTCGTTGTAAAATAGACCCATCATCTGACAACGGTGATAAAAAGAAAATGATAGCATTTTATGAGTCGCAAGCATCTGAGCTACTACTACCTAGCGAACAAGTTTTTCTAGGTGTCTTAGCATACTACAGGATTATGATTGTAAGCATATTTCATGTTGAGGCAAGTTATTTCTTGATTTGAGTTTGTGTAATGCCCGTTTCAGCTTCAAACGGTCGCTTTATGGTTTGCTCGATGGTTGTTTGAACTTAGGTTAACAACTTTAAATTTCATGCAAATGAAATGGGTAAAGAATATTCTAGAACAGATAGTGGTTAAAACTAGATGTTTTACTAGATAATTTTAAAACACACCAAGAAAAACGCACAGTAATATATATATATATATATCAGACTATTTAATCAATAAAGCTCTGGTTAATATTTACGTAACATATGTAAAAGTAATAATATCCGTAGTTGAAGTTGATTGGAGCAACAAGTGACGCCACCAAAATATAAAAGGGACGAAAACAAGTGGAAAAGGGTCCCAGGCAGAGCTATCATGAGCAATTACAATAAGTGATAATAGTGGTTATACCGCCTATTTTAGGGGGAAAATTTTAGACTTGATCCGTTAAGATCACATAGATATGGTGAGGTCAAAAATATTAGTTACGTCTACAACATGACATTGAAGCAGTAATTACAAAATGTAAGACGTGTCAGTTTAATGAAAGTAATCATGAACAAAACTTGATGTCTTGGCCAAAAACTTGTGTTTTTTTAAAGAATTCATGTAGATTTCATTGTCATTAATGTTATAACTTGTTTACTAATAGTTGATAGTAATTCAAGAGGAATTGATATTCATTTAATGCCAAAAGGGACTAATGTCGTTCAAACTATAGAGAAGTTAAAATTAACATTTTCTGTAAAGCCGTATTTCTTGTTATTATTTAATCCCGCCTTTAGCTATGTAGTAAACGAAAAGTTTGCGTCCCTTCCTCAACCTGTTGTGACCAGTAGTCGTCAGGCACTCGTGACATGAGCAACGCGCTCTGAGTATGATGCACCCTAGCATGCTTTAACGATATACATAACACGAGATTTATGTAATCCGCGATTCTTTACTATGCTTTATATATTTTGTTTTGTGTGCTACAATGTTTGTGATTTAATAATAATAATAATAATAATAATAATATTTATTTAAAGTAGGTAATCCTAATATTACCCGTAAATAAAGGCATAAAATTAGCCGTGCATTACTTTATTTGGAAATGATATTCTACCAGTGCGATACCAAGCAAACCTTTGTTCTTGGTCCACTACAAGAAGGGTCTCCAACCAAAGCTGAAGACATATCAGAGGCATATTTTGGTCCTTCTAGCACATCGGATATCTATGTAAATGGGGAACAGGCACATCTCTAGTAGAACAAAAGGTCAGTCCTTTCCATTATATTTCTATAATTTAACCTTCAACTTATTTTTATTGTTGAAACGACGTGGGCACATCATAATTTTTAGGTCTACGATGCCAATAGTAGCCTAGTTACTTGCAAGGCAATTTTGGATACTGGCAGCCAAACCAATTTTATTACTGACGTCTTACGTAGACATCCAAATGCTTCTTATTCCTCTTATTATATACCTCATCATGCGGTAGAGAAGGCTGATAGCATAACCACAAAAATTCGAGTCATTTTTGATGCCTATGCCAGTACTACTACAAGACTTTCCTTAAATAGTGCTCTCGCTGTCGGTCCCCCGGTGCAGAATCATCTATTCTCCACCATCCTGAGACTTCGTCACTACAATTACGTATTTACAGCAGATATTGCCAAAATATATCCCCAAATATTAATAGCACCTAATCAGTATGATCTTCAACGCATAATATGGCGGGAAAGTGCGTCTGACGAGATAGCCATTTTTCAACTTCAAACCGTAACTTATGATACAGCAAGTTCCAGCTATTTAGCAACACGCTGCCTCAAAGAAATATCCATTCAATGTAAAACTAAATACCCCAGGGAGAATCAAATCCTCGAATTGGATACTTACGATGACGATGTAATAACTGGCGCCTCCACTCAGGATGAGCTTAAACGTGTCCATCAAAACCTGACTAAGATACTAAAATCTTATGGCTTCGATCTGCGAAAATTCGCGTCCAATAGTCCTGCTGTATTATCCGACATAGAGGAAACTAATCCACATGTAGAATTTATATTAACTGACCCAGCTCACAGCAAGGCGTTGGGTATAATCTGGAAATCTCGAGACGACGTTTCCGTCTTCACTTCAAGCATCAAATCTAAAGTGCACCAACTTACTAAAAGAAATTTATTGTCTACTATATCTACAGTTTGGGACCAGTTAGGTCTTCTTGGGCCACTGATAATTACTATAAAAATTGTTCTGCAAAGGTTATGGTTGTAAAAGATTGATTGGAAGGATCCTGTACCTCATGACACAGATAGAACTCAGAGCAATTTTATTGATAATTTATCTTTAATTCAATCATTTAAAATACCTCGCCAAGTAACCGTCAGGGAACCATGTTATCGTGAGTTACATAGCTTTTCCAACAGCTCTTTAAATGCTTATGGTGCCACAATTTATATGCATTCTATAGACTCTCGAGACAACATTGGAAGCAATTTGTATTGTGCAAAATTGTGTGTTATGCCGCTTAAAGCCATCTATTTGCCCCGTGCAGAGTCATGCAGTGTTTTAATGTTAGCGCGTCTTGTCAAACGCAACTTAGCTGCAATTGATCTGAAGTTTGATAAAATGTTTTACTATACTGATTCTATGATAGTCATAAGCTGGTTCGCTTTATAACCCCGCAGCCTAACAACTTTCGTTTGTAACCGAGTGCCGGAAATTCAAATGTCCACAAATATTGAAAATTGGCACCACATAAGCTCAACAGACAATCCTGCCGACCTAATATCCAGAGGAGTGAACCCTCAAGAGCTTCAAGGTTGTAAATTATGGTGGCATGGGCCCAAATTTTTAACTGAGCCAGCTGCAAATTGGCCCAGTAATACTCATATATCTAACTTTACACCCCAGTCAGCTACTCACGACATTCCGGAATTTAATGCCAGGACCTTTGTTTACCTCGCAGGAAACAAAACCTCAACAAGAATTTACATTTATTAAAAATATGTCCAACCTATCTAAATTATTAAATGTCACAGTCTATTGTTTAAGGTTTATAAAAAATTGCAAGGAACGTGCAAACTCTAGGATTTCGAGGCCGCCTACTCCCGAAGAAATAACACACAGTAAAAATCTCCTTATACAGTCTGTTCAGAATGCAGCATTTTCAGACGACATCCATTATCTAAGAGCCCACACCCGAGTGAAAGCTTGCAGCAAACTAAAGGCTTTAAACCCATTTCTTAATAATGGCATTCTGAGGATCGGAGGCCGACATGAATTCTGACCTAAATAGTTCAGCCAAGCACCCCGTAGTGCTCCCCAAATGCATATATTTACTGATTTCGTTATTTTAAACGAGCATACGCATAACCTTCACACTGGTAGAAATGCCACATTATCCTTTGTGCGGCAGAACTTTTGGCCCTTAAATGGTAAAACTGCAGTCGAAACTATCCTAAAAAAAATGCGTTCCTTGTTTTAAGGCGAATCTGCAACCGCCGATTAACGTAATGGGAGACCTACCCAGTCCTCGTATCAATATGTCTCACCCTTTTTCTGTCTCCGGCGTTGATTACGCTGATCCTTTTTTGTTGAAAGAAGCTAAATATCGTAATTCTCTAAGGCATATGTCTGCGTTTTCGAATGCATGGCTGTCAATGCAGTGCATATTGATTTAGCCACCGAACTAACAATGTTTTCTAAGTATTTTGCGTCGTTTTATCTCTAGACGCAGTCTATGGAAGGATCTATATTCCGACAATGCCACAAATTTCGTTGGTGCCAATAGCGAGCTACGAAATATTCGTGACGTCATACAACAAGACATAATACAAAACTTTTGTAGGGAAACAAAAATCAATTGGCATTTCATTCCTTCTAAGTCGCCCCATTTCGAGGGAATCTGGGAGAGCTCAGTAAAATCCATCAAGGGTCATTTATGGCGTATTGTAACTGACTCGAATTTCTTAACCAATGTGGATTTTTACACGTTATTAGTGCAAATTAAAGGTGTCCTAAATTCTGTGCCTGTTGTGCCCACTCAGCAACGATCCACATGACCTGGAACTCCTAACACCTGGTCATTTCTTGATAGGCCAACCTTTAAACGTGTTCCCTGACCTCAACATCAAGGACAAGCCAGTCAATCGTTTATCCCGCTACCAACATGTACAAAACATGCTTCAACATTTTTTGGAAACGATGTAAATCAGAGTATTTACATACATTACAGCAAAGATCCAAATAGCAATTTGCTCCTGTGTCCTCCCAACTGCTAGGAACCATGGTCTAACTGAAAGAAGACAACGTTCCTCCGCTTCGTTGGCCCCTAGGTCGTATCACTGTAACATATTGCAGCACCATCTTATTTGTCTCAAACCAAGGTGATTTGGAAAGATTGCAAAAGATACAAAATCGTGCAATGAGATGTTTATTAAAATGTAGCAGATTTGCCAAAATCCGTAAAATGTTAGAATGCCTTAATTTTTTAAATGTTCAGGAACAAATGAAATATAATAGTATGGTTTTTATATATAAAATTATAAATGGTTTGCTGCCTTCGTACTTGGTTAGCAACTTAATTAAAGTGTCAGATATACATAACTACAGCACAAGACAAGCAGACAATTACTATATATACAAGAAGAATAAAACGATAACCACAAAAAATGTATTTCATTATGGCGTTAAGATATATAATACATTACCAAAATCAGTTACAAATCAGCCTTCTCAAAGAAAATTCATACTGGAAGGGATGGCCGTGTGTGAGTAGTTAGTGTAAAAACCTCCAGTGGCGTGTTACGACGAAGTGTTGTGAAGGTGTGTCTGTTACCAGTGGAAATGAATGCTATCTAATAAGTTGATATTTTTTTAAGTTTTATGGCATTATAATTTACATAGTATAGTTTAGTGATAAGGCATTTTGCGCCATTTGTTTTAGCAATGTTTGCTTCTCATTTATGTCGAACCTTAAGCCGTCTGCAGAAGGCGTTTTATCTCATTTGTCTTATTTTGCTTATCTTAGTTTATCATAATTTTTGCTAGAATACTTTGAAAGATATCTTCTAATACTTTCAAGGGGGGCGGTATGTAAAAACGTATTTCTTGTAATTATTTAAACCCGCCTTTAGCTATGTAGTGAACGAGGGGTTTGCATCCCTTCCTTGACCTGTTGCGACCAGTGGTCGTCAGGCACTAGTGACATGAGCAACTTACTCTGAGTATAATGCACTCTCGCGTGCTTTAACTATACATATAACACGAGATTTCTGTAATCCGCGATTCTTTACTATGCTTTATATATTTTGTTTTGTGTGCTACAATCTTTGTGATTCAACCCTTAAATAAACGCATAAAATTAGCCGAGCATTTCTTTATTTGGAAATGATATTCTACCAGTGCGATACCAAACAAACCTTTGTTTTTGGTCCACTACAAGAAGGGTCTCCAACCAAGGCTGAAGAATTATATCAGAGGCATACCGAATCATCCTTCGCCGCCATTTTCAGTTATGAGTTTACCCGATATCATAGTAAGTGAGTATGGTCCTCCATTTAAATCAAAGAAATTTAGTATGTTTTGTGAGGCAAACTGAATTACTATGTTAAAATCGCCACAATCTAATGGAAGTGTCAAAAGTAACATACAAACTGTAAAGTAGCTATAAAATAGTTTTTGTTGCAAAGATCAAGCCTTACTACAGAACAGCTAGTAGTCAATTCCTTATTTGGTTACAAGAATACCCCCATTTCAGTACCGGTATATGTCCAAATGAGAGTGTTCAAAATAAAACCGAAAACAGTGGATGGCTTGCTAAAACAGAAAAAGAGTGGTAAATTAATCCCTAATAATACATTTTATGATTGGGTTAATCCAGACAATTTTGTGGCGAGGGAACAGGTGTTAGTAGGAAGACTTGTTCCTTTTGTACAAGATAAATGGCAAAAAGATGATATTTAAGCATGTAAGTGCCATGACATCTGGTAAAAATAGAGGACAAAATTGTTTATAAACATGTAAATAGTAAAGAAAATACATGCCTGCAAGCAATGTTCTTACAATTTAAAAAACGATAATTCTTACAATTAAAAAACGTCGATAATTACAGTTAAAAAGTCGATAAATACATCGCACAAGCGTGATGAAAAAGCGACTCCATGGGCTGTTAGTAACGCTAACCTTATTACAGATTTGCGCGCCCAACAGCCAATGACGTCACCAAGGCACAATTTATATTGCGCAATAATCGGAAATTTATATAAATATAAGACAATAGAGAATACAGCGAACAAATTAGATAATGGACTACTTACATCAGAAATCCGAACGTCCTGCGGGGTTGAGCTAAAGTAGGCCTCTATTAAAGTCCATCAGGGCTCCATCCCGGAGGGATTAAAGATGGTACGCCCGACGCTCTTCCAAAGCGTTCGGACCAACTCCGGCAATCATGAGCTCGTTCATCCAGGGCCGTGCAGTACGGTTCGCCTACGGCTCAAATTGTGAACTACCTATGCAGGGAATGATGGGAACATGGTATAAGGGGCGACAAACAAAGACAAGCAAGCAAGAAAAACTACATAGAAAAGATAACGATACGTTACCGAAAAACGCCCACTTCACTCGAAGGTTCAGGCAAAAAGCCCTGTTCAAGCGTCTAACGGAAACCTCTCACCACTTTGTCCCCACTCCACTCGCGTCGCGCGATCTGGCGCAACCACTGTGACGTAACGAAAATACGCGCCCCGAGTCTTTTGAAATTGTGGCGCGAAACTTCCGCACATCAAAATTAACCTAAAACAATGTTTAAGGGCCACTTTGCCACGTAACAATGTGATTCCGGATCTACCAGAGTTGTTAGGCGATAGAAAAATGCTAATCCTGCAGTTACAATTACTTGAGAGATTCAAATAATAGTCAGGATTTAAGCATTGAAGTTGAAGTGTCTAATCATATCGATCGACCAGATAATGTTCAAGTCGAAGAAATTATTACTTTACGGCATAAGGATGTAGATTCTGATCCTGCTGAATTAAGACATATTAGTGGTATACGTAAGATGCCTGAGCACCTAAATTTGTAACTGGTTCAATGATTGTGTGTGTTGTGTATGTAACAGGATCAGAGTCACTGGTGGTAGATAGGCAGATATAAATATAGTAAGTAAGTAGGCAAGTTTATTCATACCCATAATACAATGGTAAAAATTCTTCTACAACACATTAAACAACTTATTTACATTTGCTACCTTAAATATCCTAATATAACAACTATGCAAAGTGCATATAAATGTCAGAGAAAGAAGATTTCTTATCCTCCCCTACCAATCTTAAAATCTATGTTGTCAATAAAATAATAAACAGAATACTAATAATAGGTCGTCAAAGGAACTAAAACAACATATATAAAATGTGTACAAATTAAAAGATCATTTATTAATTAAACATGAATCTTCGAAGTTATCCTCTAGAAATTCATCTAATGAATAGTAACCTCGCTTGCAGCAAAGACAATAGAGCAGATTTAAATTCTGTAAATTTCTTTAAAGTTTTAATGTTAATAGGTAGTTTATTAAACAATGTTGGGGCTATGTATATAAATGACTTTTTGATTAGCATAGATGAAGGTCTAGGCCTATATATATATATATATATATATATATATATATATATATCCCCGGCTGATCGTGTAAAATGGTTGTGGAAACTATTGTGAGCACTGAAGTTTGTTTGCTTTTTAAAAAACAGTATAAGGGTTTCATAAATAAAAATTGAGGCATAAGTTAGAACATTTAGTTTTATAAATAGAGGTCTGCAATGACAATCCCTAGCTGCTTTGGCTATAATTCGTATGGCTCTCTTTTGTAATCTGAAAATTTCGCTAGTTGAATTACCCCAATAGGCGATACCATATCTTATCCTTGATTCAAATAGTGCATAATACACATTCAAAGCACATTCATTTGATACTGCGTTGAATACAGCCTTAATAGCAAAACAAGCAGAGGACAACTTTGCAGCTAAATCAGTAACGTGTTTCGACCAATTAAGCCCTATTTCAATAATTAGACCTAAAAGATTTTTTTGACAACTGGATGCAAAGATAAATTTTTCGATAATCTCTCTGTAAGAATTTGGTTTTTGAAAACCATTAAGCAAGTTTTCTGGTCATTGACAACCAGCTTATTTATGATAAACCAATTATATGCAGATTTCAAATCTGCACAAATGTTATTTTCTAAAGTAGCTATGGAAGCAGGATCCCAACTAAGACTTATGTCGTCCGCAAAAACAGTGCAATTTGCAAATGTCGTAGACCTGACAAAATCATTTATAAAGAACAAGAACAATAAAGGACCAAGGACAGAACCCTGCGGTACTCCCAGGTTTATATCTAATTTATTAGATAGTCTATTTCCGTCATTGATTCTAACCGACTGTGATCCTCCCTGTAAAAATGACTTAAACCAATTGTTTGGAATTCCTCTGATACCATAATATTCTAGTTTGGGTAAAAGTATATCATGATTAACCGATTCGAATGCTTTGCTAATGTCGATGAAGACTGCCGCTACTAATGTATTTTTCTTATTTATTGCTTGGTAAATATTGTTTAGGAAATTATGAATTGCATCGTTTGTGGATTTTTTGGCACAGAACCCATATTGAGCAGGAGTTATAATGTTATACTTATTAGCAAACCTAGCAATAAGTGTTTTTACTAAGTATTCAATTAGTTTTGAGAACACTGACAATAAAGAAATCGGCCTATAATTGTTAACAGAGAGAACCTCCCTTATGTATAGGAATTACAATTGCATGCTTTAGACATGAAGGAAATACCCCTATTTGGAATGATATTTAACTAATTTTAGAGGTAATAACGCTAATATTTTAGCAGAAATTTTGTCCTCGCCAGAGCAATGCTTATTCTTAAACAAACTGAACACATCTATAATTTCATAGTGGTCCGTAGGGAAGAACATAAAATTATTATGATATGCAAAAAGAACTGTATTTTAAAAATCCAGGGATTTCGACATAGGTAAGTTATTGTCGATTAATAGATTCTCAGCAGCTGTAACAAAATGAGCATTTAGGATATCTGCGGTTTTTTCATATAAACAGTTTTGTATATAAACAGTCGTCTTTTTTTTACGTTTCCTGACAGTTCCGTTACAACTTTACATGATTCTTTCGATTTGTTTTTAGAATGCCAAATACGATTTGATAAAAATTTAGCTTTAGCCAGTGAAATTGTAGCCTTAAATATTTTTTTGTATCTAACATAATAAGTCTTAACAAAAGCATTATTACTATATTGTAAATACATAATATGCAAAAAAATTTTGTTTCTTGCTGAAGTTTTTATTCCTTCAGTTAGCCAGTGTTTATCTTTTAATTCATTTCGTGTCAATGGGAAGGAAGTATCAAATGCTTTTGATATGTTTTTTATTAAGAGCTGAAAATTACAGTTTAAGTCATTAGAAGTAGCTGGAAGATATATTAGTTCACATAAAGACTTGAAATGACCTATGTTTTCCTTCGTAAACTTACGTGCCAAAGATCCCTCCGAATCTATTATTGATTTAAGATAGAATTGAAAAGGGATAAAGCTGTGATCAGACAAGTCATTGCTTATTATCTCAGTTGAAATAATGGAGGTATTAGGGATATTAGTAATTATGTAGTCAATACAGGAACTTGTGGCACCAGTGACTCTAGTGGCTCCTTGTATATGCATTGTCATATTATGCAATTGTAGAATTTGTTTCAGTCTTCTTGTGTGCTTATTTGTAGTATTATTGAAATTAATGTTAAAATCCCCCGCTACTACTACCTTACAATAACTTGTCAGTGAGTTTAATATAATGTCCAGTGAAGCTAGAAAATAGTCAATGCTACCAGTGGGTGAGCAATAAACTGATAAAATGTGCAGCTTGCCTTCTCTATTATACACATGCGAAAATTCAAAATTTATTTCCTTTCTCAGATTATAGAAAGATGAGATGTCTTCCAATTTGAAGTTTACACTGCCGTAAATTGCCGTTCCCCATGAAAAGAATTCTGTCTGCTGAAGTTACTTACAAGCCTATACCCATCAATATGCGCATATTCAAGTGGTTTAAGCCAATGCTCCGTTATACAAATGATATTAGGGAAACAAACTTTCTAATAGAATGAATAACTCATTAGTTTTGCTGCGCAAACTCCGCATGTTACATAGTATCATTGAAACTATGTCTACTTTATTGCTAAAAAAAATTCTCTATCTATTTCCTCTCTTTTTTGTCGAGTTACTAAAAAATTGTCTGAATTTCTCGTGGTATGCTCGATGTTTGTAATAGAGTTGTTGGTTCTTAATATGATTTCAGAGAGCTTTTTACTAACAATTCTTTTTCCCTTTTTTGAGATATTAAAACCATACTTGGTAAATAACAAATTATCTAAGTAGAAGTTACAATCAAATAGCCTAGTACGAGAATACCTATTTGTCACATCATACAGTACCCCATTTAAATAATAAATTTCACTATTAAACTTGTCATGATCATATCTATAAGGTACTGCAAACAAGATTAAATTGAAATGCTGGTATTTTTGCATTATATTTTCAAACTTTGTCAATAACCGAGCTGTGCTGTTTTCCACATCCCCAATGTCAGGATTTCTGAGATTTGCTTTTTAGTAGACAATAGTTCTGCCTTCAATTTTTCATTACAAGTAGCATCCAATAATAGATTTTTAATTTCATGTTTTAACTTAATAATATGTTTACCTTTTTTATCATTATCAATTAAAGCCAGGTCCAGATGTTCTTTATACTTGAAGCATGAATTACACTTGTCCTTATCTATGCCTTCAAATGTATTAAAATCATGTATACAATTTCCACATACTATTTTATTATTTGAAATTAACTTGTCCATTTTAGTTCTAATAAAGCAGCTTTTATGAAACAAAACAAAAATGGATATGACAAAAAATTATGTATGGAAATGTGCATATTTTTCAAGTCTGTAATTACACTTTATTTAAGTGAGAACTCAGTGTATCGCTTAGAAAAATACAATAAAAGTATTCTGCGAAGAGCTATCAGGCTATTAAAAGGTTCAGGCTGTATCAAAGGGTGAAGTCTTTCATCATCCGGTCTAATAGTTTTATTTTCTATTGTATAGCCTAGTAAGTTAATTGATGTCAGAGAAAACTTAGACTTCCCTTCATTTAACGTCAAATTATACTTTTTAGCAGTTTCCAGAAATTTGTTAAGGTTAGTGTCAAGCTCAGGCTGATTTTTCCCACAGACTTACATCATCAAGATATGCGTACACTTCAGACATTTCTTCTTTATGTATTTTAGAATGAACAGCCCTTTGAAAAGCTGCATCGCCATTTGTGACACCAAACGGAATACGTAGAAATTGGTATATGTCACGTTAGCCTCGAAAGCAGTGTAATGTCTCCGTCTTTTAACAATTTGATGCTAAGCACTCCTAAGATCGAGGGTGCTGAAGATCAAATTTTTATAAACTTCAGCAAGTATTTCTTCTATGTTGAAACTGAGTAAGCATCTAATTCCGTAAATCGGTTAATAGTTTATGCATAGTTTATGACCATTCTTTCCTTGTGATTATTATCTTTGATTATGAGCATTTGGACTCGCCAAGGGGAGTTGCTGTATTCAATAATACCATCTGAAAGTAATTTTATAATTTCAGTTTTAATAAACAACAAATCTTCAGGAAAGTGCTGGATTGACCTAATAGCAATAGGTCGGCAGTCTGAAGTGAGATTAGTAAAAAGTTGTACTGGTGGACATTAGCTTGAACAAGACTACATATTTTGAGAGGGTGTCTGATCCTCCAAACGTTAATTCTAACGTGTCATAAAGCTTGAGAAAATTATATCCAACTATGACATCAGCATGCACATTTTTGAATACAGGAGATGTATGTTTTTGTAGGTGTGCCCTTGGATGCATAAGTTTACAGAACAATATCTGACATCTTTGGCAGATAAGTTTAGTAAAGCTATATTAATCTGTTCATTCGAAGGAGTTATTTGGAGACCACAACGTTTAGCAAGAGAAAAGTCTAGCTAAAAGTATTTCCAGTATCAATGATACAGTTAGCATCTGCAGCGCATTAACATTTATAGGAATAATAACCTTATCTAAACCAGATTTAGTAGTAGGAGATATGATGTGATAGACAACTACTAGCATTTTCTGCTGGACTATCTTCAGCAGTGGTGGATGACACATTGGTGGCAGTGGATTTACTTTTACAAACCTTTGAATATTGTCCTCGTTTCAAACAGTTTTTACAATTTATCCCATAAGCAGGACAATTAATTCTGCTGGTTGTACGCCTCTGCAGAAGTAGCATTTGTACTTAGTTTTAGTAGTAGATACAGAAGTTGCATTAAAAGTAGAACACTAAATTCACATACATAGGTGGAGTTATAAAACTAGCATTTTCTATGAGTTTTTGTCTAATAGTGTTTGGAAGCCAATCCATGAATAAAAGCGCATCTAATAACCTTCTTTGTTTTCTTTAGCTGCCACGGCTTGTAACTTGTAGTCTTTGGCTAGCTTTTCTAATATCAGTAGGTACTGATCTATCGATTCGCCCAAGTTTTGTCTAAGAGTTGCTAAAAGATGACAAACGTACACCAAATTCTTTGACTTTATGTAAATTTTATCTTAGACTGAATTAACCTGCCTCCAAGGTTTTACAATTGCTAATTGGGCCAAATATACCAGGACTAACATGGTTTATCAATATGTGTAACTTTAAAGTCTCTGTTAGTTTTGCATTACTTTCTTCTGCCTACAAACAATTTTCAAAAGCACTCTTCCAGTACATCCATTCTTATGTTGCTAAACTCGAGTTAGCATCCGTATCAAACGGTCTGGCCTTAAATACTTTACTAGACTCTCCATTGGTGTTTTTCTATTTAGTTGAATAAATTGTAATGCAAAGAGCGCTAAATGTAGACATTTTTCAACTAAATACAACAGAGTTTGTATCAAATTAACAACTTCAAAAATTTGACATTTCAAAACATATGTGATTTGAAAGATCATAAAACATAAAGCAGTCTTATTGCCACAAAAGTACGGCCAGAGAAAAAGTAAAACAAATAATGATGCAAATTAGTGGTTATAAACAAAACAAAGTGGATGTTTATTAATTAATTGTGTATTATTCATAGAAAATACATTACACCCAACTACAAATCCTGCAACTTTTAACCATCGTTTCGATTATTAATTTATTCTGCTACTGGAAAAGAAAAAAATTAATATGTGATATGTAGTGTACATTCAACCCAAAGGGTTTTTTGATTTGCTACATGTGTTGATGATGCTTTTTAGTTCGTATATTTTTCGGGTCCATGTTTGCTGCCGTGAGCTGTATGTATATAATTTTAGATATATAAATTTTTCTTGGTGTTTTAAACATCCAAAATTTCAAAAAAATTTACGTGTTTTACTATGCCAGCATAACATTTTTAAAAATAATGTAAATCAAAAGCAACTGCTATTATATAACCTGTTGGTGTAAAATCTGTAGGATGCAGATTAGTATCTTATAAACACATTAAACCCAAATTAAAAATTTAATTTACACACAACAAATTCATATTGTGGAAATGAATTAAGTGAAATATGGGTATGAGATAAATGTAAAGGTTCACCTGGACAGAGGAACAGGCCATCATCTTTTTCGACACACTGACTTTAAATATGGACATCATTATTCCTTCATTTAAACAAACTCTGCAGATTTTACTAAAATCATACTCCATGTCCTTCCAAGCTGGTAGTGTGTCATTTAGCATTCTGTAACATTAAATATTTTGTGCTTTATATCAAATTTACCAAAAATTAACTGCTATATATTTTAAAGCAATATAATAAACAACGGTATGTTCAGACCTTTAAAAATTTATTTATTCTTCCACAATACGAATATATTAAAATAAGCTAATAAAAATTAACAACACTAACCTAAATGTTATTCTATTTAAATTAAATAAATAATATCTATCGACTACCAATATTTAGAGTTAAAGCTGAAATCCCTAGCTTGATGTAGTGATTCTTACATAATGCATGTGGATACCGTTGAGTTTGTATCTTATTCTGAAGATACGTTCTCTACATAAGTTGATGCTGTCCAATTAAATTCTAAAATAGAACACGTCTTTATTTTCTGAATTAAAAAATATTTATTTGTAATTTTTTTATTTATTTAAGTGAATTGTTATTACCTCATATATCTTATTTCATATCTAGCCGCACCTTTCTTTTTTGGTATAGTAACTATGTTACGTTTATTTTCGGCATAAATTAAAATACACCTCTTTCCTTTTAATTCATTATCCATGGATATAGATTCAGTTTTTACTTTTCAATACTCCAATACCATCCTGTATATTTCACCTTCTTACACCAAGTCCGTTTATTATATATTCAATGAAATTCATTTGCTGCGAATTTGGAAAGTTTTCGTTCTAAATGAAACAGTCTGTACTTTGTTTTAGATGTCCGCTGGTTTGCTACATATTCTGATAACGTAAAATTACTTCCTAAATGCTACGACCTAGAAATTCGTCGAAATAAGGTATCGTACTGTTTGATAAGTGTTTCGAATTTCTAATCACCTCTTGGCATGTTATGATAACGCGAGGTTTGAATGTTGAATTTTGCTTTCAAAAACGAATTGAATCTGATGCTGCAGCTCGTGTTTGATAGTATTTTCGATTTACTGGTTCTGGTACTTCAAGAGCGATGCACGTTTTTTCTCTTGGTGACAAGTAGCGGATATCTTGGGTCCATGGTAAGTTTTCCCGCGCTTACTCATACTAATAAGATTATCTTTTAGCTCTTAAGTATGGGCCAGTTGGCCTGTGGCAACAAACAGTCGGGTCTACATATAAAACAATTTGGCCCACAGTTAAGAGCTAAAAGATAATTTTATTAGTATGAGTAAGCGCGGGAGAACTTACCGATGTACCCAAGATATCCGCCACTTGTCAACAAGAAAAAAAAACGTGCATCGCTCTTGAAGTACCAGAACGAATAAATCGAAAATACTACCAAGCACGAGCTGCAGCATCAGATTCAATTCGTTTTTGAAAGCAGAATTCAACATTCAAACCTCGCGTTATCACAACATGCCAAGAAGTGATTAGAAACTGGAAACACTTATCAAATAGTACGATACCTTATTTCGACGAGTTTCTAGGTCGTAGCATTTAGGAAATAATTTTACGTTATCAGAATATGTAGCAAACCAGCAGACATCTAAAACAAGGTACAGACTATTTCGTTTAGAACGGAAACTTTCCAAATTCGCAGCAAATGAATTTTGTTGAAAATATAATAAACGGACTATTGTAAGAAAGTGAAATATACAGGATGGTGTTGGAGTATTGAAAAGTAAAAACAGTATCTATGTGAATGGATAATAAATTACAAGGAAAGAGGTGTATTTTAATTTATGCCGAAAATAAACATAACAACTATGGTGTTATGTTTGAAATTTTTGAGTATCTCGTTTGTGGCATACATATAACTTACAAGTTGGAAGAGACTTGCGTCGCCAGCAAAAAAACGAAACGAGATCAAGAACATTAGGATTTCGCCAACATATGTCCTCAGGTTCGGAATGGGCATAGATTAATGTCACCCTCTTTTGGGCAGTTTTCTGCAAAACAGGAACAGTAGGGGTGGAGTAGTCGTCGCACGAGGATGAGAAAGTGGTGGCAAGGGTAGTTTAGAAAACTCAAAACGCGTCATAGAAAGAAGTTGTTTGTTTTTAGAATTGGTGGTAAGAAAGTCAACGGTAGAAAAGGAAAACGTATTGTCTGTACGAGAATCAACTTTACAAAAAGAAACACAAGCAGAGCACACTACCGTTACGTTAGATAAAGGGACAGAAGCAGATAAAATTTTATCGACGTTAGATGAAGGACTAGCAGTATCCCAGTTAGGAAAGAGAACAGCATTGGCTGTAGCAATATCTACCTTAGGAAAAGGAGCAGAATCCGATAACACCTCAGTAACATTGCATAAAGGAACAGAATCAGGTAGAATTTCGTCAACCTTACAAAAACAAACAGAATCATGAAGAACTTCAACAACAATAGATAAAGGAACATCAGCTAAAAGTTCATTAACCTTAGCTAAAAAAACAGAAGCAAGTAGAACTTTGTCAACATTAGATAAAGAAACACAATCAAAAAGAATTTTGTCAACATCAGAAAAATGAGTAAGAGCAGGTAACGTTTCGTCAACGTCCGATAAAGGAGTAGGATCAAGTAATACTTTATTACTGTTAGACAACGGAGTAGGAACAGACAAAACTTCAGCTACAATAGGAACTGATTCCTTGACAATAGTAGATGGAGAAACAGGATCAGGTAAAACTTTGAGAACAACAGCACCAGACATTATAGCTACAGGATCCCTAACTTAGGACCTTCTCTACCCGTATTAGAAGTTATCGTCACTTAGCTATAGAGCAGACACGACAGAAATTTCTTGAGTTGAATCATTTAAGAAAGCAGGAACAGGTAAGATTTTGACAAAAACGGCAACAGGCATTACGATACAGGTTCATGGACTTCAACAGGGCCCTCTCTGACTGAATTAGAAATTATCCTCACTTTAGCGACATTGGTGCTTGCAGACACGACAAGAATTTCTTGGGTAGAATCATTTAGGAAAGCGGGAACAAACTCTTGAGAAGTAGCTGCAAGTCACTAATTCGATGTATGGGTTGCAATGGTAGTGAAGGCACAGTTTGGGGTGGAAGTGAAAACGTAGGATCCATTTGATCATCTTTTGAATCTCAACGGACAGAAGAAATTTGGTTCCTGTTAGTAGAGGTTCAGTTAGTAGAAGCGTGATAGCCGTAACTATCAATATTATAATTTGAACACACATATGGTTGAAAAGGATAGGATGTGCTGGTAGTATGGCGAGCAGAAGGAGGTACAGAAAACTATGTAGAACTAGAGACCAAAGAAGTTTTGTTCGACGCTATATTTGCCGAAGAAGGGTATGTTTGGTTAGCAGCAGCAGGATGACCAGGATGAGATACAGAAGAGGACGTAGAGATAGCAGCAGAAGAGATTTAGCTCCTAGAGCTGAGAACAGAATTTGAAGTATGATTTGAAGATACAGAAGAGGACGTAGAGATAGCAGCAGAAGAGATTTAGCTCCTAGAGCTGAGAACAGAATTTGAAGTATGATTTGAAGACCTATTAGTAGTAGAATGACAATGTAGACAGTTGTGGCGAGAAACTCTCTTATGTTCGCAAGCATAACAATGCAGTACTTGTGGCCTAGTACAGTGGGGAGAATTATGTCCCGTTTGATCACAATTGAAGCACGTTATAGGATTAGCAAAAGTAGATGACGAAGTAACAAGAGAAGAAAGGTTGGGTCGATTGACTGGTGTAGAACGACTAGAGACAGGATTAGACCCACGGAACTAAACCGAAGGAAATGCTGTAGCATCTGATTTATAAGCAAGGTCTGGTTCCAACAAATGCGAAGCAGCGCTGGAAGGTGGTGGTGAAAACGTGTCTACGAAGTACTTGCTAAATTCTAATCTTTTCCCTAAGGATAGTATGTTATAGTTTCTCCACTACCTGGTGAAAGTTTATACGGTCGGTAAAACAGTTACTAAAGTTCATAAGATACATCGCGCAACGCAATGAATAAAGCGAGTGACGCCTCTAGCGGAGGAAAGCGCGAACCTTTTACAGATCTGGCGCAATCATCTACCATGACGTCACCAATACAAAAGGTATATTGCGCAATAATTAGCAATATAAAAATTAAACAATTAAAGATAAACGAGAGTCATGTTAACAACAAATTATTCCGTTATAACATAAAATAAGCAAAGGAGTACTTACATAAGGGGTCCGGTATCCGGCGGAATTAGAGATCATCCGTCGACGCCATCATATGCGTGAGGAACAGCTCGGCTGGGATCCGGTATCCGGCGGAATTAGAGATCATCCGTCGACGCCATCATATGCGTAAGGAACAGCTCGGCTAGCTAACGGTAGACATGAGTCCTCCTCAGGCGTGAAGATCGGTACTCCCTAGGCGGCGGCAATTCTTACCTATGTAGGGATTTGACAGGAAGAAGGTATAGGTAGACAAACAAAAAGATAATTAGAGAAGGGATTTCTACATCGGTAAACCCTAAGATACGTTACCAGACAATCACGTGCACATAACTTCACGATCAAAGGCAAAATGGCCACGATTAAGCGCGTCACCCCAACTCCTTGTCTCGTATTGCCCTAACCCTCTAGGGATATGCACACTACGCAAACTCACTACCATGACGTACGGAAGTTACCGCCTAGTTCATTTAAAAAGTTCCCGCGTGCCGCGTATTTGAAAATTATGGCGGGAAACTTCCGTATATCAAAAACTAAACTACTAACGTACATGCACGTAACAATCGCGACAAAGCCACAAAAGAAAAAACTTAAAAAAAAGAAAAAGTCTGTTAGCACAGTAACAGCTTAAAATCTAAGTCCTAACTACCCTACATAAACCCTAACTTAAAACCTACAAAATGTTTATATAAGGCGCCACCTGGTTTTTCGACCGATAACACGTCTACCGAAGTACCAGGAAACGGAATAGGTAGCCCGATAGTCTGTGACTACACTAATTACCGACAGCACAAATTTGTCGGGGAGCATGAAACACTACTTAAACTAAAACAGGTGCGACAAGTCGCCTAACCTATCTAAACCTATCTAACTAAGGCTAACATAAAAGTTCTTATGTGCAAACACACATGAGTGTTGCATTAAAACTATTTTTCCTTTGGCAAGAAGTGCCCAAATTTAAAAATGTTCCTGGAGTGCGTCACTTGCACTCTAGCAAATTTTTGTTACTGGTACTTTGGTTTCCTAATGATGCACATTTAAAACTTGTCCATGACATAATTGTGAATCAACAAATTTACCAAAAGTACCGCCTACTAAATCCTTATATGCTAACCTGACAAATTACATTTCTAAATCGGGTTACCTTTTTCACTTAAATTTCAGAAGAAAAAAAAATAATTCCCACGTCTGGTCATATATACCACACGTTAGGACGATAAATAGATAAGATAAGATCTCAAATTGATGTTAAAGATAGTAGATAAGATAATGTTATTAAGCTTAAGTTGTTATCCTCAAAGGTAATGAATAAGATAACGGTATTAAGCCTTAGTTGTTATTTGAGATACTCGATAAGATAACACGATATTAAGCTAAAGTGATTATAAGAGATAGCAGGTAAAGTAACACGAATTTAAACAAAAGTTATTACTAAAGATAACCGGTAAGATAACGCGAAATAACTCGGAGTCATTCCTAACGGTAGTCGGTAAGATAACGAGAAATTAAACCAAAATTATTACTAACGGTAGTCAATAAGATAACGATATTAAACCTAAAGGTATTATCGAAGATAATAAAGAAGACAAAGATATTGGCCTAGTTATTACCCAAGACAATGATAACACAAATAGAGTGGCTCCAGTAGAGCCGTTGAAATGGGATTGACCCGTGCCCTCTAAAAAGAGAAACCTGTGAAGAAGGTCCGTTCGCAAGAACAGCACGGGGGACCGGCAAAGACCTTTGGGTGCATTCCTGCACCCGGCGTTGATCGATATCGGTGAAACTATCACCCGATATCCACACGGTATATAACGATATACACATTCACTCACACATTCACACACTCATACATACCTTCACTGCCAGAGCCCATGCACTGACAGCGGCACCGCATGACCCCACGAAAGATTCGCAGAGACCTGGTCCAGGTGTCTGTGAAAACCTCCCGCGCAACCACACGGTGACTAACAGAAATGAAAAGGCAGTAGAAACAGGAACGGTAAAAAGAAGGAGGTTGGTTTTGGGTGCATAAGAGGCACCTCAGGTAGAAGAAAGTAGAGGAAGGGCTCGCATTGAGCAAAAGCGACAGAGGAAAGGTGGATAGCAAAGCGCTACTCAACCAGCCAGTGTGGTCAGTAGCTCGGAATGAGGGAACATCATTTTTATGTGGCAGACGGGTGTTCCGGGACAAGAACAGGTCCACCGAGAGAAGAATAAGGCATAGCGGAGATAGCGGGTTAAGAAAAAGTATAGTTTTTGGACAAGCGTCCGAGAGAAAGTAAAGAGTTGTCCCTATTAAACACAGCGCAGTCTGAAGGACCACCTGCGATATTGATCCGACAAGATAAGATATAACATATGTTAATATTCACTAGGCTCCTAAGAGAACTAGTGCGATCATTTTCCTAACGAGTACATTGACTACGATAAGAAAATCAGACAAAGGTAGACACGACAACTTAAAAGTATCATTACAGATACAAACACACAAAAAGAAACTGTTTTAAGGTAGTATTTCATAACGGTAGCACCCTAAACACACAAAAATGCCCAATTATAAGCAGTTACATACAGGTACACTGTCCCCATATGCCAAAACAACCGAGAATTTAATAAGATAACAATAAAAAGCAAAAGCATCTTACCACAAAGTTCAATAAAAAACAACGAAAAAAATGTTTATAAGTTATGTAGAAAAAGAAAGAAATAATGATGTAGTACAATGTAGGCGACTGCAATAATTCAGAAGAAAAACACATGGAATAGGCAATCCTAGTTTTTTGCAACTGCGAATACGAACTATTTCTTACAATGGCATAGGCCGCGTCTCCTATGTGAGTCCAAAGAAGAAAGCATTCACTCAACATCAGCTAAAACCAATCATAAAAATTCAATGAGTTATTTCACCCAAAGTTACGACAATTACCACACAATTAAACCATATAAGAGAAATACTAAAAACCGAACAATATGTAGTAGGAAAATTTTAAGGGTTAATTAAATGAAACGACAGAGTTATATTTGGGGGTGTAGAGGATGAAGTAATATATAACTAACGGTATGATCAAGAAAAAGTCAAGCAAAAGAAAAAGATAGGTGATTTAAGGGAAGTAAAGTTAAACGTGTAAGAAATTATATACTGTATGAGAGGAGGAATAAGTAATTAAAATTAACTAATTGATGGTGATAACGGAAAAATATTAGGTAAATAGTGAGGAGAATGGAACGTGAAAAACTTAAGTAGCATTTGGGTCGGCAGAGAATGGCTTAAGGTCTTTAATATGCCACCTGCCTTGGCGTTTTCCTTCAGCATCCTGAAGTTCGTAGATAAGGGGACTAATGACACGAATGACCTTACAAAGAATGAATTTAGGGGCTAATTTTGAAGAGAATTTCTTAGATGCATCCGATAAGACATAGTTCTTTTTCCAAACTTGTTCGCCCAAGGCGAAGGAAATATTTCGTTTACGTAAGTTATAATAGTCCTTGCTCTTTTCGTAAGCTTTTAACAAATTTTTTCTAACGCCGTTAAAGATAGAAGGTAATGACCGTTGGTCCTTGTCCCAACGTACTTTATCGTCAAATTCGATTACGTTAGTATCGTCAGGCACTAAACCATAGTAACTCCCATCGATTGGGGTATATCTTCCAAAAACAAGAAAAGACGGAGTGAATTGGGTTGCTTCGTGTTTAGATGTACGCAAAGCTTGGGCAATTTTAAAGATATGTTCATCCCATGTAGTATGGTCTGAATCAATATAAGACGAAATAGCGGTAATTAACACTCGATTTACTCTCTCGGTAGGGTTTACTTGGGGTGATATTTTGCGTTAAACCAAATTTTTTGTACTTTGTAACTTTTAACGAAATTCTGAAAATCTTTAGAGATAAATTGTGCACCATTGTCACAAAGGATAATCTGAGGGACACCAAAGATAAGAAAGACATTCTGTTCTAGAAATTTAATTATAGCTGCGGAGGTAGCTTTACGTAAGGGTTGCACCATAACAAATTTAGAAAACCAATCGGTAACCACTAAAAGATATTGATTACCTCTTTTCGATCGGGGGAGAGGTCCTAATAAGTCAAGCGATATTAATTGAAAGGGATAAGATACACGTTTAAAGTTACCCATTAAACCAGGGCGAGCATCTTGTGAACTCTTATGGGAACCACAAATTTTGCAGCTCTTAATGTAGCGACAAACAGATTGCTTAAGTGTAGGCCAGTAATATAATTCAGATATTTTGGCGAGAGTTTTCGTAACACCAAGGTGTGCAGCTAAGGGATCGTCGTGACATAATTTGAGCACCTCACTGCGATTTGCAGTGGGCACGACAAGTTTCCATTCAGGTGTATTCGATATTTTATGTGGGGACGAGGATACAAATTTATACAGTCTATTATTAGTTACTCGAAAGGTAGGAAATTTGTCAGGATTATCGGAAACTTTTTTAATCATATTGAGGTACCAGGTATCCAGAATTAAATTTGGAAGGTTTAGAGAAACAACATCTCGAGATAAGGCATCAGGTACGATATTTAATTTGCCAGGCCTATGCCTAACGTCAAAAGTAAATTGGGATATACGCAAGTTCCATTTTGCCAAACGACCTGCGGGCTGTTTCAAGTTATTAAGCCACGTGAGTACTGCACAATCAGTGATTACGGTAAAGTGTGTACCTTCGACATATCCTCTAAATTTCTCGATGCCAAAGATAACGCCCAATAGTTCCCGTTCGGTAGCAGAGTATTTTTGTTCGGCAGAAGTTAAGGCACGGCTCGCATATGCGATTGGATGTTCTAAACCATTGCTTACCTGGAATAACATTGCACCTAACCCAGTAAGTGAGGCATCGGTTTGTATATAAAACTTATCATCGAAATTTGGTGAGATTAAGATAGGTGCTGAAGTGATTAATGTTTTAATTTGTTCGAAAGCCTGTTGAGATTCTAAATTCCACTCGATAGTTTGAGATTTATTTTTATTTTTAATTAAAGCGGTAATTGGTGCAGATATAGTTGAAAGATTGGGTAGAAAAATGCGATAGTAGCTAATCATTCCTATTAAACGTTTGATTTCGGTAACAGTTTTAGGTGTTTTAAATTTAGTAATGGCATCAACTTTAGCAGGATCGGCTCGTAAGCCAGTCCCATCGATAATAAAACCAAGAAATGTGAGGGATGAACGACAAAATTGAGACTTTTCCCAGTTTATCTTAAAACCTGCTGCGTTTAAACGTTCTGCAACTTCATTTAATGTGACGATATGTTCATCGAAAGAACTTGAGATAACTAAGATATCATCTAAAAACACAAAGGCACGTTCTTGATGTAAGATAGGACCTAACGTTTGATCCATAGTACGTTGTAAAGTTTGTGGAGCGTTACAGAGACCAAATGGCAAAAAATTATATTCGAAAAGACCTCGGCCTGGGACACAAAAAGCAGTTTTTTGACGAGAAGATAAGTCGAGAGGTATCTGATAAAAAGCTTGTCTAAGGTCGATAGATGAGATAAATTTTGCGTTTCGAAGGCGGCTTAAAATCGAGTCAGTTCTAGGTAGAGGGTAAGCGTCTGGAACAGTCACAGAGTTCAACTTTCTGCCATCAAAACAGACACGCCATTCGTCATTCTTTTCCGAACTAGTAATACAGGAGAGGTCCACGGTGAATTTGAAGGAGAGATAACACCAGATTCTAACATTTTGTCTATTTCAGCATGTAAATGCTTTTGTAAGGCAGGCGATAAGGGATATTGACGTTGCTTAAAGGGAAGGGCATCACCTGTAGAGATAACGTGTGTTGCCGTTGTAACACAACCAAGTTCAGAGGTATTAAGTTTGCGAAATTTGTCGATTGTAGCGTTAAGGGTTACATTTTGGGAATCAGTAAGAGAGATTTTGTTAGATATTCCTGTAGATGCACAGGAGTTCGTTTTAATGGAGGTTTGCCATGAAAAATCCTGAAAGTAAAGTGACAGATTAAAAAGTTTACAGAAATCAACGCCTAGTAGAAAAGGATACGCTAATGCAGGGACAATCAAAAATAAAACCTCACGTTCAAGAGATTCTACTCGAATTTTTAACTTAAGGGAGCCGGTTACATGTATTTGATTATCGTCAGCTAAATTTATGGAAGTTTTTTCGGGAATAATTTGAATTTTGATATTTTGTTGAGATAATTGATGTAAACCTTCGTTATTTATAAGAGAACATGAAGAACCTGTATCCAGTAAAGCAATTACATTTAAGGAACCAATTGAGATAGATAAGTGTGGACGGTTATCGAAGGGTTTTTAACGAGTTCTGAAACGGCAGCAGTTTTTTTATGATAAAAGGAATTGACGGTTTGTAACCACTTAGACCACTCGGCTGGGGTAGTATAGCACAATTCCTCTAATGAAGGTAAGTTATTTTGTACATTAATAGTAGCGGTATTATTATTAGATAAATTTAATGACGGTACAACGTTAGAAGTGGTTTTATAATTTGAATTTATTGGCGTCTGTGTCCGTTGGATGATTGGTGTTGAGGGCGATTTTGGTTTCTTGAGATATTCACACCCTGATTTGAAATATCTCGACGGGAGTTTCCCGATACGTTAGGATTACAGTTGGTGCAGTTAGATTTGTAAATATTTGCGCGACCACAACCATAACAAAAAATATTTCTAGGGTATGTGCAGACAGTATAGCTATGTCCACTTCGCTTGCAGTTCCAACAGGTAAGTGAGTTATTAGTTACGGTAGGAGGAACGTTAAGTGTAGATACTTTACGGGAAGCTCGAACTTGGCAAGCTAAATCAGGTTCTAGAAGACCAGATAGTTTCTCGGGCGGTGGCCGATATTTGTCAATTCTTGACCTCACTTCTTGAAGAGAACGACATAGGTCTTTAAAGTGAGCTAGCGAAGATATGGGCTGTAATGCCAAACGTTCTGAGAAATAGGGGTTTAAATTTCTAAGTAATTGATCGATAATTTCGGATTCGGAAGGTTTTTTGTCGAGTCTGCTATATAAAGCTTCTAATGAGGTAATAAAAGACACAGCATTTTCGTCAGGACCTTGGGTTCGGTTACGTATTTCGTTCCAAAGGTCGTTAATGTAGCCATAAGGTAGGAAATCTCGTTTTAAACAGGCAACTAACTCCTCCCAGGTAGAAATTTGGTGTCGTATGTTTCTGTACCATATTAACGCTGAGTTTGAGAACAAGTCACCAGCTGAGACAAATAGGTCCTGGTCTGTACACCCGCGAGAGATTTTAAAATCATTGATACGATCAAGAAAGGATGATAAAGAGACCTTCGAATCAAACCCTTCGAAAGTGAGACCCCATTTGTATACAGGTATAGGTTTTCCTAATGGTTTAGGTTCGGCAAGCACAAGATTTGAAAAAGGTAACGATATATCTACGTCTGCATTAGGATTAAGTCTTTCTAGAACAATCCCTTCAAGCAATAACACCTCGGACAACAAACTTTGTTTAGATTGAGTCGCTTGGTCGTCGTTATATAAAGATAATAATTCAACACGCTGTTTGACGTGAGTTATTCTCGAAGTCAATCTCCCTAGCTCGATATTAGTAGCAGCAGGATCCGTTCTATTTATTATACCCGATATATCATCTAAAGATAATTTAATTTCCGATACGTTGAGGGGCCAGTCGCCAACGGGGTTCTTTAAGGTAACAATGCCCTTCGTTTCCTGTGCCAAAATGGCTCTGAGTTGAGATCTCCTATCATTCTGATTGCTAGCTGCGATAATGTTCCTACACTCCAGCTCGTAGATCAATTCGAAGGATTTTAAATGTGAAACGTTCATTTTGAATAGAATATTCAAGACACGATATATAAAATATAAAATAGTTAAGCAATTCGGGAGGTAATAAACGTTACAGCTACTTTAAATTAATAGGATACGGTATTTAGGGGAGGAACCTTGTTAGAAACGTCACCGATAAAGAATAATATGCTAATGTTAAAGCGTTAATCAATCAACACACTAAAGAAACACATTTAGGGTGTATGCAGGTAAAATCAATGTTCAATTAAATACATATTTTATAGATAATTACAGAAAGGCTTTCTAAAATAGAAAATGGACGCAGGTGATATGTCATTTAACCTATAAAGCAACAACGTATAATCAAACACTTCTTAAAAAGATATAATAACCGATTTATTTCACTCAGTGTTTTTTAAACACAAAATTTTCTTGTAAAGGTATAAACCATAATGCGGTTTTTAGAATGTAACATAAAAGTTTCGAAAAACCTGTCTTCTAAAGTTAAAAAAGCAACAAAAGTTATATTTTTAATAGATAATCTTGTAATAACTGTATTTAAAGGTATCCAAACAAGATAAATGCTTAATAAGGAGATATATCCTTCATAAGTTACAAGAAAAAAGCCCTTAATTTAGAAAATACACCATGTAATGCATTATTTAACCAATAACCATAAAAATCCATAGTTTAACCTTACATAAAAAGGTATTAAAAGGCAATTTATTTCAGTACGTTTGTAACATAAGGTTTCTTTAAAACGAGTTTAAATATTAATTTACAGGTAAATGACAAACATTTTTTTTATAACACATGAGATAATTTTAGGTGCAATTTTTTATTTAGCAGCAAGGGTTATATTTTACTGATACAAGGTCGATAACTATTAAAGCAACCGGTATTTAAAAAAATGCAATTACTGTAAAAATGCTTATTTGTACTTACTTGAGAAAATGAGGTTAATAAACATCCCTATAAAAATTTGCAGTTTTATATAAACACTACACACGCGTTTTCAGACAAACAACACATATTTTAGGCACTGTAGTTATGAACAGCATTTTTTTAGTTACATTAAGGTAAATAGAATGACGTTTTTTTAGATAAAACTATTTATTACAATGACGGTTTTTAGTTACGAACGCAATCTGTCAATTCTGAAAATTTTCTGGGGGAATATTCACAAGGTGCCAACTGAAATTAAAAGCCACAGATATCTTAGTGAACATAGATAATGAATTTATTTAGGTGAAAAAGCCTGTTTAAAATTAATCTATACATTCCATAGGTATAGTACCACCTAAAATAACACATTGGAGCGCCATTGTTATAGTTTCTCCACTACCTGGTGAAAGTTTATACGGTCGGTAAAACAGTTACTAAAGTTCATAAGATACATCGCGCAACGCAATGAATAAAGCGAGTGACGCCTCTAGCGGAGGAAAGCGCGAACCTTTTACAGATCTGGCGCAATCATCTACCATGACGTCATCAATACAAAAGGTATATTGCGCAATAATTAGCAATATAAAAATTAAACAATTAAAGATAAACGAGAGTCATGTTAACAACAAATTATTCCGTTATAACATAAAATAAGCAAAGGAGTACTTACATAAGGGGTCCGGTATCCGGCGGAATTAGAGATCATCCGTCGACGCCATCATATGCGTGAGGAACAGCTCGGCTGGGATCCGGTATCCGGCGGAATTAGAGATCATCCGTCGACGCCATCATATGCGTAAGGAACAGCTCGGCTAGCTAACGGTAGACATGAGTCCTCCTCAGGCGTGAAGATCGGTACTCCTAGGCGGCGGCAATTCTTACCTATGTAGGGATTTGACAGGAAGAAGGTATGGTAGACAAACAAAAGATAATTAGAGAAGGGATTTCTACATAGGTAAACCCTAAGATACGTTACCAGACAATCACGTGCACATAACTTCACGATCAAAGGCAAAATGGCCACGATTAAGCGCGTCACCCCAACTCCTTGTCTCGTATTGCCCTAACCCTCTAGGGATATGCACACTACGCAAACTCACTACCATGACGTACGGAAGTTACCGCCTAGTTCATTTAAAAAGTTCCCGCGTGCCGCGTATTTGAAAATTATGGCGGGAAACTTCCGTATATCAAAAACTAAACTACTAACGTACATGTTTAAGTGCAAATTCGATTTGCACGTAACAAGTAGTTGTGAAATAGAAGTAAGGTCGATTAGTGCTAATGCAGACTGATAGTACGGGACTAGATTGCGTCACATAATCTCCAATTGTTGGATTTCCGATGAGGGAGTGGATAGGCGTAAAAATAAGCTTTGCATTGTTGCCATGAATAGACCAATGGTTTCGGTAGGATCCATAGTTCGAGAATTTATTTCGTCTAATAGGCGATTATTATAATTCACGGGTAGGAATTCGGCGTTTAATAAAGTAACAACGGCTTCCCAACATTTGCTGGAACGCTGATGTGCTCGGAAGAGAAGTAAAGCCTTTCTACTACGTAATTCCGGAGTAAAAAAAAAAAGTTGCTGAGCAGAAATATTACGCGCAACACTGAGTTGTTTTATACGAATCAAGAATTTCGGTAGAGAACCTTCACTTGAAAAAGAGACATTCAGTTTAGCAGGCGGATATCCTTTAGTAGGGGTCATAGTATTGACGGTAGTAGAGGTATCTAATTCTCCTTCGGAATCAGAAGAAAGATAAGAAACTTCTCCGGTGACGGTGGCAGCTACATTAAGAGTTTGTGGGTTGGAAGAAGGCTGTTGAGTAAAATCTGCAAAAGTAACACGCTTGAATTTTCTAACACTCGCTTCAACATCAGAACGAATGGTCTGTAAAGCGAATAATAATTTATTTTTCGTAAGGGCTTCTTCCTCAGAGGTAGCCACTATCAACTCACAACATCGCTGAATGTGTACCCATAAGGAGCGTAAACAAGCAAACTTATTATCAGTAACATCTCCTGTAAAGTCGACAGAAGACGATCCAAGTTTAGTAAGCACACGTTTAATAGCCTCATGATCCTCTGTAAACGTAATAGTATAAGGGCTAGAGGTCATTTCCACGTGAATCGCGTTGCGGACGGCTTTACGCAACCCCTCGACTTTAATGTCAGAGTTAAACCCTCGAGAGGATAATTCATATTGGAGTTTGAGTTTTAACAGCCTAATCACATCCAATCATCACGTAACCATTCTGGCAACAGAACGACGCTCTGTATATCAGAGTAATGCAAAATTACTAACCTCAGCTGAATAAACTATAAAATATCAGTGAAACGCAACAAAATGATTGTATTCAATACGAAAGTAACAAAAGGACTAAATTTCATAAGAGTACTAAACGTAAAAGAACAAAGTCACTAAAATCAGAAATAGGGAGCCAGAGTTTTTAAAGGGTATAGAATCACCAGCGAAAACACAAGTCTGGTAATCCGAAAGAAAAAAATAACGACAATGGTAGAGGGTTTCTGTATAACCAGGAAACAAACAACTAGATCAAAATACTAGGGTGTAAACACTCAATTAATAGAGAATTATTGTGTAGCGACGAGGAAACCCAGATTTAAAATAAACTGACAGGGTAACCATAAATAAAAATCTAAACGGGTATAGTGGTCAAAGCGAATAGTTGCGTCTACAAATAAAATTAAACAAATCAAAGTCGAAAGAAAAAGAATCTAAGCCAACACAAAAAATCGGGCCCCACGCCAGGGCGTCAAAATTTGTGCTACTTACCTCGAGATAACCTGAAATACAAAAACAAGAATGATCGGGCTGAATCGGCAAGTTGGCGGGGCATAACCAATATAAAAGTAAAGGATATGCCTGAAATAAAAGCACACATTAATTTAGAACAAAAGAACCATGTAACAGAAAAACGTCTAATTAGGCAACATGTTACATGAAAAAAAGGAAAACCCTCGCTTAAAAAGCACTACTCCTTTCGTTTGAAATACATTTCAAAAGAATTTCTATAGTATAAAATAAAAGGTATGACAGCAACATTGTATAATACCTTCCTAAATTTCCCACTACTAATTTAGATGGTATCGTCTCCAGGATATACAAAAAAAATTAATTCGATAAAACCAGCAAAAGAAATGAACTACGGGTTGCTATTTAACCATCCACAAGTTTCCTATATAAACAAATTATTAGTTTGGATACAAAGTGCGCATTCCGTATTTGACAAAAAAAAAGCAAAAGAAAACTAAGCAGTAAAATTATTCAAACTAATCATAAAACTTGCGAGTTTCTTTTGACAAACGTTTTTGTTTTGTTTCAAAATTGCACATCGTACATGTAGCACTATTCTAATATTTATGTATAGCAACCAACAATAGTCCTACGTTTCCAAGTTTATGGGCACATAACTACATCAAACGTTGATAAAGGGTAATCTCTTGATGTACATACAAATCAAACAAGTCATATACTTGCACGTGTCTTGCTTCTTATCTTACACGCCAGCGGACGTGAATTAGCACAGAATCGCCACGGTAGTCAGATCCATTTACCCAATCACCATAACGGCAACAGCGATCTACGCGTAAAAAGCACCAGTTGGGCTCTGACAACGAACGGTCGGGCCTACATAAAAAACAATTTGGCCCACACTTCAGAGCTAAAAGATAATCTTATTAGTATGAGAAAGCGCGGGAGAGTTGGGAAATCTTGGCAGCCACAGGCAGCATGACCCCTTCTCAAAATACTAAATCTCTGTAAAATAGGAAATATAATTAGAAAACAACAGAAGGGGAACCGAGCTGTATTTAAGCTATAGAAATTTCAGGGAACTGTATAGGCTAGCTCAAAATAGAAATAAGTGGATGTACGCGTCCAACCAGTTTCAAGACGATAAACCTTGTTCGAAAGGATATATTGGAAAACTATTAATTTGGCAAATGTTCGAGGTTGGGGGGATCTTGGTAGCCGCAGACTGCTTAATCCCCTTCACAAACCACTGAAAATGTGTGAAATAGGGTATATATTGTTACGTGCCAAAATTTGGCACTAGACATTTTTTAGTTTAATTTTGATATGCGAGAGTTTCGCGCCATAAATTTGAAAGACTTGTGGCGCGTGTATTTCCGTCACGTCAGAAGTGCGTTTGGCGGAGATTCGCGTCAACGCGTGTGGGGGAAAAAAGTAGGGAGTTTCCGAAAGACGCTGGGAATTGGACTTTGCCTTTGAACGTCAAGAAGAGTGGTTGGGTTTTGGTATCGTATCGTCTCTTATCTTTGATTATGTAGATTTCCTTTGCCTTTTTTTGATTATCGTTCCCCAAACCCGTTCCTTATCGTACCTCTACATAGAAAAGAAGACAAATCTGGAAGCAACCTGGCCTAATAGCAGTCCACACCCTGAGATCCATCTTTAAATAATCCGGAAGGAAGCCCTGCAGTCGCTAGCCTGGAGCATTTCCGAAGGACGCCATGAGAACCATCTTTAAATAATCCGGAAGCGAGCCACGAGCAACCCTGAAGGAAGTAATTATGTGAGACGCTTAAATATTCACGTAAGTTCCCCGTGTGTGGGGTTTTTTATAATATATCTTATGAATTTTACATATTTCGTCATTTACGTGTAATAATTTGCATATTGTGTGACATCATTGACAGATGGGCGCGCTAATTTCTACATTATAGATTAGCGTTACCAACTGTCTTTGTGTCGCCTATACCGAGTTTACGGTAATATAAGATATATATATATATATATATATATATATATATTATATTATATTATATATATTATATTATATTATATATATTTAATATTATTATATTATATTAGTGACAACATAAATTTTGATGGGCGTTCCATGCAGGAAACCTACAGAGAATTATGCCACCCAATTTGTGGAGCTCGATTTGAACAGGCGAATTCACAGAAATATATATATATATATATATATATATATATATATATATATTACTCATATTTAGACCAGGGTAGAAAATTAAATAATCACATCAAATAATTTTAATCACCGTGTAGAAGCTTTGGGAAAAGATACATAACTCGCGTTATTAAATAAAAGCGTGAAGCATAAAAATTCATTCGTTTCATTAAAAATAAGAAATTTAAATCATGTACAAGACGCTTTATATCAAAAGAAGCAGTATTAAAAAGCTCTACGTATAATTTAATTATTCCTAGTAAAGAAACAAATAGAAATTACGTGCAAAATTTATATTAATTAACTCTATTTTAAGTAACCGGTATTAAACAAAACGTACAGATAATAATTAATATTTAGTTAGGATTCACTAAAATTTAAAGGGTATTAATTTTAATTGAAGTTAATTGAACCGTTAGTAACATATAATATCTATAAAAACTTGTAAAAACCCAATAAAATAAAGCTCTGAGAATTAATATTATGTTTGAACACCTGCGTAGTTTAAAAGTCACGTACGGCGAAAATGTTGCAGATAATTAATGGTTACAAAGAATCTTGTAGAAACCGTCGCTTATATTAACGGGAAGGCGCGATACGGGGTTATTTAACCCAGATAGTCCACATGGACTGAAATAATCGATAATAAAGAATATCAATTTGCACCAATAAGAACAGGGTAGATAGAGACAGATAATATGCGCAAGACCGCGACACATATAGTAAAAGGCGTAAGTAGAGCAACGTCATGGGGTTGCGATTGGTTGAAAGTAAAAGGCAAAATTTGAGAGGTAAAAATAACATTTCTGTAGAAAATCCAATTAGTTATTTCCAGACGTTGCGTGCCGTGTCGAAATTTCTGATATTTAACTGGGGCGAGTACAAAATTCGTAAAAATCGCATGCCGGGCTACGGAATGGGAACCGAGAATGCGAAATTCTTTAGAATTGTTCGTTTTGAGGACTCGACCGACAGACAGGCTAACCTCTATATATACCCAGGTGAATATGAACAAGCTCTCTTACATCTGCGACTTGATTCAATGCGTTAAACAGTGTTTTTTTAGTGTGATAGAATAATTTAAAAGTTTGCTCGTATATTTTGGTGATGTAAAACAGTTTGTTCTTTACGTGCTACCATGAATGTACTTTAGTGCACTTAGATACAAGGTAATAAAATTTAGTATTACTGTACCAATTAGTAAAATTTACAACGACAAATGAGTACACAAAAGTAGGCAGTTTTGGCGTATATTGGTGAAAGACGCATGAATTTCTTTGCTATTTTTCGGGGGTGTTAATAATTAAATGGTTCAAAAACGTGTGTGGATCCACGAAACAAGGGTCAGATATACACAGAGGAGTTCCGGAAAAGCCCTGAAACAACTTTAGATGAATGGTGATGGAGAAGATTTTAAAAGCGTTGAGAATCAGAAGCCGTAAATATAACTCAGTTGGAATGGTGTGATTAACAAAAGGGACGATGTACATTGAAGCTACGAGTGCAGTAACCTTCAGGTAAATTATACTATTTTGTTTGAACTTTGATATTTTGTGTGTGTTGAATAACTTTATAATTGATTTACTCAAAATGGACAGTAGTGAAATTGTACTAACAATAAAATTTTAATTTTAAGGTGAAATTTGCTTGTTTAAGTAGAAAGGGTATTTAGTATTGATGTTCTGGATTATGATGAAAATTTGGGTATGTCTTTGAGCTCAATTAGACGAACCTGGTTAATTAACGTAAAGGGTGGTAGATGCTCCTTTGTACTCAGACTCAGGTCTGCATATATTGTTATAGTAATTAGTAGGCATCCTACAAGGACTTTAATTCTGGATGCACATTAAAATGATAACAAATTTAAATCTTGAAATTTTCTGATACTGAAATTTATGCTGAATTTTAATTTTGAAATTTTAATGTATTGTGAATATTGATGTAAATAGAGTTAACGTTGATGTTTGTGGTAGGAATGTATTTGTTTTTTTTATGAATGAGGATGAAGGTTTAACTAGAGGAGCAGCCGAGGCGATTAACAGAAGAAAGTCAATGGACCAACACAGTTAAGGTAATGAATAGCTTTTTGTAGGATTCACAGCATTCTTGACATCCAATTCGTAGGGGCTCGATTCGAAAAGCGGAGTACCCGGATTTTGGTGGTATCACAGCATTCTTTGACGCCCAATTCGTGAGGCTCGATTCTAATACAGGGAAATCACAGCAATATATATATATATATATATATATATATTATGTAAGGGGGGGGTACAAGGCTTCTAAGGGTAGATTTGTGTTAAAAGGGGTGTATGCCAAACAATAGGATTAATATATCAGATCTAATAATTTAAAAAACTATATTTTGCTGTACTTTACGTGTGCTAAAGTATGTACCATTTTAGTTTGAAACATATGTGCCAAAAGGTAGACAACATGACTTTATGACGTTGATACAATGCACGGTACTTGAGGTTTTATACTGAGTTGATATTTTATGAGCCAGTGAAAGTACATTTGCCGTCGGAAAGCCGAACGCATTTATGGATATCTGCAACCAACAAAGCGTCCAGGTCGTGTGTAAATTATTTGGCTTTTCTTTTAATAGAATCAACTTTTGGACGAATTGTAAAATCAAAATTAAAAGTGAATAGAAGTGTAAAAGGTTATTGGAGATTTGTGAAGTGTTTTGGACCAATAGTAGAAATTAAGAATATTATAAAGACTGTAGTGAAGGTATTTTGGACACGAAAGGAAAGACGAATTGTCATTGGATATTGTATGTTTTAGAATTGTAATTCAAGTAAGCTAAGGTTGTTGATCTTATCGCTAAGCAAAATAAATAAAAAGATTCTAATTTTGATTATGTTCAGATAAAGACGTGTTTTACAAAACCTGCGTTAAAAGTTGTACAAATATTTATTGAAATAAAAGTTTATGAGTATTAAAGAGTCTAATTTAGTAAAGTGCGAGTAATAAGAAGCATCGAGAGTATTAAAGGCAACGAGTATTAAAGAAGATTTAGAGTGGTAACTAGTGCGACGGGAAAAGCGACGATTATTTAGGTTTGAGCAAGATTGGTGTTGGTTTTGGAAAGATTTGGTTTAACGGCAGTAGGAGATTTGAGTGGATATAGAAGGCAACGACGATATTGATAATTTTTGGAGTGATTTGAGCAGATTAACGGCAGTAAGGACATCGTGTGGATATTAAAGGAATAGCAGGACAAGGATTGATTTAAAATAGGACGGCGGGATTGATTTGGATTGAGCAAGGAGAGGATTGATTGGAGTACGAAGCAGAGAAACAGGAGAGCAGTATATTACGAGGAAGAATTAACGCAGGGGAAGTAGATACAACGGTTTTTAAATTCTAAATTGGGGTAAAATTATTTCAGATTTGGGGTCAACGAAATTGGTTAAGAACACCTGGAGGCAATACGCAAGTGGACTACGATTGAGAATCCTTGTGAAGGTGCGTACGGTGTATACGATCTTGAGCCAGCAGTTAAAAGAAGGCCTTCAGCGCGGTATAATTCTGGTAAGTACCGTGAATATCTTAAAACGTCAAAATTAAAGTCATAAATAGTTACATAAATTAATTTGGCACCAAGCAACTTTGATCTGTTAAAATTTGGCATATATAGTAAATCAGTGCATTAAAAAAGTGGTGAAACAAACGAGTGTGCAGTTTGGTTGGGTAGTGCACATCTACTCACGATTGAACTCACGGTGACTAGGTGAACGCCCTGAGATTAAAGTTTCATATAGTCGAGGCATAATAAATAGTAAACAGTAAATAGATAACCAACCAAACGTTGCTAAAATACCTCGAATAGAAGTCATTTATTGAATACTAAAATAGGGACGACGACAAAAGTCGTGTAGCAAATTTTGTTAAATTAAATAAAGTAGTAAAGTTTATAATCACACATTTTTTTTATAAAATAAAAATAGAAGGGTGGAGTAAACAAGCAAAAGTAAATAAGTTTAAGTGTAGGGTAGGTAGGAGAATATATATATATATATATATATATATATATATATATATATATATTACTCATATTTAGACCAGGGTAGAAAATTAATGGATTACATCAAATAATTTTAATCACCGTGTATAAGGAAGTTTATTAGATAATACGCTTTATTAAAAACCCGTGGAGAATAAAAATTCATTCGTTTTATTAAAAATAAGAGATTAAAATTATTTACAAGACGCTTTATATAAAAATAAGCAGTTTTAAAATGCTCAACGTGTAATTTAATTATTTCAAAGTAAAGAATCAAATGGAAATTACGTGCAAGATTTATATTAATTGATTCAAGTTTGGGCAACGAGTATTAAACGAAATGTACTAATAATAATTGAATATTTAATTAGGATTCACTAAAAATTAAAGAGTATTAATTTTAAGTGAAGTTAATTGAACCGTTAGTAACAGATAATATCTATAGAAACTTGTAAAAACCCAAGATTATAATACTAGAAAATAAAGCTCTGAGAATTAATATTATGTTGATCACCTGCGTAGTTTAAATGTCAAATACGGCGAAAAGTTTGCAGATAACGAATAGTTTCAGAGAATCTTGGGGAAAACGTCGCATAATAGTTACGAGAAATGCTAAAGGTGGGGTATTTCACACTCCATGTGGACTAAAATAATCGATAATACAGAATATCACTTTGCATCAATAAGAACAGGTTAGATAGAGACAGATAATATGCGCAAGACCGAGACACATATAGTAAAAGGCGTGAGTAGCGCAACGTCATGGGGTTGCGATTGGTTAAAAGTAAAAGGCAAACTTGAGAGGTAAAAATAACAGTTCTGTATAAAATTTAATCGGTTATTTCCAGACGTTGCGTGCCGTGTTGAAATTTCTGAAATTTAACTGGGGTGAGTACTAAATTCGTAAAAATCGATGTGCGAGCGACAGACTGGGAACATAGAATGAGGAATTCTTTAGAATTACCCGTTTTGAGGACAAAAGCGACGTGCCGGCTTTTTGCTATATATACCGAGATGAATATAAACAAGCTCTCTTAGACTTTTGACTATTCGATGCGTTAAAAGCTCTTACATCCGCGACTTGATTGAAGATGTTAAAACAGTGCATTTTAGTTTGATAAAATAATTTAAAATTTTGCTCGTATATTTTAGTGATTCAAAATAGTTGGTTATTTACGTGCTAACATGAATGTACTTCAGTGCACTTAGATACAAGGTAATAAAATTTAGTTTCACTGTACCAATTAGCAAAATTTACAACGACAAATGTATACACAAAAGTAGGCAGTTTTGGCGTATATTGGTGAAAGAAGTATGAAGTTATTTGCTATTTTTCGGGGTGTTAATAATTAAATGGTTCAAATACGTGTCTGGATCCACGAAACAAGGGTCAGATATACACAGATGAATTCGGAAAAGCCCAGAAACAACTTTAAATAAATGGTGATGGAGAAAATTTTAAAAGCGTTGAGAATTAGAAGCCGTAAATATAATCCTGTTGGAATGGTGTGATTAACTAAAGGGACGATGTACTTTGAAGCTACGAGGACAGTAACCTTCAGGTAAATTATACTATTTTGTTTGACATTTTGTGTGTGTTGAATAACTTTATAATTGATTTACTTTAAATGGACATTAGTGAAATTGTACTACCCATAAAATTTTAATTTTAAGATGAAATTTGCTTGTTTAAGTAGAAAGGGTATTTAGTTTTGATGTTCGGTAATATGATGAAAATTTGGGTATGTCTTTGAGCTCAATTAGACGAACCTGGTTAATTAACGTAAAGGGTGGTAGATGCTCCTTTATACTCAGACTCCGGTCTGCTTATATTGTTATATTAATTAGTAGGCATCCAACAAGGACTTTAATTTTGGATGCACATTAAAATGATAATAAAATTAATCTTGAAATTCTTTTTAAAACTGAAATTTATGCTGAGTTTTAATTTTGAAATTTTAATGTATTATGAATATTGATGTAAATAGAGTTAACGTTGATGTTTTTGGTAGGAATGTGTTGTTTTTTTTTTGAATGAGGAGGTTTATAACATTAGGTGAGCAGCCGAGGCGAAAAGAGGATCACAGCCGTTTATGGCGCCCAATCTGTGGGACTAGAATTTTTTTGTAGAAAGGACCCAGTTCCCGCATTCACAGGAGTGTATCACAGCAAATTTATATATATATATATATATATATATATATATTTGTAAAACAATAAAAGGGGAACCGAACTGCATCTAAAAAGAAAGAGCAGCGGCTAAGTTCGAAGACGACAAACATAGAAACAAGGAGAAAATTGTTGAAAGCATATGTGAAATACAAAAAAAAATAGGAGAAATAGAAGACAGGATAGTTTTAAAGCATTTTTGGGAATAGTGCCGTATATATTATAAGCAGAAATAGGAAAAAAGAAGTAGGGGTAGGCCCAGATCAGACTAATGCAGACTGTGGAAATTTCAGGGAAACGAGTAGGTTAACTAAAAATAAGAAACAATGAGGTTACGCGTCTAACCAGTTCCAGGACCGAAGACCTAATGATGCTGGAGACAAAAGAATAGGGATGTCCTTAAAAAATCCGAAGTTCTTAATGTACTAAAGAAGCTTTTTCATGATGTGGGTCTTAATGCTACCAATAATATTCTTTCTGATATCAGAACCTGCGGGATAATCTCCTGCATTACATTTGATTTTCCAATGCTCCACCCGAAGGTACTACATTGGCCAGGAAGCGAGTTTTTTTTACCTGGGAAATTTGGAATTTTGCCGAACCCTTGCTGTTCCAAGCAAGGTAGGGATCTTTAACGTGCGTGACAACACTCACACACGGGACCTCCATTTTACCTCTCATCCGAACGAGGGTGTATTTTTGTGAAAAATGCTCGCCTAACATTTTTCAAGCGGACCGTGTCGGGATTCGAACCCGGGACCTTGGGCGTAGTAGTCACACACATACCACTACGCCACGGAGCCGCCGATAATCTCCTGCATTATAATTTGAATTAGGGCCGCTATACTTGCGGCCACGTCCCCAATGCTCCACCCGGAGGTACTACATTGGGTTTAAACGCGAAAAATAGTCGTGCTCCTAATTTATTCTTACTTCATAGTTGATTCACCCTAAATAAAAACTAAATAAAAATCTAACAAACCTAAAAATCTAACAAACCTAACAAACTCTAACAATCTAATAAACCTAAAAATCTGACAAAAACTGGAACAAAAACAAAACTAAAACTAAAAACAGGGTTGTAAATAATGGTATCCCTAGCGCTGACTTTCGAGTGTACCCGATCAACAAGCAAAAATGAGAGGGGGAGGGATCCGTAATACCGGATAGCAGACGCCGGTTCTGCTTACCAGTGCGACCTGAAGGGTCGTCTTAAAACTATCCAAATCTAGCTAACTAATTTAAATCCATCCCTAGCTTTCCCTATCGTTCCCTAACTGATTTACATTATGATTACAATCTTCGCAATTCTGCTCGTCCTTCCCAAATATATACTGCAACCAAAATGGCGACAGAACGTCAAACAAAACAAATAAGCCACATAATACATGCTATATATAAATAAATATAAAGTGTAAATATAAAATATAAATAAATATAATTATGTAAATATATAAATAAATGTTTAATAAGCGTTAAGCATATAGCAGTGCACAAAATAGCGAAAGCATCACCCTATTTATCAGGTGCACTCGCACAAGCATTATGTCGGCTAGCGCCTTTACACACCAAACGTGCTTCTTAAATTATTTCAAAAACTACTAATTAATGTAAATCAATGCTTGTGCGAGTACAGCCGCCACATTTTAAGTCTTACCTCGATAATAAAATTCTCCAGCATCCGAAGATCTGGTCGTCTGTAACTTACTTCTAAAGGTGGGACAGGGTGCACTGCTAAAGTCCTGGTGGGTATGCACTAAATGTTTTTGGGGGGATCACAATCACTATCACTATCACTTCACTTTCAAGTCCTGGGGGGATGCGCGGTTGCACTCTGTTTTATTATCCTTGTTTACTTTATTGATTTAATTTAATGAGGGTTTATGATTTATTTGTTATTGTTTATTTGGTATTATTTATTCCGATTTTCCGCACATAATTATGAAGATAGGCAGTGATTGTATTAATGGAGTGGGGGTTTCTCGTGCATATTGGACATTTTGGTATAATTATCTTTTTTTTTTTTTTTTTTTAATATCAGGTTTTGGTTATGCTCGTATCCTTACTCACGCCAAGTCAATCTAAAATTTTTCAATCCTCCCACCAACCCCACCGAATTTTTACACGCGGTCGTCATTGATTGTCTAATCTCGCGACCCTTCCCGCGAATTCTTTTAAGGCTGTCCAGAACGCCTTCTGGTTAACCACTTCCCCGACTTCCTCTAGGCTTTTTGGCCATGCCAGACCTAGGATAGCTAGTTTGCTATCAGCCAACCCTCGATTTCCCGCCTCAAGCGGGCAGTCGAAGAGCACGTGCTCTGCGCTTTCCGCGCCCTCACCGCATTCGCAGCGGTCGCTATTGGTTAGACCGAAGATAATCTCCTGCAACAGAAATAGTGTTTTAAAGAAGCTTTCAAAACTTACCGAAGACCAACAAGAGAAGGAAGAACTTAATGAAATTAATTGATGTTGGAGCATGACGTTCGTCAACTTTATGAAGAACTAAAGGCACTTGAAAACCAACAAATCGTGAAATGAGGCAAAAGTATTAACGTTGCACCAGGAAAAGAAAGTACGTAACTTGACTCCACCGACATCCTCAAGGAAACAAAATCCCTCTGAAGATGAGTTAGAAAGTCTTCAACTGACATAGAGGACGACGATGATTTCATAGAATTTAATTCGAATGACAACCATGATCCATACAATAGCTTCGAAAGTGTGGATGACAATTTGAATAGTAACGACTTTATTTTAGCTAATTTTAAATGTTCAAATAAAAAAAGAAAGGCGTTGAGTTGACAAAATCACTGAGGTCTTTGAAGCTCAGCCTGACCTCTTCTTGGTTAATTTTTTGAGACAAAAATCGAAGAAGCTGGACAATTATTTGTGTTGTCCAGGCGTGAAAGATGAGTCCCTAATCATAAGTGTACTCGAACTTTAAATACTTATGTCAATTTGTACTTGTACTATGTAGGGGAAGTCGGTGCAAAGCGGATCCTGGGGGCAAAGCGGTTTTTTTAACAAAATTCTGGAATGCGCTAGACCTAACCTAACATAACAAAATTTATTCACAAGGAAGCAAAATACAAATACGCAATGAAATTAATATGAAATGGAACATTTAATCTCGGAAATTAGCGTATCGAAAGCGAATTGCTTGGAAAAGAGCTTCGAACGGATCGCGGTTCTGCTTATTGTTCCAGCGGAGCCATAGGTATTCGCAGATATGGTCAGCAAATGCTTCTTTTGGAACCTTTTTATCAGCAAAATAGCTTTTTGCTGGGCGCCAGTTTGCTGCGACTCCTTGCGTATGAACACCTGTAACAGGGTCTAAAAAAACAATCAAAATGAAAAAAACACAAAGATTACTTACCAACAAAGTATTTCTTTTGATTAGCTGCTTTATGCAATTAAGCATGACTGGGCAGCGACAAATAAGCGCGCCACTGATCAGTATAGATGATCGATCCGGGAGCTACGTGTCGTTCAATATCAGGGATTAAATCGTCTGCGCCGCGCTTATTATCCGGACAAACAACCATCCGAAAATAATTGCTTACCTCACAGCACATCCCGAGCACTCAGTGGCCTTTTACAATACAGCCTTTATTGTTTTTATGCGTCCAAACTTTGACTCATCAATCTAAACAACAATGCCAGGGCCACCAATCTGTCCTCTGTCATGCTGTTCAGTTGAAAAGTGATCGACAACCATTTCTCTAGCGTATTTGTATCTAAAGTAACTCAATAAACAAAATTAGATTAAATTAACCAAATGCTAAATAAATTTACCTGGCAGCAATTGTTTTGGGAAACAACAGAGTTTCTGAGTCATCGTCTCTGCATTCAAGAGTAACGCGTCGATACTCTTCGCTGTGAACAAATCCATAAAGCAAGCTAAAAATAAAAAGAAAAACAAAAAATTTAAAATTCTATCAAGATTTTCAATGTGTGGAGCTAGATGCGAGTTCTCGAACTAAGTACCTTTCGAAAGACTAACTTTCGGGCATTTTGTTTGGCCGCTAGGGCAGTAAAATGTACCGAGGCCATGTTGGCAAGGGTCAAACTGCATTTCTTTGTGGTGAGAGCAGCATAGTTGGGAGCAGCCTTTGCGCCTGTGCACAAGAAAGAGAAGCTTCTTTGATGACCCGGGAGCTTGCAACAATTCCAAAACGGAACTGGAGTAGCCATGATCTAAACAATTAAATTAATTAATTAAGAAATTAAACTAAATATAAAAGCAATTAACTAAATACTTACTCAATAGAACGCTAATTGAGAAGAACAAAAAGTGTGACCTTTCCCTTCGAAAGCTGGATCACACTGACTTTTAAAAGCAGACGCCACCGGCTTCTCTTGCTCTAGCGCAGCGCCATCTGTAAAGTATTTTTGGCGGGAAATTTGAATACTAAAAAATTTTAAAGATTCCATAGACTTATAATGGGATAGGGGTCGTTTTCGCACAAAATGAATAACATAGTTTTGCACAGGGGAAAATTCCCTATCGAAATATATATATATATATATATATATATATACGACCTCTAAAAAAAGTGTCTTTCTAAAACGCAGTCCAGCTGTTTATTGCTCAAATTACATCTATTGATTCATTGGCTGATACCTCGGCTGATTCTGTCAATTCAGGATTTAACGTTACTGTAGCCTTCTTAAGGCAATACCGGCAAACTTAAAATATTTTTGTCTTCCCTGATATTCAAGATATTAGAGAAGTTGTTCTAGAAGAAATTTTAAAAAAACTTAAAACAAGAAAAAAAGAAAGACTAAGGCACGGAAAATTTAGGTTATATAATATTGTGACATCAATTTTTAATTCTTGTTCCGTTTGTCATGTTAGTATTTTTATAAGAGTTCACACCCTTTTACTGTATGAGGTTCTGAGTATTTTTTGAGTTTTTCAATTTTACCTATATTTTTAATACTTTTGCTGATACTCAATATATGCCTATTTTTGTCTATGATATTAAGTTTATAATCGTATAATATTTGTTATTATAACAAGGTTATATTCTTGTTTTAATAAACATATATATTTACTTTTTTACTTATACTTTCATTATGACCGCTCTGCCCCATCAAATTTTTCACTTTGCCCCACTTATGGGGCAAAATGGCACATAGCACATTAAAAAATTAGATATAACTATTACGACAAACTGCGTAATAGCTTATAGAGCAGTGTTAGTCATAAATAATATATATATATATATATATATATATATATATATATATATATTGCTGTGATAAGGGGTTATATAGGGGTGTATTGAATAGTAGGGGTCGCATAGTAACTGTAAATAGCAATAGGAATCAGAAAACTGCATTTATTTAGCAGAAAAATAAGTAATTTATACATTAAGTAAATACCAAACATTTAACACCCTGTATATAGACCGTAATTAACTTTAAGCGATGCCAATAAGCAAATCTTTCAACAATAGAACGCATATTCAGCAGAGAAATAATCGTACATGTAATTAGACATACGTTGAGAAGTGTTATACAAGTTTATAAAATAAATACGCAGAAGATAAGATGAAACCTAACAAATCTTCATGCAATTACGCTGGAACCATAAGCGTTTTAATAAGAAAATGCATAAATAAATAAATACGAAAACGGCATTTGTGTTACATCATTTAATTTGTACAATTCTCCAAAAGCTTTATCTATACAAAACAACAGACGTAAGTTAAAAGTCTGGCCGCGATAACAAATAATAAGGCAAGCAAAGATCGCAAATAAACAAGCATGATATGAGAATCCAAAAGAGTTTTATCAGAAAACAGCTTAAAAATACAAGGAATATTAAAGACAAACCTGGTTGGTTGAAACAATCTGTAAAACTGATTGGAAGCCCAATCCAAAGGTAGTGGGAAAAGCTATTTAACACCCACCGGTGATAAGGCAGCTCAGTTTCCACTTGAAGCACGTTGAATTCACATCACTTTTAATTAGAAATCTACGTGTCAGATAAATAAAATTTATATTATACTGAAAATAGTGCTGTGCAATAATTACGTTAAGAATACATAAAGCGTTTTGCCGTTTTTTTTAAGAAAACGTGAGTAGAAATTGGGTAATAATTTAAATTAAATATTTATATTGATATAGGGCTTCTAATCGGCTTTTAGTCAAATTCTGGTTCACTTATAAAACAATTCTAATCGGCTTCCAGTCAATTCTGGTTCACTTATAAAACAATTCTAATCGGCTTCCAGTCAAATTCTGGACTATTTCTGGTTCAATTCTAATCTGCGTCGAAAACAATACTTATGGTCCAATTCTAATAGACTTCTGGTCTAATTCTAATACACTGCTAATTTATGATCTGAAGTTTGGAATTTCAAGTGATATTTAAGGCATATACAGAGAAATATAGAATAAAGCACGAGGTGGTTTTGGAGACAAAGGGTAACAGTACATAAATATTGGTTCAACGTATGTTACGGAGTACAAAGCAGGACATTGGTTTCGATTGAAGATAATAAAGGGGTGTTAATCCACAATACGAAACAAATCAGGTCCGATCTACCTAGTTTTAAGGAATCTTTCTAACTTAAATTTTAACATTGAATATATTAATTTTCTTACTAATTTGTAAAAAGTCAACAAGGACATTGAGTGCGTTAAAATTTACGAAATAATCATAAATAGATCTCGAACGTTCCAGATATTTTTGTAAGAGGGTGTTGTTTTTGGTGACTTTATTTTAAATGAAAAGAATATAAATTTTGGGAGAAATAATCCATATTACATTAATTGATTGAAGGGTGTATTTAAAGAATTGCTAAAATTGTAAAGTGTAAACATTATTTCCTTTCATTATATGAATGTTGATTGACTTCGTTTTATCAATTCACGCAGGTAATCATAAAGAGGTGAAAGAAAATTGCTAATCGTAACGTTGTGCACTCTGTGTAGATTAAAAAGGGCTAGCCGTGGCGTAATAATAAAAGTAAAAGATTAAATTGAGAGAACACAGAGCGGTGGCGTTCAGTAGGACGTTTATTAAACCGAGTACGGTGTTATCATATCAATTTTAATGACGCAACAACGTGGGGCGAAAACTACATAGTAATATATATATATATATATATATATATATATATATATTCTTATGCTGCACCCCGCTCTTTTTCGCGCCTTATTTTTATTAATTTAATGATTTTTATATAATGGGCAAATACCTATTTCACGCCACGTACTTTAGCAACGTTTGGTTGGTTAATAAATCAAAATGTTTTAAATATGCCTCGACTATATGAACTCTTTCTTCCCAGGGTATCCACCTACTTACCGTGGGTTCAGTGGTAAGTAGATGTGTAATGCCCAACCAAACTGCACTATCTTTTGTTTTAGTACCTTTTTATAATTTACTTTTGTATATGCCAAATTTTATATGATCCACGTAGCCTTGTGCCAAATTAATTACTACCACAAAATTTCTTACTTTGACGTTATATCACACAGTACTCACCTGTTCTATACGTCGTTAACGGCCTCTATGACTGCTGGCTCAAAATCCTACTCGCCGTATAGGTCCTCACAATGTTGCACTATCACTTTGAAAACTGCCGTCTATCCTCCAGGTATCTTTGACTCAATTTTGCTGCGCCCAAATCTAAAATAAATATGACCCGAATTTAGAATTTAGAATACCCTTTAGTATTTACTTCCCCTGCGCTAATTCTTCCGATGTTATTTCTTCTTTGACTCGTACGATTCCACTTGCTACTCTTACGCTGTCTTCTAATTTTGCTTCTCTCGTTCTAATTCAATACTTCCGCCTTTAATCCGCTCGTTCCAAATCAATCCTTACTTCCCTTTAATCCGCTCGTTTCAAATCAATCCTCGCTTCTTTTTTTCCACTCAATGCCCCGTTACACATAAAACCATATCCAATTCAATCCTAATATATTCTTCACTCTTATAATTCCTATTCGATGCCTTCTGCCTATATAAATCTCGTTCCAATTCAATCTTATTTTCCGCCGGTTCGCTGTCGCACTAATTCCAATCTTAACTTTTACTCGTCGCCGCTATTAATTATTTATTCACTGGTGCTTCTCTATACTCTTCCTTTATAAATTAAACTCGTACAATTCAAACTCATTTATTTAATCTTCAAAAAAATATTCAAAACAACTTAGCGCAGTTTATAAACACGTCTTATTACAAAAATATTTCGAAATCGACTCCCTTGTTTACTTATCCTAGGTGATAATTACAATATTTATCTGCCTACTCTTTATTACATTGTATATAAAAAACCATCCAATAAAGTCGTATCACCAAGTTCGTGTCACTAATACCTAAAACTTTGTCTTTTGCACTTTCCTATTTTTATACATAATGTTCAATCATTGGTCCTAAATATCGCACAACCCTTCAATCATATTTGACACTGCTATTACTTGTAATTTTGATGTTACATGTTTGTCCAAAGGTTGATTCTGGTAAAAATAAATGCCGAAATGATACACATATGAACCTGGATCTGCGTGGTTAATAGTGGACATCTATAGACGCATCCGGTTTTCGGTTGGCAAATGTACGTTCAATGGCCTATTAAACTACAACTCAGTATAAACCCTTGAATACTGTGTGTTTTATCACGTCATCAAGTCATTATAATTTACGTCTTGGCACTTACATTTCAACTAACATTTCAAATACTTTAACGTATGTAAAGTACGGCAAACATACATTTTTAAAGTACGGGATCTGATATATGGCTTACTTTATTTGGCATACACTACCTACAACACAAAACAACCCTTAGAACCCTTGTAGCTCCTACTGACACTACAATATATATATATATATATATATATATATATATATACATTGATATAATAACGCCGTACGCGGTGTCAATGGACGTTTTCTACTTAACTCCACCTCTCTGTGTTTTCCTACTTAAATTTAAATCTCACTAATTTTATTATTCTGCCACGGCTAGCTTTTATTATTCTACACAGAGTGTACAACGTTACGATGATCAATTTTTTTTCACTTCTCCTCTTTATGATTTACTCTTTGTTTGAATTATAAAACGAAGTTAATTAATTCCATATAATGAAAACAAATACTATGTACAAGTTTTAAAATTATTAAAATACACCCTTCAATCAATCAATTTTATAAGTCTTATTTCTCCCAAAATTCATATGCTTTGCAATCAATCTAAAGTCACCAAAAACTACTCTTTTTATCAAAGAAACCTCGAACGTTCCAGATATCTTCCTTATATTACGTACTTTTAACGTATACAAAGTTTGTTACTGACTTTGTTACACTTTTATAAATTAAGTAAATTCAATATTCAAATTTAAATAGAAAAAAATGTCTTAAAACTAATTAGATCTGACCTGTTCTGTTCTGCTTAATTGAACCCCTTGGTTTCCATAAATTGCTTCTTTATTTTCTCGCAACTCAAAATTATTCCACAATCGTCAACGCTGCTTTGAAGTATTACATTAATCCATTTAAAACATCCCCTTATTCGAATTTTCCATACATTTGAAATATTATACCATCAATTAGAATTGCTCATGCATTTAAATTATTATACCGTCATTAGGATTTATTATGAACCAATTCGGAATTATTATCATCAACACATTTGAATTATTAACATCACATTCGAATCAGGATTATACACCCATTTGGAATTATTATATCTATCCCCTCGAATTAGGATTATACACCCATTTGGAATTGGGATTATACACCCATTTGAAGTTTGGATTATACACCCATTTGGATCCGGATTATACACACATTTGGAGCCGTTAATATTTGTAGCACTTGTCACTATCTATTTTCACTATTATATTATTAATTACGCGTGACTTTTAGGTTCAGAGTATCGCAGCTTGGCCTTCTTGAGTTCAAACTGAACTCTGTTATCATTCTCGCTGTTAATATAGGCTCAACCCACTTGTATGTGGGTTGGCTTTCCACCAAGTCCGTCGCTTATCTTAATCAATAAGGTCTTTGCATTTCCTGCACTTGAAGTGGTTTTCTGATGTAATATATTCGTTTCCTATGTAATGGTTGTTTACTACAGATGTTTCGTTATCTAAACCATACGTTGTTTTCTTAAGATATCGCGTTTTCCATATTATACAAAAATACATGATGTAACTTCAATTTCGATTTTCATGTATGCTTATTTATTTACGCATCTTTGACTTACAATTTCTTATCAAAAATGTTGATTGTTTCTACGCACTTACACAAAGCTTTGTTAAGTTTTATCTCTTCTCTCCGTATTATATCATAACTAATTAGAACCCTTTGGAATACGTGTTTAATTACATTTATTATCATTCCTCTAAATACGCGTGCTTTTACTGAAAAATATCGTTATTTGCATTACTTAAAATTATTAAAACTCTATATACCGAGTGTTAAATCCTTGTTATTTACCTAATACAAAAATTACCTATTTCTATGCTACATATGCGTCCTATTATTGTAAGATGTGTTTATTTGCGTCGCTTAAAACTAATTATGCTCTATATACAGGGTGTTGAGTGCTTACTATTTACATAATATAAGAATTATTAAATTTTCTACTAAATAAATGCAGTTTCTGCTTCCTATCGTAATTTATGGTTTCTGCACGATCCTTGCTATACAATACACCTTAAACAACCCCTTATCACAGCAATATATATATATATATATATATATATATATATATATATATATGTTATTAATGTATAATTATTAAAAAGACTGGATTTTGTATCTAAGTGGTTTTATGACCACTTAAAGTTAAGGGATCCGCTTTGTCCCGAATTCCCCTACTTTGTAGTTTGCCTTCATGTATTGTATTTGTAATTCACTTACTGCTTTCTAGGTTGCTAAACACTAGGTTTTAATTAAAAAACAGTATGTATTTTAGCGATTTCTATAACGTAGAGGATGTTTTATTGCTTTTATGTGTTGAATTAAGAATGTTACCGGAACGGTAAACAATAGCACAGAAAACTTATTTCACATTTTTTGCTAGATACAGCCTTTCTCTATAGTTGGGCAGAATACCTTATTCTTAGTGAGATATCTCCCTAATAGTAAAGCAAAATTTGGGCCGTGTTAATTTAAGGTTCAAAATCAGGCGCACATTAAAACCAGAAAATATTTATTTATTATCTTTTTTATGTAATTATTCTAATGTATTTTGCAAAGAAATAATAAGTTAGATATAACCAGTTTTGAATTTATAATGATTTGCTGAACCAGATTTTCCATTTGTTGTAACAATGTACAAGGTTATGCTAACTTAAATTATAATAAGAGAAGATTAAAACGTATAAGGATTTTCAACCGTTAAAAATACAAAAAAATAAAGCGTGAATCATAACAAGGCCAAAGAAATGAGCCAGTATTTCCTGTGTGTTTATTGAATCTGTAAATGGCAAGACAACATCTACAGTACAAAGACCGTTGAAGTCCACCTACATAAAGCTGACTCGAAACAGATTCATTAATTACACAATTGCGTTCTTACAAATAACCAAGCAAACTTACAATAGTCATATATGAGAAGATACATTGTAAACATTAGATAGGTACGTTATATATCATCCTTGAGTTTGAACGAGAGACACGAGTTCAAGAACTTCATGTAAAAATATTTTTAATGAACCTTAGAATATTAATATAACAAAAACTGTAAACCGCTATCTAACTATCTTATTAACATCTTATGCATTTGGATGGAATGCGAGTGCAAAATTATCCAAGTTTAGTAGGAATTACAACAGTTTGATATTCCACTTCCTGTTTAACAGGAAATAACTTATTTTAATTGTCCTGTAGAAATATTTAACTTTGAAAAATTCTTTGTACCCTGTTTACAAACTATCTTAAGATTTCGGTAACTGGAATCTTTTAAAAATATTTTTTTCTGATCGGTGAGATTGCAACCAAAGAATTAAAAAATGTGCATCTTAATCTGTGAAAGATTTTATAATTTAAAATAAAATTTTGTGTTAGATTCTATGGGCATAGAATATCAATAATAGACGTTTCTACAAATTAAAGTATATCACGAACTACATTGTTGAAATTTCCAAAGAATAATCTATTTAAATATAAAACAATCGTATATGAGTAAGGTCCATAAGACACAAAAAAAACTGAAGATTCTAAAAAATCAAAACGTCGTATGACAATTTTAACTATGCCATAGTTTTTAGCATAAAAAACTGTTTTAGAAACGTCCTTATCGATATCGAAAAATTTTAAAACAAAATGTTACAACCAAAAAGCGAAAAGCACATTTTCACATTTTTTATCATAACTAAAAAACAAAAACGGTTGCGATAAATTTCTTTCCTGAATATAGACGAGCATCAAAATCTTTAACTTTGCCCCAATTTAACTAACACTATCTCTTACCGTTTCTGAGAGTTCAATGGTAAACGTCCATCTTGAATAACCCTGTATATACAGGGTGTTTCATTAACAATGGGACGACGATTAACTGGAGATACTCATCATCATTAGGTCTTTAGTCCTGGAACTGGTTAGATGTGTACCCTCATAGTTTCCTATTCTTAACTAACCTTCACATTTCCCTGAAATTTACACAGTCTGCATCTATCACTATCTGCATGCGTAAGTCTGATCTCGGTCTACCTCTACCTCTTTTTTCCTATATCTGCTTGTAATATATCCCGTACTGTTCCCCAGAGATGCCTTAGAACGTATTCTGTCCTTCTATTTCTCCTATTTTTTTGTTTTCCACAGACATCTTTATTCCTCTACTATTTCTTATTAACTATTTGTTATTAACTTTGTCTGTCCATACTACCATCCTCACACATCTGAAGGCTTCTATCTCTTTCTGTCTGCTTTTCCTACTGCACCCATTTCATTGACATACTGTGCTGTGCTCCACATATATGCTTTGAACAATTTTCTTCTGATATCTATGTTTGTTCTCCTTGAACATAGCTACTGTTCATTCTTGTTTGATGCAGTTCGGTGACCTTCTATTGTTTTACAGTTATATATCCTATTTCCCTGATATTCAGTGGTATGTGAATGGGGCGGCTCCGTGGCGTAGTTGGTATGTGTGTAACCACTACGCCCAAGGTCCCGGGTTCGAATCCCGACACGGTCCGCTTGAAAAATGTTAGGCGAGCATTTTCACATAAATACACCCTCGTTCGAATGAAAGGTAAAATGGAGGTCCCGTGTGTAAGTGTTGTCACGCACGTTAAAGATCCCTACCTTGTTTGGAACAGCAAGGGTTCAGCAATATTCCAAATTTTCCAGGTTAAAAAAACCGAATTCTGGCCAATGTAGTATCTTCAGGTGGAGCATTAGAAAATCACATGTAGGGGGCGTAGTTGGTATGTGTGTGACTACTACGCCCATGTCCCGGGTTCGAATCCCGACAAGGTCCGCATGAAAAATGTTAGGCGAACATTTTTCACAAAAATACACGTTTGTTCGGATGAGAGGTAAAATGGAGGTCCCGTGTGTGTGTGTGTGTGTAGTCACGCACGTTAAAGATCCCTACCTTGCTTGGAACAGCAAGGGTTCGGCAAAATTCTAAATTTCCCAGATAAAAAAAACTTGCTTCCGGGCCAATGTAGTACCTTCGGGTGGACCATTGGAAAATAAGGTATGTGAAGGGGGGCTAAGCAGCCTTTAGCTGCAAAGTTCCCTCAGTACTTGAACATTTGTCGAATTAATAGTGTTTCCAATTTATCCTTTGCACAATCAACATTAGTTGAAAATATTTCACAACCACCACAGTAGTGGGGTAGGGCCGGTCCTAATTCAAAACGTGTTCAGACGTATTTTCCATATGTAAAATACACGTGCACCGTTTTGAATTAGGATCGGCCTTATATAATTTCAATGTAAAATAGTTGTGAAAACATGAATTCTTATATACTTTCAATGTAAAATACTTGTGGGCACGTTTTGAATTAGGATTGGCTTTATATTACTTTCAATGAAACATACTTCATTCAAAACACACGTATGTTGAAAAATGTAAGTGCAGAGAAAATGTGTGTAGATGTTTTGAATTTGGTTTTCTAGCGAGAAGTTATAAAGTATGACAGATGCAAAATATCGCATTCAAGTCAATTGTGTTTAATTAAAGTGGATTCTGATTTATGTTTTTTATTTATGTTTAGAGGCTGCAAATACACATGGGCCGGTTTCAATTCAAAATGTGTTCACTCTTGTGATAGGTTGAAAAGTGGGTTGGCAAAGAACGCAGATGGTGGTAATCTGCTATATAAGGAGTTTGCTCTAATATTAATTTAATTAGTCGAAGTTTACTGCATATATTTACATACAAACATGTATATAATTGATATTCAGGGATTTAAATACAAGAAAAACGAGTTTGTGTGTAAAGAAATTGCGGTTTTGGACTTGTTGAAAGGTGTTGTTTGGCATCAAATTTTTAAACTGCCAATGCAGTCCAGTTGTTTGAGCCAAGATCATATAAAACATAACGACTGGGTGACAAAGAATATTCATAGTCTTTCTTGGGATGAATCTTCAACGGCTGGAATGGTGTTAACATATATAGTGCTTTATTTGAAGCAAATTATCCTACCCGGTGAAGAAGTATTTGTGAAGGGTCTAGAAAAGAAGAAATTGATTGAAACCTATCTAATGCAAAACGTTGTAACTGATATGCTAGCACTAGGTTGTCCTAAGCTATCGGAGTTAAAAATTAACAACCGTTTAAAATATAACATCCATTGTTGTAGACACAGCAATAATAATCTGCAATGTGCAAAACAAAATACCTTGTTATTAAAAGAATGGCTTGATAATAATAAAAAACAATAGAAAGATTGTGTCTGTATTATTTATTTTAATATAATTTTACAATGTTAGCCAAAGCAAATTATCCGACCCGGTGAAGAAGTATGTGTGAAGGGTCTAGAAAAGAATAAGAAATATATGGAAACCTCCTATCTATTGCAAAACAAAATACTTTGTTATTAAAAGAATGGTTTGATAATAATAAAAAACAATAGAAAAGATTGTGTCTGTATTATTATTGTAGTCAGTAAGAAATCTTTAATGCTGATGTTTGCAGAAAAAAACAATTAAACTCAGACAGCACGAATGGGACTCTCAACCCTGAAAGCAATTATAATTGATCAACGCAATAGCTCTTTACTGGTTTTACACCATTTAACAAATTGTACAGTTATCTCGAAAGATTTGCCAAAGACAGACAAACAGATAGACAGACTGACTGCACCAATTTTCTCATTCTCGCTTTTAAAGAATAACAAGTCGTAGTTATTAAATCGCGAACTCAGTTTATCTGCAAGAAATATATAAACGAGGAAATTTATGAAATGCTCCAACTTCAAAAAAACTAGAAATAAATCTATTGAAATATATGCTAACGTTGCAATTGGTGGATCTGCTCACAGAGTAAACAATTTTTTCAAGCACTTCATTTGGATTGAGTATAAACTACTCAATAATTTTAACCTAACCACTATCATTATTCTTTCCTGACAAGGGCAATTTTAAAAAAAGTTTTCATTTTTGATTTGTTCTATAGAACACAACTACAACTTGACAATAAAGATTGAGCGATTATCACACACATATCTTGAGTATATATAAAGATATTAAACAACAAGAACAGCAGAAAATTCAACCCATGTCAGACAGCTTTTTTTCTTGTCAACGATAGTCTAGTCTAATGCTTCTTCAGCATTTGCATTTCCATAGTTACGTACTGAAGGCAACTCTGCAATTTTAGATCACATGCATTTCTAATTTCAATTGCAAAAAATATAAAAGCATCTATTTGAAATGCATTTCTAACTTTAATCGCAAAAAAATGAGAGCATCTATGCGAAACATGTACTCAGATTAAAAGTCAAAAAATTGTTTTACACCGTTCTGTAAACTGAGATTACGTAGTTATTAAATCGGGAGTAATGTGAAATGAAACACACAATGTATTTTTCTTTATTGTAATTTATAAAATACATATATATATTGCTGTGATATACTCCTTTGAATGCGGGAACTGGGTCCTTTCAACAAAAAAATTCTAGTCCCACAGATTGGGCGTCATAAACGGCTGTGATCCTCTTTTCGCCTCGGCTGCTCACCTAATGTTATAAACCTCCTCATTCATAAAAAAAAACAACACATTCCTACCAAAAACATCAGCGTTAACTCTATTTACATCAATATTCAGAATACATTAAAATTTCAAAATTTAAAACTCAGCATAAATTTCAGTTTTAAAAGGAATTTCAAGATTAATTTTATTATCATTTTAATGTGCATCCAAAATTAAAGTCCTTGTTGGATGCCTACTAATTAATATAACAATATAAGCAGACCGGAGTCTGAGTTAATTAACCAGGTTCGTCTAATTGAGCTCAAAGACATACCCAAATTTTCGTCATATTACCGAACATCAAAACTAAATACTCCTTTCTACTTCAACAAGCAAATTTCATCTTAAAATTAAAATTTTATGGTTAGTACAATTTCACTAATGTCCATTTAAAGTAAATCAATTATAAAGTTATTCACCACACACAAAAATGTCAAACAAAATAGTATAATTTACCTGAAGGCTACTGTCCTCGTAGCTTCAAAGTACATCGTCCCTTTAGTTAATCACACCATTCCAACAGGATTATATTTACGGCTTCTAATTCTCAACGCTTTTAAAATTTTCTCCATCACCAGTTGTTTCTGGGCTTTTCCGGAACTTATCTATGTATATCTGACCCTTGTTTCGTGGATCCAGACACGTATTTGAACCATTCAATTATTAACACCCCCGAAAAATAGCAAATAACTTCATACTTCTTTCACCAATATACGCCAAAACTGCCTACTTTTGTGTATACATTTGTCGTTGTAAATTTTGCTAATTGGTACAGTGAAACTAAATTTTATTACCTTGTGTCTAAGTGCACTGAAGTACATTCATGTTAGCACGTAAATAACCAACTATTTTGAATCACTAAAATATACGAGCAAAATTTTAAATTATTTTATCAAACTAAAATGCACTGTTTTAACATCTTCAATCAAGTCGCGGATGTAAGAGCTTTTAACGCATCGAATAGTCAAAAGTCTAAGAGAGCTTGTTTATATTCATCTCGGTATATATAGCAAAAAGCCGGCACGTCGCTCTTGTCCTCAAAACGGGTAATTCTAAAGAATTCCTCATTCTATGTTCCCAGTCTGTCGCTCGCGCGTCGATTTTTACGAATTTAGTACTCACCCCAGTTAAATCTCAGAAATTTCAACACACGGCACGCAAGCATGTCCGAGAAAAACTAATTAATTTTGTACAGAAATTGTTGTTTCTACCTCTGATATTTGCATCCTATTTTCAACCAATTGTGACCCTCGTGACGTTGCTTAAATCCCGCCTTTTACTATATGTGTCTTTGCTTGACGCATTTTCTCTTTCCTTTTCTAACCTGTTCGTATTGGTGCAAATTGATATTCTTTATTATCGATTATATTTTAGTCCATGTGGACTGTTATCTGGGTTTAATAACCCCGTATCGCACATTCTCGTGAATATTAAGCCCCGGTTTCTCCAAGATTCTTTGAAACTATTAATTATCTACAAAATTTACGCCGTATTTGACATTTAAACTACGCAGGTGTTCAACATAATATTAATTCTCAGAGCTTTATTTTCTGGTATTATAATCTTGGGTTTTTACAAGTTTCTATAGATATTATCTGTTCGTTTTGTTCAATACCGGTTATTTGAAATAGAGTTAATTAAGATAAATTTTGCACGTAATTTCCATTTGTTTAGGAATAATTACATTACACGCAGAGCTTTTTAATACTGCTTCTTTTGATATAAAGCGTCTTGTACATGATTTAAATCTCTTATGTTTAATGAAACTCATAAATTTTTATGCTTCACGGTTTTAATAAAGCGTATTATTTAATGAAATTCCTTATACACGGTGTTTAAAATTATTTGATGTGATTATTTAATTTTCTACCCTGGTCTAAATATGAGTAATATATATATATATATATATATATATATATATATATAATGTTATGTACTCTAGAATAAACATACTATAATTCACTTAAGTTCCCAAATATAAAGAACAGTTCTAACTCCAACTCTGAACGGTAAAACAAATATTGCATTATCAGTTCTATGAGGGCTGTCTTCTTCATCTTTGACGTGCGGTCGTTTCTGGTTGTTCTTCTTCTTCGTGTTCACTAAAAAAAGATTCAAATGAATATTAGACCAAGTAAATGCATTAAGAAAATTAAATCTATATATTAAGCTAACGAATACATACACTGTATTGGTGTCATCAGGTCGTACGTTGCAATTGGTGGATCTGCTCACGGCGTCAAAGATTTTTTTCTCCAGTACTTAATTTGGATTGACTATAAACTACTCAATAATTTTAACCCAATCACTATCATTATTCTTTCTTGACAAGAACAATTTAAAAAAAAAAAAGGTTTTCATTTTTGATTTGTTCTATAAAACACACAACTACAACTTGGCAATAAAGATTAAACGATTATCACACACACATATCTTGAGTATATAAGGATATTAAACAACAAGAACAGCAGAAAATTCAAGTCATGTAAGCAAGAATTTAATGCTAAGGTATTGTCTAGATATCAATTGTAGAAATATGAAATCTATAGAAAATTTAATAAAGCCAGTCATGTATAAATTTTTTTAATGCTGACATCCACAGAAAAAATAAAAAGCGAGAAATTTAATGCTAACATCAGCAGAATAATAAATAAATCCACTTAGTCAGCATTAATGAAAGGCCGGTCTGGCTTCGAAACGGTGCACGCGTATATACCATATTTTAAAATTAAAGTTGTCAATTGCAATACAAAAAAAATTAAATTTTACCTAGAAATCATTTGAAATATTTACTTTTTTTCAGTACAACTGAAAGAACTTGACTTTTATACATTTTTTTAATCGATATCATAGACTTTTTTTTCTTTTTTTGGTAAAATCTACGTGAAATATTTATATTAAATAATAAACTGACCTGTTAGAAAAAATTAAAAATTTGCATCGTTTTCTGAAAAAAAATTGCATACTTTTTTCAGTACAGCTGAAAGAACTTGACTTTTATACATTTTTTTAATCGATATCAGACTGTACAGAAACAGCAATGTTTAATTAGATCAGTCAAACATGATGTGTTTACTATTAAACAAAACAAAAATTGTTCTTAATCCAAGTGATGATAAAAGAATTCTTAGTACCTCAACCACTGATACTAACTATTGCCTATTTTTGTAGTATTGATTACAAAAATTACATACGACAGCGAGTACTGTGTTAAAAATTGTTTTGTTGCAGAAAGTAACATCAATACTCGTCAATATTACTGTATTAGTCGATTAAGGCATGAGTTAATTTTTACTACGTTTCTTTTATTCGCTTAGGGCAATGCAGAGAAAAAGTTTGAATTGGCAACATTTTTTATAATAAAATAAACCTAGATACAAAATCACATTCAGTTTTACTGAAAAGTAAATCGGAGAGATTGCTAACTATACGGTGTTATAATATTTTTATATATCTGTGTGAATAAACTCACAAAGCGCCAAATGAGCGGTTTGTCTAACTGATTTTTTCACTTAAAGCGATTGACATTCATTTCAAACAAGTATTTATTAAGGTCATATAAAAACCAAAAGTTTTATCATATAAATAACGTTATGTAATTTAAATTTCATAACGTAGCATTCGTTGAATTTTAAAAAATTATTTTATACCTCCATCATGAGTTAGTTTTACTACGTGCTATAATTAATCCTTTAACTGATGAAGAAATGAATTGCTTTAACAAAGTTTTATGGAAAATGTCATGCGTTGCACATTGCATATTCTATTTACAGGACGACATGAAACAAGAAAAACGCTTGGCAACATTTTTTTATAATAAAATAAACCTTAATACAAAATCACATTCAGTTTTACTAAAAAGGAAATATTTCACATTGATATTTTTTTATAAATTAAAGTTATTTTTTCCCTAAATTTTTAGTTAAAAAACAAACCGCATGAGTTTGATGCAGATTTTTTCTGGGATACTCAAATCTTTAGGAATTTTTTAATTGAAGCAACATTTTAGGAAAATTGTATCATTATTAAAATTTACTGAGATTAAATCCATCTCTTCCAATAAATTAAAAATTGCACGACGCAATTATATTATGATAAAACTGCAGAATGTTTTTAGAGTTGCCTTCAGTATGTAAATATGGAAAAATGCTTGCATGCGAATTGCTTTGGCGCGAGCAAGCAAATTTTTTCGTTAACGCAAGTTAAGATTCGTGGCTTCGAGCGGTCCGTTTTAAAAAGACTTCTTTGATTCTTAACACATTTATTTAAGTTTGTACAGAAGTTAAATATTGAATTTAGACAATCTTGAATTATTACTCTAAGTTCCAAATTATTAATTAATTGTACAAGTGAGTTACCGACGGACTGCAATGTGAAAGCTGAACGTTGATGAATTGACTGGGAGTGGAGCTTCCGGTCTTTTATAATCTCCCTACCTCTTTACAATTCTGTGGGAACTTGCAGACCTAATGTCCGCTTACCCTTGACTCTATTCGTAATACTTAGTTGCTATCTGAAAAGCTATTCATAATTACAATGTTGCAGGCTTATTCTGCGTAATCTCGGTACGTGACATCCTACGACCGTCTGTGACCTGACATCTGCAGTGTCACTTATCCTTGTGCTACTTTGTAGCGTTTCCACTCGTGGGAACTGAAATAACTGAATTAAATTGTAATAAATTGTTGCAATTTGTCTTTTATGACATTGTTGCACTTTCCTAATATTTTCTAATATTTCCTAATATTTCCTAATATCTTTATTAGTTTCATATGTATAACAAATGGGGGATCACATAACTCGCAGCTAAATGAAAAATGATGTGAGATTGTTGTTATTGGAAATTAAAATTCAGTATTAATTTTTCTGCTGATGAACGTGCTTTGTTAAGGCAAGATTTCGAATTTGCTTTATTTTTCTGAATTATTGCAAATGTCTAATTTTATAGCTATTTTGCTTACATCAGAACATATTTATGTATAAAGTAATTTAGCTAGTGGCTGAAGTTAGTAGTGGTATTTTAAATTTAACAGTGAAGTGTTACACTCGAAGGTAAATATAAACAATCATGATCTGCTTAAAGAGTGTGTTCAACGTTTGTTCCCGTTTCGGACTTTATAGCTATTCACATTTTGATTCAGTATTACGATACAATTCCAATTGCATTAAAAGACAGAATATTAATTCTAAATATTTAATGTATTTTGATGTTAATAATTTATATGGGGCTACAATGTCTGAATATCTTCCATATGGAGAATTAGAATTTTTAGATGACTCCATGCTAGAGTTTGTAGGGCTTAGATCTAAAAATGTACACTTACAGAGTTCAGGATAGGATAATAAAAAAAGTCAAAGGGATCTTCCTTAGCAAGTATTAAGCAAATTTCTTTTGATGATTATAAGAATGCTTTGTTTTATAAACAGACTATACAGAAACAGCAATGTTTAATTAGATCAGTCAAAACATGATGTCTTTACTATTAAACAAAAACAAAATTGTTCTTAATCAAAGTGATGATAAAAGAATTCTTAGAACCTCAACCATTGATACTAAAACCTTGGGGGTATAACTATACACTCAGAAATGACTTGTAAAGCTTCAACCACTGGCTCAAACAAAGAATGCAATTTATTTTATCTCGATTAACATATAATATTTTTTAGTTATAAAAACTTCAGTGTTATGTTTATACCTGCACAAGTACGCAGTTTTTCGTTTTGGATTTATCTAAAAATAGAATACCTTTCAATCTACCCGAGTTGAACTATATTAGCATAAATGTATTGTAGAGAAAAAATAGTAGTAGTAACCGTTCTGTTTAAAAAAAATCCAGTTTGTTATTGTTTAAAGATGTGTTAGCATAAGGTTGATGAGTATGTTTTTCAATATTAACAATTGCATTGTCGAAGTAAACTTTTTCACGCACGTTCAGTATTTCACTATTCATTTTACATTTTAATTAAATAAATGCAGTCCTAACGATTGCAGAAACAACGGATGGAATAGTGTTATCATATATAGCGCTTTATTTGAAGCAAATTATCCGACCCGGTGAAGAAGTATTTGTGAAGGGTTTAGAAAAAGAAGAAATTGATTGAAAACCTATCTAATGCAAAACATTGTAACTGATATGCTTGCACTAGGTTGTCCTAAGCTATCGGAGTTAAAAATCAACAATCGTTTAAAATATAACATCCATTGTTGTAGACACAGCAATAATAATCTGCAATGCGCAAAACAAAATACCTTTTTTTATTAAAAGAATGGCTTGATAATAATAAAAAAACAATAGAAAGATTTTGTCTGTATTATTTATTTTAATATAATTTTACAATGTTAACATTATTAACTATTATTATAACAACTTCTAGCAAACATTATTTTTTATCGATCCAGCTATTGTGAACGTTAGAGAAGCCTAGCCATTTTCAAAGACTTTATTTCCACTCTTTCTTAGGACTTTTTCTACCAGGTAAATTCCTGGATGTTTAACCTTTTGCAACTCCATTTCATAAAATGCACCTTTGATTTCTTTTTCGTCTTGATCTTCTAATATATATGTTGTCGGATTGGTTACGTTTACTTTTTTAATTTTAAAAAATTTCATTTGACCAGTTTGGCGTGTAATCTTTCGTAAATGCTTCCATGCATGTGTTTACTAATCCTCACACTGTCTTTAATTAAAAATTTTGGTATTTTGGTTGCAAGTTTGATGTGGGTAAATGATGATTTAAGAATAGTTTTTTCATTTGATTTATCAACTTTTACAGGTTTGACTCCGATAGTATTGTGAACTGTATTGTTGTATTGTTTCACAATATCGCTTAAATTTTTTATCCAATTGTAAGAACCGTTCAGGTTAAACAAGCGCCACATTTTTCCCTTTAAAGTTCTAATTACACTTTCCACAATGCATGCTTTCTTTGTAGAAAAAACACTATAATGGTTTACGCCATATGTCTGCATTAAGGATTGTAAGTGTTTGCTATAATATTCTTTACCAAAATCAGACTGCAAATTTCTTGGTGGATTTTTAAATTTATTTAAAATTGTTTTCATTGCAGCAGCAACATCAATACCCGTTTTACTTTTAAGTGGTACAGCCCATACGTATTTGGAGAAACAATCAATAACTACTAAAATGTATTTAAATCTTTTGTTTGTTTGCGAATATGGTAGCATTTCAATCAAATCGGTCTGAAGAAGGTCATTTAAACTTTTTACTATCACTTTGCGTCTCTTGAAATTTATTCTTGCTGGTTTATGAAGTTCATTTACTATATCCTCTTTCACTTTTGATTGAGCAACTATCATAATACTTTTTTCTAATCAGGATTTATTAAATACAATTAATAAATACTTCCATGTTTGAATGTCGTGGGCTCCACTTGCTTTGAAAGGAACTTTTAATATAAAATCAAGAAACATTGTGGTATTGTTTATAAGTCCGGAACCGGAACAAACGTTGAACACCCTCCTTTAAGTGGATCATGATTGTTTATATTTACCTTCAAGTGTAAAACTTCTTGGATTGCCCAACCTGAATTCTTTTCGCTAAATTCCTCTAATCGCTTTGAAATCTTGTCTAATACGTTCTTCTTATACCACCGCTTGAGATTGGTATTTATATCGATGTGACGATTTGCAGTAGGAAACGTCTTCAAATCTATTTCGCCAGTTGTAGGCTTAACAAAGTTAGCGGTCAATATTACATTAACTTTCAACATTGACTTTTTTAAGCAAGCAACAATCTTGCGTTTAAAACTAGCGAACGCCTTGTCTAAGAACACTAGAGGATCTCTATAACTTAAATTGGTAATAAGTCCCGTAATTATTCGACTTCCAAAACATGATTGTACATCATGCCAAATCAGATTTTTTCGAATATGACCTCTAGAAAGCGTTGCATCAATACCTTTACCTTGATATTCCAAAGAGCGTTTCAAGTGCCTCAATCGTACAAGGTAACTTTTAAGATATGCCAAATTAGATTAGATGCCAGATTAGATTCCAGCCTACTAGGATTTTCCTGACGATTGTCTTCGTATACCTTATTTCTAATAGCAAGCTTCAATATACTAATATTTGCTTTGATAATTATAATGTGTTTCGTTATTGCATCGACTGATCTGATTAGATTCGCGCATTTCACAGTTAATTTCAAAATAGCGCTAATAATTTCGGCCACGGTTTCAGAATTCATGATTCTATACAAATCAATACACTACTTAATATATGTACAGCTTTATTTACTATTTATACAAAAATATCATCTGACAAAAGCAAAACAACTGTAAATGAATTAGCATACAACATCATTTTTCATTCAGCTGCGTTTACTGAAAAAATTTGCTTGCTTGCAGTATAGTAATCAAATGTTTTTTATACGACCTTTGATTTATGCTGTGTGTACAGAAAATACACTATCATTACAGCACTATTTTTTATGGTTACATATAAAAAATTGTATTAAAAATTAAAGCAAGTTTTGAAAAAATGTCTCAGATTAAACCGTCAATGTTGTTTATTAATTTACACGCACTATAGATTATGCAATGTGCAACGCATGACATTTTCCATATAACTTTGTTAAAGCAATTCATTTCTTCATCAGTTAAAGGATTAATTATAGCACGTAGTAAAACTAACTCATGATGGATGTATAAAATAATTTTTTAACATTCAACGAATGCTACGTAATGAAATTTAAATTACACAACGTTATTTATATGATAAAACTTTTGGTCTTTTATATGACCTTAATAAATACTTGTTTGAAATGAATGTCAATCGCTTTAAGTGAAAAAATCAGTTAGACAAACCGCTCATTTGGCGCTTTGTGAGTTTATTCACACAGATATATAAAAATATTATAACACCGTATAGTTAGCAATCTCCTCCGATTTACTTTTCAGTAAAACTGAATGTGATTTTGTATCAAGGTTTATTTTATTATAAAAAAATGTTGCCAATTCAAACTTTTTCTCTGCATTGCCCTAAGCGAATAAAAAGAAACGTAGTAAAAAATTAACTCATGCCTTAATCGACTAATACAGTAATATTGACGAGTATTGATGTTACTTTCTGCAACGAAAACAATTTTTAACACAGTACTCGCTGTCGTATGTAATTTTTGTAATCAATACTACAAAAATAGGCAATAGTTAGTATCAGTGGTTGAGGTACTAAGAATTCTTTTATCATCACTTGGATTAAGAACAATTTTGTTTTGTTTAATAGTAAACACATCATGTTTGACTGATCTAATTAAACATTGCTGTTTCTGTACAGTCTGATATCGATTAAAAAAATGTATAAAAGTCAAGTTCTTTCAGTTGTACTGAAAAAAGTATGCAATTTTTTTTCAGAAAACGATGCAAATTTTTAATTTTTTCTAACAAGTCAGTTAATTATTTAATATAAATACTTCACGTAGATTTTACCAACAGTATAGAAAAAAAAGTCTATGCTATCGATTAAAAAAATGTATAAAAGTCAAGTTCTTTCAGATGTACTGAAAAAAAGTAAATATTTCAAATGATTTCTAGGTAAAATTTAATTTTTTTTGTTTTGCAATTGACAACTTTAATTTTAAAATATGGTATATACGCGTGCACCGTTTCGAAGCCAGACCGGCCTTTCATTAATGCTGACTAAGTGGATTTATTTATTATTCTGCTGATGTTAGCATTAAATTTCTCGCTTTTTATTTTTTCTGTGGATGTCAGCATTAAAAAAATTTATACATGACTGGCTTTATTAAATTTTCTATAGATTTCATATTTCTACAATTGCTATCTAGACAATACCTTAGCATTAAATTCTTGCTTACATGACTTGAATTTTCTGCTGTTCTTGTTGTTTAATATCCTTATATACTCAAGATATGTGTGTGATAGTCGTTCAATCTTTATTGCCAAGTTGTAGTTGTGTGTTCTATAGAACAAATCAAAAATGAAAACCTTTTTTTTAAAATTATCCTTGTCAGGAAAGAATAATGATAGTGATTGGGTTAAAATTATTGAGTAGTTTATAGTCAATCCAAATTAAGTACTGGAGAAAAAAATCGTTGACGCCGTGAGCAGATCCACCAATTGCAAGGTACGACCTGATGACACCAATACAGAGTATGTATTCGTTAGCTTAATATATAGATTTAATTTTCTTAATGCATTTACTTGGTCTAATATTCATTTGAATCTTTTTTTAGTGAACACGAAGAAGAAGAACAACCAGAAACGACCGCGCCTCAAAGATGAAGAAGACAGCCCTCATAGAACTGATAATGCAATATTTTTTTTATCGTTTAGAGTTGGAGTGAGTTAGAACTGTTCTTTATATTTGGGAACTTAAGTGAATTATAGTACGTTTATTCTAGAGTACATAACATTATATATATATATATATATATATATATATATGTATATATGTATTTTATAAATAACAATAAAGAAAAATACATTGTGTGTTTCATTTCACATTACTCCCGATTTAATAACTACGTAATCTCAGTTTACAGAACGGTGTAAAACAATTTTTGACTTTTAATCTGAGTGCATATTTTGAATAGATGCTCTCATTTTTTTTGCGATTAAAGTTAGAAATGCATTTCAAATATATGCTTTTATATTTTTTGCAATTGAAATTAGAAATGCATGTGATCTAAAATTGCAGAGTTGCCTTCAGTACGTAACTATGGAAATGCAAATGCTGAAGAAGCATTAGGCTAGGCTATCGTTGACAAGAAAAACAGCTGTCTGACATGGATTGAATTTTCTGCTGTTCTTGTTGTTTAATATCTTTATATATACTCAAGATATGTGTGTGATAATTGCTCAATCTTTATTGTCAAGTTGTAGTTGTGTTCTATAGAACAAATCAAAAATAAAAACTTTTTTTAAAATTGCCCTTGTCAGGAAAGAATAATGATAGTGGTTAGGTTAAAATTATTGAGTAGTTTATAGTCAATCCAAATGAAGTGCTTGAAAAAATTGTTTACTCTGTGAGCAGATCCACCAATTGCAACGTTAGCATATATTTCAATAGATTTATTTCTAGTTTTTTTGAAGTTCGAGCATTTCATAAATTTCCACGTTTATATATTTCTTGCAGATAAACTGAGTTCGCGCTTTAATAACTACGACTTGTTATTCTTTAAAAGCGAGAATGAGAAAATTGGTGCAGTCAGTCTGTCTGTTTGTCTATTTGTCTGTCTGTCTTTGGCAAAATTTTCGAGATATCTGTACAATTTGTTAAATGGTGTAAAACCAGTAAAGAGCTATTGCGTTGATCAATTATAATTGGTTTCAGGGTTGAGAGTCCCATTCGTGCTGTCTGAGTTTAATTGTTTTTTCTGCAGACATCAGCATTAAAGATTTCTTACTGACTACAATAATAATACAGACACAATCTTTTCTATTGTTTTTTATTATTATCAAACCATTCTTTTAATAACAAAGTATTTTGTTTTGCAATAGATAGGTTTCTATATATTCCTTATTCTTTTCTAGACCCTTCACACATACTTCTTCACCGGGTCGGATAATTTGCTTCGGCTAACATTGTAAAATTATATTAAAATAAATAATACAGACACAATCTTTCTATTGTTTTTTATTATTATCAAGCCATTCTTTTAATAACAAGGTATTTTGTTTTGCACATTGCAGATTAATATTGCTGTGTCTACAACAATGGATGTTATATTTTAAACGGTTGTTGATTTTTAACTCCGATAGCTTAGGACAATCTAGTGCTAGCATATCAGTTACAACGTTTTGCATTAGATAGGTTTTAATCAATTTCTTCTTTTCTAGACCCTTCACAAATACTTCTTCACCGGGTAGGATAATTTGCTTCAAATAAAGCGCTATATATGATAACACCATTCCAGCCGTTGAAGATTCATCCCAAGAAAGACTATGAATATTCTTTGTCACCCAGTCGTTATGTTTTATATGATCTTGGTTCAAACAACTGGACTGCATTGGCAGTTTAAAAATTTGATGCCAAACAACATTTTTCAACAAGTCCAAAACCGCAATTTCTTTACACACAAACTCGTTTTTCTTGTATTTAAATCCCTGAATATCAATTATATACATGTTTGTATGTAAATATATGCAGTAAACTTCGACTAATTAAATTAATATTAGGAGCAATCTCCTTATATAGCAGATTACCACCATCTGCGTACTTTGCCAACCCACTTTTCAACCTATCACAAGAGTGAACACATTTTGAATTGAAACCGGCCCATGTGTATTTGCAGCCTCTAAACATAAATAAAAAACATAAATCAGAATCCACTTTAATTAAACACAATTGACCTGAATGCGATATTTTGCATCTGTCATACTTTATAACTTCTCGCTAGAAAACCAAATTCAAAACATCTACACACATTTTCTCTGCACTTACATTTTTCAACATACGTTACATACGTGTGTTTTGACGTATGTATGTTCCATTGAAAGTAATATAAAGCCGATCCTAATTCAAAACGTGCCCACAAGTATTTTACAGTTGAAAGTATATAAGAATTCATGTTTTCACATTTTACATTAAAAGTATATAACGCCGATCCTAATTCAAAACGGTGCACGTGTAACTTCTCGCTAGAAAACCGAATTCAAAACATCTACACACATTTTCTCTGCACTTACATTTTTCAACATACGTGTGTTTTGAATGAAGTATGTTTCATTGAAAGTAATATAAAGCCGATCCTAATTCAAAACGTGCCCACAAGTATTTTACATTGAAAGTATATAAGAATTCATGTTTTACAACTATTTTACATTGAAATGTTTTCACAAGTATTTTACATTGAAATTATATTAGGCCGATCCTAATTCAAAACGGTGCACGTGTATTTTACATATGGAAAATACGTCTAAACACGTTTTGAATTAGGACCGGCCCTATCCCACTACTCACCACCTGTTGTTGTTTATAATTATCATCATATTTAAGTGCACTTATTTTTTCATCATTAGGTTTTACGTTTTGATACTGGTTGGACGGCCTATATACAGCTCAATTTTTCTTCTATTGTTTTCTAATTATATGCCGTATTTCACCGAGATTCAGTGGTATGTGAGGGGAAAACGGCTCCGTGGCGTAGTGGTATGTGTGTGACTACTACGCCCAAGGACCCGATTTCGAATCCCGACACGGTCCGCTTGAAAAATGTTGGGTGAGCATTTTTCACAAAAATACACCCTCGTTCGGATGGGAGGTTAAATGGCGATCCCGTGTGTGAGTGTTGTCACGCACGTTAAAGATCCCTACCTTGCTTGGAACAGCAAGGGTTCGGCAAAATTCTAAATTTTCCAAGTAAAAAAACTCGCTTCCTGGCAAATGTAGTACCTTCGGGTGGAACATTGGAAAGCCATATATAAGGTATGTGAAGAGGGGCGGGTCCGTGGCGTAGTTGGTATGCGTGTGACTACCACGCCCAAGATCCCGTGTTCGAATCCCGATACGGTCCGCTTGAAAAATGTTAAGCGAGCGCTTTTCACAAAAATGCGCCCTTGTTCGGTTGAAAGGAAGAATGGAGGTCTCGTGTCTGTGAGGTCACGCAAGTTAAAGATCCCTACCTTGCTTGGAACAGCAAGGGTTCGGCAAGATTCAAAACTTTTCAGGTAAAAAAAACTCGCTTCCTGGCCAATGTAGTACCTTCGGGTGGAGCATTGGAAAATCACATGTAGGAAGTATGTAAAGGGGGTTAAGCAGCCTGTGGCTGCCAAGAATCCACCAACACTTAGACATTTGCGGTATTAATAGTTTTCCAGTAAATCCTTTCGTGCAATTAACATTAGTTGAGAATATTGCATGACCAATACCTGTAGTTGTTTATAATAATCATCACGTTTAATTACAGTTATTTTTTTGTCATTAGTTTATCCATCTTGCGACTCTATTGATCTCTATTCTGAGCTAGCCTACACATTGCCCTGAAGTTAACACAGCCTACATCTTTCACTATGTGTATGCAATAGTCTAACCTAGGTCTACCTCCACTTCTCCTTTTTCTTATCTCTGCTTCTAATATATTCCGCACTATTCTCTCATGTCTTATTATGTGGCCTGTCATCTTATCTCTCATATTTTTTACTGTTTCCACATATTTCTTTCTTCCCCTATTATTTTTAGTACCTCTTTGTTCTTAAGTTTGTCTGTCCATGATATCTTCATCATACGTCTGTAACATCACATTTCAAAGGCTACCTTTTCCTAGTCTGCTTCTCCTACTGTCCAGGCTTCACAGCCATACAGTGATGTGCTCCACATATATGTTTTAAGCAATCTTTTCCTTGTTTCTATGTTTCTTGTCTTTGAATACAGTAGTTGCTTTTTCTTGTTAAATGTAGCACGACCTTGTGCTAATCTTTGTTTTATATCTTTTTTGCTTTTCCCATCTTGCGTTATTTGGATTCCTAGGGAGCAGAAATCCTTAACCTCCTGTAAGTTCTCGTTACCTATTTCTATTCTTGTTTTTGATTCATTTTCCCCTCCTTTGCATACTAGAACTTTAGTTTTATTCTTGATTATTTTCATATCGTATCTCGCTGTAAGAACCGTTTCCATTTCATTAAGAGCTGTTTCTAGCTCTTCTTTGATAGATGCTAATACCCCTATATCATCTGCAAATGTAAGCATATCGATCGTTTGTCCTTGCATAGTAATTCCAAATGTCTTCCTGCATTTGATAGTATTCATTGCCTCTTTGATGAACAAGTTAAACATTAATGGGTGTAGGGCACATTCCTGTCTTACGCCTTTCCTAATATATACTTCTCTACGTTCATGCTCTAATGCTATTACCACTGTTTGCTCTATGTATAAGCTATGTACTATCCGTCTATCTCTAAAACTCATTTCAATCTTTTTTGAGTATTTCGAACACTTTTTCCATTTTACATTGTCGAATACGTTTTCCAGATCTACAAACCCTATATACAGGCTTCCTCTTTTTGTATTGTTTTCTCCATTATCACCCTCAGAGCTAAAATAACCTCCCGTGTCTCCTGTTTTGTCTAAACCCAAATTGATTTTTTCCTAGTACATCTTCAGCTCGTTTCTCCATTCGACTTTGTACAATTCTAGTTAATATTGTTGAAACGTGTGCTGTCAAACTTATTGTTCGAAAATTTTCACATTTATCCGCGCCTCTTTTTTTTTGGTAAAGTTACTATGATGTTACGTTTGAAATCTTTGGGTATCTCGCCTGTCTCATATATATATATATATATATATATATATATATATATATATATATATATATATATATATATATATATATATATATATATATATATATATATATATATAGCTTAGAAATTCGAAGAGACGTTGTGTTACTGCTTGTCCAGCGGCTTTTAGAGTTTCTGCGTGCACCTTATCTGTACCCGGCTCCTTGCTATTTTTCAGACCCTTTAAAGCTAATTCAAACTCATCTCTAAGTATAGGTTACCCCAAAACATCATTTTCAATATCTGATTCCTGTTCTAATGCTGTTAGTTCCTCTTCTGCATATAAATTACCTATATATTCTAGCAATCTAATCACTTTCTCTACATTTTCCATAATGACGTTTCCTCTTGTGTCCTTTACATTTTTGCTATATAGTTTTATATCTCTAAAATTTATTCTAATTAATTTGTATGCTTCATCTGTCTTTCCTATTTCCATCTTAGTTTGTACCTCTTTGCACTTTTCATCAATCCATTGTTCTTTAGGTTTCCTACATTTGCGAATAATTTCCCATTTTATGGCTTTGTATTTCTGTTATCTTGTTTCGTCTGATCTATTTTTGTAGTTTTGTCTTTCTTTTATTAAATTGAGGATACCTTTTGTTATCCATGGTTTCTTATTTTATTTTTTTATATATCTCAGAAAATCTGTGGCCGATATCTTTCAGCAATTCGTTTGACTTTTTTACAAATCTTCCGTGGATATTTTTATCTTTTAGCTTCTCAACGTCAAAGTATTTTTTTCCGTTTCTTTTTTTCAAATTTTTAAATTTAAGAGTGGCTTTCATAATTACGATGTTGTGGTCAGTGTTTATATCTGCTTCCGGGTAGCTTCTACAGTCTTTTACCTGTTTTCTAAACCGTTGTCTAACAATAATGTAATCTATTTGATATCTTACTATATCCCCTGGCATCTTCCACGTGTATCGTCTTCTAGCATGATGTTGAAATAATGTATTTGTGATGGTTAAGTTGTTCTTGACGCAAAATTCTACCAGCCTATTTCCCTTGTCATTTCTCGTACCTAAACCAAATAAACCTACTATCGCTCCTTCCCTACCCCCACCTACCACTGCATTAAAATCCCCCATAATTATTAAATTTTCATGTCCTTTTACGTATCTTAGTATGTCTTCGATATCTTTGTAGATCGCCTCTACCTCTTTCTCACTGTAGCTAGAGGTGGACATGTATACTTGTGTTATTACTGTATTTACCAATTTAGATTCTAATCTAGCCATGAGTACTCTTTCGCTTTGTAAGTAGTTTTCTACACGTCGTCCTATCGTTTTTCGCATGACTATCCCCACACCCAAATTTCCTTCCTCTGATTCTGTATGAATTACCCTGAAGTCTCCACTCCAAAAATTCCCCGCCTCTAGCCAGCGGACTTCACTGATCCCTATGTTTAGTGCTAACCTATCCATTTCAATTTTCAGGTTCTTTAGCTTACTTACTTGCTTCATGCTTCTGACATTCCATGCTCCGACTTGCAGAATATTCACGGATCTTTTTCTATACTTTCGGATCACATCTCCCGAAGTAGTCCCTTTCCTGGAGATCCAAATGGGGGACTATTTTACCTCCGAAATTGGGAGGTAGTGTGGTGGTTTCCCGTTACCTTCCACATCGCAGTGGTGTGTTTTAGAATGTCATACCGACCCCTATCGTCTCTGCCACTCTAAGTACCGAAGAAGCTGCTGCCCTCTTTCGGGTACCTGTCTTAGTTCGGTTTCTCACTAAAGACCCCCACTAATTTGGTTAAACGTATAGTTCGGCTTTTTAGCTCATTGAAACACGCAAGCCATTCTCTCCGTTCTGGTATTTTAGAACCTCATCAAAGAGCAGGTCCGTTCAGAATCGCTGGAGATACTATGCATCAAATAATGATTATTGAGCCAAACTTTTCTTATCTGAATATTAGTGGTTTATGAAGTACAGGGTTTTGAAGGTTTTAATTTTATTTCAATTATTTGGCATTATTCAGAAAATTTTTGGGTTGGAACGTTAGAACGCTTACAAGTAAGTATTTTAAAGTAAATTTTCGCAATGGACACCATTTACTTGGATACATTTTGTAATACGTTTTCTAAGAGACTGGCGAGTTCGAAACAAGGCGGTTTGTTTGCCTTTCATTTCATTCGCAGTCGCTTTGTAACACGATGCGTTACGGTAATGGATAAGACATAACAATTACTCTTGTATAGAACAATTTGTTATGGGAGCAATCTGTAGAATCTTAATTTCATATAACATAATGTTTAAAAACCGAGACTCTCAAGCAAATCCGTATTTGTATTCCAATTCTACTACAAACTACAAATATAATCGTTTATTTGTTCAAATACATATGGAAACTTGCAAAACGGGTTGTAAATTATTTTAAAAACCACAAGAATATAAACAAAGTAATCATAATCACAGAATTGCATAATAAAGGAATGCCATTTACAGTATACTTTAGACTTATGAAATAACGGTGGGTTTGTTAATGTATGCATTCCAAACATAGACTTTTGTGGTTTTAATAGAATAAATTTCACGCAACATGACATAATTTTAATAGATGTTTTTGTAATTATCATGAAAAGGAAACTACGCGAACTAGACATTGACAAAGCAGAATACAGATATATAGGATTGCATAAATGAGGTCATCCCGTCAGAATAATAAACTGAAGCGTGGAATTGATAAAAGGGCACTCCATACAATGTAGCATTCAGACGCTGAGCCATGAAAATACACACGTTTAGGGTTACCAAAAAACGACATAATCTTTTATGCATTAGACTACAACGTGTGAAATTATAGGATTTCAGATCAAAAAAATTACCGATGCACCTACGTGAATTAGTATAACAGGGATTTCCTCGTATTATTTGTCATAAACAAAATAGCAATATTGTGCAATAATATGAAAAACCCCGGACAAGCTACAAAATAGAAAAGGAATTGAAGGAATAAAGCTAATTGAGATTGTATTAATCTTATAGAAATCGGACACCTGAACACATCAAAAATTAAAAGGACAAAAGATACGGAGGTGGTCTTAATGTAGTGGGGTTAATTTAAGGGGTTTGGATTTAATACAAGTAAACTAATTTGTTGAAAGAGAAGTTAGGGTAGGATTTGAAATGATAGTAGTGAGTGTTTATATAGAGATTTGAACGAGTGTACAAAAGCTTCAAGAAAAATTGTGTGGCATACCCGAAAAGCAGGAAATGCGAAAAATGTCATAAAACAATCGAAATACCGCTGCATGTGGCAGGGTATTTTCATTTATGCAAAAAGGAAGATTTAATGAAAAAAGACTGTTTAAAACAAAGAGATGGGACTAAGTGAATTATCTCTCCATTTAATTGGGAACTTTGTAGCTTGATTAGTGCAAGGGGGTGCAAGTGTTGGAACATTAAGGCAAGGATTGTATCACTAGGGTTTTTGGACATTCTCGGAGTATACAGTGAGGAGATAATTGTACTTTTAAAATTTTAATTATGCATGGCTGAACTAAAATTTAATGGTAAATGCTTGTTATTTATGTAGCAGGGAATTAATTCTAAGTGGAAAAATAATTATTGGATTGCATGAATTAGTGGTGGAATGAATAGTGATTTGAAAATTATTAGCGAAATGTAGGTTAATAAGGGGATATAAACTTACGTATTGTGAACAAGATAACGATATAGCATGTAGTTGAAATTTAACTGTTTTTTGTTTTGAACGATGTTACCAATACTTTGCGATTCATTAATATCTTATCTTAAAATAGGAATAAAGGAAACTTTCGAGTGATGAATAGTTTTTATGGTTTAGAATTAAATTTTTTGAAGACTTTTAATGTAATTTTTTATTTTAGCACCAGCTGGCTAGATTATAGGGTAAAATTTATTTTTAGATATGTACATGTATAGCAATGCATTTTATGTTAATAGATGTTAAGTTACGTCGATTGCTATTTAATTTATTTAGAAAATAGGTAGTTAAAATTTATAAAAAGAATTCAGCTACCCTAGTACAAGCCATATCTGAAAGGAATATTTTATTTTAACAGAGAAATTTGACGTCCGAAGGTAAAATAACCAAAGCAAGGGAGTTGTATGCGAAATAACAGTCTTTCACATAGAAAATGATATCACAAAGCTTGCAGTGACTGACTGTTTGGCGCCCATCGATTTTGACAAAGACAAGACCTTTCAGGGTAAGTCTTAATGTATTGTAGAATTTTAATTGAAAACCTTGGTAGTTATCATTTTTGTATTTCTTTATTGCTCTTTATATTCTTCTTTCAGTTATCTATAGGAAACAACTACCTCGTCACTGCAGTTAACCGACGCACCTCTTTATTGTTAGTGTCACCGCCCTTTCAGAGTAATTCAAAATTTAAATTGTTGCGACGCATAGTTCACCCGTAACAGTAAATATTTCACAAGCAACAATGGCGCCCAACGTGAGGCATGTTTTTTAATATGAGATACTTTTTCATTTTTTTATAGTAAAAAATTGTTGTTGTTTTTTTGATATATAGTTTTTAAATTTTAAAGTATTTTTTACCTACGAGGATTTTTCTTTTATTGGTAAGGTTGTTTTGACTTAATTATAGCTTTTTCGTAAAATTTTTGGTGTCCATCTTCAGAATTCTTTTTTCCGATAAGGAATTTTTTAAATATTAGGGATTTTTCTTAAACTTTCAAGTTGATTTTTTATTAGAACAACTGTTTTTTATGGTAGTTTAGTTTTTTGAAAACTACGGCTGTTTCTTTCCAACGTAACTTTTTTTACAAGAAGCAGTTTTTTTATTTGATAGTAAAATTTTTTTAAACCTTGAATTTGTTTTGTTTTATTAGAGCTGTCTTTTTAATAGTGTTTTTTTATATATGAGATTGTTTTTATGATTTTGTTAAATTTTTTTGGGTTAAAATTTTTAGCACTAAACTTTGAACTTGCTTTTTTTGTTAGCGAAAATTTTTTTTTAAACATAACAGAGTTTTTGTTATTTTAAAGTAACCTTTCTAACTTTAGTTTTTTTTAGTCTGTTTGGGTTTTTCTTGGTAAAACCTTTATTTTGGGTAAATATATAGGCCGTAAAATTTTTTGTTTATAATCATTTAATCCTAACAGTTTTTTTATGTAAATTATTTTAAATTGCGGGTTTTTTAAGTAAGTTGTCCTTTTTTTATTAAATTTAGCCGATAGTATGTTAATTTTTTGAAAGATTTTTTGAAACTTATCTTGAGAGATTTTTAAGATAAAAATCGACTGACCGTGACTTGAAAATAGAGAAATTTCTTTATTATAAATGAAAAGTTTATAATCTTAAATTATAATACCTTAATCTCGCAATCTGATATAAAACCCCGAGTAATAAAAATGCGCAAAACCTTTACCTCAATATCGGCGTGACATCCCACTAATAAGAATTAAAACATAATTTGCATTAAACGGATTTTTCGTGAAAACAGATTGGAATATCAAGGATAGACAGGAATACGTTTTTTTATGTAAAAAGGGTTGCCCTTTCAGATTTTAAAGTGGGTTGTACGCTAAATGTAGAGGATAAAACGTTATGGCTAATTAATTATAAAAAATATATTGCACGTAGCGCTCTTTCTGACCAAAGTCAAAAATAGCACTTTTTTTCGATACCCATAAACATAAAGATGCCAATCTTCAAGCCGATCACCCAAAACTTTTCAGAATAATGGTAAAAAAATTGACATAAAATTATAACCTTTAAAGCCCTGTACTTTTTAAACCATCAACATTCTGACAAAAAAGTTTGGCCTAATGGTCATTATTTGATACATAGTATCTTCAGTTAACCTTTGTCTCATTGTTATTAAAACACTCTGTATACAAGATGCCCACAATCTATCTCCTTATATAGGAGATTAAGAAAGGATCTCCATTTTGGTCAATCATAGCAAAATTCAAATTCTTAATAATTTATAATAAAAACGCTGGTGTATAAAACTACTTTTGATACTAGTTAAATAGATAAATATTTTACTTATATTGTTTTTTTAGTATTAAAGCTAGAAAGAGTCATTTATTTTACAAAAAGCTGCATTAATTTCTAGAATAAAGCGCTTAATATTGGACTCACGTAATTCTTCATTACTCCGTTCAATAAGAGCACATATGCAGCGATAAGTCGAAATATCACAAGCAAGCGTCCTGTTTATGAAAGAAATATGAAAGATTATTAAACGAAGTTGATTTCGCTTTGTTGAGAGAGCTAACACTTTATTTAATAAAAATTAGTGGAAGTAAAGTATACAATTGTTGTAACGTGTTTGCTATTTTAAAAAATTGTAAGTAGACCTGCATATTTCAAATTAGTTTAACTAATAAGAAATATTTAAGGGCTTCATGTTCAACTCTAGTTCAATTAAATTTAATTTAATTTAATTTTACTTCAAGTCTATTCGTTGTAAATTAGCTTCCTTGACTTAGTGCTGGCGAGAATCTTGTGCAATTTAATTCAAGGAGGTTTGAAAGTGATATATAGAAGGAAGACATCCATATTTATAGAACATTCACATTGTTGCGAGCTACTATTAGGCAACCCGTCAAAGACACAAGCGCCGTTAACACTGTATATTTTCCAGGGATCGAAAATTTTCTAGCAATTACTGGAGGATGAATCATCTTTTAATTCAGGGGTATAAATAAGACCGATGATGAAGTACAGAGTTAGTTTATATCAGAATGTCGAATATAAATTATATCGTGTAAAGTTAAATAGCTAAGCTTTTGGAAGTCCAGGACTAAACATAAATGTTATACTATGTGAACGTGTCTAATGTACATGCAGCTTATAGAATACATAAATAGACAAAAATGTAATAAATAATTAGTTGTGTTAGTGTTGTTAATAGACTTATGGTTAAGAATTTAGTTTAAAAAGATATTAGTGCTTGTAAATTCATTAGTGTGATAGTGCTTCATTGTTAATTGGACTGAAAACATCTATAAATAAGGCATATACTGTTAATTAGACTTGTGAATAGTGAGTAATAAAGACCTTTGTTATTACTTGTTTTAAATTAGTGAAACGCGGTAGTAGTAGCCCGCTACACTGATGTCAGGCTCTGTGGGATATATATAGTGATTTAAAAGAAATTTAAGTAGTTTGAATATGCGTGTGACAAGAAGCCAAAGTAAAATGGATGCAGAAACTTTAATGAATTTCCTTAAGGATTTTAAATCCGGTATAGAAGAAAAGTTTAGTGAAAATGCTGAAAAAATGGAGAAGAAGTCGGCTAAACTGGAAGTGGCACTAAATGAAAACGCAGTGAGGTCAGTTGAACTGAAATCAACCCTTAAAGAGTTTAAATACGGTATGGAAGTGACACTTCGTGAAAATGCTTAGAAAATAGAAGAAAAATTGAAAGAAAATACAGCCACGCTAGAACAAAGATTAATGGAAAGCTCCATTGCATTGAAAGAAGATGTCGCTGAACAGGTAAAACAGTTGAGCAAAAGTTGGACAGTAAATCAGTAAAAATGGAAGAAGATGTGATGAGGCTGCAAGAACAAATGATTTCACTAACAACACGGCCACTTGAATTAGCAAACCAAGTTGTAAATCAGAACATTCTAGAAATAAGAAGCATGGTAGAAAGCGAGTCAATACCGTCAAAATTTAAAGTGAAACCACTCACATTCGATGGTAGAACACCTTGGCCCACATATTTGAAACAATTTGAAGCTGCTGCAATAGCCAACGGTTGGTGCAACAAAGAGAAGGCTATCTCTTTAATAGTGGCCCTACGGGGGAAAGCCCTTAACATCTTACAAACGATTCCTGAACACCAACACAATATATGTAACTGGTATAACAAATGCGTGCTATCATCAAATGGTGTATTTAACATAGGCATATGCTCTATCATAGATAAACATATGGTGTGTGCGTATATAACCTCGTTTGTTTGATCCCATCATGAGCGTATGTGTTATACATATCTTTTCTTCTTCTTTGATTATATGGTTAATACAGGGTGGGGCACAGGAACCTCTTACATTTCAAAGATTGGCGATGGGGAATGGCAATTCTACAGGGGTGGGGCTGGTCTTGTTTGGAGGGGTGGATGATCTAGTTTTCAGTAGTAACCATGCAGTGGACTGGAGCACAACGTGTGTTTGTTATTGAGAGTTTTATAAAAAATGGTGAATCTTTTATTGCGACATAAAATACATTCAGCGCGCAGTACAATTTGTCATCGTCTGCTAGTGTTCCCGACCGGAAAACAATTTTGTGTTGGGTAAAAAAATTTAGGGAAGGTGGATCTGCACTAAATGTGAAGAAGGAGGGCCCTGCTGTGACTGTCAGAACCCCTGAAAACATCGGTAGAGTTAGGGTGTCGATTGAACAGTCTCCAACGCGTTCTGCGCGGAAACATGCTGCTGCTCTTCAGATTTCAACAAGAATAACGAGGCGGGTTTTGCATTGTGAACTCAAGATGCATCCCTACCAGATGATGATTGTGCAGGAATTGTTCCCAACGGACTGGGGGCTGCGTATGGAATGTTGTCTTCGCGAAGTGCCTCCTACTGTAATTTTGTGGAGTAGCGACGAAGCTCATTTTCATCTTTCAGAGTGTGTTAATAAACAAAATTTTCGCTACTGGTCAAATGAAAACTCTCGACAGTTTCACGAAACACCCATGCACAGCCCAAAGCTAACAATTTGGTGTGCAGTATCGTCCGTAGGCATTATTGGGACTTACTTTTTTGAAGAAAATGGCGTCACCGCTACTGTTAACTCAAACCGGTGACATGCTTGAGAATTTTGTCAGGCCTAAAATCGAAGAATTAGGTCAAGAGCATGATCCACACAGCTTCTGGTTCCAGCAGGATGGTGCTACAGCACGCACTAGCCGTCGTTCACTCACTATTCTTCAGAAGATGTTCCCTGGGAAGGTGATTTCCTTGCGCGGGACGGTTCATTGGCTCCCGCGCTCTCCAGATTTAAGCCCATGCGATTATTGTCTGTGGGGTTACCTCAAGGCCGAGATTTTTAAAGTTCGTCCTAGAACCCTGGATGACTTGAAGACTGCAATTGAGGAAGAAATCGTGCAGATAACCCCCACCACACTCGAGAAAGTCATGCGAAACTTCCAAGAAAGGCTCAATATGTGTGTCGCCCACCAAGCCTATCATTTGAAGGATATTATTTTAATAACATAGCTTAAAAAATTTCATTATATATCCTTTCCAGAAAATAAAAGTTTTTTGGAATAAATCATTTGCCAGCCTTTTGAAATTTGGGAGGTTCCCGTGTCCCACCCTGTATAATTAATCCAATGTTCTTGACCTAAGTTGCAATCCCTTCATACAGAAGAAACTTCGCGACGTGATTCTAAGAGTGGAACTGTTGGTATATAGCTACGTGTTGCTTTATTCAAGTCAAAATCACTTCCTTTGAATTTAAATTGCAGTGGTATGGAAGTGACATTAATACAACTCAGCCAGAGCGTTTCATAATTTCGTCGACAGCACATGATGTCGAGTGATCCAAAAAGTAGTGCTTCACTAAGGCCAATAATTCAACTTTTAATAAATGTTTATTAACTTCGTGTGTTTTACATTCCACCAATCGTAAATTTGTTCTTTACGCAAATTTTGATTTGGAACCTGATCGGTTTTGACGCTGAAGTATGGAGCATTATCAAACACGACCATACTACTATTATCAAGAAGAGGTAATACACCTTTTAACCAAGTTGTGAACACTTCACTGTTCGTGCTTTTGTGAGAAATTTCTAAAACAATAAATATAAATTCAGGGTCTCGAGTTGTTTGTAGTTTTAATACGCTATTGTATGCGTATCTTTCATGAGAAATGCTTACCTTATTAAGTTGAAGCTCTCGCAAGAACCGTTTTGATACTATATATAAAATCGACACAAATTATTTAATAAAACCGTATAAAATTTCGAACGTAAAGTTAATAACAACATTCAATAAATAACAAAAACGAAAATATGCAACGGCAATACCAAATGTCAATTGTCAAGATGATTTTTAAGCAATCATCACTAACGTGCAGGTATTATTTACTTGCGTAAACTTGGCTCATCCATCCACCAATGGGAATCGATAGAATTCAATCCTATCTTTTTCTTTAGTACCTTCTTAACGTGAATGAATTATAGTATCTGAAATTTTCGTTTGACTTGAGAGATTTTGGACATCCTGTGTATTTAAATAATCCTAGTTCTATCTACCATGGTACCAAGTTCTCTAGCTGTCTATTGTAATCTTATAACACCAGCACTATCTGAATCTAAATTGCTCCATTTATAGCATTGTCCTATATATTAGTCATCATCACAGGTCGTCAGTCCTGGAACTAGTTAGACACGTACCCTCATTGTTTCTATTCTGAACTAACCTGCAAATTTCTCTGAAATTTCGACAGTCTGCATCTATCACTATCTGCGTGCAAAACTCTGATCTCGGTCTACCTCTACTTCTTTTTTCCTATCTTTGCTTGTAATATATCTCCTACTATTTACAAAAAAATGCCTTAGAACGTATCCTGCCCTTCTATTTCGCCAATTATTTTTTTTCCACATATATCTTTATTCCTCTACTAATTTTATAACCTATTTGTTATTAACCTTGCCTGTCCATGCTATCATCTTTACATCTGAAGCATAAAATTCCAGAAGGCTTATATCTCCTTCTGTCTGCTTTTCCTACTGCCCCCATTTCACAAACTACTGTGCTATACTCCAAACATATGTTTTGAACAATTTTCTTCTTGTCTCTATGTTTGTTATCTTTGAAAATATCCTCTGTTCTTTCTAGTTAGATGCAGTTCGGTCACCTTCTATTGTTTCATAGTTATGTACCCTATCTCCCCGATATTCAGTGGTATGTGAAGGGGGGCGGCTCCGTGGCTTAGTGGTATGCGTGTGACTTCTACGCCCAAGGTCTCGGGCTTGAATTCCGACACGGTCCGCTTGAAAAATGTTAGGCGCGCATTTTTCATAAAAATACACCCTCGTTCGAATGATAGGTAAAATGGAGGTCCCGTGTGTGTGTTGTCATGCACGTTAGGCGTCGCCGTGGATCAATGTAGTAAGCGTAAGACTATGGATCCCAAGGTCCCGGGTTCAAATCCCGACACGGCCAACTGCTTGAAAAATGGCAGGTGAGCATTTTTCACAAAAATTACGCCCTCGTTCGGATGAGAGGTTAAATGGAGGTCCCGTGTGTGAGTGTTGTCACGCACGTTAAAGATCCCTACCTTGCCTGGAACGGCAAGGGTTCGGCAAAATTCTAAATTTTCAGGCAACAAAAAACTCGCCTCCTGGCCCATGTAGTAGTACCTGCAGGTGGAGCATTGGTAATGTAAATCAACTGTCATGCACTTTAAAGATCCCTACCTTGCTTGGAACAGCAAGGGTTCAGCAAAATTCCAAATTTTCCATGTAAAAGAAAAACTCACCTCCTGGCCAATGTAGTACCTTCGGGTGGAGCATTGGAAAATCACGTGTAAGGCATATAAAGGGGGGGGAAGCAACCCGTGGCTGCCAAGTTCCCCAGCACTTGAACATTTGTCGAATTAATAGTTTTCCAAAATATCATTTAACACAATCAACATTAGTTGAAAATATTTCACAACCAACACCTGTCGTTGTTTATAATAATCATCCGATTTAAGTGCACTTACTTTTTCGTCATTAGATTTTTCGTCTGGAAACTGGTTGAACGCGCATCTCCAGTTATTTATGTTCTTAGGTAGCCTACACAGTTCCCCGAAGTTCGTACAACAGCCTATATACAGCTTGGTTGTCTTTCTATTGTTTTCTAATTAAATGCCCTATTTCACCGAGATCCAGTGTTTTGTGAAGGGTACACGCTCAAGGTCCCGGGTTCGAATTCCGACACGGTCCGCTTGAAAAATGTTAGGCGAGCATTTTTCACAAAAATACACCCTCGTTCGGATGAGAGGTAAAATGGAGGTCCCGTGTGTGAGTGTTGTCACGCACGTTAAAGATCCCTATCTTGCTTGGAACAGCAAGGGTTCGGTAAAATTCCAAATTTTCCAGGTAAAAAAACTCGCTTCCTGTCCAGTGTAGTACCTTCGGGTGGAGCATTGGAAAATCACATGTAAGGTATGTGAAGGGGGTTAAGCAGCCTGGGGCCGCCAACGAACCCCCAACACTTAGACATTTGCCTAATTAACAGTTTTCCAGTAAATACGTTCGTACAATTACCATTAGTTGAGAATATTGTAAGACCAATATTTGTAGTTGTTTATAATAATCATCATGTTTAAGTACATTAATTTTTTCGTCATTAGTTTTTCCATCTTGGGACTGGTTGGATGCGTACCTCCATCGGTTTCTATTCTGAGCTAGCCTGCAGATTTCCCTGAAATTCCCAACATCTTTCACTATCTGTGTACAATAATCTAACTCAGGTCTACCTCTACTTCTCATTTTTCCTACCTCTGCTTCTAATATATTTCGCACAATTTCCTCATGTCTTAGAATGTGACCTATTATCCTATCTATCCTATTTTATACTGTTTTCCACATATTTCTTTCTTCGCCTACCATTTCTAGTACCTCTTTGTTCTTAACTTTGTCTGTCCATGTCTTCATCATACGTCTGTAGCACAACATTTCAAAGGCTTCTACCTTTTTCTTGCCCGCTTCTTCTACTGTCCAGGCTTTACAACCATACAGTGCTGTGCTCCACACAAATGCTTTAAGTAATCTTTTCTTTGTTTCTATGTTTGTTGTCTTTGAACACAGTAGTAACTGTTTCTTGTTAAATGTAGCACGGCCTTGTGCTAATCTTTGTTTTATATCTTTTGTGCTTTTCCCATCTTGCATTATTTGGCTTCCTAGGTAGCAGAAATCCTTAACCTCTTGTAAGTTCTCGTTACCTATTTGTGTTCTAGTTTTTCCTCTCTTTTGTATACCAGAACTTTAATTTTATCTTTGTTAATTTTCATACCGTATCTCTCTGTTATATCTGTTTCCATTTCATTAAGAACAGCTTCTAACTCTTCTTTACTAGATGCTAAAACCGCTATATCATCTGCAAATTTAAGAGTATCAATCTTTTGCTCTTGCATAGTAATTCCAAATATCTTCCTGCATTTGACAGTATTCAATATCTCTTCTATATACAAGTTAAAAATTACTGGGGATAAGGCACACCCTGCCTCACCCCTTTCCTAATATTTATTTTTTTACGTTTCTGCTCTAATTTTACTAGAGCTGTTTGCTCTTGGTATAAGCTATGTACTACCCCTCTATCCTTAAAACCCATTCCAATCGTTTTGAGTATTTCGAACATTTTTTAAAATAGCCTTATCCGTGTTCCCTGTTTCGCCTAAACCCAAATTGATCTTCTCCTAGTATTTCTTCAGCTCGTTTTTCTATTCATCTTTGTACAATTCTAGTTAATATTTTTGACACGTGTGTTGTCAGACTTATTGTTCGAAAATTATCACATCTATCCGCGCCTCCCTTTTTTGGTAAAGTTACTATGATGTTAAGTTTAAAATCCATGGATATCTCGCCTGTCTCATACATATAGCTTACAAGTTGGAAAAGACGTTCTGTTACTGCTTGTCCAGTGGCTTTTAAAGTATCTACTTGAATCTTAACTGTACCCGGCGCCTTACCATTTTTCAGACCCTTTAATGCTAATTCAAACTCATCTCGCAAAATAGGATATCCCAAGTCATCATTTTCAATGTCTGATTCCTGTTCTAAAGCTGTTAGTTTCTCTCCTGCATATAAATTCCCTATATATTCATGCCATCTAACCACATTTCCACTCGCGTCCCTTATATTTTTGGTATACGGTTTTATATTCCTAAAATTCATTCTAATTAGTTTGTATGCTTCGTCTCTCTTTTCTATTTCCATCTTAGTTTGTACCTCCTTGCAGTTTTCATCAATCCATCGTTCTTTAGCGTTCAAGCATTTACGAATAATTTCCCATTTTATGGCTTTGTATCTTTGTTTTCCGGTTTCGTCTGATCTATTTTTGTATTTTCGTCTTTTTTCTATTAAATTCAGGATATCCTTTGTTAGCCATGGTTTCTTATTTTCTTTTTGGATATACCCCAGAATATCTATGGCTGCCATGTCTAAGCTGGATTTAACTTTATTCCATTCTGTTTCCACTTCCTTAGTATTGGAAATTTTCCCGATATCGTTCAGCAATTCATATAACTTTTTTTCAAATCTTTCGTGGATATCTTTATCTTTTAGTTTCTCAAAGTCAAAGTGCCTTTCTCCATTCCCTCTTTTTCAAATTTTTAAATTTAATTGTGGCCTTCATAATCACGATGTTGTGGTCAGTGTCTATATCTGCTTCTGGATAGCTTTTACAGTCTTTTACTCGATTCCTAAACCGTTGTCTAATGAGAATGTAATCTATTTGATATCTTCCTATATCCCCTGGCATCTTCGACGTGTATCGTCTTCCAGTATGATGTTGAAATAATGTGTTTGTGATGGTTAAATTTTGTTTTTTGTCGCAAAATTCTACCAACCTATTTTCCCTGTCGTTTCTTGCCTAAACCAAATAAACCTACTACCGCTCCTTCTCCTTCTCTACCCTCACCTACCGCTGTCTTCGATATCTTTATAGATCCTTCTATCTCTTCCTACTTACTATAAATGTAAATATTTAGATTGTATCAAGCCATTTGACCTTGTTAATATATTTATTTTTATTTAGATAGATTTTTGTTAGTTTTAAATGTAAAATTTTTCAACTTTGGACAAATTTAGTTCCTGCTCTAATTTTAAAATATTAGCCTTTTTATATTTAAACTCCTATAAACCATTGGTATAATTGTTGAAGTAATTTTATTAAAAAGAAATGCTTTTAAAGTTCCGCCTAATTGAATAAATATATTTATAATTTTTCCAAAGATATTCAGTTTGGCTTAGAATTACATACTTCACAGAACAATCCACCACATTGTTCTTGTTCTGCATCTTCAAAATAAACCTACGAGAAGAAAAAAGCTTTTTACAATTTTAGAACACAAAGTACTCGAGGAATCAAGATACATTTCTTAGGATGAATCATCGAATTTTAGAATTAGCCATATACATTTATAGCTGAACCTAATAAGTATTAATTATAGGATACTGCGGTTAAACGCCGATTTAAATTTGAACAGCCTCCCACTACTTCAACGTTCGTTTTCAAATAAAATAACCAGTTTCAAATTCGACCAATAACAAAACGGCATTTTGCCCCCAATTCCTTACAAACAGATCCAGCCATCCAGCATCAACTTGTCGGAAATTGTCAGTTATTTATAAAGGGCGCTAATTATTACTTCAACAAAACTTTCGTGATAGTGTTGCCTTACGAACCAAAGTGTTGTGTAGAATTTCTTAAAGAAGCTTTAAAAGAAGACTGATTAGAGTAAGTAAATACTAAAGTATCTTAAGAGTTAACTGAATTTTAAAATTTTGTCTTTGTTATGTCTGTGTGGGTTTTATAACATGGAGTGCAACGTCTGCTGGATCAAGGTTAGTGCATTAACCTTTGATTCGATTAACCTATCTATTTTTCTGTGAACCGTTCTTTAATTATTTATTTTGTAACCCTTTTTTAAAATAGGGCTTTCAGATTTTATGTGGAATCAATTTTATATAAAATTGCTCAATTTTAATAGTTGGTTTTTGTTGGTGTTTGTCTGTTTCTACAGCAGGTGTAAGTATTATTGTTTCATAACGTTACGACTATGAACTTTCTTTGGAAAAATTATATGCAGGTTTAGACCACTTTTTCTTACAATAATTTTTGTTGGAATTTATAATATAGCACATGCTGCCAGTGTGTTGACTTATAATATAATTCACCTTGATGAAAAAGTACCATTGTTAACTATGCACAACTAACTTGTTGCAGAGACTTCTCCCTTTTTAATGTAGTAGCACCTTTTAGGTATGTCTTTAAATTTTAAGGCTTGTAGGAAATGACCTTGAAGATAGAGATTTATTACCAGATTTTTACATCATCTGCATAAAATCAATGATTCAATAAACTTTTTTTATACATTGTTATTAAAATTTATCTTCCAGCATAGAGAACATTTAAAATTTTTAAATGTGCATAAACGCATCTGCGATCACTGTTTTATTGTTGTGGGCTATCAGATCCTGTTTTGAGTGTGTAAAACTATTCAAGATTATATATCTGATTTTCAGTTCAGACACATTTTACCAGCTTTTTAGTTTTGGTTTGAAAGTTCATGTATTTTCCCAACGTCTAGCATAAAATTTTTATTTCAATTGTTGCTTTCTATTTACACCTTAGCTAAGAATGGCTTAAAATTAGGTTGGGTGAAAATCTAACTTTACCTACCTTCATTTGTATTTGATTATTAGAGTACACTTTAGCATTTTAGCTAACTAAGCTATAAAGTGTTTGAAAATAATATTAAAATCAACTGATTCTTGTTAAGAATCAACTTGGTATTAACTGTTATGTTATAGTTGCTTTTATAAATGTGCAATAAAACATATCATACACAACACGAAAAATATAATCATCTCAATATAAACTTACGGATGGAAGTTAGTATCTAATGTAGATTTATAGGCACCTTATCTGGGGTAAGAGGAATGCAAAAATCTAACTTTAAGTTCCTTAGTAGTAAAAAGAACGTCCTCAACTAAGATTATTTTAACTTAGGTTAGATTATCTTAGTTTTTGGGCAAATAGAAAGCAACAAATATATCCCACTAAACAAAATATCATTACATTCATATTTAATTAACATCCCCATGTGACATTGTGATGTTTTACATTAGTGGCATGGATGTGAATTTAACATGGTTATTATGTAGATAGTCCACATTAACATCACTTTTAAAACATCCTAATGAGAACAACAATGCTACGTTGTAACAGTGACCTTTATATGTAGCTTTAAGGCGGGAACAAAAGAAACGTTGCCTGTTGTACCGTGGCTAGTCAGAAGCATAATGGGTCGGGTTCTGAAGGCGAGATGGTACTGATATTTTATTGAGCGCCAAGGCGGGCTCCATGCAAAAAGACAACTATAATATAAAACCAACCTTACCTGCCTAATTGGCTGATCCAGGATCCAGGACTAATATTACTGCAGATATTGCGTGAACTTCAGGTTTATGAGAATTACAATTAATATTGGCACACGCTATGTAAATATGTATATTTTAAACATTCAAATTAACCAGTGTTGCCAATCAATAGCATGCTTTTTCCCTAGATATTTTAGCAGTAAACCCCAATAATTCCCAAAAAAAAACATTGAAAACCCAAAAATTCCCCAATTGTTAAAAAATTCTTTTTGGAAAGGAGGATTTTTAAACTTACTATTTGCTTTATTATTTCATATAGAACATCTGCATTATCTATCACAAAGGACTTGAACCAATTTAATAAACTTGTCAGAACATGGTAAAAATGACTGTGCACATAGAAATACAAAATTTGTTGTATATTTTACAAAAGAAAAAGAACTCATTATACATTGTAAATTATAATATGGTTAAGGCTTATCCCACATATGCCCTATCGAATTAATCATGCTGTCAGTGGGATTAAAAGCAACACATCTACCTTCTGCCATTATTCCTTCCTTGGCTATCAATAAGGGACCTACAGTGTCAGTATCTAACCTATTTCTGTTTTCAGTTTTTATATTTTTTAAGTTACTGAATACTCTTTCTACTGAAGCATTTGAAACAGGCAAAATTAGTAAAAAGGATATGACAATCTTCAAATTTTTAAACATTGGTTCATCTATGGCGTTCTTTAATTCAAAAATAAATCTTCCAATATTTTTTCGTAGGCAGGTTAAGTGTTAAACCAAGTTTGTCATGATCTAAAAGAGCGTGTTCCTTCCATTCATTATCCAACTGCTAAATATCAATAAAGTTTTTTAAAAATGTAAACCTTTCAGTAACACCATGTAAAGTTTAACTTCAAAATTTTGAGCAACTTGTGGATCTACAACTGAGATAACATCGAATAATTCGTCAGTAAATACAAAACGTTCTTTTATTTCACTAACTATTTCAATGTAAAAGTTCAAACATGATTTGAAAAATGTTTCCAGTTCTTTTGTTGAACATTTTGAATTATTTTTAAGATTTTGAATACTTTCGTAGGCATATATACCTACATATATTTTTTCGAGTGCAATGAAATTATGTGGATTGCGATAATTCACCAGTAAAATATCAGTTTTCTTAAATATACAAGTGTTTCATATAATTACCACAAATTGTCTTTAATAGTCTTATTACCTCTGGTTTTAACTTATATAAAAGTGGTGCGGTACTCTGAAATAAGACATTAAAGTCATTCAAAATGCCAAGTATATATGACATGAACTCTAGATAGATTTTTGAAAAAATATTATTCATTGCTTCCAACATTTCTTCTACAGTTTTAGAAGGATCATTAAAGCAAATCTCTCGCAAATAGGGTTGTAATGCTGCATACTGCTCCAGAACCCTGTCAACGCAATTTTTTAAGGATAACCGAGTTGGAGTAAGTATTTTATGTATATCTACATGAAAAATAATTGAAATTCCTTAAACTTGTCACGCCTCCCATAACTGTGACTAAAGTGAGCACCTAGGTTACGTAAAAGATCTTCTACTGACCGTGGTAATTGCAGACAAGCTTTTGTTGTAGCCAGATGAATTAAATGTCATGGACATTTAACACAAGCTATTTCAGGAAAATCTTGTTTTAGTAATGAAAACACCGAATGATGTTCTCCACCCATCACATTTGTGGTGTCGCTTGAGAACCCTACTAAATTTGACAATGGGATATTTTTGCTAATAATACTTGCTTTCAAGGCATTATACAGATCAGCTGCTTTAGAAGAAGGTAAAGCTTTAATGTCAAAAAACCTCGTATTAACTGTATTTGTTTCATTATCAAAAAATACTACTGTATATGCACATTGCTTAATGATACTAGTGTCAGTTGTTTAATCCATTATTAATGAAAAAAAGTATCCGGGAGATCGAAGTTTATCATATAACTGATTTTTGAAGTTTGCAGCCAACACTTGACTTAGCAATTGCTGAATCATGAAATATGTTAGCACATAATTCCGGTAAAACATCCATCACAGTAAAAGGTAAATTATTAGATGCTAACAATCCGGTTAATTTAACAGTAGCATATTTCACCGATCGACTAAAAGGCTCATTTAAAAAATTTGTAAGATCCTAATTTTCTTTAATTTATCGGCAGTTATTAATGTGCCTTTCAGATTTCGAATGACGTACGAGATCGTTTTTATGTGCAACAAGGTTTAAGTTGCATATTTTGCAGCAAGCAACATTTTTATTGTTCTTATCCTCGATTAGCCATGGCTTAAGTTCGGGCACATCCAACCATTCTGAACGAAACGAATAGTGTTTTCTTGCATCGTTTTTTTCTTTTTTGTATATCTGCATTTCCGGTAGTAAGGCGAATGAGCTACTAAATCTGCAATTTCGGAAGTTGTGTTTGAAAGTGAAACTGTATCATCATTATCATCCTAAAAACAATTCATGTTAAGTACACATCTACAAAAATGTCAATTCTGTCTTACATTTCTTTTGCTTGTTGAGGAAGAATTGGGGTTAATTATATTTCCACAAACAACCCACTTTTCCATTACTTCTATAAAAATCCTTTAAAAAATACAACTAGAATCCTGATAATTTGCACTATTTTATAAACATAAAAGCACATTTAAAAATGTATTTTAATGCCACGGGTAATTATAACATCATATATATGATTTATATAATATTTAATATAAAATATAAGAGCATTATATTTCTCCGCAATCACGACACGGCGTTCATTTTCGTTTACTTTATTAAGACAACTGAACAAACGCAAAGAACATAGATTGTCTTAACCAGTTCATATATTCGTTGAATTCTTCATAGTCCTACCAGTAGAATAAAATAGTAAAAATTCATAGACCATGCAAAGAAGATACACAAAAAATTATTAGTTAATCACAAATATGTTGCTATACCATACAAAGTTTAATTGACAGTAAGAAATTTGCAGCCCCTTAAAACCTCAAAAAAACCCAAATATTTTCTCTCCCCAGCAAAATCCCCAGAGCTACTTAAATTCCCCAAATATTGGGGAATTCCCCAACAATTGGCAATGCTGAAATTAACACTGATTGAAGGGGAACAGCTTGTTACGCTCCCTTCCTGTCAGCGTACTTAAATTGCGTCGTTCTTTGGACCGCCGTTGGTATAAATTGAATACTTCAGAATAGTCTCGGATTTGTATGCAATTTAACTCGTGTGTATTAATTTAAAGGTAGATTAATTGAAGACCGATTTTCATTAATAAATAATTTGCAAGGAATGAATTTTAAATTGGATTATTCGTGAATTACTTCCCAACTTATTGAAAATTATAAACAGCTTGTAATTAATTATTAGATATGATTGCTGCATTTACTTTTTGAATGTTCAAATAATTGTTACGCTCCCTTCCTGTCAGCGTATTTAAATTGCATCGTTCTTGGCTCGCCGGTCGTATAAATTTTGTTCCTTGTTATTATCCAAGTCGAGATAAGAGACGATCAGAGGTTATGGGTAACAACTATTTTATACAAACAGATTTGCAGTGAAGTGAACGTTCGTGATAATGTTAATTAGTCGGTACCTTATTTCAATAAGCCGTCAAGTTATACATTATCACTAGGCATTATTTTATATGAGTTTTGTCATTGCTGTTGTGTGGCTCTTCGAGATGTTGATCTGCGTTGGATGGATGGGCCCCTTCGAGGTTTCAAACACCTGTTTTGATACGGCACTATAGCGTGTAATAACTTCTTATAATACCCAATCCTAAAGACTCGTGGAAATAATGGATTGTACTTATTTGATAAAGCTTTCTTCGAGTTTCTAATCAAACTTGTGTGTTGGATAACGCTGTCATTAGATTTAATTCTTGCAAACAACGATTTCAATTTGATTCTGCAGCTCGTGCTTTTAATATATTTTCTGGATTGCTAATTTTATTACTACAAGAGCGAATGCATATTTGTTGTTTACAAGAAGTGAATATCTGGGGTGCATCGCTCTTTGCCAGAGGCCTAATGACTTTCCTACGGTAGGCCAGATCGCTTTTATGAATGGCCTGACTAATCTTTGGACTTAGATTACTGTTCTGGAGTGTAGACTGCCGTTACAATTACGATAGCAACATGGATGTTACCGATCACCGTGGTGTTGCTGTATTGATCCACCTCCAATAGCTTGCAAGATATAGATTCTGACCCATAGAGGTATGTGACTCTTTTTTTTGTACATAGCAAGTAATAAACCCAACTTGCATTGACATACGAACTAAGCATTTTTTTTTTGTTTAATAAAGACCCACTCTGTAATTAGCTGTGCTAGTGTTCCTTGTTATGCTAAAATGTTCCTTTACTAACCATATTTTTTTAAATATTTGAACACGGAAGAACCCATACTATTACATACATATCAATTGTGCTATAATTTTGTTTTTTTAAATATTTAAAGACAGAGAATCAATACTACTGGATTACCTATTTATCTTTTGTTATAAGTTTTGTTTGATTTATGTTTAATTGGTGGGTGAGGAAACGTTTCTGCTACTCCCCAATATTACCTTACTGTATAATAAAAGTTTTGTAATGCCTTTTTTTCGTTATTACATTATATAGATTATCCAAACAGTTTTTTTACATTTTACAGAGTACGGAATAATTTAGACTTTTCATTGCTGCTATGCTTATTCTTTTTTTCAGGTTTGCTTGACTATTTTTATTGCAGGTACTGTCACTAATTCCTACAGCCGCGTATATTATATGGTAGTCTGCTTTCTACACCCCCTAATCTCCGATTGAGCCGGTCATTCCTTGACTTTCTTTGTGTTACGACGGCTACGAGTCAACGTAACAAGCTGATTGCACCTGCAACTCCTTATAAGTCGCATAAAGTTAAAAACCAGTACTATGGGATTGGTTTGCGCAAAACAACACTTTGTATATAGTAAAATGTATATAGGAAAATTACCACTATAGGCGCTTTCAACTGCTTTAACAGTGATAATGGAACAAAGTGAAATTATTCTTTTTATATATCCCCCCCTAATCTCCGATTGAGCCCGGTCATTCCTTGACTTTCTTTGTGTTACGCACGGCTACGAGTCAACGTAACAAGCTGATTGCACCTGCAACTCCTTATAAGTCGCATAAAGTTAAAAACTAGTACTATGGGATTGGTTTGCGCAAAACAACACTTTGTATATAGTAAAATGTATATAGGAAAATTACCACTATAGGCGCTTTCAACTGCTTTAACAGTGATAATGGAACAAAGTGAAATTATTCTTTTTATATATCAAAATTTAGTTAGTTGCAAAGTAAGCAACTAAGTCCGTCAGAGTATTTTTTATTTTTCCCAGGCTACTTACGTAAGAAAGGATACGTTAATACATACTGGTGTAGTGTTTTGCACTCTGCATGTAGCACTTGTCCCTCGCTGTATGTAACTAAACGATCAATGTACAAATGAATAACAAGAGATGTAACATCTGGATAAAACCGGTATCCGCTGTACATGCACCAAAAATACAACAAAGGCAATTCCAATAAAGGAAAACCAAAACGAGAACCATAACCAAGAAAATACCAGAGAAGAGAATAAACAAATACATAAACCAGTAAATAAAAAAAACTAAAAACATAAAATTGATTAGTGCTTAGGCAATTATACCAGCAAACCTTCAACGTTAACTAGCGTAAGGGTTTAATAATATTTTTATAGTGACGCTATCTTCAAACAGGTAGCAACTTCAAACAATTCCTAAAAATACAGATTATAGTAATTGTACACGGCGCAATCCTACTTACAATGAATGTGAACGATCGACCTATAAAACGAGGGGTAAACCGCTGGTTGTATTAGGTGTACAAGCCGTTTGTATTACTTCGTATTACACTCTATTACATTGAATTACATATAGTGGTCTGAATTATGTAGTATTGCCTTGTATTACAGTAAATTACTTTGTGTTACAATGAATTTCACTGTATTACCTTGTATTAAGCAGTAGTATTTGTTTATATTCAGCACAGGAAGTCTATTTTCTTGAATTTTGCTGCATCAATTCGTTTCTTGATGTTCGTGTAGCCATATTAGAGTACTAATTTTCTTCTTGCATTCAGTACGTTGCTAGTTAATGCAAGAGTAACAAAATGGTGTTAAAAAACAATAGGTCATGTTTGTGTGTTTCATTAGAAAATTGTAGTAACTGCACACGAGGTAAGTATGATTACGACAGTGTATAGGTATCTTTATTTTAAGTTTAAGAGTGCACATTTGGATATTCTAGTAAACCTCCTCCATAAAAAAAAATGTAATTCTAAAATGACTCGTTGCTGTAAACAGTTTAGCAGAATTAATTGTCCTTAGTATTGCCATGTAAACTTCTTTTGTTGATTCGCATAAATACCGTGCACATATAAAAATAATTATTCCCTATGTCCCAAGTTAATTTATGTATTTGAATGAATAACCAAAAGGAGCACAATACGCATCGCGTGTTATTTTATTTTAATAATACATATAATATTTAACAGTTTTTTCAGAATGTATTGTGTCATTATTTCCTTCGCAGATATAGTATGTTTCACTTTTGTTGAGGGGACCAAAATAACTATTGTATTTTGAAAGTAATCGATATAAAATTTTTATCAGTTGTGTAAGCCGCTAAGTCACGACAATACATCTTTTTGTTGAAATAGGTTTTTTTATAAGTTAACATTTAGCCAACTAAACCAGATTGCAATAGAAAGTAGCGTTAAATTTTTCAAATACTCATAGTAACAATTAAGGTAGAGCCAAAAAGTAAAGAAATTACAAAACACTCAATACTCCCCAATAACAAATTTTACTGATAAATTTTCAATTATAAATTCTTCAACATTTCGATGCCATCAGCAGATAAGGCTTGTACATAAATGTCGTTACGCATTACTTGTATTTAGCATAAAAAAGCAAACAAGACACATAATTTTCGAGATGCATAAATTCATTTCCATAATCCTCACCGCACTGATTTTGCAATGTGCATAATAAATATGTACCTAAAATATATTACACAAATAAAATGCGACATAAATTCATTGCACATAAAATAATCTTTCATAATACGAGAGTGCTTTTACCGATCACTTAATTTATCTATTTGCTATTAGATGCCATGGTAAACATAATATTAAGATTAGGCATTGTTGTCGTGTGTTCATTCATTTGTAATAACAGTAAGAAGGTGAAAATTACATTCCAAAAGAAAGGAAATTAAGCTTTGATTTTTGGGGCAACAAGTTTCAAGTGACTAGATGTGAAATTGAACTACACAAACGATGTCTGTATAAAAATTAGTTTCTTCTTTTTAGTGCATTTTTATCATGTCATCATCATCATTGGGTCTTCAGTCCTGGAACTGGTTAGACGCGTACCATCATTGTTTCCTATTCTGAACTAACCTACAGATTTCCCCGAAATTTGCACAGTCTGCATCTATCACTATCTGATCTAGGTCTACATCCACCTCTTTTTTCCTATCTCTGTTTGTCATATATCCCATACTATTCCCCAAAAATGCCTTAGAACGTATTCTGCCCTTCTATTTCTCATATTTTTTTCCCAAAGATATCCTTGTTCCTTTACTGTTTTTATAACCTATTTGTTATTACCTTTATCTGTCCATCCTCATACATCTGTAGCACGGCATTTCAAAGGCTGCTACTGTTCTTCTGTCTGCTTTTCAGACTGCTCGTATTTCGTAGGCATACTGTCTGTGCTGTGCTCCACACATACGCTTTCAACAACTTTTTGTTCTATGTTTGTTGTCTTTCATCATATGAGCCGTTCTTTCTTGTTAGATGCAGTTCGGTCCCCTTCTATTGTTTTACAATTATATACCCTATTTCTCCGACATTCAGTGGTTGCGAAAGGGGGTAAGCAGCCTGTGGCTGCCAAGTTCCCCCAGCACTTGAAAATTTACTGATTTAATATTTTTTCCAATATATCTTTTCGCACAGTCAACATTAGTTGCAGATATTTTACAACAAACAACTAGTTGTTTATACTAATCATCAGATTTATCTGCTCTTATTTTTTCGTCATTGGGTTTCCCGTCTCAAAACTGGTTGGACATGTACCTGCACTTATTTATTTTCTAAACTAACCTACATAGTTCCCTGAAATTCTCACACAGCAATACAGCTCGGTTCCCCTATATTGTTTTCTAATATTATGCCCTATTTCACTGAGATTTATTGAAGGGGGTTAAGCAACCTGTGGCTGCCAAGATCCCCCAACACTTAGACATTTGTCGAAATAATAGTTTTCTAGTAAATGCTTTCACGCAATTACCATTATTCGAGAATATTGCCCATCCAATGCTTGTAGTTGCTTATAATAAATATCGTGTTTCGTCTATTGTTTTCTAATATTATGCTTTATTTCACTGAGATTTATTGAAGGGGGTTAAGCAACCTGTGGCTGCCAAGATCCCCCAACACTTAGACATTTGTCGAAATAATAGTTTTCTAGTAAATGCTTTCACGCAATTACCATTATTCGAGAATATTGCCCATCCAATGCTTGTAGTTGCTTATAATAAATATCGTGTTTCGTCTATTGTTTTCTAATATTATGCTTTATTTCACTGAGATTTATTGAAGGGGGTTAAGCAACCTGTGGCTGCCAAGATCCCCCAACACTTAGACATTTGCCGAAATAATAGTTTTCCCGTAAATGCTTTCACGCAATTAGCATAATTCGAGAATATTGCCCATCCAATGCTTTAAGTTGCTTATAATAAATATGTTTCTTCTATTGTTTTCTAATATTATGACCTATTTCACTGAGATTTATTGAAGGGGGTTAAGCAACCTGTGGCTGCCAAGATCCCCCAACACTTAGACATTTGTCGAAATAATAGTTTTCTAGTAAATGCTTTCACGCAATTACCATTATTCGAGAATATTGCCCATCCAATGCTTGTAGTTGCTTATAATAAATATCGTGCTTCGTCTATTGTTTTCTAGTATTATGCTTTATTTCACTGAGATTTATTGAAGGGGGTTAAGCAACCTGTGGCTGCCAAGATCCCCCAACACTTAGACATTTGCCGAAATAATAGTTTTCTAGTAAATGCTTTCATGCAATTACCATTATTCGAGAATATTGCTCATCCAATGCTTGTAGTTGCTTATAATAAATATCGTGTTTCTTCTATTATTTTCTAATATTATGCCCTATTTCACTGAGATTTATTGAAGGGGGTTAAGCAACCAGTGGCTGCCAAGATCCCCCAACACTTAGACATTTGCCGAAATAATAGTTTTCCAGTAAATGCTTTCACGCAATTACCATTATTCGAGAATATTGCCCATCCAATGCTTGTCGTTGTTATAATAAATATCATGTTTAAGTGCAGTTACTTTCTTCGTCATTAATTTATCCATCTTGTGACTGGTTGGATGCGTACCTCCATTGATTTCTATTCTGAGCTAGCCTATACATTTCCCTGAAACTCCTACAGCCTACATCTTTCACTATCTGTGTGCAGTAGTATAACCTAGGTCTACCTCTTCTTCTCTTTTTTCCTATCTCTGCTTCTAGTATATTCCGCACTATTCCCTCATGCTGTAGTATGTGGCCTATCATCCTATCTCTCCTATTTTTTATGGTTTTCCACATATTTCTTTCTTCCCCTACCATTTTTAGTACCTCTTCGTTCTTAACTTTGTCTGTCCATGATATCATCATCAATCGTCTGTAGCACCACATTTCAAAGGCTTCTACCTTCTTCTTGTCTGCTTCTCCTACTGTCCAGGCTTCACAGCCGTACAGTGCTGTGCCCCATACATATGTTTTAAGCAATCTTTTCCTTGTTTCTATGTTTGTTGTCTGTGAACACAGTAGTTGCTGTTTCTTGTTAAATGTAGCACGACCTTGTGCTAATCTTTGTTTTATATCTTTTGTGCTTTTCCCATCTGCGTTATTTGGCTTCCTAGGTAGCAGAAATCCTTAACCTCTTGTAAGTTCTCGTTACCTATTTGTGTTCTTGTTTTTAATTTATTTCCCCCTTTTTTTGTATACTAGAACTTTACTTTTATTTTTGTTAATTTTTTTACCGTATCTCTCTGTTAGAACTGTTTCCATTTCATTAAGAACCGCTTCTAACTCTTCTTTACTAGATGCTAAAACCAGTATATCATCTGCAAATCTAAGCATATCAATTTTTTGTCCCTGCATAGTAATTCCAAACGTCTTCCTGCATTTGACAGTATTCATTGCCTCTTCAATGTACAAGTTAAAAATTAATGGGGATAGGGAACATCCCTGTCTCACCCCTTTCCTGATGTTTACTTCTCTATGTTCATGCTCTAATTCTACTACTCCTGTTTGCTCTTTGTATAAGCTATGTACTATCCGTCTATCCCTATAACTCATTCCAATCCTTTTGAGTATTTGGAACATTTTTTTCCATTTTACATTGTCAAATGCTTTTTCCAGATCTACAAACCCTATATACACGCTTTCCCCTTTTTCTATTGTTTTCTTCATTATCACCCTTAGAGCTAAGATAGCCTCCCGTGTTCCCCTGTTTCGCCTAAACCCAAATTGGTCTTCTCCTAGTATTTCTTCAGCCCGTTTTTCCATTCGTCTTTGTATAATTCTAGTTAATATTTTTGATACATGTGCTGTCAAACTTATTGTTCGAAAATTTTCACATCTATCTGCGCCATTCTTTTTTGGTATGGTTACTATGATGTTATGTTTGAAATCTTTGGGTATCTCGCCTGTTTCATACATATAGCTTACAAGATGGAAGAGACGTTCTGTTACTGCTTGACCAGCGGCTTTAAGAGTCTCCACTTACACCTTATCTGTTCCCGGCACCTTACCATTTTTCAGACCCTTTATTGCTAATTCAAATTCATCTCTAAGTATAGGATATCACAAGTCATCATTTTGAATGTCCGATTCCTTTTCTAATGCAGTTAGTTCTTCTCCTGCATATAAATTCCCTATATATTCTTGCCATCTTCCTACTTTCTCTACGTTTTCTATAATGACATTTCCTCCCGTGTCCCTTATATTTTTGCTATACGGTTTTATATCCCTAAAATTGATTCTAATTAGTTTGTATGCTTTATCTGTCTTTCCTACTTCCATTTTAGTTTGTACCTCTTTGCACTTTTCATCAATCCATTGTTCTTTAGCTTTCCTGCATTTGCGAATAATTTCCCATTTTATGGCTTTGTATCTCTGTTTTCCTGTTTCGTCTGATTTATTTTTGTATTTTTGTCTTTCTTCTATTAAATTCAGGATATCCTTTGTTATCCATGGTTTTTTATTTTCTTTTTGTGTATACCCCAGAATATCTCTGGCCGCCATTTCGAGGCTGGATTTAATGTTATTCCATTCTGTTCCTGTTTCCTTAGTATCAGATATTTTCCCGATATCTTTGAGCAATTCATTTTACCTTTTTTCGAATCTTTCTTGAATATCTTTATCTTTTGGTTTCTGTAGGTCCAAGTGCCTTTTTCTGTTTCTTTTTTTCAAATTTTTAAATTTAAGTGCGGCCTTCATAATTACGATGTTGTGGTCAGTGTCTATATCTGCTTCTGGGTAGCTTCTACAGTCTTTTACTTGATTCCTAAACCGTTGTCTAACAAGAATGTAACCTATTTGATATCTTCCTATATCTCCTGGCATCTTCCACGTATATCGTCTTCTAGCATGATGTTGAAATAATGTGTTTGTAATGATTAAATTGTTCTTGTCGCAAAATTCTACCAGCCTATTTCTTCTGTCGTTTCTAGTGCCTAAACCAAATAAACCTACTATCGCTCCTTCCCTACCCTCACCTACCACTGCATTAAAATCCCCCGTAATTATTAAATTTTCATGTCCTTTTACTTGTCTTAGTATGTCTTCGATATCTTTGTAGATCGCTTCTACCTCTTCGTTACTGTAGCTAGAGGTGGGCATGTATACTTGTATTATTACTGTGTTTACCGGTTTAGATTCTAATATAACCATGAGTACTCTTTCATTTTTTTGTAAGTAATTTTCTACACAGTATCCTATCTTTTTCCGCATAACTATCCCCACACCCAAATTTCCCTCCTCTGCTCCTGTATGAATCACCCTGAAGTCTCCACTCCAAAAATCCTCTGCCTCTGGCCACCGAACTTCGCTGATCCCTACTATGTCTAGTGATAACCTATTCATTTCGATTTTTAGGTTCTCTAGCTTACCCACTTGCTTCATAGTTCTAACATTCCACGCTCCGACTCGCAAAATGTTCCCGACTATTATTCTTAACTTTCCGATCGCATCCTCCAAAATAGTCCCCTCCCGGAGATCCAAATGGGGGACTATTTTAACTCCGGAATCTTTTACCCCAGAGAATGCCATCATTTTATTATAATTTAGGTACGCTGTCTACTTGGGAGGTAATGTGGTGGTTTCCGTTGCCTTCCACATCGCGGTAGTGTGTCTTAGACTGCCATACCGACCCCTATGGTCTCTGCCATTCTAAGTACCGAAAGAGCCGCTGCCCTCTTTCGGGGACCTATCTTCGTCTGGTTCCTCACTAACAACCTTACTACTTTGGTTGGACCTGTAGTTTGGCTCTTTAGCTCATTAGAACACTCAAGCCATTTCACCTGTTCTAGTAATCTAGAACTTGCAAGGTGCAGGTCCATTCGAAATGGTTTTATCATGTAAAAGCGTTTATTTTAAAAACTATTTATATATATATATATATATATATATATATATATATATATATATTTGTAGTTCTTTCTGGTCTTCATTTTAATCCCAAGAGCATAGCGGTCTAAAACCTCCGAGAAAAACTCAACCATAAATTGCATTTCTGTCAACATTGACACTGTCAGATGTACTATTCCTATGTATGCCGTGAATTAGACTTCCATCCATACTTGAAAATTATTTAATATTTTGCAATTTTAAAACGAACTAAAAGCTGATTATTGCATTGTCATCGGAAACAAATAATTGTGCGGAATTTCAAAGCTCTATAGCATCGAGAAGTTGGTTAAAAAATGATAACAAAATTTGTAGTGCTGTGCCATAAAGTGAAGATCAATAAAAGCGTTTAATAAAAAAAGGCAAATTTCATTTTAAGATTTTTGCTGCTAATTTAATACAGGCTCTGTTAATCTTATTTTTGGTGCATAAATAAATATTTTTAGTCATGAGTATATCGCACAACAAAATGTTGTTTACAGATGGATGAAAGCACGCTTAGTGTTTTAGAAAAACAAGACTCAGCTTGAGAGGAAAATCCATCCGAAAATGATTTTGTAAAGAAATCGACAACTCAACTCGAAGACCAACCACCAGTTGACATTTTTGCTGAAGCCGAAAAAGCCCTCAACATTAAAATACCTTGTGAAATAAAACAAATTATTATATCTGTTGGTTATCAGTGCACGACTGTTATCTCTAAAATTGATGACGCTGCAATTAAGAATATTGAACATTTTGTTCATAATGACCTTGTAAATATTATTGAAGATACTGATTTTATCCAATATATGAGATTTATTAAAAAAAAACACAGTTATTTTAATTTCTTATAGGACACCGGACAATTATTAATATGTTAATAAAGTATTGCAAAGATAAAATTACTCAAGTTGGAACGGCACGATATCAATACATATATATCTGAGCAAACACTACTTAGTCAATCAAAATTAAAATACCACACTTCTGATCTTTAAACACTGATGGTACAGGGTCTGGTGCAGAATCGTCCGAGTGTTCGATGGTATTAAGCCAGAGGTCAACTTTCAATTTTGCGTCAGAAAATTTAACAATACTAAAGATTTTAAAATCTTGGACTAACAGCAAAGTTACTTCCGAACAATGAATAATCAATCTTTAATTAGTCATTTGACAGAATTCTAATTAACACATCGGAAACCAAAAATAATCAATTAATATGCACAATAACTTGCTTTTGTGGATCAACTTGTAAAATATCTAAAGTTTTATGACGTTGGATACTTTCAAATTATCATACACATTTAATAAGGAAGCATTTTAATATTAAAGACGCTAAAAGCCAAACAAATATTGCTTCATTCTTTCAACCTGAGCCAGAGAAACAAATAAGTAAATGTTAGTATTTGAAAAATAAATATAATCCTGGATATTAAAATCTGCGATATTCGAGGCGATAATATCAAGGTACTATAATGAAAATTGATGAGTCCATGAGTTCCACTTCAAGTTATAAGATATAATCGAAAATTTGCTTTCGATCCAACAAAATGAAGATGCTGTGCCTGAAAGTTTAAACTTCACCATGTTCAATAAATGCCAATGAGGTAGCGAAGGGTAATAAAGAAATTAGAGATCCATCTCATTTCTTATATTAATATTCATGAAGTAGCGACATCATTCAACATAGATCCATCTACAAAAGAAGTCTCATTCAAGTGAAAAACAAATTTGAGCAAAAACAACAACTTACATCAAAATGGGCATTGCCCTAAATACCAGCGTCGCGAACGAACAAGACGGTCACGAGAACGGTTTAATAAAAACAGTCAGACAATAGTAACTGATTACTATAAATATGTAGATGAAGTGTGTCAAATTCCAATACATGACTCCTCAGTAGTAGATCCAATGATATTCAATATAGCAATCACTATGACATTGAGCCAGGAATTTACCTCTGAACTTGATACCTTACAAAATCCAAATTGTCATTTGTATGATAAAAAAGTATTTTTAAGTAACTTTCTAAGAAAACTGTTAACAAACGCATGTAAAAATTCAAAACATTCTGATAACCGGAACTCATTTGATGAATTGTCGAAAAATATAGCATTGTATATCTTTTACACAGGGGGGCGGCTAGCGTACGAGACATTTTACTCTAATTTAAAAAACAGTTTATCGTCAATATCTACTTTAAATAGATTCCTAGGTCACAATGAAACCAATATTCATGAGGGCAAAATTGATTTTAGAGGACTTTTGAGACATCTGGAAAAACAAAATCTATCTAAATTTAATTGGATTTCAGAGGATGCTACTAGAGTAACTGGCAAAATGCAGTATGAAACGAAAATCAACAAAATAGTGGGCTTTGTGCTTCCTATTAAAAAAGGATTACCTGAGATAAAATCGTATATTGCGACATCGGCAATTGTTATCGAAAACTACTTTAAAACTGCTTCAGAAGCCACCTATGCATATGTTATAGTGGATCAGCCACTGTCACTTGGTTTGCCATTTTTTGCCTAGCAATATTTGGAAGTGACAATAAATTTAACATAGTGACGTTATGGAACGGTGGAAATATATAAACTTGACAGCAAAAACCTATGGAATTACTGTGTTAGGATACTCTGCAGATGGAGATTCCCGATATTTAAAAGCAATAAGAATTAATTCAGGTTTGTTTAGCACTGAAGTCGAAAACGAAACAAATATCTATAAAGAAAAATCGAAGTGGTTTCATGTCATACTCAACGGTAATGAATATTATGTGCAAGACACCGTTCATATTTTGACTAAATTACGAGTGAGGATTTTAAACCCAATAGTAAAACTACAAATAGGCACTAAAGTTGCAACTGCAGAACATCTTCATGAATTGGTCAAGTCTGTCGGTAAAGATAAACATTTACTTACTTCGTGTGACCTAAAAGCTGATGATAAAATGAATTACTCATCGGCAGAGAAAATGTGTTCTTCTTCTGTCATAAGTTATTTAAAGCATATTCCCAATAGCGATGGTACTCTAAGTTACTTAATAACCATGCATTACGTATTATCATCATATTTAGATCATTCTCTGCCACTAGAGGCACAAGTGTATAGAATTTGGTACTAAGTTTTTTTATGCGCATTTGGAGAGCTTCTGTTAAGAAAAGCAAGCACCTAACAAAAAAAAATATTTTTATTTCTACAAACTATTATGTCTGTATTGAACTTAATGCTCATGCATCATGCACCACTTCAGCTTATACATCGCTTGAAACTGAATAATGACTCTATTATATCTAATACAAACTTTCAATATGATTTTTATCTCCCATATTTCTCCAGCCAATCTTGGGAACAATTATTTAGGATGTCTCATTCTATGACAGGAACTTACTCCACAGTTAACGATTTTAGTATAAAAGAATTTATTCACAGAATAAATAGAATTAGAGCTATCAATAATTTTGTGAGTGATGTTAGTAATGATTTTATTTTCCCAAGAGAAGAAAAAGGCGCAATCCTACTTACATGATTGTACCTGGTCGGTAAACAGGTAAACAAAATGTTACGCTTAGATTCTGGTACATTGAAATGGCGATAGATGGCTCTTAAAAGCCGGTAATACAATTACCAAAGTTCATAAGATACACATGACGTCACTGATAATTTATATTGCGCCATAATTAAGAGAAGGTACATAAAATTTAAACAATAAAAATTAGATAATCTACTCACGTGAAGGATCAGCTAACCGGCAGGAAATCGCACGGTAACCTCGGCATCGCTGCTGGTAGAGTTGGACATCCAAATTATCTCGGGGTCATGGGATGCTCCAGGGTCATCTTCGTTCCTATATGCAGTGGAAGACGGGAATAGGAATTAAGGAAAGATACTCAAGATAAGGAAATCTACATAATAAGATAACACGACACCCGGCACGACTGTTCACTTCAAAGTTCGGCGTAAAAAGCCACGTTTCCGCGCGAGAACCGCGGAACTCCTCCTCTTTTGTAGCATTGCCTTACCTATGGGGATAATTCACACTTCAATTGCACTATTGTGACGTGCCGGAAGCCCCGCCCAGTTCATTTAAAAATGTTCGCGCGTCTTGCGTATTTAAAATTATGGCGGAAGCTTCCGCACATTAAAAAACTACTTAACATAAAATGTTAAAGTGCAAATTCAGTTTGCACGTAACATCATATAACTTTTTTTCAAATCTTTCGTGGATATCTTTATCTTTTAGTTTCTCAAAGTCAAAGTGCCTTTCTCCATTCCCTCTTTTTCAAATTTTTAAATTTAATTGTGGCCTTCATAATCACGATGTTGTGGTCAGTGTCTATATCTGCTTCTGGATAGCTTTTACAGTCTTTTACTCGATTCCTAAACCGTTGTCTAATGAGAATGTAATCTATTTGATATCTTCCTATATCCCCTGGCATCTTCGACGTGTATCGTCTTCCAGTATGATGTTGAAATAATGTGTTTGTGATGGTTAAATTTTGTTTTTTGTCGCAAAATTCTACCAACCTATTTTCCCTGTCGTTTCTTGCCTAAACCAAATAAACCTACTACCGCTCCTTCTCCTTCTCTACCCTCACCTACCGCTGTCTTCGATATCTTTATAGATCGCTTCTATCTCTTCCCTACTTACTATAAATGTAAATATTTAGATTGTATCAAGCCATTTGACCTTGTTAATATATTTATTTTTTATTTAGATAGATTTTTGTTAGTTTTAAATGTAAAATTTTTCAACTTTGGACAAATTTAGTTCCTGCTCTAATTTTAAAATATTAGCCTTTTTATATTTAAACTCCTATAAACCATTGGTATAATTGTTGAAGTAATTTTATTAAAAAAGAAATGCTTTTAAAGTTCCCGCCTAATTGAATAAATATATTTATAATTTTTCCAAAGATATTCAGTTTGGCTTAGAATTACATACTTCACAGAACAATCCACCACATTGTTCTTGTTCTGCATCTTCAAAATAAACCTACGAGAAGAAAAAAGCTTTTTACAATTTTAGAACACAAAGTACTCGAGGAATCAAGATACATTTCTTAGGATGAATCATCGAATTTTAGAATTAGCCATATACATTTATAGCTGAACCTAATAAGTATTAATTATAGGATACTGCGGTTAAACGCCGATTTAAATTTGAACAGCCTCCCACTACTTCAACGTTCGTTTTCAAATAAAATAACCAGTTTCAAATTCGACCAATAACAAAACGGCATTTTGCCCCAATTCCTTACAAACAGATCCAGCCATCCAGCATCAACTTGTCGGAAATTGTCAGTTATTTATAAAGGGCGCTAATTATTACTTCAACAAAACTTTCGTGATAGTGTTGCCTTACGAACCAAAGTGTTGTGTAGAATTTCTTAAAGAAGCTTTAAAAGAAGACTGATTAGAGTAAGTAAATACTAAAGTATCTTAAGAGTTAACTGAATTTTTAAAATTTTGTCTTTGTTATGTCTGTGTGGGTTTTATAACATGGAGTGCAACGTCTGCTGGATCAAGGTTAGTGCATTAACCTTTGATTCGATTAACCTATCTATTTTTCTGTGAACCGTTCTTTAATTATTTATTTTGTAACCCTTTTTTAAAATAGGGCTTTCAGATTTTATGTGGAATCAATTTTATATAAAATTGCTCAATTTTAATAGTTGGTTTTTTGTTGGTGTTTGTCTGTTTCTACAGCAGGTGTAAGTATTATTGTTTCATAACGTTACGACTATGAACTTTCTTTGGAAAAATTATATGCAGGTTTAGACCACTTTTTTCTTACAATAATTTTTTGTTGGAATTTATAATATAGCACATGCTGCCAGTGTGTTGACTTATAATATAATTCACCTTGATGAAAAAGTACCATTGTTAACTATGCACAACTAACTTGTTGCAGAGACTTCTCCCTTTTTAATGTAGTAGCACCTTTTAGGTATGTCTTTAAATTTTAAGGCTTGTAGGAAATGACCTTGAAGATAGAGAGATTTATTACCAGATTTTTACATCATCTGCATAAAATCAATGATTCAATAAACTTTTTTTATACATTGTTATTAAAATTTATCTTCCAGCATAGAGAACATTTAAAATTTTTAAATGTGCATAAACGCATCTGCGATCACTGTTTTATTGTTGTGGGCTATCAGATCCTGTTTTGAGTGTGTAAAACTATTCAAGATTATATATCTGATTTTCAGTTCAGACACATTTTACCAGCTTTTTTAGTTTTTGGTTTGAAAGTTCATGTATTTTCCCAACGTCTAGCATAAAATTTTTTTATTTCAATTGTTGCTTTCTATTTACACCTTAGCTAAGAATGGCTTAAAATTAGGTTAGGTGAAAATCTAACTTTACCTACCTTCATTTGTATTTGATTATTAGAGTACACTTTAGCATTTTAGCTAACTAAGCTATAAAGTGTTTGAAAATAATATTAAAATCAACTGATTCTTGTTAAGAATCAACTTGGTATTAACTGTTATGTTATAGTTGCTTTTATAAATGTGCAATAAAACATATCATACACAACACGAAAAATATAATCATCTCAATATAAACTTACGGATGGAAGTTAGTATCTAATGTAGATTTATAGGCACCTTATCTGGGGTAAGAGGAATGCAAAAATCTAACTTTAAGTTCCTTAGTAGTAAAAAGAACGTCCTCAACTAAGATTATTTTAACTTAGGTTAGATTATCTTAGTTTTTGGGCAAATAGAAAGCAACAAATATATCCCACTAAACAAAATATCATTACATTCATATTTAATTAACATCCCCATGTGACATTGTGATGTTTTACATTAGTGGCATGGATGTGAATTTAACATGGTTATTATGTAGATAGTCCCGCCACATTAACATCACTTTTTAAAACATCCCTAATGAGAACAACAATGCTACGTTGTAACAGTGACCTTTATATGTAGCTTTAAGGCCGGGAACAAAAGAAACGTTGCCTGTTGTACCGTGGCTAGTCAGAAGCATAATGGGTCGGGTTCTGAAGGCGAGATGGTACTGATATTTTATTGAGCGCCAAGGCGGGCTCCATGCAAAAAGACAACTATAATATAAAACCAACCTTACCTGCCTAATTGGCTGATCCAGGATCCAGGACTAATATTACTGCAGATATTGCGTGAACTTCAGGTTTATGAGAATTACAATTAATATTGGCACACGCTATGTAAATATGTATATTTTAAACATTCAAATTAACCAGTGTTGCCAATCAATAGCATGCTTTTTCCCTAGATATTTTAGCAGTAAACCCCAATAATTCCCAAAAAAAAACATTGAAAACCCAAAAATTCCCCAATTGTTAAAAAATTCTTTTTGGAAAGGAGGATTTTTAAACTTACTATTTGCTTTATTATTTCATATAGAACATCTGCATTATCTATCACAAAGGACTTGAACCAATTTAATAAACTTGTCAGAACATGGTAAAAATGACTGCACATAGAAATACAAAATTTGTTGTATATTTTACAAAAGAAAAAGAACTCATTATACATTGTAAATTATAATATGGTTAAGGCTTATCCCACATATGCCCTATCGAATTAATCATGCTGTCAGTGGGATTAAAAGCAACACATCTACCTTCTGCCATTATTCCTTCCTTGGCTATCAATAAGGGACCTACAGTGTCAGTATCTAACCTATTTCTGTTTTCAGTTTTTATATTTTTTAAGTTACTGAATACTCTTTCTACTGAAGCATTTGAAACAGGCAAAATTAGTAAAAAGGATATGACAATCTTCAAATTTTTAAACATTGGTTCATCTATGGCGTTCTTTAATTCAAAAATAAATCTTCCAATATTTTTTCGTAGGCAGGTTAAGTGTTAAACCAAGTTTGTCATGATCTAAAAGAGCGTGTTCTTTCCATTCATTATCCAACTGCTGAATATCAATAAAGTTTTTTAAAAATGTAAACCTTTCAGTAACACCATGTAAAGTTTAACTTCAAAATTTTGAGCAACTTGTGGATCTACAACTGAGATAACATCGAATAATTCGTCAGTAAATACAAAACGTTCTTTTATTTCACTAACTATTTCAATGTAAAAGTTCAAACATGATTTGAAAAATGTTTCCAGTTCTTTTGTTGAACATTTTGAATTATTTTTAAGATTTTGAATACTTTCGTAGGCATATATACCTACATATATTTTTTCGAGTGCAATGAAATTATGTGGATTGCGATAATTCACCAGTAAAATATGAGTTTCCTTAAATATACAAGTGTTTCATATAATTACCACAAATTGTCTTTAATAGTCTTATTACCTCTGGTTTTAACTTATATAAAAGTGATGCGGTACTCTGAAATAAGACATTAAAGTCATTCAAAATGCCAAGTATATATGACATGAACTCTAGATAGATTTTTGAAAAAATATTATTCATTGCTTCCAACATTTCTTCTACAGTTTTAGAAGGATCATTAAAGCAAATCTCTCGCAAATAGGGTTGTAATGCTGCATACTGCTCCAGAACCCTGTCAACGCAATTTTTTAAGGATAACTGAGTTGGAGTAAGTATTTTATGTATATCTACATGAAAAAATAATTGAAATTCCTTAAACTTGTCACGCCTCCCATAACTGTGACTAAAGTGAGCACCTAGGTTACGTAAAAGATCTTCTACTGACCGTGGTAATTGCAGACAAGCTTTTGTTGTAGCCAGATGAATTAAATGTCATGGACATTTAACACAAGCTATTTCAGGAAAATCTTGTTTTAGTAATGAAAACACCGAATGATGTTCTCCACCCATCACATTTGTGGTGTCGCTTGAGAACCCTACTAAATTTGACAATGGGATATTTTTGCTAATAATACTTGCTTTCAAGGCATTATACAGATCAGCTGCTTTAGAAGAAGGTAAAGCTTTAATGTCAAAAAACCTCGTATTAACTGTATTTGTTTCATTATCAAAAAATACTACTGTATATGCACATTGCTTAATGATACTAGTGTCAGTTGTTTAATCCATTATTAATGAAAAAAAGTATCCGGGAGATCGAAGTTTATCATATAACTGATTTTTGAAGTTTGCAGCCAACACTTGACTTAGCAATTGCTGAATCATGAAATATGTTAGCACATAATTCGGTAAAACATCCATCACAGTAAAAGGTAAATTATTAGATGCTAACAATCCGTTTAATTTAACAGTAGCATATTTCACCGATCGACTAAAGGCTCATTTAAAAATTTGTAAGATCCTAATTTTCTTTAATTTATCGGCAGTTATTAATGTGCCTTTCAGATTTGAATGACGCGAGATCGTTTTATGTGCAACAAGGTTTAAGTTGCATATTTTGCAGCAAGCAACATTTTTATTGTTCTTATCCTCGATTAGCCATGGCTTAAGTTCGGGCACATCCAACCATTCTGAACGAAACGAATAGTGTTTTCTTGCATCGTTTTTTTCCTTTTTGTATATCTGCATTTCCGGTAGTAAGGCGAATGAGCTACTAAATCTGCAATTTCGAAGTTGTGTTTGAAAGTGAAACTGTATCATCATTATCATCCTTAAAACAATTCATGTTAAGTACACATCTACAAAAATGTCAATTCTGTCTTACATTTCTTTTTGCTTGTTGAGGAAGAATTGGTTAATTATATTTCCACAAACAACCCACTTTTCCATTACTTCTATAAAAATCCTTTAAAAAATACAACTAGAATCCTGATAATTTGCACTATTTTATAAACATAAAAGCACATTTAAAAATGTATTTTAATGCCACGGGTAATTATAACATCATATATATGATTTATATAATATTTAATATAAAATATAAGAGCATTATATTTCTCCGCAATCACGACACGGCGTTCATTTTCGTTTACTTTATTAAGACAACTGAATAAACGCAAAGAACATAGATTGTCTTAACCAGTTCATATATTCGTTGAATTCTTCATAGTCCTACCAGTAGAATAAAATAGTAAAAATTCATAGACCATGCAAAGAAGATACACAAAAAATTATTAGTTAATCACAAATATGTTGCTATACCATACAAATTTTAATTGACAGTAAGAAATTTGCAGCCCCTTAAAACCTCAAAAAACCCCAAATATTTTCTCTCCCCAGCAAAATCCCCAGAGCTACTTAAATTCCCCAAATATTGGGGAATTCCCCAACAATTGGCAATGCTGAAATTAACACTGATTGAAGGGGAACAGCTTGTTACGCTCCCTTCCTGTCAGCGTACTTAAATTGCGTCGTTCTTTGGACCGCCGTTGGTATAAATTGAATACTTCAGAATAGTCTCGGATTTGTATGCAATTTAACTCGTGTGTATTAATTTAAAGGTAGATTAATTGAAGACCGATTTTCATTAATAAATAATTTGCAAGGAATGAATTTTAAATTGGATTATTCGTGAATTACTTCCCAACTTATTGAAAATTATAAACAGCTTGTAATTAATTATTAGATATGATTGCTGCATTTACTTTTTGAATGTTCAAATAATTGTTACGCTCCCTTCCTGTCAGCGTATTTAAATTGCATCGTTCTTGGCTCGCCGGTCGTATAAATTTTGTTCCTTGTTATTATCCAAGTCGAGATAAGAGACGATCAGAGGTTATGGGTAATAACTAATTTATACAAACAGATTTGCAGTGAAGTGAACGTTCGTGATAATGTTAATTAGTCGGTACCTTATTTCAATAAGCCGTCAAGTTATACATTATCACTAGGCATTATTTTATATGAGTTTTGTCATTGCTGTTGTGTGGCTCTTCGAGATGTTGATCTGCGTTGGATGGATGGGCCCCTTCGAAGTTTCAAACACCTGTTTTGATACGGCACTATAGCATGTAATAACTTCTTATAATACCCAATCCTAAAGACTCGTGGAAATAATGGATTGTACTTATTTGATAAAGCTTTGCGAGTTTCTAATCAAACTTGTGTGTTGGATAACGCTGTCATTAGATTTAATTCTTGCAAACAACGATTTCAATTTGATTCTGCAGCTCGTGCTTTTAATATATTTTCTGGATTGCTCATTTTATTACTACAAGAGCGAATGCATATTTGTTGTTTACAAGAAGTGAATATCTGGGGTGCATCGCTCTTTGCCAGAGGCCTAATGATTTTCCTACGGTAGGCCAGATCGCTTTTTATGAATGGCCTGACTAATCTTTGGACTTAGATTACTGTTCTGGAGTGTAGACTGCCGTTACAATTACGATAGCAACATGGATGTTACCGATCACCGTGGTGTTGCTGTATTGATCCACCTCCAATAGCTTGCAAGATATAGATTCTGACCCATAGAGGTATGTGACTCTTTTTTTTTGTACATAGCAAGTAATAAACCCAACTTGCATTGACATACGAACTAAGCATATTTTTTTTTTGTTTAATAAAGACCCACTCTGTAATTAGCTGTGCTAGTGTTCCTTGTTATGCTAAAATGTTCCTTTACTAACCATATTTTTTTAAATATTTGAACACGGAAGAACCCATACTACTACATACATATCAATTGTGCTATAATTTTGTTTTTTTAAATATTTAAAGACAGAGAATCAATACTACTGGATTACCTATTTATCTTTTGTTATAAGTTTTGTTTGATTTATGTTTAATTGGTGGGTGAGGAAACGTTTCTGCTACTCCCCAATATTACCTTACTGTATAATAAAAGTTTTGTAATGCCTTTTTTTCGTTATTACATTATATAGATTATCCAAACAGTTTTTTTTTACATTTTACAGAGTACGGAATAATTTAGACTTTTCATTGCTGCTATGCTTATTCTTTTTTTCAGGTTTGCTTGACTATTTTTATTGCAGGTACTGTCACTAATTCCTACAGCCGCGTATATTATATGGTAGTCTGCTTTCTACACCCCCCCCCCAATCTCCGATTGAGCCCGGTCATTCCTTGACTTTCTTTGTGTTACGCACGGCTACGAGTCAACGTAACATGTTCAATAAATGCCAATGAGGTAGCGAAGGGTAATAAAGAAATTAGAGATCCATCTCATTTCTTATATTAATATTCCGCAGAAGTAGCGACATCATTCAACATAGATCCATCTACAAAAAGAAGTCTCATTCAAGTGAAAAACAAATTTGAGCAAAAACAACAACTTACATCAAAATGGGCATTGCCCTAAATACCAGCGTCACGAACGAACAAGACGGTCACGAGAACGGTTTAATAAAAACAGTCAGACAATAGTAACTGATTACTATAAATATGTAGATGAAGTGTGTCAAATTCCAATACATGACTCCTCAGTAGTAGATTCAATGATATCCTATATCGCAATCAATATGACATTGAGCCAGGAATTTACCTCTGAACTTGATACCTTACAAAATTCAAATTGTCATTTGTATGATAAAAAAGTATTTTTAAGTAACTTTCTAAGAAAACTGTTAACAAACGCATGTAAAAATTCTAAACATTCTGATAACCGGAACTCATTTGATGAATTGTCGAAAAATATAGCATTGTATGTATATCTTTTACACAGGGGGGCGGCTAGCGTACGAGACATTTTACTCTAATTTAAAAAACAGTTTATCGTCAATATCTACTTTAAATAGATTCCTAGGTCACAATGAAACCAATATTCATTAGGGCAAAATTGATTTTAGAGGACTTTTGAGACATCTGGAAAAACAAAATCTATCTAAATTTAATTGGATTTCAGAGGATGCTACTAGAGTAACTGGCAAAATGCAGTATGAAACGAAAATCAACAAAATAGTGGGCTTTGTGCTTCCTATTAAAAAAAGGATTACCTGAGATAAAATCGTATATTGCGACATCGGCAATTGTTATCGAAAACTACTTTAAAACTGCTTCAGAAGCCACCTATGCATATGTTATAGTGGATCAGCCACTGTCACTTGGTTTGCCATTTTTTTGCCTAGCAATATTTGGAAGTGACAATAAATTTAACATAGTGACGTTATGGTATGGTGGAAATATATAAACTTGACAGCAAAAACCTATGGAATTACTGTGTTAGGATGCTCTGCAGATGGAGATTCCCGATATTTAAAAGCAACGAGAATTAATTCAGGTTTGTTTACCACTAAAGTCGAAAATGAAACAAATATCTATAAAGAAAAATCGAAGTGGTTTCATGTCATACTCAACGGTAATGAATATTATGTGCAAGACACCGTTCATATTTTGACTAAATTACGAGTGAGGATTTTAAACCCAATAGTAAAACTACAAATAGGCACTAAAGTTGCAACTGCAGAACATCTTCATGAATTGGTCAAGTCTGTCGGTAAAGATAAACATTTACTTACTTCGTGTGACCTAAAAGCTGATGATAAAATGAATTACTCATCGGCAGAGAAAATGGTTCTTCTTCTGTCATAAGTTATTTAAAGCATATTCCCAATAGCGATGGTACTCTAAGTTACTTAATAACCATGCATTACGTATTATCATCATATTTAGATCATTCTCTGCCACTAGAGGCACAAGTGTATAGAATTTGGTACTAAGTTTTTTTATGCGCATTTGGAGAGCTTCTGTTAAGAAAAGCAAGCACCTAACAAAAAAAAATATTTTTATTTCTACAAACTATTATGTCTGTATTGAACTTAATGCTCATGCATCATGCACCACTTCAGCTTATACATCGCTTGAAACTGAATAATGACTCTATTATATCTAATACAAACTTTCAATATGATTTTTATCTCCCATATTTCTCCAGCCAATCTTGGGAACAATTATTTAGGATGTCTCATTCTATGACAGGAACTTACTCCACAGTTAACGATTTTAGTATAAAAGAATTTATTCACAGAATAAATAGAATTAGAGCTATCAATAATTTTGTGAGTGATGTTAGTAATGATTTTATTTTCCCAAGAGAAGAAAAAAGAGCTTCCTTTCTTAATTCCCAAAAGGGTGTAATGAAACTATATGAAATTGAACAGATCAATATAAAAACTGCCATTGAACGAGCTCTTACAGACGTGCTAGTGGACACTGAGAAACTGGGAATTTTTGCAGTGCCAGGCGATTGGCTGGACATTGGTATAGTTGCAGACAATGTAAAATATATCCATGCTCACTACAATGAAGATTCCGACAACGAGGATGTCCACATTGATAACAATTTTCTTCCTGGTGATGCTATTGGTCTTGCAGAAAACTCACTTGACAATTTGCTAACTCCACACAAAATTAAAGAGAATTTGAATTTGAAAGACTTTTCAGACAATATAAATAACCCATCAGAAGAATCTCCCTTCTTGAAAATCAGTACAAACGATAAATCTATGGTAGTCAAAAAGTCGTCTTATTGTTGGCTGCTCGATGAATCATCGGGAAAATTAAGCAATGACAGACTAAGGCGATTTATGAGCAATACAAAGGGCACCCCAAATGTTTCAACTAAAAATCCAACACAGAAGAACGTTAGAAAAAAAATTAAGTTAGCCCAATCTCATTCTGACACTTCCTCAGAAGAGGCGATGTCAGAAGACGATTCTTCAGGCACCGAGAACGTCTCAGATGCATCTGGAGAAATAAAATCCACAAACAGTTTAAAAATAACATTGAAAAATTATTACGCTATTTGCTATGAACTCCGGTGGTCTATTGGGAGAGTCACTTTGTAAACGCGACAACGACTTATTTAAAGTCAAATTTCTTAAAACTGAGCTAGACGAGTTTGTATGGTCAAAAAATGAGGACATAGACATTGTCAGTAGACATTATTTTTTAATGGCTCATTGTTACTAATTGGTAATGGTCCGTTTAAGATAAAAAGGGCAGACATTAATAATATTGCCAAGCAATATAAGGAACTTAAAAGAAACTTAGTTTAGGTTTGTAGGCAAATGGCTAACGCTTTGTTTGGAACTTGTAGAAAATAACTAGATTGGTCATAACACACTCTATTACTTATTAAATACATAAATCAAACACATAAATACATAAAAAATGCAGACTCCATTACCGGTCGTAATAATTAACATAACCACAAAAGCCTAATCAATAATAATGTTTGTTCCCTAGCGCGCAGGCGCTATACACGTCTAAATCCGAACATAAACGAAATATAACCGCAATATTCAAATGCTAGAATAATGAATTCTACTACAGGTTTGAAGTATACATGAGGATTTTTGTAGCTGTAGCCTTAGTAGGTTAGAACCTCTTCATTACTTTGTTCGGCATATATATTGTGTATATTTGAAAATAAAATTTTAGATAATTGTTATAATTATCGCATATTGGTAGTTTCTTTTATTTTGCTTATAAATTTTGATTTTGCATGTGATAATCTAGATTAAATATTTAAACCATAAAGCGTTTCACATCAGATATAAAAAAATTTATCTCCATCTTGTCCTAATCGTTTTTATATTTGTGCCCAACATAAAACTATTACTTCGTATGTCAAGGTACTCACTATATTATAATTTTAGAAAGTTTTGTGTGCGTGCCTGCTGTAACCATTTTGTGAATTGTTTTTGTAAATTCTGTTTCACATGAAATATTTTTGAGCGTTTCTAGATGAGTTTTGTCAGTTCTAAAAAGAATTTTCGATTTTCATTACCGGTGGAGGCGACTTATGGATTAAATTACATTGTATTACTCTGAATTACACTGTATTACAGTGAATTACTCTGTATTACACTTTTGAATTACGGATATTACCTTGTATTATGCATTAAATATTGAATTATTTTGCATTACATGTAATTTTTGTATTAGGTGTACAAATTTTCATCAGTGGTTTGCCCATCGCTATAAAATTCAAATACTTGAACCATTTCAAACATGTTATTGGGGTAACATTTTTTAAACGTTCATTGCTAACATTCCAAAAACATCATGTGTGTGATATTTTTATCATGTTGTGTCTAACATTTTTGATGTTTGTACACATTTTATACACAGGGTGTTTCGCATAGTGTTACTGGCACTTTCTGAGCTCACTGTACTAGCAAAAATAATGAAAAAAGTTCACATGAACATAGGTCGTCAAGAAATGCTTCGTAGCGAGTAACGGCTAACGAAAATTCGGCATGATTCCAGGGCAGAGTCATACTGAAATTATGGGAAAATAAATTAAGGAGCAAATTTAGTGGTATCTTATGAATTTTGACATGGAAAAGCGAATATAATGGGTTTCAGAACTGTACATTTTTTAAATTACATTTTACTACTAACACTTGTCATATGAAAACAAAGGAATTTCAAAATTAAACCAAAATTTTATGAACAATTATTTGTTTTTAATTGGCACGATTTACATATTTTTGGGAATTAAATTTTCTATAAGTTTTGTTTTGATTTTGAAATTTCTGTTTTCATGCAGTTAAGTGTTAGTAATAAAATGTAATTTACAGAAGTTACCTATTTAATTTGCTTTTCCAGGTTAAAATCTATAAGATACTACTAAATTTGCCCCTTAATTTACCGTCCCATAATTTCAGTATGACTCTGCCCTGGAATCATGCCGAAATTTTTCTCTAGTCATAACTCGCTAACGAAGCATTTTCGGACCTATGTTCATATGAACTTTTTTCATTATTTTTGGTAATAATGTGAGCTCAAAATGCGTCGGTAACACTATGTGAAATACCCTGTAGAATAAAAACGGCAAATGATAAATGTTTTTCCTTTCCATTCAGACGGCACATTGCTTATAAAACCAATTGGAACATATGTGAACTTTTACAGCTCCATCATCATTTTTCAATTACTATCCATGCTTTTCTATTCTCATTCTCTAAAAATCAACGTTTTACTCAAAAACAGCATTCCATTTCCACAAAAGCTTTTTTAATTAACATGTTCATTTCTTAGATTTTTTGCTATTTCAAGGCAATTTCCATGTTATGATGTTTCCATTCTCCTTTGCAATTGAAAACCCAAAGAAATGCCATTATGTATATTATTAGAAAGAAAAATTTACGTCCCCCAATAAACCAATTCCACATCTTGAATGTATATTATAACCCAACAGTCTGTGTTGAAGCAAAATTTGTTATGTTCACAAACCATATAATTTATTTACATGGATATGTCATATTTGACTTTTGCTTTCCCTTCCTTAAGTTGACACTGTCTAACATGGTGCTACTGCTTTGGAAGTCTATACTATAATGTAGTGTGTGGTACTCTACTATATATTGACTACATTTATTGTGTAAATTTCTGTATTAAATAAAAATATCTTTCTATAAACACTTTAAACATAAAGAATACAAAATACACGTATTCTCTAAAAACAAGATTTCTGTCTTAAAAATCGTTGGTTTGCATTGCAAAATCTGTCCATGACTACATTTACAAACGAACTTTCATTGGTATTATATTCATTAACTACAATTGTTTGCATAATTTTCATGAGTTGTGACTCTTGTAATTTATAATTATTTTTTGACCTTTCCAGGAGCACTTTCTAGCCAAGTCATCAGAAAATGTTTTATTCAACATTCTTCTTATAGCATCTTTGGCATCTTTGTCTTCCACAATCTTCAAAACGGTAGTCTTAAAAATATAGTCAGTTATCAAATCAAAAACAAACAATACAATATACCATTTCATTAATGCAGCTTGATTAGATTTGAGTAAAATGTCCAATGCTTCTATGCCATTAAAAGTATCCAAAGGAAGATTTGGAAGCAAAGATTGATGTTCTACGACCTTGTGTACAGAAACTCCAAAGTTAATTTTCAATCTTACTAAGCATTCTTCAATACCTCCCAATATTTGTTTTATATCGATAAGGTACATAAACGATACACTGATTGATCTAAATAACAATAATGAATTTGAAAATTGAGAAAAATTGTCATTATAGTATTTTTAAATTTAATATATATTCAAAATGTATTAGTTCTTCACAGTTCTGTAATTGTAAATTATATTAACGTAACAATTCCGTAAAACATAACTTTAGCAATGATACATAATGTAAAAAAAAACCTCAATTTTTACACAATTATAGATACATTGTCTACTCCTTCAAGGTATACAGAGTACTGTAATGTTTGAAAGGCATGGCAACACTCTACAGTTGATAGCTCTTGTAAATAAATAATAATCGAGAAACGTGAGACATATATCCTGTAAGTGTAAGTGCTTAGTTTCTGTTGAATTATTGGCTTCTCTGATCATTTTAGAAAGGAAGCGTAAAGGAATATTTTGCTGAGAAAAAATACTATATACACATATGTTATTGTATACAATTTTTTATTTTAAGGAACCGACGAAATGATACAAATAGAATTCTAATTTAAAAAAAGTGATGATACCGTGGAAGTTTAAAAGCAAACAACATGAGAATTTATTTACATACAATGTCAGTGCTGTTTGAAGTTTATGGTTTATAACTAATAATTAAATTTTGTCCACGATAAAATGTATTCAACACAAGAAGAATACAAAATTATAAAGTGGTTTTATCTCGGAAACAGTGCTTGTCAAGTAAGTGTTTTGTTTAGCATAAAATATCCAAATCGCCAAATTCCAAGCAGTACAGTGATAGATAGAAAATGCACAAGTTTGAAGCTACAGGCACAGTAGTATATAATTATAAGTATAATAATTACGATCAGAACTTACCACACAACCAGGAAAATGCTTCAATGCTTTGGCGGCAATAGCTGAAGATTCCAATATAAGTTTAAGACAAATAACGAAAAACATTGATAGCATCATATCAGAGTGCTTTGAATTTTAAAAAAGCACAAGTTTTTTCCCTCTTATAAATACCAATGCCATCAAGAGGTGTGTGAACATGATTTGAAAAGCATGAGTGAGTTTTGCTTTCAGATTATGGAAAAATGTAATGCACATATGGAGTTCTTGTATAATATTTTGCTTATAGATGAATGCACGTTCACACTGCATAATGAACCAAATGTTCAAAATTGCAGAGTATGGGGTACTAGCAATCAACACAGGATTATATAATCCAGGCCCCAATATCCGAAAATAGTTAATGTTTAGACGTCACATTATAGGACCATATTTTTTACACAAAAATTCAACATGAGGACGTTTCCTACAGTTGTTGGAAGGGGATAAGCTCCGGTAGTGACTAAAGTTGATATAGGTAACCAAGAAATTTGGTTCCAGGTGGATGGTGTCCCGTTCACAACAGCTGAGATGTTTGCGAATTTTTGAATGACAATTTTTCCAAAAAAGTAATTGGTGGCTATTATACAATTAATCGACCTGCTAGAACCCCCAGTGTGTCGCCCAATGATTTTTTCTCTGGGGACATTTAACGTCAAAGATTTATTCTGGACAAACATTTCAAAATATACAGGAACTAAAAATTTGTATTCAAGCCGAGTGTGACATTATCACAGTATCAACTAGCTAATGTTAGACGGCAATTTTACGACAGATTGTGTCATTATTTATTAGTAAATGGTGGTTTGTTTGAACATTTGCTGTGATTTTCTATTTCTGCTGTATGTTTTGTTAAAATAAATAAAATTGTGTTTCCTATCACTCGATAGATGGTTTTATATGTACTCTTACAATAAGTCAAATTTAACGACGCTGAAATGTAAGTGCGCTTGTTTGTTTTTATAAATCCATGGCATCACTGAATTTTTTGATATTAGAATTTCATTTCTTTTATTTTTTCGGTTTCGTAAAATGAAAAATTGTGAACAATAATATGCGTGGCTGTAGTATTTTTTTTTTCTACAAAATATTACTTTATGCTCCTTTTTTGTAAATTAATTAGGGAAGCCAATAATTCAACATTAAAGAATTAGTATTGAAATCCCTATGCTGCATCTTTCAAGTCGCACCTGGTATACACCTGCCATGGAAACCTAGATGTTCATCTATAGCTAAGTAGGACGATGGCGTATATGACGTTCTGCAGGTTTCAATGAATATTTGCCATATATTTTGTGTTTGTGCAAAACGAGCATCCTGCTTTCGTTCTTTTAACTCGAAGACAATTAACTAAAAAGTAAAAGTGTTCATAGCACATGCAAGCTGTTAAAAAAACTGATAGTAGATCTTACATCAATTTGACGTTAAGATGATTATCTATTGTTACCGCAGAGAGAATCAACACAGCAAAACTGCCATTAATTCTTTTTTCGAAACATGTGATACCCTAGAATTTGGTTTTCGCATACTTCACAGACTAACTCATAATTTTTCATTGGTGTTAAAGAATTATACCAAGTATATTATCAGAAATGAAATATATGAAGTGATTCATAAACAGTTAAATACTCTTTGGCTCTTCCTCTACTGCCAACCACAAAATGAATTATGTTTCTACCAGCTCTTCCTTTAGATTTTAGTGGTAATTTAGCGGACAAGTTATAGTTGCCTTTTTTCTTGAGCTTGTTTGTTTTGGTCATAATTATATTAGTCTTATTTTGCAGTATATTGGACTTGGGAAATCACTTTCCTGGTAAAGTATCATCGTTTCTCGTTTAATATTTTGTGTTAGTATTGTTGAATTATGTACATCAAGTGCATCCTTAACACAACTAGTAATCACCTATCTGGTTAGAACTAGTGAATTATGACGTGCAGTTCAAACATTGTCCTCCAGATCGTTATCATCACAGTCTTCTGAATTATGCTCTTCTATTTCCAAGTCATCTTCCCAGTCACTTCCGTTATCAATATAAGGTTCTGGAGCACTATCTTTCCCGTTCATAATTCGTTAATTTCATTTTGTATTTTATGTTCGGGCAAAGGTTTCTTCGACAGCATTTTACTAAAACATAGATTATTACTACACAAATAATAAAATAAGACTATCTTACTTGAATAATGGAATGAAATATATCTAATTGTACAATTCTCACACACATATACATAAATACTAATCCATCATAAAATTTGACAAGTTTTCGAAATAACGAATACTGGAAAATACTTAAACTCATTCACATACACAAATGGATAGCTCATGGGTAGTTAGGAAGGTATTGAGAATGTTGAAGTGAACAAATAATCGAAAGGGTCTGAAACTGGTGAAGATACACAACCCCGGTAAATTTTACAGATGAATAATATTAATATTCTAGGGTTAGTTAATACCAGTAAACACCTAGAGGGGGCACTATTCGAACACATTATAGTGAGTGTAAAATATGAATAAGTAGCTTATATGATGGTCGATAAAATCATAAAGTGATGGTGAATATTATTTAAATACAAGTGACCAAAATATAAAATCTTTGGCAATGTTCTTCTATGATTATGGTTGATAAAATTCGCTACACCAATGGCAGGAAGTAGCAAGCAACAACATATAATGTACTCGGCTCATATAATCAGTTGAAATAACATCCAGTAAATTCGGTATTCCAGGTTTCAGGTGAACCACACAGAAATAACAAGAATGGATACCAGTGTAAGAGAATAACTGCAATAGCAACCAAAGAAATAAGCAGAATTGAAAATTACAGACACCTAGTTTACGGAATACCATTAGACTGCCTTAATATTAAAGATTTATGCATCCATTCCTCTTCACAAATTCCTGAATTATTGGATACCTTAATTCAATAAGAACTACGTGTCATCAGACGTTTTAGCATTAAGTAAGTTGACAGAAAAAAATCGTACAACCGAATGTTTAATGGACCGATACGGACAGCCCAGATTTGCAATTGATAAATAATGCAAAGCTTTTCAAACATAAAAAGGCAGAGCAGCATGTGCAAATTGAATGGCAAATTGGACTGGAACAAAAGCACTATACCATAACTTGAAGATATAAAATTAAAATACGAAAAAATTAAATGGAGTAGAAACTGTCTGTCAGTTTGAGTAATATATCCTTAAACACTTCTGAAAAACTTGCATTTATTTTTTCATAGTAATCTCCAATTTCTTTTCTCTGAAAATGCAATCAATCATCCTTAACAAAATCTTGTTTAGATTCAACATTATTATGAGACGTTTTTGTTTACCCGATGGCCCTTTTATTCCAATTGTTATCATGTCAACGAGGACTGAAGAAGATTTCGGGTACTATTGTCTATCTACCCACAGTTTTTCTTTGGTATGTCCTTCATTAAACCATGTTTCGCCGAGATAATAAATAAGCCAATCTTCTTTTCTGAACCTTTTGATATCGTGTAAACATTTTCACCTCCATTTAACAATATCATTACGTTCAGTTAAAATACTTTTGCGATTCTTTTTCAAATATTTAAAGTTAGTTTGTTTTATAAACTTATATAATGACGAATGACTCATATGTGGAAAACCTGGATTATTTAGTAATTTGGTCAAAATTTTGTTTAACGTAAAGTTCATTTCATCATATTTTTTACTATTCGTATTCGTCCATACCTGTATATAGAAAATGTGACAGTTACTCTCTGCTTATATTCTTTCACTGTTCGATAAAACAGTTGAATGTACAACTCTTGTAAATGTTAAAGAAAAAATAAAAAAAAATGTTAAAAAAATATTGTTTGCATAATAACGGTTAAAACTCTTATGCTTACCTATTGTACATCAGGTAGCAACTGTTTGTAAAGGTTTCTATTCAGCTGTGGTTAGATGTCCTAAATCTAAACTTATGTTTTTTCGGGAAGTACACTGAAGGTCTACTTGCGCCAGGTGCAGCATCCATTTCAATAAAGGTGTACCACAGGATCCCTAATTTAATAATTTTGTTCTGATTCTGAAAACATTTGATAATACAAAATAATGATTAACTTTTAAAAAAACTCAATATCAACAAAAACTTTGCCAATTTTTTAACCTAAAACCATGTATTATTAAGGTAGGCCTCAAATGAAAATAATGCTCTTGATGCTTGTTAAAGTTGCACTCCAGCTGTAAAATAGGACACTGCAAAAAAAGGGCTCATGAGTAATTAATAAATAGTAAATTCTTCTATAAAAGTTAATTCATATCCTGCAACATAAGATTGTGCATTTAAAATTCAACGTTTGGTAAATGCCTGTTTATGGCAATGATTAATTACTTTGACTCATTTTAAATCCTTCAATGTGTGCTGTTTATAATCCTACCTGCTATGTATCCAATCAAAAATCTAAGTTTCAGCGGGTATAATTTGAAAATAGATTATAGTAAGGTTTCAATTATTTTTTGTATTATGATGGTAGGTAGTTTTGTGTATAGTTCAGTGTGTTTTATACCAAGTTCACACTGTCACATATACAGATTCTAAGGTGAATGTTCTATGTTGCGAACATAGAAGTCTTCGTTGCAACCCAAATTCAAAAGAATTCTGTCTTTCTATTGCAGATCAAATATTTTTTTAGATCATTGAGTGAGTCCCAAATTAATAATCCCACTGAAAATACAGAAATAAACTAAGCGCTATCTCTAATTATGTAAATATGAGTGTATCTAAAAAAAAGAACTATCTAATAATTTAACTGGTACATATAAATTTATGCAAATACAATTGTGGTCCTTGTCTATATTCGAATTTCCTGTTTACATTTACATGTTATTAAATATAAATGATTGTCATGTTAAAGCTCATTTAACTAACTTAAATTAATAAATGCTTTTCCATTTACGAATAATGTTTAATTAATGCATTCGTGTTACATCTTGACATTTCATATTAACACTAAAAATGCTTTGTAATAAACATTTATACTTGAATAATTATTTCGATTGGCAAGTTTGGTATGCTTAAAAGTTTTGTACAGATACTAAACCAACTTACATCCGTCAATGTTGATAGAATATTATAATCTAAGACTACATTGAATTCTGGAGCTTGCTAGTCATACGTTTTTATAGTATTGAATCAGTGATTACGAACAATGAGTAATAAGCAACATTGTTTGGTTTTAACTCTAACTGCAGCATTTTAAATATACCTGTCACATTTCAATATGCTGTGACACTAAAAATTGAATTACATCACTACTTTTACAAATGTACTCTACGTGGACATAGCATAAACTTGTAAACTTTTGAATTCCATATGCAAAATGTTGTGTCGATTATGTTTCTAATTATGTTATTATGATTCGAAATATGCATCAACCAAAAATAGTTTTTTCTAGAGTATATTGTGAAATCTAGTGAATTTTTCTCAAACGTGCATTTTAGTGATATTAATTGCGTCTTGTATTACACATACTGTATACAGTTCTTGCACAGGATTTCAATGTCTATTTTTATACCTAACCAATAGATGTACGAGCGTGACCATGTTTTCATTTTAAATATACTGGATATTGCTAATGCAATTCATTAAGGCTATATTTGAAATATTTTGGTGGAATATAAACTCACAATTTAAAAAATCTTGATTGAAAACAATTTGTGCAAAAATTGAACCTAATATTAAAATATAAAAAAAGACATACCTCACCTAACCAGTAACAAATTCTGCGTACTGTTTTCAAATTGCTTGTTCTGTATGTATCTCAAACATTAACCTTTGAGGTTCATAAAGACTCATTGATTTTGTAGTACTAGACGTAACAGGTAGTTTTAAATATGCAGTACAAACATCTAATATTAGTAGCACCTTACCATTTTCTAATTTGGTAAAGTTCTTCTTTGCAAGGAACAAAATATTATGGTACCTTAATGTGTGGGTTTAAAGTTTGTGAATAATCCGCACATGAACACGTGGAATAGCAAATTCTGAGAAATCCACTTTATATAAAATGCCATTTTGCTGCTACCTTGTTTTGAAACACGGAAAAATGTACATGTTTTTTGTATACCGGTTGTGCGGGATGCATTAATCTCAAAGCTCATTCACAATTTTGTGCGATATCTCTAGTGGGTTCGAAAACACCTTTGAACTTATTTATGAGCAGTAAATCGCAATTTATTTTCACAAATAACGTGATGGATGGATTGTCAATCTAAAAACATGTTTTGTGGCCATTCTCACTATAATAATGATGGTAATCCATTTTGAACAATGTAAAGCGATAATTTAAGTTTGATTATTGTAAATCAACATCAACATCTTCCATAGCTACAAAAATATATATTTGTAGGACACGAGATAGCACTGAAAATCGATTTAAATGTAGTGCAACTAATTGCAGAGACCATTTCTTGTGTCAATTTCAGTGTAACTGGTTTATGATTAATTATTATTTTAACCATAAATGGGTTGTTGGATTGTTTGTATAACGAATATAACAATAATTCGTCTATAAACCTTTTGCGTGGGATTATTTACTGTCGATTCATGAATATAGATTGAATTTTTTGCATATGTTCTAACATGGCCCTTGCATTTACAGTTTGTACAATGAAAATTACTTAACAAAATGTTCAAATTTGAGCTTGGCCCAATTCATAGCCTCTAAAATATTTTCTATCAGATGCATTTGTGATATTCTAACTATACGAATATTCTGCCCTATTCACTTTAACCTTATGCACAGTTGTAGGGGCTGTACTTGATATAATACTAGTGCTAATGGTAGCACGCTTGATGCTTTCAGCAATTTCTACTACATATCTAAAACCCACACTGCTCTGCTTTGAACATCTGCTGTTGTTTTTTCACAACGAAGTCTGCTAACAAACACATACTGAATTATTTCTTTTATCACATTTTGCATATAATTGCACCGAACTGAATTGCATAATTCCGCTAAATGATCAAGAGCTTTTCTTACCTAATTGCGTGTCGTTAAGAAATCTATGGCGAGTTTTTCCAAAGGAAGGAAATATAGCTTGATGTTCTAAGAAATCATCTTCCTTATAAGACCAACTTATATTTTTGGAATAACAATAAATAATTCAAAAATTTCCTGGAAACTGATAAATGTTGTAGTTAATTATTATTATTATTATCAGTTTTTTTTTTATTTATTCCTATATTAGTAATCCTGAAATAAAACATCATCAGGTTCGATGCGAAGAATATTTTCTGAATGATATAGGAAGTTTCTGATCGTTATTCTCGTGTAAATGGCATACTGCTTTAAGAATAAATTATTTTCTGAAACATGACATTACACATATAAAATGTGCAAGATACTTGAAAACATGTCTACACTTGTTATATATTGAACATAAGTTTAATATAAAATTGTTTCTTTTTGACTGTGATGTTTTATCTGGAGCTTCTTTTTTTCAGATTTATTATCAATCAAGTACAACTTCATCAAAAATCATGACTGAGATAATTTCAGATATGCAGAGCTGTCAAATTCAAGCAACTTCAACAGAATGTAAGTATTATTTAGTAAGCATATTCTTAAACAAAGTTTTGCAAATGTGCCAAAAAAAAACAAAAATTGTGCAGTGTGGAAACTATCAACCACCTATAAAAACTAATATTCATATTATAAAAGTTTTTAAAAATACTTTATCAATTAGGTTAATAAATTTCTCACATCAACTAATATTAATGTTACAAATTTCAATGGCATTGACTACCTTAAGTCTATAGTTTGTATATCCCTACGAATGCCGACAGTTAACCAGATGTTTCATCCTTAATAGCCTGCATTTCCAATAATGCTTTTCTGCAAATTTCGTATTAGTAAATGTATATAAACCATTGCTATTGGGAATTGTGTAGTTTAATGGTGTGTTGAAATAAAAATATGTATCAGTTATGTAAAGGGTATAGGTCTTAGACTTAGTTTGTGCATTGTCATTTATTTTGAAATTTTTTAAATGTATACCATACTCAAAAAAAAATTGGAATGAGTTATAGGGATAGACGAATTGTTCATAGATTATACAAAAACCAAACAGCAGTAATAGAATTAGAGCAGGAATGTAGAGAAGTAAACATTAGGAAAGGGGCGAGACAGGGATGTGCCCTATCCCATTAATTTTTAATTTGTACATTGAAGAGCCAATGAATACTGTCAAATGCAGAAAGACATTTGGAATTAATATGCAGGGATAAAAAATTGATATGTTTAGATTTGCAGAAGATATAGCGGTATTAGCATCTATCAAGGAAGAATTAGAAGCTGCTCTTAATGAAATGGAAACGGCTCTAACAGAGAGATACTACGGTATGAAAATTAACAAAAATAAAACTAAAGTACTAGTATGCAAAGAAGGGCAAAATAAATCAAAAAGAAGAATACAAATAGGTAACGAGAACTTACAAGAGGTTAAAGATTTCTGCTGCCTAGGAAGCCAAATAACGCAAGATGGGAAAAGCACAAAAGATATAAAACAAACATTAGCACAAGGTCGTGCTACATTTAACAAGAAAAAGCAACTACTGTGTTTAAAGACAACAAACATAGAAACAAGGAAAAGATTGCTTAAAACATATGTGTGGAACATAGTACTGTACGGCTGTGAAGCCTGGACAGTATGAGAAACGGACAAGAAAAAAGTAAAACCTTTTGAAATGTGGTACTACAGACCTATGATGATGATGATGAAGATATCATGGACAGACAAAGTTAAGAACGAAGAGGTACTAAAAATTGTAGGAAAGAAAGAAATATTTGGAAAACGGTAAAAAATAGGAGAGATAGGATGATAGGCCATATACTACGGCATGAGAGAATAGTGCGGAATATATTAGAAGCAGAGATAGAAAAAAAAGAAATAGAGGTAGACCTAGGTTAGAATACTGCACACAGATAGTGAAAGATATAGGCTGTATGAATTTCAGTGAAATGTGTAGGTTAGCTCAGAATAGAAATCAATGGACGTACGCATCCAACCAGTCCCAAGATGGATAAATTAATGGCGAAAAAAGTAACTGTACTTAAACATGATGGTTATTATAAGCAACTATAAGTATTGGTTGGGCAATATTCTCGAATAATGTTAATTGTGTGAAAGGATTTACTGGAAAACTATTAATTCGGCAAATGTCTAAGTGTTGGGGGGATCTTGGCAGACACAGGCTGCTTAACTCCTTTCACTGAATCTCGGTGAAATAGGGTATAAAATTAGAAAACAATAAAAGTGGAACCGAGCTATATACAGGATGTGTGAGAATTTCAGGGAACTGTAGGCTAGCTCAGAATATAAATAAGTGCAGGTACGTGTCCAACCAGTTTTGAGGCGGAAAACCTAATGACGAAAAAATAAGCGCGGATAAATCTGATGATTATTATAAACAACTGCAGGTGTTTGTTGTGAAATATCTGCATCTAATGTTGACTGTGCGAAAAGATATATTGGAAGAAATATTAAATCAGTAAATGTTCAAGTGCTGGAGGAACTTGGCAGCCACAGGCTGCTTACCTCCTTTCACAACCATTGAGCGTCTGAGAAATAGGGTATATAATTGTAAAACAATAGAAAGGGACCGAACTGCATCTAACAAGAAAGAACGGCGCCTATGATGAAAAACAATAAACATAAAAACAAGAAGAAAATTGATGCAAGCATATGTGTGGAGTACTGAACAGTATGCCTATGAAATACAGGCAGTAGGAAAAGCAGACAGAAAAACGGTAGCAGCCTTTTGGAATGCTGTCCTTCAGATGTATGAGGATGATAGCGTGAACAGGCGAGGTTAATAACAAATAGGTTATAGAAATGTAGGGGAACAAGGATATCTGTGGAAAAAAAATAGGAGAAATAGAAGGGCAGAATGCGTTCTAAGGATTTTTGGGGAATAGTATGGAATATATTACAAGCGGAGATAGGAAAAAGGAGGTAGATATAGACCTAGATCAGATAGTGATAGATGCAGATTGTGCAAATTTCAGTGAAATGTGTAAGTTAAATCAGAATAGGAAACAATGATGGTACGCGTCTAAATAGTTCCAGGACTGAAGACCTAATGATGATAGCATTCATATAAATTTGCAGTATGCAACACTCTAACTCCCATGTCACTTCGAAAGTAATTCCAATGTAAAAAGTAATAGTTGGTGGTAATTTTGTATTGAAACCATTAAAAGATATAAGTTAAACAAATTGAGTATTGTTGAATGCAATTGGACACTAAATTCTGGGTTTACTAGTAATGTATTTAGCAGAGCACATCGGTGACATTTTTATTGTTACTTTCTTTCATTTTGCCAAAATATTCATATTAATTTTGATTTGAAAAAGCCAAATAAAGTATACTTGGGGATAATTTTCTGTAAAAACTGATTAAAATTGTTACGTTTTTCTTACAATTACAGTTTATTAATATATCTGTCAGGAATGTTACAAAACAATTTATCTTGAATGTTGAATCAATAATATATATTCTTCTTTCTCTTTTCTGGGAATGAAACCCTAGTTTTTAATTGTATCTATATTTATTTAAGTTTCCACCCATTAGTTAGACAACGATCATAGATGATGGATAGAAACGTAAATAAATATACAATTAAAAACTATGTGGTTTTTTCTCACAAAAAGAAAGAACAATACATAACCAACCACAACAAACATACAGGAAGTATTAAATAACAAATATTAGAAGAAACAAAACATGTCACTACAGTGAGTTTGTTAATTTAAATTTCTTGTAAAATTATCGTTAGTTGATTTGTTTTTTTAATTGAATTTATTTAAAATAGTATTAAATGAGATACATAAACAAACCTATCATAAACAGCCAAAGTATTTTTCTTAATTTTTTTGGGTATTAAACCACTCGGAGTTTTTTAATTGTCTTTATTTACGGTTCGATCCATGACCTAGGATTGTTGTCAAAATAATAAAATAATAAAAAATCGCAGACTATACATTATCAAATACATGCTCATAACGCGAACAATTATGAACCTTATTATTAAAGCTTGCATTAGAGCACTTTCTACCGTTTACTTATCTGTGTGAATTAATGTTAACGGCAACAACTTGCTAGTTACTATTTGATTAAGCTGTTTAAAATTTAAAAATACGTTATGTGCTAAATTTACAAAGTACACTTCAAAGAACAGATAGAAATAATGTAAATTTCATGCCTAATATATATTGACGCTTTATGTGCATCGTGCTGTGGCGAAAGATTACGTAAATGTGTTTTTGACTTTAGTAAATAGTCTTTCGCGACTGTATGTAGATAATATAGTTTTAGTGAGGTTTCCAATATGTTCTTTCTGTAGCACCCATCCAACTCTACAACGTTTTTGAGCTAGCCTGAAATCTAATTCGTTTGGATTTCGATTCTACCGTTTTGTCCCTGTTTTATTGCGGTATTTGGTGTAGGCGATTTTTTAACTGACTTTTACTGTTTTGTATCGTGTTGGCACGGAATACCGTGCATTTACATTTCCAATGCTCTACCCGAAGGTACTACATTGGCCAGGAGGCGAGTTTTTTGTTGTCTGGAAATTTAGAATTTTGCCGAACCCTTGCCGTTCCAGGCAAGGTAGGGATCTTTAATGTGCGTGACAACACTCACACACGGGACCTCCATTTAACCTCTCATCCGAACGAGGGCGTAATTTTTGTGAAAAATGCTCACCTGCCATTTTTCAAGCAGTTGGCCGTGTCGGGATTCGAACCCAGGAGGCACGGAATACCGTAACAAATTGATATTCAGAGTGAGCTGTTCTATCTTGATAGAGGTTTCTTTCTTCAGCCATTAGTCACCCCAGTAAACACCTTGGGCTTATTTATTTGCCCATATAGGAACCTAGTTGAATTTTGCTTGGACATTGATCCTTTTGTAGTATTGACTCAGTATTGTGAGATGTTCCAAGTGAAACTCAATGCACCCAGTCAATCTCCATTTTTTCTACATTGGTGCCAAGGTGTGACTTTGACGGAATAGTACCAGCAAAGTTATTCATTAATTATTTGGATAGTAATAACGAAGTGTCCAATGTAAAAAATGATATGATAAGAAGGCATATGATATGAATGTTGTATATAACAAGTGCTCTGTTTTATAAAATAATTTAAGTGTTTCAAAACAGTAACAATTAGTGCAAGTTATATCATTGTATGTGGCTGATTTTACTTTATTGTTTCTAAGTATTGACTACTGGAATTCAATAAAATAACTTGCAAAAATCCTAAGAAGAATTTCTTACAAGGACTGAAATTGACACAGCAGGTGTGTATTATTTATGTGATAAGAAATATCAAGTTTATTTATCTAACAGTTGGAGTTCATATTAATGTTACTCTGCTTAATCAATATTCAAAACTATACTATACAAAATAGATGCTACAATGGGAGATCCTGTAGAATCAAAATGTGGTTACTGCAAAAGTAAATGTGCTGGTGGATTTCAATGCATTAATTGTGATAGAAAATTTCATAACAGCTGTGCTAGACGAGTGGGCAACTTAAAAAAAATTGATGAGGTTAGTGTGATATGCTGTGGAGGTTTACAGGAAAATAGTAATTGTCTGCAGTCATCAAAAAATCAAATTGTGTTACCAATCCCTGAAAATCCATCTTTAAATGATTTAATAGTTGTGATCAAGGAGATGCAAATTTCTATGGACTTCATATCTAAACAATTTGAGCAGCAACGTCAAGACAATGATTGCATCAAACTACTCACTAAAGAATTGGCTGCTGTAAAAGAAGAAAATTTTAAGTTGAAGCAATTAAATGATGCTATCGAAATGAAGCTGGATGATATTGAGCGGAAAAATCGATCTTACAGTGTTGAGATATACATGGTATTGCTGTTCTACCTAATGATAACACTAACCTCATAGTACAAAAGGTGGCAAAAACTATTGGTTGTGATATTGAACTTACCGATATAGACATTTCACATCGGTTACCTTCTAGATCAAATGGGTCATCGGCTATTATTGTGAGATTTCTTAGAAGATCTACTAAGGAGATATTTTTGGCTAGAAGAAAAGGGAAAAGTGTTTATGTAAATGAGATTGGAATTGGAATCGCAGAAAAAACTCAGGTTTATATTAACGAAAATTTAACGGCAAAGAATCGCAACTTGTTTGTATTAGCCCGAAAGAAAAATTGAGCTACGTTGGAAATTCTTGTGGACACGTGATGGCTTTGTATATGCTAAAAGAGATGAGCAATCAAGTGTGATCAAAATTACCTCCGAAGAAATAATAAATAAGCAAATGTTACCATAATATTCGATCATAAGCTAGGAATTTGAAAATTTTGTTTTCCTTTTTTTCTCAATGGCAGACACTACATTAAATATTTTATATATAAACACTAATAGTATTAGTAATAAATTATGTGACATTGAAGCTATTTGTAATTTAAAAAATAATATTCATATAATAGCAGTAACTGAAACTTGGTTGTATTCTAGTGAAACACAATATTACAATATACCAGGGTATCATTCTAGTTTTGCATGCAGAGACTAGAGGTGGGGGTGTCGCTCTGTACATTAAAGAAGGTATTCAATTCAACATAATTGACTCCTCGTCCTTGTATAATTGTGAAGTATTACACATTTTACATTTACAGACCACCTTCTAGTGGGTTTCAAAATTTTTTAGAACTCTTTAATGCATTGTTATCCAAACAAAAACAAAAATGTATAGTGATCGGTGACATGAACATCGATATTTTAGAGAAGGATGTAGAATCTGGAGAATATCTCAATGTGGTTCAGATGAATGCCTTTAAGATAATTAATGACTTAAACTGTCCCACTAGAGTGGGATGTTTTAAAAGCAGTATAATAGACCATGTTGTTGTTAACCATGATTTAAATAGTCGTATTCATCTTGAAGATCATTGTATTTCAGACCATAAAATTATGAATGTTGTAATTAATTATCCCGTAAAAACTAGGAATAAAACTATTATTATAAAATCTAAAATTGAGTATGAAATTTGGAAGGAACGTCTCCGATTTGAGCTATTTACTAATGATAAACAGATAAGTACTTTCACAGATTTAACTCATTTAATAGATACAACGAAAGCCAGTTGCATAAAATTCAAACAAATAAAAATAGGACAAGGCAATACTTGGATCTCTTCCTTATACATTCAAAAAATGAAAGAACGAGATAAGGCTTATAGAAGAATGAAATCGCTATTCTCTGAGGAGGCAGTAGCTAAGTTTAAACAACTAAAAAATGATTTAAATATTTTAGGGCGTAAATTAAGGAAACAATGGGCAGAACAAGAGTTTCGGAAAACAAACAACAATCCTCGTAAAACTGGCAGATTATTAATAAAATCATAAATAATTGCAACTTCCTAAACCTAACATAAATATTGAATATATAAACACAGGAGACAGGATTATAAAATCTGCTCAGGACATTGCAAATGAATTCAATTCTTACTTTAATAGGATTGGGTCTGATATTGTCTCAAAACAACACAACCACCAATATAGAATTTAGGAACAGTTATGGGGTAAATCAATTTTCTTATATCCAGTAACAACAGTGGAAGTTCTAGATATTATAAAACATTTAAAAAATAATGCTGCTCCAGGTGTAGATAATATTTCAAACAAGATTTGCTTAGAATCTGTAGTGATGCATTATTAATAAACCTTGCTAAGTTAATTAACAACTCCTTTTGCAATGGTATCTTTCCAGGGAACTAAAGATTGCTAAAATAATACCTGTATACAAAGCAGGTAGTCGGCATGAGATGGGTAACTATAGACCAATTTCACTATTAAGTATATTCTCAAAATCATAGAGTCAGCAATAAAAGAAAGGCTTATGAAATTCATTGCTACTTCTTATAATTTTGACAACTATCAGTATGGTTTTTTGCCTGGAAGTAGTACGCTTGGGGCAACTACTGACTTAATTGAACTAATAATAAAAGAACTAAATAAAAATAAATACACAATTCTGTTATTTATTGACTTACAAAAGGCTTTTGATACTGTAAACATTCCTATCTTAATGGAAAAATTGTATAAAATGGGAATAAGAGGTGTTGCATTTGATTTAATAAAGTCATATCTAATAAATAGGCATCACTTTACAGTATACGAAGGGCACAAAAGTATAACTTCTAACATTAGTATAGGTGTGCCACAGGGCTCTATTCTTGGCCCATTACTGTATCTGATTTACGTACACAGTTTACAATTTCTGGAACTAAGGGCAGATATTTTATGTATGCAGATGACACTGCGATCCTCTATTCGGGGTATGATCTGTCTCAGCTGCAAAATCTAATAAATGAAGATTTAAAAATATACTCTAGCTGGCTAGTCCATAATAAACTTTGTATAACTTAAATAAAACGGTGTATATGCTGATAAAACAAAAGAATAAACCAGAAGGTTATATTTCAGTTTCGTTAAATAATGTACATATTCAAAAGTAGAATCGTATAAGTATCTTGGCCTAATTATAGATAGCCAGCTAACTTGGAAGTCTCATGTTGAGACAATAATTAAAAGATTGCTTCTATGACGGAGCAATAAAAGATGTCAGTTTGTTTTAATATTGCAATCAAGAGATTAATTTATAATAGTTTTATAGTACCATTCTTCAGATATCTAATAACATGCTGGGGAAACTGTTCAAAATATATAATTAATCCACTGCAACGAATGCAAAATAAAGTCATCAAAGTGTTATTCGGGATTGAATATTACACTCCTACCGAACTTGTCTATGCAATTTGTCATTTGAATCCCATTTTTAAATTGCGTATGTTAGAACAGATAAAACTAATACACAATATCTCAAACAAACACTTAAAATCTAATTGTGCCTTAATAACAGGAGACAAAATACATAACTACAGTACTAGAATATCAAATAGATTTAGAACAAACCTATTAAAGACTACAAAAAGTCAAACATCACCCATTTATTGCAGTGTGTTGGTATACAATGAGACGCCTGCATTTTTGAAATTGTCTAAAAAACGAATATTTACCAAACTTTTAAAGCGCTATATCTCTGATTATAAAGATCCGTGATGTGATACACTTTACGAGTGTTAAATGTTATATGTTAAAAGTCAAGTATGCATCAGGAATCAGTTACTAAAATAACCTTTATCTTACAATTTAAATTTAAATATTCAGTACACATTACTGGTTTGGAATTATATTTGATAAGCTTTAAGTGTCATGTAGAGGTATATTAACATAATTGATTACTTAAAAATAAGAAATTGTCTTCATGTACTTATTTTAGCAGTGTAACACAGTTAACTGAATGATTGTGCCTTCATCACTAGTTCTTTTATTTGTATTTATTAGGCCCCGTTACCAGTGTTTCTCATTGCTTTGGGGTCATAAATAAAGCAATTTTTGTTTCTTCCCTCATTAAAACAATTCGAAATGTCTTCGGCAGAATTCTGACAGATGAATTAAGACTACAAATTGAAATTACTTGCATCCTTTTTTTTTGACTTAGAGGAAGGAACTTTCTATTTTCTTGACTACACAAATGTTTCATGTCAACCGTCTTCGTGCTCGGACGACGTCATAGGCACCAATGTGATGCATAATTTTAGAATACAGAGTTACATTGCTGATATCATTTCTAACCTTTAAAATGTTTAATATGATATAAAATTAGTCTTCCGTAGATCAAGAATGCATGTAACCTAAAAATTATATTTTTTAAAGGAAATAACCTACCATATTGTTAGAATTTACCAATATATAAACTTTTATAATGAAATATTATTATAATCATTTTAAAGGAATGTCACAATAAGCTTAAACATTGTATGAGACTTAAAATTCTCAATACTGAAAGAATGAAGACAGTTGTGTATGAGGTTAATAGAAAGAAATACATATTCCAAAAACAATTTAGAAATTGCCTTTATTTCTTCATGGTGCAATGAATAATAATGATTTGAATGAAGAAATTTTCAACCAAACTTCGTTTGGTTAATGAGATGGTCTAGTCTGTCGGTCGGTCTGTCGGTCGGTCTGTCTGTCTGTCCGTTGCACGGTTCCCGTGATGTTACAAGACATATAATATATGATTCTTATCCAGTTTTTTACGCTGAATGCGAATACGCTATTCACTTTTCGATATTTCAATTATTAATCAAGATATTCGACTTTAAATACGAATTTTTACACATTACTATTTATTATTTTCGCGTACAATTAAATTTCAAATATTTAACACAAAGGTAAGTAATATTTGTTGAACTTAATGTCTAAGTTTGGTTGTGAGCCGTACATGCGGCTTATTCTTTTTTTAAATGGATAAGAATTCTCATGTAACTGCCATGGTTATTTATTAGGAGAGGTGTTTGCTCCAAACTGATATACCATTCATAAAAGTGTACAGCACAATAATAACTTATATAAGTATTGAATTGTCAGATATTCATTATTTCTGTGTTACAAATATTAAACCAACAACGTGTAATTATGGCAATGGTACCTATTTGTTAGATTCCAGACGACATTGTATGCAATTAGATAATTTTCTGTAGATTTTATTTAAACCACAGTTTAACAAACCAATAAATATTTCTTCAGGCCATCAATAAAATCTGTACCAGAATGGATTTTATTTCAGCAACTCGTAGGATATGATACATATATTCTTGTATTCTGTCCCATTATCTCGCAAGCAACTATTTTACGAAATGTTGTATAAATTGCTGTTTCTTTGAATAAAAGTACAACAGTTTGCTAGTACGATATATTCATATATGTACTTGCAAAGGAGATAAACTAAAGGTGATGAATTTCATAAATTAATAAGGAGGGAGCTTTTGTGACGTTTTTTTGACATGCTTATAATCATTTTTTGAAATATTTCTGTATTAGTAAGTCCTACCAATAGGGTTAGGTTATTTCTTTTAAGAAATATCAGTTTTAGGTAACATGCATTTTTGATTTAAGGAAGGATTATTTTTATATTGTATATTGTTCATATGCAAAGATTGTCAAATTCTTTGTGGCACCTTTGTATTTTTAATTTATTATAGTTTTATGATTAATTTGTTTTGATTAATAATATATTACGCTGACGCGTATGATTTCATCGTCTGAGCACAAATATGTTCACATGCAGAATTGCTTTTTGACCAGCTTTTCAGGCCAAACATCCCACAGTGTAGCGTTTTTGTACTTTGTCATTAGAAAAGGTAGATTCATTGTTTTTAATTAGAATATCATTGACAAATGAGGTTCAATTTACCAAGGTTGGTATTCTTGCTCTCATGGTTACCATTTACAGTATCTTCAAAAATTCTATGCTGTTGGGCAATCTTGGTTTCAATGCAATTTTAATGTGGATATTTAGGCTAGTATCTGTGACAGAACTGCTTGAATTAGTTTTTCTAAAAATCTAAGTGCAGCACACTCGATCTTTTCTTGTTGAAATACATACTATTTGAAAAGATAGAATATATTCTGTGTACCTAAAAGTGTGGGTTTGATATGATTGTGCTTAACTCTCAGGAAAACATGTCATGCAATGTTGCTAGCACATTCTCCTGAAGGATGTGTGGACCACAGAGGGTTATTGTGTGGCCTCAATATTTCATGATATCTTTTATATTTTTTCCTTTGAGATCATTTGAAGCAACTGTTCTACAGTGAAAATAGACATACTTGATCAAATAAGAATTGCAGTTAATTAAATTCGCTAAAACGGACTAACAGCATGCATTTACAACTAATGGTTTGCCGATGCCAAGTTTGCATTCTAGATCAAGGAGGATATTGAATAGGTGCCATTAAGGCAATACATATTTTTGTATTTAATCATTTTAAAATTATTCTTGAATCTTGATTACTAATACAATAAAATTTAAATCTATTATACTTCTACAACTAATTAGAATTTTAGAATTGTATTGAATGCAATATTTTTTTTTTATATGTGTGTGCTGAAGTCAGTCAATGTGTTTTTTTTTCCTTTTATGTGTAAAAATTCTAGATTCTTTGACTGTAACATATAGAAAATATTAGATTAGTTATAAAGGGAAATGCTGTGTTTTGAGGCTGATTAATAAGATCGAAGCGCGTATTTTGAATGGTTTTACAGGAGGTTTCGTTACGTGCTAAATTGACATTAGTTACCTGAGATAAATTTACTCTATCAAGAAGACGTAACTGTAAATAGTGCACCAACTAGCTTTCAGTGATGAGAGGTGGATTTTATAAATGCAAATACAAATCTTTTTAGGTGTATACAAATTGCAACACTTTCACTAAATACTCTTACACCTACCTGAAAAGAAGTCTTTGAACTTTCTGTCGAGCAAAAAGCCATCGAGTGCCAACCCATCTGGATTTTAGTCTCCCTAGAAGATGGTTGTTCCAAGAAACGATTTAATGATTTTTACTGCAATATAGGTTGATTGAGCCGTGTATCCACTTTTCTTATCTTATACTAATTTTAAGATAAACACAAATAATAAGAAAACTCCAAGTCCTTCACATAACCTATACCATCCAAACATAAGTTTCACAGTATTTAACAAACACAAAAACTAAACTCTATCTAAAATTGGCCAAATATGTGTATATCTAAAAGAAAAAGAACATCTTAAATTTATCAATTCTGGATATCCAACTAAATTAACTAGTACATGCAATTTATGCAGATACGATGGTTGTGCTTGTCTACATAAGTTTTTCATATTTACAATACACTTTAGCTAAACATGCACCAACGTCAAAAGTTCTTTTAATCAAAATAAGTTTTATACAACCAATTATTAAATATACATCAGCATGAATAGTGTAGCAAGTGGAAAGCAAAAACTCAATGATTTACAGATTTCTTCATGTTGTACAAAGCTCAGGCTACCTTGTAGTGCAGCTCAAAAAGAAGTTGTAAGTAATCCAACTTTATGGTATAGAATATCGTCCATCACTGGAGCACTTCCACCTGTAACGGTAATTTTTAAATTCGCATTTACATCTCATTTGAGCACTTGTTTCTGAAACAATCCCGAGTTTGGGCTACTTGTATTATAACTGAAGATAAGAAGTGAATGCCCCCTTATTAGGATTTGTCAGTATTTATAAATTATAATTTTCCCAGGAATTGCCTTATTTTTGCGCATCTAAAACTGTCCTATTGTTTTGAGTTCAGTGTTATTTAAATTTTTATGTCTACGATCATCTGGTTCTCACACTTTTGAAGGCGCATGGTTATGCTCGCAACGCAATTTTTGACTGTAAATTTGTGGGTTTATTTCTATTGGGGTAATTTCATATGATTTCGGTTTGTTTAGGTTCATGTGAATGTTTACGAATACTCTTTCCTAGGCTGGTTCTTTATCGAAATTGGTCTACATTTTTCTAAATTAATACGGAGAGTCTAAAGTCTCGATCTTTATTACTTGTTTATATTCATATACATTAGGTGCTCCCCTGTTTTTTCCTGTGCCCTGCTTATAACACTCAAAATTATAACACTTAATTAAATTATCAATAAATCCCTGGCAAATGAATTAAAATTATTACAAACACTTACCCTGGGGTATTATCCTGTGTTGGGCATCTCAGGCAGCACGGTATATTCTGCTTTTGTCATATTGTTGCTAGAGTTGCTGTTGCTACCGGTAGAGCTTCACGAACGAGAAGATAGGAAGGTAGAAAAGGTGGGAACAACAACATTCGCATCAGCACTGCCCGGTAGCGGTACGATAAGTTTATCAATATGGCAGATGTGACGGTATGATAGTCTGCCTGACTAATCGGTGGCCCTAGTTTTTTGTCTTCTACTCTCACCAACCTAGGTCGACGCACTTTCGCCTGTTTTTGTGGGAAGAATAATTTCTTATCACGTCAGAACCCTGTGTTAGCGCTTACATTTGCAATGATAAGCAAATGTCGCTGAGATCCGTGTGAATGTTACATCAACGAAATTGCATTAATTAAACTGGGATTTTTATAAATATTAAAATAAAGTCCCTAACTCCTACATTAATAATTATAATTCCTGAAAGCTTCAAAATAAAACGTAACATGCTTTAATATTATAATGAAATAGTCATATTATTGTAACTACTTTTGTTTATGCCAGCCCCACGTTCCGGCGACAGTGTAACTGATTTTGTTTTTATATATATGTTGTGGCGTCAGTGTTACTTATTTTTCCAAATGGGCGCCAGTGAACAAAAATTTTCTGACATAGCTAGGGGTCTATTCCTGGGTAGAGCAATAAGAAGTGGGGGGTAAGTCGAATTTTGTTTGCAAACCAAAGCTAAACTAAGCTAAATAGGCGCCACCAAGTCCTGAGATAATCACGATAATAGCAGAGCACAATTCTAAGGGCGGACGTGGAAACCCAAACATAAAACGATCGCCTTCGTTAACAAAACCCTGTCTTATAAAAATAAGACGCAGCTCCTGTAAGAAATTGCAAAGATTAAATAAATAAAAATGTAGAACACCATTTGTGTCCTATAAAGGTATCAAAAATAAAAAATGTATATCCAATATATTGGCACAAAATTATTACTCAAAAATTCTACCTTTGTGTTATCAGATTTGATCGCATTTGACCAAAATAAAAGCCTAAAGTTTAACTAATTGTTTACTAAAAAAAACTCTTTTAAAATTTCAACACCTTTTAACAAGTAAAAAAAAATTTCATCATTAACATCTATAACAAAGTCAAGGTTTTGGCTTTTTAAAACAAACAACTGCTCTTCAAACATAAACTTGATTTAAACATTTGATTAAAAATAATTTGTAGCCACAATACACTGAATTAACGTTTCTAACCTGGGCAGATCTTTTCAGGTAGATTACAGTTTCTAAATTCTTACGCAGCGTGTATTTAAATTTTCATATTTAGATTTTATAATTTATATGTAGATAAAAGCTAATCACAAAAATAGGAATGTTTAATTTAAATTCTATGACAGCTGCACGAAGCATCTGCTTTCATGACATCTGTCAACTGTGCAACACAAAAAAAATATGACGTCGAAAACATACCTTGAAATTATCTAAGGTTCAAATGGAACAAAGCTTGTAATTATATAAACCTAATTTGACAAAATTTTGTTCTACGGCTTGTAAAATCAGTGCAACAATAATTGAGGATTAAACAGATTACATGTTCGAAAACATAATAGCAACTTTTCGTGCTTTGTATGATAGTCTGTTTATCAAATTTTTACGACATTCAAAACACATGCAAGAAATTTCTTATATCTAATAACGAACCGAACTGCCGCTGTTGCTCCAAGACAAATCTGGATGGAAATTCATAATCTCCAACCAATGTTACTAGCCATTTCTAATTTGGGACGACTGCAATCAAAACCAACATCTATCATTCTTCGTTGACAAACTCTTAGTTGACGAATTCTTAGTTGGCAAATTCTAAGTTGACAAATTACAAATCCTAAGTGACGCGCTAAATAAATGAAACCAAATTAAATTAGTTCGTAAAATGTATACTTTACCAACCGTTAGTAGAATGTATCAAAAGAGTTTTAGGTCTAGCACGACCTGACCTGCTTACATAAGTAATTTATCCGAAGGTCGCATGCCTCTAGCCGAGAATACATCTTGATAAGGCGGTTGCTAGCGGGCGACTAACCCGACGAAGCGAGAACCGAATGATAGCGACGTTAGAGGTGGGGAATACGAAAGAAACAGCTAGAGATGCTTGACGAAGTAACTTTGTCACACAGATATTTTAATATAAGAAGATTAATAAAGAATAAGGCACGCTTAGCGCATTATCCTCGTAATTCAATGCGAATAATTATTGCTGAAATTAAACATGTTACATTATTAATGTGAACTAACAAAGCTGCTATCAAATACTTAACTAACAAATTAATAAATTCTTTTCTATTAACCGTTTACTTAAATAATGCACTAGTGTTACATATGGCATATGTCCACATTACATTTATATTTTAGAATTACTTTCTGTACATGAACGGTTCTTTTACACCTATTATACAGCACCCTGTATATTAACCTTAAAAATTTACATTTCGTTTCTCAATTCATGATAGGTATACGATTTCTTTTAGAGATTGGCACTATACAAAAATTGTAATTTGAGCTATTAAAACTCATGCCTTCTTAGAATGCACTCAACATACACATACTCTCACCTTTCAGTTTGTTGTCTAATAACTCTTAACAACCACTCGGAGGATTCTAATATACTCCAGGACCTTTAATCGAATTTTAGCTAATAAAACCAAGGAAGGTAATTTTAATTTGTCATTCGCCTTTGTTTAAAATAAATAGGTCAAAACCTGGAGTTTGATTGATAGATCGCAATCGTGTTATTGTATAAATAACAATGGCAAAATTGTAATAGAACTCCTATTAGATGTTCCTTATAGTTGAAACTCCCAGATAAGTCAAAAATATTAAAATGAATTGTGCAAGAGTTTGATAGACATTGACTTTAAGTATTTTCTTTATGATTACTTTGTTAACAATGTAGTTTTCGAGCTTCCTATAGCTTAACATTATATTGAACAATAGGTCTGACTGCCTTGAAAATTTCTAAGCGTTCCAGGTAATAAAAATTAATTAATAGTTTATAATCAAGTTTATTAGCTATGAAACCACAACGCGGGAAACCTTGAAGTTGGATTAGAAATCTAAAAGATAAAATCAAATTGGTTCAATTTGTTAATCAAGTTTGCCATTCGATAAAATGGTCATGAATATCTTACTGCATTATTAGCGAGTTTATCATTTCTGCTTTTTGATCTATATATGTTGAAATCTTTCCTTGAGTGTTCTTTGTTTAGCATTTCTAACTGGCAGCAGTGGTGTAGCTAAGGATTGAGAGACCTCAACACTGAAAATAATGTGACCCTGTAGATAATTTGATTTGATATGAAATTCTACAAACATTATATAAAACAGAGGAACAAATTATTTATTGTGCTTATTTTGTTCTTTTTTTAAAACTTTGTTCACTTAGTACATTATAATTTGAATAAAGACCGCTATGCCTGTGGCCACGTCCCCAATACTCCACCCGAAGGTACTACATTGGGTTTAAATGCGAAAATATAAACGTGCTTCAAATGTAATCTGGCTTCAAAATTAATCAATCCTAAATAAAAATCCAACAAACTAAAACAAAAACTAGAAATAGGGTTTGAGTAATGGTATCCTTAGCGTTGATTTTGGAGTGTGTCTGATCAACAAAACACAAGCAAAGGTAAAATGGGAGGGCTCCGTAATACCAGATAGCAGTCGCCAGCTCTGCTTACCGGTGTGACATGAAGGGTCGTCTTAAAACTATCCAAATCTAGCTAGCTAGTTTTAAAAACGGATTCAAATTTTCTAAGCATTTGCTAAATATTTTAATAGCGAATCCAGCTATTTTGCCTACTCTATAAATTTACAAATTCGTGCTCCGTGGTCTAAGTATTTAATTCTAAGTAAATCCTGTATTCGTCCCTAACGTTCCCTAACTTGACATATTATAATTACATTCTTCTTTCCTATAAATACTGTGCCCAAAAAATAGGCGACAGAGCGTCAAACGAATTATATCAAGCTACAAAACAATACAATGCAGGCAAAAATATAAATATTAAAATAAATATAAATATATAATTAAATATAAAATAAATACATGAATAAATAAATAAATATGTAAATAAGCAAAAGCATGTAACTGCATAAATTAGCAAAAGCATCACCCAAATTATCAGTTGCGCTCCCATAAACATTATGATGGCTAGTGCCATTACACACAAAAAGCGTGCTAATTAAATTATTTCAAAATCTTCTTATTAATACATATCAATGCTTTTGCGAGTGCAGCCGCCACAATTTTATTCCTATCTCGTATATAAATTTCTCCAGCATCCGAAGATCTGGTCGTCTTCTTACGTTTTTTGATATCTTACTTCTAAGGGGAGTTGAATATGCACTGTTAAAGTCCTGGTGGATATGCACTAAACGTTCGGGGGGGATTCACAATCACTATTACTTTAAAAGTCCTGGGAGGGATGCGCGGTTTTGCTCTATTTTATTTTATTTATTTATTTTACTGATTTAAATTAATGAGGGTTTTCTGATTTAGTTTGTTATTATTTATTTATCTTTGATTTATTCCCGATTTTCCGTGCGTTTAAGGTTCGACAGTGATTGTTTTAGTGGTGGGGGGGGGGTCGTCGTCGTGCATATTAGATTTTTGGTTATTGAATTTTTGCTTTTAATTTTTTTTTCTAATTTTTTTTTTAATTTTTTTAATTTTTATTTTATTTTTATTTTATTCTTATTTAACAGGTTTTTAATCGTGCTCATATATTGTGCCAAGTCAAATCCTAGTTTTTCAATCCCCCCCACAACCCCCGATTTACGCACGGTTATCAATGGTCAATCTCGCGACACTTCCCGCAAATTCTTTAAAGGCTGTCCAGAACGCCTTCTGGTTAGCCACTTCCCCGACTTCTTCTAGGCTCTTTGGCCATGCTAGCCCTACTAGAGCTAACTTCCCATCAGCCAACCCTCGATTTACCACCTCAAGAAGACAGTCGAAGAGCACATGCTCTGCGCTTTCACCACATTCGCAGCGGTCTTTGTCGGTTAAACCGAATCTTTGCAAATACGCCTTCAAAGCTTATTTCTCTGTTATTAGCTGCACCATTTTATGGTCGAGCTTCACCTTGATCTTATCTCTAGCTACTATACTCGGTATGAATTTGTGTCAACCTGCCTGTGGCAGCATTGTTCCACCTCGCTTCCCATTGTCGTATTGATCTTTCTCGCAGCTTTCTTTTAATCAGAGACCCCCGGTATCGACGAGTGCGATATCCGGAAGTCGCCCGTTGCGGCCTCTTTAGCTAATTTATCAGCCCTATCATTTCCTACATTAGCATCATGTGATCTAACCCAACAGAACTTTAAATGTCGAAACCGGAGTGCCGTATGTGCTACCCTCCAGACGTCCACTAGGTCTGGCGAGGTGTTCATATTTGTTAAGGCCATCAGCGCTGATTTACTATCGCTGATAATGTAATACATGTTTCTACTCGTGTGATTTATCACATAATCGATAGCTTTTCGTATAGCAACTAATTCGCACTGAAAGATAGTACTCCAGTACGCGAGTTTGGTCTGAAACCGAAACACTTTCCTTTGCTCATTATATACGACAAACGCCGTGCCTGCTTGCCCATCATCCATACGCGAACCGTCCGTGTAAGTCCTGATCCCTACCACAGCCCCATCACCTTCGACAAATTCGATACCTCTAGCATCGGCTGGGTGCTCTAACTCTGATACAACGATTTGCCTCTCAGCTTCCCTATTTGCAAGATTCATACTCTCTATAATTTCCTGTCCTTTCCCTGTATTAACTAATCTCCTATATCTCTAAAAGAGTAAATTAAAAGAAAGAGGAAGCCTTGAATCTCCCTTTAATTTATATTTGAAAAGGTGTTTCTTCACAAACAAAACGTCTTCAAATATAACTATCTATACTTTCGTTATACACTCTGGGAATACTGGTCACTGGCCTCGTTTCATTGCAACATCTGCATTTTAAATTAATTTCTGGAATTTATAAAAATTAATAAGGTTTGTTTAGAAATTCCGCTTTCCTACCTATCTTGCTCCTAACACCTTACTATGAATTTAATCAAACTCAGCATATGAAATCCAATTACATACATCTTAGAAGAGTTTTTATACTGTACCCTTGACTTGGTGAATTCCGTGAATCGTTTCTTTCCAACTTATAAGTTCTTCTTCGTATAAGTGATGTACTTTGATGTAATTCGGCAGTATTCCAATATATATATATATATATATATATATATATATATATATAGCTGTGAAAATTAGTGCTCAGCCACCCTGAACAATGTAAGGATGCAGCGGATGCTTGCTTAATAGAAAATGTGAATTCATGCCCTTTTTGTTCACAAAATGAAACAAAGAAATCTCAGGAAACATTTATGAACATTCCTGTATACATTCAATAACATCTTTCTTTTACACACATTATCTAACTAATTTCTTTATACACATATAAATACAATTTACAGCTTCAGTTTAGAAAGAAAATTATCTTATTACTTTTCGTATTGAAATAATCTTCACATATTCTTTTCTTATACTTAGAGAACTTCAAAATATATAGTGTAAATTACAAAATTATCTTTAAAATTCTCTGTATAATTTACATATCCTTGTATTACCCTGTCTGTTAGTGTAGTTGATTAACGGCCCTGGTCAGAAAATTTTGTAAGGATCAAAACACTTCGAGCTCTGACATTAAAATTTCTGGAATAAATTATTCCATTGACAAATAATTTTTATATGCAAATAGAACTTATTCTAGCTTAATTTACTTAATTATACTCAAATGTTCTGTTAGGTTACGAAACAAATTTATACTCGCAGTTTGAATCATCCAATTCTTCTTTATGGGTACCTGCCTCTGCTTATAAAAATATCGTTGGAATTAACTACATTGAAAAATTCCTTTTTCCATTTTTAATTGCTTTTCCAATCGTCGAAGCGTATGTGTTTGAATATACATTTATTTTTAATAGATTAAAATTTACCTTGTATACAGATTATTTATATTGAAGCGATAAATCTTCCTTGTACTCTTTAAAATAATTATGCTGCATAACTTATGTTCAAACTTTTATATTACATGTTGCGCCGACAAAATAGATTACCAATCTTGAATGAATTACAAATTACTCGAAACTTACATGTTTGTAAGATTGAACAACCTGCTTCTCGTTAAATTCCGACGTTTTACAATAAAATTCTAAATACGTTATCATTTCCCATACGTTCTAGAAGTATGTTCTCGAAGTATTAGTCACGCATGATGTAACATTCCGCTGCGATTTCATCCTTTGTTATCTATAATGAGCTGCCAGTTTAAAGTTACTGCAGTCATAAAAGATTCGCATTCTTTCTTATGAACTTCTGTAATAAGTAGAGCTATTAAAACGCATTATCTTATCTGTTTTAAACCTTTCCAGTAGTAGCGCGTTTTTTTAATCGACGTATATTTATTGATAGAAATAATTAGCTTGTTGGACATAGATGATTTATGACTTTTTCGAAGACTTTCGAAATCATAGATTGTTTAAGCAAAAATACCATATTTTCATTTTGAATTAAATGAAGTTTATTGTGGTTTTCCTAAGAAAATTGAACTTACATTTTACACTACTTTTAAGATCTTTTCAGTCTGCATCTATCAAAAATAAAACTTTTATTTCCCAGGAGAATAAATGTTTATACACGGATTTTTATATTAATACAATGAATGAATTGCATTATGGAACCTTGTTTTTAAGATATTGAAGTCATGTAATATTTTAAAACGCGTTCTACGGTGAATGCAATGTAAACTTGTTCCAAGTTATTTTTCTAGATAATATCTACACATGGATTTTGAAATTTGGGGTTTCTTTTTTTAAATGGTATGTGTCCCTAAAGCGTTTTATTTAACATGGGAATACATTTATCTTGCTGAAAATATTATACAGGGTAAAAATTAAATATTGGGAAATTTTATTTTTCTTCGTTTTGGGTCAGTTTTCTTACAGAATTCTGTGCTCAATTACCTCATGTGACCACATTATCACACACAATATACAAACACATATATAGTTAATATAGACACTCTCGTACGAGCCCGCACACACGCTCGCGTTCACGTACGCCTCGCACGTACGCGCGCGCCTACACACACCGCACACAAACAGCTGTTATACCCTCAAGCCCCACGAATTGGACGACCATTTTATCTGTTATGATGTTATGGTAAGCTTTCCCATACAACAGACGCAGATATCTCAAAACTAAATTTATGAATCCGCTTTCTCGACTATTTCAGTTAGTAGAGAATTAAAAACTCTCTTGCTCGAATAGATTAGTATATTAGTCTCAATTAAAATTTTTAAAATGCAATATTTGCAAGTAGTAATATAAAGTGCAAAACAAAATATTAAAAAAAATTAACACAGCTTCAACTTTTGCCCAGAATTTTATACTTCCAGTGTTAAGTACTCTCATTTCCAACTTACTTTTTAAAAATATATTTTTTAGCAAGATACGCATACATTTTACTTTGTTATTTTCTGAGTAAAATCTTAAAATCATGAATTAATTAAATCTTAAATTTTGGTAGTCTTTTACACAAAAAAGAACACATCTTAAAACTAATCTTTTGATCGTTTTGGAAAAATTCCTGACTCGCCAGTTCTCAATGCTTTACTTCACACAAACTTTTTCCATGATATGATTTCTTAAACAAAATTACATACGACGTTCCTTGCACAAAACCACAGACTAATTTGCAACAAATTCAAATTAAATCAAATAGTTTTTTTTAGAAGTTGTATGAAATTTGAGCAGGATTAGAAGTATTTGGACAATTTAAAGTAGTATATGAAATAATATTTGAAACCCTAAAACAATCCCCAATCCCCATTACATAAATGAATTGAATTGTGCAGGTACTACTTACGATTTCTTAGAATCGGTGAAGACAACTAACTGTAAAACACTTTTATAACAATATTACTTGCACTTATTTTTTATAGAACTCTGTTATTTTTAAATTACTTTACTAGTTTGCAGAATAACAGGAATCAACCATTTAAGGTTACCCTAGACCTATTTATAACGTCTAATTTAAATTATAAACGACAATGCTTTTAGAAAATCCACTAATTATCCAAGTGTAACACTCGTCTCTTAATTTAAACAAATATAAACATTTCAGTTCATAACAAAACATTTCATGCGTTGAATGCTCTCGAAGTATTAGTCACGCATGATGTAACATTCCGCTGCGATTTCATCCTTTGTTATCTATAATGAGCTGCCAGTTTAAAGTTACTGCAGTCATAAAAGATTCGCATTCTTTCTTATGAACTTCTGTAATAAGTAGAGCTATTAAAACGCATTATCTTATCTGTTTTAAACCTTTCCAGTAGTAGCGCGTTTTTTTAATCGACGTATATTTATTGATAGAAATAATTAGCTTGTTGGACATAGATGATTTATGACTTTTTCGAAGACTTTCGAAATCATAGATTGTTTAAGCAAAAATACCATATTTTCATTTTGAATTAAATGAAGTTTATTGTGGTTTTCCTAAGAAAATTGAACTTACATTTTACACTACTTTTAAGATCTTTTCAGTCTGCATCTATCAAAAATAAAACTTTTATTTCCCATGAGAATAAATGTTTATACACGGATTTTTATATTAATACAATGAATGAATTGCATTACGGAACCTTGTTTTTAAGATATTGAAGTCATGTAATATTTTAAAACGCGTGCTACGGTGAATGCAATGAAAACTTGTTCCAAGTTATTTTTCTAGATAATATCTACACATGGATTTTGAAATTTGGGGTTTCTTTTTTTAAATGGTATGTGTCCCTAAAGCGTTTTATTTAACATGGGAATACATTTATCTTGCTGAAAAATATTATACAGGGTAAAAATTAAATATTGGGAAATTTTATTTTTCTCCGTTTTGGGTCAGTTTTCTTACAGAATTCTGTGCTCAATTACCTCATGTGACCACATTATCACACACAATATACAAACACATATATAGTTAATATAGACACTCTCGTACGAGCCCGCACACACGTTCGCGTTCACGCACGCCTCGCACGTACACGCGCGCCTACACACACCGCACACAAACAGCTGTTATACCCTCAAGCCCCACGAATTGGGCGACAATTTTATCTGTTATGATGTTAAGGTAATCTTTCCCGTACAACAGACGCAGATATCTCAAAACTAAGTTTATGAATCCGCTTTCTCGACTATTTCAGTTAGTAGAGAATTAAAAACTCTCTTGCTAGAATAGATTAGTATATTAGTCTCAATTAAAATTTTTAAAATGCTATATTTGCAAGTAGTAATATAAAGTGCAAAACAAAATATTAAAAAAAATTACCACAGCTTCAACTTTTGCCCAGAATTTTATACTTCCAGTGTTAAGTACTCTCATTTCCAACTTACTCTTTTAAAAATATACTTTTTAGCAAGATACGCATACATTTTACTTTGTTATTTTCTGAGTAAAATCTTAAAATCATGAATTAATTAAATCTTAAATTTTGGTAGTCTTACACAAAAAGAACACATCTTAAAACTAATCTTTTGATCGTTTTGGAAAAATTCCTGACTCGCCAGTTCTCAATGCTTTACTTCACACAAACTTTTTCCATGATATGATTTCTTAAACAAAATTACATACGACGTTCCTTGCACAAAACCACAGACTAATTTGCAACAAATTCAAATTAAATCAACTAGATTTTTTTATTAGTTGTATGAAATTTGAGCATGATTAGAAGTATTTGGACAATTTAAAGTAGTATATGAAATAATATTTGAAACCCTAAAACAATCCCCAATCCCGATTACATAAATGAATTGAATTGTGCAGGTACTACTTACGATTTCTTAGAATCGGTGAAGACAACTAACTGTAAAACACTTTTATAACAATATTACTCGCACTTATTTTTTATAGAACTCTGTTATTTTTAAATTACTTTACTAGTTTGCAGAATAACAGGAATCAACCTTTTAAGGTTACCCTAGACCTATTTATAACGTCTAATTTAAATTATAAACGACAATGCTTTTAGAAAATCCACTAATTATCCAAGTGTAACACTCGTCTCTTAATTTAAACAAATATAAACATTTCAGTTCATAACAAAACATTTCATTCGTTGAATGCTCTCATCAATGTAGAATCGACTTGCTTTTCGATACGTAAATTCCTATCATTTTAATTTCTAATTCATGTTTCCTTCATAAATAGGAAATTTGTTTTGATATCGCGTTTTATCATGCAAATGTTGGCTTTTATTAAATGAATTACACGACTTTCTCGTTGTAGTACTTTATATTGAGAATTAATGCAACTTTTCGGTAAATGCAATTAAATATATCTTTGTTACAACAAATATTAATATCTCCTTTTATTTACGAATATTTCCAATAATAAATAAATTGTTGAATTAAGTAACCATTTAAAATTTTGTTCTCCCTACTTAATTACTCGGAAATATTTTCGAACATAGATAAATCGTTGCGGGAAATGATTATCAAACATCAAGTTCTCACAGTTCAATTTCTTATATTTTTCTAAATACCTAATTAAAACGGTCTACGTTTTGTAACATCAGCCCACGATATATTCTGTAATTTCCATAGTAAATCTCTTTAACAGGAGGTATAGCTGTGTTATAACTCCCTTTGCCAAGGTATCGGCTAGTCAGATACTCCCACGTCTCCAGGTCGGTGACGTCGTTTCGTGAAAAAAACTGCCATGCTCTTTTCTGGATTGACATCAATTATCCAGTCTTAGACATTCCTTGAGAGCGTTCATCGCCATTTGCAAAGTGTGCTTGATGAGGTGTGGGGTTCGGGACCTGACTAGTATGGCTGTCGTCGGCGTGTAGTGCCATCTTGGTATCGGTCGTTGTCGGTAGGTAGCTCGCGAAAATGACAAGCAGTGCAGGCTAGACGAGGGAGCTCTTTCGCGATGTGCTCCGACACCCGCAGTATCTGGTGAACGGTGGAATGCTTTTTACGGAACACGAACTATTTGTCCTGGTTCACGTAGCGCTCCTACATCGCTGCCTGCCGTCTCCTTCGGAAAACTGGCGATTATTTTACCAACCCCAAAAACAAGCTATTTGTTGCATAGTTTTGTGGGAGTGTCGCAAATTTGGCTGCTTTCCGAAGCATTATCACGTCCGTCGTCTTCCATGATATTGGAAAGTGGCGAAACTTTGCAGCATACTATTGATTTTCCGGTTAACATCGTGATGGCGTTGTCCGGTAGCGCTTATACAGCCTGGTCGGAAACTTCGTCCGGTCTAGGAGACTTTCTAACTTTTAAAGCTTTGATAAGGTCCTTGACTTGTATGGTCGATTTCGTGCAGATCGTCGCTCCTGAACCTCTTTCTGACGTCGTAGCTAACCTGTTTGACGTGACGGTCTGCGTGAGTCTAGTTCGGCTCGAACCGCCGTTCCGTTTTGTTTGCGAAGGTTTCTGCCTTTTCACTGAATAGACTAGGCGCGACTCGTCTCGTGCATATCGAGGAACGTTTCGTCACCATGATAACGTTTAGGTCGTGTATTAGTGAGAACTTTAGCAAATCTAATCTCTCTCGCTTCAACCCTTGCATATTCCAGAACGCCATTTTCTAGGTTCCTGGATTTCTGCGGCATCTAACCATTAAAATAGGAGTTTGTTAATATCCTTGCCACATGCAATGAAACCCATGACCAAGTCGCTGAAGTATCTGGCCTCGGCGATGATAATCTGCAGAACCTATCTGGTGATCGCGCTCTGTTTCTGGAAGTTGATCCCGGTGCGGAATCCGATGAGTGAGCTAAACGCACCAAGGCGTCCTCATTCAATGACGTTTCTCTGGTTGCCTTGCCACCGCTGCTGATAGATGGGGCTGCCTGGGCTGAAGTATCTCCAAGTTGTGCAAAAGCTGGGTTCTTGGCTGTTGGTGCAGAGACAGCCACGTGGGAGCCGTTGAAAATGCTGGTATGGGAGCGGGCTCCCACTTTAGCGGATTTTGGCGTTTGCTTTACCGGACAGAATGCCTGGCCGTCGCTTTAGGCGTCGGCGTGAACTGTCACTTTGCTACCACTCGTAGCTTGGGAAAAGCGGACCATTTCCTATATCTCCATGGGTGCGCACTGCTGTAGTTGGCACACACAACCGGAACTTCCCTGTTGGCAGATATCGCTGAAGTGGTCGCCGGCGCACTTAACCCCACTTTGCCATGGTCTTGCAGTTTGTCTGGGTGTGCTCGAATCGCTTGGTGAAGCTTGAAGAGTCGCTTCACCTCGGTGGACTTTGTCAAAGAGGCCATGATTAGAGACAAAGCTCGTCTTGACCGCTCCTTGTGCATGCATGCCCACGATAGTATTGGGAATCCGCGTTCAACAAACTCGGTTCGGACGTCCACGACGCGGTTCTCCGGTATACCACTGAGGACCACTTCGAATAGCTTGTTGTTTGGAGGCGGATAATATTGTACTCTTCGCCTCATGCAGGAAAACCATGATCCCATGGTAGTCGGTCGGGGAAGCGGCTCCGTGGCGTAGTGGTATGTGTGACTACTACGCCCAAGGTATCGGGTTCGAATCCCGACACGGTCCGCTTGAAAAATGTTAGGCGAGTATTTTTCACAAAAATACACTCTCGTTCACATGAGAGGTAAAATGGAGGTCCCGTGTGTGTGTTGTCACGCACGTTAAAGATCCCTACCTTGCTTGGAACAGCAAGGGTTCGGCAAAATTCCAAATTTTCCAGGTAAAAAAACTCGCTTCCTGGCCAATGTAGTAGCTTCGGGTGGAGCATTGGAAAATCACATGTAAGGTAGTCGGTCGGGGTCGCGGGTATAATACTGGTACCATCTAGAGCATTAGGCGCCTTTGTAAAGTTCAGTCCGCGACGAACTAGCTCGCCCGCATTCGCCACCCACATCTTTCAAGCGAAGGACAACGCAGACGCGGCGGATTCGGGCCGTCGCAGGATTCTCGCTCTCGTTTAATTCGGAATCTATAGCTTCCAGCTGTGTCGCGCTGATCGTTTTGAATCGATTCGTTGTGGGCAGTTTGGAGACCGGTCATCTTCGGCTGCTTACTGGTTCTCTTCTTCGGCACCGTGAAGTCGTCTGCGTAAGCCTCCGAAGTGTCGTCATCGATAATTCGCTCGAGGGGGTTCTTAACTTCGGCCTCGGGTGCCGATGATCATGTTCATGGTCCTCGCGGTGATTCGCATTTCCGTCAACGCATCTAGTCGTGCAAGCACTACGTCCACGCAATATAACAGAAGCACCCCTCCAACCGCACGCAATCAGCTGAATTACTTTTGGACAAGCAGACTCACAAGCTCAATCAGTACCCAAGGTGTCTTAAGCGAAGTAATTCAAATCAACGCTCGCGGATTGGATTGTGGCGAAGATCACTTCATGTAAAACGCATGTGCTGGTGCAAGTATTGCACCCACGCGTTAACACTAGCACTAGATGATCCTACTAAACGTGTTCAACTCGATTAGCTGTGGATTAGCAGACTTACCCAATCACTCCTTAAGATGTCTTAAGCTAGGTACGAAACCGAAATTCATAGCAGAACTTCGACACGATCAATTCAATAAAAGCACAAAAACAGGTAATTGCTTTCGCGCGTTTATCGAATCGAATGTGCTGCGATTCTTTTTGTAAATGCACTGAAAAGTGCAGAATCTTGTAATAGCGTTCTAATGCTCCTTATGTTGGTTCTGTTTTGTTAGCAGAGTTTAAAGCGTTGTGGATGTCAGCTGCTGAATTAAATAAAATTGAAGTGTTATTTAGCTGGTCTCTGGAATAGTCTGGTCTGCGATGCTGTATACCGGAAGGCTCGTTTACCTCATGAACTCGATTGTTGCGGTCCTGTGAAACGATTCATTGCTACTAAACTACACCTGCCCTCCATGCATCTTCCCCCACCATCTGTTTGGCACGTAACGGTCAAATCAAAAACGAAAAACATTCTTAAACGTCCGATTATTCGTGAATCAATCTCCCTTATTATTTACCGGCTTTTATATAATAAAATCTTTCCTAAGTCGTTTTCCCCGAATCTTCTATATTTCTCTGGGCCCATAAAGCTGGTATAATCTCGTCGAAATGTCAGTGTCTATCTTACTTAATCTAAATTGACTAATTTATGAAGTCTTAAAATTTTTACTATCTTTGTTAATTGGTGTAGCGTTCCAGGAATGAATGGAAAGGGTCGCTCATTATAGCTTTATTATCATTTCATATGTCGTTAAATGTTATAAATTATGGTCGTAAAAGCTTTTAACTTATTTACGGGACTGTTTTCGTTCATGTTGCTTTATAGTAAAAGATACCTATTGATTTGAGTTCATTTTTGCATTAGAAGCATGTGGATGTTGTAGTTTTTTTGTTTTAAATCTGTTTCACGTTTTACATCAAAAGTGCTCTTAATGGAAAGAAATGACCTGAGAGTACTTTCAATAATGTTGTCAGTAGAAGCGCAATGCATTGTTAAATGTTATTTAATACTTTTGATCTAGTTACACAACGCGCTTTTAAATGATTTCATGTCTTTAGGAGAGCGAATATTTACGTATTTAAATGATACTTCGTTTTGTAATTAGAAATACGTGCTTTATTATCAAGGAATGATTTGTATTCTTAACTTACGTACTTATTTAAAACGTGTTTTAAATGGTATTTGGTACTTTTGAGGACGACTATTTACATGTTTAAATGATATTTCGTTTTGTAGTTAGAAACACGGGTTGTATTATCAAGGAATGATTTTGTATCTTTACGAATTTCACTTATGTACTAAAAATAAATTATGCTAAGCCTATCGTACTATTAGAATATTATATAGGGCATTTCTTAAAAAATTAAGTATTTGGGAATTTTTTTCTCTGGTTTTGGGTTGTTTATTTTACAGAATATGGTACCCATTGGTCTTTGGATGTGTGTTAAAGATTTCAACTTGGAGGTATCTTTAGTTTCGCTACCTTTATTCAATTAATTTAATTTTTATTTAAAAATGTATTAAAGTTGTGTACTGATCAAGAGAGTAATAATCGCCTTGCTAAACGTCGTAATACCTTAAGTAGTTTCTGACCAAAAATATGTGTAAATCGGAACCATCAAATTGCTTATAGAAGAGGAACATTAAAATAATGGAACTTCTCTTCCCGCCTATATCTTACTTGAGGGGAAATCTTCAAAACAATGAAATTTGCGAAAAGCAAATACAAGTTTGTTGGTACCTAGCCTATACCACTATAAAAATATACTTGTCGACGTTTTTCGGAATTAATAAACTTCTTAAAATCCAAATTCCCGACGTCACAGAATGAATGAAAATACTAAATCCTATTAAATAAAGTTTTATAATTTACATTAAATTAACGTAAATGAACATCTTTAACTTTAAGGTAACCAAATTTTTGTTTCAATGCATACAGTGAGTAACTGCATACCCGAATCGGCAATGCAAACTTAGCATATGCCATTAAAAAAATAAGGGCGTGGTCACATTAAGGCATTTGATGATCGGAATGATATGAATTCATGCATTATAGCTCTTGATTTTTATAAAGATTTTTGCATTCGCAACTTAAAATTCGTATGAAATACAAAAATCTGCCTCGCCCAGATTTGCGTTTGTCGTTCGTGAGGTTCGAGCTTTTTTCCTATAGAGTTATTATTCCTTTGGGATACCGCTACTTATGCAGCAATTCATTTACATTGCTAGAAAAATCTGAAATTTTTAAAAACAATTAGAGGTATCCGTTTGTGAGCAAAATCTATTTTGAGAATTGCAGTTGCCATTTTTTAAAAATTATTATGTATATACATATTTAAATTGGCGCAATGCTTCAACGCTTGGATCTCTCCATACGTATCTGTATAATCTATAGAAAAATATGTAGACAATACTCTAGTTTAATTTCGAGCTTACTGATTTTTTCTTTGTCATGGAAATTATTGTACAACCCCTCTATATTCATAAGACATTTACCCATAATCCCAAAATCTATATAACTGTCGCGAAGGCTTGTCTGGTGTAAAGGTGACTCATAATGTAATTGATTATTAATGCTGCAGGGTTTCCTTCCCGATTCGAACATAATATCCCCGGGGGTTAAACGCACGTAAGGAAGACGGCGTCATGCTGTCGGCGGCGGCGACGCCAGCCACAATCGATCTCTTTTTGCGCGGCGCCGCAATGGAACGCCGCCGCCACACCTGTTTCATTGCGTTTTCTTTCTGCCTAAAGCCAGGCATTCACTTAGTGCATTGTAAATCCTGGCGGTGGTCATTTAAATTGCTTTTAGTTGAGTATTCATGTCTTTCTTCTAAATTTATCAATTTAAAAGTAAAATGCTCATTGGTCTTGTTCGCGAATCTGTAATACAATGCTTTTGTCATACTTGCAGAGCACCAATTCCAACTGCTAGTAAGTATTTAAATATTTTATATTTTTTTATTGGGAACCACTCTTTTGTTGTTTTAAACAGTTTTGTATAATTCTTGTGTTGAAACATCATTGTGTTTAAAATTTTAACTCATTTGTTGGTATTTGCTAGTTTTAAGACTATATCTGCGTGGTAGAGAATGGAAGACAACAAAGTTATTTTGGGTTTAATTTTGGTAGGTGAAATCGCATTTCTTTGACCTGAAGATATATTTTCCCTTTTTAGCCGTCTGCGCTATTGACCCGGAGGTTCACTCTTCCTTTACGGAATTCCCCTTTCGTATGTCATTGGGCATGACTCATTTTGGCACTTTTCCAGAATAAAGTGGAAACTGAATGAAATAGCGAATCGATAGACATTTAATTGCACTTGTCTAACCTAGCAACGCTTGAAAAATGTTTAAGGAATTTTATCTTCTTACTTCTTGAAGCTACTCTGAATTAATACGCATAAAAAAGAAAATGTTAACGTTTAATAGAATTATGGAGTGACCTTTCGAATATACGCACAAAAGACGGGTTGTTTCCTTTAAATAATTATTGCGGCAATTTTGCGGTTTCCTTGGGGATTCTTACCAATTTCTGAACAATCAATTTCTAAGTGATTGCCACCGTTTTGTAAGTAATTTTTAGTCTTTCAGTATTTTCGATTGCCCTTCAAATATTACGAGCTGAATTTCAAATGTTGTTATTTTGGTTAGTCGGTTATTAATATAAAAGCGTCGATTGTAATTCGTCTCCGTCATTTGTAATTCCAATAGTTTTTCGATTTTGATTGCGTACTTGGGTTTCAAAGGTCGATCCATAATTTAAAAAGCGTCATTGTAATTCAGAAAGCGTGTTGTCGGAAAATTCCATATAAAAATAGAGATGTATTCCAGATGATTATTTAATCTCAACAAACGTTGGAAGTGAGTTCTTGGCCTGACTTAAGTACGAAAAATACGAACTTCTGCATAATAAAGCGAATGAAGCTTTAGATAAATTAGATTGTTACTTTAGAATTATTGTCGTGTATTGAAAGAGGTGGGAGACATTTTATTTCATTAATAATCGAACTTTGAAAAAAAAATTATTTTAACTAACATTCAAAATTTATAAATATATCCAATAATTGAAAGGTATCGAAACGTAACATGATCTACATACAAAATCTAATTTACAAATTTTATTATCGTAAAAACTTATTTTGGTTTTGAAAGGCTTGCCTAATTATTGGAACTTACTAATATTAATATGGCGCTAAACTTATTTGATGTAAATAACTTACAGATTTAGGAATGTTCAGCTTGATTATAAATTTTTTGGCCAATTGATACTTATCGCAATAGAAAAATTGGTAGATTCACGTATTACATTACAATAATGCAACGCTTTGCTCGCGCCGCCAACCATGCATAACCCTGGACGTAATTTGTACGTGCCTAAATTTAGTTGCGTGGGTTACCCTCTGCTTTTTAGGTTCGAGTCGCCGTCGAGTGGTTTCTTGCGTGTAAGTAAATTCTAGAGGCGAAGCGAAAGTACCTACGCGTTCGCGGAACATACGGTAGTTTCTCGGTAATAGGAGAGGTATGGGAGAAGGAAGGGATCACTTTGCCGAAAAGTAACACGCACACACGCCCGATCTCTTCAATCGTCGATACTAAAGTTCCTTACTTTAAAATACATTGCTCCATAAGCTGTAGTAATCCCACCATCCTATGCTTCTCGAGGCGTACCGTTTTAACCACGTCGCAAGCTCTTAGTCTGGGAACGCGAGAGTATGCGTTTTACATGCCATAAATCATGAGGTGATTGTCCTCCTGTAATCGTGAAGCTTTACACGTATAAACTTAAGTATGGGAAAAATAGCTTTCCCCTGCTGGATTTAAAAATTCCCTAAATCTTAATATTAAAATAAAATTTGGAACCAAAAAAACGCAACAACAGCTAATATTCGAAAGCGAAAGCCGTCGTTAACCTGATTGGCATAAACTATATAAGATTTTTCACTTATAATATTTAAATACAAAGTTGAAAAATTTCAGAGCGTTAGATAGTCAAATCTAACAACGAAACTTGTAGGCGACCATTAGGGCTGGCTGCAAAACCGGTTTCAGTAAAACCGCGGTTTCAGTCAAAACCGAAAACCTTTTCGGTAAAAACACATTTTTGTAAAACCTGTTTCTGTAAATACGCTTTCAGTAGACTAGGTTTTTTAGTAAAGTCTGTTTCGGCAATAAGGACTTTGGTAAAGTCGGTTTTTGGTAAAGTGGTTTTAGTATAGCGGTTTTGACAAAGCTTGCTCAAAAACCGATTGTGATATTTTGACCTATGATTAAGATTTTACGCTAGAAGTATCGGCACCATGCCACTGCGCTAATTATCAAGCAGCCAATTTTGATTGTATATGTTTTAATGATTTTATACCATAGCTAGCTTGTACTTTTTCAAAAATATGTTTACTGTTTTCGAATATTAAAATAATTGCATTTTTAACTAGTTGTAGATAATATGCAGTAGCGAAATATTCATATTAACAAAAGCAACTTTAGTTTTTGTATATAAAAAGTAAAAATGACCAAAATTACTCTCTTTTTAAGTATCTAGTTTTTTTTTTACATTCTACATATAGAAATGTTAGTTTTTAATAGTTTGTTTATTGATATTTATTAAATTTTGAAAAAACAATTGCTACATACAGCGACGTAGTCTAAAAACAAACAAAAAAAAAACAAAGAAAGTACCGGGCTCAATCTGTGAGTAGGCGCGGTTTGCCAACTACCGCCATAAGGGAATGCCTGAAATACAAGACACGCATTCATTTACAACTCACAAAAATAATCATACAACCTCTAATTACCAAAAAAAGTATATTACACCAGAACAGTAGTGCCAAAAATGAACACCAAAAAATAAGAATCGATACTTAAAATGGCGAGCTGCCGTTTTTAGGTCCCCCATATTAATTACCAACAAAAAGAAATTACAACTCTAAAAACAGCAGCTCTAAATCATTAACCAAATAAAGACTAATCGTAACTCGGTAGAAGCTCAAAAAAAATTATTGCGAATACAGGACAATCTAAAACATATCCTACGGATAAACTTCATGAACACCAATAGGAGCGAAACAACAAAATAAAAATTATAATAGGGCGCCTGCGTTTTCAACGGACTAAAATTATCGGCGAAAACGCAGTTTCGATATTCTGAAATGAGCCAACCAACTGGTATTTAGCGATCCAGAAAGAAAACAAAATCAAAATTTAAGAAGACCGAACTCGCACAAGAAATAAGGAAAAGAAATAAATACCAGTTTGAACATAAGGGAAGAAAACATAAGTAGTATCAGGCCAGAAGCAAAACAAACTCGGGTCCACGTTGGACGCCAAAATTTATTCTACGTACAGCGACTTAGTTTAAAAACTAACAAAAAAAACAAAGAAAGGACCGGGATTAATCAGACAGTAGGCGGGGTATTCCAACTACCACCATAAGGGAAGGCCTCAAATAAAAAGACACGCACTCATTTACAACTCACAAAAATAATCATACAACCTCTAATTACCAAAAAAGTATATTACACCAGAGCAGTAGTGCCAAAAATGAACACAATAAAGAATCAATACTTACAATGGCAAGCTGCCGTTTTTAGGTCCCCCATATTAATTACCAAGAAAAAGAAATTACAACCCTAAAAACAACAACTCTAAATCATCTTAAATATAACAATTAAACATATAAAATCGTTAGTACTACAATGTCTTAATTAACAAAAATTTACAACCCCAGAAAGAAGCCCCTCTACCCGTTCTAAATTACCACCGTAAGTATACAATTACAAATGTAGGACGGTCACAGTACGTACAATGTGAATGATGCATATTTTTATTTTATTTAAAAACATACTACCCAAAAAGGACCCCTCTTTCTAAATTACCATCATAAGTAAACCATTAAGCATGTAGGATGGTCACAGTACGTACAATATTAATGATAAGTACCATCTCGCCTAACGATTCTCATGTCAACAACTATCAAGTGTACTTCGAGTCGAACCCGATAAACATGTGGATGCGACCAACAAAAAAAGCAACAAAGAAATCGGGGCTAAAGACTCACCCACGTCTAAGTTGTAGGCTGGCTTCCGTCTCTAAGGTCAGAGTGGGACAGCTGTGTGCGGAATCATACGAAGGCGTAGAAGGACCACAAAAAATCGCTCTTATTTTAGTTAGGTTTCGACTTCGATCTCGAAATTTAGTTAAATTTCGACATCGATCTCGAAATTTAGTTAAATTTCAACTTCCTTCTCGAAATTTACTTAAATTTCGACTTTGATGTCGAAATTTAGTAAATTTCGACTTCTATCTCGAAATTTTGCTGGATTTTTAACTTACAGTCAAAAGTTTATTCTTTTTGGTATTTCGAGATCGAAGTCGAAATTTAACTAAATTTCGACATCGAACTCGAAATTTAAATAAATTTCGAGATCGAAGTCGAACTTTAACTAAGTTTCGAGATCGAAGTCGAAATTTAATTAAATTTCAAGGTCGAAGTCTAAATTTAACTAAATTTCGTGATCGAAGTCGAAATTTAACTAAATTTTGAGATCGAAGTCTAAATTTAACTAAATTTCGAGATCGAAGTCTAAATTTAATCAAATTTCGAGATCGAAGTTTAAATTTAACTAAATTTCGAGATCGAAGTCGAAATTTAACTATAATAAGTAGGGCGAATTTTTTGTGGCCCTTCTACGCCTTCGTAGAATCGCGCCATGTGCGTGTTCTCTCGTGCCAACAGGAGCGATGGTTCAAACTGATAGTTGGGCCCACCGAAGGAAGCTAGAATAATTACAGGTAAATTAATTCAGTGCCCCGAAACGTAAATGTTTGTAAAACCACAATTACTTATCGCGCAGTATTGCGTGCACGAAATTCCATAAAAACGGGAACGAAAAATCTAACAATAACGAGTGCTTTTTTAAAATTTAGAAAAGAAAGTGAATATTAATTTGTTTAAATAATAACTAAAGTTCAAAGTAATACTGGTGTTATCAAACGTGATTAGAAAATTTAAAACACGGTTTTATCTAACAGTACGCTACCTAAGTTCGACGAGTCTTTAGATGGAAATCACATAAGAATCAATCACTCGCTGTCGTAGTATGTATCAAGTTAAAGGATACTCAAAACAAGATGCCAACTATATAAATAATAGCGTAAACTCTTCGTTTTAGAGTGGACAGATTTGAAATTGAAAATGTAGTTAAAGCGTACTTATTGTAAACGGGTAAAACATACAAGATATTGTTGGGGTATTGAAGAGTCGAAACGGAATCTATGGGAATGAGTAATAAAATAAACGGATACCGTTTTACCGTCGGAAATGAACGTAACACAATTTTTTTGTGTTTATATGTCTGTACGGTACAAGTTTTCTATTTAGGAAAGCTCTATAGTGTATTATATATATTTCTATAAATAGACTGATCGGTAGGTATAGGTTAATTACATTTATAAAATATGACGGCGCCGCTGTATCAGTTATTAGAATAGTACTAATTTAACTTATAATAAATCGGTTAATGTTTGAAAAACGATTACCTATTTATAAAAAAAAGCTTATTAATGTTTGCTACATCTAAAAGCCAAATGTTCTGCTAAGTATTCAACAGACGTAATAAATAATTTCGTATCTTTCTGTAAAGAGTTTGATTTCATAGATCGTTCAAATATCAAATCTGCAGCCAGCGCATTCATTTTTTTTTTGGTAATGGCACGATGTAATGTGGTTCCGTCTCTACAAAACTAATACGATTTTTGTTTTTGGCAAAGGCATATTCGTTTATAACTGTGAAAACTGATTTGCAGTAAAATCAGTACACCAGTACCCATAAAATCGGTTGCCTGATAAAACAGGTTTCGGTAGAAGCTGTTTTGACAAAACCGGTTTTACCATAACGTGGTTTTAGTAAAACCGATAAGCCGGTTTTCGTTTTTCCTGTTTTTCCCAGCTCTGGCGATTGTCATATAAAATACTCTACCCAGCAGCCGTTTTAAAGGCTCTGTAGTTATTCAAACTGAAAATGAGTTGTGCATCAGTTGTGTTTATCGTAGTGCTGGAGAAACGTCTTACATACCCGTAAACGAGGTATAAGAGACACAAAGGCAGTTGTTAACGCTAATCTATAATGTGGAAATTAGCTCGCCCATCTGTCAATACGTCACACACTATGCAAATTATTACACGTAAATGACGAAATATGCAAAATTTTAAAGTGTATTATAAAAAACCCCACACACGGGCAACTTACGTGAATATATAAGCGTCTCACAGAATTGCTTCCTTCGGGGTTGCTCGTGGCTCCCTTCCGGATTATTTAAAGATGGTTCTCATGGCGTCCTTCGCGATTATCCAAGCTAGCGACTGCGGGGCGTGGGCTGCTGTCAGGCCAGGTTGCTTCCAAATTAGTATCTTCTTTCCTATGTGTAGGGAACGGCAGGAACAGGTTTATAGAGACGACAATCAAAAGGCAAGAAAAAGGGATCTACATAATAAAAGATAAGATACGATACGATACCAAAACCCAACCACTCTTGTTCACGTTCAAAGGCAAAGTCCAAGTCCCAGCGTCTTGCGGAAACTCCCCACTTTTTTCCCGCACGCCGGCGCGCACTTTTAAAATAACGGAAATACGCGCACCAAGTCTTTTAAATTTATGGCGCGAAATTCCCGCATATCAAAACTAAACTAAAAATGTCTAGTGCCAAATTTTTGGCACGTAACAAATGAAAACCTGTTTTGGCAAAAACCTGTTTACTGAAACCTATTTTCAAAACAGGTTTTACTGAAACCTGTTTTCCTGACAGTTCTAGTTGGGGTTATTCTTAATAAAATAAGGTAATTCTGCAACCAGCTTTGAAATTCTGCTGTCCTTATTTCTTATTATAAAACATACTCCATTTGCGTTCGATTAGTAAAATTTCAACTATGAGTACCTACCCAGAAAAATTTTCGTTGGCACGTAGTAAAAACGAGACTATGTTCTAAATAGAAGTGCTATATCCAGATAGTTATAGTTATTGCTTTTTTGCACAATTTTAATGTGTCAAGTTTGATACTGCTTATGCTAGGCTGTTCTTAGAAGTGAGGTATACGAATAAATATGGGCGTTGCCATACTTCTTCATTTTTATAAATCAGTTTTATTATAATACACCAGAGCTTTCCTAAATAGAAATGTGAACGCAAAATTTTTTTTTCAATTTTTAATAAATATCAAAACGGGAACAATTTTACAGAATATACCTAAAATGCAGAAAAGAATAAGCAGGCACTTAAATCGAGAGTAAAATATATTCATAATTTCGATTTTTTATTTTTTTTTAATTTTTATATACAAAAATAAAATAACTGAAGTTGCTTTTATTAATATGAATATTTTGCTACTACATGTTAATTTACAACTTGTTCAGCAATTCGATTATTTTAATATTAGAAAACAGTGAACATAATTTGAAAATATATGGTACAAAATCATTAAAACATATACCATCAAAGTTGGATTCTTGACAACTAACGCAGTGGCATGATACCGATACTTCTAGCGTAAAATTTTAACCACAGCCTTAAACCCAAAATCTGTTTTTGAGCAAGTTTTGCAAAAATCGCTTCACCAAAACCGATTGTACTGAAATCGGTTTTTACCAAAAACCAATTTCACCAAAAGCCGATCTTACCGAAGTCAGTTTTTCGAAACCGGTTTTGCCGAAACGGGTATCGAGACAGGTGTTTGCCGAAACCGGTTTTACTGGAAAAGATTATTACATAAACCGGATTTCGGTTTTGATAGGAACCTGTTCTTTCTTTTACCGAAACCTGATTTGCTGACTGTCCTAGTTTATGGGCATTTTGTAAATTGAAAACAGCCAATGACCGGTTTTACTGTTTCTGCAGGCCGTCAATTAATGATTTGTGGAGAAAACGGTGAATCTGACGAGCATAACATCAAAACCGAATTATAAGAAACACAACTGATGTATAATATACAAATCTTTGACAGTGTTCTGTTTCTTTTACCATACACGGTAAACGTTTGTTGGAATGACTGGTTTACCTTCTTGAAATCTTGGGAGATGTAACAGTAGAGTTTATATGGAGAAATCGGCAAGGCTGCATATGTACCAAGCTCATATCAAAAGAACTGTTAGCTTTCGTGGAGAATGTCTTTTTCGTATGTGTATGCCAAACAAGCCTGCCAAAGAGGTCGGTAAAATTGTCATGATTTGCGATATAGTTAAAAATATATGCTTAACATATCTCCAACAGATACGGGGATGTTTACCAGGGGCGTAGCTAATATACCGCGACTGTCTGCGTTGCGGTTGGACCCTTAAGCTTTTAGGCCCTTATGCGTTATCACTAAGATGCTCTTGGCGACTAGTCAACCGTTTCTCAGAAAGCATTATGGGACACGGTTATTTGAAGTATTTTGTTTACATTTTTCACCGGACCCGACTTTGTAAGGTTTTTCGCGGTCATATATCATCCTCTATATTATTATAACGAGAACTGTTTGCAAAAACAAATTTTTTTTATCAACTCATTACACGTCTTTTTAGCAACTAGTAGCTACAGTGAAATTCTTTAAAGCACTCACAATTAACTTCCAGCTAATCGCTAACAGTACAAATATCAGCTTCTTATATTACGATGCTGACATCTATAATCAACTTATACGGATGCACTATAATTAATTTATAGCGATCACTGTAATAAATTTATATTAGTCACTACAATAATTTATTCGCTTAGGGCAATTCATATTAACAGTATGTACCACTAACTTATATCATGACTTTCAAAGCTTTAAATTAGAACTCATATTATAATCAAAGATTCAATTAGAACTGTATTTCAAAACCATTTAATAACTATTTATACCTTATTCACCTGCTCTACATTAGTTGAGGGCATGCCAAAACGTGTAAATAATATCTATTGTAAGCTTATTAAAGTTCGTGTAACCCATCAATCAAGTCTATCTGAAACATGTCGCGCCGCAGAGGTCCATAAATCATTCTTTGTCTAAGATACCTCGTTTACGTTACGCATCATTCCGTTCAAAGATAGACCAAACGGTGTAGCGTTACACTGCTACTTTTTTAGTGCTATTCTGAGCCAGAACATTGACACGGAGGTTGGAAGTTCCTGTGGCGGTGAAGATAGTCGGAACCATTTCTACAGTTCCCATGTTGATAGAAATAGCAATCAACACTCTTCATACCATGCGCCGTACCATTTGGATTGTAGCCTCACACCAAAATCTGGACGCCAGTTTTCTGGAACAGTACCTTTAGTATATTTCGTGCCACTTTCTAGTCCAACCCACTGAACCCACCACCCATCTTGGGCATGGCCAAATTGTCGTCTTCAAATTTGATCATCTGGCCCTTGACGTCAACTAACACTTTCCACAGATCCTGGTAATTCTGTTTACCCGAAGATTGGTACTTAGTCACCAGGTAGTAGATGCCACGATGGTCGATCCTTTAGCCGCATGGTCTTTCCAACCTTTGGTTGTTGTCCGCGAAGTTGATTCAGATCACCAAATTTATTTTTAAACACCAGAGCATGTTCTAGGGTCATCAAAACCCGCTGCTGCACGTGCGCGCGCGCACGCGAGACCTACCTTTTACCTAATCCGAACGTGGGCGTATGTTTGGGAAAAATACTCGCCTAACACTTCTCAAACGGTTCGTGTCGGGTTTCGAACCCGAACCCGGGGACTTGGGATTAGTAGTCACGCGTGAACCAACTAAGCCATGGAACCGCTGTTTTACCTGTGCCGCTCAATCATAGCTCGGTCCAGACTTTTGTTCATTACTTGCGTAACTGTTTGTTTGTTCGTCTCGCTGCGTGCCGTTCTTTAGCTTACCGGCGGCGGCTCCGTGGCGTAGTTGGTATGCGTGTGACTACTATGCCCAAGGTACCGGATTCAAATCCCGACACGGTCCGCTTGAAAAATGCTAAGCTAGTTAAGATGAGAGGTTAAATGGAAGTCCCGTGTGTGTGTTGTCACGGACTTAAAGATCCCTACCTTGCTTGCTACAGCAAGGGTTCGGCAAAATTCAAAATTTCCAGGTTAAAAATCTCGCTTCCTGGCCAATGTCCTACTTTCGGGTGGAGCATTGGAAAATCAAATGTAGTGCATCACTATCGTAGGGTATTAACCGATTAATATGCATCGCTATTGTTCTTTCTTTTGGAAGCTTACGCATCCGATGTACCACGTCGTTGATCTTTTTACGACTTTGTATGGGCAACCTCTCTCCCCCACTGCCCATTGCCTTTGTAGCTTTGGCAACAGTCCGCGCCTGTCTGAAAATGTATAACCAGACAGGGTCGCTCTTTTGAAAACCAGAGTCCTGCGCCTTTATGTCATATCTGGTCTTAATCCGATCGCTTGCGATCTGGATATTCTTCCTATTGTGATCATGGTTGTCATGTATCTTGCGCTGGAGCTTCTTGGCATAGCTATGGCCCATGATGTCATCTCCGACCTTACACCAAAACTCAAGATCAATTGGTAGACGTATTTTGCGAACGTTTCAATTTCGAGTTTTATTTTGCTAAAGTAAAGGTTTAAATTTCTTAAGCAAAAGGCCATAAATAATTGTATTTTGTTTTTAATTATGAATGAAGTAAAAACTATTTCCCAAAATTCAGGAAAACCTTAAATTATTGAAACATACAATCTAACAAACGCACACGTTTGGTCGATTGCATTTCATGTCTACTTCACGAAAATAACCGGTAAATTTTACTGTATACTAAATATTGCATGCTTCAGCTCATACAGTATCTATAATAAATGCAAAACAAAGTTATTTTTACCTGTCCATAAATTTTAAAAATAGAATTAAACATTGACTTTTCAATGGTTTATTTTTGTTAAATGGTTCTATTCTTAAACTTGTTTCTGTCATTCATTGGTGGAATTCCTCTAGGAAATAATGCTGTAAACTGTCAATTTTGTCTAAATATACAACCCTGTGTCCCCTTTAAAATGATATTTAACATTTACCTGAAAATACTTTGGATACCTGCTATTATAGGGATCAAGAGCTAGTGGCCCGAAAGACTTGCTACCTTTTTAGTGTTATACTTTTAAAGGCCATACTACCAAAAGTGGTGATATTCACTACCAATTATTAATTTCAGATAATCATATTTTTGAACGCGTATCCTACTTTTTATCTGATCAGACTATTTTTTAAAGTTTAATTAAACTAGTTTTAATGGATGAGATACTGATACAGAGAGTTTCTAGCAATGGGGATTGGAATGTTGAGGCATAATGCAGAAAGGATTTTATTATAAAAGAGCCCATTATGCTATTATATTTTACTGTCTTATTTATGACCCACCTACATCATTCATCCCAGACAAATGTTAAAACCGTTTTTCATGCTGATATTAGTCAATAGGATATTTTTCTCACCTTCGGTCGCGCGTGTTTTTCTCACATATGTATCACATTTTACTGGTTTTTATGATTGACGAAGTTAGTACAGTAAAAAATATTCCTCTCCTTTTATGAAATTTTGTAGTACCAGACATTAATATTTTAAAATCTAAATCTTTTCAAATGGTTTTATGGAGCACAAACTGAATTTTTTTACGATATCATAAACTAGAACATCCCGTTTTGTATAGCATTCTTGACACACAAATAGTGTATGCTGGGATAAATAGGTTTGGCACAACTACAACTTTTTCTATTTTTGGGATGTTCTTGGTGGAAATCTTGAGCGGCATATATACAGGGTGTTTTTTTTTTAATTTTTACTATAGGCATCTTGAAAACTGTTAGAGATAGAGAAACGCGCAAATGGGAAAAGTAATGCGGTTTTGTCTATTGATCTCACATGTGCTTTTCTGTTTTACAACATATCCACCGAGATCTAGATATTTTGAAACCACTAAATATTGCCTTTTTTTCAAATCCATGTGCAAGCTTTATTATTTGACATTAGAGAAATAATGTAAATAAAAAACTTGTAGATATTTTTATGCTGAATGAGAGCGAGTAGCTAAAATATTTTAGTTTTTTTAGTTTCATATACAGGGTGTCCGGAAAATACGTGTACAACGTAAGAACAGAGATTCTTTGGATCGAAATAGATCGATTTGAGCCAACTTACCTATTATACAAGTTTCATTTAACCGCTAGAGGGCTTCAAAAATCGTAAAAAATATTTGATATTTTAAAATAACTCTAAAACGCGTTGATAGATTTTGACCATTTTTGGGGTGTGAGTTTCTACTTTCAATTGACATCTTTTGGTGGTGTACGCAATAATTTTAAAAGCATACGAGTGTCCCAAAAATGATGTATTGTATAAATATCCGACCATTACCTTTTTCCTGTTTATGCAATGACTACCATTTTTTTTTATGAGTAGCCAACTTAATTTGGAAACTTTTTTGTCTCTTGTAAAATTTTGATTAATCGAACGGTTTGACAGAAAAAAGTAATTTCAAATGTCTGTTTTTTATTTTTATTTCATTGTTTTGTTTATTTTTTATTACTATCATTGAAAATTAACAGTGCGGTCAAGTGTTGGACCATTACGATAAATTTTCAAAATGACCGCCATTTTCTTCAATTCACGAATTAACTCTTCGTAAGAAGTTTAACTGAACCCTCTGCATTGTTTGTGCATTATTTTTTAAAGAGTTGGCTGCATTTAAAATTCGTCTATACAATTCTTCTGCGCTATCAAGTGGAGACGAATAAACCTTAGATTTTAAGGTACCCCACAAAGAATAATCACAGGGCGTCAAGTCCGGCGATTATGCTGGCCAATTTGTAGGAGCATCATATCCCCTTCCGATCCATCAATCTGGATATTTTTCGTGTAAATGTTGTCGAACAGCTAGAGTAAAGTGGGGAGGAGCACTATCGTGCATGAACCACATGTCTTGGCGAAGTAACAATGGCAGATCTTACAATAAATTCGGCAATGTTTGTCGTAGAAAGTTGAAGTAATTGTCTCCATTTAATCGATTTGGTATCACAACAGGACCGATAACAAAATTATCAATAACTCCAGCCCAGACATTAATCTTAAATTCATGTTGATAGTGAGTCACTTTAGTTGCATGAGGATTTTTTACAGCGTAAACATGTTCATTATGTATGTTGAACGTGGTATGGGTGTAATTACAGTTCCTTTAAAACTTCATGAACAATACTTTTAGGAACTTGTAGTTCAAGTCCTAAGCGTCTGGTGCTTATTTTTGGGTCTTCTTTAACTCTATCCAAAATTTGTTCCTCCAGATCCGCAGGTCTTGTGGTACGTTCACGTCCTCGATCCGCATTTCTTGACTGAAAGCTACCATTTTCACGAAGACGTCGTTCAATATTTGCGAATGTTTGGTGGTTTGGAATTCGGCGATTAGAAATCTTTCCCTATAGACTCTGACGCTTTCACGACCATTGCCTTGACAAAATCTGAAAACCAAAAGCATATCCACCTGTTCGTTGTTTGTGTAAGGATGCAAACTTTTATTGAATTAAGCAGAAATTCACGACTTGACAGGCAAACTGAGGTTAAATAATATTCAAATTAAATAACAAAACAAAAGCAAAGCCTACTACTACACTATGTTCTTTTATTTGCCCCGTTTTACAGTTAATGCAGCAATGATGACGAAAGTATGCAGACATTTGAAATTACTTTTTTTCTGTCAAACCGCTCGTCTAATCAAAATTTTACAAGAGACAAAAAGTTTCCAAATTAAGTCGGCTACTCATAAAAGAAAATTGCTAGTCATTGCATAAACAGGAAAAAAGTAATGGTCGGACATTTATACAATACATCATTTTTGGGACACTCGTATGCTTTTAAAATTATTGCGTACACCACCAAAAGATGTCAATTGAAAGTAGGAACTTGCACCCCAAAAATGGTCAAAATCTATCGACGCCTTCTTCGAGTTATTTTAAAATATCAAATATTTTTCACGTTTTTTGAAGCCCTCTAGCGGCCAAATGAAGCAACTTGTATAATAGGTAAGTTAGCTCAAATCGATCTATTTCGAGCCAAATAATCTCTGTTCTAACGTTGTACACGTATTTTCCGGACACCCTGTATATGTACAGTGTGTCCCAAATTGGATGTATTAAATGGGTAACTTAGTTGTTATTAAAGATACAATAAAACTGTGTGCGCAGTCATGTGCCAACTTTTTGAGATCAATTCAATGGTGAAATCACAAATGAGCGATCTTCTTTTGTTTTCGAGTTATGGCCAAAAATTGATATTTTTTACAATTCTATTAATTCTCATAACTCGTTTGTTTGCAAAAATATCCAAAAATACTGTAGAAGTCTCTTATACGGTTTTTTACGTAGAATACAGTGGCGTACGCAAATATTTAATATTTATAATACTTTTGAGGTTATAATATAAACTTGCATTTTTTTAAATGGAAACCACAATCGGTTGTCACTTTATTTAAAAGCTCTTTTTGACAGCTTTTCAAAAATATATAGTTTAGTATAATTATTTTTCAAATGGCCGATTTATTCCATGTTTTGGTATAATAAAATAATTTATTGTATTGGTAATTTATAGTTGGTCATGAAACAAAAGGTAAACACAAAACAAGAGTTTATTATTGTACCACACCACTCTAAACAACAAAGCTTGAAAGCTAGAAGAATACAATATCATAACTACATCTTAACTACATCTTAACTACATCTTAAATTGAAAATTATACTTACCTGTCCACATTTAAACAGTCTATAATCCATATATGGATACACAAATACACACATACTCACACACCTCATACCCTCACAAACACACACACACACACACAAGCACGCCCACGCATGCACGCACGCATGCGACACAACCACACACACCCTCACACAAAACACTCTCACACATAATATATATAAAACACTAGAACACAGATGGGAATACTACAATAGTTTTATTTACTGATAATTCAGAGATATTGTTCAAACAGGCCTCCATTCTCTCTTAAACAAAGTTCGCATCGTTTTATTAAAACTTTAATAAATTTAATAAATAAACTGCCTTAACTTTACGAAATGCTGCTTCAATTGAATTCGCAACTCTTTAATACTATGGTTCTGGGTTTTATAGATTTCCTTTTCAAAAATTCCACAAGAAATAGTCCAATATCGACAAGTCAGGAGATCTAGGCGGCCACTGAACAGGTCCAAACGACCCATCCATTTATTGAGATATTCTCTATTTAAATAATCACGAGTAATTATAGCGTTATGCGAGGGTGCACCATCTTGTTGGAACCACATTTTTGTCTTTTCGAGAGGCATGTCCTCCAGTAATTCGTGCAAGTTGGTATACAAAATTTCAATATAGCGACAAGCTGAATGATTGTTTTCAAAAATATGGTATTGAAATTTGCCACCAACAATGTAGCAACAAATATTCATACCATAACGACCTTGTTGACACCTCGAATGTTTAATAGGTTTTTTCATTCGACCAGCAAGTGCTTCATCAGACCATATAATGTTATTTCCAAAATTGTGAGTAGCAGAACATTTACGGGATACCATTGACAAAATCGCCTTCTTTTTGAAAATCGTCGGAAACAAACTATGTATAATTTTATTTTTATAGGGTCGATATTTATTACGCTCAATATTCTAGAAGCTGCTGATTTAGAAACACCCATTTCCTTTCAATTTTCCTACATGATGTTCTTGGGTTTGTTTCCACATGCTATGGTTGAAACAGTAGTTTGCTCTTAATTAAAAACTGCATACTGTTTTGTTCTGGTTTTCAAAGCAGCCAAACTGTTGTAAATTACTATCTATCCTTTTAAACATGTTAATATTAGGTTATTGTCTTTCAGGGTATCTGTATTATTTACAAACGACATAGTAATATTATTTGCTATTAGTTGCACAATTACCTGTTAAAATATAAAGTTTTACTGATAGAGGAATTCTCGCAGACTCAATAAATGAAGTAGCATATCGTACTTTTCGTAATTTTCAAATTTTGCCGTTTAGTAACAGACTGATGCTTCACTTACAAACTAACAATACAATTTATTGCATGTGCAATAGATATGATTGAAGCTCGTTGACGTTTGTTATACAAACAATTGTCGTTTTTTGTTTACCTTTTGTTTCGCCAACTATTTATTACCAATATAATAAATTATTTTATTATACCAAAACATGGAATAATTCGGCCATTTGAAAAGATAATTATATTAAACTATATATTTTTGAAAAGCTGTCAAAAAGAGCTTTTAAATAAAGTGACAACCAATTGTGGTTTCCATTTAAAAAAATGCAAGTTTATATTATAACCTCAAAAGTATTATAAATATTAAATATTTGCGTACGCCACTGTATTCTACGTAAAAAACCGTATAAAAAACTATTACAGTATTTTTGGATATTTTTGCAACCAAACGAGTTATACGAATTAATAGAATTGTTAAAAATATCAATTTTTGGCTATAACTCGAAAACAAAAGAAGATCGATCATTTGTGATTTCACCATTGAATTGATCTCAAAAAGTTGGCACATGACTGCGCACACAGTTTTATTGTATCTTTAATAACAACTAAGTTACCCATTTAATACATCCAATTTGGGACACACTGTACATAACCTCAAATTTTTTAAATGTAATGCATAGTTGGTTATTGGCCTGTTTAATAGCTTATGTTTTGCTGATTTTACTGATCTAGCACATGATGGAGTTATGTTTGCAAATGATCAAAATATTGACCTTTTTTTGTTTTTTCTTAATATTATTGACAAGATCATTCAAATAACAACAATAATCATCATCAGGTCTTCAGTTTTGGAACTGGTTAAACGCGCACCCTCATTGTTTGCTAGTCTGAACTAACCTAGATATTTACCTGAAATTTGCTCAGTCTGCGTCTATCACTATCTGCGTGCGAAAGTCTGTTTATAATAATCATCCGATTTAAGTGCAGCACTTATTTTTTCGTCATTAGGTTTGGTTGGACGAGTACCTACACTTATTTTTGTTCTGAGCTAGCTTACACAGTTTCCTGAAATTCCAACAACAGCCTATATACAGCTCGGTTCCCCTTGTTCGGTCTCTTTGTCACAAATTTTAAGTTATTTTAAATTTGTAGTCGTAAATCTAATAGTAAAACTGTCATCCTTTGTCCCGATATATCCTGCCATAAAAATTCCTTGTGCATGTGTGAATAAGTTGGACTAAGAGTAGTAAACGAACACTTTCTGATGGATATCGAAGCAGAACAGTCGTCGGTTTTTTCGTTCGGTACCGTAAGTTAGTCAAGTGCCGCAGACTTTATTTGTGAAACCCCTAAAAAACACAGTGCAAGTGTAACGTAACACAGACTCAATTCGCATACAGTCCACTTGGTTGAAGGAAGAGGAACTGCAGTTTAGAATAAAACAAAACACCGCGAAGGTAAGTCGATGTATAAATTTATAAGACCCCCCACGCGTGAACACCCCTGCTATTGTTTTCTAATTATATGCCGAGATTCAGTGGTATCTGAGGGGCGATGGCGGCTCCGTGGTGTAGTTGGTATGCATGTGACTTTTATGCCCAAGTTTCCGGGTTCAAATCCCGACACGGTCCACTTGAAAAATGTTAGGCCAGCATTTTTCACAAATATGCTTTCATTCAGATGAGAAGTAAAATGTAGGCCCCGTATGTGAGTGTTGTCACGCACGTTAGAGATCCCCACCTTGCTTGCAACAGCAAGGGTTCGGTTAAATTCAAAATTTTTAGGTAAAGATAAAACTCGCATCCTGGCCAATATAGTACCTTCGAGTGGAGCATTGGAAAATCAAATGTAGGGTATGTGAAGGAGGTTCAGCAGCTTGCGGCTGCCAAGGATCCCCCAACACTTAGACATTTGCCAAATTAATAGTTTTCCAGTAAATCCTTTCGCACAATCAACATTAGTTAAGAATATTGCAAGACTAATACTTGTCGTTATTTATAATAATCATGATGTTTAAGTACAATTATTTTTTTCATCATTAGTTTTTCCATATTGGGACTGGTTGGATGTGTACCTCCATTGATTTCTATTCTGAGCTAGCCTACACATTTCTCTGAAATTCTCACATTCTACATCTGTGTGCAATAGTCTAACCTAGGTCTACCTCTACTTTTCTTTTTCCTATCTCTGCTTTTAATATATTGCGCACTATTCCCTCATGTCTTAGTATGTGACCTATCATCCTACCTCTTCTATTTTTCACTGTTTTCCACATATTTCTTTCTTTTTCTACTATTTATAGTACCTCTTTGTTCTTAACTTTGTCTGTCCATGATATTTTTATCATACGTCTGTAGCACCACATTTCAAGGGCTTCTACCTTTTTCTTGTCCGCTTCTCTTACTGTCCAGGCTTCACAGTCGTACAGTGCTATGCTCCACATATATGTTTTAAGCAATCTTTTCCTTGTTTCTATGTTTGTTGTCTTTGAACACGGTAGTTGCCTTTTCTTGTTAAATGTAGCATCACCTTGTGCTAATCTTTGTTTTATATCTTTTGTGCTTTTCCCATCTTGCATTATTTGGCTTCCTAGGTAGCAGAAATTCTTAACCTCTTGTAAGTTCTCGTTACCTATTTATATACTTGTTTTTGATTTATTTTCCACTTCTTTGCATACTAGAACTTTCGTTTTATTGTTGTTAATTTTCATATCGTATCTCTCTTTTAGAACTGTTTCCATTTCATTAAGAGCAGCTTCTATGCTAGATGCTAATACCGCTATATCATCTGCAAATCTAAGCATATGAATCTTTGGTCCCTGCATAGTAATTCGAAATGTCTTCCTGCATTTGACAACATTTATTGCCTCTTCATTGTACAAGTTAAAAATTAATGAAGATAGGGCACATCCCTGTCTCACCCCTTTCCTAATATTTACTTCTCTATGTTCCTGCTCTAATTCTATTACCATTGTTTGCTCTTTGTATAAGCTATGTACTATCCGTCTATCCCTAAAACTCATTCCAATCTTTTTGAGTATTTCGAACACTTTTTTCTATTTTACATTGTTGAATGCTTTTTCCAGATCTACAAACTCTATATATATGCTTTCTCGTTTTTCTAGTTTTTGAACTACTCGCTCTTATTCGGCTTAAAAATATCTACAAGTTTTCTATTTACATTATTTTTTATAATGTCAATAATAAAGCTTGCACATGGATTTGAAAAAAAGCAATATTTAGTGGTTTCAAAATATCTAGATATCCATGGATTTTTCTAAAACAGAAAAGCACATGCCAGATCAATAGACAAAACCGCAATACTTTTCCCCCTTGTAGGTAATCTTTTCTGGAAATAGTCCAGGGAAGTTAAAATCGGCTCCATACATTTTTCGAAAAAATTGACTGTTAGCATATATTTGTAAATAACTATACATATGTTATTATAGATTAAGTGCCACCTGACGGATTTATAAATATTAAAAGCATTACGTAATTTGTCACTCATAAGCTGGGGTTGTGCAGTTTCTGCCTATCTACTGCTAACAATTAATTATTTACATTATAATAGGTGAATGCATTTATGTATGTTGTGAGTTTAATTATCTCGTTAAAGCCATTGCTTATTATGTCTTATTTGGTTATGCTAGACAACCATATCCATGGATTTTTCTAAAACAGAAAAGCACATGCCTGATCAATAGACAAAACCGCAATACTTTTCCCATTTGAACGTCTCGCCATCTCTTACAGTTTTCAAGATACCCATAGTAAAAATGAATAAAGAACACTTTTTATATTGAATATAAAACCTTTTAATTTGCTGTGGCCTCATTAACTCCATGACTAGACTTTTTAGGTAATATTTTCTGGAAATAGTCCAGGGAAGTTAAAATCGGCTCCATACATTTTTCGAAAAAATTGACTGTTAGCATATATTTGTAAATAACTATACATATGTTATTATAGATTAAGTGCCACCTGATGGATTAATAAATATTAAAAGCATTATGTAATTTGTCACTCATAAGCTGGGGTTCTGCAGTTTCTGCCTATCTACTGCTAGCAATTAATTATTTACATTATAATAGGTGAATGCATTTATGTATGTTGTGAGTTTAATTATCTCATTAAAGCCATTGCTTATTATGTCTTATTTGGTTATGCTAGACAACCCTCATAGTAGGGAAATTTTATTACAGGATGCACTTTGAATGTATTTTATGTTAGTGTAAGACATCAGATTGAAGGGTAATATGAATATGACCTAATTCAATCATTTCATTGTTAATATTTTTAAACAATTGCATCAAGTGTGAAAAACAGGTTTTTCGATGATTGACTGAAAGATACAATATTTAAAGGGAAAAAAAATTCAAATGAAAAGTGTAGGATATGAAAAGATCTACAAAATGATTGGTCATAGATTAAAATTGGTTAATTTATGTACTTGTAAATGAATTTAAAATGTCTAAAATGCCACTCTTTTAAATGCTAAACATTAATTGAGATATTGACCTGAAACCACTTGGAAGGTTTACATCTAATAGCTTTTAAGTTAACTTTGAAATTTCATTGAAAAATATTTGTCTTGTTAATTGTTCACTTGTTTATTACAAAAAAATACTCACTGGAATTTTTACAAAATTTGCCGAGTGAAAGTTTAACTCATTAAGGAAATTTACTGAATGTGAAAAGCTAATTATTTATATAAAAAAATAATTATAAATAATGTTAATTTTCAGATGTAACAAATAAATTTTTAAATTGTCAGTAACGATATTTGAAATCAGCAGTTAAAAGTACCCCAATTAAAAAAAAATTACTCAGTATGCCAATTTGTTGCGGAGATACTATAAATTACAGTGATTTTGTTGCGAGAGTTCAAAATTGTATATTAACGCTCAATCAAGTCGTGCGAGTACCCCTACTTTGCCGCCTGGCACCATACCAAGAGCTACCGTAACTTTGCACAAAATTTTCTCTAAAGATGGCTTTACATTATGCAATGTTGGTTCAATGCTATGCATTGCATATTACCTGCATGCCATTTCCTTTTTACACTTGTGCAATTTGTACGCAAATTTAATTTGAGTTTGAGGGGCAGTGTTACCAACCAATGAATATGAAATTTTTCCGAAAGAAAATTTGAATTTAATATTCAAATAAATTTAATGGAATGTTGGCTTTCCTCACATTGTTGCATTTCAATTATGTATATTGTTCAACAATCATAAAATAAATTTAGGTTATTTTATGCTTATAATAATTTTATTTCTAATTTGGTATCTCATTTATCACTAAAATAAATTATCAGAATTGAATAGAAATTACCAGGTAATAAAACATGTTCTATTGCTTTAATGTTGCAACAGCTGACTTAAAACTTGCTCAAAGGCATGCACAATATGTTGCATTTAAATCGCATTCCATGTAAAGTCCCCTTAATGAAAAAATGAGTGTAAATAGTGTGAAATTTTGTACAAATAGTTTATCTCGTCCGTTCCAACATATTTAAAATTCAATAAAAAAATAATACTAATTATAGGAGCAGGAATTTCTTGCAAATATTAAATATTTTCCTCACCCTCAAGTTAGATGAAAATGTTTTTTTTTTTAAAAGCTTCAGGAGAAAAGCAACTGTCGAAGCACTTTGGTCCCGATTCAATAGAATAAATATTACAGAAGGTGCGCTCATTTGTTTATAGCCAAAAACATATATTTCCTTTAGAGCCGTTTTTGCAACTTATCTGTAAACATTCATTTTTCCCATAACAGTACATTATGGTTCGACTCTTTCTGAATAAATTTCCTTAATTTATTTAAACTTTCACTCGTCTAATTCTGTAGAAATTCCAGTGAAACAAATTTCTTTGTAATAAACAAATGAATTATTAACAGAAATATTAAATATTTTTGGATGAAAATTTAATAGTAGCTTAAGCGTCTTTAGAGGAATACTTTCCAAGTGGTTTCAGCTCAATATCTTAATTATTGTTTAAACAACGATTGTTTAAAGATATTAATAATGGAATTATTTGGTTGAATTTGTATTAGTTCACTTTATGTTAATGATGGTTTACACTAACTTTAACATAATATGCATTCAAACTGCATCTCCCAATTTTCCCTGGACTAGAAGTTCTTGTTGGATGTTTGAGTAATATATAATTTGACTGTATATCTTTAAAAAATAGCGCGTGACCACTACAGCTTATTGTGGAAATGGAATATAATGATTTTAGTTCGTCAACAACATCAATGCCACATTTCGTCATGTTGTAAAACTTCATCAATTTGGATAAAGTACAGGTAATTTCATCAATTTTGCCATCATCACGTAGAGTACACCTTTTCTTTTTTTGGTATATACGAAGCAAATGTACCGCCTCGCCTGTTTTTGAAAATGCAAACATGGTACTTTGTAATGTGGCCCTTTCTTTGTAAAAAAAACTACTGGGATTTCTCTTTCTTGTTTTGCATTGTACCAACAAGTGTGTTGCAATACTGAAGAAGTTCATTTCCTAATGGTACAGCAGAAAAATGTTATCCATTGTTAAGGTTATTCTGTCAATATTCAGTATTTGTTTTGAAATTCTTACGACTGCATTTTTTGCACTATTGTCGACCTTGTAGGGCTATTCCGGTTTATTTCCAGCATTATATTTCCATATTAGAGTTGTAAAAGACACGCAAGTCTATCTGTGCCTAAATTTTTATCCTATACCTTGCTGGTTTATTAGATATGTATTATCTAAATTTGCATCTTTTGGGAAAGCTTTTAAGCATTTTGTCTATGGTGTTATTTGTCAATATTTGTTTATTATATTAGCAGCATTTTATGAAATCTTCAAATATTTGTCAATTTGGAGCAACATTATCATTTTCTTACGAATTGGTCTGTCATGATAATCATCAAAACAAACAACACGTAATACTAAATAAAAACATCCTATTGAAAGTGTTACTGGAAAGCAATCAATACCAATGCCATCGATGGTCCACAATTCGTCGGGGTTGAAGTGGTGTGCCTTTTTAATTCCTGCCAAGTACAGTAGAGCTATTACAGCTTCGTCATCATTCTCATGTAACTAATTATGGGTATTGCTCGTATTATTGTGTGTGTTTGCCTTGGTTTAATTGTACCGTATATTTTTGTATTATCGTGCATTGCACATATGTTTGTGATATTTTTTTGTATAAAGGGGGTTTTCCGTTACTTATATGTAAATAAATAAATAAAATCTGTATTGTGACAGTATCTTGGTCGAGGATAGTTTTCATGTAGCTTTATTAGGTAGATGTTCATACAGCTCACTACATTACTAATACTCTCATCAGGGAAGAACAACTTTCTTTACTCTAAAATGGTTTTGCATTTTTCCCTTAATTTGTTACACCTGTGAGATGAATCACAATAATTTTTTTCTTGTCCTAATGACATTCGTGTTCTGTAAGGGCTGTTGTGGACCCTACAGTTTGCTTATCTTTTCCAAAATACTTTCCACGCACTACAAACTCATCTTCTTCATGTTCATTATCGTTACTCACAATTATAAAATCGATTTCCGGAGTTGTGGTCTTCAAGATCTTCAGAAACAGTGTCTGAAACAGTTTCCCACTTACTTTGTTCCATAATGATAATATTTACCAGAAAACGTACAGCTACTCCAGTGCATACACCTATATATGATTGAATTTCTTCATAATGTAGTTGTTGTCCCAACGCAACAAATCTTTTACCTCAAACCGCAAACATTATTTTATTATTCGAAATGTTAAAAGTGAAACCGAAGAACACAAAGAAGTAACATGGTTGATCGCATGATGAGAGATTCTGATACTAGTTGGAGCCACATGTATTGTAACAGAGGTTGCAGTCAAACTGATGTGGCCAAAGGCATTGAGTAAAAATAGCACAAAAGTAAAAGAGGATGAGCAGCTAAGGGATATGATGTACATACATGATATAGAACTTGCAAAGATTTGAATAAGGATTTTGCGAGAGAATCTCATATAGCGACCAATGCCAGGTTAACATAAAAGTGTATTGTTCACGCAGGTTATTAATTTTCTGCCCTAAGCATAATTTTTTCCCTAAAGTGACAAACGAAATCATGTAATTTGATGTTTTACTTTTTTATTTTAATTAATAATACTGTTTCGGATTTGGACCATGTCATAAACATAATGAAGTTTACATTTCGTCCACTTTTGTAAGGAACATCTGTTACCGTTTACGTCATTATTATGATTTAGGCGTGGCTCTAACGCCGTTATATAATCTATACAGACCACGTTTTACCAAATGATGCAATTGCAATGTCTATGTCAATTTACATGTGCATTTTAGGTAAAGTTTAAATTACTTATGTGATATGTATATCTCAGAAACTTATCTCAGGGTCCACCGCGTGTTGGTTTTCGTAGTTCGCCGGGTTGAACATCAAATTATTACCGTTGGTGATCTTATTGCTTCCTGTAGGGGATTTGAAAGGTAAGGTGAGATAAAGGAAACTACATTCCTTCTTTTTTAAAAACTACACCGCACTTACACACTTGTTGCTTCGTCCATGTCAAGTTAATTAATCCCGCTTCCTCGACTCGCGCACTCTCGCATTCCTTCTGCGCAGACTCAACCGTCACTAACGTCGGAAGTTGGCGTATCATTTCAAAAATATGCGGCAATTAACCTACAAAGTATCTCTTATTCTAAAACATGATACATGACCAGTTTGGCATGTAACACATCATCATAACAAGACACGCCTCACTACTTCTGTACTAACATGCTCAAATAAGCCCAAAAGTTGTAGCAAAGTGTAGTTGCAAAAAAAGTTATAAGATTGAGCAGATTTACAGAATCAAACTAAATGAAGTCGTTTACCATACTAGAGTACATATTACATTATACTACATTTTTGCGATATAGTCATATTTACTTGTTTTCCACTGCTTTTTGAAGTAACTCTTCATACTAGTTTGCTTGGAGTGGTGTTGTCCACCACATCAATAAGGGATTTGTATTTCCCAACTTTAGCATGTGTAAAATTATCACCACAGTATAAGATCAAAATTTTAAAACTGGTAATATTTTGATGCACCCAAAAATAAACCAAAACCTTGAACATTGATATTGAAAATGCTCGAGTATTATTTGGTTTTGATAATTAAAGGTATTGTATTGTAAAATAGACTGAAACGGTGCATAAAATTATTTATTTAAGATTTATTTGAGTTTTTTAAAATTCATTTGGGTTATTAAAGATTATTTATAATATTTAAATTCAGTTAATTATAATAATACTAACTAAACGCATTTTCATTTTGTGTTTTTAACTAACAACTATAATTAAATTCTTAATTATTGTGAATGACTTCCTCAGTAATAGCTGCAAACCAAATAAGATACATATTTGATTAACTTCCTGAAATGCTAACCCATTCTAGAGACCCGTATCAATTTACAAACCTACAAAATAAATAGAGAACACCGCAAGTTAGTTACAAATTCTAAACTTTCATACTTTTCGTAGATAGCATATATTTTGCTAATGTTATTTATTGCTAAAATTATTTTGCATTTTAATATTTAGGAAGTAGCCTTGCAATTTTTTAACACAATTGTTTCTTATTTAATCTTAAAACGTATATTTAATTAATTGTTTTTGGATTATTGATATGATATCAATTTAGATATTTAGAACCTTTACATTCTGTTAATTAAATATGGTTAGGAAAAATGTGTTTACTCGATTATCGTTAAGATATAATAACATGAACATCTCCCATTGAATTTACACATAATAAAATCCAATTTGTATCAAAAAGTAAATATTTTATGCAGATTTAATTAACATCTTTATGTAATATAATTTATTTTGATTCATGAAAAGCTTAGTATTTTGTAACAGTTTGATTGATAATAACATATTTTTTAACAAGTAACGGCGCCAAACTTTCTAAGTATATTTAACGTAACTTTTGAACTATTTATTGGGCTTTTAGCAATTGGAGTTATGGATAAAACTTAAAATTGTAATTAAGATCAGACCATCAAGGAACTTCTTACAATAGTTACGTGATTATTAATTCAATAATACTGAACAATATAATCATTAATAGTTGTTCTTTATTGGCTGTTTGACAACAAATACACGTTTCTCAATTTTCAACTTGGAGTTGATCTTTAATATTTTGTACTTGAATCGCTAATACTTAAAGGTCAACACATTCGCATTGTAAAAGTATTATTGCGTTTATAGGTAACCTCTTGTAGTAATTTCTAAGTTCTTACCTCTGTACTAAATATACTTCTTTAAAAGCAAAAATATCAATATCTTTTCATCAACATGATATGCTTGGCACCACTGATACGGTCTATGTTTCACAATAGTGCGCAATTGTATATTATAGCATAATTACGCGCAAATTGTATCAAATACCAAACACCTTTACAATGATACAATTCTTAATTTATAATTTAAATAAATCAATGTTCTCACTTAAAACACGCCTTGCAGTTAAATCTCAGGACATCTCTTTGTTTTTGTTTGGGTGTGGGTTGCGTTATGCCATTGTTGAATCAGATTTACTCGTCCCTCCTCTTTCGTCATTCGTAGGTAAGGCAAGAGGGATACAGGTGAAGGTACTCGTAGATAAAGATAAAAGGGAACCTACATCCTAAAAAAGAGAAAAGACAGATACCACGACACAGGCAGATGTTACCGGCTTGACATCTCGTGGCTAATAATGTCGTGTCGTACACCACGCACTTGCGCCATTCACTCCGTGCCTGCGCATTCTTTTGCACAAATGCAACTGTCCGAAATAAGGGAAATTAACAAGTCTATTTTAAAATATTGGCGGGAATTTACTCACATATTTAACAATGTACATTTCCTAATTTGGAACGTAACAAACATTGCTTTAGTTCAATGTTGTTTTTTTTCTGCGTTAATGCATTATCATAAAGCACAATTGACATTTTTGGCGACGATCTTTATCACTGCCTAATGTGTGCACACTTTAAGTACATTTTATTGACAGTTGGTATTGAAATTATTTTATATCCACATCTACAACGAAGTTTTTACTTGCGGAGAAAAACAAGGTGACTGCAAATAAATTTTAAGGTGCACGTATGCATATGCGAGATTCGAGCGATGTTGAGTTTTATAGGTGTTTATTAAGTGTTTTATTGAATAACATTGATAGTAAAAGAGTGGTTCCAACTTTTAGCATGACTTGACTATAGACATTAACTTTCAGTAAGAAAACAAGGCACCCTAGCCAAGGTTAAAACAAATCCTAGAACAAACCAGCCGAAGCCGCTCAACTTTCTAGGTAAGCATAATCTACAAGAATTTTAATTTTAATTGTCTAAAATAATTATTTGTTTGAAGTGTGCCTTTATTTTTTTATACATTAATACTCCGAAGTGAGTAAGAAGATCACCTATGTTGAATTCGCATAAGTTGCGTTACAACTTGCAAATATGTGTGTACATACATAAATTAGGGCGAAGTACTAACAAAAAACTAATTAGCATTTTATGATAAACGTGTTAAGCGACAATTTTATTTCGATACCTATGGCTTCATAAAATCTAACAAATTTGTCTTGACGATAATACTTTTTTTCATGCAGAACTTTTTTATAGCAAGTAATATATTCCGTGCTTTGTACCTATAACACATTCTTCGTTGGGATCTATGATTTTTAAAATCTTTAAACCCTGTACAATTGATGTGAGACTATATCAAGTTTTTAATTGTCATGGACTTTTCTGGTGTAAGCAGTTCTGTATTGATAGATTTTTCAGTGACACTTTGCTCTGGGACATCTTTAAAATACTGACACCTTCATCAGTAAATAATTGTAGTCACTCCCTTGTGTATTAGCATTTAATTTAAAGCATTCATTTGCATTCAATGTTTCGTACAGCATGTGAGTTGTATATTCTATACTGTTTTTGTAGTGTATTTTATTTATTTCTAAAAATAACACTTGCCATTTGTTATCTTTTGTTTAAAATTAGCAAGAGCACCATAAGTTTTGTGCAAGAATGGATACGAACTTATCAAAATAATACATACAACCCAACAAATTTTTCTATAAAGTAGGGAAAGTTGAATGGTATTCTGTGAACAAATGATGGAGAGAGCAAATAATGGTTACGACTTCATAAATAGAATATGCTTTGCAGATGAGTCATCATTTGCTGTGCTGGGCTAACATAATCTTTCTGTGGGTCGATTTTGGTGTCGCGAGAATCCACATGTTCGAATGGATTGTAGAATTCAGTATCTAGAGAAACTGAATGTATGCCACGAATGTTTTTAATTGTATTTCGAATATTTTAATGGTTGGAAATGATACGTCACAGATAAAAAGATATGAAAGTTGCAAAAATACCCTGGTCTATAGGTTATAATAAATCGATGATTCTAGGAAGTAGGTAGCAACTTTTTATATCCAACTGAAGGGTGGTCTAGTTTGGGCAAAGAATCACTTTAAATGAGATTTTTTTCTTTGCAAAATATTACTTCATTTGGGAAGTAAAGTGGCTGTTGAATTAGTCTAGGAATAGTTTACGTAATTTGTCTTGATAATTAGATTTCCAGATTAGTGGCTCAACATTCTTAAAGCTCCACATTTTGTGGGAATAACACACATTAAGCAGTTTAGAGGTTACTGACTTTCTGAAGTGTTTCCACTATGAGGCCCAATTTTTTTACAACCTTAAATTTAGTTATCCTCTTCCAAAACAACTATGTTGTGGACATATTTGCATTTGCTCTAGTAAATATTTTCGTCTTTGACTACTTCTTCCAGTGGTTTAAGAAATTTACTTGTAGTATATATGTATGCTTGATGCCTCACCCATTACCATGATGCTGCTGTGTGATGTGGTACACACTTCTTGTATTTTTGGATCATCCAGCAGCAGCTTTACATACACTCTTAGTGTTTGTCATGCCAGTTTTTTATACTAATTTTTTTTTATGAAAAACATTGAGATAAAAGAAACTATTTTCATTCTCGTTAAGTCTCATTCTAGTGATGCAACAACATCTGCATCGCTATCAAACTTATAATGACACGAAATATTCTTTAACAAACAGTCTTTTAAATAATAATGCTACATCCACAAGTAGCTTTTTTCTAACAAACAATAGCTTACTTATAACTTCTGGGGAAAACACTCTTGCACATATTAAAATCTAAAAGTGGAGTCCAAAATTGCCACAGCGGCTTTGTCTTACAAACGATATATTAAATTTAACAAAAATGACTTCTGAATAATTACTCACTAAAAATAGAGTCCAAAGTCGCATAATCAGGATGAGCACACTCTAATCTTAATTTCATTCACTAATAACTCCTTAATTAAATCTTGTGTACAAAATTTGTCAAGATAAGTTAGATAACTCAATATCCACCACTTTAAACTTTGATTTAAATATATCTGATCAGTTGGGTTTAATAAATTTTTATATAATGGCAAAACCTCACCGATATGCCCTTCCTTCAAATCGAATTATCTGCTTTTATATACGCTGTACTTTAATTTCAAATACTAGCACACAAAATACTCTTATCATAGAATTTAACTCATTAATGGGAATGTCCTTTTTAAAATTTTAAACAACATACTTTTATTTTACTGTATAAATTATGCTGCTCGTTGTTGCCTCTGTCTAGTACAGAGTCATCCATCCATGTTCTAAAATTGTTGAAATCGTTTAAAATTTGCCATCAACATTGCTATTCCAATTCCATATATGCTTTTATTAAAATTAAAAACCATCTTGCAATGGTCAATTATTATTTATTCATTTATTCTCCATTTTAATTTATTTTACGTACTTCCAATAATCTCACATACTTGTGAGCATTTAGAACACTTTTCCGTGCTTATTTCAATAACATGTTAGGTTGTCATGAAAGTTCTCAGCGTTTTGTGATACCGTTTTTCGTGCGTCTATTACTGAATAAATATACAACGTACTTTGCTTGTTAATATCGCATCTTGTAGATAATATGAGTTTTTTGCCTGTGTTTAGTAGTTGGTATATTTTTGTAGGTCTATTTAAGCATCTCGAAGGAGCAATTTTGAAAGATATTTTATTTTAACTTTAACTTGGGCAATCCGCAGTCGAGGCAGCTCGACACATTAATGTGTCTGGGCTTAATAGTGGAGAAAGCACTGTGCAACAATAGTTCCCGAAAATTCGTTTGGCAGATTTCAGCCTTGAAGATGCACCCCATAGCGGTCGACCTACAGTAATGCAGGATGACGATTTGAAGGCTGTGGTAGAAGCTGACACATCACAAACGGTTTGTGGGATTACGGAAGAACTATGCATCAGCCACAATGCTGTTGCAGATGGTTTAAAATGCATTGGAAAGGTTAGAAAGCTCAAAGTGGGTGCCCCATGTTTTGAACGATCGGCAGAAATTGTCACGGTTTGAGGTTTGTTCATCTTTGCTTTTGCGCAACCAAAACGATCCGTTTTTGGATCGAATTGTTACGTGTGACGAAAAGTGGATTCTGTATGATAACCGGAGACGTTCGGGACAGTGGTTGGACGTCGACGAACCACTCTGGCACTTCCCAAAGGCGAAAACCCACAAAAAAAGACTATGGTTACAGTATGGTGGTTGGTGGCTGGTATCATCCACTACAACTTTTTTGAACCACGCCAAACCGTCACAGCAATGTCGTACTGTGACGAAATCAACAAAGTGTACAAAAAATTGCATCGGCAACAGCCTGCCCTGGTCAACAGAAGAGGCCTAATCCTGCTGCATGACAATGCCTGCCCACACGGTTCACAAATCACCATCCAAAAATTGAACGAGTTAAGTGTCGAAGTTCTACCTCGCCCACGATACTCCCCAGACCGTGCGCCAACCGACTACTATCTTTTCAAGCACTTTGATAAATATCTCACTGGTAGAACCTTCTCCCATCAGAAGCATGCAAAAACTGCCTTCGTGGACTTCATCGAATCCCGAGCACCAACTTTTTTTGCTGGCGACATAAACCGCCTAGTATCGCGTTGGCAAAAGTGCGCTGACTCGAATGGTGCTTATTTCGACCAAATCCGGTCAATATTACGAAAGTTATGACCGTTTAAAGTTTGCCAATTGAAACGCTGAGAACTTTCTTGACAACCTAATAATTTCAATTACTAACACAGTACATGTTAGATCGATCTCTAACTACGAACGTATCAGATGATTTAGCATTGTGACGTTAGAATGAAGACTGATCGACTGATCCCCGTATTTGATTTCATTGGGCTATATAGACAGGTAGGTATGTAGAAAAATCTGATGAAATCTAGTTGTAGTTTCTATGTTTGGATTGGTTCTAAAGTAGACTCTTCTTTTCATGTAAGCATCGAAAATCTTCATAAATGATGCAACCTTCAGAAATCTGTCGATCTAATAATCTCGAACTATAATTAATAGTGTTTATCTATGCTTTATCCTATCTTTGATATTCAAGATTTATGGCTGTAATTAGTCTTATTTTATCTTATAATTTGGATCATGTCATTTGCCTTATGTTCTATTTTTAGTGCTAGATTATTCCAGAATACGTTCAATGAAATCATAACTTGTCCTTTGATATTGAGTGATATTTTAAATGAATATGCTTTGATCTAAATATCACTGTGTTTGGTATTAAATGAAATTAAAATATTGTACACGCGACCTTACATAACTCCTTTGAACATTAACACGATCTAATGAAATCTTTTATAATAATTTCTAACAAAATGTAGATGGAACTCTTTGAAAAATGTCTTTCTGCCCATGGAATATACCATTATTATTTAAAAACACTATTTTGTCGTCATTAAGAATGGAAACTCAGTTAACCACGGGTGTTTATGTATTTATATTCCATATACCGAGCGTTTTGACAAACATACTTCTCTATGAAAATGAATATTTACTTAATTTTAATTTTTTCTTAAATTTTTCTTAATTTGTTTGGGTTTGTGGCATCGTATGTTTACGAAATGACGCTACATGACCTTTTGATGATCTCTATTACATCAATACAAGGGGTGACAGGAAAGTAAGGTCTTCTATTTTTTTTTTCATAGAAAATGACATTTATTTACAAAGTGTGATACATCGTTGGAGAGGCCAGGGTCTTGGCTATTTTTCAACATAATCGCCATTTTTTTTCAACACTTCCCGCATCCGCGCGATGTACTTTTGTATGCCGGTGTCGTACCACTCTGCGTCCGCCTCGTGCAGCCAGGTGTTCACCTCTTTTTTAACCTCCTAGTCCGACGCAAACTTCTTTTTTCCTTCCAAGTTCTTAACAGTCGCTCGGCGATTTCTGAGCCTTTCCGCTTCCACTGCCCGAACAATCTCATCCGAGAGCGGCGGCCGGCCACTTTTCTCCTCGTCGTGAACGTTACTTCGCCCAGAATTAAACTCGCGGCACCACTTACGCACGTTCTTAATGTTCATACAGTTTTCCTCGTAAACTTCAACCAATTGACAATGAATTTGTTTTGGTGTCACCTTTTTCGCACTTAAGAAACGTATCACCGAATGCAATTCGCACTTGCACGCTGACGTGAAGGGTACTTCCATTGTTGACGGCTGCTCAGCCAAGACTGAGCGGTCGGACAATGACGCGCCCAGCATTACATGTGATTTTCCAATGCTCCACCCGAAGGTACTACATTGGCCAGGAAGCGAGTTTTTTTTTTACCTGGAAAATTTTGAATTTTGCCGAATCCTTGCTGTTCCAAGCAAGGTAGGGATCTTTAACGTGCGTGACAACACTCACACACGGGACCTCCATTTTACCTCTCATCCGAACGAGGGTGTATTTTTGCGAAAAATGCTCGCCTAACATTTTTCAAGCGGACCGTGTCGGGATTCGAACCCGGGACCTAGGGCGTAGTAGTCACACACATACCACTACGCCACGGAGCCGCCTGACGCGCCCAGCAGCAAAGTTGTAGTGGGGGAACTAGACAACACGGCGCTGTTGCCAGATTTCGCCTAACGCGGAATACGGAGAAGTTACAGCGTTGGAGACCTTACTTTCCTGTCACCCCTCGTATATTCCTAGCTGGTATTCCGGCATTTAAATTATTATTTACTTATTCTCCTAAGTAATGTGTATCTTTGTTTTAGATCTATTACAAGAATATTCATTCCATTTAGCATTTCTAATCCACTGTAAAGGGATAGTAGATAAACAAGTGACTAAATGAACCTCACTAAATGCAAATTATACATACAAGTATATTTCAATTTAAGCTTTTGTGTTTTAGTCTACGGTACTTTTGTTATTTTTGCAACGTTTTATATGATAATTACATTAATATTGTCTAGCTTGTATTGTTAACTGTTCTATTCTAATATAAAACAATTCTTTCTATTTATGTGATGTATATTTTATACAATAGGTATTACTCTTAAAAGGCACATGTGCAGGTTACCTAGTGTATATTTCTGGCATTTTTGTAAATGTAGTATTTATTTGTTAAATGGATACTTCTGCAACTGAAAAATTTAAATTTATTGATTTGTGTTACAGCTACTGAAGTGCGATGCCAGGAAAAGACACGAGGTGGTCTATGCTATGAGGTAATCCTCAGCGAGCCTGAGGTGAAAACTCCGAAGAGGCCGACGTCTCCTCAAAATAAGAATGTATCCATTGAAGATATCGAGGGGAAGCTTAAAGCTGCTGAAGAACGTAGACTGGTAAGTTAGTACAATAGTAGCACCCTGAATTTCCTTCTGTCCAAGCAAGAACTAGGAAATTTTGTATTTTTAAAGATTTCATTATTTACATACTTATCTTTCTTCTTATCAGAACGGTAGATTCTAAAATAAATAAATTAAGCAGAAAAACAAGATTGTTTATTTTTAATGTGATCTTATTGTTGGTTTTTAAAATACACAAAACACACAATTCCTTTGCTAATCGAGGGTGTTGTTTTATCTGTTTTATAATACAGTATAACTTCAAAAAACCGGACACATATGAAACCAAGCCTCATTCGGGTTTGGGGGTTGTCCGGATTTCCGAGTTTCTTATAAATATGTTAGCAGTGTAAAAACAGGCACATATGTGTGCCGTACACACATTGATCCGCAAGTACACGCACAAGCACAGGAGAAACAGATATTTATTAATATGCAAGGACTGTTATTATATATATATATATATATATATATATATATATATATGTATTTTTAAAACATGTACATATGTACATACATTTATACAACAGCATAATAAAAAAATCTACATAAATGAGTAGGTACTGTATTTGTAAGCATATATATATACAGGGTGAGTTTTTAGTGTGGCAACGGTCGATAACTCCGTTATTATAAAAGCTACGTAAACCAAATTTGGAGGCATATTAGGCATGCCTAAAGTGCACATTTTAAAAATATTTGGAAGCATACAGGGTGTTTCATAATTCCAGGACATATTAAACTTATATTTTTTTTAATGGAACACCCTATATATTATTACATTTTTGAAAAGCCCATAAAAAGAGCTTCAATTTGATATCAAATTGTATCTGTTTATTCCTTTTAGTTTTTGAGATATTTAACTGTTTTTAGAAAAAATGACCCTGATTAGATATATTGCCACTGCACTAATACACAACTTATGTTAATTTTCAAGATGCAGAAAATTTTACTATATACCATAGTATATTTGTAATTATCACTTTTTTTTAATTTCTTCACAGTATACAGGGTGTGTCAGGTTTCGCAAAATGCAATTTTTAAATTTTTTTTTAAATGGCACCCTACCAATTTTATTGCTACAATGGATAGTTGATTAAGTGTCCTTTCATTTTTGTTAAGCATTCCCTATACCTAAATCCATTACCTTCTGAGATATTTTTGGTTTTCTTCAAATTTTAAGAATATTTTTAATTTACATAACTAAAAATAACTTACTATTGGAGAATATTATAAAACAATTAATACATTAATTGCTTACCCTTTGATTTCTGCTTCCAAAATCTTCAGCAGCTACCCTGGCTAGCTCAGCTGTGCCTCTTCTCGGATACCTAAATATACAACTATTCTTCCTTCACACTCTCACACCATTCAATAAAATCGCCAAATAATACAACAATCATACAATCTTTTATTTATCGCTATTTACAGACAAATTATTCACATGTATAAAAGAACAGTTTGATACACTAATTACAAACTCAAATGTGATATGTTTTTAAGTCGTTGATTTTCTAATTATGTTCAAAGAAATTCAGTAAAATATGAGTAGATGGGCCCCACTTATTACCCGAGATTGACTGTACACTGGAGTATGGTGAGCTCATAATAACCCAGTTTATTTAGTATATGCTTTTTACCTTGTATAGATTAATACAAAATTGATAGACCCGTTTACCCTTTACAATGCAATTTATATTCAGAATAAACTTTAGTAAGTTTTAAATACACCCCCTTTCAATATTTACATCCCAATTAATTGTCCAGTATGTGTATCTTTTCCAATAAGTTTATATAACCATAAATAAACCCCAAAATTCACTCACACAGCACCAAAATTTCACAAAAGTTTATCAGACAACAGAAATTTGAAATAAATTATCTGGAGAATGCTTCAGGCTTCCATTCCTTCGACGACGATCCCTAGAACACCTTGGCTTCGTGACCATGTGCTGTGATACTCGGCGGATTCATAGACAATAACCTCAATTTGTGAGCAAAGCGCCTCGTTTCAAAGTACCATTCCATATCAGCCTACACTTCTGGTTGTTTGTGATGCTTACCCCACATATATTCTATTTCCATTTATTGATTTTCTAGCTTAGGATAGTAGTAGCCAGACCTCTATTAATTTAATATACACTACACGTATTTCGCGTTAATAAATAGAAGTCCACTACTAATAATTTACACGTGCTAGCACGATATTTACTGTATTATTAACATATCTAATACTCGCATAAAAAAATCTACTATAATGTTGGTCTATCGTAATAAAGTAGTATAGAAGCGACGACAAGACAAAGAAACCCTTAATAATTTCCATTCAGTATTTATATTAGTTCAAAATGCTCTATCCCCAGACACACTTCACATAAAAAGCTTATTTTCAAATTTAAATTCTGCAAATTTTGATACAACCGACTTGAATATTCCTGAAATTTACTCCGTCTGTGTACCATATGTATCCGAAATCGCTCCCACCTGTTGCGTTTGTCTACGTTAGGAAGACTGTCCGTTCTTAACCAATGATAATATTCTCTGTCGTCATAAAACTCCGCCTAAACTATCTTTATCTTGGTCTGATGCATGTCTGCTGTCGCGTTCAAAACCCCACTTGAGCTATAGAAAATCGATATTGCTGACTTCACATCTTCACTCCACGTGGATATGGTACGTGCGTTTTAAATATCAACGCTTTTATCCCTGTCTCTATCTGTAGTATATGACCGATTGTGCATTTCCCTTGATCTTTAAGAACTTTGTTAGCTTGTTATTCAAACCAAACTGACGGTTGAAAATATTTTCTATGAAGTCCTGTCTTAAAATGCTCATAATTTCGACGAATGTAACCTTTTTTAAAAACGCAGGTGTTTGTTTATTATCGACTATTTAGCACAACAATTCTTAGATTTTATATTTCGTCGTATTTGTATAAAACTGACGTTTGCTTGTTACTACGAAAACCTTTTGCCTTGGAATTATTGATTTTCTTACCTTAGTGGGTTTTTTATGCTTTTACGTGTTGAATTAAAATAAATTATAATTAATTATGCGTATTCTACTTGCTTTAAAACTGTTTTTCTTTATGTACTTTTAACCTTTCAATCATTAATTATAAAAATACGTCAATACTTGTCCGTTCTCCCTAAATGAATTAAATAAATTTTGCACGTAAATAATTTGTTCTTTTCTCTATACAGGGTGGTTGAAATTGTGTTGTTTATCCCAAATTTAACCCTTTGATTCCACAAAATATATATATATATATATATATATATATATTCATATTCATATTCATATTAAATTCATAATCTATAGGAACACTGTGGCACGATTTAAATAAAATTAAATAAAAACCCTTAACCACAAAAAAAAAAATAAAGGACCCCTCTTAAACACCGATAAAGGGCCAATAGAGTCATCTGCTTTGCTTTCCCTATTGGTCAACAACCAATGAGAAAGCAAGATTAAACTGGTTCCGCTTCAGTAGATTTAGAATTAGTATAAATTAGGTAGATTTAAGTTATAATGTCACAATTCACTTGTTTGTTGTTGAGAACACCAGCCTGCGGGTGAGGAGAATATCCTCGATAGTGTTTAAAGCAACAATATAGTAAATTATACAGCTAATTTTTTTCTTTCCTACTGATGATGACTACATAGTGGTTGAAAGACGTATCTAGTAATTTAAATATTTTTTGTGGTTAAGGGTTTTTATTTAATTTTATTCATATTAAATTCGCCCCACGCTTGGGCATGTTTTTACTGTGATATTACCTTGTTACTATGAAATTGCCCCTTTTGATTGTGCGCGATTTTTAATATGGTATTCGCCCCACGATTGAGCGTATCATTTTTTATTGCTGTGAAATGAATTTATTAAGCCCCTACGATTGGGCGTGAATTTTTACTGTGATATGAAATTCGCCCCATGCTTGGGCGTGAATGTTTTTATTGCTGTGAAATTCGCCTTTTGATATGAAATATTAATTTAGGATTTTACCCCGACTAGCTTACTGAATAAATCTTATTGAATTCAAATAAAGCAATTTTAGAACACACAATATATTAGTTGATAATATGTACAATACTCAAAATTTTCCTTTTTATACATAATATCTACATTTACCAGATTTATGCTTTTCTGAAAGTCAGCAAAAATATCTTTTAATTACATTCAGGGACCTTCGAACGTTCCAAGATACCTTCCCTTGTTTTCATATTTTTTAAGTGACCTTTTTGATGACTTACAAATATAACGTATAGCAACTATTAAATTGAAAACAGTCTTTCAATAATAAAGTGTATTAAAAATTGCTAACCTGGAATGGGTTCTGGAGTTCTATCCTAGTCTATGATCTGCATCCCCTTGCTGTGTCTGCTTTGCTTATTGATATTTTATGTTTGCGTTAAGACATCAACAAAATTTGTCTCCACAAAATGGCATCAACAAAATGCCGTCCCCATATAAGAATCGCCTCCCATAAATCGCTTCCAATTAAAGTCGTACCAAATTAAAGTATGTCCAAAATTAAAGTATCGTCAAATTAAAAATCGCCTTTCTATCGAAATACATCCCAAATCAAAGTACGTCCAGAATTATAATACGTTCCCAAATCAAAGCCCTGTTTTGTTAATATTAGAAATGATTTTAATTAAGTTGTTTAACTTACGTCTATTTGTAGATCGGCTTATGTCATTGCACAAAATTCTTGCACTTTTAAATTTCATTTATTTAATTTACATTTCACCAATTATGTGAGTTTTTATACCACCTTCGAACATAGTTGTTGCTCAGTTAAATATAGACTAAAATGTTGTTCCGTTTCTATCGTATATATAAGCCCTTCCTCCAATAGTTTTCATTGGCGTGTTTACAATCAAGGCTGGTACCTTACCTTATCTGGCAGAACTCGGAATTTTTACAAATTACCTAATTTAAATCTTCGACGAATGCTCTATTCCTCACGTCCGCATTCAGCATATTGCAACATTATCCTAGGAATTGCTAACTTTTGGCTTTTCATCAAGTCACGTATTCGATGTTCGTCAATTTATCATATAATTGAACCGCCTGGTGTTTATTCATTTGCCACAGAATGTTGGTTTTCTGAACACGTGTTCTTCTCTAGTCACGTAACGATTTTCTAATAATGAATTATTTAAGATGCGTTTACGTTGATATTTTCGACACAATTATTAGATATTTGGAATGCCAATTTATCTATGTTTCTTGGTAATTTAATTTTGATGCAATTTGTTGCGTTTTAAAATTTTATCTTTACTTGTAAACTGTACTTAAACATATTTATGTTCTCATGCATTTAATTACATATCTTTTATATAGTGTCCTCTTAATTGACATTATGTCGATTTACTCTTATAATTTCTGGAATTATTTGATTTTCTTAAAGTTAAAGTTGTTTATATTTATCCTACGACCCCTATGACTTAATGTACCCTTAAACTACCCTATTAACATAGCAATATATATATATATATATATATATATATATATATATATGTCTACTTTTTGACATGTAATCAGCAATATTAGTTGGTTATAAGTTAGCAATGCAAGTTCGGTTTGTTTTTTCAGATAGTTTTTTTCAAAACAGGATATCTTATAATGGAACACCATTTTCTTCAGCCCACTGAATACAAACTAATAATGATTTCAACGCATCTGAATATTTTATTTTGCTGTTACAGTAACTATATTCCTCCACCTCATTTTCATTTGTTTCCTCTTCCTTGTAGTCACACTCTATTATATCGACTTCCTCTTCGCCAATTGCCCACATTTGTATGTCATTATCTGTTAGCTGGCCCGCTTAGTCAAATTTTTGTAAATTTTTTTTAATTTCAACTAAATCATCATTATTGTTTTAGTGTGCAAGAAATTTTGCTAATGGAAGTTTCTACCAACTCTTTTTAATATTATTGGTACTAATACTGCACCAGGTCTTATTTAAATTTTCAAAGCATTTTTCAAACTATAATTTTTTAAAACTTTTGCAACATCCTCATATTCTTGACTAATTATATCTTGCAGAAGAAACTTTCTGTATCTTACTTTGGTGTTTTGTATTACATTCTGTTGCATTGGTTGAATTAAGGCAGTACAGTTTGGAGGAAGATACAGCACATGGAAATTGGAATCATCAACCAACTCATCATCTAGTGGATGTGATGGTGCATTGCCAAGCAGGAGTAAAGCCTTTTTTGGTTTATTAATATCCATTAAATGCCTTTTAACGGAAGGTGTAAAGTAAGACCTAAACCATTCCGCAAATAAATCTTTTGTCATCCATCCTCTACTGGCTGATTTGCAAATAACAGGAAGTTCGGCGTTTTTAAATGCTCTGGGTTTTGAAAATTTCCGTATCACCAACATTGGCGGTTTAGGCAGTTTATGGAATTCTGACGCATTGCAAAAGTTACCTTGTCTTTTGATATTTTTCTTTGAGGAGTTGACTTTTCGCTAGAATGAATAAAATGCAGCTGACTCATGAACATTATAGACCTGATCTGGTGTTAAGTTCATTATAAAAACGAGTCGTATAAATTTTTTGCAAAATAGAGCAACAGCAGCATCATCATATAAGACCCCAGTTCCCCACAAACTTTCAAACCATACCTGAATTTAAATTTGCACAACCATCCACTACTTGCTATGAAGTCACTTTTTCCAGTTATTTTTGGTTAAAAAAGTGTAGCTTTTGCTTTCAAAGTTTCTGCATTAATACGAACGTGTTTATCTCGTTGCAACAGGAACCACCCATAAAGCATTTTTTCCATTTCTGGATTTTCTACTTTACGTAAAAAATTTTGTTTGCTTGCAATTAATAAATGTAACTGGATCAGGATTACATAATTAACATGAAGTAACCAACCTATTTTTTCAAATGATTTGGCAACAAAATTCCTAATTTCACTTCTCTTCTGTTTAAATACGGTAGATTTACCAATATTAAATTGTTGGCAAACTTGCCGTATGCCATTTCTGTTATCTATGCTGTCTAGAACTTGACACTTATCGTGAAAACTCGTTGTCGTTTGCTTACACTTTGTACCCATATTTATAGTGTAAGAAACTGTGATTATAAAAACAACTTCGCAACCACTAGTCGACACACATCAGCTGCCAAATGCTACGAGAAGTACGACAAGCAGCCGAATTGAATACAAAATATTTGTTAGACAGAACCTCAGTGGGGATTAACAAACACCATACAGAATTCAACAGCGGAATTCATATTCATATAAATCACGTCAAAGAAACGATATATTTGACCATGCGTCCGGGTTTTTGAATCCAGTGTTGGAACGAATCGTCCGTGCAGATTTCTGGACCCTCTGTGCTATAGTGTGTCCGTGTTTGCGAAGTTATACTGTACTTCAATATAATGTACCGAATTTTCTCTAATAGAATTTTTATTTTAGCAATTAGAATCCAATAAAGTAGCAGCATTATCGGCTCAAATGATGAAAATTGAAGAAGCTACTCGCAAAAAGGATGAACAAACACTCAATTTTATTAGCAGCACACGTGATGCTCTTGGTCAGAAAATGGAAAATCATACTGAGAAACGTGAAGCTTACATTACTGACTTGAAAAGCAAGATGAAGGTAACAAAATGCAATCTTATTCATTTATTTCAAGAATATCTTTTGTGTAGGATCATCTTGAGATGGTTGAAAAAACTAGACTCTCGTTGGAACAACAGTGTGATGAAGTTAGAACTGTTCTTGAAGAGAAAATGAAGAGTGCATCGGCTCATCGAGATGAAAATTTGAAGAAGATGTTAGATCGTCTTAAGGATCATGTAAGTTTATACTAACCCTTCAATTGTTATCGGCTTTTGTTACTCTTACTCTTTATCATTTGAATAATAGGAAGATCAAGTACTTCGTGTACGTGCTAGCAATACTGTTAAATTTCAACAATTAGAAAATGCCATTCAGGAGAAATTAGATCATGCACAGGTTAGACGTGACCAGCTTGAACAAGAACAAGTTGAAAAATTACGCACACATGTATGTTTTTGTTTGTTTTTTTTAATTTAATTTAGTTTTTATTTTGTATGACTTTTGTTCTAATTTCATTTTAGAATACTCGTGCTGTTGAAATTAAATCTATTCACGAAGTGCGTAAAAGTGAGGTTTCTGCTAAATTGGAAACCAAACTAACTTCAGCAGAACAAAAAAGAGAGAAAGAAATTCAAAAGAAGTTAGAAACTGCTAAAAAGCATGTATGTTTATTTTATTTTATTTTATTTATTTTTATTATTTTAATTTTTAATCTTATATTTTATTTCTTTATTTTGTTTGTTTGAATGTTGTTCAAATGTCTAATCTGCTCAATAGTTTTTTATTTTTTCTGTTTATCATTGCAAATATAGTCGCTTATTTTGGTATTTCACTTCAACCAAGGACAGCAAAAATTGTTATTCAAATTACTTTTGATTTTAAGTCTTAAGCTTAAAATTGTCTAATAAGGAGCAAGCTTAATCGAAATAACTAGAACATACACTAATTAGTGTATTAATTTTGTATTAATATCAGAGCAGAGTGTCTGTTCAATAGAACATAAACACTATGTATACATTTTTAACTTAATTACTAGATTATTTTATCGACATAACTCGAAATTATCGCGTAATACAATTTCATTAATTCTTGAAGCTGAAGTTGGCCTCATCAGTTTGTTTAATATCCAGTATTAACATAAAAGATAATGATCAATTAGCAAAGCAAGATTTTTCAAAATTAACAGACTGATTATCCAAAGAGTATTAACATGTGACTATTTTACACCACGAGAGTATGTCATAATTTTTAATTAACAATGAGTTCTGATGAATTGAACCACCATAAAGTGGATTGATAATTCCAGTCGTTGATACCTCTTTGATCTGGAAATACAGTTTGTCTGTAATGAAGTGATGTCCAAGTTTCAAAAGTGTCATATTTGTATTGATTCTCCAAAAGCACATTACAATAATAAAGCCTGAAAACTGACTTGAATGTGGTGTACTTACTTGGTACATTTTTTCGCAGGCAAGCCTCGGGTTTTCACTGTAAATGATAAAATCTGTAATACTGATCATAAAATTTTGTGCTATTATAACGGATCTTCTAAATGTAACTTTTTTATTAGAAAGTAAGAGGTTTTTCGAATAAAAATTAATGCTGCCACTTTAGTCATACATTCTGCTATTTACATGCCACCAAACTCTTCTGCCCAAATGTGTGACGATTTAATAGAGACCCTGGAAAACATGATGTATGAATGATATCCATAAGATCGCATTCTTGGAGATTTTAATTGTGCATATACTTACTCTTACCATGAAAGTGACCAATTTGTACCTTCACGATTAAACAATTAAGAATCGGAAATAATTGTCAGTGGTGTGTACTATCTAGAGATACATTAGTACAACGGCATTGTAAATTATTATAGAAGAACGTTAGATCTTGTATTTGCTGACAACTTCGAGTTGATGTCATTAAAGCAGATTTCTCAATTTGTTTCACAAATGCGAATCATCCATACATCTTTGGAGGTATCCTTTTGTTTAAAAGACCTCTGATTAGTAGTAAAGTAAACATAGAACATCAACTATTTAATAACACAAACTATCTTGAAATAAACGAATTTTTGGTAGAAATTGATCGGGAGGATTTTTGATGAAAGCTGTTAATATTGATGATGCCGTTTTTCAATTTTACGGTATACTATATCAAGGCATCAATAAATGTGTACCATCAAAAACAATTTAAAAAAATTAACACCCTAAATGGTATACTTTGGAATAAAAAAAAACTCTACACTTTACAATAAGCTATATAGAAAATATTAACATAAATGTGTGTCTGATTACAACTACTACTTCCATGTTCGAAAAGAGACCACCGTTCCTGATGGATCGGTGTTAATCGTTGTATCAAGCACAGAAATAATGATACCAACTAATTTAAAATATTTTTGCTCTTACATAACTTCACTCAGAAAGGTTATATTCCTAAAATAATCTTGTATAGTTTGTAACAATTTTTTATAAAGGAAAAAAATGAAAATTTTGCTAAAATTACTAATTTGTAATCCTAAATAAGTTTTCATATTCATAATAAATTTTTAGTTCTACATGGAAAACAATAAACAATACGTTATTTTCTATTAATTGTATTGCAAGGTTAAATTTCATACTTCCATTGCTATAACAAATTATATACTTCAGGTGTTTGAAAACTTGTGAAGTCATTAAAATCTCAAGATAATCGTTTAAAATAGCACTTTATCATTAGGATTACAATTAAATACGTTATTATTCTCAAATATATCAGGCTTTTCTAGTTTTGATAAACATGTTTTCATTGGCATATGACTTTTCCTAAACCAGAAATTATATTTAAAATTTCAAATTTTTTGGTTTTAGATATTTTATTATAAAAGAAAATAACTTAAGTAAATTCCTATTCAAAATTTGTAACAATTAGAGCTTTCTCATTTGCGAAAGGCCCCCCAAATCAATTATGTTAAAAGGTTTCTTTGTGTAACGATTTGCAACAGAATGTGTCTTGTATAAAAGTATAAAAACTATTTGGTATTCCTCTGGTATAAATTAAAATTTAGGTGATCTGAACATGTAAATGAAATGCCAGATCTGACAAACCATGATTAAGATACCAAATTTGTAAACGCATAAACTCTTTAGAAATCCTGTTTAAGTAATTAAAGCTAAAAACCTGCGATATTACTTGATAATGTTATTGAATATGAATTTTATAGTGTTATGATAAAAATATTTATTTCTCGAAAACGAAATAGATGTTTAGATTGGCAATTTTCTTCTCTTGCAATTTAAAAGGGCATATGTTAAAATATTTTTTGTTGAGAAAGTACTCAAATTGATTGAACAAGATCTACCCTATATTTTGTCACACTATATTTATCCAAGAAGTAAGATAAAAAATAAGAATTAACAAAGAGGAAATGGTTTTCTACATCTGCCCATCAAGATAATTAATACTTGCTGGATACACTGGCTTTCAACTTATGATTTACATTCCTTTAGTCAACTAAGTAAATGCAACTCCGGACCACCCCTAACTCTCCTTTGAGCTAATAATCAAGTTAGCCAAAGGCATACAGTTTTTGCTTTACCATCTTCTAAGTATAAAACTTCAATTTTTTTAAGTGTAAGACCATGTAGCAAGTCTAAAAACAAAGTTGCAGCAAGTTAACTCCTTTGCAGCATGTTTTCAATTTTGCTAATCGGCTCATCAGACCAACATACAGATGAATACTGTTGATTGTTATTTCAGTAATTTTGCTGCAAATCAATTTACTGAAAATAAAATACTTAAGATAAAATCTCTTGGCTCTAAAAAAAAGTCAAGTCCAAACAGTGTCCCTCCTTTATTTGTTCAACAACTTGCATAATCATTATTAACCCTTCTATATGTAATATTTCAAAGATTGTTCAATGAGGCATGTTTTCCACTGTCATGGAAACGTTTCTCTTTTTTTATCCTATTTTTAAATCGTGAGCAAAAGCTGCTACAGAAAACTTCAAGGCATTTTTCTAATTTTCTTTATGGCAAAAATTTTTTAGACCATTGTTTGTGATGAAATTTTTAATACAATGAACATTATACAGTGAATGAACAGCACGGGTTCTACAAACGATGTTCAATAACCAATCTAACAATATTTCAAAACTTTTTCTAATATATAAGAAGGATTACAGGTAGACATAATTTATTTAGATAGGTCAAAGGTCTTTGAGTGTGTGCGACACTCCATTGTTGCAAAAATTGAATTCAGTTGGAATACATGGTGTACCTCCAAAGGATCAAATCTTGCCTAGCAGAACGCAAACAGTATGTACAGTTATGAGGTATCACATCTTCAGACATAAATGTGTTGTCAAGGATACCCAAGGCTCATATCCTTGGCACTATCCTTTTTCTATTGTTTATTGATGATATAGTATCTATCTTTAGACACTGTAGATGCTTTCTGTATCCAGCCGCATTGAGATATTTACAGTGTTGTTGAATGCTCATAAGACTATCAATGTTCAGGATGATCTGAATGCACTATCTGCATGGTGTGATAAAAAACTATTTAAAACTAAATATATCTAAATGCAAAGTAGTGCATTTTTATCAAGTAAAACAACTTTTATTACATACCTACATTGTGCAAGAAGCTGAATTGGAATTTGTTGAATCAGTGAATGATCTGGGTGTGACGTTCGATTGTAATCTTGCCTTTAATGCGCAAATAGATAATGTCATTTTGAAAGATATGGTCACCATTGAATGAGTATCACAAACTCAGATTGGAAGTGATGCAAAATACTTTTGAGGTTTTTTCCTCAAGTCATATTTTCCTTATAAGCATTTAACATTCAACGTTTGGCTACAGCTTACTGGCATTGAAAACTTGCTGTTGCGCAGCCAGAATAATGCTCTATCTTGGAATACGGTCGCCATGGTATGTGTATCACAAACTCAGATTTAATTGGTGCAAAATACTTTTGAGAAGTTTTTTTCTTTTCAAGTCACATTTTGCTTATAAACATTTATCATACAACGTTTGGCTACAGCTTGCTGGCATTGAAAGCTTGTGTTGTGCAAGTCAGAAATCTTGCTTTTCTCTCTACATAAATTACTAAATTGCATTATTGATTGTGAATGCCCTTGTCGCGATCTCATTTAGATTACCTATCCATAGAATTCGTTCTGTTCAAATTTGGCAGGAATGTCGATATCGAACAACTTATGGCTATAAGGAATTTATAAATAGATTGGCTACCGATTTAGAGTAGTTGCATAGTTTCTAGAATTGAATACATTCAATGTACCAATCAACATTTTTAAAAAGCGTGTTCATGTTGTCTCATATAAATTCTACTAAATTTCATATTATTGTATATACACATAAAACTGCCAATCTGATGTTATATATTTCTTTGGGTGTACCATTTGGAAATTAAATAAACAAAGTTTGAATGTATTCTATCCAATAAAGATTTAACTGAATTCGGTATTGACGGCAACTGACCTGAGCCTTGGATACGCTTTTCATCAAGCAATAATGTGACTATCGAATAACAATAGATTCCGTCAAAACAAAAAAAAATGAATCATTTTAATTGCGATCTTTGTTGAATATTGAGAACAATAGCGCATATTAACTACCAATAATTATATAAGCACCCAAGCCTATATCGTGAGCTTTGGGTTTTGTATCTGTATGAAAAGTTTGTAACCAGTTTCTTTGGGCATGAAAATACTCCACTCCTTGAATCGAAAAACACTTTTACTGTTCACATATTATCTAAACTACCAAAATTAACATGGTCTGTGGCTAATAAAGTAGTTATATTTACAACGGAATGAGATACCGCAGACATTCTGTTTGATTCGGTATAAAAGTTGCAGTTATTCAACTTATCTAAATATCACAAACCACTTTTCATTGACATTGTTGTAAATGATGTCTTCTGTACAAACACTTCAGCGATATTTATTTTGTAAAGTCGCAACGCCTCCGAGATTGGTTCAGATTTTTACATTGATAAAATGGACTGCTAATAAAGCAGTGGCGGCTCGTGACCTGAACAAGAGGTGAGGCTCAAAATGAGTCTATTTAGAAACTCTACATTTAATACAAATGAATCTCTAGGTTATCTAAGAGGTGCTTTTTCTTATTATTCCTTTAATTCATTGGGAATCAAGAGTAATTATTGAAACGAAAAGCTTACAAAAGTGATTCTAATAGCCTTAGTTTGCATAGCTATACTATTAACTATAAGCAAATTAAGTTTGATAAGTCAAATGTATTCTACGGTCTTTCAGTTTTGCAAATTTATCGATTACATTTTCATAAAAATCTGGATTTTACTTAATTCGCTTATTGTTCCTTTTCTATAGACATTAAACTTAATCCACTAAGCCGCTCTTGACTCATCGTATTTCTTAAGTATGACTTTATGCGTTTAGACACGAGAAATTTCTTTCAACTGAAACACTTGTAGCAGGAATCGTTAAAATTAATTGTAAAACTTTTTGAATCTGGCAAAATATATCAGCAAAGTCACAAGAAAGTATTTTAAGGGTCGTATATAAATCTGAATTTTTAAACTGCTCGTCTCTATAAAAAACACAAAGTTCATTAATAAGTCCATCTCTATCAAAAATATTTGGATAAGTCTCAAATAGAGATTGCAGAGATTTTTAGGAAGTTTGGTAGTATAGAATTCATACTTAGAGTGATAAAATAAAGCGAGAAATTCTAAGCTATTGAGATCCGAAAACCGTGTATTAAGTTGCAGACTAATGCAGTCTAAAATTTCGTAATGCAGAATGTTGTATTTTGAAATATCTCTTGCTCAGATGTTGTTCCGCCGATTAGGTAACTCTGTTAAATTTCTGACACGCCGAAAACATTTCAAAAATTTGCCTTCGTTTCTTAATTCGGTAATTCGGACACAAGCTGTATTTATTTGTTGCGAACAATATATTACATTTAAAACTTTAGTCTGTAAAATTTTAAAAAGGAGATCAGTAATATTAAAAATTTCGCGGTAAATAAAAGTTAAAATAGTTAATTCAAATTCACTAAAGTGGTTAAGAAATCCCTTAGCTGCACGAATGGATTCGGCTCCCGAGGTCGGATCATTTACTATTGCTTCGAAAACTTTTACGAACTTGTCCTATTCGCTTGCGACAATGTTCAAAATTTTTGATCTTGCATACCACCTGGTTTCCGCTGCTCGTGGCACACGTTTACCAACAATATGATCTAATATTACTGATCTTTTAGGTGAATGATGGAAAAAACTTGGTATACCTGATAAAGTAGAGAAAAAAATTCTACTCTGGAATATTTTGTGTACCTTGTTGTAAAACGAGGTTTAACCGGTGAGCACAGCAATGGGTAAAAGAGCATAGGGTGCAATTGACTTAACTTTTGCCTGAGTCCATTTAGCTCGCCAGCCATAACACTGGCACCGTCGTAAGATTGGGCAACTAACTTTTCTTTATAACTAAATGGGTTTAAAACACCCTGAACTACTTGAAGAGAGCACTGGCGGTGCTATCACTACTTACATCAAAAAATTCCATAAACTGTTCTTTTAATTTACAATCTCGAGTAACAAATCGAAGAGTTATCGCACACTGAGATTTGTCTGCAATGTCAGTAGCATCATCAGATACTAAAGCAAAGAAAGGACTAGCTGCTATTTCTTGGGAAATGTTCTCGTTTAGAAAATCTTCAATGCATGATATTAATTCATTTTGAATTGTTTTTGACTGGTCGGTGAAGATTTGGCTCATTTTTGATAGGTGCTCTGATACTTTTGCATTTCGCTTAATCAAACATTCAAAAACTTCTTTAAAATTTCCACGATATAGCGATTGTGAAGATTCATCATGACCCCGAAAAGCCAATTCTTGTTTACCCAAAAGTATGGTAGTATCAATTAAATAAGTTAGCAACAACCTATTTTTTCGGACATTTTCGTTATATATAATTTTATTTAAACCAGCATGTTCCTGAAGTGCATCTAGTATACTCGTTCGATTTTGTTGAAGTCGTTTGAAACCAACAAAATTTTTATATGATCTTTAGAACATTCATGCATTTTGCACTACGCGAAATGTTTTTAAATATCAAAACCTTTACCGCAAGTCTAGCTGTTATTGACATTTGATAACAAAACGCACGACCAACAATATAGACTCTGTTTATATGTACTTCCAAATTCATTTGTAGGTTTCATACCACGATAACTGAAAAGTTCTATTAAAACTTCGACCTTGTCGATTATCAGTACTAACTATGTTTAGTGGAGGAGTCGGGCGCATAAATAAAATTTGCCGTTTTCTAACTCACCGCGCACTGAAAAGGCGTTTCAAATAAAGATAATAGAATATCATGTAAGGGATACATAACCCTGTGCCGAAATTTGAAATCAATCCAAATTGGAACAATATAACGATATTACACAATTTGAATTATATTATAACAATCAGTTTTTGTTTATATAGATTAAGATTAACCACTATTCATGAGAAATAAAGTACTAAATAAGGAACAAGAACACTAAACAGTAAACACTTAAACTCTGTGTAATGTATTCTATTTGAGGCATAAAGCACCAAACGTACAAATGTTAACCCGGTTCATCAATTCACTATTGAAGAATTAACCCAACTAGGTTTTTTTACAAAACACAGCTTTCAAACAATACAATAATTTAAAATGAAACCAACAACTAATTCCAACTTGTCAACGTCAGCTGTTAAAAACTATGGAACCACTACGTGGTTAATGATTGCACTAGTACCTAAGTTTAAGCTTTTATAATAATAGAAAATTATATATTTAACATTCACATATGTTTGATTTTCGACTTTTTGTGCAGTTTAACAACTATTACAAAGTCTGACACTCATCATCCCTACCGATCATTGACTGACTAACTTCCTTTAAGTATCCAGCATTTCCAGCCATCCCGCAGCTGCTGCTGTCGTTATTATGATTACAAAGATCCGAGAGGCAACGATGAGAGAGCCTCAGTACCCGAGTATAAAGTGTTGGTTGATGTATAGAGATAACCGCTAGGACGCATCGCGCTCGCGTATAATGTAGCTTTGGATGCATGGAGATGGTCAAATAAGTGTGGCGCACTTTATAACGCCTCAGATAAATTTGTATTGGCAGAAATCGTGCACGAATTAAGAAATGAATTTTGTATTACAAACGTTCATTATATAATATTGATTATTAATCGAATTATGATATATTTGACCAAAAATTGTTTAGAAGACGTTTGTACAAGTTGTAATAGAATTTTTCTTTATGACTGAAAAGAAGATATATAAAATTAAAGGTGAGGCGGCGGTTCACTTGCCTCATACGACCAGCCGCCGATGTAATAAAGTAAACATTCATAGACGTATTAATCAATACAATATAAACACAAGGAACTGGTTTTGCACTGGATTAATATGGAGTGCCAATAAAGTAAACACCTTGGACATAATAATCAATACAATAGAAACATAAGGAACTGGTTTTGCAGTGCAATAATTTCCAGAAAACCTTTCTAATGGGGAGTGGTTAACATTTTTAATCGATTCTGATTTCACATTCATTTCTAAGGATCTACAGTGTGATGAACAAACAATTTCAACTCTGTAAATTATGTTTTGTATTTTTGTAAAAATTAATGAACACATGCTTTTAATGAAATTTGTAACAAAATCTGTAACACCATGGACTGATTAGTTTATTAGTTTGCAAAGGTGTTATGCAAGGACTACTGCTAAAATTTCGGGATGTGATAACAGTATAGTTATAGAAGTTTTGGTGTTTGTGTTGTTAAACAAAAATGACATACGAAAGTAATGATCAGGTTTGACTACATCATAATTCTCAAGTTAATAATATTTGAAGAAATGTGAATTTAAACCGTGAGCATGTTTAATGCAGTAATTTTGTTCTATTTTCGACAAAAAATAAAAGAAACTGGGTGCATCAGCAATTTAAAAGGTGTTTTAGTGGGATCAAGAATTAGAATTTGGTCATGGTAGTGTAGTTGAAAATTTTGTGAAGATCTACAAATAACATCGAAAACACTTAAAAACATTGATGCTGTTCAACAAATGATAATGACAGATCAAACATGTAGGGAATAGTGAGATTTCAGAATTGACAAACTAAATCTTGCGTGAATCACGTGAGTGTTAGAAACTAAGGTCACATTTTATTCCTCAGAAGTTAACTCTGGTGAAAAAGAAGCTCATGTTAAACGACGTTGAGACTAATACAATTTAACAAGATAACATTTAACTTTTTGACATGTTTCTATATATGTATATATATATATATATATATATATATATATATATATGATTGAGAGGATGGTTATTTAAGAAGTGTGCGATTACGTTACCGTAATGCTTAAGCAGCCTTTTCTTATATTTATCTTGACGAGGAAAACTTGTTATGATTTAGACTACCTCTGTGGTAGATTTTAACATGGTTCTGAGGCGACCCTATGGTGGGTTTACACTTGTCAGACACTAATGCTGTTCTACGAATATTTTAGATGGTTCTGAGGCGACCCTAAGGCAGATTTACACTTGTTAGATACCAATGCTGTTCAACGGAGATTGTATATGGATCTGAGCTAACCCTATGGCGGGTTTACACTTTCAGATACCAATGCTATTGTATTGGGGCTGCTAATATGCCTATTATGTAAATAGTTATTGTATGTATAAATAGAAATAATATATGTAGGTTGTATTTCATGTTACTATCGCAAAGAAAACCCAGGAAAAACTCACAATGCTACCTAGATGTTTGGAGCATTGGATTCTCATTTGTTATTTCTTTTAGTAATGGAATCCATTGTTTACTGAAAGTCACGAATTCGTTTGCTATGCAGTTATTTTTATGTAGAGTTATATAAGCAACTTCGGTAATTTGATGTTTTTGGTGGTTTTCTTCTTTGTCTATAATTTTAGAGTCATCCATCCCATTTTATTTTATGACTGGAGTCCCATGCATGTTGGCAAATATGGATTTTCAAATTTTCTATTTTTATATATGATTTATGTTCTTTTAATCTAACTTTCTAATGGTCTGAAACTTTCCCCTATATTAAACTTGTTACATTCGCACGGTATTTTGTAGATGCAGTTTTTTGAACTTTGTATTGCATTTTTGCGTTTTGTTTTTGTTAATTGTGGTCTCAGTGTATGGTTGGTTTTAAATACTGTTTTGATTTTGAATTTGTTTTCTATTCTTTGGATTTTTTTGTAGAATCCTTTCATGTATGGTATTGAGAGCATTTTTTGATGCGTGTCATTTGTTTTCTTTTTATTTTTTGGGACTTTATTTATTTCTTTTTCTATTATTCTTTTAGGATACTAGTTTTTTATTAGTGTACATTAGGTCTTTCTCTTTAAAATTCATTTGACGATATTAATTTTGCTCTATCATACATCCATACATGGTTTTGATAATTCCTCGTTTGACACAGTGTATGTGGTTTGAATTGAAGTTTAAGTATCTGGACGTTTGGGGTCCAGTCCGGTAGCTTAACCTGTTGTCTTGGTCGTCCGGCCCAATGCAATTCCATTCCATCATGTAAATATCTCGTTCTGAATTAGATTTAGTATTTTTTTTTTCGTTGTAATAAATGTATGATAGGAACAAGATTATTTACTCTAATTTAGATGATGCTATTGCTCCATGTCAGAACTTGTGCCACTGCATTTTAATTTGAAACGCATTGGGAAGAACGTATTAAATACAGCTATTTTCTACAGTTAGTTATTGTTTGTTCCTCCTACTGGTAAAGTGCATTACTTTTTATGCTGAATAATCAGTTTGTATGAATTTTTATTTAAATACTCGAATAACAAAATTAGCATTAAAATATCATAATGCAATTTTTATAATTGTTGATATTAAAGCTAAAAACAGTATTTTTTATGAAACAGTTACAGAACTGTCCATACTTGGGGGACAGTTTTCAGTTTCAGGCACATGCATATTTAAAAAAATGGATGAACTGTGAGAAAACATGAAAACTTTGGTCTGTCTTTGTACATTGTTGAATAAGTAATAATTTTCCATGTATCTTTTATAAAATGTGTCCCAAGTTAGAAGATACCCACCCTAACCTGGGACAATCTATGATTTGTCTTTTATCCCTTGTTAGAACCGCTTTAATTATACTAAGGGCACTAACAATTGTTCTTTTTGTTTATTTTCAACACAAACTTATAAAGAAATAAATTCTTACTCATTTCACACAACAAAATTCTTTGTTGAAACAAATCCAGTGGTCAATGTATCAAATAAATTATATTGTTGCTGTATAATAAGCTTAGTGTTCTGAACTGTACTATAATGTTTTAAATAGTTTTTTTAACATTAACTTACAAAATAGCAATTTATAAGTAAAACGTGTATCGTCCTCTCACTTCACTAAATGGTTCTACAACTCATTTGATTCGACAAAACTCAATATCCTCCTCTTCATTTTTAACATTTGAAAAAACAAAACCTCCTGCGATCCTTTATAGTTTTGCATGTAGCTAATTTTAAGGATTCCATTGTGCTTTTTCCCTTCATCATAAACACAAGCACAACAATATCGTTTTCTTTGATCGAGGCATTAAGCTGCGTTTGACTGATAGGATCCTCCTCCATTTCTGTCTATAATTTGACCTATGTTCATCTGGTACGTCCAGATCGTTCTTCTTAACTTCTCAATGTTGCAAAACCTTCGCCAGTTGAAGAGTTGCTGTCCTGTAATGACATGGCACTATCACTTTCGCCTAAAGTGGAAACATCGTGATAAGCTTGTATTTTTTTTACTTTTAGTTTTCCTTTAACATTTTCAAACCGTTGTGCATTCCTTTTCGTGATTCTTCTTTTTGTTTCATAATTGTTTGGCAGGCTTAAGGTTTTTTTGGAAATCCTCTACATGATCTTTATCCAAACTTGTGCTAGGCGTAACAGTAATTTTTTTTCTTTCTTGGCTTTATTACCATTGCTTTCTCATGAGTGCTTTGAAAAGACACTTGAAATGATATTCTCTAGGCTGCTGCTGAAGCATGACCATCGTTTGCTTGAGTAACCTTTGGTTTTGGTAAGCACTCGAGGACTTCGTTTCAGTTCAGGGGTGCAATTCCATTCTTTCTGAATCGTCTTTAGGTTTGTTGCTATGTGGTCTGCAAGTCCATCCAGTCAGGAAACTGATCTTTCCTTATAGTCCCCTTGTACTTGAACTTCTATTCTGTTAGTGGTTTGCAGCATACTGTTTTTAATGGGATGATAAATGCCAAATCTAATGGTTGACACAATATGTGCTGTTTGGTAGCAATAGTAGGAACCGAATGTTGTTCTTAATGCCATATATATCAAAATGTTGACCGATATATGACATGTTAGGTGGTCTCCTATTATAACTTTTGGGAATTCAAGTTGTTTTTTTTTAACTATGGCAATGCAATGGTTAGAAACCTATCTTCAAAAATATACTCTTCTCTTGACCTGTTGAACCTTGTTCCTGCAGGTCCATCTTCGCTCCATGTATTATATAGATTAACGACCCTGCACTCAGCTTAAGGTGGGAGAACTACACTACGAGCTGTACCTTCAAACATTACTGAGAAATTTCATTTTAAAGAATCTATCACTTGGATGGTCGCATTTTATTTAACATTAAATTGCCTTTTTCTGCCTACTAGTGTCATCACAATTAAGGATGGCATCTTTCAAGGAAACAGCGAGTTTGTCAAAGTATGCGTCTATTATCCCTTTTAATATTATTACACATCTTGGTTTTTAACTGTGCAGTTTGACTGTTTAGAAAGCATCGAATCCAGTTTTTTCCCGGCATGTTATTTTTGAACCAGTGTTCGACTGCCTCTCTTATCGAAGGTCTTAACAAATCTGATTCCCCATTCCCCCGCTAATGGTAAGTATTTAGACCTTTCTTCTCTTATGCGTTATATACAGGTGGTTGGTCAAATTACTGTTATATATTTTTTTTACTTTCCTTTGGATTGAAAATTTTGTAACACCGAATCTTTTTTCAGTTTTGCGATAACTCCTTCGCTTGTAAACAGCATCAGTCGCACGACCAATGGAATAATCATCAAAAGTGTGATAGCTCTTCTTAATTTTATTCATTTTGTCATAAATCACTCTTCAATCAGGATAAAACATAAAACTGGAAATCTCCACTAACAAAATACATTATGGATAATGTAACCTAACTTGGAACAGTGTCCTAAGTTATGTGCCTGTCTGTATTCTTTTAAAAATTGTTATTTAAAGAGAACATTTTCTATATAAGCATTAAACCAGTGACAAGTCGTATTACCAAATTCAATAGCCTAAAGAAATAGCGAATCTGCATTATTCCATATGAATTACAACTGCATCAGATGGAGATACTGGTAGACATGTTCCTTGAAGTGCTACCAGAGGCTATTCAACTTATTATTATAGGCGATCTTATATAAACATGTAGACTTAATCTAGTGCTTCACAATGACTTAAGATCTTGAGATATTTAACTTGGAACAATTGATTATAATCCGGTATATTGTAAGCTCAATGTGACTCAAACAACTCTAATGCCAGAAATAATACAAGTCCGGCCTTATAATAACATAAACATTGAGACATTGCTTAGGAATACAGAAAAAGCTCACTGGATAAATATATACGTCTAAGAAAGTATTGAGGACAAGTAGAAACTTTCAACAGGATATACACGTATTGTTGGGCAAACATGCACCTATAAAATCAATAAACATTAACCAGAAGCGACAAATTTTACCATACATAACCTTTGCTATCAAGTGTTTCATGAAAGAAAGAGGTGCGGCAGCATTTCATCTTACGAAAACGGCTGTGGCAAAACACTTTTATAATGAAATGAGACGTGTTGTAAGACAAGCAATGAAGATGGAAATAGATGCATATTATCATTTAAACTGCACTGCAAAAAGCGTGGTGATATATATATATATATGGAATGAAGCTAAAAACTTGGAATTAGAACTTGGAAAAATAGGAATATATACCAAAATGCCTTGTACATCCCAATAAAATTGGTAATTATTTCCGAACATCAAAACTACATAACTGTTAATACAAACAACATCACAAAATATTAGAACAACAGCTATTGCCCAAACCTTGAATTCAGAATGATAGCTCCGGAAGAAATAAAACTAATGATGTACAGTATCAAATCCAAAGCTGTGGAAATTGAGATATCCTTAAGAATGTTCTCTCTGTAGCTACCATTTTGTTTACCACCTCTGGCACACCTAATAAACACTTCGCTGGAAAATGGTGACGGTCCAATTATGTGGAAAACGGCCATAATAGGATCCATTCCATAAATCAATAAACCTACCACAATAAAGGATCTAAAGCCAATAAAGATAAAGATAAAGATAAAGATAAATTTATTCACTCTTTCAATTACATTAGAGTATGTCAGTATAATTAAATATAATAACTAACTAGCATAAAAAATTTTTTATATGATATGGTTCCCTAGTGGTATTATTTTATTTATTAATACAATTTTGAAATTATATTGTAGGTACATTAAAAATAAATTGTAAATGTGTTTTTAAAAGTTTAACAAACAGAATAATGTTAAGCATTTGTTAAGTTAACAAGTAAACTATTGAAAACAATCATAAATATGCGTTGAATTTAATTACAGATTTGTTAGATTAGCACTTAGGTAATCGTATATACTATAGTAACATTCTTGTAGAAGGTAAGTATTTATTTTAGTTTTAAATTTTTTATCATTTAGAGTTTTAATATTCTTAGAAAGTTTATTATATAAGGCAATATTAATCTTATTCGTTGCTGAGCATTTTGTCCTTGAATAAGACGGAGCGATTAATTTGGCTGATCTTGTATCATGAGTGTGAATATCAGAGTGGACAATGTATTTTTTTATATTCCTGTGAATTTCTAACAGTACGACGTAAATGTATACTGAAGGTAGGGACATTATTTTAAATTAATGAACAGTTGTTTGCATGAAGTTCTAGGTGTGACTCCGCTTAGTACTCGTATAGCTTTCTTTTGAAGGCGGAATAATTTGCCCATGCAGGCTACTTGACCCCAGAGAAGAATTCCGTAAGTTAATATAGAATGAAAGAGAGAGTGATACGCTACTAATAATGTTGAATGGGATAGAGTTTGTTTTAATTGTCTTAAAATAAATATAGTTTTCGACAGCTTAGTAAATGTGTTAATAACATGTGGTTTCCATTTTAAAGCATTATCCAGTGTGATTCCCAGCAGTTTTACTGTAGCACCAGAATTTACGGTTTTATTGCTTGAGAAAACTATAGTTTGTGTCTTTCCTGAATTTAATTTAAGTTTATTCTTATCAAACCATTTTCCAATATTCTTTTTAACTTTTGAAAGTTCTTTTTCTAAATGGTCTTTGTTTAGACCATTAACTAAGACTGTTGTGTCATCTGCATATAGTACACTACATAATCCTCTAAGTATTTAGGTAAGTTGTTAATAAAGATCGTAAATAATAGAGGACCTAATACAGATCCTTGTGGCACCCCAATTAAACACAACATTTATTCCCACTTTTATAAATGGGAATGATTTTTGATATTTTCAAAACCTCTGGAAAGTGACCCTCCTCAAAGCATTTATTTATAAGGATTGTTAGTAACGGAACAGTTATGTCTATAGTATTTTTAATGACTCTAGCATTTATACCATAGATATCAGTACAGGGTGAATTTTTTATACAATTTACACTATATCGTATATCATTTTCATTTACAGGTTCTAGGTAAAATTTTAATTCTCGATTTTGGGTTTGTTAAAAACTTGATTGATTTTAATTCTTTTGGACTCATTGAACTTGAAATGGTGTTTACAATTTTAAGTGGTATCTCAGAAAAATATGTATTAAATATCATACTTGTTAGATTATTGGGATACTTTGTTTTAGAACGTGTTGCTCTTTTTTGATTAATAATATTCCAGGCAGTACGGGATTTGTTAGTCGAGCCTGTCAGAAGAACATCATTGTGTAGTATTTTTGCTTTGATTATGGAATTTTTATATATTAATTTATAGTTATTATAGAGTAACCAATGTTCGTGGTCATTGACCACCCTACAGATTGTTTGCAATGCTGACAACTGGTGTCGCATATTACGTAGTTTGTTGTTAAACCAATTGGATTGACTTTTACGTACATTATTTACAATTTTAGTTGAAGCTAAAAATTCCCTCTTTATAGGTATTTACTAAGAAAGTTGCCAGATTTTCAGATGATGTTCGATTGTCAAAGAATATATCCCAGTTTATATTATTTAAATACTCTCTTAAATTAAAAAGACCTTGATCAGTTAAGACGCGTAACCTTTCTCGCTCTTTATTAATTGTATGTTTGGGAAATACACTAACCTGAATCGTCTGTCCACAATGATCAGACAAGTGTGGTTCCACCACTTGCACGCGATAACAATCCTTACAAATGTTGTATGTGTGCATGATGTCATGCAGATGCACCATTGCCGCTATGAAAATATTAAAATGTTGTGACTACAAGCACGATTATCGGTTACATAATATTATCAATTTTTATTGGAATTATTCAGAGTGGTATGATTGGTTAATAAAAAGTTGTCGTGTTTCAAACTGTTATTATATCGCAAGAAGGTAGAAATTATAAGTTATTTATTAAGGAAGTAATATTATCATTACCACTTGCATTTAAAAACTAAAACATTAAATTTTTAACCGTGCTATAGTACAATGTCCACATCAGGATCGGGCGGAATGTTAGGGACAGTAAAGCCAGAAAAGTTGTTTACAATAAATTAAATTATGCAAAATGGTTGTTTATATAGATAAACAAACTCATGTATTAAAATTATGCAAAAAAAATATGAAATTATAGAAAGTATTGAAAAAGATACTTCAAAGTCTAGAACAAATACAATAGCATCAATATATGGAGACAATGAGTAAAATTATGTGAAAATCTCGACTTGGATAATGTTACAAGAATACTTTTATAGTAAATGAAAATTAGTGGAATGGAAACAACTACTTCAATTTGTGTATTTAATGACAATGAATTGCTTTATTTCAAAATATAAGCTCGATATGAGAAAATCTTTTTGTTTCTTGTGTTAAAATATCACAAGTTAATGCTCATCACAAGTATTTTCGTTTATATTATCTGTTAACAATGCATCAACTTCATATACAATCAATAAATGTTTCATTATAATATTTCAATCTTAACATTTGTAAACAATGGATAAGTATTTTATTATTTCAGGTTAAGTGAGTCCGATAAGTTCATTACGTTTAAAATATATATGTGTGGAAATTTTCAAGACTATATCAAAGAACTTACACAGAGCAAAATTTTTAAAAAAATGTTTAGGATTACTTAATCTAAATGTTAAAAATTTTTTACATAATAAAGTTACCGATTTAGCAATAAGAACAATAAACTTGACTATAAACGTTCTTAAATCAAGAGTTTGATATTCCTGATTTTAGAATAACTTTTCTCTCCCTATTACGGTGCCTTTCAATTATATTCAATTACATCATCAATTATATACATTATTAGAAATGCACTTGTCAAAACAATATGCATATTTTATTAGCCAGTCATTTACAGTAAATGACATTTAACACAATATGGAATACATTAAACATTTAAGGAATGTCTTCAGACTCCCAACCGCTGCTTTCACTCATCAACGTTAATAACGAGAAGTATAACATCTCCAGTATCATATTTTACTCCTGTACTCCAACATTGTCACTAATTTGTGACAGTGGACTACAGCATTATTCCAAATTTGTAGTGTTTCCGTCGATAACGCTTCGTGCCACAAACAAGATTGTAAATGTTCGTCGCTTGACAGTTCTTAAAGTAAACACAGAAACTATGCTAAAATTTGTATAATTATAAAATTAAAAGAGGGAAACACTAACTTAGGCGTTGCAAAACCTTTTTTTCAGTAAATGCAACATACATTTTATCAAATGTAAGTGATATTCCAGACCGCATCGGCAATAAAAAAAAGTTTGTTTTGCTCCTCCTATGTATAGTAGAAGATGAAAAATTAAAAAGATTGCAATATAAATTTAAAAAAAGCAGACCTAGCTGAGCAACAAACTTCGGACCTAGATCATGGACACTCGTTACACCACTGAGACAGATGGGAATTTGAATGTCGCCCGTCGTATGTTTGGATTAGAATAAACACCACCCGAAAAATTGATTTGAATATCACTATTTTTAATTGAACACTAATTTGTTGGCAACGTTGAATCTTTGACTAACTTAACGCGTGAAATTTGTCAAAGATAGAAATGGACAAAAATTTTGGTTTATGTTGATATGCCTATTAATCTCATCTATGACGTAAATTAGATTTTATATTGCTTGAACTATATCTTACTTGACTTGTTTTAATAATCTGGCACTAAGGATGGATGAGTAGCTTCACCTTTGAAGAACATGTAAAAATCAAATTTCAAAGTGCATTTATAAAATTAAAACAATTGTACCAATATAAAGATATGTTACCTACGAGGGCTAAGTCAATATTCACAAACTGTTTAGTACTGTCGGTATTTAACTACTGTGATCATGTATATGCTTCTTTCCTAACAAAAAGAAATAAAGCAGTGATACTAAGAGTTCAAAACTCATATGTACACTATTGTCTTAGATTATCCAGGCGAGAACCTACGAGCCAGCATATAAATGACATGGGATGGTTAAGGATGGATGAAACGAGAGAGTTGCATGTTTCATGCTTTGTATATATAGTTTTTATAACAAAGACTCAAGAATATCTTTACTGAAGACTGATACAGTGTAGCGAAATTCATGAATGGGAAACACGATTTCAATACCAACTAGACATACGAAAACACAACAACTTTATTTGAGTGTGGGTTTTCTTATGTTGTGCCCACGTTGATGCATAAATATAAAATTAGAAATAAAGGCATGCCATTCAATAAATTTAAAAATCTAGTCAAGTCCCAATGTGACTTGGAGTAAAATATATTGTATGAACAACTAGACTCTGGTGAATAGTGTTCCATATTTTCTGTCCGAATGTAAATGCAAATGTGATATTGTGTATAGGTAGGGCTTAAAATTGTGATTTAGACGAACTCTTCCTTTTGTACAACCATTTTTTTGTGTATAATAAATATATTATTATTATGGTTTTCCAGAACTTACTGGGCATACTCTGACCGCTTTCAAGTTATTGAGTCAAACCAAATTACCTGCTTTTCATGTGTTGCATTTACATTAATTTCTGTACAAATTCAGCAAAACTGAACTTCCCTGGTGCCGATTAATCATGCATTACCCTGGGGGTGTATTCTCGAATAGATGTGATATTTATCGCATGCGATATTTTACGATTTTCGCATGAAAAATTCATATGTGTATTCTTGAAAATCCGCCTGAGAAATTTATCGCATGGCATGCAACGTGCGGTGTTTATTACCCCATAAAATTATATCGCATGAAACAAGTGTCAATGTCAAGTACTGTAAATATAAAAGCTTAACCTAAAAAAGTTCTTGGGTTAATTTCTCTGTATTGTAGTCGTTAAACGTGGCAAATGTTGATGAGATTGGATTGTTGACCGTTTTAGTAAGACTATAATTAAATTTTATGTATCTTAAATTTGCTTTGAGCACCAATAATTCTGCAAGTTTCTGTTTTTGTTCATTGAATACATATCCCGTTCTTACGTTTGGCTTGACCGACATTTCAAACACGTAACATTATGGTCTAATTCTTTATACTGTGGCCTATTACCTTAACATTTAAAAACTATCAATAATACCGAAACAAGCACGCTTTGATAATTTAGGCTTAGGGTATATTGTGTTAATTCTACTGTCAATGCTGTCACGTGATAGCTATGTCGCCCGGCTATTGGTTGTTTTTGGGATGTACGTACGAATCTATTTACGACACAACGCATACCACGCGATATTGAAAATGTCATATCATTTTCCGTCGAGAATACCACTTTCGCTTCCAACAGTTTCGCATGCGATATTTTTCGGTGATAATTATCATCAGTGAAAAATAACGCATGAAGTCGAGAATAGACCCCCTGGTGTAAGAAGGATTATGCCTACAAATTTAGTTGCATGGGCAATCGTCATAAGTAAAGTACACAAATTAATAAAAACAACTCAGGAGCTTATCTGGTTTTTACTAAAACCAAGATGGTCTCCTATCTCTTAGGGAAAAGTCATGGACTAGTGAGTTCTTGGGGTCTCTTCCTGGTACAGTCCAGATTTAGTACGATGAAGCTCGTAATTTTTATTTATAGAAAGGTACAGACATAGGAAAGGGAATCACTATGCAAAACTTAATCCTCTTTAAAAACTGATAGTAAAGCCCTGCATTTTAGGAAGCTTAGTTCTCATGAGCTTTCACAATCCCGCTATTTTTTCATGCTCTCATGGGCAAAACTTCTAACCACAGCTGCAGTCTTGTAACTTTTGAACAAAAAGGTATGCAATTTACAATCTATAACTCTTTTTTTTTGTTTAAACTAATAGGGGGGGGGGGTTCTACGCAATTAATCAAAAAAATGTGCAGTGATCTTACCAGATTATTTTTTTACAGGAGAAGCGTGCTGAGATTGTTCGCCAAAACAAGGCCAATTTAACTGAATCTCAAGTTTCGGCATCTTCTGGTTAAAAACACCAAGATAGTGCTATTTCCTTTGTGTGTTTTAGTTTTATGATATTAATTCCTTTGTCTTTGGGAAATATGCCATGTATTTATTAGATATCACTTTTATTTATAGCAGTGTTGATGCACCTATTTACTATTTTAATATTTAACCTGTAACTTTTGTTTATGACTTACTATTTATCGTACATTTAGTTTAATAAACGTTTTTTTATGACACTTAAATATATAAACTGCGTTTATTTTCATTAAGGGTTGAATTATTAAAAAATCATTTGAAACAAATTTGCTACTTGAAACAATGTTTCATGCATTTATCAAACTTAGATATTTAGCTAGATATGAAATTAATAAAATACTTTTTTTAATCGAAATTTTTTAAAAGTACCGTTTTCTTAGTTAATACTTTGCTCACTAGTTCTGAAATAGTCTTTATTATTATAACAATACGTGCTGGTATGCCTTCAATGTACACTAATTATAATGCTACAAGAAGCAGATGCTTAATGCTAATATATCAAATAAACTTATCAAACTTAATCAATTTCAAGCTTCTGTGATTGTTGTTTATAACTATAACCTTTTGTCAGCTTATAGAAGTTAGCTTTGGGACATCCTAGCTTGACCAAATGGATGTAATAATGCTACTTCATGAGGATGACTTGAAGTTTTGCATGTGTAAGTGTGCTCGTGCAACTACTTTGAGACTCTCATAATAAACAAATATTTAGCTAAAATATACTGTTTATAAGAGTATGCTTTGTAAGCATGGTTTAATGTTTTTGCAGTAACAGTTTGACCTTTGTTCGTGTTTAAGATCAATGTAGAATTATTCTTTTTTTAGTTAAGTTTTAAGTATTTCTAGGTTTTATAGAATTAGTTATGTTTTGATAGTAGAATGTACTCATTACGTAGAATGTCTCATGTCGCATTTTTAAATAAAGCTCAATAATCGTTTTGTGTTCTTGTCTGAATTCATTAAGGACAGATGTGGAAATAAAAGCTTTCTTCGACAATGACTTAATTTTGTGATGTACAATTGGTAAGTATTGTTATAATCTTTATTTTTAAATTGTTGCATTAAAATAATGGTAAAATAAAATTGTTCAAAGACTTAGCTCTGTCAGATTGCTAGTAGTTTTTATGCCTTTTTACTATAATAAATTATTCAAATGGAATATAACAAGATCTTGATTAAATAGTTGACTATTTTTATTGTGGCTATATTTTGAATGTTTTTTTGTTTCAATTTGTCGAGACAATTTTGTCATTAATAATCTGATTAAAGCTCGAAAGCTTTAGCTCGAGGACTTTAATCTTTGATTATTAATGACAAAATTATATCGAGATAAATTGTAAAAACATGAGGAATTTAGCCACAATTAAAGGTAGTCACTGATTTATCAAGATCGCGTTATATTTAGGAAGATTATTTCTTGAGTCGAGAACAATATACAAAATTTTATTCTAAACACTAAAAAATGTAATTCGGAACACAAAATACAATTTTTTTAAATAATATTTAACTTGACCTTTAGTAATTTTGGCTTAACAACAATAATTATACACTACTTGAAATTAAACACGCAATTTTTATATGTAACGTTGCCTGTGTAAACAATTTGGGACATCAGATCAGCTTTTGAAGATGTAGCAGCTGTGTTTACTGAATTAGAACAGTCATTTTGTCCCCCTAATTTACTAATAATATTTTGGTGATGATGCTCATTCATCTAAAAGACGGGCTGTATCGATGATAAATTAGCATGGCCGTTATTTGAATTAGTTGTTCCGGTACCCCAGATTTTGCAAGTTGAGAAACAGCGGTGGATCTACAAGAGTGATTGTAATTTTTAAGCGTTTTGTATCTAAACCAATAGACTCTGCTGCCAATTTAGTCCAATTCGAGATTTCATTTTTTCCGACTGGTGAATTTTTGTACCACAGAGATTTGCCCCTTTTCCAAAATGGGTTTGGTGTCAAAAATAACCATTGACAAGTAAAATTAAGACCTCTTTTCTCCAGTAATTTTTTAAATAATGTTACAGGACATCTTTTGAGTATTTTGATTGGATTCAAGCCACACTGTTCGTGCATTTTTTATTTTCTCCTTGGCATTGTAAAAATTGGATTGTATTCTAGTCTACCTGATTCTGTCTCATCAATTTGAATGTCTAATTTAAAATGTTGAACCAAACCAGATACACATTCTCCTCCCTGCCATGCCAATTCTACTGACATTATAAAATAAAATTTCTTCTGGAGGCCGTCGGGAGTTTCTTCATTACAACTGTCGACTATCATATACACGTTTTCATATTCAAAGCAGTAGAACTTTATTTCCTCTTCTCTGGGCATTTCTGCAACTTGTGTCTTTTTGTGAGATACAAAACTATAAAATGGGAAATTATTCGAAAATCTAGGAAAGCTAAAGAACAATGGATTGATGAAAAGTGCAAAGAGGTACAAACAAAGATGGAAATAGGAAAGACAGACGAAGCATACAAATTAATTAGAATGAATTTTAGTGATATAAAACCGTATAGCAAAAATATAAGGGACGCACAAGGAAACGTCATCATAGAAAACGTAGAGAAAGTGGGTAGATGGCAAGAATGTATAGGGAATTTATATGCAGGAGAGGAACTAACTGCATTAGAACAGGAATCACACATTGAAAATGATGACTTGGGATATCCTATACTTAGAGACGAGTTTGAATTAGCATTAGAGTCTGAAAAATGGTAAGGCTCCGGGTACAGATAAGGTGCAAGCAGAAACTCTAAAAGCAGCTGGACAAGCAGTAACAGAACGTCTCTTCCAACTTGTAAGCTATATGTATGAGACAGGCGAGATACCCAAAGATTTCAAACTTAGCATCATAGTAACTATACCAAAAAAGAAAGGCACGGATAGATGTGAAAACTTTCGAACAATAAGTTTGACAGCACACGTGTCAAAAATACTAACTAGAATTGTGCAAAGACGAATGGAAAAACGGGCGGAAGAAATACTAGAAGACCAATTTGGGTTTAGGCGAAACAGGGGAACACGGGAGGCTATTTTAGCTCTGAGAGTGATAATGGAGAAAACAATAGAAAAAGGGGAAAGCGTGTATATAGGGTTTGTAGATCTGGAAAAAGCATTCGACAATGTAAAATGGAAAAAAATGTTTGAAATACTCAAAAAGATTGGAATCAGTTATAGGGATAGACGAATAGTACATAGCTTATTCAACGAGCAAACAGCAGTAATAGAATTAGAGCAGGAACGTAGAGAAGTAAACATTAGGAAAGGTGTGAGACAGGGATGTGCCCTATCCCCAGTGATTTTTAACTTGTACATAGAAGAGGCAATGAATACTGTCAAATGCAGGAAGACATTACTATGCAGGGACCAAAAATTAATATGCTTAGATTTGCAGATGACATAGCGGTATTAGCGTCTAGCAAGGAAGAGTTAGAAGCTGCTCTTAAGGAAATGGAAACGGTTCTAACAGAGAGATACGGTATGAAAATTAACAAAACTAAAGTTTTAGTATGCAAAGGTGGGGAAAATAAATCAAAAACAAGAATACAAGTATGTAACACGAACTTACAAGAGGTTAAGGATTTCTGCTACCTAGGAAGCCAAATAATGCAAGATGGAAAAAGCACAAAAGATATAAAACAAAGATTAGCACAAGGTCGTGCTACATTTAACAAGAAAAAGCAACTACTGTGCTCAAAGACCACAAACATAGAAACAAGGAAAAGATTGCTTAAAACATGTGTGGAGCACAGCACTGTACGGCTGTGAAGCCTGGACAGTAGGAGAAGCGGACAAGAAAAAGGTAGAAGCCTTTGAAATGTGGTGCTACAGACGTATGATAAAGATATCATTGGCAGACAAAGTTAAGAACGAAGAGGTATTAAAAATGGTAGGGAAAAAAAGAAGTATGTGGAAAACGGTAAAAAATAGGAGAGATAGGATGATAGGCCACATACTACGGCATGAGGGAATAGTGCGGAATATATTAGAAGCAGAGATAGGAAAAAGAGAAGAAGAGGCAGACCTAGGTTAGACTACTGCACACAGATAGTAAAAGATGTAGGCTGTAGGGGTTTCAGGGAGATGTGTAGGCTAGCCCAGAGTAGAAATCAATGGAGGTACGCATCCAACCAATCCCAAGATGGATAAACTAATGACGAAAAGATAACTGTGCTTAAACATGATGATTATTATAAGTAACTACAAGAATTGGTTGGCAATATTCTCGAATAAGGTTAAGTGTGTGAAAGGATTTACTGGAAAACCATTATTTCGGCAAATGTCTAAGTGTTGGGGGATCTTGGTAGCCACAGGTTGCTTAACCTCCTTCACTGAATCTTGGTAAAATAGGGCGTAAAATTAGAAAACAATAGAAGGGGAACGAGCTGAATACACATGCTGTGTAAGAATTTCAGGGAACTATGTAGGCTAGCTCAAAATATAAATAAGTACAGGCACGTGTCCAACCAGTTTTGAGACGGAAAACCTAATGACAAAAAAATAAGCGCAGATAAATCTGATGATTAGTATAAACAACTAGTTGTTGGTTGCGAAATATCTCTTAATGTTGGCTGTGTAAAAAGATAAATTGGAAAATATATTAAATGGTTAAGTGTTGGGGGGGACTTGGCAGCCGCAGGTTGCTTACCTCCCTTCACAATCACTAAAGGTCTGAGAAATAGGGCGTATAACTGCAAAACAATAGAAGTTGATCGAACTGCATCTAACAAGAAAGAACAGCGCCTATGAGGAAAGGCAACAAACAGAACAAGAAGAAAATTGTTGAAAGCATATGGGTGGAGCAAATCACAGTATGCCTATGAAATATGGGCAGACAGAAAAACGGTAGCAGCCTTTTCAGTTGTATGAGGACGATAGCATGGACACACAAAGATAATAACAAATAAGTTATAGAAATAGTAGGGGAACAAGGATATCTGGGGAAAAAGAGAAATAGAAGGGCGGAATACGTTCTAAGGCATTTTGGGGAATAGTATGGGATATATTACAAGCAGAGATAGGAAAAAAGAGGTAGATGTAGACCTAGATGAGATAGTTATAGATGCAAACTGTGCAAATTTCAGGGAAATCTGTAGGTTAGTTCAGAATAGGAAACAATGATGGTACGCGTCTAACCAGTTCTAGGACTGAAGACCTAATGATGATGAATATAGTTCTTGTAAGCTTTTAGCAACAGAATTCCACATGCATTTTATGGTATACTAAGTCTTCGTCACTTACTTTCTTCAAGTTCCAAGCCCAATCTTTGAGTATATTATTCAATATGGAAATAGATGTATCTTTATTAAATACAATCTTCGCTCATCACAAAACTTTTTGAACTGATTCCATATGTGCTCTTTTTGCTTTTTTTTTGTATTATCTGGCACATTTGATTGTATTTTATTATTAATTTCATCGCTATTGTTTGTACCAAAACGATTCATTTTGAAATTTTTATAAATTTGACGTTTATAAATTAATTTTAGCATTTGTCAAATGGAATTATGCGTACTTAATAGAAGCGAAAAAAGGACCATGGCAAATAATCGCTGATATTTAGCACCAAGCAGTATCTTCGCTGATATCTTGTTTTGATTGGTTTGAATCGTGGCATAATCGAAAGTGTGATTCGTGATTAGCTTAGATTTGATAGACGAAAGAAATAATCATTTATACACATTTAAGGAAACGAGCTTTTAAGCATTCTCTTGATAAACTTGAAATCATAAATATGTGCAATCACTTTACTATACAATTGAGAACATTCTGTCACAAGTGATGTACAAGGTGTCCAAAATAAGGATCTAAAGCATGGGTATCTTGGTAACTAAGATTTACAAATTTGGTCAAATAGAGAAAATGTTGCAGAATTATAGTGATAATCATTTAGTCTTTACAGATCTAAAAAAATATGAAGTTATTTTGAAAAAAGTAAATTTTGAGATTTCAAAAATATTTCATTTCTCGTGTGATAAATGCAAACAATAAAACAAATACTACTTATAGCACTTTCTGATGAACTATCACCAGATTCTATGATTTTCTCCTAAGATGTTTCGTTTTCATTGGGCCATTATTCTTTTTTTTAAATGTTGCCCTAAAGTTTATTAGCGGAATTTAAAAGCTCATTGCATCACCAATCCAACCATTGATATGGGGTGTTCTCGCTGATTCAATAATTCCCTCTTTTAACATCTTTTTAATCTTATTTTTCACTCGACCCAATGCAAATGGTATTGGATATACCCTAGTACGAAAACTTCCCTCGTCTGTGACCGCTAACTTGTGCGTATACTCCTTTGCAAACCTAGACTCATTACTAAAAACTCCTGCGTCTATTAAACAACTTATATAACCTTTCCTTCAAATCCAACCCTATTGACCCTATCTGTTTCTCATCAAATACCTTCTCAAATATATTACATAACCGTATCTTATCAATTCCATCATAAATTCTATCCTTAATTTTCCTGATTCTATACTACTACCTTTACTTATCTCATCCCTAGTATCCAGATTATCCTTAGGTACCAACCATTTCTTCTCTAAATTTAATACTTTTACCATTCGTGCTTTACCATCTATAATCAGTCCAAATTCCTCAATTACGTCTATCCCTACAATGAAATCTAAATATAACGCTCGTGCTATCTAAAACTCTACTTCACCTAGTCTCGTACTTCCTAATACAATCGATATTCATACAACTTTGTCTATCGTAGTTTGTTAACTTCCTCTTTATCGCAGACCATAAATTAATACTCTTAACCCTACAAATTTTTCTTTTGAATAATTTTGCATGTTTCAAAACTATTACTCCTCTCACCAGCGATAACTGCGACCCTGTATCTATCAATGCTGTGTAAACAGAATCACCTAAACTAATATGAATAAATGGTAACTTGTCGCCTTTTCTCAAACTTATTATCTAACAACTTATCTACTAAACTAAAACCACTGTGTCCCTAAATTGATTTTCTTAACATTAATAAATCTTTTTTCTTCCAGAGGTTTTTCGTGGACCTTCGCTCTCTCTATCCTAGCCCAGTCTCTTGTCGTTACATGCTGGATCATCAGGTTTTTATCTGTCCCCAGTTCTCGGTCTCTCCCCCTGGTCCGGTGATCTCTGCCCCTTGCCATCTCTGTCCAAAACCTCTGTCATTCCTATCCGCCTGGTTCCAGTCATTCTTCCCCCTATAGTCATCGTCCCTATTAAAACGTTGCCCCCAATTATTATTTGTTTCTCTTTGATTTCCGATATTGTTTTCTGTAATTGTCCTGTCCATTTTCCCCATAATTGTATGCATGTGTCCCAGTCCTCTGATTATCTGTGCTATTCCTATCCCAATTCCTATGTTCCTTAGTATACGTCTCAAACGTCTTAACTAAGTCATAATTTCGCATCATTTCCAAAAAGTCTTAAAGTTTGAACATTTTGTATAGCTACAGCTATAGTTATTTCCGCTTCCATATGCCTTGACATCATCATTAGGTCCTCAGCCCTGGAACTGGTTAGACGCATACCATCATTGTTTCCTATTGTGAACCAACCTTCAGATTTCCCTGAAATTTACACAGTCTGCATCTATCACTATCTGATCTAGGTCTACATCTACCTCTTTTTCCTATCTCTGCTTGTGTAATATATCCCGAACTATTCCCCAAAAATGCCTTAGAACGTATTTTGCCCTTCAATTTCTCTTATCTTCTTCCCCAGATATCTTTGTTCCCCTACTATTTCTATAACCTATTTGTTATTAACTTTGTCATACTTCTAACATTCCATGCTCCAACTCGCAAAATGTTCCCCTCTTATTTTTAACTTTCCAATTGCATCCTCCGAAGTAGTCCCCTCCCAAAGATCCAAATGGGGACTATTTTAACTCCGGAATCTTTTACCCCAGAGAATGTCATCATTTTATTATAATTCAGGTACGCTGTGTACTTGGGAGAAATGTGGTGGTTTCCCGTTGCCTTCCACATCGCGGTAGTATGTCTTAACATGCCATACCGACCCATATTGTCTCTGCCAATCTAAGTACCGAAAGAGCTGCTGCCCTCTTTCGGGGACCTGTCTTAGTCTGGTTCCTCACTAACGACCCTACTACTTTGGTTGGACCTGTAGTTTGGCTCTTTTGCTCATTAGAACACGCAAGCCATTTCACCTGTTCTAGTAATCTAGAACTTCGGCAAGGTGCAGGTCCATTCGAAATGGATGCCTTGACAATAATAATATAATTTCCTCTTCCCTTAATTTAGGAATCAGGTGCTGCGCCTGGTTATACTATTTAATCACATAATTCTCTCTCGATCCCCGCTACAACCTATAGTTCCTGGTGTTTAAATCCGTTTGAATACTGGCCTGATGCGTGTTTCCCCAATATTACTCTATGAATAGCCTTCAAATTTCCTCAAATGAACCATATTGCCTTCTCACGATAGTGCCATTTCTCTGCCCAACCCTCCAATGTCACCCTCACCATCTGCATCTTTACCCTCTCAGGCTCGCTCTCTACCATCTCATCCAACTTGCTAAGATAGACCTTTGGTTGCTCATTCTTCCTGCCTTTGAACCTCGACAAGGTCTCCTTCCCTAGCCTATACTGGTATCCTACATCACAAACAACTCTTTCCAATTCAACCAACTGTTCTGTCATCTGCCTAACATTCCCTTCAAGGCCAGACAAACCTTCATTTACCTTATTCCTCAGAACCGTCGTGTCCCTTCTCAGCTTCTCTGCCACATCCTGACTCACCCGCAGTTTGCCTATAATCTCGTCTATAGTTAATTTTGTCCTCCACCTGAATCCGAACTATTTCACCTAAATTCTGCAACTTCTCTGTCTGTCTAACATCGACCACGTACAGCTCTTCCCTTAATTCATCAAACCCGTTGTTATCTTCCCTTCTACAACCTGGACTCTATCCTCTACGTCTCTCAGAACCTCATCCTTAAATGAACACAAACTGCTCGGTATCGACACATTAATCTCTTCAATTTTCATTTCCATCATCTCAAAATTTTCCCTACCTTCCGCTTGTAAATTTCTAACCTCGGCTAACAATGACCCTCTCAATTTTTCCTGCGACTTAGTTAATGGCCTTTTTAATTCCAACAAAACTATCATCATAGCCTGGATCTGCATATTCTCTTTTTCGTTATCAGTTTCTTCTGCCCCCGATGTACCTTCTGAATTCACAATAATCACCTCCGGCTCAACATATCCTCCTTCATTCCTAGCATCCCCTGCCACTACAGTCTTCACCCCAGGTTGCCCTCTCACACGTCTCAACTCCATAAACTTTCCCTGCAAATCTGAATACGAGCGTCTACACATTGCTCAAGCTCCGACGTGTATGCCGTAAATATTAAGAATAATTAACATAATAACTAAAAATCCGCCCTCTGAATAAGCATCTTCTCATCATAGAAACGATACTATCATCATACATGATTTTCCCATAAATAAGTGCAATTGTTATAGCCGTGATAATCAACGGTTATTAAATTGACGGTGTCTTAATTTTACAAAATTGCAACCTTGGAGCTTCAGTAATGTGTAGACGCTCGGTATCTGAATCAGCCCTATGGATCCCCACTGTTGGGCAACTATATATATAATATATATATATATATATATATATATATATATCGATAATCTGTGCTAAGGGAGTGATATGAGCTTCTATACTACCCGCACTATTTACTGTTACACACTGTCACCACTAAATAAGTTTAATGGTGGTGGAACAACTATTATTCTTAAACGATCAAAATACTTTTCAATTATATGTGTAACAAAACATTGACTTCAACCCAATAAATACTACCAAATTAATAACTATACGCTAACAAGACTTTCTTGCAAAACACAGTTAATACATGAAGACACAGTAATTTACAATTGTTTACAGATAATCTGTAATATACTCAAATGCCACTAAAGAGGCCACTAATGGAAATGACTTTCTTAACACGATCATTACGCTACACTTATTACTAAATTCTACTACTAAGTCATCTATACGCTGTTAGTTTATTTACACTAGCACTGACTCTTCAATCTTAATGTATATAGACATGAAAATTATTTATTTTAACAATTCTCCTTTGTCACCGATTAATATGAATAGTGACAATAGTTTGTGCGAAAAGAGTTGGTTTTTAATGCGACCCTAAACGTCTGTGGTTGTGTAACTCACTTCTGACGGCAACATAAATAAAGCTAGAATCGAATACAAGATGGCAAGTTAGTGACATAGAAACCGTCGACATTCTGACACCAGTGCGTGCTGCTAGTCTGAGACCTCCACAGAATAACAATGACATATGGATCACCTTTCAAGCGCCATTTCCTAATAGCTTTAAATCCTCACAAATTTATTTCACTTCACTTGTACCTGGCTCTATTGTCGGATCGTACGATTTATGTAGCAAATTGTGAAGCTTCCATATTATTTTAGAATTTGCTAGACCTTAGACTCTGCATTATATATGACTCTTGAAATTGTTGGTCAATTCTTTGCAATTCTACATTTTTTACACTATTGTTACAGTATCTATCGCTCTCAAACCGGATAACTTTTTTTTTTAGTTCACCGAACAGTTTTACGCCTTGTTATTGAACATGGCAACTTAATCATCATTGGTAATTTTAATAACTAACTTCATAAAAATGTCATCAAGTTAAAACACATTACAAATGACTGTCGTTTGATTATATAGTAAGGATTTTCAATATATAAATGATGTTCTCTAGCAACCAAGTACTAAGTAATGAAATCTAGGTCATCGGTTTGTCATTTTAAAACTTGTCTTAAGGTTAATGACCCACGATCATTATACCATTACGGACGCTTTAATAACAAAAATAAAAATATGTTCTCTGCTCTGTGTCTCAAACTTGATGGAAATTTTACGCCTGGTAATTTAAATAATGATTTCCAATCAATAATACTCAACATCACAAATGCGTACGAAAATTTTTTCAGTCACAAAATGTTAGTTAAATCTGGTAAACCTTTTAACTAAATCGCGATCTGAATTTAAAAATAATTAAAGAGAAATGTAAAAGTTTTTCATAAACACACTGGCAGCGATGAAAGTGACACCAGGATATTCAATTAGCAAAATGAACTGATAATGAGGTGACTGAATCATGTAAATGCAATTTTGCAACTGAGCATGCAATTTTGACAAATAAACTCTAGTACAGTTTAGTTATTTAATTAAAATAAAAATGTTTTTTTATAATACGTTTATGTTTTGCTTGACGGATCAATAGAAAGTCTAAGTATTATCTTTTAAGAATAAACATTCTGCTGCCCTTGATAACATTTCAAGAAAGGTGCTATCTGAATTACCGTCAGATACACAAAATTTATTGCGTAGAAGTTCATAAGTCGTAGTTACGCTATTGGTATAAAGTCACTTGTATTTCGCTGCAAAATTCTACGGAAAACCATTATTATGAATATACCATCCATGCATATATTATTATTAAAAATACATCTGAAATGCGCAGATGTGTAAACTAATCCCTATTGTGAACGTTTTTATTTGGGTCTAGGGTTAAACATAATCTGTAGCATTGCTGATTTTGGGTCCTATTACGGTACATTGGCCACGGCCGTACATCAATATCCTTTAACTTGTAAATGTAGGTTAGTGTACGTGTTTCCATAAGTGGTTTATGGAAGTTTGTATTAGCGAATTATGGCTCCTACACGTAGAAATAATAGAGATGGCTTATTAGCACGGGTTAATTTTCCTCTATATACTGTGCAAATGTTAACAAACAGGCATGTTTTGGTAGGCGGAGGTGGTGGAACTGCAAAAACAGGCGTCGCTAACGGATTTGTAAGTATTTTAGTTATTGTACTAATAGATAGACATTATCAATAACATTAGGTTTCTGAATAAGTATTTTCACTCTGAGTACGTTTAAATCAGTGATTTCAATCCAGATTGAAGTCGAGCAGCTTGTGTAAATAACTTCCAAGCTGTGACTTAAACACAGGATAATGATTTTAAGTGGCTGGAACTGTTCAAGCCAATCCTAAAATTTTGCAGCTTGACTTGATTGAAGCGGCATGAAAGTGACGATATAAACAGGGAAGCACCTCGATCCATTTGAAATGGCACTTCAAATGTAAAATTCCTACCTAACTTTACTTCATTTCTATGTCAACATAACCTTGAAGAAAAATTAATTTTAATTTCATTATGAATTGGTATTGAAATATTTCCTTCCACTTTCAAACACTGAAATTGTGATCGGCAATTGAAGCTGCTAGATTTCAATCTGAATTGAAATCGTTGATATAAACATATTCTATGTAAATATTCACTGATTTCCCAGTTTTACTTTGTTATTGAATAGTTTTTCGTACACTAAAATGAAATTAATCAGGATCTAGTATTACATTTAAGAAGTTGGTTGTACCAACAAAAAACCTCAATCATTAATATTAGTACGAAAAACAGACTAGTGATTTGAACACTTATTGAGTAGGAAACTGTGTGTTTATGTTATTATTAGAAAATTAATACACTTATATCATCTATAATTTAGGATTACTATAATTACGAAGCTTGAAACTATGATAGAACAGCAGCTAGGCAAAGAAATAAATTAAACCTGTATGTACAAAACAAATATGCAGAAGGTCTGTTACAGCAGAAAATCAATTGTTTTAGTTTCTTATTGTATCAGTCGTGTCTCTTACCGGTGTAATTTTTTTTCAGCTCAGTTTTTAAAATTTTTCATAAAACATGTATCACATAATGCCGAAGTACAATTTGTGTACCGGAACAAAATGCCACATTAGTACTGACTTGAGAAACCTAGATGATTGCAGTTAAATTAGGATGTGTGGTCAGCCAATCAATTATACAAATAATGAGGGTTACGATATGAGGGGATTAGCAAATATGTAATGTGGGGAACACACAAAATAGCCTTGTTTATGTTGTGTGGTACAAAAAGGACCCAGCCCATTTTTCAGTGACGTGTGTTGAGAATTCACTTGACTTTTTCTTTATTCTAATACTTCTCAAGCCGTCCCTGGCTTCATATTAATTCAAGTTCTGTTTCATATGTCCTTGTGAACATGCCCCACATAAGATTTGCTCTTGTTTTCTGATAACATAGGCGATATAATCGTACAAACTGTCTGTTCGTTGTGTGTGGTTAAAACTAGAACTTTCCAATGTTTCAATCTTTAAATTCAAATACTTAAATTGAAATACTTAAATTCAATTCCTTAAATGCAATAATTATTGTATTTTATCCAAGTATAAATTATGTAGTGTGTGAGCAGAAAGTTACATGCAATTTTAAATGCAGATAACAGGTATCGTAGTTGTAAGACTTAAACCGTCACCGTGTGGACTCAATCAACCATACTTATATTTTAGAACACAGAAATATAAAACCATTTATGCCTATTTTAGGGCATATTTTTCTGTCATCTGTTTATAATTATTATGAATTGATTAAATAGTGTGTGTACAAAACGGTGGTCGTTCATTCTATTTTCCAGCTTTTGGACGCGTATCAGCGACCTGGTCCTTATCTATCGAAGGAAAAAATAATAAATAAATTTAACTGTTGTAATCACTACTCAGTAAGTGAGAACGAGAAATTCTAATGGGATTGTTAAAACCAATTTCTTTACATGATCTTATTGAGCCGGATATTTGCAAAGTATTTATGTTAAGTTTGAACGGCAGATGTTAAAGTTATTTACCTTTATTGTTTCTGCTTTCGTATTCAAGATATTCCTAAAAAAGATTAAACTACTTCATTCAACGGTTGTTACCTGTTGGGGTATTCAGGTATTATTGAAAAACCAGTTAATGATGGGGTTTCCTTTAAGAAGATTTACGATATTATTAAGATTTCTTTGTTGTATTTAAACTAGCTACTAGTTTATTACATTATTAATAAATATTCAGAGGTTAATGTAAAATGATTGATGTATCCATCGCAAACAAAATGTTTTCAAATATGTTGTATTAATATTTTCAATTGACGTTTCTGAGTCCACACGAATAATTATAATTCAGTTTGTTTATGTTTTCTTTCATACAGGTTTGTAGCAAAGGTGTTATGGCAATTTTGTTGTTCCAAATATCAGAATAATTTTGTTGTTCCAAATATAGAAATATTACTTTGTTACAATTTGTAGCAATAAGAAATGTTATAAATTAGTTTGTTCAAAATGGATGCTTTAAAAAATGAACGTAAAATGCTAAGGCCACAATTACGCGAATTAGTAATTGGGTTGATATTAATGTAGAAGTAAAAAATGAAATTTTTCTATTTGGAAGTAGAGTAAGTAACTTATAGCAAAGTTTGGCAAAATATTCTGACTTTCAAGACCAAATTGAGGATTTGGACATTTAAAAGTCTGATATTGAGGATAGGGAATTAGTAGAAAATAATGTATATGATTTAATTGCAAAAATTCAAAGAAAAATTCAGGATCTTAGGGTTTCACAAGCCGTTCCATTTTTTACAAATGATATTTGTGTAGTACAAAATGGTAGTAAGATAGGTGTACGACTTCAGGAAATTTTTATTTCCCCATTTTGTGGTGAGTACTAAAAATGTATTCCATTTTTCCAGTTAAATTCCCCTTTGATAAAAGATAATGAGAAGAACCACTAACATTAATAGATTCATTACAACTTTGTAATGAAAATTTCCAGGTAGCTATTGAAATTTTGGAAAAAGGTATGACAATAATTTACCAATAATAAATTTCCATATAAATGCTGTAATTGATATTCGTAACATTTCAAAATGTAAGGTGCAAACTTTACGGGATCTTAAAACAAACGTCCATAAAAACAAAAAATTTAAAATGTCCGGTAGAAAAGTGGGATTTAATTTTATTAAATATTCTCATGCAAAAATTAGATTTTAATTCCAAAAAACAATACCAGTCCTTACCGAAGGTCCAAGATCTTCCAACTTAAAAAGAATTTTTTGAAATTTTTGAATTCTATTCGAGTGTCTTAGAAACATCAAACGTGAATCCAGTCCAAAAGGAAAAATTCTCTCCCAAGCCAATAAAAAGAACAAGCCTTTTTATACAAGGGGTTAAACAAAGAAAATGTTGGCATTGTAAAACTTCCAGCCATGATTTATATTCCTGTATTAACTTTTCTAAAATGTCTTTGGTTGATAAATATAAATTTTTAAAATACGAATCTTTATGTTACAATTGTATGGGAGCTAAACACATGTTTTCAGAGTGTAAATCAAAAAGATGTTCTTTGTGTGGCTAAAAACGCCACACACTTCTTCGCAATAAAAATCAAGGTAATTATTTTCAATTCAAACCACAAGTCCAGACTGGAGTTTCGCCGATAAAGACCAATATCGGTGAAAGAGAAGTGCAGAATAAGCAAGGTTAGTCATTTCAGTCATTTCCAACAAGAAATTATCAACAATTCCAACGTGAGGGTGAAATAAATCTTCTTTAGTTGCATCATCTCTTTCATGCATACTGAAAATATAAGGGTTATGTTAGCTACTGCTGTGGTTACCGTATACTCCAAAACTGGAGTTCCAATTCAAGCAAGGGCTGTCCTTGATGAGGCAGTCAAATTTCTTTCATTATAGAAAAACTTGTTTTTAAATTAAATTCAAATATTTTCAAAATAACGTTACAGGGTATTGAAATCCAAAACACGCAGTTCCTAACGAAAGGTATGACAGAAGTTGTAGTCCATTCAAATTGTGATCAATACAACCAAAAAACTAGATTTAGCATTCTGCCCTCCATTACTTCCGAAATTCCTCAAGTGCCATTTAACGTGCATTGTTTCAATATTCCTAAAAATTGTCAATTGGCTGATCCAAAATTGGCTCCCCTTCAGAAATAGATTTGCTGATAGGGGCTGATGAATATTATGACATTTTGCTTCCACATAGAATCAGTTTAGAAAAAAACTGTCCACACTTAGTAAAAACTCATTAAGTTGGATAGTGGGAGGAAAATATCCAGACCCACATCTGCAACAAAATGTAAAAACTTTATTCCTCCAATCAACAAAATCAGAAAGCGAATCTGATATCCAATTAAATGAAATTCTGACTAAGTTCTGAGAGAGAAGAATTACAATCAAAAATTCTTCTAACTCTAGATGAAGAACTGGCAGAGAAAATTTTTCTTCTAACACATAAGCGTCTAGAAATAGGTAGATTTCAAGTAAATCTTCCATTAAAAACCCTGACCAAAAATATAAAGTTAGGGGATTCCTTCCAAATTGCAAGATTACACTCTAATTTTGAATTTTTTCAAAATTATAAGGCATTAATTGATGAGTATTGAGCATTAAATCATGCAAGATGCATTCCTTTTTTTGCAGATAATTTTCAGCTGCAAGGAAAAAATTTCCTTCCGCACCATTGTGTTCTTAGAGAAGACCACGAACCAACAAAACTTCGCATTGTGTATGATGCTTCCAGTAAAATTTCTAGCAGCCTGTCTTTAAATGATGTTCTGCTTAAAGGCTACCACATCCAGCCAGACTTTTATGATATTTTTTTGTAGGTTTCGTCAATATCCATATGGTTTTACTGTAGATACTGAAAAAATGTATCGTCAGATTAGAACAAATCCAAATCATGTTTCTTCAAAATATTCTTTGACGGAAGGCGCCAACAGATCCTTTACTATGCATCGAACTTTTAACGGTTACTTATGGCACCAATTGTGCGCCCTTCCTTGCCAGCCATTGTTTAAAACAATTGGCAAAAAGGTTTGAGAACGAATTTCCTATGGCTGCAGATGCATTAATTCATCAAACATATATGGATGACATATTATATGGCTGTCAAACAGTTAATGATCTAGAAAGATTACATGAGCAATTAAACAATCTTCTTAGTTCCACTGGATTTTATCGTCACAAATGGAATTCAAATTCATCAATTTTCCATGTAAAGCACTACGACAACAAAAGTGAAATAGATCATCACATTTCGTTGGAAGATACTTCTAACAAGTATTGGAATTGTTTTAGAATAATATTTTGCATGCATTTTCAATTTCTATTCCTCTGCCTTCTAATTCAGATTCAGTATTCAAACGGAAGGCACTTTCCATCGTTGCAAAAATGTTTGATCCGTTGGAAATAATTGGTCCAGTAGTAGTGACTGGAAAAATTTTCATGCAGAAGTTGTGGTTAGCAAAACTTAATTGGGACGAACCCTTAAGTGATCCACTCCTATCCGAGTGGCAAATTTTTATGAAGTCTTTAATATACTTAAAAATATTAAAAGTTCAGCTTGCTTTAATTCCAAATAAGAAAATTGTTAATATCCAATTGCATGGTTTTGCAGATAGTAGTATCAAGGCATTTGCTGCCTCTGTATATATTCGAACTGGCTGTTTTGGCAATTCTGGTTTTTGTAATTTAGTTACTTCCAAGTCTCGGGTCACTTCGGTAAAGACAGTAACACTTCCACGCTTAAAATTATGTGCCATAGTTCTATTAGCAAAACTTACAGAAAAATTTATTGAAATATTTCACAATTTATTTTTCTCATCTGTGTACTTGTGGAGTGATTCCCAAATTGCTTTGTGCTGGATCCAAGCGCACCCTTCGTGCTGGTCTGCGTACGTAGTAAATCGGGTATCACAAATTCAGCAACTGTCCTCACATTGGCAGTGAAATTATGTAAGATTTAATAAAGTCAAATTTGTGGTGGCATGGTCCATCATTTTTTTCAAATCTTGTATTAAATTTATCTAATTCAAAATTTGAAATGGTAGAAAATATTTCTGATGAAATGAAAAACTACTTCATATAATTTACAATGATTCAATTTTACCAAAAACTTTTGGTACAATTTCTTTGCAAAATTTTCGTAATTTAATAGGCTGTTGCATTCTAGTGCATATATTTATAGATTTATTTTCAATATTAGAAATTCATTAAACAAAATTATTGGTCCCTTAACGGTAGCAGAAAATGATGCTGCTTTAGATATAATTTTAAAAGAGATTCAATTTATGCACTTTCCCAATGAAATTTCCTATTTACAAAAGGGAAAGCAATTAGTTAATAAAAATCTTTTTGTTTAAATCCATTTCTAAACAGTAAGGAGTTTCTGTGCGTTGGTTGGCTGTTGCATGCTGACATTTCTGAGGCACAAAAGCATCTCATACTATGACCGTCAAACTATCATGTTGTGTCCCTGATGCTGTCACGAACACAAGCGCCTAGGGCATGCAGGTACTCACACGGTTATCTCCAATTTTCGCCTGAAATATTGGCCACTAAACGGCCTTAGGCAAGTAAAGCGAATTATTCATAACTGCATAACTTGTTTCAAAATGCAAGCGCGATCTTCACAGCAAATAATGGCAGATTTGACCAAAGACAGGGTATCCATCTGTATGCCTTTTGAAAGAGTGGGGGGTGACTTTGGTGGTCCTTTTATGATTAGGTCTTCCGGACTTCGAAAGGCTCCTATAACCAAAAGTTACATTGCAATCTTTGTGTGCATGGCCACTAAGGCTCTACATATAGAGCCTGTTTCATCCTTATCAACAAAAGCTTCTTGCTTACTCTCATGGATTTTATTGCAAGAAGGGGAAACTCGGCAATAATTTACAGCGATAATGCTGCAAGCTTTCTTAGTGCACGCAATCAATTAAGAGAATTATTTGATTTTTTTCAAAACCCTGAACACTTAAATGCTATAATTTCATTCGCTGCTGAAACTCATATAGTGTGGAAGTATATTCCTCCTCGCAGTCCCCATTGGGGTGGATTGTGGGAAACCGCCATAAAAAGCACCAAATACCACATTCATCACATCGTAGCAGATACAAAATTGACCTTTGAAGAATTTAGTAGTTTTGTGCCAAATTGAAGCAATCCTAAATTTGCACCCAATAAGTCCAATGTCCAACGATCCATCTGATTTGACTTCCTCATAGATACAAGCTTAACTTCATATCCTGAAAGAACGGTAACACATTTGCCAGAAAATAGACTTTCTTTTTATTAACACTGTTCCAAAATTCAACAAAGTTTCTGGAACCGTTGGTCTGTGGAATATTTAAACAGACTATAAAATAGACCAAAATGGTTAGCTCCTTCTGAAAATCTCCAAATAAATGACTTAGAGCTTTGAAGGAGGATAACACTTTGCCTTTGAAATGGCCATGTGCTAGAATCCTCGAAGTTATGCCAGGCCAACAAAGTCAGGGCAGTTAAACTAAAAACATTCTATTGTGTGATAACCAGATCTATCACCAAGGTCTGTCCATTTCCTAGAGTAGCCTAGGTTAGGTTGGTTACAAGTTGATTGTTTTCATATGTGTGTTGAAGTCAAGGACTTCAAAGGGGAGTATGTTGAGAATTCACTTGACTTTTTCTTTATTCTAATATATCTCAAGCCGTCCCTGGCTTCATATTAATTCAAATTATGTTTGATATGTCCTTGTGAACACGCTCCACTTAAGAGTTGCTTTTGTTTTCCGATAACACGGACTATATAATCGTACAAGCTGTCTGTTTGTTGTGTGTGGTTAAAACTAGAACTTTCCAATGTTCCAATTCTTAAATTGAAATACTTAAATTCAATTCCTTAAATGCAATAATTATTGTATTTTATCCAAGTATAAATTGTGTAGTGTGTGAGCAGAAAGTTACATGCAATTTTTAAATGCAGATAACAGGTATCGTAGTTGTAAGAATTAAACCGTCGCCGTGTGGACTCAATCAACCATATTTATCTGGTTAGAACACAGAAATAATATAAAACCATTTATGCCGATTTTACGACATATTTTCCTGTCATCTGTTTATAATTATTATGAATTGATTAAATGGTGTGTGTACGAAACAGTGGTCGTTCATTCTATTTTCCAGCTTTCGGACGCGTATCAGTCACCCGGTCCTTATCTATCGAAGGAAAAGATAATAAATAAATGTAACTGTTGTAATTACTACTCAGTAAGTAAGAACAAGAAATTCCAATGAGATTGTTAAAACCAAGTTCTTTACAATGTTGATGTACTTAATGTTAATAAAATATTTGAAGGAGTTATAAGCAATAGGGTTCGAATGACACATTATGAAAGTGGAGAAAATGAGGGGTAAACCGCAGACCAAATTTTGTACACCAGACTACACAAAAAACTAAGATTACACAGATTTCACGGATTACACATGGGATTACACAGATTTCACAAACTACACATGGGATTACACAGATTTCACGGACTACACATGGGATTACACACATTTCGCAAACTACACATGTGATTACACAGATTTCATGGACTACACATGGCATTACACAGATTTCACGGAATATATTGGTAAGAAAGATTGCACGAATACGCATGAGCTTACACTGATTTCACATTTAACGACTCATCATGGCCACATCAATGATTTTATATAGTTCGAAGAAACATTTATAATCGATTGTATTTTATAAAAAATAATAATTTTGCCTTATATATAGTTTTAATTGAAATTTCTGAAGCAAACAAGCAAAATAAAACGGTATATAAACTGAAAAAAATAAAAGTCATAGTTTCCCTATATTCAGTCAGTTTTTGAATGTTAATCACATCACTTCTAGATAAAGTAAATGGACTATTTCCTACTAAGTCTATAGGCCCATAAAACACGTACTTATAATTTACTATTTCAACTTCCTCGAGTTTTGGCCAAATCTAAGAACTCAGTTTGGATTTAAAAAATTTTACTTTAAAGTAATTTTTTTTGGCTTCTTCTATGACCCTACCTATGAACCACTGACAGTCATATGGAACAGCATAATATTTTTCTGGGCATACCTCAGGAACCAGAAGTGTTTCATCTTGAGACATATTGTCAGTACTTAAATCAGAAAATGATTCGGCATCTGATGAGTCATTTAATACACCTTGATGTTCTTGTTCATCGGATGTACTCTCAGATGTACTACTTTCAAGTTTTGTGTCTTGTTTTTTAAATTTCTTTTTAGTAGGTTTCTTTAAACTTTTGTTGCTTTTTAAAATTTTTGGTGTTTGTTAAAAATTGCTTTAGCCTATCAGTACTTAACCTACCGGAAGATTCGTCCATCAACCAGCAGTACGAAGAATTCTTTATGACAGCGTACTTATTTTGAATCTTAGTTCTGATGTATGGTGAATCTTCAGTGATTTGCTCTTTAATCTCTTCTGAAACGTCTTTTAGATCTAAAGATTCTAAATTTACCTCTTCGTTGCAAATAATGCTGAAAGGGTCTGGTTGTTTTGAATCTTCTCTGATGTTTTCCATATCTGGCTCATCTTCTAAAATTTCCGATTGTTTGTCCAACTTTTGTGATATATCTGTATTGGTCCATTCACTTTTTTTGGCACTAATTCAAATTTTTCTGTCTTCTTTAATGCTTCTTTTAAGGCAGATGCCACACAATCTCCAATGTTCAAATTAGATATTTCTTCCTCGGTTATGGGCCATATGGAATCGACGAATACTGACTTTTTAAATTCTCTGGGAAAGGCAAATTTATTATGGACATTATCTACGATGCTATTTAATGTGCGTATACTAGTCATGCGTTGCATGAAGTCTTTAATTCTAAAGTTGATGACTGTAGAGTATGTTGAGGTCATAGAACGAACCGTTCAGAACTGTTTTTTACAAATTTGACTGGAAAATTGCAGTACCAAAGAAGAGCACATTTTTTCCACAGAACTAAAATTCATGTTATCTTCGGCTTTCAAATCGTTTAACGTAAGTTTATGTTTATCTTTGGGAACGATTTTTATAAGTTGAAGCAACGGATCAACGAATGCCCATGCGTTTCCTATCGGCAGCAGTATACCCGGTTTTAAAAGATGCATGCGGAATTTTTTTAAAATATCCACAAAATTCTGAAAGCAAATCGTATTGTTTAAAGTAGTGTTCATATGATACCAGGCCAAGTTTGCCAGTTGCGGTATCGGCACTGATAGAGGGAAACTCCGAGGGAAAACCTGATTTTCTTTGCATTGCTTTCAGCAATCGCGGATCACCATCTGATGAAAATCCGATTATTGTAATGCCGAATTCTTTGGCAGTTAATTCGATGAATGCCCACCGGTTGAGTATGTCTTTATGATTGAACTTATTGTCAGTTCCTATAATTGCTAAGCAAAATGACGGAGCTCTAACAGTCAGTGGTTGAGCCATAATTATGTATGCATGGAAGCTTTCGATTCCGTACGAAAATAATTTTCTATTGCTTCAGCAGATGATGTTATATAAATTGGTCTTCTTAGGCATACCACTTCTTAAAGGAAGTACAAAACCTAGTATCTTGTTTGAAATAGGATCGTATTCCATTTTGCCTTTAATTCGTGTTACGTCGTCCGATAATCAAACTAGTTTCGTAAATTTCTTTCTTCTAAGTGGTTTACCAATCTTTGAAATCTAAATAAATAAATAAATAACCACAAAAATTTTATTAAATATAAAGCATATTGCATATTATATTATTATTATTAAAAGCTGAGAGGTCACAAGATGATCATTAAATGACAGTCGGGAATTTGTAATATTTAAACATATCGTCCCCTTGTATTGAATTACTGCTAAATAGTTAGAATGTAAGAAAATATACAGAATAATAATAATAATAATAATATAAATAAATACAAGTACAATGTAAGTGCACATTTACGTAGGTATATCTGATTACAACACTAAGCAAGCAACACAAGAGACCCAAATAGTGCAATTAACACACACGAATGTATATTTGTACCTTTATGTACTTGAAGTAATAGCATAAGAAATTACCGCACCTAAGAACTTAGTGTTCTTGTATGTGCAGCAAGATTTTCATGTTAATTTAATGCTGTAATAGGTTACGTTGTTGAAATGTAATTTAGTGTATTATTATACGATAATTATTTATAACATTAATTTACTAACTTCAATTGAGTTATGAATCATATGATTAAATAAACTGTTTATGTTGTTGCAAATCTATGTTGAAATGTTTATGTAGTTCAAAAAGAAAAATATGAAACCGTAATGATGTATAAAATAAAGAATAATTTGTTATTTGTCCTTCCTGTAGAGGAATCAAATGTTAGCTGGATAGTTTACCAATATATGTTTCTATTTTTTTAGAGAATAATTTTGCATTATTAATATGTTTTAGTTCTGTTGGTAGAGTATTATATAAAGTAATGCCATAATATGTTAGTGATCGTTGTTTTTTGCAGTATTTATAGAAGGCCATGTATATTTATATGTCGCCAGGCTTCGCGTATTCATTTCATGTTTTAGGATGTGCCAGTATGAAGAGTTTTTATAAATGAAATTGTATACTGATTTTATATATTTCTGTTTAACACTGAGCATTTTAGTTTCTGTATATAGACTGAGTGTAGAATAAAATTTGCTTTTGTTGTATATAATTTTTAAAATAAATTTATGTACAATTTCTAAGGGTTTTATAACATTGTCATATCCATTCCCCCAACAGCAAATTGCATATGTGATTATTGAGTCTACTAATGTGTAGTATATTCTTCGTAGTAAAGAGATGTTTATAAAATTACGAGCTCTAAAAAGAATAGGAGTTATATTACGTAATTTTTTAATCAAAGATTCTATTTGTTTATTCCACTTAAGGCCGTCATCTATTATAATGCCAAGATATTTTATAGATGTTACTTTATGTATTTGATCTTTACAGTCGCACAGTCGTATGTTGTCACATTGGGGCTTGTGAATTAAAATACTGGGAATTTGAGGTTGAAGAGTGTTTTGTAATGTAAATGTCATAAATTTCGTTTTGTTCATATTCATGCTAAGTCGATTACAGTCTAGGTAGTTTTTTATAATTGTTATGCTTTTATTTAATTTAGTAACTACATCTTCCCATGTTTTGCCCTTAAACAATATAACAGTGTCATCAGCATATGATATAGTTTTACAGTCAAGCTTCAAATCATACATGTCGTTTATGTAAATTAAAAATAGTATGGGACCTAAAACTGTTCCTTGTGGCACTCCACAAGTAATAAGTTGTGGCCAACTGAGGTGTTGTTTATTCGTACAGTTTGAAATCGCGATGAAAGGTAATCTTTTAGTAATTCTAGTGGTATTCCTCTAATTCCACATTGTTGTAATTTATTTACTAGCGTTGTATGATGGACTGTGTCGAAGGCTTTGGATAGGTCTAGAAAAATAGCCAAACTACGCATGTTGCGATCTAGGGTGTCAATTATATCCATAGTTAAAGATATAGCATTTTCTGTTGATAGATTACTACGGAATCCAAATTGCAAGGGAGATAATATTTTATATTTTTCAATAAATGAACAGACTAGTTTTTACCACCTTCTCAAAGATTTTTGCAATATTACTTATTAGTGAAATAGGCCGATAATTATTTATATCATGTGTCGCTCGTTTTATATATGGGAACTACAACTGATTGTTTTAGTATGTTTGGGAAAATTCCGTTCTGTAGTGAGTTATTTATAATGTGATATAATGGTAATACAATGATGTCCTTAATTATTTTTAACGATTGTACAGTAATGCCATCAGGGCCAGGTGAAGCACCTGTTTTTAGAGAATTAATTAAATGAAGCAGTTCCTTTTCACTTGTCGGTTCAAAATAAATAGATTTATTTACTTTGGCGGCTCTATTGTAATTTTTCCATATGGGAATTGTTACTTCAATCTTTTTTGCCATATTGTTTCCAACATTAACATAATGATTATTGAACATTATAGCCATATTCTTAGGATCAGTAACTTTATTCATATTGTTGTTGTTGTCATAAACAAAAGTTGGTGATTTAGTTGTAGTTGACATTGTATTGGTTCCTTCACGAAAAGCTAACCAAATCTTTTTTGGGTTATTTCGAGCTTCTTCTACAATTTTACGATAATATTCGTTTTTACATTTTTTTATTAGTTTTGTGACAATATTTCTATATACTTTGTAGTAGTTTATTAGATGTATATTATGTGGTTGTTTTATTATTATTTGTTTAAGGGAATCTCTGGTCTTTATAGATGCCATCAAGACTGGAGTTATCCAGGGTTTTCTTTTACGAGCGTTAGTATTTATTTTTGTTGCCTTGTTTAAATATAATTTAATTTTATTGATCAGTGTCTCCGTGGCAATATTTACATCCTCAATTTCAAGGATATCCCTCCAATTTTCTCTTAAGTTGAACTCTCTAAACCTATTATAATCAATATATGTATTAGTTACTATTTGTTGTCGAGTTACCTTATTTGTTATTATCGGTTGATATTGCGTAATTACTGAGTAATGATCAGTTATAGAGTTTTCAAGAATAAGTGTTTTAATTGATTGCTTTGATAGTTGTATATTTTGGGCTCTAAAAAATACATGATCTAAACATGTTGCAGAGTTTGTTGTCACTCTAGTGGCTTTATTAATTTGTTGTTGAAACCTGTATTCTTCCAATATGTTTACGTATTGTATGGAATAGTTGTCTAACGAATTAAGTAAATTAATATTTATATCACCCACAATCATTTCATATTGTTGAAAGTGCGTTTTTGACAAGTATGTTTCAAGATCTTTTAGAAAAATATTTATGTTCGTCGGGGGAGGTCTATATATACCAGTTAATCCATATGTGGCATTAGATTTTTGAAAAATAAGACGCAGGAATATTATTTCATTATATTTATAAATGGAGAAGTGTGTGGAAATATTATTTCTCGTGTATGCAATGACCCCATCATTTTGATTATAATGTGCAGAGTTGTAGTAGCAACTATAATTTAAAATTTGAAAATTATCAGTATTTACTTGCCATGTTTCAGTTAAAATAATTACATCTATCATTATACCTTTATCTTCAAGAACTTCCAATAATGCTATCGTCTCATCAAAGTTTTTTTGTATACTTCTTATATTTTGTTGTAATATGGTAATTCCACTATTCAAGTCTCCAACAGTAAGTCTGTTTTGTATCTCACTTAAATTAACATAACAATCATTGGTATTTACTTGAATATCATCTAAATCCTTTAAATATTGTAAATTGGACATATCCAATGCTAATTTATATTAATTGAAATGTTTTAAAACTTAATTGCGTTTACACTGAAAAACTAAAAATAATGAACTCTGTTGAATCTTTTACTATTAAACTAATCAGTTACTAAATCTAAATTAATTAATTAATTAATCTAAATTACCTTCTTGCAGAGTACCCTTATGCATATCTAAATATCTATTTAAGGTCGATATTGATGGAATGCTATTTTTTAAGTTACAGTGAAACGTTTTATATAGCAATTTGCCTTCTGTGTAATATAAGTAAATAGCAATTTTTTTGGTATTTTTATCAAATGCGTTGTGATTATTTGAGTGGCGTGCATTTTCATAAACATTTGAAAGAAGTTTTTTCAAGAACTTTGTTAAGCAAACTTTTTTCTGTTCACCACTTTGCACAATTTTGTTTTCAATTACGTTATCAGTAGTGCAATTCTTAGAAACGTAAGATATATGCTTGGTTGCTGCATCCGGATTGCGTTCAAGAATTTCGAATAACTTCTCGCCGCTTTCAAAAAAGGTAGTTAAAGTTGTCTGATCATTGTGATAATTTTCTCTAGCATGCCGTAATCTTTTTGATCTTGAGTATTTTAAAACGGTCCATTTTAATACTTTTTTCGAACGATTTTCACATGCACATGAACCTTTGTGACCTTTGTCTAAACACAGAATACATACTGATTTCACAGAGAATACACAGATTACACTAAGAATGCACAGACTACACGGGATTACACAAAGAATACACAGATTGCACGATAAATACACAAGATTACACGGAGTACACAAACTTCACATATGATTTCACAGATTACAAAGACTTCACAGAGGTTGTTACTGATTTCACAGAGAATACACAGATTACACTAAGAATGCACAGACTACACGGGATTACACAAAGAATACACAGATTACACGATAAATACACAAGATTACACGGAGAACACAAACTTCACATATGATTTCACAGATTACAAAGACTTCACAAAGGTTGTACACCAGATTACACGCTGTGGTTTACTCCTCGGGAGAAAATGTGTCCTAAAGTCACTTCCTTTTTATAAAATCTAGGGTGCCAACTTAAATAAGGCATTTGAAAAACATTGATGTGTTTTACTCAATTATTAACTATATTACTTGAAAATTTTGTAAATGGCATGTTTTTGCAAATAAGTTACACTTAGCCCATTTTGTCTCCAAAAAAATATTATTAAATAAATTACTTGCAGCAGTATACAAAAGTAAAATATTTTTTTGAAATAAAAAGAAATACAAAATGCTTATTCTATAAAAACAAAAACTAGAAAAATAATATCCTCTATGCCAAGTATGTTTTATTCATCATAGTCTGATTTTAATTAATATGATTCTACTTTAATCCTTAAGTCATTGTAATCATTATTTTCATGTGTGATAATAGTATCAACTTTTGATTATTGTTTCCCTTGTCCTTGATTTCCTTTCTCTTGCTTCCCTTCAACTTGTTTTCATTTTCTTGCTTCTCCTTCCCTTGTTTGTCTTTCTCTTGCTTTTCTTTTCCTTGCTTCCTTTTATATTTTTTGATAGCATCTTTATTTTCATGCTGCAGAGTCTTGTAATAATCATGGTAAATTGAGAACACAAAGGGTAAAATTTAATTCAAATTGTCTTAATTAGCATACTTTATCGGTAAAACAGTATCATATAAATTTATATTAAGATCGGTAACTTTAAAATTGGGCCTGTTTTTCTGGAGGGTGAAACACTTTTGTGTTTGCACAAAAGGGAAGTCCTCAAGTGTGGTATGTTTAAATGAAAATGACAAAAATTTATCCTTTAGGTAACGAAACCACACGACGTCATATCACTTTAAAGAGATTTTGTTATCTTCCCCCCTTTTGTTCGATCTGTATTGTAGCATCTAAATAGTCAAAAGAATCATAACTTGTCATGTTGACTAAGTTAAAATTCTTTAATGCCTTTCGAATCACATCTACCCAATGATCAAGAACAAAGACTAACGGATTTTTTCAATTAACCCAAATGATCGGTCACATTACAAATACGAAGGCCCAGTTTGAAAGAACTTGTGATCGATAGTCAACATTAGTGCATTGAACAGAAAACTTGAAAGTATTGAAAGATTACTGATTTGTAGAATAAAATCAACTGCTAAACTCATGAAAATCATTTTTCCTTTACAAATGCATTTTTTACCTTTTTTTTGGACCACTGTTAAATGTGTTGTGACATTCCGTTGAAATGTTTATAATCATATTTCAAATTAAGTTTCTTTATTGGTAAATCTCACCAACAGGGTTGGTGTTACTTTCTTTAACAAATATAATTTTCAGCTTACATGCATTCTTGATATAAGGAAGGATTAATTTTGTATATTATATGGTTCATACTCAAAGATTGTCAAATTCTTTATTTTGGTTGTAAAGTTAGAAATGATATGATGGCTATTTTGTACTCTAATTACAGCTGTATGATTAATGTGTTTTGATTATTAATGTATCACGCTAGCACCGTCATACCACAAAGAACTTTCACTCGCAAAATTGTGCCGATTTAGAAAAATAGGTCTATGCATGTCCTTATCATAACATTTATTTAGGTTGGTTTTATTTTTAGCATTATTGTACTGTATTAGTTCTCCTGTGAATTTTAGGCCAGAATCATTTTCCCGATTTCAGGTTTTGGCATCCTCTTATTATTTCTTCCAGGGCTTTTTCTTAGAAATCAATGTATTTTGAGATTAGGTGGCGTCTGACTAAGACGTATTCCATACACGATTGCTTTCCATGAATCTCTTCAAACACTTACACCACCCGTCCCACTAAGTTAGTCCACAACCATTCGTGTTAGTACAGTCGAGGTAATTTTTAGCGGAATACTTCACCGGACTTTTTCTGTGGATTACCAGCTAGATTTTCTGGACCAAAACTGTACGTAACAATGTTTATAAATTTTCTATATTTTATACTGGTTTTGAAAATAATGTCATGTTTTTTTCACCTTCTTGGCATAGCCGCTAAGTGAAATTTTTTGCGTTGCAAAATTCAACATTATGTTATTTATTGTTTATACTGGATTTGAGAATATAAATTATTGCATAAAATCGATAAAATTATTTTTGCTCTATAAATGCAATTTCCATTCGCTTAAACTGCCAAGATACCATGCGAAATTTGTTTGCACTGTTAAATGTGGTTTTGTATATTTTCTATTGTTGAATACTGATTTTGAAAATAGCAAGTCGGTTTTAGAATCAGGAAAATTATTTTTCTATGAGTTTCGGCCTTAAACACTCGGTAAGGGAAATTTGTATGCACCATAAATGCACTTTTATATTTTGGATTTTCATACTAGTTGTGATAATAACAAAGTCTGCATTAAGCAGGAAAATAATTTTTCTTCTATATCCAAACACTTTTGCGTTGTGTTTTTCATACTGGTTTTGAAAATACAAGTAGTTGCTTAAAAATCAGAAAAATTATTTTCTTTCTATAAAAGAATTTTCACTTTTGCACTGCCAGGCTACTTAGGAAAATTTGTTTACACTGCCAAGATCCTTTTATATTATATATTTTTCTATTAATTTTTAAAATAAGAAGTTATTGCATAAAAAGATAATAATTATTTTGCTTTAAAATTTCATTTTCCATCCTCTGAATGGTTAATATAGTAAGTTTGTTTGCACTGCCACGTTCTTCCTTTTAATCATAGTATTGAACCGCTTGGTAAAAATCGTCATAGTGCTTATATTTGCTATTTAAATTTAGAAAGGCGTCTTTTACTCTCTCCTGAAAAACTAAATGCTTACAATGGCTTTTTGCAGGAATATGTTAATCTTGGTCCCATGTCCGTTGCCGACACTCCCTCCGATTATGTGCTACCGCATCGTGCAGTTTCTTAAATAACAAGTAGCACTACGAAGCTACATGTTGTTTTCAATGGTTCCACTACTGATTCATCATGAATTTCTCGTAAAAACAGGTTACATTCTGACCCTAAACCATAAGGAAACTTACCCCAAATAATATCCGCATTTCGTTTTTACAAAATTGCTGTTTGTGCGGACATACAAATGATGTACCGTCAGATTCTGGTTTGTTCCTCGGATCGACAATTCCAGCACATTTTTTGGCGATCTACTTCTCAAGGAAATATTTGTGAATATGAACTCAAAACTCGTACGTATGGTTTAGCGCCCTCCGCATTTATGGCTCAAAGAGTACTTCAGCAATTAGTAATTGGCAATGGTACATCTTACCCTATGGCCTCCCAAGCTATTATGTATCACACATACATGGATGATGTAATTTTTGGTGCCTGTAGCGTCGCAGAAGCAAGACAGCTACAGAACGAGCTTATTAGTCTTTTTTCTTGCGGACAATTTCATTTGCGTAAATGTTCAAGCAACGCCTTGAAATTGTTGCAAGATTTTGGAAAATCGGGGTTAGAAACGTTTATTACATTCTCTGATCAAGTGAGCGATATAAAAATATTAGGCTTAGTATGGAATCCTTTATTAGACGTATTCACTTATAACGTACTTCCTTTTGAAGGCTCGTTTAATAAACGCACCGTACTTTATTATTTGGCCCGCATATTCGATCCGTTAGGGTGTTTAACCCTGGTAATTTTTATAATACAGCACCAGCTAGAACGGCTTTGGGTGCAATAATTAGGTCGGGATGATGTCCCTGACCATAATTGGTGTTCTGAATGGCAAGATTTTTGTAACCAAGTTACAATATTATTGCAGTTAAAAATTCCTCGCCTTTTGTCTCAATTCACAGTAATCTACAGATTGTTAGGATTTTGTGATGCAAGCGAAAGGGGCTATGGCACTTGCGTCTATTTGCATATAATTTGTGGGAATTCAGTGAATTCCAACCTAATTCAAGCTAAGACTAAGGTTACTTCTCTAAAATATCTTGGTATTCTGCACTTAGAGCTCTCGGGAGCCCGTTTGTTAACGAAACTAATTCATTCAATTATTTCAAATAAATTTTCTTACCCAATTTTAGAAACTAAACTATTTACTGATTCTCAAGTAGTACTAACCTGGCTACAGACCGCTTCATATTTGCTCAAAGCATTTGTCGGAAATTGGGTTGGTCAAATTCTGGAATATACTACTACTACTTCTCAGTGGCATCACATTTGCAGAAAGTATAGTCCTGCAGACGCCACTTCAAGAGGTCTTTCTCCACTTCAACTATTGCACAACGAATTGTGGTGGCATGGTTCGTGCAATTTCAATTACGATTTTATCAATCTCAAAAGCTCTTTCCCTTCTATAAGGGAAGTTCACGAATTGAAATAAATTCCCATCTCGCTTATCGCTTAGAACAAGATGAACTTTGTGATTTCATGGAGCGATTCTCTTGTTTATCTCATTTGCAATACACGATGGCATATGTGAATCGTTTCATTCACAATTGTTGCCACCTCCAAGAAAAAAATGTTAGACCCCATTTCCTGCGACGAATTCCGAAATAGTCTGATAACTTGTGTAAAGTTGACTCAATGTCAGTTTTTTACTCAGAATTATTATTATTCGAAAAAAATAAGGATCTTCCTCTCTCTTTTAGAAAGTTATCGCCCTTTATTGATTCCCATGAATTGTTTAGGTTGGTCGGTCGCTTGAAATATTCTTAGTTTCCTATGCTAGCAAGCATCCTATATTATTGCATAAACAGGAGACCTTATCGAAACTAATATGCAAAAATTTTTCACATTTTATCGTTACATTCCAGACCCTCTATGATCGATTCTCTTATTCTCTGAACTTACTGGATTTTTGGACTACGCTTATTAGTTCGGCAAACTATTTATCATTGCTTGTCTTGTTTACGATTAAACGCTAAACCCCCTCCTTCAGCCATACATGTCCAATATGCCCCCTTGTCGTGTGCAATTAAATCACGCATTTACTCATACCAGAGTTGATTTTGACTGACCCTTCTTAACAAAAACATCGTTTAATCTTAATGCTTCTAATCGAAAATCTTATCCATGCATCTTTGTTTGCATGTGCACAAGAGCTATGCATTTAGAACTGGTTTCTGAACTTTCTACAAACTCCTTTATGGCATCCTTTAATCGTTTTGTTTCTCGTCGTGGCACTCTCGATTCCATTTATTCAGACTGTGGCAAAAATTTTATTGGCTGCGCTCGCATGCTGAAAGAAGTCAGTGAGTTTTTGCATCAAAAACAAGAGGAAATATTTTCTGCAATGGCTGTTCTCCAAGTTAAGTGGTAATTTAACCTCCATATGCACCTAGTTTTGTTTGCATTTGGGTAGCTTGTGTAAAATCCACAAAAGCCTTATTGCTACGAATTATCGTCAACAGCCACTCACATTTGAAGGGCTCACTATTATATTTGCTCGTATCGAAGGCATGTTGAATAGCTCTTTCTACCTCTTGGACGCTACTGATAGCCCTGATTATCTAACCCCTGGTCATTTTCTGATTGAGGGCCCAATTCTGAGTTTGCCAGAAATTACTCTTCCCGAGAACATCAAATATTACATTCACATTGGCAATGCTTATGTCAAATCACACAATCTTTCTGGTGCTGGTGGTCGAACGAATATTTACTTACACTCATGCAGCAGACAAAATGGAATCGTTCCTTGGATGCAGACCTGAAGGTGGGTTGTATGATTTTCCTCTTAGGAATAAACCCCTCGCCTTTGTAAGGGCCGCTAGGTCGCATCGAAAGGCTATTTCCCGGTCGCGATGGAATGACTCACGCTGTTTTGGTAAAAACATCTTGTGGTAGCTTTGTTCGTTCTATGAAAGTTATTCCTCTTCCTTTAGAGAACTAATGCTTTAATATAATATAATATAATATAATAATATCTTTATTATTTATAAGCAAATCTCGATACATATGAGAAAAGAAAAGATACTCCTAGCGAGGTTTAAGCTATAAAGCCCACTCTTACACCTAACTAGGACATATCTTGTACAATAAAATATTTATTTAGTACAAACAATAACTATATACACTTACATACGCCACCGCACTTGCATGCACATTTTTACACAAACATCCACACCCCCCCCCCCCACACATGTACAACAACACATCACGCACGCTGGGCCTACAATTCCCCCATTCCATATTAAGAAGTTTAGTTGCAGGATAGTAGATATTCCTGATATGCTTTTCTAAATTTAAGTAATGTTGTGCAATTTCTTATATTTATGGGTATACAGTTCCAGAGAGACGACCGGATACCAAGAACGATGAATGATACATTTCAGTACGGTGCATTGGTATTAGCAGTCGTTTCTCATCTCGTGTTATGGTGTCCTGTGGAAACGTAAGAGAAATTTGAGGTTAAGTACGAAGGTCCAAGTCCATGTAGGAGTTTATAGAGCATTATTGCCTGATGTAACTGTCGCTGTTTCACTAATTTTAACCAAGAGAGCTTATTGAAATATGGTGTAACATGCTGACGACGTTTGATGTCAAAAACAAACCGAATGCAACTGTTGTGAACTCGCTGTAAACGATTACTGTTGTCCATAGACAAATGATGATATAAAACATCTCCATAGTCAAAAATCGGTTGAATAAGCGACCTAATAAGTTGTATTCTTAAACGAACTGGTAAAAATCGTTTTACCCTCTTAAGACTATGTAACGAAGCATACACCTTTTTACATATATACATTGTATGGGCTTTCCATGACAGATTCGAGTCGATCATTATACCAAGATTCTTTACTGTAGTAGACAGTGGAATTGCTAAGCCATTTAAATATAAGGGTGGAAGAGTTAAAATATCGATTTTACTCAACAATTTAGATGACCCGATTAAGATTGCTTGGCATTTTAAGGGATTTATAGTTAGTTGGTTGTCCAGTCCCCACGAATTTATACTAGCAAGATCAGTGTTAAGATTATTAATAGTACGGTAAATATCGTTGGGATGAAAATGTGAATATACCTGTATATCATCTGCGTAACAGTGATATTTACTGAAATTCAAGACTCTAGAAACATTCTGTATATACAAGGAAAAGAGAATAGGGCCAAGCACACTTCCCTGTGGTACTCCAGCTTCAAAATTCAGCCAATCTGACAAGTTAGCCCCATCCTCCGTAATGACACGCTGTCGACGACCGCTCAAGTACGACTCAAACCATTGCAAAGCATCATCTGAGAAATTATTGAGCATCTTTAACTTGGCAAGTAAAATTTTGAAGTTCACACTGTTGAAAGCTGAACTGAAATCAAGTAATAATATAATAGTTAGCTGTATGCAGTCCATGGCTTCCTTCGCATCATCGATTATGCGGATTAAGGCCGAAGTTGTGGAGTGGTGCTTACGAAAACCGGATTGAAATTGGTCAAATAGCTGATTTGAATTTAGAAAATTTGATAATTGATCAAAAGCAATATATTCAATAGATTTAGAAAGGGCAGGAAGAATACTAATTGGGCGGTAGTCAGATGGTGATAAAGGGATGACTTTTAGGAAGTGGATGAATAAGCGCCTGTTTCCAATGATGAGGAAAGTATTTGTACTAAATGAATGGTTAATGATAGAGACAAGAGACTGTAGAGCATGAGGAAGCACCAATGAAAGCATTGCCTTGGATATTTGGTCAGCGCCTATTGCACTTGATTTAATGCGCTGAATTGATTTATACACGATGTCATTTGTAACTTGATGAAAAGCAAACTTAGGGCACATTGAGTATTTAAGGAGGATAAACTTATAATAAAGTTATCCATGCGCTCTTGATCAGTGATCTTTTAGAATTAAAATGGTCATTTAGAGAATTAAGGCATAAATTGTGTGGAATACGAACAGGCGTTTTCCCAACCCCTAGTGACTTCAGCTCTTTCCAAGTTTTAGCGGAATTTAAATTCGTGGATAGCGAATAATAGTAGCGTAGCTTGAGTTTCTAATTAGCTGCTTGGTTTTATTTCGCAGGTACTTGAAGTAGTTATAATTTTCAACTGTAGGAACACGTTTAAACCTAAATGCCGCAGCATTTCTAATTCGCCGCATTTCATTGATTTGATCATTTAGCCAGGGAGCCTTCGGTTTTGTGATTCGAATAGTTTTATACGGAGCATGAAAATCAAAGAGATGTGTAACAATAAGATTAAATTTATGGAGTTTGCAGTTTACGTCATCAGATAAGTCAATATCACTCCAAGAAATTCTGCCAGCGTCACTCACAACTCTGCCAACATCCATATCATTGAAGTTCCTAAATTTCTTATATTTTGGAATAAGCTGCGGCACCTTCACTGAAAAAGACGCGTAAATTAGGTCGTGTTTAGAGAGTTCTAAAATAGGAATTTGCCCAAAGTTGATAACTTTATCCCTGTTTAAGGTGATAATATGATCTATAGTGGTGTGCACCTCAGTAGTTGCAGTTATAAGATGATGAGTTGGTTGTAGTGGTAATATGTGTAAATTGCAGATATCTGCAATGTTCCTTAGGTAACGAGCATCCGAAGCGTCGCCATTCAAATTTATATTGAAGTCGCCTAACAAGATAATGTCATTATATATAGGTAGAAAGTCACAAAGAATCTCTTCTATGTCAGACAAATAACCAGTATTTGGAGGGCGATACACTGTCATAACGAGCATTTTGCAGTGTTTGAATAAGATCTCAACACATATATATTCGGGCCTATCACGATGAGTAGTTTGTGACTTGACAATTTCTAGAGCTTTTAACCCCTCTCTTATGTATAAGGCAACACCGCCGCCACGTTGTTGTTTACGATCATTCCTGAAAAGGCGGTATCCGTGTAATTGAACTAAATTATCAGGCAGAGAGGGTTTTAACCAGGTCTCTGATACGGCAACACAGTGCGCGCCACTATTTTCAAAAGTATTAGTAAAATCGTCAAATTTACTCAAAAGGGATTGTGCATTTACGTGACAACAGTGAAAAGCCCTCGGATGGATATTCAGAGCTTCCTGAAGAAGTGCAGATGCTGAGGGAACACTCGGAAGAATAGACAAGACATCAAGAACATAAGCATCATCAGGAATTTCCACATACATCTTGCATAAATCTATAAAACTATCAGCCATATTCAATTAAATAAAATAAATATAACAATAAGTAAAATACGGTTTGGAGGAAAAATATAATCTGAATTAATGTTATATTTTTCCACCGAGTATGAGCTTTGTTTTTTTCGTTGATAAATTTAATAGTGCCGCGTGTGAACCATGGTGGACACCTGTATTTTTTTACATTTCTATACGAGACATGTTTCTTAATCGAATTGTTTAACACGTCATACAAGATGTGTGTATAATCATCAACGGATGCATCGCTATTAAATAAACTCAGCCAGTCATTAGAATTTAGGTCCATTATTATTTTATTATAATCACACCTCTTAAAAACTGGTTTATTATAAGAGATAACAGATTTCGTTACTAGTTTACAAGCTGGAAAGGTTATGTCTAGTGCTTTATGGTGTACATCCTCAGAAACAAACCGGTTATCGCAGTGGTTCACTATAATACCTTCCCTTGTCGATAAGACAAGGTCTAGTATTTTATTATTAAGGTTGACAATCCCGTTAAATTGTTTTAAGTTTAGCAAAGTAAAAGTATCAATGGAGATTTTACTAAGACTGGTTATAATGTTCAGTGCTTTATAAAATGTAGGATTTGAGTTAACAGACCAAATTAGTTCTGGTAAGTTATAATCGCCTAGTATAATAAAATCATTATTGGGGTGATTAAGTACTATCTCCATAATCTTGTCAAGATGTAAAGTTAGGTAATCAAACGACACATAGGGAGGTACATACACGCAACAGATAAAAATACACTTACAATTCATCTTCAATACGGAAATCCAAATGTCCTCACAGATACCAGAGCATGAAAAGTTGTTGATTACACGAGACTCGTAGGCATTGTTAGCTGCGACTAAAACGCCGCCACCATCTCGACAAAGACCAGTATGATTTCTGTCTTTTGTATAGACATCAAACTTATCAGAAGGAAAAAGTTCTGTGTCAGTTATCGAAACCCGTAACCAGGTTTCGGTAAGACAAACGATATCGTAATCACAAGAAGAAGTGGCGATAAATATGTCCTCGCATTTACTTCTAATGCCGCGTACATTTTGATAGTAAATAGTTAAAAATGTATTATCGCTTTTTGCCATTAGTATAAGTTTATGTATATACACAAGATTACAATTTATTGACGAACCAATTTTTTTAGCGAGTCCTCATCATGGATTACGGTAACACGTGATGTTTCATCGGGACGTACCATAATCTTGCCGTCTCTAATCCAGCAGTACTTAAATTTATTAAGCCGACAGGCTTCTCTCGCTTTATTATATAACATTTTATAATGAGGAGATAAGTGCTCATTTATGTACACGTTTTCCGCTTTTACTCCTTTTGATTCTAAATTAGAAACTAATAAATTTTGATTTCGGCGGCAAGTACCAAGGATTTTTTCTTTTTGTAAGCGTGAAACAAAACGGACGATTATAGGCTTAGGCTTATTATTGAACACGGGTACTGTGTGGCATGCATCTATGTCGTTCACTGAAATATCACAACCTGCTGCATTAACAATTAACGTTACGAGCGAGACTATATTTTCACCTTTCACTTCAGGGATACCAGCTATTTCAATGTTGTTACGTCTGGAATATTGCTCGAGCGCCTGTACGGAGTGTTGAAGGTTATTGACTTGTGTCTTCAAAGACACTACATCCTGCTTTAAAGAATCTACAAGTTCAATATTTTGGAGGAGTTCATCATATTTTGTACTAATAAAATCCAGAGAGGTCGCTATAGTTTCCTGTTGCGTTTTTATTTCGTTAATTTCCAAGATTACTTTGTTAACAGATGTTTCCAGCCTATCATATTGTTCTAGTTTAGCTAGTATTAAATCAAGTTTCTCTTCTGCGGTGTTATCTGAGATACTTAATTTCGAATGTTGTGGTTTGTCCTTGGCTGTTAAACCAATACAATTTGCACATTTCCAATTACGTTTAGTTTCGGAAGACATTTTCTTAAAATTTTTCTCTGTATAGCCTGCTAAGGAATAGCTAATTTTATTATCACACTTTGAGCACTCTAATAGATTCATATTTTACTACAATATGTATGAATATCACAGTCAAATTACAGATGATTGTTTACTGCAGAGCTCAAATAAACACGACCGCACCGCGTGATGATCGGACATATATATATTAATATATATTTAATTTTCCTTAAGATAGTTTTAATCTTTTGAAAGTAGTCTCGCATTTAGTTTTTTTTGTTTTTGTTTTCTCTCCTTTTGTTTTCTTCTCTCCACCTGAGTATTGGCGGGTTAATTGTACTCTGTGGCTAGGAGAAAATGCCTAGCTCTAATTATAGATTTTTTTGTAAAATTCTTATCTGTTCCTGCTTGTGATAGCAATAACTATACAATATAAATGTTTCTAGCTTTGTCTAATCCGGTATTGGCCTCTTCCTTTCCTGTCTCACTATTTTCCTTCAACACCTGGCCAAAAGTTATATACAGTGATTAGTGCCTCTAGTGCTTAAGGACTTATCGGTAAGTGTTTTTAGGCGTTTGTATTGTAAACTCCTATAAACTGACCTCAACCTCTACCCTTAATTAACACAGTCCATGCTCTAACTCAGAGTCCCTTGTTTACGGCCATTAGCACTCAAGGAACTTCTATTTACATTCCGTTATGGAAAATGGGTATTCTACGACAAGGACTAAGTGTTAACATCTTCTAAATGTTTTTAAGACAAAACATCAAATACGTTATAGTTGTGTTTTTGAATTCTACTCTTTGGATTGGCCTACTTAAGTGGATAGTAATTTTTTTTACAAGTGGCATGCACTGTACTAACAGTTTAGATTAATAAAGTAATTTTCAATATTTAATACTTTCCATCATTTTATTCTTCAACATTTTGTAAAAATATTATTAAATCTAATGATAGTTTGTGACACTAAAACTAAAGCTACAAATTTATAGATATATGTAACTATTTCGTTTTGTTGACTTTTTATAGTGATCTTGTTATTGATGTTGTAAGATACGTGTAGATTAATTAAGTAATTTATCCCAGTAATACTGAAAGATTGTTGTGCACATTATATTTGCATTACCATGAGCCACAAAGCTACCTAACTAGTGGTTATTATTTGTCAGCATTCTATAATTATGACATTTTGCCTATATAATGAGTGAAATGTAGAACTGAAGAGAACAATAGAGTAATCGTATTGTAATGAATCAAAGAAAACACGTGAGATACTAAACATCCTTGTGTTAATTATTATCAATAAGTGACAATAAATATTGTTCATTTTGATTTAACTAGCTGGTGTCAAAAATCAGATGGCGATCTAATATAGTAGATTTGACCAGTTATTATCTAAAACATCCTTTGATATTGTACGTACGAAATATCTAGATAAAAAGAAAAGTAATTATTGCCAAAGTTGCGTTTTTGAACAGAAATTAAGTAAAATTACATTTTAAACTAGTCTGTTTTTCACTTCTTTTGAAATTTGAAGTGTTATTTACACATAATAACTTATGTATTGTGAAGGATCATTAATTAGTTTAGTATAGCTCTTTATTAACTGAATTATATTTACAGGAAGTATATGAACTATCTCATGATGGTGAAAAATTCATAGCCGAGGAAGTGGTAAGACATGAAACTGGTCCTAGTGTCGTCATGAACTGTGCAACATTTAACAACAATAAACATTCAATTATTATTGCCGGACAGGAAAGTCATTCTCAGCTATATAATGTGCAGAGTGTTTTGGTACAAGATGATGATGAAATCGAAACTGTGGGTGATGATAAAGATACTCATACATTGAAACATCGCAAATCTAAAACAAAAATAAAAGAAGCCAACAACAATAAAAACACTAAACGGTTGAAATTTCTTATAAAACCAAGCGATAGTATACAGACAGATTTTTTAGAAGGTGAACCTTTACAACGTGTGATACGAGTTTGCCCAAGTAGTAAATTAATGGCAACAGGTATATATTTCTGGTATTTACTTATTTTAAACTTAAACTATACAATCTTTAAAATATTTTGGATAGTGCATTTAACGAACAGATTTAGCAAGTGCTCCTGCCATATTAGTTGGCTGGGTTCACACAACCACTTATTAAATTTTGTACTGCTAACCTATAGATGTTATTAGTTTTTCATTTTTGTTGTCATTGTGATCTGTTTATTCATGTTTCTTTCAGTGTTTTTGGTCTAGTACTTTATTTTTTAATTACATGATATCATAATAAACTTAAAGGGCATGACTCTAATAGTACAGGAAATTGAGTAACAGCATATCGGTTCTCGGTATTAAAACAATATGAAAAATACAAGCTGCAATTAATATCATGTTTCTGACCGAAATGTAGGTGAAAATAACAAAAGGTTCTTTTACATAACATTTTTAATATATTGGAAAGTTAATAGCAAAGTTTTTTGAGTTTATTCGGACACCTAATTGCAACATGGTTTTGAGCAACCAATCGGAAGAGTGAAAATATATTCACAATTTTTCAAAATTACTATTCAACCGATACACGTATTTGTAGTTACCGTATTGTGTAATTTTTTTGCTGTGAATCAAGCTTATACTCAGTTTGTACTGCACAACTAGAGCACATCCTATTGTTTTAATTGTTGATTCTGTTTGCCAAACGCATTATAGTAATAACTTCTAAAAACATACTATTTGAATTGTTCCATTACACATGATTTTATATGTATATATTATTAAATTGTGAGATTCTTTTTCTCCAATCTGCAATACAACATCCCCTGGGTAAAATTTTATATATATATATATATATATATATATATATATATGTATATATATATAAAGTAAAAAAGAATTAATGACGAGTGACTCAAATTCAGCCACGAGGGCATCCTGTCGACACGTTTTGCCCTAATTGGGGCTTATCGGGACAGGAGTAGCAAAGTTGTAATATTTAATACAGACACCTTATGGGAAGTACAGCATCACCTAGCTCACAATTTTTGTCTTTGCGTTGTTTCACCTGACATCGCAGGTTTCAGCAACAGTTGGCATGGAGGAGATCTGGCTCAACTGCCTTTTTCCATAGCCAAAAGTTATAATTTAAAAGATAAGTAAGTCTTAAAGTAAAAAAGAATTAATGGCAAGTGACTAAAATTCAGCCTGAGACAAGATGTAATCCGTATTTATTGGATCAATCAATAATTTAACTAGTCTTTATTGATGTGATATTAGTTTAATACTTAAAATGTCCTATATTTAATGTAATAGTTTGATAGAATATTAATTTTTAAGTTGACATGGTACCGAAGATGGCTAACGTCGCAAAGGCTCTGCTGTAATTTTATAAAGCTTTTTTAAATATTATATTATTTCTACACGAGAATACTCTCTTTTTGGATTTTATTGAAAAAAATTTTGTGTACACTGTCAGGAATTAATTCTTCATAAAGTATATGATTCCTAGAAAGTACTAATTGATTCAAGTTTTATACACTTAGAATTTTCACCAATAACCATTGTAAAATAAGTTAAATTACAGCATGTACGTAATTGCCAGATCTGATGCTCGTTTAAGTCTTAAGAGAAAATGTTTTTTAAATAATAATTGTTTTTAATATCACTAAACCTTGGAATTGATTTAATTTTTTATTGGATAGAAGTTATTTGTTATACAATCAACAGAGACTTTCTGATTTTAACAGGTTTAATTTTCTAAGAAGGTTAAATTAAAAGTTTTGAATGATCCACACCAATAGGATTTCTGTATCTTTCCTAAAGTCACATCTTTTTAATACTTGCTAAATAAGCGATGTTCAACTTCACTTTATTTTATTTTCCATGTCACAAAGAATATTTCAACCCTGTCCTTTCTCATGATCACGCTAGCTGCCGGAGTTGCTATTTTTTATGGTTCCCACTCACGCGCGTAAAAAGTTCAAGTTTCTTTAAATTCTGAACTGTTGTTCTATCCGCTTCCTAGAGGACCCACTTGGAAATATTAAATTTCAACTGTTACATTAGCCCACCATTGTGGGGCTAGAAAAAATCTACTAAATGTACCTTTTTCCATTCCTTTTTTTTCAAATTTTTTCATAATTACTATGTTGTGGGCAGTGTGTATATCTGCTTTTGGGTAGCTTCTACAGTCTTTTACGTGATTCCTAAATCGTTGTCCAACATTAATGTAATCTATTTGATAACTTTCTATATCTCTTGGCATCTTCCACGTGTATCGTCTCTAACATAATGTTGAAATAATGTGTTTGTGATAGTTAAATTGTTTTTGTAGCAAAATTCTACCAGCCTATTTCCCCCCTTCTTTCTCGTGCCCTACCCCCATCTACCACTGCATTAAAATCCCAGTAATTATTAAATTTTCATGTCCTTTTATGCATCTTAGTATGTCTTGATATTTTTGTAGATCGCTTCTACCTCTTCCTTGCTGCAGCTAGAGGTTGGTGTGTATACTTGTATTATCACTGTATTTGCCCGTTTTGATTCTAATCCAACCATGAGTACTCTTTTATTCTTTTATAAATAGTGTTCTATACAGTGTTTTATCTTTTTTCGCATAACTATCCCCACACTTGAACTTCCTCAGCCTCTGGCCAGTGAATTTTGCTAATTCCTACTATATCTAATAATAACCTATCCATTTCAATTTTCAAGTTCTCTAGGTTGCCTACTTGCTTCATACTTCTGACATTCTACGCTCCGACTAGCAAAATGTTCCTGGCTTTCTTTTGAACTTTCCAATCACATCCTCCTAAGTAGTCCTCTCCTGGAGATCCAAATGGGGAACTATTTTAACTCTGGAATATTTTACCTCAGAGGATGCCATCATCTTAAATAACAATTTAAGTCCTATGTGTATTTGGGAGATAATGTGATTGTTTCTCATTACCTTCCACATCGCAGTAGTGTCTTAGAATGCCCTGTGGTCTCTGCTACTCAAAGGATTAAAAGAGTTGCTGCCCTCTTTCAGGTACTCCACTAATTTGGTTAGACCGATAGTTCGACGCTTTAGCTCACTGAAACACGGAAGTCATTCTACCCGTTCTAGTAATCTAGAACTTCTTCAATTTTTTTTATTAATTAACCATAACTTTTACCTTCTGCATCTAGCTTACAACTGATTTCAAAATCTGAAAGAGCCACCCTTTTTACTTATAAAAATGTATTCTTGTCTCTCTTTGATATTCCAATCTGTTTTCAAGAAAACAATGTTTAATTCAAATTACATTCTTCTGATCGTAGAATAAAAATGGGAAAAGGCATGGCTTGTGTAATATTCTGTAACAATCAACAAAACTATTCATTTAACTTAATCTCCTGGAGTAAATGTTGTATTAATGCAGTTTCGTGTGGTTTATAATAACACTTTTTTAAGATTAATCATTTTGTTGCAACATGCCATGTAAACATAAGCATAAGCAAGTACCAGTTCTTCTATTAGTAGTTTGGTTATTACTTTTAGGTATCATACTCTTCTTAATTTAATAAAGCTTCCTCTTTCTCATAATGAGATCTTAAGCCCTGAAAATATTTTTGTACTTGGGAGACTGTTCTAAATACAATTTGAATACAATAGCAGAGCATTTGTAGTATTTCTGTGGTATGAAACATACAGGCGGCTCAGTGGCGTAGTGGTATGTGTGTGACTACTACGCTTGAAAAATGTTAGACGAGCATTTTTCACAAAAATACACCCTCATTCGGATCCCTGCCTTGCTTGGAATAGAAGGGGTTCGGTAAAATTCCAAATTTTCCAGGTAAAAAAAAACTCACTTCCTGGCCAATGTGGTACCTTCGGATGGAGTATTGGAAAATCACATGTAAGGTATGAAACATACATCCAAGGTGTCCCGGGTTCGATTATTGACACGGACTGCTTGAAAAATGTTTGACGAGCATTTTTCATAAAAATATGTTATTGTTTGGATGAGAGGTAAAATGTAGGTCAAGTGTGCGAGTACTGTCACCCATGTTAAAAGATTCCGATCTTGCTTGGAACAGCAAGGGTTTGCCAAAATTGAAAATATCCATATAAAAGAATAACTTGCTTTCTGGCCAATATAATATCTTCGGTTGGGGCATTGGAAAGTCAAATGCAGGGTATGAAAAGTACACAACTAGCATGCCCATCTTCTCAGTATTTTAATTTACTTTAAAATAATGTGATTGTATCCAAAATTATACTAAATATCAGAAGTGACACTTAACTGATTACAAACATGTTGTTCAGTGCCATCAATTGTTTTTATTGATATAGGATCTTTGACCAAGTAAATCGAATCGATATAAATAATCTTCGTTTTTTATTTTAATGGGATATATATGCTTATATTTTTATTATGCTAACGTTATTGGTAACTTTGCATGCAATTTAAGTTTACATTTTTTTATTAAAGATTTCAGTAAACACGAGCTCAGTTATTCAGTCATCAGTATATTAATTTGTTTTAATTGTTACATGCCGAAAATCGGCTATGTATCATTTTGGTTTAAGTTTAAATTTGTGAGTAAATTCGCGTCAATATTTTAAAAATAGACTTGTTAAATTTCCGTCACTTCGGACAGTTGCGTCTGCGCAAGAGAATGCGCAGACGTGGAGTGATGAAGTAAGTGCGCGGTTTCTGACACGACGATGATTAGCCAACGAGACGTCGAACAGTGAAGTTTACCTGTGTCGTTTTTTTTTCTTGTCTTATCGTTCCTTACCTGGTTGTTCCTTACCGTACTGCTACAGACGACGAATAGGGAAGACAAATTAATCTGGCTTCAACGAGGGCTTGTCGTAACCAAACAACACCCAAGGACTCTGAGTTTGAGCTGAACGGAGCGTTTTAAGTGAGTACCTCTATTTATTTATCTTTTTGAGTGCCAATGGTATCCTTATAAACGCATTTGGTATGTGATACAATTGACACGTAATTATGACGTAATATCTTGTGCAATATTGTGTACGTGGTTAGTATGTGTTACCAACTGTTGTAGTGGCTCTGAACACGCGGGCGTGGGACTATAACAGTTGCATGGGACTATATCATGATACTTGCAGAAATGATTGTAGGTTTGTATTATTCTTTGTATTTGATACTTGATTTTGACTTATTGGTTTCTAAGTACGCATTGAAAGTTCATTCAATTCGCAAATTGATTTGTATATTAATACATCGACAGCTTTCTTGTTTCCTATGAATGATTGTTATATAGCACTTGGCGAATGAATTATACTGTCCGTCATAATCGTTTCCAGCATAAATTTGCAGTTAATCTACGGTATTGTATAATTTGCGATGTTTTAATTGTATCTTTTGGTTTGCTTGCTAGAGTAACTATTGAACACTGCGAAACAATAATGATTACTGCTACAACTCTTTGAAGTAGGCAACCCTGTTTACACATTTTAACATGCTATTAGTTAGAGAGAGAAACGTACATGCAACGATTGAATGTTGGATTCGTTTGCACGATCATTTTTTTTTGTTCTAATCGTCCTCTGGCGAAGATGGGATTCTGTTGGTGATTTTTTATTTGGAGACTTGTATTAATAGAACACATTAAATTATATTTTAAATAGTGTTGTTTATCAGACTAGTGGTAGTAGAGAACGCGAGGGTTGTCATATTAGTAATTACTGTATTTTAAATAATTTCAACTTCAACTTTGAGGTGAGGTTTGTCCGATAAAACAAATTCCTTATTTTATGGTAGATCGTGGAAAACTACGAATTTTATGGATGCTACTAAAACGATCAAGAATTGCCTGATTTGAGATTCCTTAATATTTAATTGAGATCATTTATATTTCTTCGGTTATTCGGAAATTGTATGCACTTAAAAATCTAGCTACTCCAGATCAAAGTTCAAATTGGAAGATCATTCTCTACATCAAGGTTACCTTTGTATCCACGTTATCAACAGCTTTTTCTGTGGCTTTTAAAGTGAGATTATCGTGAGGTCAACACATTGGACGAATACATGTTTTTTAGTCATTTAGGTATTTATGCAATCTTTCTAATTCAATGGCAGATGTTCAGCGGGTTTAAATAAATTTTGGCATAACCAACAATATTATTTCTTAATAAACAACATTTTTATTGCTTATTAGGCTATTTAGTCAATTTTTCCGTAATAGCTATGACTTTAGGTGCTCAATTAAATATTAACGCATTGGTTTATTCCTTGGTCATTTGTTTATATTAAAATACTGCAACCGTTACCAAGTTCTTGTTTTATTTGACAACAGCAGTGACTGCTTTTAGATATTTTAACAAACATTGTACTACTATTGCAAAACTATACAAAGCCGAACCCATAGAAACTCTATAAGAGAAGTTCTTGCTCTAGTTTTGTAAATCGGTCAAAGTATACTTTCTTGCTTCTTAGATATTACGAAATGGAGAGCAGGAACACAGCAAGTATTTAGAATTTCTTGAAAATAAACTTGATCAATTACTGTATAATGCCGATTTAGAGCTACAAAGAAGAATATGTCAGAATGTAATGGTGCTTCTGATATAGTTGACAAATGCGAACCTTTTTGAACCGCACCTACCCTAAACGATAGATTGGATACAGACTTTATCTCTTATCTACTGAATTTTTCAAGACACTTGTATATTATACAGAATGCCAAACTGTTACAAAATTGTGTAGCCGAGAGTTCTTTAACAGAAACAAAAAATCATCTGTTTGCTACGTAAAACCTTAATAAGTTTTATTCTTCGGTGTAGAGTGTACATGCGTTATGGAGTTACATTCGAACATTTGTTGTGAACACCAAATAATAAACTTACACAGCATAGTTTATTTTCAAGTGGTACGTCTTTAATACCATAAAATTGTAAATATTTTCTCATCTTCCCTCAAAAATAATTGGAACTATTCTGTTGTTGTCACTTGTTCGTCTCTTGTAGTTTTTTACTACTTCATTAAAGAATATGTTTTTCAATATTAAACCTTTTAGCTATACTACAGATTCTTTTTGTTTTTAATTTGGGGAATTTGTACTTATGATTTTACCATGTTGTAAGATGTAAAAATTTATTCAATTCAATAATTTAAAATTAATCTAATTTTGATTTTAATGAAACAGATTTTTTGCATTGTGACATACGCAATTTTTTTTATTTTTAGGAGGCACTGATGGATATGTTAGACTATGGCAGTTTCCGTCTTTAAAACCATTGCACACGTTAAAAGCTCACAAACAAGAGATTGATGATTTAGATTTTAGTCCGTTTGATAACTTGTTGATTAGCATTGCAAAAGACGGTTTGGCAGTTCTGTGGAATCTTATCGATGGGAAGGAGATTAGAAAATTTACTTGGCCACAACCCGATGGATCCAAATATCTATATAAGCGATGTCGGTAATGTATTTATTAATTATGAAATATAGTTGTATAGAAATTGAGTAGGTTTGGCATTATAGAAGGCAATGACAAGAGAAACGCTTTATATATGTTAGCTAATCCTACAGGACGAGCTGGTAAGCAAAAAGCATACTTGCAGAAATGGATGCCAAATGAAGGTTCTTTATGCCAGGTCGTACCTATTGATGAAAGTCTTTCAGCATTAGCTGTCAGAGATGATGGACGTTTTGTTGCTATTGGAACAATGTTTAGCGGTTCTGTATCGATTTACATTGCATTTAGTTTCCAGGTATTTTCAGAATCATCTTTTTTTCATAATTTTCTTGAAACTATACTTATCATTTTTATGATACAATTGTATAGGCTCAAAATTAAAAATATTGGAAAAATAATAAGCTAAGAAAATTGGATGTGATTTTTAAGTATGTGTTGCGTCTATTAGATTTAAACAGTGATACTCAAGTCTATTATTATTAAATGCCTCATTCGCATTACATACATGATGATGTCAACATTTACATTATGTGACAGTCACTTTAAAGGAAGTAGATGGTCATACAAATTATGGTATAGATTCAAATAAACTTCCGTACCATTCTGCTTTAGTGCAAGTTATAGCCACCTAATGACGGTTTATTTATACTATTGCCAGGATACAGAAGTTCATTCGAGCTCATATCAGATTTGCTTTGATTTTTTATTAGGGTTAAAAACTACTTCATTTTGAGGGGATAAAAAAACAGAAACCAGGTCAATGAATGTTTGTTTTTCCCATTAGCACAATTTGAATTAAACATTGTTTTCTTGAAAACAGATTGGAATATCAAAGAGAGACAAGAATACATTTTGTTAAGTAAAAAGGGCTGCTCTTTCAGATTTTGAAATTGGTTGTATGCTAGATGCAGAGGGTAAAAAGTTATGGCTACTTAATAAAATAAAGTTGAAGATGTTCTAGATTACTAGAATGGGTAGAATGGCTTGCGTATTTCAGTGAGCTAAAAAGCCGACCTATTGGTCTAACCAAATTAGTGGAGTGCCTGAAAGAGGGCAGCAGCTCTTTCAGTGCTTTGAGTGGCAGAGACCATAGGACATTGTAAGACACACTACCGCGATGTGGATGGCAACGAGAAACCACCACATTACCTCCCAAGTACACAGCGTAATTAAATTGTTATTTAAGATGATGGCATCTTTTGACGTAAAGGATTCCGGAGTTAAAAGAGTCCCCCATTCGGATCTTCGGGAGGGGACTACTTAGGAGGATGCGTTCGTAAAGTTCAAAAGAAGAGTCAGGAACATTTTGCGAGTCGGAGTGTAGAGTGTCAGAAGTATGAACCAAGTAGGCAATTTAGAGAACTTGAAAATTTCTTACGCGCCACGGTGGTTATATTTACCAAGTTTGATAAATACAACACCGGAAGCGAGGTGTAATAGACACTATCAACAGTTGGCAGCACTAATTCTTATACAGATTTGGGACGCGGTCAACTACTAATGATGTCATCAATATTACGCAATACTACGTAAATTTACTCAATTTTTAACACAAAGAATAAGGCACACAAAATAAGTAAAGGATTACTTACATCAGAAATCCTGCCTGCGCTCGAAATTGCGCTCGGGTAGGCCTCTAGCCAAGTCCAGTCGGGGCTCCTTCCGGAGGAATTAGAGATGATACGTCGACGCTCTCAAATGCGTACGAATCAGCTCCAGCTAGCTAAGGTAGTCATGAGTCTTCATCCTCGGGCGTGGAGATCGGTGCGCCTAGATGGCGGCAGAAGTCTTACCTATGTAGGGATTGGACAGGAAAATAAGGTATGAGGCAGACAAACAAAAGATAATTAGGCAGGGAACTACATAGGTAACCCTAACGATACGTTACCAGAGACAAAAACCAGTACTTCACTCGACGATACCCGGTAAAAAGCCACGTTATCGCGTCACGGAAACACTTCTCCCCACCCTTGTCTAGTATTCCTATACCCCTCTAGGGATAAGCACACTGCGCAAGCTCACTACTCTGACGTACGGAAGTACCGCCTAGTCTATTTAAAAGATTCCCGCGCACCGCGTATTTGAAAATATGCCGCGAAACTTCCGTACACCAAAAACTAACCTAAAACAATGTTTAAGTGGCAATGGTACGTAACAAATTGAAATGGATAGGTTAATGTTAGATATAGTAGGAATTAGCAAAATTTCGCCTGCCAGTGGCGGGGTTTTTTGGAGCGGAGACTTTAGATAATTTGTACAGGATCAGAGTAGGGAAATTCAAATGTGGGGATACTTATGCGATAAAAGATAAAACGGGTAAATACAGTAATAATACAAGTTTACATACCCACCTCTAGCTGCAGTGAGGAACAGGTAGAAGCGATCTACAAAGATATCGAGAGATACTAAGATGCATAAAAGGACATGTAAATTTAATAATTACTGGGATTTTAATGCATTGGTAGATGGGAGTAGGGTGTAGGTTTATTTGGTTTAGGCACGAGAAAGGACAGGGGAAATAGGCTGGTAGAATTTTGTGACAAAAACAATTTAAGCATCACAAACACATTATTTCATCATCATGCTAGAGCTGATACACATGGAAGATGCCAAGGAAGATATCAAATAGATTACATCTTGTTAGACAACAGTTTATGAATCAAGTGAAAGACTGTAGAAGCTACCTAGAAGCAGGTATAGACACTGACCACAACATTGTAATTATGAAGACTGCTCTCAAATTTAAAAATTTGAAAAGAGGAAATGGAAAAAGGTACTTTGTAGCAGATTTTTTCTAGCCTCACGTTGGTGGGCTAATGAATCTGTTCGAATTTTAATATTTCCAACTCGGTCAGGTAGCAGATATAACAACAGTTCGGAATTTAAAGGGACTGGTATTTTTTTTAGTGTGTGAGTTGGAACTATAAAAACTAGCTGTTCCGGCGGCTAGCGTGGTTATTATCTCATGGGTGATCATGAGGAAGGACACGCTTGAAGTATTCCTCGTGACACGGAATACTAAATAAAGTGAAGTTGGACACCACTGTATTTAGCAAGTATTAAAAAGAGTTAGGGTAGATACAGAAACCTATTGGAGTGGATCATTCAAAACTTTTAATTCACTCTTCTTAGAAAATTAAACCTGTTAGAATTGGTAAATATCTATTGTATAACAAATAACTTTTATCCATTATAATAGAGCAATTCAAAGGCTTAGTAATGTTGAAAACAATTATTATTTAATGAAGATTTTGTTTCTTAAGACTTAAACGAGCATCAGATCTGGTAATCATGTACATGCTGTAATTTAACTTATTTTACAATGGTTATTGGTGAACATTCTAAGTGTATACAACTTGAAGCAATTAGTATTTTCTGGGAATCATATACTTTAAGTACAAAATTTTAATTAATTAGCACAAGATTATGATGAATAACAGTGAGGTGCTGAGTCTTACAGACTGGAACTTTTTACGGCTTGGGACATGGCCATAGTGGAAAACGGGGTTTCAAAAACAGTCAATAGGCCCTTTTGGGTTACTCATGCTTAACCATTAGTTGTTGGCCGCGGCCATTAGGCTGGTTAGACACAGGTTGCAGTTGGATTGTCACAAGGTGTCAGCCCCAGGCTAATATGGTATGGCATGGATCTGCTTTAAGATTGCGAACTAGTTGGTCAGCTAGAGGTTACCCGGAGACGGACAAGTGGTTTCCACTCCTACGTCATGTTGTCTGGCTGTTTCATTATCATGGTTGTTAACGCTACAGGGAGTTTGCGCTATAATAAAAATCAATTACGGAACTTAAAGTTACTGGACATCAAGTCTCACCATCAACGACTTTTCAACTCACGTGCCTCGAAAATGTTGTGGAAGTGAGCAGATTTAGAAAATACTTGCTAGAACAGTTCAAGAGGGGAAGTCTTTTCAGAACAAAATTTTTAATGCGTACGTGCTGTGTATATGAAACAAGTTGCAAACCATGAGGTATTTCTTGAGCAATCAGGTGTTTACAAGGACTTTTGGAAGATTAAATTGTTATTTGTGACTGCGAACCAAGTTTCATACCTGCTGGATTGTTTTTTTTTTCAAGATTGTGGTACGAAATGTTGAACTTAACCTTGTAATTGAATCAAATTAGAAAATAACGACGAGCCTGTTGCTTTCCACATGGGACCAAGATCTTATTAAAAATTGAGGATCGACCAAATCCTGTAAACAAATGGTCTGGATAGATTTTTCCATTTTTTTTCTCTTCGTTCATTTCTGTAGGTTTCTAATTTGTTTCAACCAGCGCTTTTTTCCTTTCAACAAAAAATTGTTACATATTTGATTTCGATAAAGTAAAAGATAATAATATCTACGAAAGATTTGAAAAAAGTCAAATAAAGTGCCGAAGCCATGTGGAAAATTTCGGATTTTAGGAAAGTAGAATCAGAATGGAATAACACTAACTTCAACTTAGTCATGACAAGACAGAGATATTCTAGGGTATACACAAAAAGAAGATAAATAACAAAGAATATCCCGAATTTAATAGAAGAAAGACGAAAATACAAAAACAGACCAGACAAAGCAGGAAAACAGAGATACAAAGCCATGACTTGGGAAATTATTTGCAAATACAAAAAAGCTAAAGAATAATGGATTGATGAAAACTGTAAAGATGGAAGTAGGAAAGACACACGAAGCATACCAACTAATTAGAAGGAATTTTAGGGATATAAAACCATATAACAAAATATAAGCGATGTGGAAGGAGACATCGTCATAGAAAATGTAGAGAAGTGGTTAGATGGCAAGAATATATAAGGAATTTATATGCAGGACAAAAACTAACAGCACTAGAACATGAGTCAGACATTGAAAAGGATGACTTGGGATATCTTATACTCAGAGGTGAGTTTGAATTAGCAATAAAGGGTCTGAAAAATTGCAAAGCACCAAGTATAGATAAGGTGTATGCAGAAACTCTAAGCCACTGAACAGGCAGTAGCAGCATATCTTCCAACTTGAACGCTATATGTACGAAACAGGTAAGATATCCAAAGATTTCAAACGAAACATCATAGTCACTAAACCAATAAAGAATGGCACAGATACATGTGAAAATTTTTGAACGTAAAGTTTGATAGTTTACGTGTCGAAAATATTAACTAGAATTGTACAAAGACGGATGGAAAGACGGGCTGAAGAAATACTAGGAGAAGGTTACTTTGGGTTTAGACGAAACAGGGGAACATGACAGGCTATTTTAGCTCTGAGGGTGATTATGGAGAAGACAATAGAAAAAAGAGAAAGCGTGTATATAGGGTTTATAAACCTGGAAAAATATTTGACAATGTAAAATGGAAGAAAATGTTTGAAATACTCAAAATGATTGGAATGAGTTACAGGGATGGAAGGATAGTGCATAGCTTATACAAAGAGCAAACAAGGGTAATAGAATTAGAGCAGAAATGTATAGAAGTTATTATAACCCCAGCGGTACGGTACGCGAGCCACTACAGTCAGTTGGTAGCAATGATAAATAATTGCAAAAATGATGCGCAACGTATAATTATTTAAAATTACTACATCACATAAAAAACGAGAAAAGTACTTACGTAAACTGTAGGACTTCTCACAGCATTACTCCATTATGGCGGCAGCTGGGCTTCGCTGAGCAGTTCGGGCGTGGCTGTTCGTTGGGCACCCGGTTGAATCCAAATTCAAATTTGTCTTCTTCTTTTCTGTAGCGGAACCCAGGAATACAGGTAAGGATGAACGATAATCAGATATAAGGCAGGAAACCTACATATCAAAAAAAGAAGACACGATAAGACACAGAGATAACTACATTTGTCCACGTCTGGCTCACTCGTCCCGACGTGTCCAGAAATCACCACCCTTCTTCCACACTCCGCGTCTGCGTAATCCTTTGCGCAAACGCACTGCCAGAGGTGACGGAAATACATGCACGTCTTTTTAAATTATTGGCGCGAAATCCTTACAAATTAAAACTAAATTTGGAAATGTTTACGGCCGATTTTTCGGCACGTAACAAAGTATATATTAGGAAAGGGGTGAGACAGGGATGTGCCTATCTCTGTTAATCTATACCTTGTACATCAAATGCAGGAAGACATTTGGAATTATTATGCAGGAACAAAAAATTATATGCATAGATTTGCAGATGATATAGTGGTATTAGCATCTAGCAGGGAAGAAGTAGAAGCAGTTCTAAATGAAATGGTAACAGTTCAAATGGAGGGATATGATATTGAAATTAACAAAAATAAAACTAAAATATTAGTATGTAAAGGAAGGCAAAATAAATAAAAAACTAGAATACAAATAGGAAATGATAACTTACAAGAAGTTACAAATTTCTACTACTGAGGAATCTTAATAACGCAAAATGGGAAAATCACAAAAGATATAACAAATAGATTAGCACAAAGACGTGCTGTATTTAACAAGAAACTACTATGTTCAAAGACAACAAACTTAGAAACAAAGAAAATGTGTGGAGTACAGCACTATGGCTATGAAATAGGGACAGTAGGGGAAGCAAACAGGAAAAAGGTAGAAACCTTTTACAATGTGGTGCTTCAGATGTACGCTGATGATATGCACAGACAAAGTTAGTAACAAAGAAGTTCTAGAAATAGCAGGGGAAGAAAAATATGTGGAAAAAAAAGTAGGAGATATAGAAGAACAGGATACGTTCTAAGAAATTTGGGGAACAGTGCGGGATATATTAAAGGTAGAGATAAGAGAAAAGGTAGACCTATATCAGATGCACTCAGATAGTGAAAGATGCAGACTGGAAATTTCAGGGAAATGTGTAGGTTGGCTCAGAATGGGAAACACTGGAAGTATGCGTCTAAGCAGTTCCAAGACTGAAGACCTCTTGATGATGAGTCTTTTTCTGTGTACCCAAAAACATACAGATGTTAATTTGTTGATAACCCCCAAATTTTCTGAATAATGCCAAAAACTTTAAATAAAATTATAACCTTCAAAACCTTGTACTTCTTAATCATCAACATTTATACAAGAAAAGTTTGGCTCAATGATCATTATTTGATGCACAGTATTTCCAGTTAACTGTTGTCCCATTGTTAATGAAATACCCTGTTATACCGTGTAATAATTTGAAAACTGGCGGTCAGAAATACCTTCCAAGACTAATAATACTGTCAGGAACATTTCAAATACATATCCGGGAATTTGGGAGGAACCAAAATAATGTACTTTTTGGCTTGATTTGTGAAGTAGGAATGGACACTATACAATTTTTACAAGTATATACAGTTCGTTTGTGCAGCATACTGCCAAAAATTCAGTGTTTGTGCTCAAAAGTTGCACAAGCTATTCGTGATTTAAGGTGGCTAATCCAACTTCGCAGGAAGTTGGAATGACCACCATGAAACATTGATATTTTTTCAACTTTCTTTATTGCGTTCGTTTGTGCTCTGTTTGGGCCACGCAGTGCCAAAAATTCAGCGTTTGTGCTCAAAAACTGTGCAAGTTATTCGTGATTTAAAGTGGTCAATCCAACTTTGCAGGAAGTTGGAATTAAGCCGCAGTACGTTTATGGTATTCAAAATGAAAAACAAAAACCCAATTTAATATTTAAAAGAATGAAAACTCTTTCAAAAGGAATGTTAACCGATGTCATTAATGATGCTGTGTACGAAAAGATAAAAAGTCCATGCACATGAATTTACATGGATTTACTATGCAGCTAAATGATTTGTAAGTAATGCCCATATGTTCTCGATAGGGTTTAATTTTGGATGATATGGAGGTAAATGCAATACTACATGTTCGGGATTGATTAATTTCATTACTCAAATTCAACTATTTTTTTTTTTGAATTTTATAAATTACAATTTATTTCATTCCTATATACCTATATTTTTCGTGTTTATAAAATTGTTGTGTTGGGACGTTATCACTCCCACCAACATATTTTGTCAAAAACAAGTGCATCTTATCACTTGTTATTTCGGTGTACAACATGGTGGACATAAAATGTGCTGCCTTGTAAAACTTCAGGAAATGCTGCCATCAATTTTCAATCTATGTGGTGACTAATGGCAGAAAGTCGCTTGTGTTGAAAGTGAAACAGTTCCTTCAGGTGAGTGTATTTTCGTTTTAACTACACCAATTTCGTGATATTAGGTTAAACATTTTGTACTCACATTTCATGCGGTTTTTCAAACAATTTCTAAAGTTATTAATTAACATTTTGTTCCTTCGATCCAAATTTTGAATTAGTTCTTAAAATATACAGTTCACAGTTCATTAAAATTGACGCGTTTTTTCAGGTGATAAAATTTTTATGCTTTGCACGTGTTTGAAAATCGGTTTAAACCTAAACATTAAACTCTCCAAATAGCTTATTTTTATTATTAATTGTGAATACTTTGGGTAATTTGAACAAATTAATACTATTTATTGATAAGATTACACATGGTTTACAGTGTTTACACTTTTAACAGAGGGGTATAAATTTGACATTTTCATATTTCCTCATGGTGAGCGGTGCAGTGTTGCCAACTCTATAGGTGCGGTGTTGCCAGATTGTGGTATTCTTTCAAAGAGTATAGGAATTTCTTGCTAAAAGGTGATTGGTTGTTTAAGAGACCAATGGGAAAGTATAAATTAATATTTATATATAGTTTTTGATTTAATTGCTATTTAAAGAATTTATGGGACATTTTATGAATAATTCGTGATTTTCTTGTTTGTGTATTTGCATTGTGCACATACAATTTTCATTAGAGTGTTTTGTGTTTACGATGGTGAAAATGGAAATTGAAAAATTAGCAAATAAACGCAAGGTGTTACTTTACAAGGTTCGAGGTTTGTTAAAAATTGCGCAAGTAGCTCAACAAGATCCTGTTTCGAAGTTAAAGGATTTTGAGGTTCGTTTTGAAGATTTGTCTTTATTAGTTAGTCAATTTGAAGAGGTTCATTTTGAAATTGTATCTCAAGTGGAAGATAAGGATATTGAAGAACAGGAAGCTATTCAAACAGAATTTGATGATTGTCAATATTCTATAAAAGTGATTTATAGGGATTTGACTCTACAGAGACTTGTAGATGTTCCATCTAGTGCTAAAGGTTCACGTGCAAGTTCAAATCATTCTCATCCAAATTGTGAAAATGCTAATTTGCACAAAAGTGGTGTTAATGCAAGTTGTAATAAAATTAAATTACCGAAAATTGTGATTCCAAAATTTGATGGCAATTTCAAAGACTGGCCTACATTCGATGCTTTGTTTCGTACTTTAATTCATGAAAATAATAGTCTTTCAGATATAGAGAAGTACCAGTATATGGTGTCCTCTTTATCTAAAGAAGCCCTTGCGATGGTTCAGGGACTCCCTTTGACTTCAGATAATTATAAAATTTCTTTTCAACAATTGGTGGACAGGTATCAGAACAAACGTTTTCTGCTTACTAGTTATTGGCAGTCTATATATAATGCTCCAAAAGCTAATATGGATTCTGCAACTTCTTTGCGTTCATTGCTATCAATTTTCTCGGAAAATTCATTGGCACTTGAGCAATTTAATTATGATATGTGGAATTTTACTCGATTAAATCTGTTGTTACAAAAATTAGATAGTGTTACTAGAAAGCGTTTTGAAGTTGAACTTCATGATGTGGAGCTACCAACGTATGAAGATTTATATGCCTTTTTGTTAAAACATTGTAAGGCATTAGAGACTAATTTAGTGATTACAGGACAGCCTACATCATCTCTTAAATCAAAACCAGAACAAAAACAATCAGTGAAATGTGGTCAAAATGCAAATCGTGCTAATCGATCTTTTACATTTGTGACCAGTGCAAAGAATTCTAATAGCAATACTTTGTACAATTTTAAGTGTGTGTGTTGTAAAGAAGATCATTCACTTCTAAAGTGTGATCGCTTCTTGCAATTAGAATCTTTTGATCGCCACAAATTGGCGAAGGATTCTAATCTGTGTTTCAATTGCTTAACTGGTGGACATGCTTTGGCGAAGTGTTTATCAAAGTTTCGATGTCGTATATGTAAACAGCGACATCATACATACTTACATTTTACAAAACCGGAATCTTCCCATCCTAGCAGTTCTACTGATAAGGAAGTTTCTCAACAATCTAGTGCATCTGAACAATTGTCGGTTCTAACCAATACAGTGTTCAAACATTCCGTGGTCTTATTGTCCACAGTTCTTTTGCATATTCGTGATAGTGCCGGAATTTTCAAACTTGTAGAGCGTTACTGGATAATGGAAGTCAAGCAAGTTTTATGACTCGAACATGTGTGAAAAGATTAGGTCTAAAAGCAGTTCCATCCTCAATAGATGTTCATGGTCTAAATACAATGATTATGTCTAGTTGTGGTGTGGCTTCATGTTTTATAAAACCTATACAAAATTCTAATATTCAATTTGAAATTGACGTGATTATTGTGCCTTCAATCGCTAATTCCGCACCGTCTGCCCCAGTTTCAAACGTTGGGATCATCTTAAGGATTTATCTTTGGCCGATCCTTATTATGGTCGCCCCCGTGAAGTAGATTTGTTATTAGGAGCAGATAGTTATTCTTCTGTGTTGCTACCTGGTTTACGGCATGGACATGTTGGTGAACCTACTGCAGTGAATACAGTTTTTGGTTGGGTAATTGGTGGAAAAACTGGTTGCTCTTCTGATGCAAAAGTGAAATCATTGTGTACAACTGTGAGTGTTCCATTGGATACAGTTTTTCGACAATTCTGGGAAACCGAACAAGTTCCAGAAACAGTGTTACTTTCTCCCAAAGATAGTCAATGTGAGGCTATTTTCAAAGAAACTTATAAACGTAATAAAGAAGGTAGATTTGTTTTGCATTTACCTTTTCGTGAAACAAGTGTGGAATTAGGTGATTCCTATTCTATGGCGCTAAGACATTTCGAATTCTTAGAAAGACGTTTAGCTAGAGATTGTGATCTTGCGGATAACTATAAAGCCTTTATGAAAGATTATCTAGATTCAGGTCATATGTCGTTAGTGACTAAATTTAGTGGTGAACCATTGACAGGGTTTTACATTCCTCATCATTGTGTCATCAAACCTGATAGTGCTACATCAAAGTTGAGAGTCGTTGTTACGTCATCATCGAACATTTATTGGAATTGGTGACAATAAATACTTAGTGCGGGTATCCTATAGTTTTTAGTGAAACATTATATACCGACAGTGGAAGTGCGTTGAAGAACACAGTTGCATTCGAACCCTTGCAGAAGACGGTTGTGTGAGAGCTTTCGAAAGCGACACCATCACCCGGACGTGCGTGTTTTTGGTTGTCCGCGAAGCTTTTGTGTGTGAACGTTTATTGCCCACAGCGGCACAGGCCTTAAGGTATTTATACCCTTCCTTAAGTAGTTGTTGTAGTTGTTTTTAGTTATTACATAACCGCTCCACTGCTATCGGTATTGCTACAAAAGCAATTGGTCCTTCCCTATAATTAGCATATCTATATCACCTCATTCACCCCCAACATTCCATTGGTCCTAATTCGATCCGAATTAACTAGTCCTATGTTAATACGCATGTCCTAAATTAAATACACTTTTGCATTTCAGCGAGCTTTTTAATTAATTAATGATTTAGCTTAAATTTGTGTTCAAACCCCATATTTAGCGGGTTAAAATATGTATAATATTAGCTACATACTTTCGTTAAATTAAATACAAATACTTTAGCATCAAATTTGTTAGTTTTCAGTCTTAAATTTATTTTAGCGGTATAAAACACACAGCAAGGTAAAGGGATTTGCTTTGTGTAAAAGCCATTGCACGTTTTTAGTATCACATGCAACCCTTTTCAGTCAGTTTGCAGTAAAATATTTAACACATTTGCAGGGTAATAAAGTTTTAAAGCTGAACCCATCTTGCAAATATGTTAAGCCACATGGTTAAACGTTCCTGTGATCTTTGATGGTAAAAGCCGCCCGAGTTTTTAAGCTGTAAATCTTATCTTTAGGCTTTGTTTGACAAACCGGTAGGTGTTCGGCGTATCGCTTAAGACCACATTGATATGTGATATTCATGATCCGTAGAGCTAAGATTAAATATTATGAAAAGAAAATAGATGAAAATAAAGGTAACCCAGTAAAAATGTGGAAGACTTTAAAACTTGTATTAAAAACCGAACGTATTCAAAATAGTAAGCACATTATATTTGAGAATACACTAGAAACTAATGACAAAACTATTGCTGAAAACTTCAATACTTACTTCATAAATAGTATAACAGAAATTACATCATCAATTGGTATTGAAAAGTTTGAGTTTCACGATCCAATACGTACAAGCCGAAGGAATTAAGTACTTTTAATTATTAAAAATACATGAACTAAAAGAATTGGTATATAAGCAAGCAAATAAAAGCAGCCCGGATGGTGTAAACAGTAGAGTTCTTAAAGAACTTTTGATATTATTGGTTATCCGCTACTAAACATAATAAATATGTCTCTTATGCATGGTATTGTGCCCAAGGACTTAAAGATATCAACAATTACACCAATTCAAAAAGTAGTATCAACAAAGAAATGCGAAGAGTACAGGCCTATAAATATGTTGGCCACAATTGAAAAGGTATTAGAAACAGTAATATATAAGCAACTGAAGCAATTCTTGGATGAGACTAATATATTAACCACCTATCAGTCTGGTTTTCGAACGAAACACTCGTGTGAAACAGCGATTCAGCTAATTATAAATGACTGGAAAGAATCAATGGATAAAGGAAAGGCAGTGTGTGCAGTCTTTATAGATTACAAAAGAGCATTTGATACTATAAGTAGAAATATTCTCATTAAAAAATTGGAAAAATATGGGGTTAAAGACAATGCGTTAGAGTGGTTTAAAGACTACCTACAAAACAGAGAGCAAGAAACGAGATGGCAACGGAAACATCTAATAAATCAGAAATTGAGTGGGTGTTCCACAAGGAAGTATTTTGGGACCATTGCTTTTATAATTTACATAAACGATATAGTGAATGTAGTGAAGGTAACAAAGATGCATATGTTTGCTGATGACACTTTAATATATGCTGAAGGTGCAAATGTAATAAACCTGATTCAATCTGTAAATAGTGACTTAATAAGAATTAGCAAATATTTAGTTGGAAATAAGCTGAAGATAAATGTTGATAAAACAAAATGGATGTTGTTAACGAATGATAGAAGTTATCAAATGATAAAAACAGAAAATAGGAATGTACAAATAGATGGGTCTGATATTGAACTGGTAGAGAACATTAAATACCTTGGCGTAATAATCGACCGAAAATTAACTTTTAAAATGCATCTACAGATGGTTATAAATAAAGTAAGCAAAAGGTTGGATTTCTGAGAAGAATTAGTGCAAAGTTATCAAGTTTTGCTCGAATAACTTTATATAGAGCAATAGTTTATCCACACCTAACATATTGCAGCACCATTTTATTTGTCTCAAACCAAGGTGATTTGGAAAGATTGCAAAAGATACAAAATCGTGCAATGAGATGTTTATTAAAATGTAGCAGATTTGCCAAAGTCCGTAAAATGTTAGAATGCCTTAATTTTTAAATGTTCAGGAACAAATGAAATATAATAGTATGGTTTTATATATAAAATTATAAATGGTTTGCTGCCTTCGTACTTGGTTAGCAACTTAATTAAAGTGTCAGATATACATAACTACAGCACAAGACAAGCAGACAATTACTACATATACAAGAAGAATAAAACGATAACCACAAAAAATGTATTTCATTATGGCGTTAAGATATATAATACATTACCAAAATCAGTTACAAATCAGCCTTCTCAAAGAAAATTCAAGAGTAATTTAAAAAAATATATTTTAAGTTGTAGAAATGAAAACTAATTATATTATTAACTGTATTTTAATAATTTGCTTTATAGTATAATATTTTTGTTTTATACTTTATTAACCTATATTGAGTTATGCAATAAATCTACTTACTTACTTACTTACTTACTTACATTGCAGGCCAATAGTCATAAAACGTAATTTATTGGTTTATACGCTATTTTACCCTTTTCGTGCCTTGAACAACTCATAATATTTTAATATTTCTCAGCGCACATCTGAGCGGTTACCGCGTTACAGCATTTATTGTAGGTCTTTCAGAATGGCTCCGAAGAAAATACAGGTAGCCAAGCTCGAATTGCTTAAAATACGCATTATGGAAATGTGGGAATTGGGTAACGCTATACAAAGTGACCCAACTTTAAAAACGTTGTTCCTTATTCAAACAAAGGGAGTAAATGACCTTTACTCAAATTTCAATAAAATTTTAATTGAGGTCTTAGCGTCCTCTAACGATGCAGAATTATTAAATTACAACGCTGTACGGAAGGAAGTAGATTCCGCTTATTATTGCATACTGCTGCATCTCGAAACGATGCAAGAAACGCGGGCACAAATTACGGAAAATGCTCCAAGCAGCACGGTATCAAAATTGTTACCGTTAAAGCTCCCACTTTTTAATAATGAGGTAACGGAATTCTCATCCTTTATCGATTTATTTGACAGTCTGGTCTATAATAACGCGTCGCTGTCCAATATCGAAAAGCTAAATTACCTTATCAGTTGCTGTAGCGGGGAGTCTTTGAAAATCATTAAATCGGTACCCATTTCTGGAGATAATTTTATCATTTCCTATAACGCTTTGCGTGAGCGATTTAGCAACCCGCGTTTATTGGCAACTTTGCATTGGAAAGCTATGAAAGACTTTCCACCTTTAAAATCAGAAGACCCTAAGAAACTTAGGGCACTTATTGATTGTTTTTCAGAGAACCTTGCTGTTCTAACTAACTTAAAGTTTCCCACTGAACATTGGAACTTTATTCTGGTCGATTGTCTTTAGAAAAACTCGATCCGTTCACTAGAAAACGCTTCGAACTCCAATCGGATCCGAAGCAAATACCCAATTCGATGATTTGAGATATTTTTAACTCAACAATGTGCAGCGTTGAAACCTTTTCTTCAACCGCACCTGTTTCTTATTCGACGACTGTCCATACATCTCACACATCAGTGCCTAAGAAATCCTCAGCGTTTCAATTTAAACCAAAAGTTTCTTCTAACGTAGTTTCACTGGATACACCAAGTAGCTCCAGTGACTCAAATAATTCATTTTCGCACCATTGTCCTTCTTGCAAAGGCAATCACTTAATTTACAGATGGCAATCGTTTCTAAAGAAAACTCCGACGGAACGTTTCGACATTGTCAAACGCTTACGCCTTTGTTTAAATTGCTTACGAACAGACCATGCGTCCATGCAATGCAAATCTTATAATTCCTGTCGAACTTGCGCCAAGCCGCATCATACCTTGTTACATTTTGAAGCGCAACCTGCTTCTAGCCGTTCAGCTGAACCGATCGCTACACCTATGCATAAAAATGCCAATAGGACGCAGTCAGCCTCTCCTATTCCGGCAAATGTTTTGTCTTCACAGACGAATTTAAATCCTGGGGTTACTGTCTTACTCTCCACTGCTGTTGTGGAAGTTCAAGACCGGTCTGGTAGATACAAACCGATCAGGGTACTTTTAGACCCTGGCTCTCAAGCTAGCTTTATTCGAGACGATTGCGTGAGCAAACTTTGGCTTCACGCATCGTTCTCAAGTTCCGATTTATGGACTTGGGCAGACAACTTCAACAGTCAATAGGGTGCCGTCAGCTGCACCATTCGCTCTATTTTAGACTCTGAAAATCTCTAGAAGTCACAACTTTTGTGCTTTCGTCAATATCTGGCAAATTACCTAGCGTTGAAGTTCCTAATAATTGGGAACACTTATGCAGCCTGCACTTTGCAGACCCGACCTGGAACTCTCCAGGAACCATTGACATGCTCCTTGGAGCAGATGTTTATCCGTTCATCATCAATGGCGGTGTTATACATGGCAATTTTCTTCAGCCTGCCGCCATAAATACAATTTTTGGTTGGACTATTATTGGTCCCACAAAAAGCTTGCAGTCTGATACTGTCCAAGCATTTTTTACTTCTGTAGAAGATCCTATCGACCAGACCCTAAGGCGGTTTTGGGAGATAGAAGAGTTGCCATCCAAGCCTTATACTTCTCCAGAAGAAGAAAAGGCAGATTTGATTTTTGAAAACACGTTTTCTCGTGACCCTAGCGGTCGTTTTATTGTTGCGTTACCGTTCAACGATACTTTGCCCATTTTTGATAATTCCTTTGACATGGCTAAAAAAAGACTATTTTCGTTAGAGCGCAAATTGCATGCTCAACCGGAGCTACGTGCACAGTACAACAATTTCATGCAGGGCTATCTTGATGCGGGTCATATGGCATTACTCGATTCTCCGCCCGTTGGGAACGATAATTATTTTTTACCCCATCACCCTGTGTTTAAAGAGGAAGATCATACTTCTAAAATTCGTGTGGTTTTTGACGCCTCTGCAAAGGCTAAAAACAACGTGTCACTTAATGACACTCAATTGGCTGGACCTAGTCTCCAAAACGACATTTCGTCAATCTTACTGAAATTTCGTACTCATCGTTTCGTTTTTACTTGTGATGTTCGCCAAATGTATCGACAAATTTTGGTTACCGAAGAACATCGTAAGTTTCAATTAATTGGATGGCGGTTCTCCGCAGAAGAACCCATTCAGACTTATCAGCTTAATACAGTGACCTACGGTATTAAGTCATCGCCTTATTTAGCATTAAAAACTTTTCAGCAATTAGCCATTGACGAAGGCAAAAGGTTTCCGTTAGCCGCTGAGGCTATACGGTCAAATCTATATATTGACGATTTCGTCGCCGGCGGAGATTCTATACAATCGGCCCGAGAAATCAGAGATCAACTTATCTGACTTTTACATTTGGCTGGTTTTGAACTTCGAAAATGGAGTTCTAATTCAGCTTCTATTTTGGAAGGCATTCCGTCAGATTTTTGCCAATATACTTCTCTCGAATTCGATTCTGACGAATCAATAAAAATATTAGGTCTTCAATGGTCACCTACAGAAGATATTTTCTCATTTTGGGTTAAACCATTAAACCCAATATGTACAAAGCGCAACATACCTTCACAAGTTGCCAGAATATATGATCCATTAGGGTTTTTAGCCCCACTAACACTTTTTGCAAAACGCCTAATCCAGCATCTGTGGATGTTAGGTTTAAATTGGGATGACATCCCACCAGCAGACATTTCGTCTCAATGGCAGCAGTATCAAGAAGAATTGCCGTTATTATCGTCATTAAAGTTACCACGTTGTTTACCCCCTTCGGATCCTTTTACTTGTCATTTGCATGGGTTTTGCGATGCTAGCGAGGTAGGGTATGCAGCGGTAGTGTATTTCAGTTCATAAATCAAACTACTGGAGAAATAACTGTACAATTTGTAACCGCTAAAACAAAAGTAGCTCCAATTAAGCGCAATTCAATTCCACGTTTGGAATTATGTGCCGCCGTTTTATTAACCGATTTACTTTCTTTTACCATTCGGTCTTATCAAGGCTTGATTGAAATCTCCGATGTTTCAGCGTGGAGTGATTCTACGGTCGCTCTCACTTGGATACGTTCTCCACCTTTTCGTTGGAAAACTTTTGTGGCAAACCGTGTTAGCCACATTCAAGAAATCATTGCACCTAGCCGATGGTTTTATATTAAATCTTCGCATAATCCGGCTGATCCTGCATCTCGGGGATTAATGCCAAGCGCGGTTATTTCATGTTCGCTATGGTGGGCGGGGCCTGAATGGCTTCACTACACTAGGGACTCGTGGCCGCCTCAACCAACATTGTCAACCTCAATTGCTGAGGTAACTACGGAAAAGAAGATCCTAACATTTGTCGCTCAAACAGATCCAAACGTCATTGACATTTTACTAAGTTGCTTTTCATCGTTATATAAAATCCAAGGCATCGTGGCTTACATTTATAGATTTTCTAAACCCATGGCTCAACGTCATACGGGTCCCTTAACAGACATTGAATTACACAATGCTCTCATGATGATCGTTCGGCATGTACAAAATGTTACATTTTCGAAGGAAATAGCTTCGATCAAGGCAAACCGTAAATTACCTAAAAGCTTGCGAAAACTTTCTCCATTTGTTGATCCACAAAATATCTTAAGAGTAGGTGGGCGCTTGACACATTCTTCGCTTTCCTATTTCGAAAAGTTTCCTGCGTTATTGCCTCAGCGGCACCGATTAACCGAACTTATCATTCGGTCAACTCATGAAAGGTATTGCCATCCCGGTGTTAATACCACAGCGTATCTTATCCAACAGAATTTCGGGATCCTTTCTATTAAAAATTCAATCAGAAATTATTTATCATCATGTCATAGATGTTTTCGTACCAAACCGGTCCTGGTAACTCCTCCTATGGGAGACCTACCGGCAGCACGTATTACCCAAATCAAACCGTTCAGTATTGTTGGTGTTGATTTTGCTGGCCCTCTTTTAATAAAGGCTAACCGCCTGCGAGGCTCTAAAACTCTTAAGGCTTATATTTGTATTTTTGTTTGTTTTGCCACTAAGGCAGCACATATTGAACTTGTGTCGGATTTGTCGGCAGACGCGTTTCTTGCCGCTTTGCGACGATTTATAGCATGTCGAGGACGCTGTTCTCGAATATTTAGTGATTGCGGTACTAATTTTGTAGGTGCCTATCGTCAGCTTATGAGTTATCTGCATAGTGCAGTAACCTCAGAAAAGATAAAGTGGTCGTTTAATCCACCTAGCGCCCCTCACTTCGGTGGCTTGTTGGAAAGCGGTGTTAAGTCAGTAAAGACACACCTAGCTCGCGTAATCGGCGAACAAAAACTTACCTTTGAGGAACTTTACACAGTTCTCACTCAAATTGAATCTGTTCTAAATTCAAGGCCACTCTGCGCTTTGAGTTCGGATCCAAATGACTTGCGTTGCCTAACACCAGGTCATTTCCTTACTATGGAGCCTTTTTTGCACCACCAGATGAGGACCATTCAACCAACGTTTTACCATTAAAGAGCAGGTGGAAACTCCTGCAAAAACTCCATCAAGATTTTTGGGCTCGCTGGAGCCATGAGTACTTACATACTCTGAATCAGAAAGTTAAATGGCACTCTAAGGTAGGTGTCCGACAAGTTGAAAAGGACTCTATTGTTCTCATCAAGGACCACCAGCTTTCTCCACTTCAATGGTAGTTTGGTCGTATTATTAATACTTTTCCCGGTGCGGACGGTATTATACGTGTCGCGGAGATCAAAACTGCACATGGCACATTAAAACGACCTTTGGTCAAACTAGCGCCGCTACCGGTATTTTAATTTTATTTTATGTTTAGATGTATATACACATTTCTTACATGTATAGTAGTATATTATTTTTACATATTTGCTTATTTACATATATATTTTTATTTTTGCATAGTTGGTAATATCGCTCGCTGTAGTGTACCACCCTATCTTTCGTTACCTGTTTTCCTAGCAAGGTCAAATCCCATGTGATTTCCTTCACCCAACCTACTTCCCTCCTTTTCAAAATTCTATGAATTTGGTGGGCGGTATGTTACGTCATCATCGAACAATTCGGTATTTTGTGACAATAAATACCGTCAGTGCGTGCATCCTACAGTTGTCAGTGAAACATTATATACCGGCAGTGAGTGCGTGAAGTGACAGTCGTATTCGAATCCTTGCAGAAGCCGGTTGTATTAGAGCTTTTGAAAGCGAGACCGACACCGATTCATGCGTGTTACTGGTTCTCCGTCGAAAGCTTTTGTGCGTGAATGTTTATTGCCCCCAGCGGCACAGGATAAAAGGTATTTATACCCTTTATTAAGTAGTTTGGTGTAGTTGTAGTTATTACATAACCGCTCCACTGCTATCGGTATTGCTACAAAAGCAATTGGTCCTTCCCTATAATTAGCATATCTATATCACCTCATTCACCCCCAACATTCCAGTCGTGTTTGATGCTTCTGCGAAATCTTCAAATGGTACATCCTTAAATGATATATTATTAGTCGGTCCTAAGTTACAGAGAGATTTAACAGGTATTCTTTTGAACTTTAGGTTACATCAATTTGTTCTGACCGCAGACATAAAACAAATGTATCGTTAAATTGAAATATGTGAACAACATCGTGCTTTTCAGCGCATTCTGTGGAGATTTTCTAAAAATGATTCTATTGGAGAATACCAATTGAATACTGTAACCTACGGTGTTTCTTCGTCGCCCTTTTTAGCAATTCGTGTTCTTTTGCAACTTGCTGAAGATAATTGGAGAAATTATCCTTTAGCTGCTAAGGTGCTTATGTCTGACACCTACATCGATGATGTAGTGACTGGATGTAATTCTATAGATAGTGCTTTAAACTTACAACAACAACTTATATCTTTGTTATCCAGTGCTGGATTTATGCTCCGTAAGTGGGCTAGTAATCATTGTGAATTATTATCGTCGCTTCCTGTGGAAGATCTTCAACCGGTATGTTTTGATGATTCAGATTCATTATCAGTGAAGGTATTGGGCCTTCAGTGGGATCCTCGAACAGACTGTTTTCAATATAAGGTAGAACCTTCAGCTCAAATTTGTACCAAACGAGGTATTTTATCAGATATTGCTAGAGTGTTCGATCCGATTGGTTTATTAACTCCTGTGACTTTTCTTACTAAACATTTGATGCAACAACTTTGGAGTTTAGGTTTAGATTGGGATGATAAACCCCCTTCAGAAGTAGTTGATCGTTGGTTATCTTATAACCTACAATTACCATGTTTAGCCAATCTTACCATTCCTCGACATATTCAAATAGATAATGCACAATCGGTGCAGCTTCATGGGTTTTGTGATGCCTCTGAAGCAGGTTATGCTGCTGCCATATATATTCGTTGTGTTACACTCAAGGAAACATTTCCGTAAAATTAGTATACGCTAAATCTAAGGTTGCTCCTCTTAAGAGAATTTCTTTACCGCGTTTAGAGTTATGTGCAGCCGTGCTTTTATCCAATTTAGTGGAATACGTGTCTTGTGTTTACAAAAACCTGATTACTCCTGATCAGATATATGCATGGTCAGACTCGACAGTGGTGTTATCATGGATCAAATCGTCTCCTCATCGTTGGAAGACATTTGTCAGTAATCGCATCAGTCATATTCAGGATAAGATTGCCCTCATCAGTGGCATCATGTCAGTGGAGTGGACAATCCTGCAGATTGTGCTTCAGCGTGGACTAATGCCTTCCGATCTTGTAAATCATTCAATGTGGTGGTTCGGTCCAACTTTTCTTTACAACTCGAATGAATATTCTTCATTTGATGCACTGGAAATAGACCCAGTAGTAGAAAGTGAACAAAGAAAATTAAATTTGTTAAATGTTGTCCCCTTTGATGAGATAAATGTCTTGTTGAATAGATTTTCATCATTGCATAAAATACAAGGTGTTGTGGCTTATTGCTTACGCTTTGGTAATAATTTGCGAAGTGAAGTTCATCAAAGAAAAACAGGTTCGCTTGTTATGACTGAGTTACATAAAGCATTACTAGTGATTGTGAAAATAGTACAGCATGAAGTTTTTCTCAATGAAATAGATTGTATTGCGAAAGGGAAAGTGTGTGCAAAATCAATTCAAAAATTGGCTCCGTTTATCGATTCTGATAACCTTGTGCGTGTTGGTGGTCGTTTACGACATTCTGAATTATTATATGATGCTAAGCATCCTCTACTACTTCCTCGAGATCATAGACTCAGTGAGTTGATTGTAGAATATACACACCGTAAATATCTACATCCAGGTCCTCAAACTTTAGGTTATTTGATTTCTCAACAATTTTGGGTGTTGGGTTTAAAACGTGTTATTAATCGTGTTCTTTCAAAGTGTGTTCAGTGTTTTAAAGTCAAGCCTACTTCATTGTCTCCGTTAATGGGTGATTTACCTGCTCCTCGAATTTCTCAAATAAAACCATTTAGTCATGCTGGACTAGATTTTGCTGGTCCTCTTGCTATGACTTCAAGGCGTGGTAGAGGTGCAAAACATACCAAAGTCTACATTTGCATTTTTGTGTGTATGGCCACAAAGGCTTTACATATTGAACTGGTTTCTGAGCTTTCATCTGATGCTTTTCTTGCTGCCTTGCGGCGCTTTATAGCACGACGAGGTCGTTGTTCCGATTTGTATAGCGACCAGGGTACCAATTTTGTCGGAGCATCAAGGTTGCTCATTGCTTATGTTCAAGAGGTATCGGGATCTTTAGCCATCAACTGGCATTTTAATCCTCCCGCCTCACCCCATTTTGGTGGTATCTGGGAAGGAGGTGTTCGGTCCATCAAGACTCACTTATATAGAGTTATTGGCGATCAAGTGTTGACGTACGAAGAACTTTTAACAGTGCTTGTTCAAATTGAGGCTGTTTTAAATTCTCGTCCTTTGTACAGTCCCAGTTGTAATCCAAACGATCTATCGGTCCTTACACCTGGACATTTTCTTACTTTGGAACCGTTGACGTGTCCTCCGGATCCTGACGTTACAAATCTGAAACTTAATAGACTTTCTCGGTGGCAACTGTTGCAGAGAATGCACCAAGACTTCTGGAAGCGTTGGTCTTCAGAGTATCTCCATTCTTTACAACAGCGTGAGAAATGGATAAAATCCTCTTCCCATGTTAATATTCATGATTTAGTGTTAATCAAAGATTCCAATTCGCCCCCACTACAGTGGAAACTTGGTCGAGTAGTTGCTCTTTTTCCAGGTCGTGACGGGTAGTTAGGGTTGCTCGTGCGCACTCAAAATGGCGAATTAGATCGTCCATTAGTTAAGTTGTGCCCACTACCACTGTGTAATTAATCATATGTACAATTATAATTATTTATGTGTGTAGAATCAAATTTTGTTCAAGTTACATTTTGTATTCATGTGTTCAAGTATATTGATGTACCTTCATTTATTTATTTTCAATTAATTAAAATAACATTGCTTATTTTGGTGAGCGGTATGTTCGGGATTGATTAATTTCATTACTCAAATTCAACTATTTTTTTTTGAATTTTATAAATTACAATTTATTTCATTCCTATATACCTATATTTTTCGTGTTTATAAAATTGGTGTGTTGGGACGTTATCACTCCCACCAACATATTTTGTCAAAAACAAGTGCATCTTATCACTTGTTATTTCGGTGTACAACATGGTGGACATAAAATGTGCTGCCTTGTAAAACTTCAGGAAATGCTGCCATCAATTTTCAATCTATGTGGTGACTAATGGCAGAAAGTCGCTTGTGTTGAAAGTGAAACAGTTCCTTCAGGTGAGTGTATTTTCGTTTTAACTACACCAATTTCGTGATATTAGGTTAAACATTTTGTACTCACATTTCGTGCAGTTTTTCAAACAATTTCTAAAGTTATTAATTAACACTACATGACCATGTTCTGCTAGTAGTTGGTCAATTACCAACACTTGATGAACAGGTTTATTTGCCTTAATTTTGGAATATACTACTGACTTGGCATCTTTACATTCAAAGAAGATATTTGGTTTCTTCAACCATTTCTGCATAGCTGTTTTCTTCCAACTTGAAGTAAAATTAGATACACAAGAACATTATAATATGACACATTATTTTTCACCAACTTTGAATTTGGTTCCAATTTTGGTAATAACTCTTTCTATTTTATAATTGCGGTGATTTATGTCATCGTGATAATCCCTAGTTTTAAACCAGACTTAAATATCAATGCTACATTTGGAACGAACCCACTTTTTCCACCTTAATGAACATTTGTCAAACGTTTCTTTTTTGAAACTGGCGATTTGAAACTTTTGTTATGCCATCATCCTAACACTTTGATGCAATGTGAGAACTATACAGATAGGTTTCATTGTTGTATAGAAAGTTTTTGCCTTGTTCTTTATACTTATTAAGAATTTTTGCACTTTATTGTAATATTGTATCAACACTAATTTTTATGAACAAACCTAATTTTCCTACGTAATGAGAGCAATTGTTTTTAAACTCATCGAAAACTGCCTTCAAAGTTGGTCTACGTTTATGTATTGCTGCAAATCGATACATAATGATTCTTAAGGATCTCTTCGTATCAAACCCATTCACTATCGACTTTGGACTTGGTTCCTTTGCGTTTTTCCCTTGTGAACTGAATTTGCCGCAGTCAGGTTTTGATTGTGCCTTCTTGTACAAATTTTCGCACGGTCTGTAATGAAATGTTTGTTGCTGCTGCTATGTGCTCTTTCAAATTGTTGAGGTTAGGGGCCCCCTGAATCTTTGACATATTTAAAAAATTGAAACATGTTAAAAATAATACGCGGTCCTTGACTATGAATTGCCTCCCTCTTATTCAGATTATTCTAAAAAAATATCAGTATTAATCAATCATTAAACACGCATTCTTTTCGAATATTTACATTACTGAAGAAATTAACGATCCGTGGGTTTTGAAGAATATTGTTTTGATGACTAGGACTTGATAAAAACTATTAAAATGAAAAATTGAAGACTGAATAAGATGCTGACAAGAGCGATAATGACACTGACATTTACATATACTATTGCGACCAGCTGAGTATGCTCGTTATTGCCACAACAAATTTTTACTAAACAAGAAATTATGAACTGTACTAAGTTTGATCAAATTACATATTGATTATTTAGCCTTTTTTATTACCTGTTTTGAATATTTCATCATATGGTGAATAAATAACCATTCTTATTTTTAGAGGATTTTACATGTTCCTGGAGCACATTCAATGTTTGTAACGGGCTTGGAATTTTTACCTGTGCTGACTGACGAAAATACTATTACAAGTATTGCAGAAGCTGCTGTTCTCTCAATATCTGTAGATAATCAACTCTATATACATTCTCTACCTTTCAGACGTAAGTTTTACATATTTCTTCAACGTGCTATATATTTTAATAAATACTTTTGTATTATCTTAATTGCTTATTGTTTTAGGTTCTATGCCTGTATGGTTGGCTATCATTATAATAGTTGTTACACTAATTCTTACATTCCTATGTTGCGCATACATTGGTATTTAGATTGAATTTTTAGTGTTGTCTATTTAGAATATACATTTATAATAAATTTATTGAACACTTGTAATAGATGATATTATTTTTCACATTTTTTTTGGTACTTCCTTAATTAATAATTACTATTATTGTTCATAGGCAAACAAGTTTCAGAAATGACCATTCGTTATGTGACTAATGTTGTTATATTCTGTTAGAAGCGAAATTAGTTTTTCTACAATAATAATAGGAGTTGATATGGCATTCTAAGACATACTACTGCGATGTGGAAGGCATTGGGAAACCACCACAATACCGTCCTAGTGCACAGTGCACTAAAAATGTTTTCTAAGATGATGACATCCTCTGTGGTAAACGATTCGGAATTAAAATAGTCCTCCATTGGAATCTCTGAGAGGAAGTTACTTCAGAGGATGTGATTGTCAAGTCCAATAGAAAGAATAGAAGAACCGGGAACATCCTGCGAGCTAGTTCAGAAGTAACTCTTCATACTTTTTATACTGTTTACACTTTTCTAAGTAATATCTTAATCATTCTTATTATTATTATTTTATATTTATATTTCATTTTCTTTCTTGTCCTGGTGAAGCCCCTTACAAAAGTGGGCGAAACGTCGACTTTAGGATATAAAATGACACGGTTCCAATCCGGAACCATAAATATTTATAATTACTCCGGCAGTGAAAGCCTCCGACAATATCACCGTTTATAATTATTCTTAAAAAAATCTGCTGTTCTAATTTTTTGAAGGAAAAGTGATAGAGAATCTATTTTGAATGTTATAAATATAACTTAATCAAATTGTTGTTCCGGTTTTAAACTCTACTAAAAATCTGGGAGTTTATATTGATTTTGATTTAAAATTCACGGAACATATTTCAGAATCTTTTCAAAAATGCTACTCCAATCGCAAACTAATTTATCACAATAGCCAGTTGTTTACCCAGTTAGTAAAGGTATTACTGTGTAATTCTCTAGTATTGTCTCATCTAGGTTTCACTGATATTGTATTTGGCCCATTCATAGATAGCACATCTTGTATTAGGAAGATTAGTTTTGGCATAAAAAAGTTTGAGCGTATCTTTTATAAATTATGGGAACTGCAGTGGCTAAATATGCCTAATCATAGCTACGTGCATTCTGCAAGTCCATATCATAAAATAATAACAAATATAATACCCATCTATTTGTATAAAAAATAAGGGTCCGCACAGATATGCATAACCTCAACATTAGATTTAAGGGAACTTTGACACCACCAAAGCACAATATTCGATTTTTCAAACATTCATTTACATATAGTATTACAAAATGTTATAATTCTCTTCCTAACCACATGAAAGCGTATAACTTATCTCGATTTGAAATGACCCTCAAAACAAACTGCTAGTGGAACAGTTGGAGAAATATTCCCGAACATGACAGCCTGCAATTAAATTGTATATTTAGTATATGAAAAAATTTTTAAAATTATCCGTTATCTTTTTATTTGCAGTAATTATCTTACCTTAATTTTAGTTGTATATCTATAATTAGTTTGCGATTACTCATTAAATTTCAATTTATTGGGGTTGCGAATTGTAACCTGGGTTAAGTGGAAGAACAGCATTTGGCTTTCCCATTGTGTTGAATTTTGTCCAGTTTAATTGAATATTAACATTCTTTTTTTGTTAAATAATCTTCTTGTCAATAAAGGTCAAAGGCCGTTATTATTATTATTTTATGGCAGATAGAATCAAATTTGAATTCTCGACCCTTGATCTTACTAAGTAGTGACCCAACGATTTAAATGCTTTAACTCCCACCTATTGTCTATACAGCACACCATTAAGTTGGTTACAAGTAGAGAGCATGTCCGATATTTCCATGAATCATTCAAGTAGATGTAAGTTGACTGATTCTATGATAAGCCCTTTTTGAAAATGTTGGCACATGGAATATCTATCTACACTGTAAAAACGGCAAAACTGGAATACTAATATACATCTTCCCCCTATATGTTCCGCAGTAGTTACCATATGTGATAACCTTCCTCCTTTACAATGACTACTAGCCATTATAGAAGAATTAATGCTCGGGCCGGATGTTGTTTCATGAATTGCTTGAGTAATAACTTCTTCTAATACATATATCTGACCACTGGTCAAGCTATGCCGTTTTCCGTTACAGTAATACAATAAAGGATTGTTTGGAATTAAAAGTTATTATTTTTTATTTAATGCTAATTCGCTCTAATTTTTTTAAATTCGATTACAGAATTGCATAAAACAATTTTTGTACTTTGTATTTTTTAGTATAATACTTTCACTATGAATTTTGATTCATATTAGCCCTGCCCAGGATGTTTACATCGTAGAGATATGCAATGCCAAAATTTAATAGAATTTTTGACAGAAAACCGAAATTTTTTAAAGACGTTTACAAATTATTGTGCTTAATAATAACTATCCCGTCAATTCGTGTTTTTCTTGTATAAAAGAATTGAAACCTACTTACATAATACAATGACAAAAGACAGATTATTATATTTATCAAAAAGTTTTATTGAAAAGAAGTTTTATACGAATTAATAAATACACAGCCTTTTCACGATGTTTGACAAGTTTGCAAGTATGAAGGGTATGTTTACCGCGATAAATGTTTTATCATTCTAAAAACATGGCTTCAGGCTTTACTACCAATAAATAAGGGCGGACTAGGTATAAGATCTGCAGTTAGAAATGCATACAGAAGGAATAGTTCTTGACGTATTGTCAAATACAAAACTTACTAAAACTATTGATGGACTAGAGTCTGCAATCCGCTGTTGGAAAGAATTGTCCTTTTCGATACAAATTGAACCATAAAACAGAAAGAATGGAGTAATCAAATTTCAAAGAAGAACTTTAACGAACTAGGAAACCACCTAATCCAATCACCAACCGATAATGCAAGATTAACAGCAATTTGTACAAAAGGTGCCGAAGCATGGCTAAATCCGATACCTTGCTCATCGTTCGATTTAATGCTTAATAATGAACAATTCAGAGTAGCCATATCATTAAGGTTAGCCTGTCCATTATATGCACCACACCAATGCAGAAGTTGCGACATAAAAGTGCCTTACAAAAGCACCCATGGCCTTTCATGCCGATTTAGCGCCGGACGTCTTTCTCGGCACTGCGAAGTAAATGAAATAATAACACGTTCATTATGCAAAGCACAGGATCCATGCCAACGAGCACCAATCGAACTCGAATGTTCAGACTGGAAAAGACCAGATGGCATGACCTTAGTCCCATGGAAAAAAGGCAAATGTTTAGTATGGGACTGAACTTGTACCGACACACTCGCCAAATCAAACATTCCTTACAGTTCAACATCGACATTCACAGCTGATCGTGTCGAAACTGAAAAAATCAAAAAATACGCAAATCTCTGCCCTTCTTATAACTTCAACCCAATAGCTATAGAAACCTTAGGTGAAACAGGCTCAATCGGTCTCCACTTCCTGAGAGACTTAGGTAAACGTATAGTTAACATAAGTGGAGATACAAGACACTCAGATTTCCTAATACAACAAATAGGGATTGCCGTTCAGCGCGGAAATGCGATAAGTTTCCTTGGAGTCTTCCAGATAGTGAGAATCATAATATAGAACCGAATAGAAAAAAACAAAACGAACAAAATGTTAAATTTCCAAAGCTACGTAGTTTAACCAAAATACCATCGATAACAAAAAAAGATGGACAAAATGATAATCTTACCAAAATCCACGTCTTAACAAATTTAGGAAATACCTGCTTTTTCAATTCCATCATTCATTGTCTTGGAAAACACCATATTTATGTGAATCTCTCTTTGAGAACCCAAAACAAGAAAAGGAAAGCCTTAACAAAGATATCACAAATCCGTTATCAGAAGAACAGCAACCTTTAACACTTTTCTTTGCACAAACTTTAAATACAAAATGGTAACCCTAAAGTATATAACCCTAATACTCTATTTTCAGCCCTCACAAAAAAAGATGCCACAATTTGCGGGAAAGAAATAACACGACGTACGTAATTTATTACGACATTTAATAGAAACGATAAGAATACCTAAAAAGATATCAAATAACAACTGTATCGAAATTGAATCCTACCTCCCAAAACGAAAAATTATACGTTGAGGAAACACCAATTGAACAAATCTTTCAAGGTAATTTAGTTAGCACAACACAATGTCAAAACTGTGACCAGAGCTCAATCCGAATCGAACCCTTTCTCGAAAAAGGAACTGCTCCCAATATGAAACACGAGTTCAAACAGCCCGAACCACGACTTACTCCCATTCTCAAGAAAGATACCTCCAAAACAACCAAGTATCAATATGAAAAAGATCACTTGTCCGTAGAATATTGTTTAAATCAATTCACATCACATGGACTACTTACTGGAGATAACAAAATATTTTGTGATTTATGCAAAAAAAAGCATGAACCCAACAAAATAACCTTTTTATACAAATGGAATCAAACAACTTTTAATTTACAGTCCACTTAAGGTACTGACCTTACATTTAAAACGATTTCATAACTCAAGAAATCGATCTACAAAGGTGAATCACCATGTATTCAATAATATCCTATAATACTAGATTTGACCCCATTCTGTTCAAAACCACGCCAAAATGTACAAACGCCTACAATCAACCAAACCAAAACATTATATAGCGTCATACAACACAATGGTTCAATTGAAAAAGGTCATTACGTAGCCTACGTAAAAGTAAGAACTACCTCAGAAGAAGACAATCATTGCTGCCAATTATCATAAAAAAAAAATTTCTTACGATCACAAGGTAATGATTCAGAGACCAATATCAAAATACGATCGGGAAAGTGGTATTACGTAGGCGACGAGAATACTTCAGAAGTATCGAAAACTAAAGTTCTAGAGTCACAGGCATATTTGTTATTCTATGAACAAATTTTATAACCTTATTTATTTCACACATTTATCTAAATATTTGTTTAGTTAATTAAATTAATTAACTTCAGAAAAGAAATTTATTGTAGGGGATTTCTAATAATTAGTATATGTATATTACACATAAAAAAAATTAATTAAATTTCCAGATAAATGCAGTCACGTGTAAGTCCCAGAGTTTACATATGGTAAGCTTTATCACTGTCTACACGACTGGTCAAGGTCGGAGTCATTAATAAACATTTGATGTGATGAGTGCCATATTTTGCTATATTTTAATACCAACAGGGTACATTTGAGCATAATTCACCATCAACCAATTCATCTAGAATTGTGGGTCGGCAAAATTCTAAAATAATCCTTGTTTTCCTTTCCTATTTTAATAGAAGTAAGTGGATACATCGATTCAGTCGAGTTTATTTTAATGACTTGTTATTTTTTATGTTATATAACCATAGAGTTCACTCCTCAACCCCCTCGTTCTCAAGGGTTAGTAATTGCTCGGGGTAAAAGGATTGATTTTATTTTTAAGAAGTAGAAATAAATCAGTAAGTTCTAATAGAACTTTTTGCGTAAAATTATGTGTTTTTGCAATTTAGTGTATGTATTTTGTTCAATATATATATATTATTTGGGATGAAAAACGGTTTATTCAATGTATCACTTTGAAAAATGTGATTTTGTCTAACTTTGCGTTATCTGATGGCACTATATATATATATATATATATATATATATATATATATATATATATATATATATCAATCAATACTCTGCTCCAATAAATATGTTTATAAAAAAAATTTGAATGTTCAATAGAATCAAATGCTACTAATTATCTAAACAAATATAATTTGTATAACAATATTACCAATTTTAGGGTTCCGTACCTTATAAGGTATAACAGAACCTTTATAAGATCACTCTCGTGTCTGTCCGTCCATCTGTCACAGAGGTTTTTCTCGAAAACTATGTAACATAGGAATTTGAAATTTGGCACAATGCTAGGTCTTTATGGCGCGCACATATATCGACGGTCAGAAAATAGAAAAAATATTTTTAGATTAAAATGGCAGGGGTTAATTCGGTCAAAAGAAAAAAGTTTTAATAAGTATATCGTGTGAGGTGTCATTTGAAAGAGGATTCTAAAAGGCCTCTAAAAATTTTTTTTATAGTTTGTGGTCCAGTAGTCTTCATGATATAGCTCAAAATGTCCCAAAAATGACCGCCCCCCCCTGTTGTAACAGTTTTTTGATCACTGCAGAACATCCAACGAATTTTTAGTTTTACAAACTCTTGTATAGTCATTATCATGCAAACCATTTTTAAATAAATAAATACCAGTATTGGTATTATGCGTGCTAACCGCCATACAGAAATGCTAGTTTGGTTGCTAATATCAGGCGCCGAATGTTAGTATTAATATTATCAAGGCCAAGCAGCTTTCCAGTTTCGTGCATATCACATCTGCACTGACATTAGCTAGAGCTCTTGTCGAGAACCATCATGGAAATAATAAGGGTTCTGGCATGTAACTTGCGTCTGGCCTTGTGCGGTAGTAGAGCCCTAATGCGCTGAACACTAGGCTTTGTGGTTTTAACGATGCGCTCTTCTTTTTTTATAACGTCTTTTTAACGACGTCTTTAAATGACTTTTAATAAATAACTTCGTTTGGATAATTCTTTTGATAAATTCATTTAATCATTCTTTGGACATTTGTTTAAATTCCTTTAATAATTTCGTAAAAGTTACGATAAAACATGTTTTTCAACACTTCGTTAGAAAATCTTCAATTAGATTTTTATTTTATAATTCTCAACTTTTAAGAAGGCGTTTTGTATATCAATTGTAAGGCTCCGCCGTATATTCATTTGTTAGAATGAACACGCCTTATCTGGTTTTATAAAAATAAGGCTGTCCGTATGCTGTATTCGAAGAGGATATAAATTTTATTTTCGCACCTGCGAGTATCAAGTTATTGTTCATTCACATCAACTTTGCGATAAAATATCGATCCAAGATGAACGTCCTTCAACCGTACGATGAATAATTGGATTTTATGTAATGTTATGCGAGAAAACAATAAGTTTGAATTTTAAGGAAACGTTCTACAAAGTACGTAGAAATTTTATGGTTTGGAAATTAAGTCCGATAATGAATGGAAATGGTACTTTTGAAGTTTTTGGTCAAGATCTACACACAGTAGAACATCTAAGTTTGGTATTGGAGTTTGGTTGGTCCATCTTGTGCGTATAAGAAAAACGCATGGAAGTTCGTATGGTCCGGTCCACGGATCACGCAGCTGTTCGTGTTCTGTAGAACATGTAGATTTTACGTCACTTGTTTTTCTGAAAAACGTATGTATTAACACCTGCCCTAACATGCTGTAACGCCAACATGTAAACTACACCTGCTGAACCAAGGTAAGAGATTAGAATTATTCTTACACCACGTCTACATTTGATGATCTTTGATACGAGGCTGTTTCGAAAAATACCTTTGTAACCACCTATTATCATTTATCCGTTTAACAAACTAAGAAGGACCTTAGTAAATTTTTATTGTCAATACTAGTACAGTGTAATCACAGTTACTAATTTTTATGAAGTTTGGCAAACCTAAAAAGTTATTGATGTTTCATATATGCTTGATTTCACTTATAATTTCTGAATGATGAATTAATAGACAATGTAGTTAAAGTTTTATAAATATGTAAACAAAAAACACAGATCTGATATTTCTGGTATAAATTCAAGTTAAACTTTTGTAACGTAAGCAACATTTAAAGTTTTTAATATTTCCTGTGAAAATATAATCCTACCTTATGAGTAGATGAAACTTGTATTATCTTTTCTTAAACATGAATTTTATATTTACAATTTTTATGAAGGAACAATTTTAATTAAAGAAGCAACATTTAATTTTCTTAATTAATTGTTTTATTCTGAACAAGTACGTTCAGAAATAGGGTAACAAGGTATAAGATCAAATAGCGTAAAGTGGTAAACGCAATTTAACAAGAAGCTTTGATAGCCTTTTCAGAATTTGAAGCATAAAATCTGTGTTCATATTATTGTGCCTGATTAATCTTTGTTGTTTTTTTATATGAGGTAACAAGAGAATACCTCTTGTGTCCTCATTTTTGTAAATTTAATTAAATTTTCTTTACAGCTTCTGCGTTAGCAGTTAATACGGTATTCCTCCCTAAGGACGCCCAAGTCCCCCTTAGGGAATCCCTGTGTTTAAAGTTAATGACTTGGTGGCGCCCTATTTAAACCCCTGTTTTGTTAAGAATCTAGCCCTAGTAAGAAAATAATGCTTTGTAAAAAGAACCACGACCAATCCTCATAAGCTCTGCCCAAGGAATAGACCCCTAGCATAGTCGGAGGATATTTGCGTTTCACCATTTTAAGGAAATCCTTTCTTAAAGGTCACTGGTCACATTAGGGGATAAAAAGAACCCGTAACATGTTACCGATCAGTGTATAAAATATAATTATACTGTTCTCCTATATTTCCAAAGCTAGAAATTTAATTTTAATAGGGATAGTAGCTATTGAGTCAGATTATCGGAAAACTGCAGGTTTTTTTTGACATTGTAATAGTTGCTGGGAAAATTTTTTTTAAACAGTAATAGACAACGTATTTACTAATAATGTACCAGTACAATGTGGGACAATAAATTCATTTTTCAGTTATCACAATCAAATTTGGATAAGATTTAAATATACATAAAAAATAAAAACAGCTTAATTTGGTTTATTAACTGCTCACTGTAGTATTGGTACAGAACCCTAATAGTGCAAGCCCGATCTGCTCTTAGCTAACTTTTTTATTCTAATTGCCATAAATATCAGATATAGTAAGGGACTGTAGTTACTATGGCAAACCGTTTGTTTTAAAACATTATTATCAATTGCGGTTTTTACTATTTGCAGATATTATTTATTCCAAACTCGGAGTATTTTATTACTACGTCAAAAATATTTTCACCTATTATTTTTTGTATAACCACTTTAAAATGGTAAATTTTTCGCAATTAAATATTAGTGTATTCCAATTCCATTTCGAATGGACCTGCACCTTGCCGAAGTTCTAAATTACTAGAACAGGTAAAATGGCTTGCGTGTTCTAATGAGCTAAAGAGCCAAACTACAGGTCCAACCAAAGTAGTAGGGTTGTTAGTGAGGAACCAGACTAAGACAGGTCCCCGAAAGAGGGCAGCGGCTCTTTCGGTACTTAGATTGGCAGAGACCATAGGGATCGGTATGGCAGTCTAAGACACACTACCGCGAGGTGGAAGGCAACGGGAAACCACCACATTATCTCCCAAGTACACAGCATACTTAAATTGTAACAAACATGATGGCATTCTCTGGGGTAAAAGATTCCGGAGTTAAAATAGTCCCCCATTCGGATCTCCGGGAGGGGACGACTTCGGAGGATGCGATTGGAAAGTTAAAAATAAGAGTCGGAAACATTCTGCGAGTCGGAGCGTGGAATGTTAGAAGTATGAAGCAAGTAGGTAAGCTAGAGATCCTAAAAATCGAAATGAATAGGTTATCACTAGTCATAGTAGTGTGGGGATGGTTATGCGGAAAAGATAGGATACTGTGTAGAAAATTACTTACAAAAGAACGAAAGAGTACTCATGGTTAGATTAGAATCTAAACCGGTAAACACAGTAATAATACAAGTATACATGCCCACCTCTAGCTACAGTTACGAAGAGGTAGAAGCCATCTACAAAGATATCGAAGATATATTAAGATACGTAAAAGGACATGAAAATTTAATAATTACGGGGGATTTTAATGCTGTGGTAGGTGAGGGTAGGGAAGGAGCGGTAGTAGGTTTATTTGGTTTAGGCACGAGAAACGACAGGGGAAATAGGCTGGTAGAATTTTGCGACAAGAACAATTTAATCATCACAAACACATTATTTCAACATCATGCTAGAAGACGATATACGTGGAAGATGCCAGGAGATAGAGGACGATATCAAATATATTACATTCTTGTTAGACAACGGTTTAGGAATCAAGTAAAAGACTGTAGAAGCTACCCAGAAGCAGATATAGATACTGACCACAACATCGTAATTATGAAGGCCGCACTTAAATTTAAAAATCTGAAAAAAAGGAACGGAAAACGGCACTTGGACTTAGAGAAACTAAAAGATAAAGATATTCAAGTAAGATTCGAAAAAAAGTCAATGAATTGCTGAATGATATCGGGAAAATATCTGAAACTAAGGATGTAGAAACAGAATGGAATAACATTAAATCCAGCCTAGACATGGCGGCCAGAGATATTTTGGGGTATACACAAAAAGAAAATAAGAAACCATGGATAACAAAGGATATCGTGAATTTAATAGAAGAAAGACGAAAATACAAAAATGAATCAGACGAAACAGGAAAACAGAGATACAAAGCCATAAAATGGGAAATTATTCGAAAATGCAGGAAAGCTAAAGAACAATGGATTGATGAAAAGTGCACAGAAGTACAAACTAAGATGGAAATAGGAAAGACAGATGAAGCATACAAATTAATTAGAATGAATTTTAGGGATATAAAACCGTATAGCAAAAATATAAGGGACACACAAGGAAACGTCATTATAGAAAACGTAGAAAGTGAGTAGATGGCAAGAATATATAGGGAATTTATATGCAGGAGAGGAACTAACTGCATTAGAACAGGAATCAGACATTGAAAATGATGACTTGGGACTATACTTCGAGACGAGTTTGAATTAGCATTAAAGAGTCTGAAAAATGGTAAGGCGCCGGGTACAGATAAGGTGCAAGCAGAAACTCTAAAAGCCGCTGGACAAGCAGTAACAGAACGTCTCTTCCAACTTGTAAGCTATATGTATGAGACAGGCGAGATACCCAAAGATTTCAAACGTAGCATCATAGTAACTATACCAAAAAAGAAAGGCACGGATAGATATGAAAATTTTCGAACAATAAGTTTGACAGCACACGTGTCAAAAATATTAACTAGAATTGTGCAAAGACGAATGGAAAAACGAGCTGAAGAAATACTAGGAGAAGACCAATTTGGGTTTAGGCGAAACAGGGGAACACGGGAGGCTATTTTAGCTCTGAGAGTGATAATGGAGAAATCAATAGAAAAAGGGAAAAGCATGTATATAGGGTTTGTAGATCTGGAAAAAAGCATTTGACAATGTAAATTGGAAAAAAATGTTTGAAATACTCAAAAAGATTGAAATGAGTTATAGGGATAGACGAATAGTACATAGCTTATACAAAGAGCAAACAGCAGTAATAGAATTAGAGCAGGAACATAGAGAAGTAAACATTAGGAAAGGGGTGAGACAGGGATGTGCCCTATCTCCATTGATTTTTAGCTTGTACATAGAAGAGGCAATGAATACTGTCAAATGCAGGAAGACATTTGGAATTACTATGCAGGGACAAAAAATTGATATGCTTAGATTTGCAGATGATATAGCGGTATTAGCGTCTAGCAAGGAAGAGTTAGAAGCTGCTCTTAAGGAAATGGAAACGGTTCTAACAGAGAGATACGGTATGAAAATTAACAAAACTAAAACTAAAGTTCTAGTATGCAAAAGTGGGGAAAATAAATCAAAAACAAGAATACAAGTATTTAACACGAACTTACAAGAGGTTAAGGATTTCTGCTACCTAGGAAGCCAAATAACGCAAGATAGGAAAAGCACAAAAGATATAAAACAAAGATTAGCACAAGGTCGTGCTACATTTAACAAGAAAAAGCAACTACTGTGCTCAAAGACCACAAACATAGAAACAAGGAAAAGATTGCTTAAAACATATGTGTGGAGCACAGCACTGTACGGCTGTGAAGCCTGGATAGTAGGAGAAGCGGACAAGAAAAAGGTAGAAGCCTTTGAAATGTGGTGTTACAGGCGTATGATGAAGATATCATGGACAGACAAAGTTAAGAACGAAGAGGTACTAAAAATGGTAGGGGAAGAAAGAAATATGTGGAAAACGGTAAAAAATAGGAGAGATAGGATGATAGGCCACATACTACGGCATGAGGGAATAGTGCGGAATATTTTAGAAGCAGAGATAGGAAAAAAGAGAAGAAGAGGCAGACCTAGATTAGACTACTGCACACATATAGTAAAAGGCTGTAGCTGCTTATATAACCCTACAAAAAATAACTGAGTTGCAAACGAATCCGTGACTTTCAGTAAACAATGGATTCCATTACTAAAAGAAATAACAAATGAAAATCAAATGCCCACAATATCTAGGTAGCATATTAACAATCTTTGTAAAACAGCATTGGTATCTGACAAGTATAAAGCCACAATAAGGTTACCTCAAAACCATATACAATCTCCGTTGAACAGTATTGGTATCTGACAAGTGTAAACCCGCCATAGGGTCGCCTCAGATCCATATACAATCTTCATAGAACAACATTGGTATCTGACAAGTGTAAACCCGCCATAGAGTCGCCTCAGAACCATGTTAAAATCTACCAAAGAGGTAACTTAAATCATAATGAATTTTCCCCCTCAAAATAAATATAAAAAAACAACTACTTAAGCCTTTCAAGAATGCAATTGCACACTTCTTTAATAACCATCCTCTCAATTGTATAAATAGAAACATGTTAAAAAATGTTTTCCAATTCCAAGTTAATGAATTTATATAAAATTCACCAATAAAAATTAATCAGCTGATTTCACGTTAAGTGTATTGGCTACCTAAAGAAAGCCGATCCCAGGTCGCAACACAAATTGAAGGCAATCATTCTGTTAAACTTTAAAAATTTTTGCTTAGTATACTCAAACCAAATATTTCAAACATCAATAAATCAAAGTCACCTTCAATTTATGTCATAAATGTCAAACTTGAAGTTTTTATTATTATTTTGACAACGATCCATGGTCAGGGATTGAAACGTAAATAAATTTGATTTTAAAAACTATGAGTGGTTTAATTCCCAAAGAAGATTAACCTGAATACACATGCTGTGTGAGAATTTCAGGGAACTATGTAGGCTAGCTCAGAATATAAATAAGTGCAGGTATGTGTCCAACCAGTTTTGAGACGGAAAACCTAATGGCTGCGAAATACCTGCAACTAATGTTGACTGTGCGAAAAGATAAATTGGAAAATATATTAAATCGCCAAATGGTTAAGTGTTGGGAGAACTTGGCAGCCACAGACTGCTTACCTTCCTTCACAACCATTGAAGGTCGGAGAAATAGGGCATATAACTGTAAAACAATAGAAAGTGATCGAACTGCATCTAACAAGAAAGAACATCGCCTATGAGGTAAGACAACAAACAGAATAAGAAGAAAATTGTTGAAAGCATATGTGTGGAGCACAGCACAGTATGCCTATGAAATACACGAAGTCTGAAACGCAGACAGAAAAACGGTAGCAGCCTTTTGAAATGATGTGCTTCAGATGTATGAGGACGATAGCATGGACAGACAAAGATAACAAATAAGTTACAGAAATAGTAGGGGAACAAGGATATCTGGGGAAAAAGAGAAATAGTAGGGCGGAATACGTTCTACGGCATTTTTGGGGAATAGTATGTGATATATTACAAGCAGAGATAGGAAAAACGAGGTAGATGTAGACCTAGATCAGACAGTTATAGATGCAAATTGTGCATATATCAGGGAAATCTGTAGGTTAGTTCAGAATAAGGAACAATGATGGTACGCGTCTAACCAGTTCTAGGACTGAAGACCTAATGATGATGATGTATTCCAATTCTAAATTTTATCGTCTTAATACCAAAATAAAAGATACGGAAATGCTTATCATTTGTTTGTTCAAGGCAGTATCTTTACAACAATAATTTATTTCTCCATTTTTGAATTATCCTGCAACTGTTCTATAATCTCTCTATTAATTTCTTTGGCAATGTACTTCCTGTTGTTGATAATGTTGTATCAGAAACATATGTTTATTAATGCATTTGTAATTATTTGTAATCTCCCTAGTCAAAGGTTACAGGTCAGTAATACATGTAACACATTGCCATGAAATATCTATTACGTATTATGACTCGAATAATGTTCTAATTTTAATTATGTATAATACGTAATTAGTGTGCAATGAAAGTGATTTTACCACTCTTATGTTTGTGTATCGTTCACGTTTTGAGTTTATCAACGAATAAGTTTGTGTACAATGAAAATATTAAGAAATGTTGCAAGATCGGAGAAATTTTATTAAAAACTGAAAATAATTCATACAAGTGTGCATCGGATATACACCCAACAGCAGTTTTAGAAGTAACAGAAATTTTACCAAGTGATTTGTTTGGAAAATCTAACTGTGTCGATATCATGAAAAATGCAAGTGTAGGTACAAAAAATGTTGTAAAACTGGATAACGAGTTAAATATAACACATTTAGACTTACAATATTTTCCAAAATGTTGTCCACTTAATTACACGTATAATCTACAGAAACATAAGTGTGAACAGATTAATCGTAATGATAATACAACCACACAAGTGGATGCAGTTAAAAACAGTATTAATAGCACAATGTTGTATATAAAATACGGGTTAGGAGATTGTGATACTGTAATATCTGATCATGAATTATCATCTTTAAACGTTACAGATGATTTAGGATTATATGTAGAATCGTTAATTGAAACCTTTAATCATGGTAACTATTGCATTGATGATACATATAATAAAGATACGTACATAGTACGAGTTTGTCACAAGAATTTTGATATATGTAAGAAGAAGAAGAAACTAAGCATGGGCAAATTGTTATGTATTAGAAAATGTTGCCCAGATGGTCAATCCTACAATGTTGGTACTAAGTGTACATACGATTATGATCATGGACTTACCATTGGCAATAAAAGTTTACCAACAAATTTTGAAGGTACTATTACTACTTTAAAGATTGATTTATATCTTCTTTACCTAAAGATACTTTAATTTTATAATATATTCCAAATGTTATGTCTGTACCAGACATTTCAATAGTTTTCAATAACATTAAAATATTTTAATCTCTGCCTTGGTGGTCTATAATGCACATATTTATAAAGGATTTCAAAATAAACAAATTATATAGTTTGTGTAAAGAAATAGCCTTCTATTGAAAGTTTTAAAATATTAAAATCGTACATAGTCGTATTGTCTCGGTAAAATATCTTGCTTGACATCAGGATTATAGTTCAGATCATAATGCATATATTCTGAGGGTATATCGATAGTTTTTAGGTATTATTCCGCACAACTGGCTGGTTCTGAAGTGAACCTCTATCAATTTAGCGACGTTTGAGCAAAATCACATCTGCCATCTTCAGGCTTTATAGGTTGAGCATTGCTCAACCTACAGACCCTTACATTATCCTTTCCAGTTACGGCGAATAAAGCGAATTATCTATGGTAAATGGCTTTGTATTTATAATACGCTTGAAAATGATAGATTTGTTTATATCTTTTAAAGATTGAAATTTGTATTTACAGTATTTCTCAACTATTAAGTATTTTTACATATATGGCTTAAATTTGTACACGGTTGTATTATTAATTTCAAATTGGGGTTTTTTAATATACGGGAAGCGTGTTTTGCTTTGTATTTTAATGACTTTGTATATATAATATGCCTTTATTTATATACAGGGTGGAACAATGAATCTTCGGAAATTTCTATTTGTTGCGGTTTTTTTTATATTTGGGTGGGCTTTATTTATATGCTTTGGTTTTCAATGACCTATCGTGCCGTCTTTATCACGTCAATATATATATATATATATATATATATATATATATGAATGTATGCATAAAATGATTTTTTTCGCATCTTTAAATATCCTTAATTTTATTTTAAGTTCTTGGGAATTCAGGTCTACAAACTAAAATTATTCATTTCATAAATGCTTTTAATGTTTTTAGTTTACTATCTAAATTACAATTTATTTATTTCTGTGGTATGATCAACCAAACAGTAAATGGGAGAATTGAAGAATATTGGTTATAAACCAGGCTGAAAATATTAATATTTCTATTAAAGTTCTATTAAATTACTCTAATCCGTCACAAAAAGCACGTTTTTAATCATAAGGATTTGTAACTGCCCGATTGAGTTTCTTTTATTTAGCATAAAGGAACCAGCGCCAAATATCTAGCGAACTAGTTCAACCAATGTAGTTATAAAATATATTCTGAGGAAATAATGACGGAAATTCTATATAAAATAGAAATGCATTTGAGCATATAAACATCTTTTAAAGATAACACACTCCTTTACTTAATTACTATTAAACCGACAACATTTAGAAAATTCTGGAAAGAATATAAGCCAGTATTGTATTGTATTGTATTGTATTTATTTGAACCCATATATACCTGGTAGTGGCAGAGACAATTTAACAAACAATATAACATATAGTGTACGACAGTGTCAAAAGTCTAAAAATAATTACAATAAAATATATTATAGTCATAACCAATAAAAATTAACCAACAATAGTGATTAACAAAGTACCTGTCATAATAGATCTACTTGACAGACTCATCATTCAAAAACTCCTCCACCGTGTAATAACACCGGTCACGCAGCAAGGCTATTAGTGACAATTTAAAATTATGAGTATTCTTAGAGTTTTTTATGCTGTCAGGAAGTTTATTATAGAGAGTTGGTGCCATAAAAAGTATTGATTTATAAACTCGGGTGGAAGTAGGTGTAATTTTGCAGATATCTCTTGAATTTCTTGTATTGTATGAAGAATTAGTGTTGGCACTATTATATTTAAGAGTGTTTTTACGGAAGAGCAGCAATGTATCTAAAATGAATAGGGAAGAATATGTGAGAACTTTCAGTCGTTTAAAGAGCGGTCTGCAGTGTTCATCCCTTGGTTTATGGCAAATAATCCGGATAGCTCGTTTTTGCAATTTGAAGATGAGAGACATCTTTTCTAGCGTGGTATATCCCCAAAAGGGAATACCATACCGCAGCCTGGATTCAAACAAGGCATAATACACTTTAAGGGCAGAGTCAATTGCTAGTTCCGTGGATATAGTTCTCAGTGCAAAACATGCTGATGCTAAGTTAGCAGCAAGCAAGGATATATGATCTGACCAAGTTAAGCCATGGTCGATAGTTAAGCCTAAGAATTTAGTATTAGTGACAATATTTAATGATAAATTGTCAGATAAACTTATAGTTTCAGAGGTGGCTTGAGGTTTGAAAATTATACAGCAAGTTTTTTTAGTGTTTATAGAGAATTTGTTTATTTTGAACCAGTTATGAGTAGAAACAAGATCCAATGAAATGCAATTGTGAAGTATAGGAGCACAAGAAGAGTCCCAGTACAAAGTAATATCATCGGCAAATAATGTACATGAAGCATATTTAACAGAAGATGTAAAGTCATTAATATAAAGTAAGAATAATAAGGGTCCCAAGACAGAACCCTGGGGAACTCCTAAATTTACACGTACCGTATTTGATACAATTGTTTTATGTTGACTAGTGAGTTTAACGGATTGAGTTCTGTTCTCTAAGTAAGATTTAAGCCATGAATTTGCCACCCCTCTAATACCATAATGGTCAAGTTTATTTAAAAGGATGCTATGATGCACGAAAGTGAACTGAGAGTTAAACAAAGGACGCGCAACGTTGGTTGCATAAACGGAGCTTACCTGAACTAATAAGAATTACATAGAGGACGAGCATAATTGGCTGCCCAACTGAGCGGCCTTGAAATAATAAAAGTAGCAACACATGTTCTGAAATGGTTTTTAAAGGAGATGGTAAATTTTTAAATACGAAATGGAACATACCCCCTCCCCCCAAGCAAAACTAAAAGGTCGAGGTAGGAAGCAAAACAATGGACCAAGCAACTAAACAACAGTACGAACAGAAAGGAAAGCTCTTTTCAGACAAACAAAACAGGACCAAAAAGAACAAAAGGGTATATCCGGTTTGCAGTGCCAAAGTACCGGCCAAAGGCCAAAGATGTAAAAGACTATAGGAAAAGGAAAAGTTAAGGGAAGCAATCAACGAGTATGAAGATGGAATGGCATCAATACTGCAAAAGTCGTCAAAGGATGGAATATCTCTACTAAAGAAAAAGTAAAGTTTTCAAATTTTGTGAATAAACCAAAAAGTAAGAAACGAAACGAGGAAGAAAACTAACAGTTAAAGCCAAAAGAAGACAATAACTGTCAAACCTCAAAGTATGCTAGGGAATGTCAAGAATGCTGGATAAAGAAAATTTAATGTACTTCAAGCTGTGGTATCAAAGATTCGTATCAAATGGACAATCGAAAAAAAGAATAGCTAAATAGCCTGAAAAATCAACCCAGTCTTAGTTTCCGAAAAAAAGAGGAAAGGTCTAGAAAGCACATACCACAACAAAAAAAAAGCACTAAAAAACAGCAACAAGATCCGAAAAAAGAAGACAAAAAAACGAAATCGAGTGTATGCCTGTTTGATCTAAGTGTATGGGGGGCGGGTGTGTAGTGCATGTGGGTGTACATGTGCCGTATGAGTGTGCATGTGCGTGCATGTTCGTGCACGTGTGCATGCTTGTGCATGTGCGTGTATGTGTGTGTGTAAGGTAGAGCATGTATGTGTGTGTGTGTAAGGTAGAGCATGTTGACAGTGTATTGGACCACTTTAGTTGCCTCTTACGGCAGGTAGGTCATACAGTGAAGCTGTTCTAATCCGAATCCACTTAGGGATTGAGTATGAAAAGTAAAACCCTACCTAGTATCTCAAAAAATCTTCAGCAGATCAAGTCAATTTTTGGAAGATCGGATTTGTGCAAAAAACATTTTTTAGCTGAATAAAAAAGATTAGTTCCAAGCAACCATAATAATGGGAGTTGTGTGCTTATTATTTAAAGAAGATTCCATAAACTTACAAAAGGTTATGGGCCCAGGCATGTTTTTTAAAGGTGTGTCGCTTTTAAAAAAAATTAAGTTTATTTGCACCGTCTAATAAAATCACAAAAGAACCAAAAATGAAGGTGGATTTTAAGCACCAAGTTGAAAGACTTGCAGGAACTAAGAATTGGAGTAAGTGGAAATGACAGATAGAATTGTTGTTGATACTCCAAGATGTATACGATTATGTGGTTGATGTAAAAACTCTTTTTTTTAGAGGGAAATCCTGATGCTCCTGAATTCATTAAAAAAACAGAAAGAATTCAAGAAACATGATGCGTTAGCCCAATTTATTTTAGTCAATGGGTTCAATGAAAATAATGTTGAGTTAACAACTACGTGTAGAACTTCTCACGAAGTTTGGTTCAAGTTGCTAAGTGTATACGAGAAAAGCTCTGGACAGAGGGTCGACAGGTTGATGGAGGAATTCTTTAAAATGAATACAAGTAGTTGTGAAAATATAGCGATCCATGTAGCAAAACTACAAAAAAACTTCCATGAATTAAATGACGAATTGGAATGACTGGCTAAGAATAGATTACCAGATCTACTGTTAATGAGTAGAATAATGTCCACATTGCCAGTGAAATACTTCGAATTCAAAGGTGTATCAGAATCTATCGAAGTGGAAGGTAGAACAGTTAATCTTCTTCAGGAAAAGCTATGTTTGATAAAAATGAGGCTCCTGAACAAACAGGATAAAGTTATTGCTCAGGTTGGTGCCCGAACAGCAATTCACGAAGATAACGAAACAAAAGGGTCCATTAAAAAGGTTGTGCTTCAAGTGTCATTAAGTTGGTCATTTTTCAAACAACTGTCCTACGAAATTAAATGAGAAACGAGGTGGCACGAATAAGAACAATAAAGTGAAGTTTTTATAGCGAAGCCTGACTTACAAGAGAATGATACATGGTTGGATGAGTCTGGTGCAAGTGTTCATATCTGCAATAAAAGAAATTGGTGTGTGATGTTTGAAGATTTTGTTCAACCAAAGGAAATACAAATTGGACGTGGACAAGCAATTTTGTCGGTTGGCAGAGGTATGGTGAATATCCTCACCAAAGTAAACAACAACTGGGAGAAGAACCATTTGAAAAATGGTTGGTGTGCACCGTTCGGTGGGAAGTGCCATAGAAAAAGGTTTTAATTTTGTGGCTGATGTGAAAGGTTGTGCATTGCAAAAACAAGACACAACTCTACTTACGGAAGAACTAAGAATGAGTTATACTTATTGAATATGCAAGTTTGTGTGCATGAATAGGCTTTATCAGCTACGATCAAGCTTTTGCTTCAAGTGTGGCACGAACGTTTATGCCACCACAATAAACAATATGTAAAAGGTGTCTTAACAAATATAATATTGAAGCGTGCTCGACTTCACAAATTGATGAATTCTGCGATGGGAATGCAGAAAAGGAATTCATTTCATGATAGAACTCAACGGTCTGTTATCCCTGGAGAGATGAAAGTGGAGATTTGTGCGGTTCGATGTAAGTGAACTCAGTTGGCAGTTCAAGGTACTTTCTGTGCTTGAAAGACGATTTTTCAAGGTTCCGTTGAGTGTTTTTCCTTCATGAAAAAAATAAGGTGACTAGATATCTAAAAATATTCATCCAAGAAGCGATATCTGAAATTCGCATAAAATGCTTTTTAACAGATGGAGGTGGTGAGTTTAATAATGGAAACGTAAGGCATTTGTTAGAAGAACACTGTATTGTTTCTCGCGTGACCATGTCTTAGACGCCTGAACAGAATCCAATAGAAAGGAAAAACAGGACTTTGGTAGAAAGTGGATCAATGATATATGGAAAAGACTTACCAATTGAACCATGGGCAGGTACAGTGAACACCGTTACTTTTGTGTTGAATAGAACAGACCCAACATCGGTAATAGAAAAATCCCCAATTGAGCTTTTGATAGGAAAAACAGTAAAAAGTATCAATCACTTCAGAGTTTTCGGAACAGATTGTTACGTTCATGTTCCAAAAGAAAAGAGGAGAAAATGGGATCAACAAAGTAACAAAGATTGCTTTGTTGGTTACTGTGACAAAAAGAATGGTTTTCGTATTTGGTTGCCTAATGATGGTAAGGTAATTAGATCTTGGAATGTCATTTTTAGGAATGAAGAAATTGCTGCCCTTAAACCAATTGAAGCGGTAGAAAAGGCTGCAAGTTTAGATGATTAGGTTCTTCTAAAGACAGTTAACCCTACTGCAACTGTCAGTGCCACTCCTGAGGATGCAATCTCAAACGCAAGAGGACTATACAGAAAAGGAAACCCCACTTAATGTTGTTACCTCGGCGGCCGAAGGTAATAGGAGGTATCCATTAAACGAAAGAAAAAATGTATCGTTTGATGATTATGAGGTAAACTTTTGTGCTTCTGTTAGTAATAGTGTAGAATCTAATAGCATATATGACGCTAGAAAAATGGTCAATGCTGATAAGTGGGAAGAAGCGATAAAGGGTGAGCTTGAGAGCTTGAAACAAACAATACGTGGACATTGGTTGACCGTCCTAGGGACAAAAATGTTGTAAAAAATAAATGGGATTTTAAAATCAAATGTGATGCAAACTCTAGGGTCAAATATAAAGCTAGGCTAGTGGCAAACGGGTTTACTCAACGATATGAATTAGATTATCAAGAAACTTTTTCGCCCGTAATTAGATTTAGTATTTTTAGGTTGTTACTTGCAATTGTGGTTACACTGGATATGACTATTGATGTAAAAGCGGCGTTTTTAAATGGCAAGCTGCACGAAACCAGTTATATGGAACAACCGGAAGGATGTATTGATGAAATTAATCAAGAAAAAGTATGTATTTTAGCTCGTGTATTATATGGGTCAAGACAGTCTTCCAGGGTATGGACCGAAAGAATTGACGAAGCCCTTTGTAAAATAGGTTTTCACAAATCTTACTATGAGACTTGCGTGTACTATAAACATAATGACAAACACCTAATTCTGTTTGCCTTGTATGTTGATGATTTTTTGTTAATTTATAACAATTTCGAACAGGGGAAGAAGGTGAAAGATGAACTATCTAGAGAATTCAAAATTAAAAATCTAAGTGAAATTAAATACTTCTTAGGAATGAGTGTGAGTCTTGATCACTCCGGTGAAATCGTAATTTGTCAACAGGACTATATTTCAAATTTAATTGCCAAATACGGGATGACTGACGCTAATCCCGTGTCAACGCCTTTGTCGTGTAGTAAACTGAATCGCGATGGAATTGAAACCGATAAGTGTGAATGTGATGTACGATTTCAAAGTTTAATCGGATTTTTAGTGTACATAGCTGTATGTATCAGACCAGACATCTGTTATGCAATCAGTTATTGAAGTCAATTTAACAATTGTTACAATAAGGAAGTCTGGACATCAGCAAAAAGAATACTTTGCCATCTAAAAGATACGTCTGAGCTAGGGTTAGTTTTCAATAAATTGAATGATGGGATTGTCGGATTTGCTGACGCTGATTGGGGTGGAAACGGCGGTGACAGAAAATGCTATACTGGATACATATTTAAGTACAATGACAATGTAGTTTCTTAGGAATCAAAGAAACAATGATGTGTCGCATTGTCAAAATTTTAATCAGATGTTACTAAATTGTATTAAAACTGTAAACTACCATTATGAATGGGTACAAAATAAACTACTACTACTACTATGGAGTCGGCATATATGGCTCTATCAGAAGCCTCTAAAGAGGCAATATTTTTAAAAGACATTATACATGAACTTTTAGGTTCAAGTGATACTGTCAATTTATTCAGTGACAATCAAGTAGCAATTAAATTAATTAGGAATCCTGTGTATCACGAGAACTAAATATGTAGACATATGGTATCATTTCATAAGAGAATGTTATAACAAGAAATGTATTAATTTTAGCTATTTAAGAAGCGAAAATATGTCTGTTGACATGTTGACTAAGGCATTGCCTAAAGCTAGGCATAAGCGCTGTTTAGAAGGGTTAAAAATGTTAGGATTGTTTAAGCTGAATAACTAACTTCTCTTGCACTATATATTGTTATAGCCTAACTTAGAAAAAAAGGGAAAGTATTAGAAATAGTCCTGTGTATTGTTTTTTTAAGGTTGGCTAGTGGCATTTTTTGTAATTAGTTAGTAGTGCTTATCATAGATATATTCTGTCAAAATATTTCTTTTTTGTAAACAAGTCTTAAAACATTTTTTTAATATACCTGCACCATAATACTAGTATAAATAACTAATTAGCGTGCGTAAAGCGATCTCTATCGCACTAGTTTGTTAAAAGTTGCTAAGCAACAACATTTTCAACTTTATTTTTATTTGTCAAATTATACAAATGTCAAACGTAAATATCTTAATGTGAATGAACTATTTCAAATAAATATTAAATGTACAATTTTCATTGTTCGATATTTGAATTCTTGCAGCATTGGGTTCTGAGTTTTTCTCGGATATGAGAATATCTGAGGATTTTTAATTACGCTCAAAACATAAATTAAATGAATTGTCAAACTAATTGAAAACCACAAGTGTTTCCATGGCAACTACTATAAATCAAAACGACTAATTCAGTAATATGTAAATCTGTATATAGAGTTAAAATGCAGGTATATTAAAAAATAGTGTATGATACTCGTTTATAAGTGCCTTTAAAGTACTTGCAACGTTTAAGGGCACTCCGCTCCACGTCGTGCCCTCAAACGTTGCGCGTACTTTAAAGACACGCTTATAAACTTGTATCATAATAAACTATTTAGCTCAATAAAAAAGATTAGTTCCAAGCTACCATAATAAAGGCTGTTTATTATTTAAAGAAGATTCCACAAACTTACAATAAGTAGTTGATTGAACTTTATTGTAACTCAACTCTTTAAATAGGAAATAAAATAGTCCATAGTACTGAAATACATTACAATCTTTTTCAAAAGTTTTTTAATAATCAAAATATTTGACATTGTATAAAAAACTTTTTCAACCACCTACCCAGATCAGGTACAAAAATAAAAGCAGTCTTACTGGAGTTAGACACAATAAGAAACCACACAAATCAGGAGGTGTGTCAACCTCTTCTATGTAGCTTAAAAGTATTTGTATTCTCGTCACCACCAATGTTAGATATTTTTTGAAATACCACTGAATCTATTTCTTTTCTCTGTTCATCACATATTTTCAAAAGCTTGTCCCATCGACTCACGTAAATCTTAACCTGACTTCCCGAGGTAGGACAAGTGCCTTTTCACCGGCTTGTTTATATTTAGCAGAAGCCAAGTGGTTGTTACAAAAATATTTTACAACACGAACAATATATTCTGTAATATCTTTCATTACAAATTCAAAATCTGTTACGTTCAGTTCTTGTATCTAAATCATTTTGCCCATACTTAATTTAAATTTCATATCGCTTATTGTTGCCATGGTTATTTTGAATGCTTAGTAGCGGATTTCCTTAAAGATTATAATACGTTTAAGAAATTGGTTTTTGATTGTTAAAGCATTTTTTTCTGAAATATTACGTTCATTTAGCAACATGTTTTATCAAATGGGTTTCCCTTGTCAGTTGTTGTTGGATTTGAGTTTCTAATGTGGCATATTCAATTGATTTGTTGTAGAACTTTTATTTTAGATCCATCTAATGATTGTAACAGTCCAAACTAAGGGATATTCTTATGGAATTCACTGATACATTTATAACATGGGATTCTGAAATTAGTTTGTACGAAGCTGTTGCTTTGAGAGATGAAATTTTCCAATAACGAAATTAGTTACAACGTTTTGTGCTAAATTGCTTTTAACTGGTTCAGCCCATCACTACGTAGTATGTATTAGACACATATACTAGGTCAGATAATGATTTGCTACTAGCTACTGGTCAAGGAAAGTGAATAGTTATTCTGCTCACCGGTACTTCTTCTGAATTTGATTTGCTTGGTTTTCCACGAAAAGGTTTTGGCATGCTGTGCCATTTTATACTACAGATCCTGACTATAACCAGTTGTGGAGCCGCAACGGAACGTCCTGTCAATATGTAACAATTCCTATTTCTTATCTGTGTCGTTTTGATGACCTACATCAGGAAGAATTGTGTCTGTTTTTTTTTATTAAGCTTTTTTGGTTGCTCATGACATACATAGAGGTTTCATGGTGTTGAAATTAAACTTACTTTATTCAAACTGGTGGAATATACTAATGAAAACAACTTTTTCTTGTTTGGGTATCAATTTTAAGATATAATTTTCCAATTATATAAAAATTTAGAATACACTATGGTAAAGTTTGATGTTTGCTAATATTTTTTCAGCCACGAGAAAAAATGCATTTTGACTTGTAGCGTAGCTACTGCCAGTAATTTACCATTACTATTTTTTTAAATTACATGTCAAGCATTATTTGTGAACAATGTGTTGGTAAAACTTTTTTTTTTATTTCTGTTTTATATAAATACTAGGATGAAGGTTTTTGCACTATGTAAATCTTTGGGATATTTTGGATAAATGTTTTGTTTTATACGAGTTGGTTTCCCTTTTTTTAACATGCTGATTTCTTAATGGTTCGTGAATAAATTGTCTTTTTTGAGGTGTCTTTTTTCTTTCTGTGTGACCCACCCCACATAATGACGTTTTTAGCTAGTACGGCATTACTTTTTAGGATTCCGCTTGTAGTTTTTGTTACGGTACTTCGTGCAAGCTTACTGTTCAATTGCTTACTATACTTTACTTTTCTCTTGTCCGCACTGATGATCAAAAAAATATTTTGATAGTAAATTTAGAATATTTGCATGCAGCCATATGTTATTACATTCAAATTGATAAAATCTTAAACATTTCGTATATTTGCACACTTTAGGACCATCTTTGCAGCATTATTTGTTACGAAACTTGAGACGGTACCATTACGTTTTGTTTTACATGAAGAAAAAAACCTTATGTTCCTGATATCAAATAATCTGTTGTGTGCAGTGGTCCGGAAGTATCAAGTGTGTGATAGAGAAATGAACGACCCTCTTCAGATCTTACTGTTACTGCTACTTGCGAATATTATATCACCCAACAATAGTCATATTAACATATTGCCCTCTTAAATTTCTAAAGCATTTTTCGTGCTCTTCTACATAAATCCTATCTAATAAGGTAGTCGAAATTATTTTCCTCGATGGAGGCAAATAACCGGGTCTTAATAACTCTAATGCTTTTTTACCTCTTTATTTACAATGCACCTGACACTGCTATTGGTGGCAAAAATTGCTTCTGCGACTTGTTTATCAATTATGCACTTCTTACCTGCAAATTACAAATGATGACAATGATCCTTCCTTACACCCTTGCTTTGAATGTGGGAATATGCATTTGGAGTTGATTCTGCCAAAATTTTTGAACAATGCAGATGCAAAAGCAGATGGTGTCTATACAATGGAGTCACATTTACTGTTATTTGTATCTACATTTACAATAAAGCAAAAAATCAAAATAATAACAAAACAAAAATAGCACTGTCATGAATGATTTTTATTTATTTTCACAGTCAAAAATTGATAAGATAACTGATAATGATAAACGATATATTTTGTATGTTTAGTGATACGTGCAGACAGGACTTTGCAAAAGAGTAAACAATAACCGTCTGATAACTGATAACATTATCCGTGATTACAGTAAAAGACATCCACTGTTCTGAATAAAACAAACTCAGTTTATATTTACCTGCAGCAGGTGCAAGAGCAGAAACAACTTCTTTGCAAATGCATGATGAATTTTTAAACGTTGTACTAGTCCTTGAAACTCCATGTTACAATTCTTGCAAACTGCCCTTACACCCGTTTTAGCTTTGTCACTGTTTTGAATGTAATGCTTTCAAATAGGATCATGTTTGTGCCACTCATATTTAACATGTAACAGATAACTGATTAAACTTTTGCAGTTGCGGAAGAAATGTTAACTAATATAAAATAAAGTAATAAACTGTAGAAATATTTAGATCAAACTAGCACTGATGCTTAAAGGTCTAATAAATAAAATGTACTTTCAGAAGCAGAATGCCAACCCTTTATAAGCCTACAGCCACTGCAAATCTGGAGACAGGATATGACAGTAATATTGTTGTCTAGCTACACATTCTCCAACTTGCTGATGCATGTATTTTTAAATGTTTCACAATTATGAGTCAGGACAGGATATGACTGAAATATTGATGTACAGCTAGTAGCTGTGCATTTTTCAACTTAATTCTGCAAATGTTATTAACATGTATGATAATATTGAAACTCTTAGGACAAAGGATTGCGCCATTTGTCTGATATGTGTTTTACTTGTTATATATTAAAACGAGCAAAGAACTTGTTAATCCAAAAACATCCGGATATGAGACATTGGTGAGATCAACGGTTGAATTAAATGACTATTTACACTCGACATTTAAGTCGTTTTTTGGAAAACATAAAGGGCGGAGGATGTAAATGGCATACACTTATACCTCGCTTTACGGCCTAGATACGTTCCACGAAACTTGGCCGCAAAGCAAAAAGTCATATAAGGAATCAATTATTCTAACACAAATTCAATGGGATCGGTTTCAAATTTGTTAAATATGTAACATGCTTTATCATTCAAAATGCATTCTATCAACAATAATCTATAAACAAAAATGAAACAACTTCATGTTACATAAAATATGTGTATGTATACATACATAATTTTTTTTAAAATGGCTTTAATCTGAAGACGATGAAGAAATGGTAACCTGCAGATCACTGTCGTCATTATGAGCACACACTGAATAATGCTCGTAAACAAAAGGAAATAGAAAAGAGTGTGCATCGAGATTGCGCTTGCACAAGATTGGCAACATGTAGATATATCGACATCGCAAAAAAGTTTTTTTTGCGGTTATAGCAAAACATTTAAGGCCGTAAATCGAAAACGTGCCTTAATTGAAGAGGGCCGTTATAGCAAAATGCCGTATAAAGAGCGGCCGTATAGCAAGGTATGACTGTATTGAGTACGTCCATAAAGAGCAACAACATGCTAAAAATGACGATAGTGCAGTTGCCAAAAACAGTGGAGAGCAATTTCAAACTTCCTTGCATGAATATTCAAAATTGAAGGGGCTATAGCACGAACCCGATCACAAGCAGGAAATGGGAGAAATCTCGATGTACGCTAAAAATGCTGATGCGTGTATTTTTGAATGTTTTACTTTTGGAATAATACAATTATTGTCTTCTGAATGTAAAAAATTTGAGAACGGTATTAAATCACAATATAATGCAATTGCATTGTAATAATTATATCTGGTTTTTACTTTCAGGAGAGTTTTTTTTCCATCTAATTATGAATACACAAAATATTCAAAAAATCATAATTTTGGATTATTTTTAAAAAAAATTTCTCCAACCCTGTCTTGAAGACTCAATTACAAAGAAGGTCATTGTTTAAACTGTGCATGATATTGTCATACTCATGATTTATAATAATGTGTTCCAAGTGTTAACTACATCATACTAGAAAATAATAGTCTACTTTTTGCCCACTGTTGTAAATGGGATCATTAAGAGAAGACTTATAACACGACTTCTGAACGTGTAGATTTTTTAATTCCTTTATTGGATGTGTGAATTACTGTTAGAAGTAGTAATATACGTTTTCTCTTGATAATGTCCCTAACGACGGTTGTTAACTTCTGAGTTGTTAGTTTTTAAAATGACCATGTGCAAATCCCCATAATACGTATTACTATATGCATATTTTATAATAATTTTGAGTACTTCAACTTGTAATTTCTGTGGCAAGAGCAAACCTATGAAAAAGCCCTGCATTAAATCAGAAATGTTTATTGTTTAGAATATATCGTACAATAGGTTAAAATTTGTATCTTACAAAAATTATTTATCGAAATTTAAAAAAATGTTATTTTAGATTTATATGCGATTATACCAGGAATTACGTGTAGAAAATATTTGGCAAAGAAAATGGAATACTCTTTAAATGAAACTGGAGCTATTCGCATAACACCTGATGATACGCCTTCATTACTTATGTCACCATTTCGACATACTTATTGTTATGAGCATGCAGAAGTAGATTCTGAGGATGATTTTCATTTGTTTTTGTGCTTTTTACAAGCATCATTACCTAGACATTAAGATGGAATATTCTGTATGCTTTGATAAAATATGTAAAACAAATAAATGTATTTTAGAATGATGATTAAAATGGCTAAAAATAGCTAATAGTATTAGTTTAGATAAAAGAAAAAGTTTTTTAAAGTCGTACGTATGGAGCGTTCTACTATACGGTAGTGAGACTTGGACAATTAAAGAAGTAGATAAGAAAAGGATAGAAGCTTTTGAAACTTGGTGCTATAGGAGAATGTTAAAGATTAGCTGGACAGATAGAGTAACAAACGAGGAAGTTTATAGAAGGATAGGTGAGGAACCCTGTATGTGGAAACAATTGAAGGTCAGGAGAGATAGAATGATAGGGCACCAGTTAAGACATGAGGGACTATTTAGTAAAGTCTTAGATTATAGACTACCAAATAAAAATAGAGTAGGAAGGCCTAGACAAAGCTATATTAGTCAAATAATTAGAGATTTAGGTTGTGAAGGGTATGTGGACCTTTTTAGATTAGCTCAGAATAGAAAAGAATTTAGAGCTGCGTCAAAACGACTTTAAGTAAGTTCGAAAACAAAACAAAAAAAAAATCAGTTAACTAAATGTCACCAGGACATAACTCACAATTAGTTAGAGGTCTGGCATGTTGGTAGCGTTTCGTTGCTTAAGCCTTACCATAACATATAATTTAATAAACGTCACCATGATATAGCTCACAATTAGGTAGCGGTCTGGCATGTTGGTAGCGATTTGTTGCTTAAGCCTTACCATAACATATAATTTAATAAACGTCACCTTGACATAACTCACAATTAGGTAGCGGTCTGGCATGTTGGTAGCGATTTGTTGCTTACGCCTTACCATAACAGATAATTTAATAAACGTCATCATGACATAACTCACAATTAGGTATCGGTCTGGCATGTTGGTAGCGTTTCGTTGCTTAAGCCTTACCATAACAGATAATTTAATAAACGTCATCATGACATAACTCACAATTAGGTAGCGGTCTGGCATGTTGGTAGCGTTTCGTTGCTTAAGCCTTACCATAACAGATAATTTAATAAACGTCATCATGACATAACTCACAATTAGGTAGCGGTCTGGCATGTTGGTAGCGTTTCGTTGCTTAAGCCTTACCATAACATATAATTTAATAAACGTCATCATGACATAACTCACAATTAGGTATCGGTCTGGCATGTTGGTAGCGTTTCGTTGCTTAAGCCTTACCATAACAGATAATTTAATAAACGTCATCATGACATAACTCACAATTAGGTAGCGGTCTGGCATGTTGGTAGCGTTTCGTTGCTTAAGCCTTACCATAACATATAATTTAATAAACGTCATCATGACATAACTCACAATTAGGTATCGGTCTGGCATGTTGGTAGCGATTTGTTGCTTAAGCCTTACCATAACATATAATTTAATAAACGTCACCATAACATAACTCACAATTAGGTAGCGGTCTGGCATGTTGACAGCGATTCGTTGCTTAAGCCTTACCATAACATATAATTTAACACTTTTCCTTTTGAAGCGGATAACCAGGTTATATTTCATTTCCCTATAAATGGTAATCATGTAAACATGTTAGAGTTCTTTAACAACCATCAGGTTGCTAATATCTATGTAGAGCCAGCTGGATAGGAAAAGGATAGAAGGATATAGGAAGACCTAGACCAAACTATATTAGTCAAATTATTAGAAATTTAGGTTGTGAAGGGTATGTAGAGCTTTTTAGATTAGCACAGAATAGAAAAGAAGTTAGAGCTGCGTCAAACCGACCTTAAGTAAGGTCGAAAACAAAATGATGATGATGATTAAAATTTGAAACGAATATATAGTATTATCTTATGTTCGAAACTGTTACCAAACTGCATCGAAAAGTATAACTCCCTTGACCACAAATTATATTTTATTGGATCTTGTAATGGAACCTCTAAATACGTATTTGAACCACTGCGTGGTCATCATCAGTAGAAAACGACTAACTTACAATTGTTAAACTAAATTAAAACTGTTTTCGCTTCTAAGGAAATTTTCCTCACCATTTAGGCCGAAGTGAAATTTTACAAATACAATAGTGAACCGACAAGTGTCCCTACAACATGCTACTTTATAGTAAAAATGTGGGCATGCTCGAGCCTTTGTTTGCACATATTGGTAATCGGGTGAAGTTTGATTAACCACCAAAAAAAGCAGCTGTCAGTTACCTAATTACCCTCTATCTGCATTCATACATGATACTAAACTTTTAACTATGTTAATACTCTCATAAGCGTTTAATTACGAATGTGTGGACGACTTAAGCAATCTAATGTTTTGTAATCTAATGGGATAGATAGCTATCCCATTGCATAAATATGTCGAGCTACTCATGATTTTTCATCATGACCGATTTTAAACTTAAAATATGTTTCTTAAATTGAGTTTTGACATTGCATTTTGTTTAACCAATATATTTTTAAGTGCATCCAGAACAATTTACTTCAATAATCCCAGGCTTTAGTCATTCATCAACTTTGTCTTTTGAATTTTCTAAAAGATCTTTAATCTTGTTTGAATTTTTGAAAGTAATTTTGTAACTATTTGTTTGAAAATTTTACAAAGGCCCTATGTGGAACTGTGGAAAGGTAATTTAAAAAAAAATTAAGTTTTCTAAATAATTAATAGGTAGTAAAGTCATGGATTTACAAGTGTTGATCATATTCTTACATTTTCTAACTATATTGTTAATCCCTGTAGGTTCAACACCATTGTACAGCGCTATCGATTGAATAAGGGAAAGTCCTTACTGTACCGTTCTTTATGCTGTTTACTAAAAAGTTAAAGAAGCAAGTTTGTGTTGAATACTGTGATTTGATGTAGACAGTATAAACCGTTAAATATTGGTTCCTTTCCTATAGATATCCAAATTCTAGTTTATTGTCCTTACTTGTCACTAAAGTATCCAAAAAAGGTAACTGTTCATTATTTTCAAGCATATACGTGAATTTAATACTTTGAAACTGAATTAAGTTCATTTTGAAAATCATTAACATTTGCTTTTGTGGTATCAAAAATGGCAAAAATATTATCAACATACTTTATCCATACTCTTGGAAGTAGTGGGCGTCTTTAGATTTTGTTTCAAAATAAGACATGAATAAATAAATTTCCCATTGTTGTCCCTTCAAGCTGTTCATAACTTTTTTTTTGCCACAGGCAAGTTGACATAAATTCATACCGAGTATAGTAGCTAGAGATAAGATCCTGGTGAAGTTCGATCATAAAATGGTGTAGCTTATAACGGGGCACGGCACCCTGAAAGGGTACTTGCAAAGATTCAGTTTAACCAACTGCGACTGCTGCAAATGCGGCGAGAGTGCACAGTACGTACTCTTCGACTGCCCGCTTGAGGCGGCAAATCAAGGGTTAGCTGATAGGAAATTAACAATTGTAGGGCTAGCATGGTCAAAAAGTCTAGAAGTCGGGGAAGTGGCTAACCAGAAGGCGTTCTTAGCAGCCTTTAAAGAATTTGCGTGAAGGGTTGCAAGATTAGATAGCGATAATCGCGCGTAAATCGGAGGTTGAGGGATGCGTGGGTTGGGGGAGTATTGGAAAATTTTTGAGTTAATTTTTGACTTGGCATGATATATGACTTATGAGCATGACATAACTAAATCCTGTTTTAAACAAAATAAAATAAAAAACCAAGCAATTATAACCAAAAGTTTATTATGCACGACGAACCCCCGTGCTACACTAAAACTATTTCACTCTTAAACGCATGAAATATCGGGAATAAATCGAAATCTAATCCGGGCCAATAAATAATAAGAAATAAATCAAAAACCCTAACTAAATTAAATTAACTAAGTAAACAAGGAAAATAAAATAGAGTGAAACCGCACATCCCCAGCAGAACTTAAAAGTGATAGTGATTGTGCCCCTTCCCTTCTTCCAAGGACGTTTAGTGCATACGAACCAGGACTTTAACAGTGCATATTCAACTCCCCTTAGAAGTAAGATACAAATAGATGTAGGCAGACGACCAGATCTTCGGATGCTGGAGAAATTTATATTGAGGTAAGAATAAAATTGTAGCGACTGTACTTGCATAAGCATTGATTTGAATTAATAAAAAGATTTTGAAATAATTTAACGAGCATGTTTTGTGCATAATGGCGCTAGCCATCATAATGCTTATGCGAGTGCAACTGATAATTTGGATGATGCTTTTGCTAATTTATGCACCGTTACATGCTTATGCATATTTAGATATTTAATTATTTATATATTATATTTATTTTTGCATGGACTTTATTATATTGTGGCTTGATTTGTTTTGTTTGACATTCTGCTGCCTATTTTTGGTTACAGCATCTATAGAAAAGAAATTTGTAATTATAATATAAATCACTTAGGGAATGATAGGAAAAATTAGGGATGGATTTAGGTTGAAGATAAATAAATTACTTAGACCAGGGAGGACGACTTTGTAAATTTATAGAGCAGGAACAAATAACTGGATTCACTATTAATATATTTGGCATTTGCTTAGAAATTTGAATGCATTTTTAATATTAGCTGCTAGATTTGAATAGTTTTAAGAAGACTCTTCAGGTCGCACCGGTAAGTAGAGCTGGCAGATGCTATTCAGTATTATGGATCCCTCCCCTTTCATTTTTGCTTCTGTAATGTTGATCGGACACACTCCAAAATCAACGCTAGAGATACCATTATTTAAACTCCAATTTCAGTTTTAGTTTCAGTTTGCAGATTTTTATTTAGGATCGATCAATTTTGAAGTTAGATTAAATTTGAATTTCGGGTTTAAACCCAATGTAGTACCTTTGTGTGGAGCATAGGGAACGTGGCCGCAAGCATAGTAGCCCTTAATTAAATTAATTAATGTTCATAAACCTTTTGGTTAAACTGAAATTGATGCTGAGGCATACGAAGAGAAGTTAATTTTACAAATTCCTTTGTAATCTCATTATCAAAATTATTTTTAATTAAAACTTCCTTTAAATATGACAATGTTTGTATAATAAGAACACTTGGAAATAATGAACAGACATCAAACAAAATTAAGGTTTTGTGTTTTTCTAACGTAACTTTTCTAAGTTTATTAATAAATTTTATGTAATTCTCCACTGATCAACTATTAAATTTAAGAACTTTAAATTTGTTCAATAACCATTTGGATAAGCAATATCAGTGAGTTAATTCCTGACACAACTGACCTCATCGCTTTATCTTGGTTATGGATCTTAGGAAAGCAATACAATTTTGGAATTTCCAGATTGGAAACTTAATTTGAATTTCAAGGCAGGCGTGACACGTTTAGTGCATTCTTTCATAAGCGATGTTGTTGATCTAATCATATTACCGAGAATGTTTTCATTTATATGTTTTTGACGATTGTCTGTAAGGACATTAGATAACAAAGTTTCAACTCTATTAACATAATCTTGTATATCTAGAATGACTATCTTGTTGTCCTTGTCAACATTTAAATAATAAAAATCTTTCTTTACTCTAGAATGAAAATGTTCCTAAAGCCAAATTTTACACCATTTCTAATAAAATTTTTAGTCTTCTCTTCTAATTTTAAAAACGAGCTCTCAATACCCACTATTACAGACCAACCGCCACAAAACGTAGAAATGAAAACATTTTCGGTAATATGATCAGATCAATAACATTGCTTATGATAGAATGTACTAAACTTGTCACGTCTGCCTTGAAATTCAATTTTACAGTTTCCAATTCGAAAATTTCAAAATTCTATTGCTTACCTAAGATTCTTAAACAAGATAAATCGATGAGGTCAATCGTGTCAGGTATTAACTCACCGACTTATCGCTTATCCAAATGGTTATTGAATGAATTTAAGGTTCTTAAATTTTTATAGTTGGTCAGTAGAGAATTCTATACAATTTATTAATAAACTTAAAAAGTTACATTCGAAAAACACAAAACCTTAATTGCGTTTGATGTCTGTTAATTATTTCCAAGTGTTCCTATTATACAAACATTGTCATATTTAAGGGAAGATTTAATTAAAAATAATTTGGTAACAGAAAAATTTGTAAAATTAACTTATCTTCGTATGCCCCAGAATCACGTTCTTCAGTTTAACCAAAAGGATTATCAATAGCACGAAGGGACAACAATGAGAAATAGTTTTTCACCATTTATTGCAAATTTATTCATGTCTTATTTTAAAGCAAAATTTAAAGAAAATGCCCACTACTTCCCAAGAGTATGGATAAGGTATGTTGATGCTATTTTTGTCATTTTTGATACGTCAAAATCAAATGTTAATGTTAATGATTTTCTAAAAGAACTTAATTCACAGTCTCAAAGTATTAAATTCATGTATGAGCTTGAAAGTAATGAACAGTTGCTGTTTTTAGATACTTTAGTGATAAGGAAAGACAATAAACTAGAATTTGATATCTGTAGGAAAGATACCAATGTTTAACCAGTTTTTAATGTCTACATCAAATCGTATTCAACAGACTTGCTTCTTTTAACTTTTTATTAAACAGAATGCTTATTTTTCCATTAAATAAAAAAAGATACAATAAGGAACATTCCCTTATTAAATCGATAGCGGTGTACGATTGTTTTGAACCTACAGTGATAAACAATATAGTTAGAAAATGTAAGAGCAGGATGAGTACTCGTAAATCCACGACTTTACTACCTATTGTTTAGAAAACTTAAATTTTGTTAAATTACCTTTCCGTAGTCCACAAAAGGCCTTCGTAAAAAGTTTCAAACACATCTATTACAAAATTTCTTTCAAAAATTCAAACAAGTTTAAAGATCTTTTAAGAAATCTCAAAGACCTTCTACTAGCAACTACTACAATGTCGGCAATGTTGAATTCGATCAAGAATTCTATAATATAAATTACCCGCCCGATGAAATTATAAATGACAACGTTTTTGTGGAAACATTGTGATCAGAACATTTAATCAACATAGTTGACTTGGATTTGAATAACATGGAGGTTACCATAATTGGAAACGAATTTCAAAAGACTGATATTCAATCAGGCAGTGACAAAAGGTTGAAAAATGATACACTTCAGGAGCTCAAGAAAGAAAATAAAAAACCACCTGGTAAGTTCATACTTAAATTATTATTATTCTTATTATGCAATTTTCTGATTACTTGTTCTGAATTAGTGAAACGTGTTAGCGATAGCTCACTACAGAACGTATTTTTTCTGAACGAAACATTCTGACAGCTACCTCTACTATGCCTACTAATGAATCAATTAGTGAAGACAATTGTACTGCCGTCCTCTCCTGTGCCGCTCCTTCTGAAGCTAACCTCGAAGAACCTGTAGAAGTTTGGAAAGGTAAAGGAATAAAAAGTACTAAACGTAATAAAAATGCTAAAAGAAGTGTCTATCTCACAAAGGTCCTTACTATTTTGCATTATAATGACCTAAGCAAGTCAAGAGCATCAATAACAGGCATTCTGAAAAATGGCAATACTCTTTCGCTTAAACCTATAAAGATAGGCGGAAATTTTTACATCTTTATCAAAACTTGCACGTTTGATAGTGCATTGCATCTGATTTGTACCGCTTTCGCAGACAGTCAACTTTACGCAGCATCTATTACAGAAAATGTATCATTCAAATTTTTTGAATTAATCAGTAATATTTTGCGGGATGGTATTACTGCACACAGTTATGCCAAGAGAGGACAAATTCTTATTGAACTTCACTTTCGCGATTCATTAAATTCTATAAAACCTACTGAACAATTGACACATAAATTCTGCTTGTACAGCATGCTCTCTGTTGGAACAATTAATAAACTATCCTTCGGTCGAAGAAAGAAGTGATGAATGTCCAACATATAATCGCACAAGAACCTTTTTGTGTGCGTATTTACTGCAAATATTCTAAATAATGACATTACTCAGCTACAAAAGGTTGTAGATGAAAGGTTCAGTAACCAATGTACAAAATGTACGACTTGCAGCATTTCATCGAATACGAATACCATTTCGAACATCCACCTGTTTATGAAACCATGACCGTATATGCGACAGGACAATAAAGGACTTCGTCCTTTGTTTAACGTGAGTTTAAATGTGATTCCCCGTCATATTGTAATTGGCAAAAAAAATTACACCTTAAGAGTTCTTCCATTCAGCCTTGTTGCAGGAGGAGATCCTCTATTGATTGGGCATTACATCGCGTATTGCTGGCGGGAGAAGTGCCTGAAATGTGAATTGTATGATGATCTTCAGGACAAGTTCTTAAATGATAATCGCGAAAGGCGATAAACTATCACATGTCGTTATTCACATTGCAATTTGTTCGATACAAGAAAGAAGTTTATTGTAATCAAAGTTGTTCTAATAAAAGGTGCACTTCAATTTAAGTTTTCACCAACGTAAGGTTTTTTTTATTTTGAGTTTTTGCAAGTTTTTTTGATTTATTTTAAGTTGTTCCTAATAAAATATTCGTTCAATTTTTCCGAAAAATAAACTTTTATTTCAAACTTTGTTCACTTCAAAGCGCCCTTAAACCGACCCTGAGTCTTGACAATGTGAACTTTTGGTTTATTGTCAACACTCAAAAGTAGACGTAAAAACTACCAATATAAATAATGTCTATAATTATTATAAACATTGCTAAAACCTAATTAGTTGACTTTTACAGTTGTCCTATCTTATCTGTTCACAGGGGTGGATTAAAATTGTTCAGAGGGCTCGTGAAATTGGTCTCCTTATTCTTCTATGGTCATAAAGAGGGGATCCGGTCATGGGGCGCGGCTGATAAGTTGTGGGTCATTTGAAGACGAGAACAGTAAAGCGCGAGCCGTTAGGGCGCCGCTGATAAGGCGCGGGACATTGAGGCGCCGCCGATAGCGCGCGGTACATTAGGGCGTGAGCCAAATACCAAAAAACTCCAAAAATAATTTTTTTTTTGTTGTAAACCTTTTTTTTTGTGTTTTATTATGTTCTAATTGTTTTTGTATCGCGTTCCTGTATGTGTGTTGATAAGAATGGACAGGCAGAATTTTTGAAAATGCTCCCTCAGCAGCCAAAATACTGATCTACGCAAAAGCAAGCATTTTTTAAAAGTAATAAAAGAGCAATATTTTAGCCGTCAAGGGCATCTTCAAAAATTCAACCAGTACATTTTCATATAAACACGCATACGAACACCATCAAGAAGAATTAGAACAATAAACAACACAGAAAAAAAGAGTCAGTGACCGCTCAGAAAACATTTAATATTTTATTATAAATTGATTTAATATTTTCTGTAGCCCTAACAGTTTCACGACCTAATCTTTTTGTGTCTTATGATCCCGACTGTCCCGCGATATAAGAGCCCGCACCCTGTTATCCGCGCCCTAACGGCGCGCCCTAACGACTCATGCACTACAGTCCTCGCGCCTTACTATCCTCGCTTCCTAATGCCCCGCGCGCTATCGGCGGCGCCTTAACGGCTACCGTTCTACTATCCTCGCGTTCAAATCGCACGCGCCCTAACGGCTGCGTCCAGCCGGCCACGCCTTGCCAGCAGCGCTCAAATGTCCTACACCGAATAAAGGGTGCTAAAAGTTACAGGTTTAAAGTTGGGAAAAAATTATTTTTGGATTTGGCGAAACAATTTAATATTGTTCAACTGTTTGCAGGAAAAAATTTTTATTTGAAGGGGAGGGGGGGGGGGGTGGCGAAGACCCACGGAGTTGAGGACTGGTTAAATATATATATATATATATATATATATATATATATATATATGATTTTCGGATTCCGTACGAAATTTTTGTTTCTTAAAAAGTCTCACGGCTTGTTTCAGAAAAAATTGGTTCCCGTTGTATTTGCATATTTTTAAATAAAGAAAGATAACCCTAACCTGAGGAGTGAATGGTGAAGCAAAAAAATGAGTGTACCATGTAGCACAATCGGAGCACAAACAATTACAAGTGCTTTCAACAAATTTGATGAATTTTCAACCATACATCTCGCTCTCATTCACTTCATTTCTATAGCAACCCCAAATTGTTTTTTGAATATCGCGAGAAGGGAAGCAGCACAAACGATGGGATTTGCAGCACAAACTAGCACAAAAGTAGCACAAACGAATGTACCTCTTTATATTCCTCTCTGAAAGAGTGGGGATGCGGACGTTTCAGCAGCACCCCAACTTGTTTTTGAATATCTTGAGAACGGAAGTTGCACAAACGATGGAGTTTGCAGCACAAACCAGCACAAACGTAGTACAAACGAACGCACCCATTTTCACTCCCCCACGTGAAAGTGGGGGTGCCGGTGAAATTCTACTACGCCCAAGGTCCCGGGTTCGAATCCCGACACGGTCCGCTTGAAAAATGTTAGGCGAGCATTTTTCTCAAAAATACACCCTCGTTCGGATGAGAGGTAAAATGGAGGTCCCGTGTGTGAGTGTTGTCACGCACGTTAAAGATCCCTACCTTGCTTGGAACAGCAAGGATTCGGCAAAAATTCAAAATTTTCCAGGTAAAAAAAAACTCGCTTCCTGGCCAATGTAGTACCTTCGGGTGGAGCATTGGAAAATCACATGTAATGCCGGTGAAATTAAATACGTTTTACGTGATTAGCGCGTATCTTACACCGGTCGACTCCCGGCGGGAAAATCCTCAAACAGAGGACTTAATAAATCAAATCGAATGAATTCTTCGTAAAATCGGTAGGAATAAAAATCTAATTATCGGGGGAGATTTTAATGCCAAGTTTCCACTATGGGGTAGCCCTATAGAAGACGATAGGGGTTCACAGGTTGCTGATCTTTTAACGGAATGGGATCTTAGTGTGATAAACACTAATGATTCACCTACGTTTGAGCGGCATAAAGGCAGCAGTTTTATTGATATTACTGCAGCCTCGCACGAGATGATAGAAATCATTTGTGATTGGAAATTGAGATCGGGCGAGGAAACGCTTTCTGACCATAAATTAATAACATGGGACGTTGAGATCAAAACAAGCGCAAACGAGCAGCTAACTATATTTCCGCGGTTCTATAATAAAAAAGCAAACTGGGAGCTGTTTAAACAAAAATTTGGCGAAAGTATCCCTGCGCTCGAAAATATGCTATTTAACTGCCGAGAGGCAGACGAAGTAGAAACACTCGCGAAAAAATTGAACGACGCGGTGGTAGACGCGTCGTCGTACTCCATGCCGCGAAAGAAAACATTTAAAGAGAGCGTACCCTGGTGGACCCGGGAACTAACCACCAAGCGGGCAGAAACGCGTATCCTAAGGCGCCGCTATCAACGCGCCTCGGGAGAAATAAGAGAACAAAGGAGCATAGAATACAATCAAAGTTACCGCGAATATAAGATATTAATAGAAGAAACACGACCAAATAAATTCAAAGAATTCTGCACGCGAAACTCTCAGAAAGAACCTTGGGCAACCGCATACCGCGTAATAAGGGGCAAACAACAGAAAATCGCGCTCGGTAACATAAGAAAGACAAATGGCGAATATACGGAAGGTTTTAAAACCACGGCGGTATATTTATTAAAGAAATTCTTCCCTTCGGATAATCCCGAGGAGGATGAGGGGTCGCACGATTTAGTACGTCGGGAAGCTACAGAGGCGCAAGAAACAGGTGCCGACAAGGCAATCCTAGTTCACGAGGTCGTCAGGGCTCTTAGGAGGATGAATCCTAAGAAGGCACCGGGGCATGACGGAATCACTTCAGACGCAGCTCTGAGGGCGTGCCGGTTAGCCCCGTGTGTCTTTGTCGGGTTGTTTAATCTTTGTCTAGAAAGGGGCGTCTTTGCGCGTTGCTGGAAAGTCCAGAACGTGAAATTCATACTTAAACCTAAAAAGGCGGATGCGTCAGACCCGGGCAGCTATCGTCCATTTAGCTTGCTACCGGTGCTGGGGAAAGCTTTGGATCGCGTTATGACTACCCGAGTTGAGCACTTAGTGCGTGACAGCGGCCGTTTTAATAACCGACAGTTCGGTTTTATGGAGGGAAAGTCGACTATCGACGCATTAGAGTTCGTTGTCGGGGAAATTAAGCAGGCGAAGGATGCAAAGGAGTATTGTGTCGTTGTTGCTTTGGACATTTCAGGAGCATTTGATGCTGCCTGGTGGACATTGATTGTTTGCGAGTTGGAAAATAAGGGTTGTCCACGAAATTTGATGTCTTTGGTCAAGAGTTATTTCTCGGGGCGATTGGCACAGGTTGAAATTCCGGGGGAAGTTTTGTCGCGCGAGGCGGAAAGGGGATGCCCGCAGGGGCCGGCTATGCTGTACGCAGCTTCTGTATGGGCGGAAGGTTGTAAAGTCCGGGAGATGCGTCAATTGACTAGCGTACAACGCATAACCGCTGTGAAAGCGGCCAGGGCGTACAGGACCACCTCCACGGAGGCGGTCCTGGTGATCAGTAGGACTGTTCCTATCGAATATGTCGTTATGGAGATTAGAGATAGGAGATTGATAAATATAGGGAAAGCGCGCGAAATTATCGAAGATATTCATCTTGGTAATAGGAAGGTAGAACGAAAGATCGTTGTATCGGAGTTGGGACACCCGGCCGATATTAGAGGAATCGAGTTTGTAGAAGACTATGGGGACGCGACGGGTATCAGAATTTTTACGGCCGGTTCACGCATGGATGACGGACAAGCAGGCGCGGCGTTTGTCGTGTATAAGCAGGAAAGGGAGGTGTTTCGGTTTCAAACCAAACTCGCAACTGGAGCACTATTTTCCAGTGCGAATTGGTTGCCATACGAGAGGCAATCGATTATGTAATAAACCACGTGGACAGAGATGAATATTATATAATCGGCGACAGTAAATCAGCGCTGACAGCTTTAACAAACATGAACACCTCGACAGACCTCCAGGCGGACGTCTGGAGGATAGCGCATACGGCGCTCGAGTTTCGACGTTTAAAGTTCTGTTGGGTTAGGTCGCACGATGGTAACAACGTAGGGAATGATAGGGCTGACGAATTAGCTAAAGAGGCCGCGACGGGCGACTTTCGGATATCACATTCGTCGATACCGAGGTCCCATATTAAAAGAAAACTGCGCGAAAAGTCAATTCAACAATGGGAAGAGAGGTGGAACAACGCTGCCACGGGCAGGTTGACCCACAAATTCATACCGAGCATAGAAGCTAGAGGTAGGATCGAGGTTAAGCTCGATCACAAAATGGTGCAGTTGATAACAGGGCACGCCGCCCTGAAGGCGTATTTACAGAGGTTCGGTTTAACCAACAGCGACCGCTGCGAATGCGGTAAGGGCGCGGAAGGCGCAGAGCACGTGCTCTTCGACTGCCCGCTTGAGGCGGGAAATCGAGGGTTGGCTGATAGCACACTAGCTATCGTAGGTCTGGCAAGGCCAAAGAGCCTAGAGGAAGTCGGGGAAGTGGTCAACCAGAAGGCGTTTTGGACAGCCTTAAAAGAATTTGCGGGAAGGGTCGCGAGATTAGACAATGACTACCGCGTGTAAAATTCGGTGGGGTTGGTGGAAGAATTGGAAAATTTTAGATTGACTTGGCGTGAGTAAGGATACGAGCATAGATATAACCAAAACCTGATATTAAAAAAAACAAAAAAAACATGATAATTATACCCAAATGTCCAATATGCACGAGAAACCCCCACACCATTAATACAATCACTGCCTATCTTCATAATTATGTGCGGAAAATCGGGAAATCGGGAATAAATAATAACAAATAAACAATAACAAATAAAACAGAAACCCTCATTAAATTAAATCATTAAAATAAACAAAGATAATAAAATAGAGTGAAACCGCGCATCCCCGCAGGACTTGAAAGTGAAGTGATAGTGATTGTGATCCCTCCCAGGACATTTAGTGCATACCCACCAGGACTTTAGCAGTGCACCCCATCTTCCCCTTAGAAGTAAATTACAGTTAGATGTAGGCAGACGACCAGATCTTTGGATGCTGGAGAATTTTATTATCGAGGTAAGACTTAAATTGTGGCGGCTGTACTCGCACAAGCATTGACTTACATTAATTAGTTGTTTTGAAATAATTTAACAAGCACGTTTTGTGCGTAATGGCGCTAGCCGACATAATGCTTGTGCGAGTGCACCTGATAAATAGGGTGATGCTTTTGCTATTTTGTGCACTGCTATATATGCTTAACGCTTATTAGACATTTATTTATATAACTATATTTATTTATATTTTATATTTACACTTTATATTTATTAGCATGTATTGTACTATTTTGTGGCATATTTGTTTTGTTTGACGTTCTGTTGCCATTTTGGTTGCAGTATATATTTGGGAAGGAATAGTAGAATTGTGAAGTTTGTAATCATAATATAAATCAGTTAGGGAATGATGGGGAAAGCTAGGGATGGATTTAAATTAGTTAGCTAGATTTGGATAGTTTTAAGACGACCCTTCAGGTCGCACTGGTAAGCAGGGTATGCGTCTGCTATCCGATATTACGGATCCCTCCCCCTCTCATTTTTTGCTTGTGTCTTGTTGATCGGATACACTCCAAGGTCAGCGCTAGGGATACCATTATTTAAACCCTGTTTTTAGTTTTTGTTTCAGTTTGTCAGATTTTTAGGTTTGTTAGATTGTTAGAGTTTGTTAGGTTTGTTAGATTTTAGGTTTGTTAGATTTTTATTTAGGGTGGATTAACTATGAAGTTAGGATTAATAAGAAGCACGGTTATTTTCACGTTTAAACCCAATGTAGTACCTCCGGGTGGAGCATTGGGGACGTGGCCGCAAGTATAGCGGCCCTTATTCAAATTATAATGCCAGTGAAATGCACCTGAATAAGTGCACTTACGACATCCATACCTAGATGGCACTTAAGTCAGTGTTCTTTATTACAAGTGGTTTTCGTAAGAGAACGTTTTATTGTTTTTGGCAGAGTGAAGTAAATTTTACTTCTTAGAGGTAATGTAAATATTTATCTATATCTTGTTGTGGTTAAAACTAATTTCTCCATTTATTTATGCATATATTTTTTGTGAAATACCTAACTTTTTTTATTTAATGTAATTCTCACGTGTTACTAAATTGTACCTTGGGTTAACAGCAGGTTTATACCTCGGACCGCACTGAGGTACAATTCATTTAAATTTAATTAAAGAATAACATTCAAACCCATATAAAACGAATGTTTATTGTAATTCTGATTATAAAACATTTTCAGATATTCAACATGCGCCGCAGCAAGGTTGGAGAGAAAAGCTCACGTGAGGTTGCACAAGTTGCACAACGATACAATGTGTCAAAAACAACATTAATCAGACACATTAATTTATTTAAAAAAAGTAGTGAAGCCGACTTTTCGTACCACGCACGACATAATACACAACAAGTATCCACAACCGAGGGGAAGAATGCATTGAAGGAATACTTATTACCTGCTTCACGTTTGCATTATGGGCTAACTAAAAGAGAAATGCGGTGTTTTGCATTTTAATACGCAGCTGCAAATAATAAAAATATTCCTGACTCATGGGTTGCTGAAAAAGCAGAAGAGAAGGAGTGGCTGAGACATTATCTTACGAGTCATAAAGACATCACTCAGGAAACCGTAAGCTACGAGTTTGACAAGATCCACGTCTTTTAATAAACCAACATTTTTTAAAAATTATAAAGAAGCGTTATCTTGTGCAACTTTTTCACTCCACAAAATTTGGAATTGCGACGAAACGGGTATGACCACGTTCTACCAAAAGTTTTGAGCTCTAAAAAAATAAAACAATTAGATCAGATGATAAGTGGCGAAAAAGGATACAAATGTCAGTATGATAGTTGCAATTAATGCCATTGGGAATCATATTCCTTCGCCAGGGTGCCTCCAAATGGTACAATAAGGGGTGCAAATAAATCAGGATTGTCTAATAAACAACGTTTTCTACAGAATCTCCAGCATTTCAAACAGCATGTGAAACCTACAATCACAAAGCCTGTCAATTTGGCAATGGATAATCACGATAGCCATGCTAATGACAACGCTATTGACTTCTGTACAGAAAATGGCATCATAATGGCAACTGTTAAGGCTTTATAAGTATTTTGGTTGTAGTGTAGTATGCCAATCACAATTAATTTAAGTCCTTAAACTATTCCCACCTAGAAACCCTCCATTATCCCTACCTTTAGTGCAACGACATAAAAGGGTTGGTAATGTACGAGTGGACGACAATTCAACTTCGTTCTCGCTTGGCTTTGGTTCGTGATTTAGTTCGGTGCATCGAGCATCAGTAATTAGCAACAATTAGTGAACATTATACATACAGTCCATAATTATCTGATAGCAGTGCAAGTACAATCAACCACTACAACCAGTGAAAGGTAGGTGATATATTCCTTTAAATTATCATTTCCTTTGTGTGATTGTAAATGCAAATTAACATTTTGATTAACATTTTTGGTCCTTTGAGCAAATATTTTGCTTATTAATTGGTTTATTATTGGCATTTTGGCATTCAATTTAACTACATTGTTAATTGCTCTTCGCTTAAATTAGGGGTTGACCGCATTTAGAAGAAAAGTGTAGTCATACCACCAGTTTCATAGTCAATTGTGTAAACTAACTTATAGTAGATGCAATCTCGCATTAAATTTGAAATTTTGTACTGATACAGAATCTTATAAAGCCTTAAAATGACAAATCTTTGTAAATTTTAGGGATAGTTAACGTAAGAATTTGTAGTCAGAAAAGTGTTTAAGCAATACAGTTATTTTAAACTTGTAATTCAAGTTCGCTATAGAATTCAGGTATTCGTAAAACCGGGTAGAATAAAACCCTTTGCTCTTTGTCATATTGAAACTTGCAAGCTCCCGTTAGGCACGTTGTAGTAAAAATTCTTTAACAGGTAGTTCAACATTACCCTTGGTATATCCTATTATTAGGTGAACAAACCCTTCATTTTTGTAGCTGAAATCAATATAAAATCGATATTAGTAACCTTGTTCGTTAGGATGGCACATATTTCATCGGATAGGTTGATAGTGGATTTAAAGGCCGCACTCGATAGATTATCTGATATATCTGGTGCGATAGATAAATTGGAGCATATTAAAGGCAATTGTATTTCTGTTAATATTATGGCTGAAAGCGCCTTTGATATCAAAAACGATGTAGATACATCTTATAAAACGTGCATATTGGATGAGGACAACTCGAATTATTAAATGAAGTTACAACATTAAGAATTGAAATAGATAGGTCTTTGTTAAACATTAAAATTATTAAGGCCAATTTGATAATATATCCACTGCTGAAAAAATGCTTGACTGAAAATATTACTAGCATCGGCTCATGTACTAATATTCGTCTCCCTCGGATAGAAATGAAAAATTTTCTGGAAAAATAGAACATTTCCAAGAGTTTATTCAATTTTTTAATAATTTAGTTCATGAAAATAATCAATTGCTACCGATCGAAAAGTTCTATTTTTTAATTGATGCGTTGGATTTTAAGTCTAGAGAACTCATTAGACATTTGCAAATTTCGAATAATAATTATATGCTAGCTTATTCAATTATTGTGGAGAGGTTTAATTCAAAACGTTTAATTGCAAACACGCATTGGAATGCTTTAGAATCGTCACCAAAAGCAAAATTTAATTCACATACAGATTTAAGAGAATTGCTTAATTGCTTTACGGAAAATATATCAAGCTTACGTCAAACTAAGATTGATTTGCTCGACTTCGTATTGTTTAATTTGTTATCAAAAAAGGTAGATACAAATCTGTTGAAAACATTTGAATTAGAAAATACATCAGACATTCCATCTTATGATCAATTAAAATTATTTCTAGAAAAACATTGCAAGGCATTAGAAATTAGCAATATGGTTGTTTCCGATACACCGTCCAAATTTAATACGTCCGTTAAACAAACCATATCATCTAGTGTACCTTCTAAACGTTCCTTTGAATATTCAAAACCCCAAGTTCGAAAGTCATTCGTAACAACTTCATTCGCTCAGAAATGCAGTCTTTGCAGTGGTACTCATAACTTATACCAATGTGAAATGTTTCTGAATAAATCGCCACAAGACCGTTATAACTTTGTTAAAGACAAACACTTATGCATTAATTGTCTTCGCAACTCTCATATGGTTACACGCTGCTCTTCCAAACTTGTTTGTAAAAAGTGTGCAAGGGTCATCATACTTTATTGCACTTTGAAAACCCTACAGTTGCACAGAAACCTGCAATCACTCAGGCAACAGATCAACTTCCCGAACCCACCTGCAACACTACTACAAGTACGTTGTTATCATCTAGATCGTCCAACACAATGACGTTATTAGGCACCGCAAGAATTTCAATTACAGATGGGTTTGGTAAAGTTCAGACAGTAAGAGCACTTGTAGATAGTGCATCAATGGAAAATTTCATGACTGATAAGTGTTGTCGACGCTTAGGTTTAAGAAAATCGAATATTTCAATGAAGGTTGAAGGCTTAGGTCTATCTGCTTCTCATGCGTATGGACAAGTATCGTGTAAAATTAGTCCTCAAGGTAAAACTGTTCCAGAGTACAGTATTGATTGTTTTGTTTTACCAGACATTTGTGGAACCCTTCCTTCATCAAGGATCTCACCAAATAGTTGGCCTCACATAGTTGGATTAGATTTAGCAGATTCGGACTTCGACAAACCTAGCCATATCGATTTATTGTTAGGTGCAGATTTGTTCGCGCGTGTTTTATTAAACGCAACTCGCATTGGGTCACTAGAAGAACCCGTGGCAATTCACACTACCTTTGGGTGGATATTAACAGGAAGGTTCTTTCTTCTGTTACATCTCGTATATCATTAGCTGCACTTGTAGAAGATGCTAACATTACTCGATTTTGGGAACTGGAAAATATTCCAGATTCTAACAAATTATCTCCTCATGCGGAAATTTGTGAAAGGCATTTTGTGGACACTCACAAGCAGGATGACACCGGTCGTTTTATTGTTTTGTTACCTTTCAATGGTCCTGAACCGCTATTTGCTGGCTCTCGGGAAATAGCACTTCGAAGATTTCTTTCACTAGAACGCCGTTTGAAATAAATCCTCAACTGTATAATTCGTACAGAGAATTTATGCAGAATTATATCGATAGTGGTCACATGTCTCGTATTGTATCGGATTCAACTCGATCGTCTACATTATCGCCGGTATATTACATACCACATCACGCCGTGTTCAAACCAGACAGTACAACTACAAAACTTCGTGTCGTATTTGATGCTTCAGCCAGCGCTCAAAGTGGAGGGTCTTTAAATGATCATTTACTCGCAGGCCCCTCTTCAAAAAGATATCATGGAGTTGTTATTACACTTTCGTTTACATTCTGTAGTTTTAACTGCGGACATTAAGCAAATGTATAGACAGATTCTTATTTCTACTAGCCATCGAGACTATCAACGTATAGTTTGGAGATTTAAGTTCTCGGAGTCTGTTATCGATTATCAGCTAAACACTGTTACATACGGCATCACATCATCACCATTTTTAGCCATGCGTGTAATTCAAGAACTTGCAAAAGTCAATCGTTACGTTTTCCTATTGCTTCCAAGATTTTAGCATCGGATACGTACGTGGATGATTTGATTACAGGGTGTGATTCGATAGAGGATGGCAAACGACTCGTGTATGAATTAAACCAAATTTGCCAATCAGGTGGTTTTATGTTGCGAAAGTGGAATAGCAACGTGCCAAGTGTCATTGGCCATTTACCTGATTCCGTTCGGTATCAGCAAGCATTTTGTTTGAAGAGGTAAACAATACTTCTCAAAAATTTTAGGACTGCAATGGCAACCATTGAGTGATGTGTTGTTTACAATCTTAATATCGTTGATCGGCCTTGTACCAAAAGGAATATGGTTTCGGAAATTGCAAGGATCTTTGACCCTCTGGGGTTATTATCACCATTGGTCTTCTTCGCAAAACATTTGATTCAATCTGTATGGATATTAGGAATTGGCTGGGATGAACTTCCTCCCCAACAAATTGTTTTAAAATGGAATCTGTATCTTCAACAATTACCCGAGTTATTGAAAATTGAAATTCCTCGACGGATTCTTTGCGATAACCATCAAACTGTACAAATTCATGCATTTTGTGATGCATCGGAAGCTGGATATGCAGCAGCAGTTTATCTCCGCTGTGTCGATGAGAAAGGAACATCCAAGTATCATTGGTCTGTGCCAAATCTAAGGTCGCACCAACCAATCGTATATCATTACCTCGATTAGAATTGTGTGGTGCAGTGTTGTTGTCGAACTTGGTCGAGTATGTGCAAAATACGTATAGAGATAATTTAGTATTGGACGATACATTTGCGTGGTCAGATTCCACAGTAGCATTAGCATGGATTCGATCTTCGTCGTATAATTGGAAGACCTTTATTAGCAATCGTGTCTCGCATATCCAAGAACGAGTGGCTCCATCATCGTGGCATCATATTAAATCACAGGATAATCCTGCTGATTGTGCATCAAGAGGATTATTAGCTGCTGAGCTTGTTAATCATCCTTTGTGGTGGACGGCTCCACCATGGTTACTATTACCTAAAGAGAATTGGCCTGCTCATATGGAACCAACTCTTACAGATCACACTCAGATGCACATTGAAAAAGAACTTTATCCCTTAATATACACGTTGCAGATCATTTCGTAGACTCGATGGTAAATCAATTTTCAGATTTGCGAAAAATATGCAGGATTCTGGTATATATTTGTCAGTTCATTCGTAACTTGAAAGTTCGTGCAAATTTGGATATTCGAAACTTAGAACAATTATTGGTCTCCCCCGAACAGTATGCACTTCATTTATTAATAAAACGGGTTCAAGAACAAGTTTTCAGTCAGGACATTGATATCATTCGAAAGGAAAACTTAGTAATAAACAACTTCGACCTCTCAGTCCTTTCCTTGACAGTGATGGGTTGTTAAGGGTGGGCGGCCGGTTGCGAAATGCAGACGTATCTTATGATACAAAATTTCCTTTGCTACTTCCTCGGTCACACCGGGTGACAGAGCTCATTATTCGAGATTGCCATACGAAATATTTACACCCTGGACTTAGAACTACTCATTTCTTGTTAGTACAAAATTTTTGGATTCTGTCTGCAAAAAGGGCTATTCAACAGTGCCTAAACTCTTGTATTCGATGTTTTCGTCAAAAACCTATTTCGCTATGCCCTCCTATGGGCGACTTGCCCCGCTAGACTTACTGCCGGTAAAGCGTTTCTACATACTGGGGTAGACTACGGTGGACCCTTTTCTATCACCATGAATCGTATTAGAGGTGCCAAATCATTGAAAGCTTATGTTTGTTTATTTGTTTGTCTTAGTACAAAAGCGATACATCTGGAGTTGGCATCAAACCTATCTAAAGAAGCCTTTATTGCAGCTTTACGGCGGTTTGTAGCACGCAGAGGTAAATGCTTGCAAATTCATAGTGACTGTGGAACAAATTTTATCGGAGCATCTCGGGAACTAATCGAATATATGAAGCAGTCATCTGAAACGGAAGGTATTCACTTTGTTTTAATCCTCCGTCGGCTCCTCACTTTGGGGAATGTGGGAAGCTGGGATAAAATCTGTAAAGTCCCATCTCAAGAAGGTGGTAGGCGAACAAATTCTCTCGTACGAAGAATTTAACACCATTCTTGCTCAAATTGAAGCCATATTAAACTCCAGACCTTTATGTCCAATGAGTAACGATCCCACTGATTTTTCATTCTTAAGTCCTGGTCATTTTCTGAACGTAGAACCAGTGTCTGTCATTCCCGACCCTAATGTCTTAGATCTGAAACTATCTTCCTTAAATCGTTGGCAACTGGTTCAACGTATTCAGCAATCATTTTGGAAACGGTGGCATTTGGAGTACCTACACACTTCAACAGAAAACCAAATGGTTTTCTGCTAATTATTCGTTAATGGTGGGAACGTTGGTGTTGATTAAAGATACTCAGTGTCTCCATTACAGTGGAAAATGGGACGTATACATACGTTGCATTATGGAAAGGACAATGTTTGTCGTGTGGCTACCGTGGCAACATCCCAGGGACTATTTAAAAGGCCCGTGGTAAAATTGTGCCCTCTCCCATTTCAGAGGCAACTTAGTATTATAGTTAGTATATTAGGGTAAGTTAACTTTTAAATTTACGATTATATATATATATATATTTTTTTTTTTTGCTCGTTTAGACACACTTAGAAAATAAGTTCCTAATACTTATTTTGGTGGGCGGTATGTTAAGGCTTTATAAGTATTTTGGTTGTAGTGTAGTATGCCAATCACAATTAATTTAAGTCCTTAAACTATTCCCACCTAGAAACCCTCCATTATCCCTACCTTTAGTGCAACGACATAAAAGGGTTGGTAATGTACGAGTGGACGACAATTCAACTTCGTTCTCGCTTGGCTTTGGTTCGTGATTTAGTTCGGTGCATCGAGCATCAGTAATTAGCAACAATTAGTGAACATTATACATACAGTCCATAATTATCTGATAGCAGTGCAAGTACAATCAACCACTACAACCAGTGAAAGGTAGGTGATATATTCCTTTAAATTATCATTTCCTTTGTGTGATTGTAAATGCAAATTAACATTTTGATTAACAGCAACCTTTCACCCACATCATCATCATCATTATTAGGTCCTCCATCCTAGAACTGGTTGGACGCGTACTTGCATTTATTCATATTCTGAGCTAACCTACACACTTCCCTAAAATTCCCACAGCCCACATCTTTCACTATCTATGTGCAATAGTCTAATCTAGGTCTATCTGTACGTCTCTTTCTTCCATCTCTACTTATAATATATTACGTACTATTTCCTCATGCCTTACTATATGCCCTATCATCCTAATCATCGTCATAAGGTGTTCAATCCTAAAACTGGTTAGATGCGTACCTCCATTGCTTCTTATTCTAGTTAACCTACACATTTTCCTGAAATTCCCACATTCTACATCTTTTACTATTTACGTGCAAGTAGTAGGATTGGATGATCCGAACGCAGATTCACCTTATGGAATCCACCCATTAAGATCCTCCTTATGGGAATTTACATGTAAATTCCCATAAATAGGAGTGGAAGGGAGTGATTTTCTCTTTGCCCCCCTTCTTGCTCGGACACCATCACATCAACCATTTTGATTACGTCACACCCGCCTTCTTTAATTACGTTACAGTGCCACCGACTCAAATTACTCCACATCCACTATCTTGTTTTGTAATTCTAAAAATATTTCCACCGCGTTTGCGGGGCGTCTGTCACAGATCCACCTTATCGGATTCATCCATTGGATCCACCCGATCCACCACTCGGCGTATGATACATAACTTTCCCAACCCGAAATTTATTTAAAACTAAACTGCAGGAACACGAGTACTAACTACACCATGCGCGACAACTCCAAACTTTTCCTTAGCGCCTTAGATTTCCAAGAATTTTTAACATAAGTTTTTCCACACATCATTTATTTTCTTTTCTATTCACCTGTCTCATATCTAAATCCATGCTAAATGATAACTTTCCTGCAGGATATAGTGGGAGAGCCGCGATTAAAAGATTGTCACAAGCTGCAAGAATTACACGAAGGAATGGATTTGGTTGTCAGTGGAATGAAAGGCAAACTTCGGTACATTTTGCAATTCGAAAACCTACACGGCCTCTATGCATCAAACTATTGGCTAGAAAAGGAGATAGAGGACTTGGGTGTCGATTTAAATTTTAAGCTGTGAATAAAATTAGATAAAATTAAAACCACACCAAACAAACATAAAGAAAGAACTGTTTTCTGTGTATAACTTTTTATTAAAATTAAGTTAAAATAGCTCCATGCTTGACATTAAATCTTTTTAAATTTTGTTATGTATAATGTCAGAATAAAAATTTTAGAATAGTATTACATTGTTCTTTATTTATAAATAGCTATGACGTCACCACGACCTTGTAAAAGTAACCGAAACTAGGTAGCCAATAGCATAGCGTTGTGGTGATTTTATCTATATGAGGAGCAACAGACATAAAAATGCAACAGTTACCGCTACTGGCGAAGATGGTGTAGAAATGGTTAGCACGGCGTTAACAACCAAATGGCTAGCTATCGCATAAAGAACCGCAGTGTCGACGATGTAGTGTCCGAGTTTCTTTGGAAGCAAAAAATTAATTAATGAAAAAAAAACACAACATACAGCAATAAAAGTTTGTTCGGTCTCTTTGTCGCACGTTCGCGTGGTTAATTTTAAGTTATTTAAATTTGTAGTAAATCTAATAGTAAAACTGTCATCCCTTGTTCCCTTATATCCTGCCATAAAAATTCCTTGTGCATGTGTGAATAAGTTGGACTAAGAGTAGTGAACAAACACTTTCTTATGGATATCGAAGCAGAACAGTCGTCGGTTTTTCGTTCGGTAACCTAAGTTAGTCAAGTGCCGCGGACTTTATCGATAAACCCCTAAAAAACACAGTGCAAGTGCAACGTAACACGGACTAAATTTCGCATACAGTCCACTTAATTGAAGGAATAGGAACTGCAGCTTAGAACTACAAATAACCGCGGAGGTAAGTCGATGTACAAAGTTATAAGACCTCCCGCGCTGAACAAAGTTAATTGCGAACTCTATGGCATCTACACAAAAATGGGAGAAAAGACTACCGATGTGAAATCCTTTAACACAAAAAATATTGTTATAACATGTTCTAGTAATCTGGAAAATATGTACGAGGTCTTAAGCGAAACCATGAGAACAAAATCAGAGGAATTTGAAACGCGTGGGTCCGGTTGGTCTTTGGAAAAGGTTCTCTATTTAGAAATAAATATAAATAAGTATCAGCCGATGTGAGGAGTTCTAGGTAAAGAATAAAAATTGTGAATATGTATTTAAAAATGTGGTTTACAAAATTTAAACTGTATTAGTACAAAATTGTCTGTAATAAAAAGTTTTAAGAATGGTTTTTAAATTTTCTTTTAGGTATGAGCTGCAGGAAAGTTATAATTTAGTATGGATCTAGATATGACAGGTAAATACAAAAGAAAATAAATGATGTGTGGAAAAAGTTATGTTAAAAATTGTTGGAAATCTAAGGCGCTAAGGAAAAGGTTGGAACTGCCGCGCATGGTGTAGTTAGTATTCGTATTCCTGCAGTTTAGTTTTAGAAAAATTTCGAGTTGGGAAACTTATGTATCATGCCCTAAGAAAGAACGCCCCGAGTGGTGGATCCGGTGGATCGGGTGGATCCAAAGAGTGGATCCCATAAGGTGGATCTGTGTCAGACGACCCGCAAACACGGTGGAAATATCTTTAAAATTAAAAAACAAGATGGAAGAGCTGTAACGTAATCAAAGCAGGCGGGTGTGGGGTAATCAAAATGGTTGATGTTCAGGTGTCCGAGCAAGGAGAAGAGCAGGGAGGGAGCAAGGAGGAATTCCCTCCCTTCCACTCAGCTTTAAAGGAATTTACATGTAAATTCCCATAAGGAAGATCCCAATGGGTGGATCCCATAAGATGGATCTGCGTTCGGATCATCCAATCCTACTACTCGTGCAATAGTCCAATCTATACGTCTTCCTCTACCTCTTTTTTATCCTATCTCTGCCTGTAATATATCCGCAATAGCTTCCAATGCCTTAGAACGTGTGCTATCCTTCGGTTTCTTCTATTTTTTTTGTTTTCCACAGATATCTTATTTCCCCTACTATTTCTAGAACCTATTTTTTCTTAACTTTGTACGTTTATGCTATCATCTTCATACATCTGAAGCACCACATTCGAAAGGCTTCTTCTTCTACTTCTTCTACATAGCCGTACAGTGATGTGCCTCACACATATGCTTTCAACAATTTTTTCACTGTTTCTATGTTTATTGTCTTTGAACATAGCAGCTGCTCTTTTTTGTTAAATATATCACGATTTTTATTAATAATTATTAGGTCCTGAATCTGGAACCAACCCCCACGAATATTTCATTAGATAATGGTTGGAAGTGAATTTGTTTTTGTTTGTTTGTTTGTTTTTTTCCATTTCCTAGCATTTTGCAGTGATTTATCTTTGTTGTTATAATTATAATTACTATTTTTGTTATTATTCATTAATAGTTTTCCATTTAATCTTTTCACACAATCAATATTTGTTGAGAATATTGCAAAACAAACAACTTGCGTTGTTTACAATAATCATCAGGTTTAAGTACAACTACGTTTTTCATTATTAGGTTTGTAGTGTAATCGACCTGAAGTCTGACCCAAACGCCCTCTATAAACGGCACACCGGACTTCATGATCTAACATCTAGTGGCAGTGGCTCGACGACTCCTACGTTATGTAGTTATAATGTAACCCAAATTCACACTGGGAAGATGGCGTTAAGGTGGGAAGGTTTGAAATAAAACTACAGAATTTACCTAACTTGACTTTTAATCAAAATACTAACCACTAAATAGGTCATTGGCACGAAAGCATAGAAAAATGACATTCAAAGCAAACAGTGCCGTACTCAACCTGGGAGATTTGGGAAAGAGCACGGCAGAGAAAACCCCAAACTGCCGCACACTTCCAACTACATTTGGCACATCTCGACAAGGACGGGTAACGTACAAGTGTACCCAGGTCACCAACACTGAAATTGACGGGATGTCAATTGTTACCCAGACATACCACACATGATAACTGAACAAACGTTAGTGTAAACAAGCTAGTCTTTTCTGGTAGGTATTGAAGCCGGCTAGGCCAATACTACCCAGCTAAAGTTGAAGAAGGGGGGGGGGACACCAGGAAGATGACCTGTACCTTGACTGCCGATGTTCCTCCCCGTAAGGACATAAAATGTTAGTAATATTCACCAAGGCTCAATCACACGCGCCCACATACATACATTAACAGTTTCCAGCCCGTGTTACATAATATTTCACAAAGGCTAGCCGACTTCCTACTATTTGCTAAAGGATACAACTATAAGTACCGAGACAAGACTACACGAATCGCTAAAATGATTGCGCATGGTTAAAAAGACGCTTATTATTGAATAGACTAACTCCAACATAGTCATAAAAGCAAACGCGAAAGGCACGAAATTCGATCATACCAGAAGTTCGATTTAATTACATCACAACAATTATCACAAACGTTAAATACTAGTTAATTATATAAGAACATCCGCTAGATAATAGTATATGCAAAACAACAAACATATAATTAAGTTTAAACCAAGATGTGAGCAGTGCAGTTGAATATGTGCTTATTATGATGAAATAAAACAATTACACATAATAAAAATGTCAAATGAATCACAAATATCACACAAATACAACATAGAAATATAGTACTGTTCATATTCAAACTTGCCTAATAATTTGATTTAATATATTTAAGGGATAATGTGTTGGTAGTCATTGCTCGCAAAATGACGGTAAGGGTACATTCACTATTGGTTCTGCAACAAGTGCAATGCAATTGAAGTTCGAACTCTGTATTCAATACTAAATAAACATTATTTCCAATAAACAAATATCAGTTTTACTCTGATTAGAGACTAAATAAACAATTCAGATAAATAAATGCCTATTAGTTTTCGATTGTTAAACCCAACCACACTCATTTGTACATAAAACGTTCAATAAAACCGGCACCAAATTCTAAGCCAAAAGCAACAGGTAACACATAAATATTTCCCTCAATGATTAAATAACTAACGGTTTTACAATAAGTACCAACATCACACTCAAAACAACGCTCTGATTACAAGATGTAATCAGATTACCTTAAATAACCACCACATTATAAAATTAAAAACGTTACCTTTAATAAAAAAAAACCGCAAAGTGAAATGTTTCAACCGTCCATTTTGACATCTCAAAACAAAGTCGTTTTACCCTATCGACTCGATCGACCGTCTCTACGCATGCGCCCCCCTGTTACTGTAATTTCTGACGTCGCGGAATGCGTTCAGAAGTCTGCAAGTGGTTACTGAGCTACTCTAACAAATACCTTCAAATATCGAAATGTACACTATAATATTTGCAATAATTATCAACCAATGAGAAATCGACTTAGAAACACTACGGAACAGTACAGGTTTTTCGTTTTGGAACTGGTTGAACGTGTACCTCCATTGATTTCTATACCAAGCTAACCTAAACATTTCTCTGAAATTCTTACAGCCTACATCTTTCAGTATCTGTGTGCAATAGGCTAACCTAGGTCTACCTCTTCCTCCTTTTCTTCCTATCTTTGCTTCTGATATATTCCGCACTATTCCCTCATGCTTTCGTATGTGATCTATCATCCTATCTCTCCTATTTTTAATTTTTTTCCACAAATTTCTTTCTTACCATTTCTAGAACCCCTTTGTTCTTAACTTTGTTTGACCATGAGATGTGCATCATACATCTGTAGCACAAAATTTTAAAGGCTTCTTTTTACTGTCCGCTTGTACTACTATCTAAGTTTCACAGCCGTATAGTGCTGTGTTTCACATATATGCTTTCAGGAATCTTCTACTTGTTTTTATGTTTGTTGTTTTTGAACATAGTAGTTGCTTTCTGTTGTTAAATACAGCGCCTTGTGCTAAACTTTGTTTTATATCTTTTGCACTTTTCCCATCTTGAGTTATTTGATCCCGTAGGTAGCAGAAATCTTTAACCTTTTGTAAGTTATCGTTTCCTATTTGCATTCTTATTTTTGATTTATTTTATACTCCCTTACATGCAGGTTTTCCGTCTTGGAACTGGTTGGACACGTGCCTCCATTGATTTCTATTCTGAGCTAGTCTACACATTTCCCTGAATTTCACACAGCCTACATTTTTGACTATCTGTGTGCAATAGTCTAACCTAGGTCTACATCTAATTCTCTTTTTCCTATCTCTGCTTCTAATATATTCCACACTATTTCTTCATGCCTTAGTATGTGGTCCATCATCGTATCTCCACTGTATTTTACTGTATTCCACATATTTCTTTCTTTCCCTAGTATTTCTAAAACCTCTTTGTTTTCACCTTTCTCTGTCTATGCTATCTTCATCATACGTCTGTAGCACCACATTTCAAAGGTTTCTATCGCTTTCCTGTCTGCTTCTCCTATACTGTCCAAGTTTCACGGCTGTACAGTGCTGTGCTCCATACATATGCTTTAACCAATCTTTTCCTTGTTTCTGTTTGTTGTCTTAGAACACAGTAGTTGCTTCTTGTTGTTAAATGTAGCACGACCTTGTGATAATCTTTGCTTTATATCTTTTGTGTTTTTCCCATCTTGCGTTATTTGGCTTCCTAGGTAGCAGAAATCCTTAACATTTTGTAAGTTCTCGTTACCTATTTTCCTTGCTTTGCATACTAGTACAGTAGTTTTATTTTTGTTGTTTTTCATTCCATATCTCACTGTTAGTACTATTTTCAATTCATTAAGAATTGCTTCTAACTCTTCCTTGGTAGATGCTAATACCGTTATATCATCTGCAAGTCTACTTATACCAATCTTTTGTCTCTGAATAGTAATTTAAAAGGTATTCCTGCATTTGACAGTCTTCATTGCCTCTTCGATGTACACGTTACACTTCTTTCCTAATAGTTATTTCTCTATGTTCCTAATATAATTGTATTATCGCTGTCTGCTCTTTGTATAAGCTATGTACTATCAGACTATCTCTATAACTCATTTTAGTCTTTTTGAGTATTTCGCACATATTTTTCCATTTTACATTGTCGAACGCTTTTTCCAGATCTACAAATCCTATAAACACGTTTTTCCCTTTTTTATTGTTTTCTTCATTATCACCCTTAAAGCTAAAATAACTTCTCGTGTTTCCCTGTTTCGCCTAAACCAAAATTGATCTTCTCCTAGTATTTCTTCAGCTCGTTTTCCCATCCATTTTTGTACAATTTTAGTTAATATTTTTGACACGTGTGCTGTCCAACTTATTGTTGGAAAATTTTCAAATTTATCTTCATCTCTCTTTTTTGGTATAGTGTCTATGAGTTACGTTTGAAATCTTTGGGAATCTCGGCTGTCTCATACAAAAGAGTTACAAGTTGGAAGATGCAATCTGTTACTGCTTGTTCAGCAAATTTTAGACTTTCAGCTTGTGCCTTATCTAAATCCGGTGTCTTATTACTTATTAGTTTTCAGACCATTTAAGGCTAATTGAAACTCATGTCTGAGTTATCCTTTCCCATGTCTGATTTCCGTTATAGTGCTTCTAGTTCCGGTCCTATATATAAATTACCTATATATTCTTATCATTTAAGCACTTTCTCTACATTTTCTATAACGAGGCTACCTCCGCGCTCCTTATATTTTTGCTATACGGTTTATATCCCTACGATTCATTCTAATCAGTTATTCAGTTTGTTTGCTTAGTCTGTCTTTTTTATTTATAGCTTAGTTTGTACTTCTTTGCACTTTTCATCAATACACTGTTTTTTAGCTTTCCTGCATTTGCGAATAACTTCCCATTTTATGGCTTTGTATCTCTGTTTTCCTGCATCGCCTGGTATTTTCGCCGTTCTTCTATTATATGTAAAACATCCTTTGTTACCCATGGCTTCTTATTTGCTTTTTGTTTATACTCCAGAATATCTCTGAGCGTTATATCTAAGCGGGATTTACTGTTATTTCATTCTGTTTCTACTTTCTTAGTATCAAAAATTTTCCCGATGTCTTTCAGAAAGTTTTTCGGATTTTTCTCAAATCTTTTGTGGATATCTCTGTCATTTAGTTTCGTAAAGTCAAAGTGCTTTTTTCCGTTTCGTTTTTGAAGTTTTTAAATTTAAGCAGGGCTTTCATAATTACTATATTTTGGTCAAGGTCTATATCTGCTTCTGGGTAGCTTCTAGTCTTTTACTTCATTCCTAAACCGTTGTCTAACAAGAATGTAATCTATTTGTCATCTTTCTGTATCTCCTGACATCTACTACGCGTATCGTCTTCTAGCATGATGTTGAAATAATGTGTTTGTGATGGTTAAATTGTTTTTGTCCCAAAGTTCTACCAGCCTTTTTCGTCTGTCGTTTTTCGTGCCTAAACCAAATAAACTTACTATCGTTCCTCCTCTACCACTACATTAAAATCTCCCGTAATTATTAAATTTTCATACTCGTTTACGAATCTTAGTAATTGTTTGATACTTTTTAGATTGCTTCTACTTCTTCCTCACCATAGAGGGAGGCGGGCATCTACACTTGTGTTATTACTGCATTTACCGGTTTAGATTGTACTCTAACCATTAGTACTCTTTCGTTCTTTTGTCGGTAGTTTCCGCATAACTATCCCTACACCCGAATTTCCTTTCTCTAATCCTGTACGAATTACCCTAAAGTCTCCGCTCCAAAAATCCCGTGTCTTTGGCCACCGAACTTTGCTAATTTTGCACTATCTCTAATGCTAGCTTATCCATTTCAACTTTCAAATTTTTTAACTTTCTTCATGCTTCTAACATTCCACGTTCCGACTCGCAAAATGTTCCCGGCTCTTCTTTTAAACTTTCTGATCACGTCCTCAGAAGTGGTCTTCTCTCTGAGATCTGAATGAGGGACTACTGTAACTCCAGAATCTGTTATTCCAGAGGATGTCATCATCTTAAAAAACAATTGTAGTACGCTGTGTACTTGAGAGCTAGTGCGGTGGTTTCCTGTTACCTACCACATCGCAGTAGTGTATCTTAGAATACCATACCACCACCTATGAGCTTTGCTAATCTAAATACCGAAGGAGCTGCTGCCCATTCACATACTAGCCATAAAATGTAGACTTTGATGGACAGAACTGTATTTGGTTTGCTTAAGACATTTTAAACTACAGCCGCTAGTGAGTTGATGATAATGCACCTGATCAACCATTTACCATTTATGAGCGTGGGAATAGCATTTCCTAATGCACTTTCAACATCTAATATGCAAAAAGTGTTGGAAGTATCCGGCCTGTATCCCGTAAACGAAGATATATATCACGAGCATGTTTGTCCTTTGGATACACAGGTTAAAAGCGATGATGCGATTGTAGAAGAGCAAACGTTAAAAAACTTACAATGACAGTTACCACCAACCACGCTCCTCTTAGCTCATATGCTACTCTTGGTATATCTTATGCTACTCCCAATGCAGCGTCTGCAGAACTGCTTCAATCTCGCTACAGCATACCAACTCCTATTAGACCAGAAATGTTAAGACCCTTCCACAAAAGACATTATGAGAAAGCCTAGAGCTAAATAGATAATACTCACAGATACACGAGAAAATAACGAAATATTGGAAATAAAAAACAAATAGTGTCCTAGTAGTCGATGCTGTATAACCTTAAAATATGTATAAAAAACAAAAGCAGTAATACAAATAAAGTTATTAGACAGCTAGTGAGGAGACCGAAGCAAAAGAAAAAAAATGTGAAAAGGAAAAAAATCTGAGTAAAAAGATAAAGTTGAGGAATCCTTATGAATTAGCTTTCAGTGAAGATGAAAGTTGGGATGATATAATTGTAAGAAAGACAGAATAATTGACTGAAAAGAAATTAAAACCAATTGATGACAGATGCAATAGATACAGGTGCTTTTGTGTTAATGAAACAGAAAAGAAGAGATTTTGTTACTATGCTGCGGAAGTTATAGATATAAAAAACAAAGCAATCCAATACTTACGAAAAATCAAAAAATCTTATAAGTTTATTAATGATGCTACGCAAACATATGATTTTAATTTAGAGGAGGTCGTTTGCAAATTGTCACCCACATAATGCTAGAGGAATAGTAAGGTGGTAGTGGATAAAATCTCCAACAATTAAGTATTACATCTTGTTTCTTTTATATTTTGTGAATTAGTTGTTTTTATTTTGATTATCATTCGTGTTTGACCATTATTTAGGTGGTCCAATATATATGATGGTAGTTGTAGTTTGGACCATTTTTTTGTAACTGCAAAAAGTTAATTTTTATATTTGACGATCAATATATTTGTTTGTAGTCTAATAATAAAATACTCGAATGGAGAACAAATTTTGTTTTAACGCTTCACAAAATTACGTAAGAGATCAAAACATAGTGTCCCAAGGTACAACATCTTCTCCTAAACGTCGTTTTTGTTATGTCTAAAAAAATAAGTACCCCATTTCGAATGGACTTGCACCTTGCCGAAGTTCTAGATTACTAGAACAGAGCAGCGGCTTTTTCGGCACTTAGATTGGCAGAGACTATAGGTGTTGGTGTGGCAGTCTAAGACACGCTACCGCGATGTGGAAGGCAACGGGAAACCACCATATTACCTTCCAAGTACACAGCGTACCTAAATTGTAATAAAATGATGCATTCTCTGGAGTAAAAGATTCCGGGGTTAAAATAGTTGCCCATTCGGATCTCCGGGAGGGGACTACTTCGGAGGATGCGATCAGAAAGTTCAGATTAAGAGCCGGGAACATTTTGCGAGTCGGAGCGTGAAATGTTAGAAGTATGAAGCAAGTAGGTAAGCTAGAGAACCTAAAAATCGAAATGAATAGGTTAGCACTAGACATAGTAGGGATCAGTGAAGTTCGGTGGTCAGTGGCGGGGGATTTTTGGAGTGGAGACTTCAGGCTAATTTATACAGGAGCAAAGGAAGGAAATTTGCGTGTGGGGATAGTTATGCGGAAAAAGCTAATACACTGTATAAAAAATTACTAACAACAGAACGAAAGAGTACTCATGGTTAGATTAGAATCTAAACCGGTAAACACAGTAATAATACAAGTATACATGCCCACCTCTAGCTACAGTGACGAAAAGGTAAAAGCTACCTACAAAGATGTCGAAGACATCTTAGGATACGTAAAAGGACACGAATATTTAATAATTACGGGGGATTTTAATTAATTGTTAAGTGAGGGTAGGGAAGGAGTGGTAGTAAGTTTATTTGGTTTAGGCACGAGAAACGACAGGAAAAGCAGGCTGGTAGAATTTTGCGACAAGAACAATTTAATCTTCACAAACACATTATTTCAATATCATGTTAGAAGACGATATACGTGGAAGATGCCAGGAGATATAGGAAGATATCAAATAGATTACATTCTTGTTAGACAACGGTTTAGGAATCAAGTAAAAGACTGCAGAAGCTACCCAGAAGCAGATATAGACACTGACCACAACATCGTAATTATGAAGGAAGCACTTAAATTTAAAAATTTGAAAAAAGAAACGGAAAAAGGCACATTGACTTAGAGAAACTAAAAGATAAAGATGTTCAAGAAAGATTTGAAAAAAAGTCAAATGAATTGGTGAAAGATATCGGGAAAATATGTGATACTAAGGAAGTAGAAACAGAATGGAATAACATTAAATCAAGCCTAGACATGGCGGATATAGTTATTCTGGGCTATATACAAAAAGAAAACAAGAAACCAAAGATAACAAAGAATATCCTGAATTTAATAGAAGGAAGGCGAAAATACAGAAATAAATCAGACAAAACAGGAAAACAGAGATATAAAGCGATTAGATGGGAAAGTATTCGTAAATGCAGAACAATGGATTGATGGAAAGTGCAACGAGGTACAAACCAGGATGGAAGTAGGAAAAACAGATAAAGCATACAAACTATTTAGAATCAATTTTAGGGATATAAAACTGTATAGCAAAAATATAATGGACACGGGAGGAAACGTCATTATAGTAAATGTAGAGAAAGTGGGTAGATGGCAAGAATATGTAGGGAATTTATATACAGGAGAGGGACTAACTGCATTAGAACAGGAATCAGACATTGGAAATGATGAAGTGGGATACCCTATACTTAGAGATGAGTTGGAATTAGCATTAAAGGGTTTGAAAAATGGTAAGGGATCTGGTACAAATAAGGTGCAAGCTGAAACTCTAAAAGCCGCTGGACAAGCAGGCACAGAACGTATCTTCCTACTTGTAAGCTATATGTATGAGATAGGCGAGATACCCAAAAATTTCAAACGTAACATCATAGTAACTGTACCAAAAAAAAAAGATGCGGATTTTTCGAACAATAAGTTTGACAGCACACGTGTCAAAAATAAAAACTAGAATTGTACAAAGACGAATGGAAAAACGAGCTGAAGAAATACTAGTAGAGGAAAATCAGGCAACCCACCCCCACATTTCCACCAGCATCCACATTTCCACACATCTCGGACCAAATTTCACATGTAAATTCGCACTATAAAGTCTTATTTTTAAGAATCTCCCCTGCTCTCTCCTTGGAGATGAATCTCCTCCTTTGAATTTTACCCAACCATTTGATTACATCACACCGCATTCTTTCCACCCGCGAGATAAATCTTTCTCCACATTTCCACGCCACGAGATAAACCGTATCTTGTTTGGTATCAATTAATATTAGAATGCTGTTCCTCAGCTACCTCGAATCTCATAGGAATTTTTCAGATTGCATCATCCCCAAGGAGCTACCCTGCATTTTAAGATTTCTTACCTGTAGCGACTTTTGAGCGTTCTTATAAATTTTTATACATGCGATACATCTTGTTAGTCTAAAATTTTGACACAGAATTCAAATCTGTAAACAGATTTGAAATCGGACCATGCCCTGCAAAGTTATACCCCTTTAAAGTCCTGATCTTCTAAATTTTGCTCTTTGCTTTATAAGCAAACCTAACAAATAGTTTTCTTCGTCTATCCATTGCATCTTTCGAGATAAACCTATCTTGTTTGGTATTAATCAATATTAAATTTTCTCAGCTACCCAAATCTCTAGGAATTTTCAGATTGCACCATCCCCAAAGGAGCTACCCTAATTTTAAGATTTCATTACCTGTAGCGACTTTTGAGCGTTCTTATAATTTTTTAGTCATGCGATACATCTTGTTAGTCTAAATTTTACGCAAATTTGAATCTGCAAACAGATTTGAAATCGGACCACGACCTGCAAAGTTACACATATACCCTCTGCGAGATAAATCTTTCTCCACATTTCCACCCACGAGATAAACCTACCTTGTTTGGTATCAATCAATATTAGAATTTTCTAAGCTACCCAAATCTCTTTAAATTTTTCAATAGCACCATCCCCAGAGACTACCCCATTTTAAGATTTCTTACCTGTAGCGACTTTTGAGCGTTCTCATAAATTTTTATACATGTAGCACATCTTGTTAGTCTAGAATTTTATACACAATCCGAATCTGTAAACAGATTTAAAACAGGACTACCCCTTACCATTTTACACACACCCTCTAAATTATAAATTTCCTGCGGCTCATACCTAAAGAAAATCTAGAAACAATTCTTAAAACTTTTTATTACAAACAATTTTACTAATACAGTTTAAATTTTGTAAACCACATTTCTAAATACATATTCACAATTTTTATTCTTAACCTAGAACTCATATCGGCTTACTTATTAATATTTATTTCTAAATAGAGCACCTTTTCCAAAGACCAACCGGACCCGCATGTTTCAAATTCCTCTGATTTTGTTCTTATGGTTTCGCTTAAGACCTCGTACATATTTTCCAGATTACTAGAAGACGTTATAACCACATTTTTTGTGTTAAACGTTTCACATCGGTAGCCTCTTTCCCCATTTTGGTGTAAACGCCGTAGAGTTCGCAATAGACTTTTACTGCTGTATGTTGTATTCTTTTTCATTTATTAATCGAATAAATCGCTCTTTCTGCTTCCAAAGAAACTCGGACACTCCATCGTCGACACTGGCGTTCTTTATGCGATAGCTAGCCATACGGTTGTTAAACGCAGTGCTAACCATTTCTACACCATCGTCGCTAGTAGCGGTAACTGATGCATTTTATGTCTGTTGCTCCTTAAATGTGCGGCATACGTAGTTTTCCATTTCGAAATCGCATACTTTACACATAATTCGTGGTTGTTTCGTACAAGACCCTTTAACAGCTGGCGGAGCTGAACGTTTACGGCTTAATGACATGCCGTGCTGTTTTCCTTGTGTCGCTGTAAGTTGCCCATTCTCGTAAAGCGAAATCGCAAGTCCCACAGTTTAAGTACTTTGCTGCAGACGGATGTATAAAGCAACCTTGGACGATGTTGCACCACAACATTTGTTCTGATGCCGTTTGAGAGCATCCCTTCTGGTAAAGTAGACGTGACACGGCTCGCATTTAAAAACGTTTGCAGGTACCATTTTAGTACAAAACAAAATCCGCACTATAAGACTTGACTTGTAAGCGAACTAACTTATAACTAAAGAGTTTACTCTCGCAGCACCGGCTTTATGTACCCTACAGAATGCAAACCGAAGGTTTCGAAACACCGAACGAATTGAGGATTCGGGGCAACTAAATGAGTCATAATCCTTGCTGCTCGTCCAATACATTTACGCTAATGTGCACCGCTTCGCTTCGTCGATGGTGTGAATGCCGTTAGTAGAAACACCGGAAAACGTCTTCCAGTTATACGGATCGCGTGATATTAAAAATCCAAAGGGTGGTAGCACACGCACACAAATTGTGTGCAAGTCGTGCTGTAGAAGATGCAATGCTACTATAACCAAAAACACTTTAAACCATTACTAAGAAAATACCAACTTGTTGTCTACAGGATACTTACAACAATTTAATTTTAAATAACTTCTACGTCATATTTTAGGAAATGGGGGCTTGAATATTTTCCAAATGAATACCAGCAGTATAGTAACGGTTTGATTACCCTTAATTTCCATTTAGACCTGTAATTATAGTTGAAATTTAATTTCCGTGAGCTTCTGAACACATTTTACAACAAGCCATAAAATGTACCTTGCGCGACTGTATTTTGTATTGCTAGAAAAATCACCCCTTTTTATGTTAGGACGATCAAACACCATTTTATACTTTATAGCACATGCACTTTCTCTATAATTAAATTTGTTGTGGTTTACCTTCGATCGGTGCCGAGTATTATTTCAGAACCGGTAGTCTGATACCTCAAAAGAATTGATGCGATGTGCAACTTCAATCCTTAAAGGTAAAAAACCGGCATCTCCTTAACTTCACCGCTACCTTTGTAATTTCAAACTTTTCAAGCAAGGGCTGAAATTTAAACCTCGAGGATCTTTAAGCGAAATTAAACCCTCCAAAAAAATTTTGAGACTGATAATAATATACCCCTCTCGGATCATTTTGATTTGAAAATAGTGCCCTTTACTGCTGGGTCCTAAAAGACATCCAACTTTATTTATAAGTTAGACAGCATTTTGCGGTAATAAATTTTGTTAGACTTAATTTCTTATTTAAAATAATAAATCATTAACACTTTCATTATTAAGGAGAAACTAACCACCGATTTCTTTGAATAAACCATGGTCATACACTAGATTTCTTTTTGTTAAACAAAAAACGAGCATTTGACTAACGAGTTTGATTAAGAACCAATACTTAATATCACTATTTTATTAGTCCGAAACTATATTTTAATCAAAATCGCTTTAAGTTTACTTCACATTCATGCTGGGTAGTAGGAAATTATTTATATTTTCTTCTCCCTTTGGTTGTGACCGTTTATCCTTATTTATTCAGTATCAAATAGCCCTAATTATTTCATTTATTTTTGGGTTTAAATTTGAAATTGCAAATTAACCTATTAATTTACTACCTGAATCACCAATAAACGAAGATCGCGACGTCATCCATCCAACAAAGACAGTCCTTTTAGCAGTGGCTTTATTATCGACGCCAGCTAGTACATACCATCTTCATCCTTTTCATACAGTGACAGAATGTCCAGCCGATTACCAGTCAAGTTCTCTGATCTGATCGCGACAACCGATCCGTACTTCCAGCACCAGCACCATCTACGTGGCATTTGCGATGATCGCCAGCATAGTGCGTGAGGACTCCTGCAGTCCACCACTTTGGGAACATGGTTAGCCGTTTAAGACCGAGCTCACAGGTACGAACACTTGCAGCGACGTCACGACCGACGTTCGTTCGTATTCATCATTTGATAACACGTTTTAGACACCTTGCTATACGATCACTTTTCGAAGAACGCTATCAAAGAGTCTTTCATAACCGCAGCATATGACATGCGCGTCCATCGGCACATAAAATCTTTTTCCTCATTTTCAAAGTGTTCACGCGATCGCAGATCCGCAGTCACCAGCGCATCGCATTCATTCCAGTTCTCATTTCTTCCACTACAGCGATGGCACACGGGCTCTTCAACGACAGCATCACACGCCTGCACCTCGCGCGGCTGCTACACTCAACCGAAAATTTTGAATCAGAAGTTGCAGATCATACATACGCCATCGTGCGTAAGATTTTATTTCTGTTACTTCCTCCATCTCCAACACCAGGTAACAGTCAATCGATTTACCTTCTTCACCATCTCTATCCTCGCATCCACACCATGCACAGTTATACACAACGTATTTCAGCTGTCCAGCACAGCCAGATTTCAGACCAGAGCCCTTTAGGCATATACATTTCCAGCACTTCACATCGTCACACCGCTCCACATCGCACGTGCACATGCGCTCACACCGCAACGCCGACGCAGCAGCGCACGTATTGAACGTATGCGCACGTACATCAGCATGCCTCAGCCGTTATCACACATTGACAGCTCAGACCAAATCACGCATCAGTTATCGTCACCATCACTTTCGTCCCATAGCAGTTAGCACAGTTCATCCACCATTCAGCACTCCACGTCCACAAGCAACACGCTCGACCGTTCACACATGTTCTCCAAGTCAACCTGTCCAACATCACACACGATTTCGACATCGCACGCATTCTTCGATACCTTCGACTGGTCCCAGAACAGTTAGCGAACGTCGCATACAGCGACCAGCAAATTTTGCAGATAAACATCGCTGCAATTGCAGACCACATGCGCAGCGTCGCCAACACGACACAGCACTCGATCACCGCACGCCCGACACAACAGCACGCACATGCCACCAGCACGATCGCCACTGCACGTACGCACCACCTCACTTCATCACCTCGAAGACATTACGACAACGACACGACGCACCACGACGAGACATTGATGCCGAATCGATACATCGATCCACTAGCCAGACATTCATGATGACCAGCATCAGACCATGCAGATGTTGATGACACAGACACGACGCAGCCGGCGCCGACCCAACCATATAATCCTATCAACCCTAGGTCCACACTGTTTTTAATGACGCATAGCAATACCATTAGTGCAATGGTAATGAGACCAATGGTCAATGTGGTCATATGGCATCATGTGAAACACTTTGAACCTGTAGATAATCACTCGAAGAACTACATAAAGAGTCATAACTGTCAGACCAAATTCATCATCTCACAATATTTTTCTATTTTCCAATTGTTCACCAGAGATAGACGATGATACCTTATTTCATCTTTCCAGGTTATTTCTCACATTAAGTACGGTCAGGCTTTCGTAAACGACATATCACAAGCGCTGTTACGCACCTGCCGCTACTATCATCGAATTCTAAAAAGACCCCTTTTTACTGTTAGACGATGCAAAGCACCATTTTTTCTTTTTGCACATATTTTCTTATATACATTCTCTTCTTGGCTTTTACACTTCGCAAGCGGTCGCCGCACGTTTATTTCTACCGAAGCCGATCCTCAAAAGAATTAGACTCATGCACGTTCCAATCCTCAAAGAGAAAAACTGTCAATATCCATAACTCACCCGCTACCGTTTGATAATTTCAAACATTTTTCGACAAATGGCTGAATTTTAAACCTCCAGGACTTTAAGTCGGATCAATCACTCGCAGTAGCGAAACAACAATTTTGCAGCATGAACGAACCCCTTCATCTGCGCTATGCTATCTGTAGTTCTTGGAAAATCAGCGCCCTTTTTACGCAGGGTCGCTAAAAGCACCATTCCATACTTTTTAAAGGTAGCATCGCACTTTTTGTCGGTTAATTAAATTTTTGTTTATGTGCCTTTACACTTTCGTTATTTAACATCTAATACAATCAATTAACCACTTCGATTATTCTAACGACACCATCCCACGCATCGTTCTTTACCAACGATCCATGGGCTTCAGCACTAACACCTACGATTTTCCACTTTTGTTAAACAAAAACTCGGTTCCCATTGACGTAAACTTTGAGACTATATTTTTCAAATTTACAAACTTGTTATTCTTCCAGGAATTATTTTGATTTCTCCCCTTTGGTGTACCGTTTTAATCCTTATTTATTCAGTATCAAATAGCCCTAATTATTTCATTTTATTTTTACGGTAGTCACTCTTTTAAGATAAATATATTTTGCTAGGTATCAACTAATATTAAATTTCTAGGGACCCCAAATCTGTAAAAGATTTTAAATAGCCACCATACAAAGTTATGCCTTTAAAGACTAATTTGCCCATCTTTATTTAACTCCATCTTTAAAACCCTTTTGCTCAGACATATGCTTAGCCACCATCTCCCGAGAAATCTAAAACCCCGTGTCCCGCGAATACCACGTGGAGATAACACGTATACTCTGTCAACCAGGATAGAAGCAGGAAGATTTGGAAGTGGGCGAAGAACTTAAATTATGGAATTTAAAACTATATATACAAAAAACAACTATCTTATATCTTTACGTCCCCATGCGTAATTGTTGTACTATTAGGAATGATGTACCTTGTCATCTTCTCGATAAACTAATTTTATTAATAACTGCGTATGCAAATCGTATTCTTTACTCCGGACCAAAAATGTGTACTCCAAACCGCCGCCCCCCCTTGGGACTTTAAAAAATTAAATTTTAAATTAAAATTACAGGTTAATATTTAAATACTTTTTTTTGGGTTATTTATTTTTAAATTAACCACCTTTACATTAACGTTTATAAACATTCTTAATTTAACCTCTATTTATTTATTCCACTATATCCTGCATACGTCATCTGTACGCATTGATTCCTTCTTGCGGATGAGAAACCTTATTCTCCCAGATTTGCAGTTGCAGTCACCACTTTTGGGACAAGTTATGGTTTAGACCCTCGTTTAAAGTCCGAATCTTTACAGGACATACAGTCGACCCATTGCAGACAGTTACGAACCTTATCATCGCTTGTACACATTTGTCACGTCTGCAAAACCTTTAAACGATTTCAGTCATTTTCAGACTCACAACAAGCTTCTGTACAACCGCAAAGCACCTTGACCATGCCAACACCACGTACAGCAACATCTTAATTTTCCACTTCATCGAAGCATCTGCACCTGAGAGTCGCAGCACCATTCGAATACCTGTACATCCACGTCATGCTGTCTCATTCACGATAATGGCATTCCTTAGAACGGATCGATTATCCAATATTACGTTCAACTTGCAGTAGCCAGCATACATCGAAAACATCTGACTGCATCAGCACATATGACCACATGACGCACACTATTAGACCACATTGTAGCTGCACCTACGCGCCATGACCCAACCATTATTCCATCAACACTAGGTCCACACTGTTTTTAATGGACAACTATGCAATTCATGCCATAGGTCATCATGGTCAATGTGGTCATATGGTCATGTGGTCATGCTGGTCATATGGCATTGGTCATATGGTCATGTCGGTCATATGGCATGTGGTCATATGGTCATGTGGTTCATATGGCCATGTGGTCATGTGGGGTAATTTCACCCTATGGGGCAATTTCACCCTAACTCTAACATCCTACATATATCCGGATATATGTCGATGCGCATCCCTGTCGGCTTAGGTTGGATAACAACATATTCGACTATCTTCGGCAATATACGTCCTCACTCTGTAGAATACGTAAGAGAACAATTTTTTCGTATTCAATTTAGTATTCGATAGTAGCTAGAACGGTAAACATGAGCGTCTCCAAGGTGATTAACGTGTCTCAACTTGGGAATAAAGTGAAACCGACAAATGAGCGATTTGGATTATGGCTGTTGGCAGAATTATATGTGCAACAATAATCTGGTGACAGATATTGGTAATATTTGTTATGTCGAAGGCGAAAAGATGCTGACTGGTGGACTACACACACCAATTGCAGAACCATTTTGTGACAATATAATGTTGGTTAAAATTTGCGACCTTTCTGACACCGAACAAGCATCTGCAAACAAAAGGATGTTTATCCTAAAAAAAGAAATTTGTGGTGCATTTAACAGCTATCTACGAAGAAAGTTCAACTGATTTGTTTCGCTAGGCATGGTGTTAAAGCTAAGCTTCCGTTTTCTGGAAAGCACTAACAAGATGGGCCAGAGAGTAAAAGAAATTATCGGAAAAGAAGAACTCGAATGCATTAATAAAAATTCCAAAATCCTATATGTGTTCGATACAAAGTGGAACTAGCAGATGTTGTTGGAAACTTTATTGGAGGAACTACCAGATATATTAGACGAAGTCGAAAAGATTATTTCTATCTTTTGACATGGATGTAACCCAAGATTTTGCGGGCATATTTAGCAAGATGGAGGTGTGTAATTATTTAACTACAAAGCATAACTTTTGCTATAAGGGAGAATACGAAGAAAAGTGTAATATTATAGTTGACAACGATAAAACTGCATGGATTGGTTGTTTAACATGGCTAACAACCAATGCAAGAATTAAGATATACAACAAATTTGTGTGTCAGATAACAAGTCCTGGTGTTAATAAACAACTTGGCAATCATATACTAGATTTTTACGTTGTCCAGATGTACGTTTAAGGGAAACATTTGCGTCTACTTTGGCCAAAGAACATGGTATTACGCGATTGGAAGCGAGAATATACAACTGTGCAATTGGAAGCTATGTCAGTGCGGAACGAGTGTATAAACCCTTAAAAGATTGTTTAACCTTATTGGAAGATAGTGTTATACTTCCTAAAGGCGCCAATGTACTCGGTATCACTTGCCAAATGTGGAGTACGCTATCGGACAAGCTACAAAATAGCTGTTGTTTAGTCTATAATAACCTGCTACAGTACGTGTATTGGGGGAATGGCAATACAAAGAAATTGACGGGCTTGCAAATTGTTGTCCGAAAACTAGAGGAAAGGGAAAATTGATAAAGTATGTGCTTTCGGCTTTAGTTTTAACTATTTACCTATAAATTATATGGAGATAGTAGAGGAAGATAGCCAAGATAAAATAAAAATCTTACGCAAGTGCTACATTAAAGCAGGTAGTACATATTTTACACAATCTGCAACACCATATTCTACAATTCCAAAAGAAATAGTAATTTCGGAATTGTGATTGATAGATACGCCTAACATTCGTCCAGAGGTTGTACGACAACGCGTAAATATTGGTAGTAAACTCTATCCGTTTACGCTAAAGGAAATTGCCCCATTATGTATACCGTACGCTGTAAGTGGAAGGAAAAGACAACTGGAATTAGAGGAAATGGATGCAAAAAGGCGAAAATTGGACTACATGGAAGAACACTGCGACAATACGCGATCAATACAAAGATGTGTTAGACAAAGAACATCTTATTAGAGAAAATGAGGAAGAATTAAAAGATTATTTTATGTACGATGGACTGACTTAGATACATCTGGGTTGTACAAGCTGTATGCATTTGCGGTTAGTAAGAAAGACTCTTTAGTTATGTAGGCGTTCTTGCAGAAAAGGATGGTACTAAATCCGTATACTTTTTAAAAGGTTATTCTAAAACGTATTTATCAAAATGATAGATAACAAAGACGAACTAAGGAATGCGGGTTTCGTAACCTTGGCGTACACCACACGCAAATGGGTTCCGCTAAACATTGTATATTTACCTAGTAAAAACCTTTCGGATCATTTAAAACCGAGGGTCTTACAACCTATAACAACCATATATTCCCAAAAGTGGTGGACATGCAACTACGCAACAGTCTGTGGGAGAATAAGGATTTCTCCAATACCGACAAGAAGAAGTCGATCAAGCTAACAAGATACGTATGCAGGATATAGTGGGAAAGCTGCGATTAAAAGATTGTCACAAGCTGCAAGAATTACACGAAGGAATGGATCTGGTTGTCGATTGAATCAAAGACTTTAAATATAGAGACAAACTTCGGTACATTTTACAATTCGAAAACCTAGACGGTCTTTATGTATCAAACTATTGGCTAGAAAAGGAGATAGAGGACTTGGGTATCGATTTAAATTTTAAGCTGCGAATAAAATTAGATAAAATTAAAGCCACCCAAACAAACATAAAGAAAGGACTGTCTTCTGTGTATAACTTTGTATTAAAATTAAGTTTAAATGACCCCATGCTTGGTATTAAATATTTTTAAATTTGTTATGTATAATGTCAGAATAAACATTTTATAATAGTATATAACATTGTTCTTTATTTATAAAAGGCTGTGACGTTACCCCGAAATAGCAGTCGCACAGAGAGGGGGCGCATGGGCAGGGTGCACGCGGGTGGGATGTGTGGGTGTCTGGCGTACACGAGGGAAGCGGATGTTAACAGTCACCAAGCATCCAATTCTTTATTTGATGGTATCGAGTACTTGCCTGCGTATGTATCCGGAGTTAAAGAATACGATTTGCATACGCAGCTTATTAATAAAATTAGTTTATCGAGGGAAGATGACAAAAGGTACATCATTCCTAATAGTACAACAATCTACGCATGGGGACGTAAAGATATAAGATAGTTGTTTATATTTGTATATATTAGTTTTAAATTCCATAATTTTTAAGTTCTTCGCCCACCTTCCAAATCTTCCTGCTTCTATCCTGGTTGACAGAGTATACGTGTTATCTCCACGTGGTATTCGCGGGACACGGAGGTTTTAGATTTCTCGGGAGATGGTGGCTAAAGCATATGTCTTGTAGCAAAAAAGGGTTTTAAAGATGGAGTTAAATAAAGATGGGCAAAATTAGTCTTTAGAAGGCATAACTTTGTATGGGTGGAGCTATTTAAAATCTGTTTACAGATTTGGGGTCCCTAGAAAATTTAATATTAGTTGATACCTAGCAAAATATATTTATCTTAAAAGAGTGACTACCCGCGTATAATAAATACAATATAACACTTGTCGATAAAAGTTGTAGGAAAATTAAAGACGTATTTAATGGGGGTCCAGTATTAGAATTTGTTGGTAGTAATGTTAAGTCCTACTGTATTGTAGGCGAGAAAGATACGATTAAAAAGATTAAAGGGGTCTCACGAAGTGTAGTTAAGTAAAACCGAGGGTCTTACAACCTATAACGAGCATATACTCAAAAGGGGTAGGCATGCAACTACGCAGCAGTGCGCGGAGAATAAGAATTCTCTAATAAGAAATTAAAGTTTCCATGTACGTAGCACCAGTCATTGGGAAATGGTAGAAATGTTAAACCTATAAAGGCGATTATTAGTTGTGGATTAGAAAATAGTAGTTTTCGCGGACTAAATAAAATAGCTTAGACTAATTAATGTATATGGTTACATACTCGTACACATCCACAAACATCTGTTTACGTCCACAATGGCGATACCGGTAGTTTTTGTTTAACAAATAGTAGGAAAATACGTTAGGTGTTAGTGCGTGGAAGCCCATAGGATCGTTGGATTCAAAAGAACGATGCGGTGGGATGTATGGTTGTCTCCGTTAGAATAATCGAAAGTGGTTAATTGATTGTATTAGATGTTTAAATAAGCGAAAGTGTAAAGGTCTACATAAACAAAAATTTAATTAACCGACAAAAAGTGTGCGATGTCCTACACTTATAAATAAAGTATGGAATGGTGCTTTTAGCGACCCTAGCAGTAAAAAGGGCGACTGACTTTTCCAAGCAACTACAAGAATAGCAGTAGCGCAGAGAAGGGGTATGCATGTATTATACAGTTGCTGCAAAATATGTTAGTTTACGCGTAGCTCGGATGTGTAATTGATCACGACTTAAAGATCCTCGGAGGTTTAAAAATTCTCAGCCCATTGTCGTTCGAAAATGTTTGGAAATTATCAAAACGGTAGCGGGTGGAAGTTTAATGGATGATTGACCGAGTTTTTCTACCTTTACGAGGGAATTGGAAGTTGACAGACATCGAGCATCTAATTTCTATTTGGAGGATATCGAGTACTTACCGGTTCTAGAAATCAATACGTGCGGCCGACCGCTATGCGAAAGTGTAAAAGCCTACAGAAGCAAAATTTAATTATCAGACGAAAAGTGTGCGATGTGCTATAGAAAGTATAAAAATGGTGCTTTGCATCGCTCCTAACAGTAAAAAGGAGAGTGACTTTTCTAGCAATTACAAGAATAGCAGTAGCGCGGCGAAGGGTATGCATGTATTATACAGCGCATTGTTGCTCTAAAATATGTTAGTTTACGAGAAGCTCGAACGTGCACAAATTAAATTTCAATCTATAATTAACCACGGTCGTAAAATAGGAAATTAATGGGTAATTTAATACCGTTAAGCATATACTTTCGCTTGGTGATTCATTTGGAAAATATTCAAGCCCCCATTTCCTAAAATATGACGTAGAAGTTATTTAAAATTAAATTGTTGTAAGTATCCTGTAGACAACAAGTTGGTATTTTCTTAGTAATGGTTTAAAGTGTTTTTGGTTATAGTAGCATTGCATCTTCTACAGCACGACTTGCACACAATTTGTGTGCGTGTGCTACCACCCTTTGGATTTTTAATATGCACGCGATCCGTATAACATGGAAGACGTTTTCCGGTGTTTCTACTAACGGCATTCACACCATCGACGAAGCGAAGCAGGTGCATGCATTAGCGCTAAATGTATTGGACGAGCAGCAAGGATTATGACATCATTTAGTTCCCCGCCGAATCCTCAACTTCGTTCGGTGTCTTCGGAAACCTTCGGTTTGCATTCTGTAGGGTACATAAAGCCGGTGCGCGAGAGTAAACTCTTTAGTTATAAGTTAGTTCGCTTACAAGTCAAGTCTTATAGTGCGGATTTTGTTTTGTACTAAAATGGTACCTGCAAACGTTTTTAAATGCGAGCCGTGTCACGTCTACTTTACCAGAAGGGATGCTCTCAAACGGCATCAGAACAAATGTTGTGGTGCAACATCGTCCAAGGTTGCTTTATACATCCGTCTGCAGCAAAGTACTTAAACTGTGGGACTTGCGATTTCGCTTTACGAGAATGGGCAACTTACAGCGACACAAGGAAAACAGCACGGCATGTCATTAAGCCGTAAACGTTCAGCTCCGCCAGCTGTTAAAGGGTCTTGTACGAAACAACCACGAATTATGTGTAAAGTATGCGATTTCGAAATGGAAAACTACGTATGCCGCACATTTAAGGAGCAACAGACATAAAATGCATCAGTTACCGCTACTAGCGACGATGGTGTAGAAATGGTTAGCACTGCGTTTAACAACCGTATGGCTAGCTATCGCATAAAGAACGCCAGTGTCGACGATGGAGTGTCCGAGTTTCTTTGAAGCAGAAAGAGCGATTTATTCGATTAATAAATGAAAAAGAATACAACATACAGCAGTAAAAGTCTATTGCGAACTCTACGGCGTTTACACCAAAATGGGGAAAGAGGCTACCGATGTGAAATCTTTAACACAAAAAATGTGGTTATAACGTCTTCTAGTAATCTGGAAAATATGTACGAGGTCTTAAGCGAAACCATAAGAACAAAATCAGAGGAATTTGAAACATGCGGGTCCGGTTGGTCTTTGGAAAAGGTGCTCTATTTAGAAATAAATATTAATAAGTATAAGCCGATATGAGTTCTAGGTTAAGAATAAAAATTGTGAATATGTATTTAGAAATGTGGTTTACAAAATTTAAACTGTATTAGTAAAATTGTTTGTAATAAAAAGTTTTAAGAATTGTTTCTAGATTTTCTTTAGGTATGAGCCGCAGGAAATTTATAATTTAGAGGGTGTGTAAAATGGTAAGGGTAGTCCTGTTTTAAATCTGTTTACAGATTCGGATTGTGTATAAAATTTAGACTAACAAGATGTGCTACATGTATAAAAATTTATGAGAACGCTCAAAAGTCGCTACAGGTAAGAAATCTTAAAATGGGGTAGCTCTCTGGGGATGGTGCTATGTGAAAATTTAAAGAGATTTGGGTAGCTTAGAAAATTCTAATATTGATTGATACCAAACAAGGTAGGTTTATCTCGTGGGTGGAAATGTGGAGAAAGATTTATCTCGCAGAGGGTATATTGTAACTTTGCAGGTCGTGGTCCGATTTCAAATCTGTTTGCAGATTCAAATTCTGCGTAAAATTTTAGACTAACAAGATGTATCGCATGACTAAAAAATTATAAGAACGCTCAAAAGTCGCTACAGGTAAGAAATCTTAAAATTAGGGTAGCTCCTTGGGGATGGTGCAATCTGAAAAATTCCTAGAGATTTGGGTAGCTGAGAAAATTCTAATATTGATTAATACCAAACAAGATAGGTTTATCTCGAAAGATGCAATGGATAGACGAAGAAAACTATTTGTTAGGTTTGCTTATAAAGCAAAGAGCAAAATTTAGAAGATCAGGACTTTAAAGGGGTATAACTTTGCAGGGCATGGTCCGATTTCAAATCTGTTTACAGATTTGAATTCTGTGTAAAATTTTAGACTAACAAGATGTATCGCATGTATAAAAATTTATAAGAACGCTCAAAAGTCGCTACAGGTAAGAAATCTTAAAATGAGGGTAGCTCCTTGGGGATGATGCAATCTGAAAAATTCCTAGAGATTCAGGTAGCTGAGAAAATTCTAATATTAATTGATACCAAACAAGATAGGTTTATCTCGTGGGTGGAAATGTGGAGAAAGATTTATCTCGCGGGTGGAAAGAATGCGGGTGTGATGTAATCAAAATGGTTGGGGTAAAAAATTCCACAAGGAGGAGATTCATCTCCACAGGGAGAGAGCAGGTGGAGATTCTTAAAAAATAAGACATTATAGTGCGAATTTACATGTAAATTTGGTCCAGATGTGTGTGGAAATGTGGATGCTGGTGGAAATGTGGGGGTGGGTTGCCTGATTTTCCTCTACTAATACTAGAAGCCAATTTGGGTTTAGGCGAAACAGGGGAACACGGGAGGCTATTTTAGCTCTGAGAGTGATAATGGAGAAACAATAGAAAAAGGGGAAAGCGTGTATATAAGGTTCATAGATCTGGAAAAAGTAATCAACTATATAAAATGTTCGAAATACTCAAAAAAATTGGAGCGAGTTATAGAGATAGACGAATAGTACATAGCTTGTATAAAGAGCAAACAGCAGTAATAAATTAGGGCATGAACGTAGAGAAGTATACATTATGAAAGGGGTGAGACAGGGATGTGCCCTATCCCCATTAATTTTTAACTTGTACATTGAAGAGGCAATGAATACTGTCAAATGCAGGAAGACATTTGGAATTACTATGCAGGGACGAAAGATTGATATGCTCAGATTTGCAGATGATATAGCGGTATTAGCATCTAGGGTAGCTTCGTGGCGTAGTTGGTATGTGTGTGACTATTACGCTCAAGGTCCCGGGGTCGGGGCGTCGCCACAAAAAAACCCCCTCGTTCGGATGAGAGATAAAGTGAAGTTCCCGTTTGTGAGCATTCTCGCGCAAGTTGCTTGGTACAGCAAGAGGTCGGCAAAATACCAAATTTCCAAGTAAAAAAAGAAAAACTCGCTTCCTGGCCAATGTCGTACCGTCGGGTGGAGCATTGGACAACCACATGTAAGGTATTAGCATCTAGCAAAGAAGAGTTAGAAGCTGCTCTTAAAGAAATGGAAATGGTTCAAACAGAGAGATACGGTATGAAAATTAACAAAACTAAAACTAAAGTACTAGCATGCAAAGGAGGGGAAATTAAATCAAAAACAAGAATATAAATATGTAACTCGAACTTACAAGAGGTTAAGGATTTATCCTACCTAGGAAGCCAAATAACCCAAGATGGGAAAAGCGCAAAAGATATAAAACAAAGAATAGCACAAGGTCGTGCTACATTTAACAAGAAAAAGCAATTACTGTGTTTAAAGACAACAAACATAGACACAAAAAAAAGATTGCTTAAAACATATGTGTGGAGCACCGCACTGTACGGTTGTGAAGCTTGGACAGTAGGAGAAGCGGACAAGAAAAAGATAGAAGCCTTTGAAGTATGGTGCTACAGACGTATGATGAAGATATCAAAGACAGATAAAGTTTAGAACGAAGAGGTACTAAAAATGGTAGGGAAAGAAAGAAATATGTGAAAAACGTTAAAAAATAAGAGAGATAAGATGATAGGCCACGTACTACGGCATGGGGAATAGTGCTATATATATTAGAAGCAAAGATAGGAAAATGAGAAGAAGAGGCAGACCTAGGTTAGACTACTGCACACAGATAGTGAAAGGAATTTCAGGAAAATGTGTTGTCTGGCTCAGAATAGAAATCAATGGAGGCACGCATCTAACCAGTCCCAAGATAGATAAATTAATGACGAAAAGAGTAACTGTACTTAAACATGATGATTATTATAAGCAACTACAAGAATTGGTTGGGCAATACTCTTGAATAACGTTAATTATGTGACAAGATTTACTGGAAAGCTATTATTTCGGCAAATGTCTAAGTGTTGGGGGAACTTGGCAGCCACAGGCTGCTTAACCCCCTTCACTGAATCTCGGTGAAATAGGGCATAAAATTGGAAAACAATAGAAACGAAACCGAGTTGTATACAGGCTGTGTGAGAATTTCAGGGAACTGTGTAGGCTAGCTCAGAATATAAATAAATGCAGGTACGTGTCCAACCAGTTTTGAGGCAGAGAACCTAATGACGAAAAAATAAGCGCAGATAAATCTGATGATTATTATAAACAACTACAGGTGTTGGTTGTGAAATATCTGCAACTAGTGTTGATTGTGCGAAAATATATATTGGAAAAAATATTAAATCGGTAAATGTTCAAGTACTGGAGAAACTTGGCAGCCACAGGCTGCTTACCCCCCTCCACAACCTTACATGTGATTTTCCAATGCTCCACCCGAAGGTACTACATTGGTCAGAAAGCGAGTTTTTTTTACCTGGAAAATTTGGAATTTTGCCGAACCCTTGCTGTTTCAAGCAAGATAAGGGTTTTTAACGTGCATGACAACACTCACACACGGGACCTCCATTTTACCTCTCATCCGAACGAAGGTGTATTTTTGTGAAAAATGTTCGCATAACATTTTTTCAAGCGGACCGTGTCGGTATTCGAACCCGAGACCTTGGGCGTAGTAGTCACACACATACCACTACGCCACGGAGCTCCCCCCCCCCCCTCCCCACAATCACTGTATGTCGGAGAAATAGGGTATATAATTGTAAAACAATAAAAGGGGACCGAACTGCATCTAACAAGAAAGAACAGCGCCTATGATGACAGACAATAAACATAGAAACGAGAAGAAAATTGTTGAAAGTATATGTGTGGAGCACAGCACAGTATGCCTATTAAATACGGAAAGCAGAGATAGGAAAAAAGAGGTAGATGTAGACCTAGATCAGATAGTTATAGATGCAGACTGTGCAAATTTCAGGGAAATGTGTAGGTTAGTTCAGAATAGGAAACAATGATGGTACGCGTCTTATCAGTTCCAGGTCTGAAGACCTAATGATGATGATGAAATAAATGCCTACCAATCTAAACGTTTATAAATATAACCCATAATAATATGGATATGTTTTTTAATTCACTTTTAATTTTAAGGCTAAATTTTTATTCGTCATTAAAACAGACGTATGTCATTTGAGATCCAATCTGCGTATATGTGAATTGCACTAACTACGTTTTCGTATAGATATATTAATAATAAGATTAAAATGGCAGTTCATTTCTGACAAACACTTCCACCAATAGTGGATATTTGTTTATATTGTATATGCATTTTTACTTGATTACATTCTGTACGTGATTTAGAAAAGTATAGAATTGTGCTATTTACATATCAAAAAATAATAGAAAACAAAGGACCCAAAACATATTCGTGCGGAACACCGTTTTTAATGTTCATCTTTGTTGCTTTTATGTGTTTCAGATTAAGTTTTCAGCAATGCTAGTAGGTAATATGTTCCTGAAATCTACATGTCGAATATGCTGCTGAGACCAAACAAAAAGCTGTTATGAAATTTAGTTTCCTATAAAATTTCAGATCATATAACTACTGAAATACATGAAATGTATACTAATCAGTGTAAAAGTAGATTTAAGCTCGTGGAATTTATGAAACCATGAAAACTCAATTTAATAAAATTTACCAGATTGCCATTTGTTTTATTATGGCGACTCTTCTCTATTTTCTGGTATCCACATAATAATATTAAATGGGTGTGGTCAAATAAGGTGCTAAATACGCACAAGGGACAGCATAGCTCAATAAAATTAACAGAAAGCCATTGGATAGAAGGATGGGCGTTTCCACTTCCCAGTTATTTAATAGGCGGAACTAAATACTTGGTGGGAGAGTCAAGTTTTTATTTTTAAGATTCAGTCAGTATCTATCTTCTCGCGCGGTATATTGTAAGTCTATGATAAAAATGTTTTGCAAAGTACAAAAAATATGCGATAGAAAGAGTGTATGTGTAAATTAGTGATAAATGTGATTTAATTACAATATGTTTTTGTATTGTGTAATATGAGCTGTACGGAAGTGATGTACCAAGCTTATTATCCGTATTTGTATCAAAGAGCTGGGGCGGCGCCTCCTGTCTCAACACATGCTGTGCCGCGATCTGGACCTTTTTCATCGCCTTTTGGAGCTGCTCATCAATACGATCGAGTAAGCCATGTAAGTACGTAACTTTATGTTGTTAGGGAAAGGTTTAGGGAAGTGAGTGTTTACATCCGACGATAAGGTCTACGTATCCAAAGGGATGTTTTCGTATATGATCTCCGCAATATACGCTAAACAGATTCAATGGGAATTTCGGAAAAAATTTGCGTATTTGTGTGTGATTTATGATCGGAGAATGTTACAATGCCAGAACAAACGGAGAACAAGTATTCATATTATAGAGTCAGCTTCGATGTAATTAAACAGAATGAGCTTATTGTAGGTGTATGCACTTGTACAAGCACGTCAAAATCACACTTTGAATTCAGGTTATTCAGCTGGATTCAGATTTCAGTTTGCTGATGCTCTGAACACTATTTTTACGAGTTGTATATTCTTTGTTCGGCCAACGTTTGCTCGCGCGCCTTTAGTCTGTCCCTTTGTACAAAAACCAGGGAAAAATGTTAAATAAAGGCACCTTTGGTCAATTTTTCTAAAAGAAAAAATCCGGAAATCCTAAGTTTTCTTACAAACGGTACAAATTTTTCAGTTTTCTAATGATTCCGTAGACCTTTTTACTCGTAGAATATGTTAAAACCTTTTGATAAATATGGCGGTATCTTTATTTAGTTCCTTTTTGATGGAGCATTGCCGAAGGAAATACTGCACTGCATCTACGGATCGTAGAATCATCTTCCGTTTTGCAATAATTCCGCCAAAATCTTTTTATGAATCGTCGAAAGTTTGACTCTAGTTCTACGAATTCTAGGTTACATGCCGTCGCTGTCATTTGTTGGGTATTTAAAGACTCAATGTGTTACCTACCTTTGGAAAATCAAATGTAGGGTATTTAAAGACCGCACTGGGACAATGTTAAATAGATTGGTAATTATTAGGTTTCAGAAAACACAATTCACTTTTAAAAATACAGTTCATTCAAACACATAATTGCTAGTTATGCTTGAAAAAATATTTCCAGTAATGCGATAGAAAATGAGAAAAGGTTGGTTGCTCATATACAAAGACTAGAGAAGGCTGGATTTGCGCCAGACCGCGATATCGCAAGATGTTTAGCATACCAATTAGTTGAGACGTTGAGAATTTCTCACTCATTTAATAAATAATCGCAAATGGCGGGATATGATTGGCTAAATTTATTTTTAAAGAGAATTCAGGAGTTAAGTATTCGTTAATCACAAAGCCTCTCACTTGTTAAGAGTTAGAAGTGGCGCACTTCTTTAATTCGGTAAACTGAGTTCAGTTTAATTAACAAAGCCGGTAGTGTTTTTATGGACGAGACGGGATTTCAGATTCATAATGAAGCTGGTACACTAATCGCAACTAAAGGTACCAAAGAGGTGCATACTTTAGCATCCAAGGAGAGAGTCGAACATCTATTATTACAACCTGCTACAATGCGGAACGAATATTACTACCTTCCGTTCTTTTCCTTAAGGGAGCAAAGGAAAGAAGAAATATGATAATGAATGCCTGTGCGGATTCACACGTTTTTATATTCAAAAATCGTCATTTATAAAACGTTTAATTTATTTTTTAAATGGCTTAAAGAACACTTTGTTCCACGAAAACCTCCAGGAAGAATTCTCTTGATTCTGGTTAGTCACACATCTCATCCTAGGGTAAATGTGCCAGTAGTCGACCAATTAAGAAATGTTATTTTTAAAAATTACTTAAAATATGTTTAAGAACTATTGTGCACCCTTCCTTTTTACAGGTAGGAATGGGTGTACAACAAAGTCTAAATAAAACTCTGGTGGGACTAACGTCGACCGTTTGTGATTTCGGTAGATTACAAAAGACTATATCTCAAGGGTTTAGAGAACCAAGTTAAATTTTACCCAGACAAATCATACGGATGCAATTTAGAACATGAGAAAAGAAAATACCTTAATACAACTTATATATTGACGTTTAGTTAATAACATTAATAAAAAAAATTAAATATATACCGTTATTTTCTTAAAATCAAAGTTTCATACGATAAAATCACTAAGTGTAGTTAATTTATCTACACTCTTATAATTTTAAAATTTGTCTCAAACTCTACCAGATAAGATATTAGAAAATCTAAGTTTATTATTGTACTTAGACACGATTTCTAGTTAAACGCTCTAAGTAAAACGAAATCATAAATACGCTTTGTTGTATTTAACATTAGTTAAGAGAATTTTAATTAAACATTTAAATTGAACATAACCTCAATACGCACAAAAAGAGATTTCACGAAAGCTTTTCTGTTTACAACTCAATAGATTATATTAAATTAGTTAAAGTAATCGGTAAATAAAGTTATGACTATATTTTACATGCATAATTTTTCAAATAATTAAGATTTAAAATGTAACGCATGCACGTCGTTCCGTCACAAAAATAAATAAGATACACTCCTACCTGTATTCCAGATATATGAAAGGTGTTCGGTCTCTTTGTCGCACGTTGTCGTGGTTAATTTTAAGTCGTAAATTCTTAGTTGTAAATCAAATCCTAAAGCTGTCGTCTCTTGCCCCCTTATATCCTGTTGTAAAAATTCCTTTGTGCATGTGTAAATTAGTTGAAAAAGGGGTAGTGAAAAAACATTCTCTCGTCGATCTTGGAACCAAACAGTTGTGCGTTCGGTGAGTTAATCAATAGTGCCGCCGAATTAATTTGATAAACCCCTAAAAAACTCAGTGAAAGTGCCAAGTAACACGTATTATAATCTCGAATACAGTCCACTTACCTGAAGAGTAAGAAACTACATCTTAGAACAACAAAAAACCGCGGAGGTAAGTTGATATACAAATTTATAAGACCCCCGCGCTGAACAATGGTCCTTCGAGCCGGATTATTTATTTAATTAATTAGGTCCTATCCTTTAAGCTCCTCATTTATACTAAAATTTAATAATTGTCGTAGTTTTGAAGATGTTAAACGTGTTACAAAGAGAATAACATCCTGCCTACACATTTAATGGTAGAAACATCTGGTTATAATGGTAGATTTTATAATATATCCCTTATCCTTTGTGTCAAAGATTAGTGGTCGAACAGTTTACTTTAAATAAACTAAATTTATGAGGGGTTATTGTATTGTAAATCTTTACTTTATTTGTCGTCTCAAGTTCGAGGAACCATTCGGGTTCATCAGACTTAGTATATAACAAAAGGCTTGGAATTTGTGGGAAACGTTAAACGTTTTTGTCGGGCGAGCACTGTAATTAGTTGCATTTGTCCATTAATAATTTAATTTCGTAGATTAATTAGTTGTAGCGTATTTGAGTACGCATTGTTTTTACATTAATTTTTATTGTCGTTCATTAATCATTAATCAATATGGTTATATCAATTGATAAAGCTATTCTTGAAGCTAGATTTGTAGTTAAAAGGTTGAATCATATATACAGTAAGATTAATCAACCGGAAAATGTATCGATTGCTTTAATTAGAGCATCGATTAAAAGTGTCGAGCTAATTGAACCTCATTTCAAGTCTTTTTGCAAGGATATTTTTTTGATGAAGAGAATGAACAATTGGATGAATTCTCGGCCCTTAAGGTGGAAATCGATGATTATCTATTAGATATTTGTATTATCGCTGAACAATGCGAATTAGATCGTGTAGAAATAAGCCGAAGGTGGATAATATGAATAATTCTTTGTCGCTAAATGGTGGGCCTCGCTTGAAACATCTTTCTGTCCCGCGATTCTTGGGATGCATTTCGGATTTTGAGAGTTATCATGCAATTTATAAGCGATTTATTCATGATAATGTCGGTTTGTCCCCTGTGGAAAAATTTTGCTATTTCATTGATACACTAGATAAGTCGTCGCGTATGTTAATAAAACATTTGCCATTAAACGATTGCGCATACGAAGAAGCCTATAAAATCATTACTAATCGTTTTCAGTCCAAGAGGTTATTACTTTGAACATATTTTAATGCTCTCGAAAAATGCCCTAAGGTAAGTTCCTCAGACTCCGGCAATTAATTAGTTGTTTTGATGAAAATATATTCGCGTTAAGGCAGATGGAAATAGATTTATTAGATTTCATGTTGTTTAATCTGTTATCGAAAAATTAGATACAAATATTTTAAAGCGTTAGGAATTAGGAAATAATGACAAGATTCCTTCGTTCAAAGATCTAAGGTCGTACATTGAAAAACAATGTAGTGTTGGAAATAAATGACATTGCTTCAGGAACATGCTTGAAATCTCGAGATTCCGTGAAAGAAAGAGAAAAAGGAAGGTTTGTTAGCACTTTGGCTAAAACTTCTTTAGTTAGTACTACCAATGATGGTAAAAATTGTAGTTTATGTCAAGCTGTGCATCCTATTTATAGATGTAAGAAATTTCTCGATAAAACCCCTCAAGAAAGATTTGAGGTGGTAAAGCTTAAAACCCTTTGTATTAAATGTTTAAATACTCCACTTTCGATGAAAAATTGTAAGTTAGATTGGTCGTGTAGAAAATGTCATCAGTCGCACAATTTGTTACTTCACTTCGATAAACGAGAAAAATCGGTGTCTCCACGCAGACAAACCCATCGTCAAAGGTCAGCGTCTTCTCGGAGAGCGGCGCCTAGACTTACTTCTACTAGTAGACCCATTGAAGACAATCTGTCGTAGGCGGTTGTGCATGAACAACCTGCCACTAGCTCGTTAATTTCGACGTCATTTGAACATACAACCACGCTGTTAGCTACGGCAATGGTGTCGGTGCTAGATTATACAGGAAAATTGCAACCTGTTCGTGTAATATTAGATAACGGATCCATGGAAAGTTTTATGACGGAAAGGTGCCGTCAGAAATTAGGATTGAAGAAACGGAAAGCCAATGTTCAAGGACTTGGCTTGAATTCGTTGTTGGTGTCTGATACACTATCGTGCGCAGTCAGCCCCTCGGGAGCAAGGTCTCCAGCATATGAAATTGATTGTTATATTTTACCTAACATTTGTAATCAATTACCTTCGTCGTCGATAGGGGTCAAGGAATGGTCGCATACTCGACGTTTGACCTTAGCTGATCCTAATTTTAATATACCTGGTAAAATTGGCATGCTACTCGGAGCGGAAATCTTTGCTCAGGTTTTGTTGAACGAATCTCCTTGGAGTGTCGCTAATGAGCCAGTTGCTATTAAAACAACCTTTGGTTGGGTTTTAACGAGAAAGGTCGTTTCCCCGAATAGTTTTATTACGTCGTTGTGTGCTTTCGTTGAGCCCTTAAGCAGCGACATTCGTCGATTTTGGGCATTAGAAAATATTCCCTTCAAGAAACACATTTCTCCTGAAGAAGAAATGTGTGAAAATCAATTTGTGCAAAATTAGAGACGTAATAAGGACGGTCGTTTTGTAGTGTCCTTGCCCTTTAAATTTTCGGAACCCTCATTCGTGGGTATGAGATCAATTTGAATTAAAAGATTTTTGTGTTTAGAACGTCGTTTGCGAAAAAATCCTGAATTGTATTCGGATTATAAAAAATTTATGGAGGATTATTTGAAAGGCGGCCACATGGTTCAAGTGGAATCGCCTGAAAATTCGTCGGTTCATGAGAAAATGTATTACATTTCCCATCATGCTGTACATAAGCGTGATAGCACTACCACCAAATTGCGTGTGGTTTTCGATGCTTCGTGTCCGGATCAATCCGGAAATTCGTTAAATGATAGCTTGGCTATTGGCCCTGCTCTGCAAAAGGACATTGCAGTTTTGTTATTGCACTTTCGTGTACATCCTATCGTAATTACAGCTGACATCAAACAATTGTATCGGCAGATTTTGGTTAAAGATACTTATCGTGATTATCAACGTATCGTCTGGAGATTTTCTCTGTCGGATCTAATTATGGACTTTAAATTAAATACTGTGACTTATGGAGTTTCGTCGTCGCCTTTTTTGGCCTTGCGTACTGTTCAAGAATTGGCAAGGTTAGAATCGATTAATTTTCCTTTCGCGTCATCGGTATTGGCGAGCGATGCCTATCTTGATGACTTAATCACTGGATGCAATTCGATTGAAGCTGCTAATCAATTAATTGGTGAATTGAATAGTATTTACACTTGTGGTGGTTTTCAGTTAAGAAGATGGAGTAGTAATTGCTCGGAAGTGATGTCTAACTTGATGTCCAATTTTGATTCCTCGGTCGCATCGGTTGAGTGAAATTATTATATTAGATTGTCATGAAAGACATTTACATTCTGGAAATCGAACAACTCAATTTTTACTACCTCAAAATTATCGGATCTTGTTTGCAAAAAGGGCTATTCGGCAAAGTTTGAAATTCTGCATTCGTTGTTTTCGTGTAAACCCCATGGCTTTATATCCCCCTATGGGGGATTTATCAGCTTCTTGGTTAACTCCAGGTAGGGATGGTATCGTTCGGGTAGCTACCGTCAAGAAAGCCCAAGGATTAGTTAAACGTCCTCGAGTGAAACGATGTTTACTGCCAATTATTTAATATTTAATGGTATGTATACATATATTCACTTAAATAAGCTTGTCAGTTTAGATTTTTTAGTTAATAGTTATAATTATATTTAAATATAAAATAAGTTAGTTCATACTTATTTTGGGTGGCGGGATGTTCGGTCTCTTTGTCGCACGTTGTCGTGGTTAATTTTAAGTCGTAAATTCTTAGTTGTAAATCAAATCCTAAAGCTGTCATCCCTTGCCCCCTTATATCCTGTCGTAAAAATTCCTTTGTGCATGTGTAAATAAGTTGAAAAAGGAGTAGTGAAAAAACACTTTCTCGTCGATCTCGAAACCAAACAGTTGTGCGTTCGGTGAGTTAGTCAATAGTGCCGCCGAATTAATTTGATAAACCCCTAAAAAATTCAGCGAAAGTGCCAAGTAACACGTACTATAATCTCGAACACAGTCCACTTGGCTGAAGAGTAAGGAACTAGATCTTAGAACAACAAAAAACCGCGGAGGTAAGTCGATATACAAATTTATAAGACCCGCCCACGCTGAACAAAAGGAAACGTATACTTAAATGTTGATCTTCTTACAGTTTGTTGAGATGAACACCATCGTTAATTATTTTGGTTGTTAAACTCAAACTTCTAATTTGTAAGAGCCAATCCTTGTTTGTTCCACAGCCATATGTTTCATCAACGGACATTTAATTTATTTTAGAAGGTATATAAAACGTCAACATAACATTCTTGTACGATAAAAGATAATATTTGTAGGTAGTAAAATTAATGCATAGGCTTAGATTGCCTAGCATAGATAATTAAATTCTCCATCAGAGAATATTTTACAGGAGAATATATTACCTGAAGATACTTCAGCAAGGAATATTCCACGGAAAGACATGATCAGAAGATATGCTACGGAAGGATATGCTACGGGAGGACCCTAGAAAATAAACGTGTTACAAAAACGAAATATTGCAATGCGCCACGAGAAACAGTCTAAAAATTTATCTATAATCAGCTTACCATTTATTAATATTTTGAAGGGGTTATTCAGGTAGGCTTTCTTCATAAGCATTTTGCTCGTATTCTAAAACGATATTTATGTATGTTAGAAAGCCTTAGAAAGGACATCTTTATCAGAAGACGGCATGTGCTCAAAAGACCGTTAGATATGAAGACTAACAAAAATTTGTTCTGGTTTACAGATAACCACACATTTTGAGGGAGGGACAAAACAAGAAAACTATCCTAAATGACAGATTCATGTATACACCAGTTTTGTATTTATGGACATTATTCAAAGGTTTACCAATAGAAAAATTATATCTGATCTTAATTATTTATATTATTTATACAAAAGAAAGAATATTAAACAAAACTAAAGATCGATGTATATAGTGTCTTATTTAATAATACTAAAGGGAGATGTTACACAAATCAAAACTAACTTGTGATTGTGAACGGCATTAATATAAAATTAAGACGAATAATACTTTTATATTGAAGGAAATAGCACCACAATGTAAAATGGCAAAGCAACAGTGAATTGACATGTTACAATTGATCTATTGCAAAATGGAATTACAGCTTACATCAAACAATATATTATTGTAATATAATTACAGTTTAGGAATATCGCTTCGGTAATAAGATAAGAAATAAATGTTTGAAATTATGCAAAAAATCTAGTAGTCGACCACTCAGAATCTAATTTTGGCCCAAGTATATTCCTATAGCCGACCAGGCTTCAAATACAAAATAACATTTGTATTAGGTAGGTAGAGGTCTTTCAAAACCTCATGGGCTGTTGCAGAACACCAATTTAAGTTATTTACGTTAAAATGCAGCCTAAAAACATTGACAACTCAGCTGTCGATTTTTAATTCATCTGTCATTTATTTGCGTATTAAAGATTGTGGTTCGTTATCATTGTTCTTGATTATTATTTATAAGATTTCAGCCTTGATTCAACTTTATTCAGTTTTTCAAAACTTCGCAACTCAGTCTAGTTTTTTATTTGTAGGTATAATGAAGTTTCATTTCAATTAGAAGAATAATGTTTTGTTTTACAGATTATTTTGTAATTTCTGAGCTTTTAATTTTACAATGAGTAACCGCAAGAAAACTTCATAGTCAAGGAAGAGAAATGGTTTATAGTGTGTATTTGTTTATGAGAGAACAAAAGAATGGAATGCCTGTCATTCCTATAAATAATTTACAAGAACAAGTAGCAACAGCAATTGGAGTTGGACTAAACACAGTCTAGCGAATTATTTCAGAAGCGAAGAGCAAACCGGAGGGTGGCAAATTTGTATCACCAAGGAAAAAAATGAATAAGAGAAGTCCTAAATCTAATGTGGGCCAATTTGAGGATTGTGGTAGTAATTTTATGATTTTTTAGATTAAATTTCTATGAAATATCCATTCTTAAAAATAATAATAAGACAGTATTTTGGTTGCCAAGAGTTTTAAAAAATTTAACCTGTCAATTTTCATCCATACACGCACGGAAACATGACACACGAGCAGGGGCGGATCTAGAAAAACTTATAAGGGGGGGGGGACTCAAGTAATACTTTACGTACAACATCAGCACAGTAGAAGCGAAACAGACGTGGATTTAGGAAAGTGTATAAAAGAACAAAATCAAGAAATAATCAGAAACTTGTATGTACTTTACAAAATATTTATAAAACAAGATTCAGTCTTCTTCTATTTTGCTTTGCAAATCTATCAATTACTTAGTCATGATCAATTTTCTTTACAATATCCCAATGAGCATACATAAGAGCAAGACCAGACAACCTAGTTTCAGCCGTAGTACTCCTCATCCAGTCTTTTTCTAGGCGTAAAGTACTAAAAGATGTCTCCGCTGTTGCGACACTTACTGGTAAAGAACACTGTATGCGCAGGAGTCTATTGATATTTTGGTATACTTCTTCGTCGCATTCTTTTAAAGCCTGTAAAACATTTTTTGGTACCTTTGGCTGACATTCTTTTCATGTTTTCCATCTTTTTGACCTCTGACTCTCCTTCCAACGTTTCTTTCGATTCCGTAACAAAGAAATATTCTTTAGCAACCTCTAATAACTTGGTTTTGACATCCTCGGCTGTTAAATCAGCTTTCATTTCTTCGGCTGGAATGAACATAGACACATTATAGGACATCAATGATTTGTCAGAAAAATCTTTCCTTGATATCGTTTAGGACATGATCTAATATTGGAATGAATGCTGCGACCCTATAATAGCCCTCAGGATTTTAAGTTTTATAATTATCTCGTTCTGTTTACTTGTTCACTATTCTAGGAATACTTATTTTTGTGTTTAATAACAAAGCTAACTTTCAGCTTCAATCAACAGGTAATTAAATATACATTTGTACTGGTTTCCCTTTTTTCTTTGAGTAGTTTGATGGTTTCTTTAATAGCATTTCTTGCAAAACTTAAGTCGACGGTCTTTTTTGAAACAACCTACTTAAAGGCAACGTTAGTGATAAAATATTTTTCAAGCAAATAACAGTCACAATAAAAGAAAAATCCATTAGTGATAAATGAAGAGAATGTGCCATTGTTGCAGTATCGGTTTCATCCCACTCTGACACCCTTACGAGCGCGTTGTTGATTTCATTCAGAGACTTTTGAGAAAGAAAAATGCTCTCGTGTCTTTCAATTCACCTGGTTTCGCAATCAGCTGTCTTCCTAAAATACCTTTTAACGCCATATTACGCTTTGAAGATGCGTTGAAAAAAGCAACAACACTTTTTATGACACCTAAACATCTTTTCACATGAATAATCTTCTCTGACTTTGATTTTAGAGCATGATTAAAGCAAATACACTGGATAGCATTATCACACTCTTTTAAAATGAAATAAACAGGCCCCTTTGCTTCAGACACCATTATACTACAGCCATCAGTAGCTACTCCAACGCAATACTTTTTCAGAAGACCGTGTCTTTTCATAAAGTTTAAGACTAACATTCCTATAGTCTCACCAGTTAATGGACTGTCAGCAACTTCAAGATTACATGATCCATTTTCTTGTGGTACCGTTTCTTTTCTTAGATTCAAAAACTCAATAAAATCGTAACGAATTGCAAATGTAAATTGCGATTGATGTGACAACATCAAAAACTATGCTGTATCATTTACTCTCTAAAACTCATTCAATTATGATTTTAGTTAATTCTTCAACGCAGCAACTAATCAGTTCATTTTGCACAGTCTCGCTTGTATGTTTGGCATTTTCAGGCGCAGTTTCAATGCTTGACAAGAACTAGATCTCCAGCTTCTGCTCTGAAGCGAACTAACTCACGAAAATTACCATCATTTCTTTCAGCATTGGCAGTTTCGCCTAAATCTCCATCGTACGATGTCCTCGGAAGGGAACGTTTTGAACACCAAGGAATAATATACGCTTCAAAATAGATTTGAGTTTTTCCCTATTTTCTAAAACTTCTTTTTGTTGATGTTTGTTGATCTGGTATTCCAGTTGAAGACTTGGTTTGTTGACTCTTTTGGGGAATTCTTTTCCCTTTTCCATTGATGCCCTGTGATAAGCATTCTGAGCATGAGTCGTTATATATCCATCTTTCCCTAGCAAATGTTTATAATCTGTCACTGACTTTATGACGAAATCTTTGAGGGGAATTCTACCAACTGTGTGCGAAGCAAACAATGCACAATAAACACAAAATAGTCCTTTCTGAATTTCCGACAACACTAACCATTCATATTGAGAAAATAGTTCAACTGAAGGCCACTTGTAACTGTCTTTCCCACTTTTTTTTACCACAACATAAAAGTAAATATGATCTTCTAAAGGTTTCTAGTGGTTGTCCAAAAGTTGCTCTTTGGTGAAATCATTCAAAATTTTACCAATAAAATTTCCTATGTCATATACTGTTCCCTGTTCCGTTTCGGTTCCCTTTAACGTCTGATGGTCTTCTGAGCAAGTAATTGATACTTTCGGTGAATCTTTAACGTTTGCTTTCTGTCTCTGGATAACATTCACTACTTCACTCTCACTCTCAGCGTCTTTTGCGTTAACATAACTGCTTGATTGTACTGTATTATCTCTATTCGCCTTTTTACTAAAAAAGTTTGACAGCGTTGCTTGCGTTGAAGTTCTTTTTTCTGTTACTTTAATCTTGGACTTCTGATCTGTCTGAAATCAAATGCAGATAGATAAGATAAATGAAAATACATGCCTTATATTTAGATTTTAGAATCATACAATATTTTATAATTAATTATATTATTTATACTAAGCCTTCGCCTTCAAACTGTTTTTACTTACCATGATAATTGTGTAGCAGCTGCGTCTCACCAAAAACAAAATCCACAAATACATCTGGTTGGTTATCTGGTATAATAAAAAGGATAATTCTCAACACAACTACGGTTAGTTACACCGTTTAACGGTGACCGTTACCTTTTCCAGCTAGACAACAACTAAGTGAGTCAGCTCTTGCGTCGTGATACATTATAAACCCGGCGTCACACTATCCGTTTTCAAAGTCTTATTCAACGGGACCGTTTTTGCGGGAAGATGTTGTCACGCGTCGTAGTTTTTTTTATTGGTTATGCAATCCAAAAGCGTAGCCGTTAATTCAGAATACGCATCCGGAAATTCAATGTTTTCAGATTTTACTTGTATTGTTCTTTCTTTTTATACGATACCTCTCGCTTCCTTCATTGCGCATCTCACAGCCCATGAGATTTTGAAAGACCTATAGCTACCTATATAATATATATTATATGCATCATAGTTTACGTTATTTATGAATTTGGAGAATCAAGTAATAAAAATAGGAAATAGTTTTTTTATTAGTTATTCCAGTTAATATAAAAATAAACGTAATATAAAATCATACACAACGCAGAACTGTAAACAAAAACAATTATATATACCTGGTACTACTACCCACATGCCTTATATTCTTATAGCTACAATTTAAACAAATGAAATCCTTTGAACTAGCTTCATCGTACGCCATTCCATAGATTTCAGTACACATAAGATGATATACCATCTGTTACATTGGTCACATCTTATATTTTTAAATCATCGTCCTCAACATCACTAACAAGTTCTTCATCACATGTGCTACATGTGATAACAACTTTAGTCGCATTTTCCGTCACTTATCTCACTTTCTTAACTTTTTCATATCTGATGTTTTTTTTTGGTAATCCTTTTTTCTTATTACTTTTATTTTGAATTTTAAGTAGTTTTCGTTTCTCTTTTTCTTCTACAATTCTCTGTTTTATGTTTTCTTTTTCTACAAGATACTTTTTATATGCAGCGGAGGAGATTGCTGATGGCAGTGTCTTTTTGCCTGCAGTTTTCTTTTACTTATAATGGGCGTAGGCCAGAATAAGTGATTTTTAAAGCTATTGGATGCACTTAATATTGAAACATTGTCGCCAACCTTCATTCTATTTTCAATTTGTACATTATTTAAAGAAATGGTTTTGAGTTTTTCTCTATGATTTTCATCATCTTGACCAGGTGATACAAATGCTTTTTCTAGTTCTTCTTCTACATCTATATTCTCCTAAAATTCTTCTTCTTCTTCTAAAATTCTTGCATTTGCTTCTAGAGCATTTGTATCATGTTCAGCAAAAACGCTTTCAACCGTTTCTATACCTTCTTTATCAACATTATTTATTGTATTTTGTATATGTGTAAGGTTTTCCGTAAATTGCAGGCCACTGTTAACTTCCGTATTGATCAATTCAGCATGGTATCTCATTTGCCGACAGAGAATCAGTAGTAATACTTTTGTTAATCCTATCAGATTGAACTAAAACTAGTGCTCCATTTTCTTGAACCTCAAATATAAAAACATCATCATTAGGAGAGTTTTCTTTCTCTACGATAGGTGCAATATTACTTGTATATATTACCATTAAATTGTCAATCAGAACAGAATGTCACTCTCAATATACCGTAGTTTTAAATTTTGTTCAAACGCTTTTAATACTTTAATCGTGGTGTAATATCACTTTTGGTAACGTCACAATTTTTCAGTTCCTCAGTTGTAATTACCATTTTGCTAATACACTTGCTGTAATCCACTGCATTAGGAGCGAAGGGGAACAGGCCACATCTTTTGAACCCATTCTTAATAAAAATCTGGTAATGATAGCATTGAAAGGCAATCATTCAACAATGGACAACAAGTAGTTTTGTTAACGATTAAATTTAATTGTTCTGGTTTAGATTGCCACCTGAGAACAGTTTCTTTCCACTTAGTTTTCAGTTGTTTGAAAACGCTTATATCTGCCGGCTGCATGAGGTGTGGGGTGTTCGGAAGTATGGCATATAAAATTATTTGATTATCATCGCAAAATTTATTCACTTGGTATGACAAAGTTATTTGGAACCGATAGAATTATTGGCTTTGGTATATGGTATATCTTGTTCTTTTAACCATTTGTTAACGCTATTTGTAATATACTCATAAAACACCTCACACCTCATCCAGTCAGATTCAGATTTTCCTAGAAACCATTTAGGAGGCATTGACTTTATCACACATTTTTTACAAAAATACACCCTCTTTCGAATGAGAGGTAAAATGGAGGTCCCGTGTGTGAGTGTTGTCACGCACGTTAAAGATCCCTAACTTGCTTGGAACAGCAAGGGTTCGGCAAAATTCCAAATTTTCCAGGTAAAAAAAACTCGCTTCCTGGCTAATGTAGTACCTGCGGGTGGAGCATTGGAAAATCACATGTAAGGTCTTACGTAAGAAGGCGGCTCCGTGGCGTAGTGGTATGTGTGTGACTACTACGCCCAATGTCCCGGGTTCGAATCCCAACACGGTCCGCTTGAAAAATGTTAGGCGAGCATTTTTCACAAAAATACACCTTCTTTCGGGTGAGAGGTAAAATAGAGGTCCCGTGTGTGAGTGTTGTCCAGCACGTTAAAGATTCCTACCTTGCTTGGAACACAAGGGTTCGGCAAAATTTCAAATTTTCCAGGTAAAAAAACTCACTTCCTGGCCAATGTAGTACCTTCGGGTGGAGCATTGGAAAAATCATATGTAAGGTCTTACGTAAGAGAATACCACCATAGGGTAAACGGTTTCTCCTGCAGCATTAAAAACAAGCAAAACTGTAATAGTTTCTTTTCCACCAGACTTCTGTATATCATATACATTCCGCCAACTTTTTGGGGCAAGTACCTTGCCTAAAATAAATCAATGCATTCGGTTTATTAACAACAAAATGATATTTATTATACCAGTTTTGGGACACATTGAAAAACTCCTTTCGTCTGCGTTCGGTATCCTACGCGAGTTATGTATCCCCCAATTGATATATGTATAACGAAATAGAATAATTAGGAATTATTAGAAAGTGTTTCCAGACATAATAAAATCAGCAGAATGAAAATAAAAATAAGTCTTAACTGGCACGAACAAAATTAAATTACCACGAAAAATTATTCCGTTGCATCGAAACCTCCAGAGATCAAACCTTCAATAAAATTGTAAGATTTAGATGCTATAAATTGCATATTTTTAGGACAACAAAATCATTTAACTAAGAATATTTATCTGAAAGATTTTTAAATGAAAAATTGCAAAACATAAGCTTAGTAAATATTGATTAAAAAATCTCTTTTTTTTTATAATAATTTCTAATTGGATATGTATTTCGTCTATAAAGTTCAAAGTAAGCTACACTTAGATTATTGAGATCTTATTTATTATTGATACAATTTGTTTTCTTTTTGTATATAAAACGATTCCAAGAATAGGCGTTTGTAATAGTTGGGTTCTTTTACTAAAATTTTGGTTTCATTAAATGCAGGTGTATGTTGAGCAGTATAGGCATGTATAGGAAGAGCACAGCTGTTTTTACCTAACTTACTATCACTGCGATGTTGAGTTATCCTAATACGGAGCCATTGACTTTATTGGCCAATGTAAGAATGGTTACAACTACATTGTATCTTATATACTGTGTTGTTGCACATTGCATCATCTGTCTTGTCTTTAAGTTGTGAAAAAAATTTTTTGATTGATCCTTCATAATAACATGTAAATGTTATATTGTGTTTTTTAATATTCGAACAAGCAGTGGTGTTAGTTTTTGTATAAGTATACGGTAATTTTTTGTAGATTGTTTCTGTTTTGTTTTTAGATTCTGTAATGTAGTGTTTAATAATTGATTAATTAGCTGAATTGAATAACTGTTGTTAATGAAATCTTTTCTTAATTCTTGAATGTTTTTTTAAAATAAATATCGGGTTACTGATTTTGGTTATGTGTTGTATTAGTGCTAATAGAGTGTTAATTTTATGCATAAATGAATGATTAGAATGGTAGTTGATATATCTGGCTGAATTAGTTGGCTTTTTGTAGTAATCGAAAATTAAACGGTTGTTGGTAGATCTAATAATTTTAGTATCGAGGAAAGGGATTAGTTTATTTTTTGTTTTTCTATATTAAATTTTAGGCGTTCGTTGAAGTTGTTGAAGTGTTGGAGAGTAACTTCTACTTGATTGTATGGTACTGAGCAAATAATGTCATCTACATATTTAACTATGAATACCATTTGATATGGAAGATTCGGAATGACTGTGTCTAATAATAGGTCCATTACAATCTGAGCTAGAATTGGTGATAAGAGAGAACCCATTGGAGTACCAAAAAGTTGTAAATAAAATTTCTTTTGAAACATGAAGTAAGTGTTGTTAAAAATAAGATTCACAGTGCTAAGAAACATTGTTTTTGATAGTTTACAATGGGGTTCAATCTTGTTCCATTGTTTGGATATGATTTCTAAAATCAGTTCTTTTGGAATGTTTGTGAATAAAGATATAACATCTAGTGAAATAAGTATATGATCTTCGGGTAATTGAAAATAATTGTATTTATTGACGAACGTAAGCTATCTTTTGTATTGTAGCATTCGAGAGGAAATGATTTTTTAAAATATCAGAAAAAAATTGGGCAATGTTGTATGTAGGAGTATTTATCGACGAAATAATAGGTCTTAGTGAAATAATAGGTTTATGTATTTTAGGTAGACCATAATATTTTCCTGGATTAGAAAGTTTAGAAAAAGAGGCGTGAACATTGAAGCGTGGAATGTCAAAAGTATGAAAAATTGAAACGTCAAGCCATTAAACGAATTTAAAAAGCAACCGTTTTTAATTTTGACCAAAAGTGTCCCAAGATAAATACACTAACCCGAATTCAATATAACGTTAATCTGGTCACAAAAAACTGCTATATATATATATGTATATATATATATATATATATATATATATATATATATAATTAATATTCTTTAATTATGGGTTTAAGGTCGCTGGTAGGATTTAAAAGTAAACTCTTTTTAAATGCCTAAATTTTCGGATCTTTATTTAATCCTTGATCACGGGCTTTTCTAAAATAATGTTAATTACGCTAAAGTTTACATAAAATAAATATAACTTACAAATTGAGAAACAAAATTGACATCTAAATGAATGGATTTTCTATATAAAAGTTTTAGATTTTATTGCTTTTTGAAGTTGTAAAATTGTATAAATTGTAAAAGTATTAAAATGTCAAAAAAAAATTTGTTTCTAAATTGATGGATTGTATGATTTTGTATGTCTGCCTGCGAATTTCTGTTTGTAGGAGTGTTTGTGTGTGAGTGCGTGTGTATGCGTTCGTGTGTGTGTGTGTGTGCGTGCATGCATGCGTGCGTGAGTGCGTGCATGAGTGTGTGTGTATGTGTGTGTGTGTGTGTGTGTGTGTGTGTGTGTGTGTGTTAGAGAGAGAGAAAGAGAAAGAAGAGAGAGAATGAGTGTACATATACATGTTAGTGTTACTTGAGTTATGTGTTTATGTACTAACAATTCTTGCATTAACTATTTATCAAATATTGCTCTAAAATCAAGTAGCTAGGTATAAATCAAACTTAAGCCATTAATATCAGTTCTCTTATTTATTGCATTTTGATTTCGAAAGATATGACACATTTCTAAGAACAATCTTTTCTGTTTATCTTTTTCAAATTCTAAAATTTGAGGACTTTCAAAATCCATTTTGTGATTAGAAGTAATTAAATGTGGCAATAAAGCATAGGAATTTGGCTTGACTTTAATGTTGCTTTTATGTTGTGTTATACGTTGGCTTAGGAATTGTGAGGTTTGGCCAATGTATAAATTATCGCAATCTAAACAGTTAATTTGATATACAATGTTTCTTTGTTGGAGTTTTATCTTTTAATTTTGAGAAAAGAGTATTTATTGTTAATATATTTCTTTTAGCAAATTTAAAATTATTATTTTTAAAGACTTGAATTAATTTTTGAGTTAAGTGGTCGATGTGTGGTAGTGTTTTGTATATATTACTTTCAGGATTGATATTGTTATTATTATTAGTGTTATGGTTTGTATTTATTTTTATTTGGGGATTATATAATAATTTCGTTATTAAAGAAGGTGAATACTTGTTAGTTATTAAAATATGTTTTAGCTTTTGGATATTTTTATTATAAAAAGTAGGATGTGATATCTTTTTAATTCTATTCTTCAACGCTAGAATAAAATTTATTTTTGTTTTGAAAGGGTGGTAGGAAAAATAATTTAAATACCTATTTGAGTGTGTAGGTTTTTGGTACCAATCTAAAATAATTTTATTTTGAGCGTTTCTAATTATAATGTATCTAAAAATGGTATCGATCTATTAGATTCAGTTTCTATTGTAAATTTGATATGGCTGTTGTAACTATTGAAAATTTCTAAAGTTTCATTGACTTTGTCATTTGGAATAGCTGTCACTAAATCGTCTACTATATATATACTTTTAGCAATACCTTCCTTGTTTCTATGTTTGTTGTCTTTGAACACAGTAGTTGCTTTTTCTTGTTAAATGTAGCACGGCCTTGTGCTAACCTTTGTTTTATATCTTTTGCGCTTTTTTCCATCTTACGTTATTTGGCTTCTTAAATAGCAGAAATTCTTAACCTCTTATAAGCTATCCTTTCCTATTTGTATTCTAGTTTTTGATTTATTTTCCAATTTGCATACTAAAACTTTAGTTTTATTTTTGTTAATTCTCATACCGTATCTCTCGGTTCTACCTATTTCTATTTTATTAAGAGTTGTTTCTAACTCTTCTTTGCTAGATGTTAATGCCCTATATAATCTGCAAATCTAAGCATATCAATCTTTTGCTCCGGCATAATAATTCCAAATGCTTTTTGCATTGACAGAATTCATTGCCTCTTCGATGTGTGGTGTCAAACTGATTGTTTGAAAATTGTCGCATCTATCAACGCTTCTCTTTTTTGGTATAGTGACTATGATGTTATGTTTAGATATCTCGCTTGTCTGATACATATAACTTACAAGTTGGAAGTGACATTCTGTTACTGCTTGTCCAACTGCTTTTAGAGTTTCTGCTTGCACCTTATCTATACCGGTGCCTTACCATTCTTTAGGACTTTTAACGCTAATTCAAACTCATCTCTAAGGGTAGGATATCACAAGTCATCGTTTTTAATGTCTGATTGCTGTTCTAGTGCTGTTAGTTCCTCTCCTGCATATAAATTCTCTATATATTCTTGCCATTAATCACTTTCTCTACATTTTCTATAATGATGTCTCCTTCCGCACCCTTTATATTTTTACTATACGGTTTTATAGCCCTAAAATTCATTCTAATTAGTTCATATGCTTCGTCTGTATTTCCTCTTTCCATATTAGTTTGTACCTCTTTGCACATTTAATCCATCTATTGCTTCCTTACGTTTCTGCATTTGCGAATAATTTCTCATTTTATTATGGCTTCGTATTTCTGTTTTCCAGCTTCGCCAGGCCTGTTTTTGCATTTTCGTCTTTCTTCTATTAAATTCAGGATATCCATTGTTATGCACGGTTTCTTTACTTTCTTTTTGTGCATACCCCAGAATATCTGATTGCCATGTCTAAGCTGAATTTAATTATATTTCATTCTATTTCTACTTCCTTAGTAACAGAAATTTTCCGGATATCTTTCAGAAAGTCATTTTACTTTATTTCAAATTTTTCGTGGCTATCTATATCTTTTAGTTTCTCAAAGTCAAAGTGTCTTTGTCCGTTCCTTTTTTTTTTAATTTTTAAATTTAAGAGCGGCCTTCATAATTATGATGTTGTGGTCAGTGTCTATATCTATTTCTGAGTAGCTTCTACAGTCTTTTGCTTGATTCCTAAACCGTTGTCTAACAAGAATGTAATCTATTGAATATTTTTCTATACCTCCTGGCATCTTCCACGTGTATCGTCTTCTAGCATGATGCTGAAATAATGTGTTTGTGATGCTTAAATTGTTTTTGTCATAAAATTTTACATGCCTATTTCCCCTGTCGCTTCTTGTGCCTAATCCAAATAACTTACTATCGCTCCTTTCCTACCCTCACCTACCACTGCGTTAAAATCCTACAATTTTTAAATCTTCATATCTTTTTACGTATCTCAGTATGTCTTCGATATCTTTGTGGAGGCGTCGCCGTGGATCAATGTAGTAAGCGTAAGACTACGGATCCCAAGGTCGGGTTTTGAATTCCGACACGGCCGACTGCTTGAAAAATGGCAGGTGAGCATTTTTCACAAAAATTACGCTCTCGTTCGGATGAGAGGTTAAATGGAGGTCCCGTGTGTGAGTGTTGTCACGCACGTTAAAGATCCCTACCTTGCCTGGAACGGCAAGGGATCGGCAAAATTCTAAATATTCAGGCAACAAAAAACTCGCCTCCTGGCCAATGTAGTACCTTCGAGTGGAGCATTGGAAATGTAAATGCACGATATCTTTGTGGATCGCGTCTACCTCTTCCTCGCTGTAGCTAGAAGTGGGTATGTATACTTGTATTATCGCTGTATTTACCGGTTTAGATTCTAATCTAACCCTAAGTACTCTTTCGTTCTTTTGTAGGTAGTTTTCTACACAGCATCTTTTTTCTCATAATTATTCCCACACTCGAATTTTCTTCTTATGATCCTGTATGAATTACCCTAGAGCCTCCGCTCCAAAAATCCCCCATCTCTGGCCACCGAACTTCACTGATTCCTACTATGGCTAATGCTAACCTATCCATTTCAATTTTCAAGTTCTCTAGCTTACTTACTTTTTTCATACTTTTGACATTCCACGCTCCAATGTTCACGCCTCTTTTTCTAAACTTTCTAATCACATCCTCCGAAGTAGTCACATCCCGGAGATCCGAATGGGGGACTATTTTTACTCTGGAATTTTTTATATCAGAGGATGCCTTCATCTTAAATAACAATTTAAGTCCGCTGTGTACTTGGGAGGTAATGTAGTGGTTTCTCGTTGCCTTCCTCATCGCTGTAGTGTGTCTTAGAATGCCATATCAACCCCTATGGTCTCTGCCAACCTAAGTACCAAAAGAGCTGCTGCCCTTTTTCTGGGACCTGTCTTAGCCTTGTTTTTCACTAAAGACCACACTAATTTGGTTAAACCTGTAAATCGGCTCTTGAAATCGCTGGAACTCCCATGCCATTCGACCCGTAATCTCGAACTTCTTCAAGGCGCAGATCCATTCAAAACGGTATTTATTAATTAACCATTTTTAATGATTAATATTATACAATCGGTTTGCAATAGCAGAATTTTGGCGTGCTTTTCCATAAATTAATAACATGTCAATGTATTCATTATAAATGCGATTAGCCATTCGTTTTTACTTTTTTTAGCAAAATGTCAGAACATTTTAAGGAAAATCAACAATGTAGTGACAACAGAAGAAATTTCTTGCTAGTTGGAAAAAAATTACTGGCATCAGCCTACTTAATAAAAAATTCGTAAATACGCTGTGTCAGAGTTTTGCGTTCAACAACAAAGCAATAACTACGAACAGCCGTTATAAATAAAAAAACATGTTAATCGTTAAAAATTGTTGCTTGATAATTTGTTTAAAAAATCATATCTCTCTTATGGTGCAACTTTTGTTAAGGCGTTTTAGGTGTAATCACCTACTTTTAAGGTGGTTGGTTACTCATCCCTTAAAAATAAAATCATAAGACTGCAAACACCCTGTATCTATGTTTATTTATGTTACAAAAGTCATGAACTTCTATTATGGTAAAATCTACAGTTTTCAAAATATTTTAATTTAAACGCATTAATTTTACCGTGTCGATTTAAGAAACATTCATGATGTGAATATTATGTTCAGAAATCAGTAGTGTGGCTTATTTCAAAAATAAATCTAAAGACATAGTAAAATCAGTGTGTGGACATCTGTTTAAAGTTAAATATTTAAAAAACTGTAACTTTTAGCATAATTGAAGTTTATGACGTTTTGTAACATAAATAAACATAAATATAAATAAAATGTTAAAGCAGGTGATTTAGTCAGCGCCGCACGAAATAGGGGATCCCCCCCCCAGTGCGCTACTGGATAAAGTATTCGAAAAGTTGTTTTTGTTAGACTTTTAGGATAATACGAAAACTGAGTGCGAAGTTTAAAAGAATAATTTAGAGCAGTTTACGAACTATTATAAAAAAAAAGATTTTAAGTTTCAAACTAACAAGTCATATCTCACAAACCAAACATTTTAAGGGTTTGTGTTTTCCCCTTACTTTTTATCATTTGTCAAGAGCCATCGCCTGTAAATCGTTGCCGGACGAATATAGAAACACCCTGTATAATCATTAGGTATGGCAATTACCAGTTTGTAAAGTATGCAAACAATTAAACGCTATTTTTGAAATTAAAATTACCGTATTTTTTATATGTGAATATACAGGGAGTTATAAAAGAACTCCTTGATTTAAAGTTTTATTTGTACACAGTAAAGTTAAAATAATAGTTATTAAACCTATATAGTATTAAAGAGAATCTACTCAAGTTTTTTTTGGATACATAATAAAGTTCTATATGTGCACCATTTGTTGCCCTGACCACGTCTAAGCGATAATCAGTTTATTCTCAGGTATTCAGCAGCATATCAGGCGGGACGGATGCTATAGCTGTAACAATCCTCTCACTCAAATGAGTAATGTCATGGATCTTCTCGGAATAAACAATGTTTTTTACGTGTCTCCAAAAAAATAAATCTAGTGGAGTCATCTATTTGTGGGAAAACGTATGGTTCAAGCATTTCACAATAAATATCCCCATTAATTATCTTTTCTGCGAAGATGAAAGGTCCTACAATACGATCATGCTTCAATTCACACCAAACATTAACTTTGGGAGAGTCTCGCTGATGTTCTATGAATTCATGCGCTGACTCAGACCTCCAAATCCTATAGATGTGTCGATCGACAGATTCACTTACGTGAAAAGTCGCCTCATCTGAAAACATAATATTTTCTAGGAAGTTCTCATTTTCTTCGATCCTGTTCAAAATGTAGACTGCTAATCGAATCCTTTCACTTTGTCATTGGTCTTGATTTCATGCAGAAGTTGAATCTTATACCCACGTAATTTAAGCGTCTTTCGCATCATGGTAGACTTAGGTATTCCCAACTCCAAACTTCGCCGGCGGAAGCAGTAGCACTCTTTCCCCACCACGCTCGTTTCAAGGCCACGCACTGCAATCGAATATTAGCAAAACAATCTTGACGATTTACTGAACTCAAGTTCAAAACCCGAAGGTTTATTACTGGTTCGTTTTTAATTATGATTTTTTAAATCAAGGAGTTTTTTTATAAACTCCCTGTGCTTTACAGATAAGGGAAAGTGGGGTAAGTGCATAAACGGAGTGAGTGCTTAAATGGCAATAGCTAATATATAGTAATCTACTCAAAGTTAATATATCTTATCCACGTAGATGTCGCCCAATTAATGAAGGGAATTCCCGATTTATGCCAACCAGTTCGAAAGCACCAAATGTAAAGAGCACGTTTATTTTGAGGTTATCACAAATATGTTATAGTTTTTAAGAGACTTGTATGTTCTGTGTTATTATTTTTGGTAAATAATAAAAAATATTGTTTATATTTCACTTTAAATAAATAATTTCCGTTGAGTTATTGAAATTTATTGAGAAAAACAGTAGTGTGCTCTTACCTCGTAAAAATTGAGACAAGGAACAAGAGCATCCCTTGTTGTAGGGTAAGAGCATATTGCTGTGCACATGCACCAGACAATGTCCTACTTGATTATTTCTTGTTTTACATCTCCGAATGATATACTTATAGTAATTAGTTACGTTGTTTACTTAATTAACCTTCTATTTAAGGACGGAATGATGGTTCGTACTTACTTAAGAAAGACGAACAGGGGCGATTATTCAAAAGGAACGTTTGAAAAAGCTGTTGAAAAAATAAAAGCAGAACGCATGAATGCGTACCAACCCAGCAAAAAATACAGTATACCATATCCCATAATAAAATCTCACTTAAAAAGAAGACGTGGGATAATATCAAAATCATTTGGAAGAAGCACCACTATACCAATCGAATATGAAAAACGGCTAGTTGAGGGATAGTTAATGGAGAAATATGGGTTTGGGTTATTCAAAAAAGAGGTACAAGAACTGGTTGGACAATTCGTAAATGAGAACAAAATTAAAATTCCATTTAAAAGCGGCGTTCCAAGAGAATACCGGTTTTTGAGCTTACCAATAAAAAAAACCGCAAAGCGTAGAAATCGCTCGAAAAAAAAGTTGCAATCCTTTTACAATCGACGAATACTTTATATTGTTGGAAAATATCATAAGATAGGCATAGAAAACAAACTAATGAGAATTTGGAATTGGGATGAAACTAGTTTCTGCAGGGATCCTTCAAAAACGAAGATGGTTGGAGGTAAAAATGTTCCTTGCACTCGCACTGTCGGTGCTCCTGAAAAGCAAAATATAACAGTTTTGATGGCTACTTCTGTTTCTGGAGACAAAGTTTCACCATTGATAATTTTTAGAAGCTGAAATATCTGGGATCAATGGCAGGCATCAGAGAATAGTGGATATACTGAAATTACGTATGCTGCTCCTAGTAATGGCTAGATGAACTTTCTTATTAAGACATCCAAGTCCATATTTTGCTTAATTTCATTTTCGATTAACAACGTTGCCAAGTTTGCCAATCTAGATCGAGATATTGTAGATCGCAGATAGGTTATTAACTTAAGCTTAGAAAAACTTTTTTCCCCACTAGTAACCGTTACAGGTATAGTGATCAATATTCGCAATGCTATCCATACATTTGGATACAGTGCTTCTATGTTGCTATCTTTAATGAAATTTAAAATATAAACAGGAGTAATATAATCTTGATCAGGCAAAAAGCATTTCAGGTTTATGAGTTCATTACACAACATACAACCATCTATATCTGATTTCGAGCCAACAGCTAATTTTAACTGCAGATCACCACAGAGTTTGAGAAGGTCTGGTTTTTCTGGAAGCTTTTTTATATTGTACAAAAGAGACCAAGATTCGGAGTACTCTATTGTTTTTGAACTTTGGGGTGGTTCTACATGTAAATACGAAGAAAAGCCAAACAAAAATTATTTTAAGTACACAAATTTTTAATTGTTAAATTTAACAAATACATACCCTAATTCCATGGAATGAACTTCACAAACTTACCCCTAATTTCCTTATATCTCATCTAAATTATAATGCAATTTAAAGTAAAACAGTTTTATATAACAAAAATGGCGATCCAACCCTAAAATATAATAAAAATTAGACAATAGTTTTATGGCGCATGGCACCTATAATTTTGTTAAACCAGTATTTATCACTGTTGAACGACTTTGTCATTGATTATTTATGGTTGATTAATTTAATAACCAGCAGTTCGCAAATTGACCAGTTTAGTTTCTTTATTTAGAACAACTACCACTTTCCAAGGTTGATAATAGAGTGTTCCGTTCCGCTTTTCGCGCCTTTCCTTTTTACCAAGCGTTTCCTTCTTCGGCGGCATTCGTTCAATTTTGGCAACAACTTCCACTGGATTTCCGATTATGCACCAAATTACTAAAATAAAAAATAAGTATTTTAATATATACAATATAAAACCACCACAGTACTTATTTAACTGTTCAAATCTTTTATTGAGTGAAATTAAGGTAGTGCCCAATAGACAGTTGAAAAATTCAACCTCAAATTTTTTTCTGGGGAAGTTATAAGCTCATCGCGTTTAATTTCACCAGCTTGGCGTTTAATGCACCGAATTCTTATTGTGGGCTTTAAATACAAGTTCAATTTCAAAATTTCAAGTTCTTCGGCCAACTCTTTTCTGTTAAAATAGAATCTTTAAAACCTGCCTTTCTATACTCTTCCAAGAAAACCTAGCATTTTTTCAACATTTCTGTGCAATTACCGAGATCCATGTCTATTGATTGCAGAGATTTATTAACGACATTAATTTAAAAAAGTATCTCATACCAAACAACCAATGAAACTATGAAGCTGAAATCTTTTAACTGTTCGGCTAGAGTAGTGGCCTCGTGAGAAATTTGAACACAGTTTTCTCAGTTCCAATAGCCAAAGTAATTAAAGTATCATGAATGGCACTAATTTGTTAACGAACTGCTTTAACACTGCTTATTCTTGCATCCCAACGTGTTTCACTGAGTTTTTTACAGTATATAATCCTAAGTGATCGGTTAGAATTTTCCATCGATAAACAGAAGCTGAAAATAATATGAACAACCTCTGAAGTACTCCAAACAAAGTGATGGATTTTACGGACGATTTAGCAGCATCGCATAGTACGAGATTGTAGTTATGTCAGCCACAATGTTGGATCAATTGGATCAAATTTAGCTAGTAATTACACTAAACCCAAGAATTTTCCATTACGCGACGTATACTTATAGTTTGTCCGAAGTGCCTCTGAACGCCATATTATTTTCAGCTAAATAAAGTATAATATACATCAAACTAGACAAAGTATTATTCCATCTTGTAGTTTCCTTTCTAATCAAATGCTGTTCTTGGCAATCTATTGGTTTTCTGTTTTAATTGTATTTCAGTAGCAATCCACGTAAGGTAAAATTTCTTTTGAGAGGTGCTATTCTCATGAATTTTTAACATTTCAGACAAGTGTTTCTAGTTGTTATATCCTTCAGATACTAAGTTGGATATTGAGTTACCATTAAAAAGTGGGCAACAAAAACAATAAACCTGATCGTTAGAAATGGAGTACATTAATCAGCGACGCTGAATTGTTTCATGGCTTGTAAGATTTTTCGAGTAGTGAAAATTAGAAGAATGTCCCACGGTGTCATTCTTCGGATAATTATCAATGCAAGTTTGCGCTGGACCAGTAGTTATTATATAATCAATTTCGAATGGATGACCAAGTGGTTGGATACGATATATTCATGACAACGGCATTATCATCAAAACTTTTTTTATTGCTATCTAGAACTTGCAATAGTACATTACCAGTGGCGTCATCTTTAGCAAAGTCTGATATTGTAGCGCACCCTGTCTCCTCATCTTTTTTGGGAAACCTTGCCTATAGTCTCTTCAACAGTTATCTGGCTTGTCCGATACTCCACGACCAGTTCATCAGTTTGTATTTGAGATGTAGAAGTCATATTCACATCTTGATTTGTTGTTGTGATAATTTGATCCATATTCATAAACTTTTTCGTTTTTTGAAATTCCTGGGCGACCGCCCTACCGCGCCCTACCCTAATGCCGCTTCTGCTTACACTGAACAAGCTAAGTGAAGACAAGTGACAATACAGGTGTTTATAAAGATCGTGGATCTTTCTCGAAAGATAAAAGATCTTACAGAATATCATACAGCTTTACATAGTAAGAACCCTGGATCTACAAAATAACGATTATACGCTTCATTAGATTTCTGGTATACCTGGACGTAACTGACCGGAAGAGGGACAAACTTACCGAGATTCAACGATTAATCGAAAATACTCGATTAATCGTTTACTTAGTTTCAAATAATCTGTTACTCGAGTGATCGATTAATCGAAATTATCGATTAATCGATTTTTGATTAATCGATTATTTCTATTAATTGATTATTTCTATTATTCGATTATTTCGATTAATCGATTATTTCGATTAATTGATTATTTTTGAGAATCGAATATCAATATCAATAATCGCCCACTCCTAAGCATATTGTCATTTTAATTACATTTCAAATGTTAAACTTTTTATGTAATGTACAATTTTTACAAATTTACAGTAATTTTCTCTAAAATCAGTATTTAATCAAGTAAGCGGTGATGGCTTTATGACAAGCTGTTTAAGATCAATATTATTAAATCTAGAATGCTGCAGCTGATGAAACAAATTACTTAGTTAACTTTCACGTAGACTTAACGGCTGCACCTGCTGAAATGAAGCAATACTCACTTCCATGGGTTTTCAGTTACAGACTTCGTTTTCATTGTCTTAATTGTTAGTTATCGGTTTAGGGTACAATTATGAACTAGTTCATAGGTACAATCGAGAAAGTTGTTGATAAACCACCTTAAAGGCAATAATAATATGCACAGTGCGCTGATGGGGCGCCCGTTTGACATTGCTTGCAATATAACACCTGTCTAGATTTCGTATAATGCAGATTATCTGTATATTATTAAGGGTATTATCAACTTCCCTGATTATACCTGGGCAAGTAATCAAAATGATGATGACAAGTAAAAGTTTAACAGATTGAGTAAAAGGTTTTATATATTCTGCACCTAAAATTACAAAATTCGTTCATAAAACAATAAATATGCCTGCGACTCAATTACCCTTTTTCCCGCACTCTGAAACATTATTACAAAATTCGTTTATAAAACAACAAATATGCCTGCGACTCAACTACCCTTTTCTCCGCACTCTGAAACATTATAATCACTGGTATATAGTCCTATGTGAAATTTTTAATCTTTTGATATATAAACATCATCGTATTGTAAGAAGTCCTATTTTATAAATAAGCGAAGGCTATAGGTGATTTTATCTGAAAAATTCCTTATACCTAAATCACTTTATGTTCCAAAATGATTTTTTCAACAGCCAATAACAATAAGTCACATACACGGGTCATTTGAACTTAAGAACCTACAATCAGGCACAAATTAATAATATCATAGCATCAAATAAAGACACATACCATCATATAATTTCAATGCATTTTGTTGCAAGTTGCAAATGGTTACATACGATTTTATGTCATTATGTTAAAAACCCTACAATGTCATAAGGTCGTACATGTATATAATTTATATGCACATATGATGTTATAGCAATTTCCTGTTTAATAGGTTTTTGCTCACAACAAGAAAAACAAGCTACTATACGTGATCCTCTGCTAATGAAGATTTCAGGCCATTGACTATTTGTTCTCCTTGCTAAAAACTCGTTCAGAGGGAACACCTGTAGCCTGAATGGCCAAACATTGCCCGGCACATAGCCCCAAAATGGTAAATACGCTAGCATTTTGTTTCCACCATATAAGTAAATCAGAATCAATATTAATGCATGGATTGTTAAAATACTGGTCGATCTCTCTTTCCAATTTTTCAGTCACAGTGAGTATCTTAGTTTCATCATTATTTTTTAAAGGTTTAAAAATTGAAGAAAAATTGCTTTTTTTATTTCCTGCTTTTTCCTGTTTGTTTTGCAAAGACTTTTCTATATGAACCCTTCGCCTACTTCGACTATGTTTATAACAATATTCTAAATTTCTGAGGCGCTATAGAAAGACCCTTTGAATCGAGGATCTAAAAACGAACAAATTTTCAAAATTTGTTAGTTTAAAGATTTTTATGGTTAAAGGTCTTCAACACTTTCACTATTGAAAGAAACGATTTGATCACCTGTTTGTGTTGATTGATGCATCTCAGTTAATGGCCGTCCCAATTCAATACAAATTGGTAATAACGCGAACTCAGTGACGTATTTCTCCGGAAACGGTTTCGGATATGTTCTGAATTTGGCTTAACACCGTCTATACAATAATTTCTAAAAGTTGTATGTCACCGGCGTGTAAAATATAGTTCCTATATATTCCATTTTGTAAGTTTGGAAAAAATTATGTAGACTTATCTCTTGCTTTATAACAACCTTTATCAAATTAAAAACACCACCAACGTGTTTTTGGAAAAGGAATTTTTATAAATTTTAAATTGTATTTTTCTTGAATCAGTTTCAAATCTTTAACAGTTTTCTGACTCTGAAAAGATACTTTGTATTATTCTAACTTTCACTATGACATCAACCAACATTTCATTTTTAAAGCACTTATTTACTGCTATATTAATTGAATTTTCAAAACAACACACGTTAGCTTTAGCCATGTCTTTAACGGCTTTTACAATGTTACTATCATAATCTGTTGTAAATGCTACATGTAGTCTTATCTTCTATATTTCATTCATTTAAAAATAAATTTATATAGCAACGTAAATTTTCGGCTGTGTGATCTTCACTCATTTCGTAGCATCCTAAGCATACGCTTGTTCTCTGAAAATGGCATGTGACAGTAATATAGAATTTGTTGACGACTGAAGTCCAGCGCCCAAGGTCTCGGGTTCGAATCCTCACATGGTCCGTTTGAAAAATGTTAGGCGAGCATTTTTCACAAAAATACACCCTCGTTCGCATGAGAAGTAAAATGGAGGTCACATGTGTGAGTATTGTCATGCACTTCAAAGATCCCTACCTTGCTTGGAACAGTAAAGGTTCGGCAAAATTCCAAATTTTCCAGGTAAAAAAACTCGCTTCAATGTAGTACCTTTGGGTGGAGCATTGGAAAATCACATGTAAGTCTGTAGTAAACGACATAAATTTAGCCTGTTCCAAACAATTTTCAATCTTTTTCGACGATATTATGGAGTGTTTTTAAAAAAAGCTAAGTTTTTATCAATTCTAAGTTGATTTCTTCCTGTTATTATGAATTTTTCCAAAGATGTTTGAAAGGGTTTTGGAGTTACACCTCTTAAAGAAGCAACTTACGATTGTGAAGACGTCGGAGTTGAAGTTGAGGTTAGAGGAGGTGCCTTCTTGGAACTGCCGTCACCCAAAATAGCGGCCGGTGTTAAAAGCACTTCCATTTCTTTGCTTTGAACTTCCGTGTTGGAGTCACTAAAAATAATTATAGCACTTTTATTATTGTTTTTTGTTTTAATCCGAAAAGTTGCTATTAAATTAAAATATCCTATCACAGAAGTCAGGTAGCACATACCTTTGAAGATCATCTTCTTTTGATTTTGACTCGACTAAGTGTTTCTGCTTTTGCACTTTAGAGAACAGAAGTGAATGCTTTGTCTTGAGACGGTATCGTAAGTTCGTTGTATTTCTACAAGATCGTACTATACTTATACACTTTTTACAAATTGAAGAATCTCTAGACTAATCAAAGTGATCCACAGAACGCTTCGAAAACTTTTATTAACTTCTATTGTTGTCTGCAATCGATTTCTATTTTAATTTCTATTAATAATGTAAATAATCACAATAAATGAAATATTATCCGCTACAACAGACTCAATTGAAATCGAAACTATACCAGGTGTCTCAGTTGTTTCGTTCCAACACCATCTCTTTCTTATTTTAAAAAATTTAAATTTCATATTTTACACGTATAACATGGGCCTAACATCCTCTAAACTAAGCACAATAACAATATTCTAGTTTATTCAAAGACAGGTTTAGTCTCAAAAAGTATCCCGACCATCTCATGCCTCCGCAGGAATAGACCACGAGTTTAGATCGAAAGCATGCTATTTTTCTTTCGCAACACCAGTTTAGCCCCACTACATCCTCATTAAAGGCCAGCCTCAAAAAATATATAGCGAGAGAATAATACATTACAATTTAACATTTAGTGTAAACACAAAGTGTAATACTTCATTGAAAAGAAAATTTCGCCCAGAATTTAAAGTTTAGAATTAGGCTCGTTTTCGGTTAAACCGAAATTGACTAAATATTGCAATTATGCTTGGTTTATAGGACGTTAGGTCCATGTTTCACGTTTAAAATAACAATTTAAAAATTTTTTCAATATGAGAGATATGGCATTGGAACAACACATCTGAAACATCTGGTATATCCGTAATTCTACTTCAATTAAACAGTGGTCGTCCTCAGTGAAACATTTTAGCTGCCTGATATTTTTGAATTAATCCAGTTATCAAGGGTGCCAATTTGAACCATGCCTGACGATCGCAAACTTATAAAGTTGGCGGACAACTTTCCAGCAAAGATAGGCACAGGCGCATATCTAAACACGTGAATTCTTAGTCGTTTGGCGTCTAAGGCATGTACCACCAGTTAAACAGCATTACATTATGACATTTGTTAGAAAAATACACTACATTCCACGGTACAAAGCAAATTTTTGAAAATTCATTGGACCTCTAGAAGTAAAGCTGATAGTTAAAATCAACTTTGAATATTCTCATATATAGAGTGTTATAAGTCGCTGTTAGGGCAATATGGCATTTATCAGGTTATCAAAAGACACTCCTCAATTTCGCTTACTAGGTTGCATTCACCCCATTTCACAGCACAAAACGCATTTTTCAAAACTGATTGTACCCCGCGAGAAGTCTGATAGTTAAAAACAAACTTAGGGTACTATAGCATTTACCAAGTTACCAAAAGTCATTTTTCAGTTTCGCTCACTACGATACATACACCACATTTCACAGCACAAAACGCATTTTTCAAAATTGACCCCCCTCGAGAAGTCTGATAGTTAACAACAAACTCTAGAAATTCTCATATATAAAGTGTTATAGGTCATCGTTAGGGTAGTATAGCATTTACCAAGTTACCAAAAGTCATTTCTCAGTTTTGCTTACTACGACACATACACCACATTTCACAGCATAAAACGCATTTTTCAAAATAGATTGACCCCCCCCCCTCGAGAAGTCTGATAGTTAACAACAAACTCTAGAAATTCTCATATATAAAGTGTTATAGGTCGCCGTTAGGGTAGTATTGCATTTACCAAGTTACCAAAAGTCATTTCTCAGTTTCGCTTACTACGACACATACACTACATTTCACAGCACAAAACGCATGTTTCAAAATTGATTGGAACCCCCCCAGAAGTCTGATAGTTAACAACAAACTCTAGAAATTCTCATATATAAAGTGTTATAAGTCGTCGTTAGGGAAGTATGGCATTTACTAAGTTACCAAAAGTTATTTCTCAGTTTCACTTACTACGATACATACACCACATTTCACAGCATAAAACGCATTTTTCAAAATTGATTGACACCCCCCCAGAGAAGTCTGATAGTTAACAATAAACTCTAGAAATTCTCATATATAAAGTGTTATAAGTCGCCGTTAGGGAAGTATGGCATTTACCAAGTTACCAAATGTCATTTCTCAGTTTCGCTTACTACGATACATACACCACATTTCACAGCATAAAACGCATTTTTCAAAATTGATTGGAACCTCCCCAAAAGTCTGATAGTTAACAACAAACTCTAGAAATTCTCATATATAGTGTTATAAGTCGCCGTTAGGGCAGTATGGCATTTACCAAGTTACCAAGTGTCATTTCTCAGTTTCACATTTCACAGCATAAAACGCATTTTTCAAAATTGATTCCCCCCCCCCCCCCGAGAAGTCTGATAGTTAATAACAAACTCTAGAAATTCTCATATATAAAATGTTATAGGTCGCCGTTAGGGTAGTATTGCATTTACCAAGTTACCAAAAGTCATTTATCAGTTTCGCTTACTACGACACACACCACATTTCACAGCACAAAACGCATTTTTCAAAATTGATTGGAACCTCCCCAAAAGTCTGATAGTTAACAACAAACTCTAGAAATTCTCATATATAAAGTGTTATAAGTCGCCGTTAGGGCAGTATGGCATTTACCAAGTTACCAAATGTCATTTCTCAGTTTCACATTTCACAGCATAAAACGCATTTTTCACAAATTGATCCCCCGAGAAGTCTGATAGTTAATAACAAACTCTAGAAATTCTCATATATAAATGTTATAGGTCGCCGTTAGGGTAGTATTGGCATTTACCAAGTTACCAAATGTCATTTCTCAGTTTCGCTTACTACGACATACACCACATTTCACAGCACAAAACGCATTTTTCAAAATTGATTGGAACCTCTCCGAAAAGTCTGATAGTTAACAACAAACTCTAGAAATTCTCATATATAAAGTGTTATAAGTCCCGTTAGGGTAGTATGGCATTTACCAAGTTACCAAATGTCATTTCTCATTTGTTTGCACCATTTCACAGCATAAAACGCATTTTTCAAAGATTGACTCCCCCTCGAGAAGTCTGATAGTTAATAACAAACTCTAGAAATTCTCATATATAAATGTTATAGGTCGCCGTTAGGGTAGTATTGCATTTACCAAGTTACCAAAAGTCATTTCTCAGTTTCGCTTACTACGACATACACCACATTTCACAGCACAAAACGCATTTTTCAAAATTGATTGGAACCTCCCCAAAAGTCTGATAGTTAACAACAAACTCTAGAAATTCTCATATATAAAGTGTTATAAGTCGCCGTTAGGGCAGTATGGCATTTACCAAGTTACCAAATGTCATTTCTCAGTTTCACATTTCACAGCATAAAACGCATTTTTCAAAATTGATCCCCCCCCCCCCCGAGAAGTCTGATAGTTAATAACAAACTCTAGAAATTCTCATATATAAAGTGTTATAGGTCGCCGTTAGGGTAGTATTGCATTTACCAAGTTACCAAATGTCATTTCTCAGTTTCACTTACTACGACACATACACCACATTTCACTGCATAAAACGCATTTTTCAAAATTGATTGGAACCCCTCCCAAAAGTCTGATAGTTAACAACAAACTCTAGAAATTCTCATATATAAAGTGTTATAAGTCACCGTTAGGGTAGTATGGCATTTACCAAGTTACCAAAAGTCATTTCTCATTTTCGCTTACTAGAACAACACCACATTTCACGCATAAAACGCATTTTTCAAAAGATTGACCCCCCCTCGAGAAGTCTGATAGTTAACAACAAACTCTAGAAATTCTCATATATAAAGTGTTATAGGTCGCCGTTAGGGTAGTATTGCATTTACCAAGTTACCAAAGTCATTTCTCAGTTTCGCTTACTACGACACATACACCACATTTCACGCACAAAACGCATTTTCAAAATGGATTGACCCCCCTCGAGAAGTCTGATAGTTAACAACAAACTCTAGAAATTCTCATATATAAAGTGTTATAGGTCACCGTTAGGGTAGTATTGCATTTACCAAGTTACCAAAAGTCATTTCTCATTTTCGCTTACTACGACACATACACCACATTTCACTGCATAAAACGCATTTTTCAAAATGGATTGACCCCCCCCCCTCGAGAAGTCTGATAGTTAACAACAAACTCTAGAAATTCTCATATATAAAGTGTTATAAGTCGCCGTTAGGGCAGTATGGCATTTACCAAGTTACCAAATGTCATTTCTCAGTTTCACTTACTACGATACATACACCACATTTCACAGCACAAAACGCATTTTTCATAATTGATCCCCCCCAAAAGTCTGAAAGTTAACACCAAACTTGAGAAATTCTCATACATACAATGTTATGTCACCGTTAGGGTAATTTGGCATTTACAAAGTTATCAAAATATATCGATCAATTTCGCTTACTAGGATACATACACCACATTTCACGGAACAGATCCCATTTACCACCAAACCCCCCCGCGCTCCCAAGGGAAGTCTGATAGTTAACATCAAACTTTAGAAATTCTCTATATACAGAGTTATAAATCGCCGTTAGGGTGATATGGCTTTTACCAAGTTATCAAAAGACATTGCTCAATTCGGCTTGCTAGGATGCATCCACCACATTTCACGCCACAAAACGCATTTTACAAAATTAATTGTACCCCTTAGGGAAAGATGATTGTTGATATTTGGAAAGATACCATTTGTGCAGTGAAATATGTTGTACTGATCCTAATAACCGAAATTGAGCAATGTTTTTGATAACGTGGTAAATGCCATAGTGCCCTAACTGCGACTTACAACAATCTATATATGAGAATTTCAAAAGTTGATATTAACTATCAGTCTTGCCTGAGGGGTACAAAAAATTTTGAAAAAATTTGTGCCATGGAATGTTGTGTATTAATCGCAATATCCGAAAATGAGCAATGTTTTTTTGATAACTTTGTAAATTACATATTGGCCTAACGATGATTTGTAACACTCTATATTTGAAAATTTTCAAAGTTTGATATTAATTATCAGCTTTGCATGAGGGGTACAATTAATTTTGAAAAATGTGTTTTGTGCATAAATTGAGCAATGTTTTTTGATAACGTGGTAAATGCCATATGGCCCAACGTAGACTTATAACGTTATATATGAAAATTTCAAAAGTTTGATAGTAACTATCAGCCTTGCCTGAGGGGTACCAAAAATTTTGAAAAGAGCGTTTTGTGCTGTGGAATGTTATGTATTAATGTTAATGTATTAATTTGTAACACTCAATATATGAAAATTTTCAAAATTTTGATATTAACTATCACCTTTGCCTGAGGGGTACAATCAATATTGAAAAATTCTTTTAGTGGCGTGGAATGTGGTGTTTTTATCCTAATAACCGAAATTGAACAATAGTTTGTTGATAATGTGGTAAATGCCATATTGTCCTAACAGCGACTTATAACACTCTACATTTAGGAACTTCCAAAGTTCGATATTAAATATCAGCCTTCCTTGAAGGGTATAATCAATTTTGAAAAATACGCTCTGTGCGTGGAATGTAGTGTATTTTTCAACATAAGTCATAATGTATGCTTTTTGATATTGTGGTAGATGCCTTAGCCGTCGAACGACTTTTAAGCCTTGTGTTTTGATATGCACCTTTGCCCATCTTTGCCAGAAAATTAGCCGCCAACTTTATAAGTTAGCGGTCATTAAGCATGGTTCAAATTGGCAGCGTTGATGCAACAAATACCGTGTTCGGGAGCGATCGTAATTTTTGCCGCCAATTTTCTGGTGCTGCTTTAACACCCCCTTCATATCTCTATCAGTGCTCTCATGAAGAATAAGGATATACATTGCGTGCAGTGTAGTGTGGAGATTTGTTAATCTATCATGACATTTTGTGACAAAATTTCTACAGTTACTCTATTGACAATCTTTAATTAAACTAATGAAATACCGAAATTGCACTCGCCATAAATTTGTCTGTAGTGTAAGTATATAATGTCTTAACGTTCACAGACAAAGTACTAATAAGGTATTATTATTTAAACCCTTATTTCTGTTAGTTCGTAAAGGGGTGCAGTCAGGTAGATGAATTATCGAAGGAAAGTCAAACCGTATAACTTGAATTTGTAAGAAGAAAAGGCGACATCACAAACAACACAACATTCCTTACTACTCAAATTTACAAGCATTTTTGGTAAATAATTCTTGGAAGAATTTTATCTGTTCAGAGCCGGAACCCATCCCTTTTAAAATACGATACAATGACACATTACCTGTACTTTTGGGACATCGAATATCTCTAACTTAAATCGTTTTACTCATGATAGTGTTGTTGGCTAACAGTTTACCTTCAAGCAAGGGCATAACATTTCAAGAATTATATTATAGAAAAATTCCAACACTCAAACAATGCACACAGTTTCTTAAAATATTAGTTTTTCAAATCTTTTCTCTGCATGTTTTTCCATGGTCTAGGCACTATAAGCACGTGCTTAGGGCCCAAAATTTATAGGAACTAGCGGTCTCTAAGGGAAGTAATAACGAAAATACGTACAGGGAGGGTGACTTATAAGTACCATAAGTCCAGTACATTCAATGTGAAATGAGGTATCAAAGTAAAACTTAGGAAGATTGTACCTAGCTTTTAGCTTTACGTTTTAAAATTAGCTACAATGTTACAGTGTTCTATAAAGCCGACCAGATCAATGTTATATTTTTCTAATAAAACACCCTGTAAATTATTATATTCTTAAAAAGCCCATAAAAAGATTTTAATTTGATGCCAAACGGTATATGTCAATAATACTTTTGGTTTTCGAGATATTTAATTGTTTCTAGTTGCCATTTTTTGAATATAATAACTATTAAATAGATCAAAATATTGCATCAATTTTCTTAAAATCTTTTCACTTACAAAACCAAAGAGTTAATTAGTACAATTATAGGTCGTATCTGGGTAATAAGAGAACTAATTAATCCAACTAAAAGCTATTCTGATCTAGCAGAGGAACTTATTTTAATCCAAATAGGAAACGAAAGCCAAAACGAAAAAAGTATCTTTTAAAGGTTAATAGCTATTAAATATTATAAAATGAAATATTATCCCAGAAAGTTTGTATCTTGTAATAAAGGAAGTATTGTTCTAGCTAAAAGTTACTTTGTTCTAGCACAATTAGATATTTTTAGCTAAATAAAAAGGCAAGGCAATGCAGGCCCATCTTTGGTAAATTAATACCCCCTAATTTGAACTTGTGAAAGATTAAAATCTAAACCAGTAGATCTAGTAATTATAAAGTATACGTGCTCACCTCTAGCAACAGTGACGAGGAGATAGAAGCGATCTGCAAAGATATCCAAGATATACTAAGAATTGTAAAAGGACATGAAAATGTAATAATTACGGGAGATTTTAATGTAGTGGTAGGCGAGGGTAGGGAAGAAGCGGTAGTAGGTTTATTTGGTTTAGGCAAATAGGCTGGTAGAATTTTGCGACAGAAACAATTTAACCATCACAAACATATTATTTCAACATCATGCTTGAGGACGGTACATGGAAGATGCCAAGCGACATGGGAGATATCAAATAGATTACATTCTTGTTCGACAACGGTTTAGAAATCGAGTAAAAGACTGTAGAAGCTACTCAGAAGCAGATATAAACACTGACCACAACTTTATGAAAGCCGTGCGTGCTTAAAACTAAAAAATTTGCAAAAAAAAAATGGAATGGAAAAATGTACTTTGACTTCGAGAAACTAAATGATAAAGATACCCACAAAAGATTTGAGAAAAAGTCAAACGAATGCTGAAAGTCATCGGGAAAATTTCTGATACTACGTAAGTAGAAACAGAATGGTATAACATTAAATCCAGCTTAGATATTGCGGCCAGAGATGTTTTGTGGTACAAACAAAAAGAAAATAAGAAGGAATGGATAACAAAGGATATTTTATATTTAATAAAAGAAAGGCGAAATACAAAAACAGATCAGACGAAGCAGGAAAACAGAGATACAAAGCCATAGAATGGAAAATCATTCGCAAATGCAGGAAAGCTAAAGAGCAATGGATTGATAAGAGCAAAAGAGCAAAAATATAATAAGGGCTGGAGGAAACGTTATTGTAGAAAATGTAGAGAAAGTGGTTGATGGCAAAAATATATAGGATATTTAAATGCAGGGCAAGAACTAGAAGCACTAGAATAGAAATTAGACATTGAAAAGGACGACTTGGGATATCCTAGAGATGAGTTTGAGTTTGCATTAAAGAGTCTGAAAAACAATAAGGTGCTGGATATAGATGAGGTACAAGCAGAAACTCTAAAAGCCACTGGACAAGCAGTAACAGAACGGCTCTTCCAACTTGTAAACTATATGTATGAGACAGGCGATATACCCAGAGATTTCAAACGTAATACCATAGTTACTATACAAAAAAAAAGAAAAGTACGAATAAATGTAAAAACTTTCGAAGTTTAACAGCAAACGTGTCAAAAATATTAAGTAAAACTATAGACAGATGGAAAAACAAGCTGAAGAAATACTAGGAGAAGATCAATTTGGATTTAGGCGAAACAGGGGAACACGGGAGGCCATTTTAGCTGTAAGGGTGTTAATGGAGAATATAATAGAAAAGGGAGAAAGCGTATATATAAAGTTTGTAGATTTAGAAAAAGCATTCGACAATTTAAAATGGAAAAAAATGTTCCAATACTCAAAAAGATTGGAATAAGTTTTAGGGATAGACAGATAATACATAGCTTGTAGAAAAGGCAAACATCGGTAATAAAATCAGAGCAGGAATGTAGAGAAGTAAATATTAGAAAAGGGTGAGACAGGGATGTGCCCTATGCCCATTAATTTTTAACTTATATATTGAAGAGGCAACGAATACTGTCAAATGCAGCAAGACATTTGGAATTAGTATGCAGGAACAGACGATTTTCGGCTACACAACATTTAATGCCGGTATTCATGACTTTAGATGTAACCCTGTCCACATGTCTAGCAAGGGTCAGTCCATAATCTATTATTATGCCGAGATAGTCTACCGTTGGGCTTGGATGGATCTCGTGTCCGTTCATTTTGAAAGATATCTCTTTTGCTTTTGGGTTTAGGTTCAAAATCACAGCCGTTGTCTCTCTGGCGCAATCTTTAACTTGCTGCGCCTCATCCATACCGTCAATTGAAACAAGCTCCAATCGCCTAGCTCTTTCAATTGTGTTTTTGTCTTTGTGGCTATTGTAACAAATAGGTCATCCGCATAGCATGTCAACCTCACTCCCTCAGGGACATCCGGGGACACAACATCATCATACAGTATGTTCCACAAGGTTGAGCCAAGCACTGAGCATTGTGGAACCACACCCCCAGCTGTCTAGAATTTTTTGTCTATAAAGAGTCTTATGCGACTCAGGCAAGATAAGAAGTATACCCTACTCTGAGTCGAGCATTGTGCAAGCCCAATTCTTAGTCTTTTTGTCAGTATCTTCCTTGCACCTTCCTTGTTTAGAGAGATAGTAATCGCCTGTGTGTTTTTAGCGCCTTGTCTCAGCTCTCCAGCCGTATAGTTATTGTGCTCCAGATTTCCCAATTCCTCACCTCTCACTGAAGTCGCGTCTATCCCTTTTATAATCACCATCCCCCCCCCTTGCCTATACTTGAAGTTAGAATACTTTCGTCTTGTTACATCCTTGATATTATTAATCGCACCATCGTTATTTTCCATCTCTATGAGCTATTTGCCCTGCACAGTATTACGTACACTTTGAATAGCTTGAGACGCTTTGCTATTTATTAAATCTCTTAAATCTCCTTAAGTAGGGATCTATAGTCTGTGTCCTTCCTTTCGACCACCAGGGCATACGACTTTTTCCGAGGCTGCATGTTAGTTTTGCCTTCATTTGTATCCTGGAAAGTCTATGCTGTCATCCTGCTCAGCGTAGTTGTGTTTACGGTTTCTATTCGGTGTATTGACACGATTAACCTTTTCAGCTTCCTCCTTTATATTTAAGATTATTTCTAGAACTACTTTTTCCGTACCATCATGTGTCATCTTTACTATCTTTTTCTACCTGTCACTGTGTTTTTTGATCGGGCCCTCATCGTACTTTCCAATACTTCGAAATCCTCTATTACGTCTACCAGTTCCGGGAACCTATCTGTGCACATTCTATATATATATATATATATATATATATATATATATATATATATATAAAGTTCATGGTCTCAGTCCCTGTCCTTTATACATTTTTCCAATTTTCCCATGTTACCCTCGCGGGTAAGTTAGTTACTACCGTGCTACTACTCTCACCAGTTCATACATTAGTATGTGTAGCTCCATCTTGCATCACTGGGTTTTTAATTGCTTCTGTTTTCATTATTTCTTTCTCTTCTTCTAAAGTTTTTACTCTATTTTCCAGATCCTTCTGGGTTTCTCCTGCTGCTTCATATTCTTGAGTGGCCCGCCTCACTAGTCTTAGCGTTTCTGCGATACCATTCTTAAGCTCTCTAACGATTTCCGTCCTTATAAATAAACATTATTTCTACCCTGTGTAAAAGTTTTGTAAGTTGGAGCCTGGCGACAAGTTATATTGGGTCTGGATCCGGGGAGAGTCATTCCCCCTTTTCCTCTTTTCCTTCCTTCCTCCATTAAGTCTAAGGGATGATAATTCAGTTATGGGCTTATTTTCTTAATCTATCTTTTAGGTATAACTTTTGGGTTTTTTTAATGATATTCCCTAATTTCTAGCTTTCTTTTATTCTTCTTAATTATGTTTGTTATTTTTTTTGGAGACGTCAGAATAAAAATTGGACTTGAAAAGAGGTCTTCATATTCCCATGATGGACTTTCCACATCGTTTTTTTTTGATGACACCAATTTTTCTGTTACGCCATTCTTTACAATATCTTTAACCATCGAGGATATTTTTTCTACATCTTCTTCCTTTTATTTTGGCGGAGTTCTCTTTAGACTGCTTTTTCTTATTGTTGGATTAGTTGCCCCTTTCCAATCGTATTTGATATTTCCATTACCTGAGTTGTTCCTATATTAGGTACCTTCTATATGTCTTCTCATGACTTGTTTTGCTACAGTTCACCGAACTAACGGACCACCTGATCACCATAACTTTACGTGAAGCATTCAACCTGCATATGCAGCTTTCCTCCCACATTAAATATTCTTCCGAGATACACAAAATCATTTCAAAAAGATCGGGTAGACTGTGGAAATCAATAGGAATGCCAAAATATTAACAGGAATTAGAGTTACCAACTTCCTTCTATATAGTTGTGTACCAAAGCGCAAACTGTAGCTTTCTCTCAGACTATAGCAACCAATATCTAGCATTTTTCACTTGTTACGTGTTAAATTAACGCTAGTTACCTAAAGAAATTTACTCTACCAAGGAAACGTAACAGTAAAATTATACACCAATTAGCTTTCAGTGGCTAGGGATGTGTTCTATAAAAGCAAATACAACCGTTTTAGGGTTGTACAAACTTTACCACTTTCACTTACCTGTATAGGTCTCTGAATTTTCTGTTACATACATTTTGTTAAGTGCCAACTCTCCTCGATTTCGGTTTCACTAGACGATGGGTAGTCTAAGAGACGACTAAATGGTTATTTCCTTCTGCCACACCGATTGATGAAGCTTTGTGTACACTTTCTCCTAGCTTTCTAATTTACACTAAGCACAAACAATACTAAAACTGCCAAATATTCACATACCCTATATTAAAACGTGAATACTACAGTATTTAACAAACACAACCAATATAAATAAACGAAGCTCTATTCTTAATTGTCTAAGTATGCATGTATGTAGAAGAAATTTATTCAGTTAAAGTTATCCAACCAATTGGATTGGTGTCAATAAATTTATACGAAAACAATAGTGCTGCTGTTTGTATTGGAACTTATATTACGCTTTTAACTATGCGTGAACCAAAGTAAAAGTCAACGTACCAATAAATTTTATGTAAAATACGCCAGTAAATACGTAGCAGGTGGAAAACAAAAATTCTATCACGTATAGTACATTTGATTTTACAAATGCTTTATTTGAATGCACTACATTGACCAGGAAGCAAATTTTTTTACAAGGAAACTTTGAATTTTGTTGAACCTTTGCTGTTCTAAGCAAGGTAGGGATTTTTAACGCCCGTGACAACACTCACATACGGGACCTTCATTTTACCTCTCATTCGAACGAAGGCGTATTTTTGTGAAAATTGCTTGCCTAACATTTTTCAAGCGGACTGTGTCGGAATTTGAACCCAAGACCTTGGCTATAGTAGTCATCCGCATACAAACTCGCCACGAAGCCGTTCTCTATTACGTATAGTTTGTTAATTGAATACAAGGCCCAAGCGACCTTTTTGTGCAGGACAAATTGTGGTACATTAATCCGTTTATCCAACTATTGATGACGAAAAATATAAACACAAACACTTTTACAATGTAACGAATACTTTCGCGTTTGGGACTTGAATCACTGCAAACCCTAATTCACAGCTATCGTTACGAATTATATAAGGGATTATTCAGATTCATTTGAATCATTTAATATAAGCTTTTATCTTCAGTTAGTCGATCGACAAGCACAACCTCGGACAGATGTGCATCCGTCCGAGGTTGTGCTTGTCAATCGACTAACTGAAGATAAAGGCTTATATTAAAAGATTCAAATGAATCTTAATAATTCCTTCCATTATGCTATGTCGGTATTTATAAGTTATATTATTTTAGGGGATTACTAGATTTTCCCTCGTTTACACGGTTTCTACGATTTTACCTGTCTTAGGGTTGAGGTCAAGAGTTTTTGGTGCGTGAGAGTGGTTGTTTTCCTACAGTTGCATCATTAGTTGGTCAGTACACCTTAAGTTTTATATTAATTTATGGTTTCTGCCTGTTTGAGTGTTTACAATGATTTCGGTTCCTTTCAATTTGTGAGAATACACTTTTCTAAGCCTGATAATTTACGGAAATCTGTCGGATTTTAATCTAATTTAATATGTCTACTGTGAAGTTCCGGAACTTTACTAGGTATGCACTATTATAATATTATAACGAAATAGCCAAATTCGTTAATTATAAACTACACGAGCTTCTATAAATGTCTAAAGTACTTTTGTGCTATATCTCATTTACCCAATGTAGTACCTTCCGTTGAATCATTGGGGACGTGGCCGTAAGTGCAGCGGCCATTACTCACATTATAGTAGAGCCCGTTAACTAACTTCAATTAATAAATGCTTTTCTATTTACAAATGTATGCTTAATTATCGTATTAGCGTTACACACTCGTGCCACAAGTTATTGTCTATCCGTACCTTGATTTTTCTCATTATTCTTCAGTTGCTTTATTAATAGATGCTTTTTAGCTGGAAAGGATGGGTAGTCTGCTCGTCCAGAAGTAACTTTCTTACGACTTTACTACAGACATTTTCCAACGTAATTGGATCTGTGAGCTTGAACGTTCAGAATTAGTGATTCAAGTCTTATTATGATGACAACTCTTGCAAAACATCGGCTTTATTAGTATTAAGTATTACAAGTTCCAAACACGGTACACATATTATTAATCAGAACTGACCGTGAACGCCTGTATAACTATGACGATTTAATTAGAAGTATATGCTAATCCCTAAATTTTTGTTGAAATATCTTTAAAGGTAGTATTTTGTAGGCGTGATGCCGATACTTTCGCTTCCCATTACATGCGTACATTTAAATGTTTAGTCTTTTTATTGTATATCATCGATATTTTAGAATTATTTAGTTTTTTCGAAATTACAGGCGACCGAATAAATTTTAAAGGCGCTTCAATTAATGTAAACTCTTAAAGGTATTTACATATTTTTGAGATTTGTACACAAGTATTGGAACCAGTTTTATATAAAAACAAGTCGTAGAATCACTGATTTAATGATCTACTTATAGCCGATGGAAATTAGGTATTCAGATATGATATCAGATTACAATTTAAACTTTTATTGCTGCCTTTGATTGCAATTTTAAAGCATAAGCACTTGGGAAGGCACTCCCTGGTTTGCCTATAAAATACCATAAAGGATATTTTCTTTAGAGAACTGTTAATTTAGCACATACAATAAGCGAGATGTGGGAGGATCACTACCAAAATTCACAGAAAATATAAAAGAACGCATTGCTCTCTAGCTTCTCAAAATATTTCCCCTTCATGGGTATACACTTCTGCATTCGTTGAAACCAACCTTCAAAACAGTTCGTCCACACTGAATGAGGTACTTCCGTGAGAAGCGAATTAAGTGCTCAACAGCCTCTTCAGGCGATAAAAAGCACATATTGGAGTACAACCACTGCTCAGTAAATCCAGCAGATACGTGCAACAAAACTTTCGATGTTTTGCTCGTCAAAAGCTCGACAGTTCTTGCGCTGCGAGCGCTTGCATAATTATAGTGACCAATGAGTCACCAATTTAAGTTGTCTTTTCCGATTTCAGGGATAACTTCGGGTAAACATATTGTAGTACACCACTCCACTTAAATGTTCTTCCATCTCCTCATGCAAAATTGCAATATGACTCGTTTTTCCTTTTGTTTCCAAACGTTTTGTGAACACACCACTCCGTTTTGTAATTCCATTTCGATGATGCTGAAACCGTCCCCCGAATTTACTCTGCAGGTGACCTGACATCAGCCGTATGCGATCCAAACCGGCCTTATAAATAATTTCAATCCGACGTGCATAACAATTCAAATCAACAAGTCTTTCGTCCATGAAACTAAATAAATTAGGGTACAGCAAATGCTGAGGAATACTGCCTACAAGCAAATGTTATGAATTAATCTGCATAACGCTAAACACGTTATATAAATATAAAATTGAACAAAATAGAACTGTCAAAATCGCTTTAAAACGATTTTAATTAACAAATATTATTAGTTTTGAATTGTAGAATGCAATATTGAATCGACGCTAATGTTATAGTTACGCCTGAAATTATAGCTGTTACAAGATAGTCATGGTTCCCTTTGGAACACCTATACAGTTAATTACTGTTTAGTTTCAGGCCGATACGAATAAATCCATGTTTCATCAGCTGTTACGATTTTATATAGAGAATCTTCTGCGTAAAACAACCACTTAATTTTCTGGATTAAAACTGTACAACAGCTACAAACAAACGATACCCAATTATAAATACACTTTCTCCTTATCTTCAACAGATATCCACTCATATGTAATACTGATAACTTCTACACAAAATTTACACTGAACATATTACCCATGTCTGAGCCACAAGTTAATAAAGAAAAATTCTAAAATAGCAGTGATCTGCACAATGGGATAACAGAAATTAAGCCACCATTGGTTTACGCAAAAAAAACATGATTTTCATGTACTTTTTCATAAGCAAATATAATGGATATTTTGTCCATTTTGTACAAGGTCACCATTCTGGGATTACGTGATGCCATCATAAATCACTTTCACCTCTTAATGTTAAAATTCAAACCTACACCACTTCCACAATATTCTCATCTCGACCAACGAAATGGCTTGTGTAGTGTTTGATATATACGGTTGCACCTGCAAGTATGCAAATTAAACTAAAACATAAATATGAGGGTAAGAAATGCACGTTGACGTCGTAGGCGAAGGTCACGTCGGCGGACATGTCAGATAACATCTTGACGAGCCAGGGTTATGGTTACTTTATTACCTATAAGATTTAGCTTAGTTTAATTTTAATACTTGTGGTCTAATCTTGAGCATTAACCTTTTCTATTACATGTTCTTTCAGCTCTTCTATTGAGCGAGATGAGAATACAGTGGAAATAGTGTAGGTTTGAATTTTGACATTAATAGGAGAAATTGAAAGATTAGCTCTGACAATGTCACGTGATCTTCTAAGGGTACAATAATGAACGGAATGGACCTTAGTTTTCTTATGGAAAACTACATGTAAAAAATTGTTTTTTGATTTGGATCAAAAGCAGCTTATCTACTGAGTGGCATTCCAGTAAATTAAATTACGTATTTAAGTATACGTCAACACTTGCACATTCTGATCCGGAAAAGACTATGGAACTATATGTACTTCACAAAATACTAATTAATAAATTGTGGGATCCGTGGCACTCCAAACTTGGTTCACTTCATATTTAGGAAGTAGAACTCGATCTGTAAAAATTATCGCAAATCCAAAAGCGATCCTGTGAAATACATTACAGGTAAATTTAAGTATACCACAGTGATTAGTGCTAGGCCCGTTATCATTTTTGTTACATATAAATGATTTCACATCCTCTATTAAACGTGTTAACTGTACCTTACTTGCTAATGAAGTAAATCGCATTATGTCGTATAAACTTGCGTTCCCTATTTTGATTAAAGTAACTCCTTCTGCTAGATCAAATAGCCTTTAGCTGGATTAAATAGTTCCTCTTTAACAGATACAAACTTCATTTTAATTGAACTAAATCATTCCTTTCATTTTAGTTTATTTGTTATAGATCGAATTTATTGGTGTAATATTTCATTCTATTTAAGGGCTATTCACTTTTCAAAAATAGCATTTATATGGTATTGCCTTGCGCCTCTATTTGGATTAAAATCTCTACTTCTGTTAGTTCAAAATAGATTTTAGCTAGATTGAATAGCAGACACAAGCTTTCTTTTATTGTACTAAATAACTTCAAAGGGGACCATTTTATGCAGCTATGAGCAAGTTATGGACCATTCCATTCTACTTGAGGGAGTAAATATGCTACCCACGTTCTGGACCACAAAACCGGGGTTTTACATGTATTTTCTTATGGGAAAGTCTAAGATCCATTTTTGTATCGTTCAAGGTTATCCATTCGCGATTACATGATGTCATAATGATTAGTTTTTCACTTTTCATGTTCAAAGTTCAAACCTACACCACTGCCACTTTGTTCTATTCTCGATCAATGTGAGCGCTGAAAAAGCATTTGATAGAATAATCCTCCTTCTTATAAAAGATACAACTGTGGGCTCCGAGTGTGGGTGTTGACAAACGCATTGAATATCCTTAGTTTGTTTGGAGAGATTGGATAAAATGTTAAGGGATAGTAGTTTCTGTTCTTTTGTATCGATGATTGAGCATAGAAATAGAAATATGCCATAATAAATAAATAAAAATAAAAATTTATTATAAATATATACATAGTAATCGATGTTTTTCTCTTAATAATAGTATCATCCTATACATGTATGTGGTACACTTATATTTAAATACATAGAAAATTATACATACAATTTACGTATATAAACTGTAATTTGTATATAGACTAACGGACAAAGATATTAACAATTATATATATATATATATATATATATATATATATATATATATTGTAGTGGTTTTAAAAGGTTAAATGTAACTGTAAACAAAGCAATTTGAAACACTGTATAGTGGAAACAACAAGAATTTACGTGCGAAATTTATTTCATTTAGTTCAGTTTAATGTAACAAGTATTAACAAAAATTTACAATTAAGGAATAAAAATTTAGTTAGGTTCGTAAAGAAATAAATTTTAGAAGCCAATGCAATTTATTTATTAATTTAATGGAGTTTAATTACGTCTAATACGCATAAAAGCATGAAAAAACAATAAATCCAACAAAACAAACAAACAAATATATCGGTTGAGTTAAAATACCATGAAAAGAAGCTCCTAGAAATGTTGTGTTAAAACGTCGGTTAATTAAACACCTGCATGGTTTCTAAATGTCAGGTTCCACTTATTTTTATAGATAACAAACTAGTTCAAAGAATATCGGGTAAACGGTTGGAGGGTTTGCGTAAATGTTAACTAAAAGTTTTCTTAAAGTGCAGAAATACGTCGGAATGAGACAGGCATATGGACAGTGCATTTCAAAAAGCACGTATTCAGTCCACATGAGGTAAATAGAACGCGGACAGGAATATCGATTCTCTACCACTCAAACAAGGTTAGAAGGAAACATATGATATGCATAAGAAAGGGACAGCGTTAATATAGGCGGGATTTTGAAGACGTCAATGGATATACTATTGGTGAATATCGTTAGTTGTACAACAGGCAAACACGGGGATATTTGAAGTCGGGTTTATTGGAAAATATTGTAACGACGCGCTAAATTTTGGAGATTTCGAAAACGGTTGAAACAAAATTTTAAGAACGTGTTATTTTAAATTAGATTTTTCACGGTAAGAGGGTCTGGAGAGGTTACAGTCGAAGCATTTAAATACTCGAGGCGAATTAGCACGGCTCTCTTATTTCATCGTTCTCTTAGTACTTTGATCGCTTCAGACTACGAACGAGCTTGTAAGTATATAAAATTATTTTATTTTAAAAAGTACAATGTTGACCTCATAATTTGATACGCGAATAAGTGTCGAGTCTAAATTCTAATTTGAGGTACAACATTTATTTTAAACAAGCTCGGGAAGTGACGTGAAGTAACGTAAATTTAAAGTTAATTAAACGAAAGTACGCAAGTATGAAAGAAGTGGAATTAATTTGGATTTGGAATTGGATGCACCGGGAAAGCAGCACAACTTAAATGGGGTTCTTCTACGAATAGCTAGAAGCGGCCAGCAGAGCAGAGCGAAACAACTTTACCGCATCGTCAACGGAGTGGAGGTCTTTAAGAAATTCCAGGTAATGCTTTAAAATTGTTGTTGTTATAAACTATGAAACTATGAAAATTGTGTGAGGTGCGAGAGTAAATTTTGAAGGGATTGTGCATTATTTTGCGTATTGAAAATAATACGTATGACTAACTTTATTAAGGTATTTAAATAGAAATCTAAAGGTGTATATAAAGCTTATTAACATTCCATCAGGAATTTAAAATTTTTATTGTGAACAGTACATGGGTTTGTTTTTTTGTTGTTTGTAAGAATTTGCGAAGTACAAAAGCATACAGTATTCATAATTAACTGGGTTATCATGAGCTCACCATACTCCAGAGTATACAAATTCAAAATAAATTATAAATAAAGAACGAAAATAAGGTATTATTCAGGGCCCATTTACTCCGGGTATATTCAATGTGTGTGATATTTTAAATTAAAATCCAGGACAATACAAAATAGGATTTATTGAGGTGTAACTTGATCTCTGAAATGTGGATATTCTTGAATTGTATTTGTAAATAGTGTTAAATAAATATTGTATGATGGTTGCATTATTTTGTGGTTTTATTGAGGGTGTGCGTGAATGATACAGAGTATAATAGTGAATCTAAGTATCCAAGAGGAGGCCCAACTGAGCTAGCCTGGGAACTGAAGAAGAATTAAGGTGATGAAGAGAGGAATCTGGGTAAGAGATTAAATTTTTTTTTTATTAAATTTTTCTATTGTGTGAAATTTATTTTCGATTTTGGAAAATAAAGAAAAGTTTCGAATATTTTTGTTATCGATTGCTCGATTAGATTGGTTCCACGGCAATTTATATATATATATATATATATATATATATATATATAACTATATGTACAAATTATATCCTAATATTAAGTATCTATACGGCATTCTAATCGACGTCCATAATTAAATAATGCCCAATGGGTAATGTTGCATATGAACTGGGAAGCAAGTAGCGTTTGTTATCGTGAGAACTTAGTGCAATGTTCTCTTAAGCAATAGTATAAACTTATTGCTCAAAGACTGAATTATATTCCGAGTGATAAACACATTAATAAAATCTTCTATGCAGCTAACATAATTATCAAACGTGATTCTGTAATTCATTACAGACTTTTTAAACCACTCTATCTTCCTGGTGACACCGAAATTTTGAAGAACATGTGATTGTGAATATGAATAATCTTCTTCTATTATTAATCGTGAAAGTTCAGCAGCATAAATCTAATTGCGATAAAAATTCCTAGAGCAAAAATTTTTTTTTAAAATTACAGGTGTGTTGCTAGTCGAGTAATATTTTACAACAAAATATTTAGTTACCCAGCCAACACCACGTGGAGGTAACACATGTTCCTCTGGAATGCAGGGATTGAAGGATTGGGTAGAAAATGTGAGAAAACCTACAACTACTATATACATAAACATAAACTTTGTAAAATAACTTAAAAACTATGTAAAATGAAATTGATCAGTGTCTTAATGCCCCCACGATACTCATTAACAGATCCGAACATGACAAATCGTTTGTCATCATTCCCAGAGAAGCTAATTTTATTAATTAGTTGTGTATACAACTCATGGTTTTTGCTTTATATACAAAACATTGTATGCATGAGGGGCTTATTACGGTAAATAACAATATTCTTTTAATCATCGACACAAATGTTCTTACTTACTACACTTGGGCTAATGCCTTCAATTGTGTCATTTTCACCAATAACGCAGTAGCTTTTAGCAAATTCTAACACTAACGCGCCACAAAACTCGTCTTTGAATTTGCCGGGCATTTTTTTTTAACACGGAGTATATTGTATTTATTGTCTAGTATCAGAATATTCCAAAGTAACACTAATGTCACTATACAAATTGTCTGTTGCGATACTATACACTAAAGAGTCTGTATCCATGAACAAAAACGAAAGTTTATAGTCATGCAGGGGTTTTATTTTTTTTGTAATAGAACCGTACATAAGTTTTCGAAAAATTTAAAATTAAAAAAACTGCATAAATCGGCATATTACAGTGACTTGAACGTGATCTATCTGTATAATGGCAAAATTTTCGTCTAGTATAATACAACTATAAAAGTTCGGGCGGCTACTTAGCTACTCACACACATCCTATTACCTTCGGGTTCCCACCGAGTCACGATTTTAACGACTACGCGCTCGTCGACGTTCTACATGGTTTTTACGAAGATAGCGTTGTTCATCAGTTCATAAAAATCATTCTTGAACAAACTCGCCGTGTGAGTTCATAGGTATGAATTCAAGCCTATATAGGAATAACCATGGAGACGGATCGAACTCGAAGATTCGATGGGCGGTAATCAATATCAACCTGTTCCATTGCGGTAGAAGGTCTGGGAATGTTTTTATCCTCTCAGGGTCCGGGAATTGTATTGTGACACCTTGTTTTCGGGGCAGAAAGATAAATCATTATGTTTCCCATGCGACTGTTCGGGGTAGGAAAGATCTACATTGAAGATGTACCCCTTGTTTTAGGTAGCCGGAACGTTAAATGTTTCCTGTTGTATGCGGGTTATTTTGTCAGCAGTCAGACATGTAAAACCCTCCTATGGCGAGATATTGACTCATAGCCTCCCCCATACAAGTTGATGATATCAAGGTATGCTAACGATTTGGGCGGTGCTGTAAGATCTTAATCTTCTATATACCTGTTGTTGGCTCTAGTGTATCTACCACTACACTGGGTCAGGCCACCTCTCATCCGAGACTTCACGAAATGGTGCATGTCGGCAGCAGTTCCAGTTATACATCTGTGTGTTTGACCATGGCGGCCAAGCTTGAACTTGGAGCGGTCAGATACCGTTAGGTCATACGTCTTTATATAGTTAAAAAATCAACAACACTATACTTCGGCTACCTAGTTTCAGCTACTTTTATAAGGTCACGGTGATGTCACAGTCTGCTAAAAATAAAGAGTAAGGCAATGCCGTTCTTTAACTTTATTGGGCACAATAAACCTTAGTCATTAGTACCAAGTTATGCACAGAAAACTGTCCTTTATGTTTGTTCGGGGTAGTTTGGATACGTAGAGACCGTCGAGATGTTCGAATTGCAGAATGTACCAAAATTTGTTTTTATTCATAAAGTCTTTGATTCCATAGACAACCAGATACATTCCCTCATGTAATTTTTACAGCTTGTGGCAATCTTTTAGTTTTGTCGCTCCAACTATCTCCTGCATACGTATCTTGTTGGCTTGGTCAATTTCCTCTTGCTGGTATTGGAGGCAATTCTGATTCTCCCACACATTGTTATATAGCTGTATGTGCACATCGGCGTCGCCGTGGATCAATGTAGTAAGCGTAAGACTACGGATCCCAAGGTCCCGGGTTCAAATCCCGACACGGCCGACTGCTTGAAAAATGGCAGGTGAGCATTTTTCACAAAAATTACGCCCTCGTTCGGATGAGAGGTTAAATGGAGGTCCCGTGTGTGAATGTTGTCACGCACGTTAAAAATCCCTACCTTGCCTGGAACGACAAGGGTTCGGCAAAATTCTAAATTTCCAGGCAACAAAAAACCCGCCTCTTGGCCAATGTAGTACCTACAGGTGGAGCATTGGAAATGTAAATGAACTGTATGTGCACATCCAATGTAGTACCTTCGGGTGGGGGCATTGGCGACGTGGCCGCAAGCGTACCGGCTCTTACATTATACTGTATGTGCACCACTTTTGGGTATATATTACTCTTATAGGTTGGAAGACCCTTGGTTTTAAATGTTCCGAAAGGTTCTTTATTGGGCAAATAGAAAATATTTAGCGAAATCCCTTCACGTGTGTTGTACACCAAGGTTACGAATCCCACCTTCCCTAGTTTATCTATGTCATCTGTCATTGTGATAATACGTTCTGCAATTGTATATTGTCGCTTTCAATCGCGTAATACCATGTTCTTTAGTCAAAGTAGACACGGATGTTTCTCTTAAACGTACATCTAGACAACGTAGATAGTCTATTATATGATTCCTAAGTTCTTTATTAACTCTCGGACTTGTTATTTGATACATACATTTATTGTATATTTTAATTTTGGAATTAGCTGTTAGACATGTTAAACAATCGATTCCCGCAGTTTTATCGTTGCCAACTAAAATATTGCTGTTCTCTTCGTATGAGCCTTTGTAAAATTATAGTTGGCAACGTTAAAATTACGGGAATCGATTGTTTAGCATGGTTAACAACTAACGCAAGAATTAAAATATACAAAAAATTTGTGTGTCCTGGTGTTAATAAACAACTTACGAATCATATACTATAACTCTATGTTGTCCAGATCTACGTTTAAGGGAAATATGCGCTTCAACTTTCGCTAAAGAACATCGTGATTGGAAACGACCATATACAACTACACAGTCGGGAATTATGACAGTGCGGACCAGGTCTATAATCCTTCAAAAGACTATTTACTCGTATTGGGAAAATGTAAGTTACACTTCCTAGAGGTGCAAATGTATTCGGTGCGGCTTGCCAAAATGTTGAGTATGTTGTTAAACAAGCTACAACATAGTTGCGGTTTAGTATATAATAATCCACTACAGTACGAATAATGGGGGAAGAACAATACAGAAAAGTTGGCTGGCTTGCAAATTAAGTTGTCGAAAAAAAGAAAGGAAAAATTAATAAAGTATGCGCTTTCGGTTTTTGGTTTTAACTATTTACCTGTAAATTACTTGGAGATAGTAGAGGAAAACGACAGCCAAGATGAGGTAAAATCTTACACAAGTGCTACATTAAAGCAGGTAATACATATTTTACGCTATTTAGCTTTAGCTATTTGCCGGTAAATTACTTGGAGATAGTAGAGAAAAAGGTCAACCAGGATAAACCTAAATTTGCCGTGATGTTGTAAGACAACGCGTAAATGTTGGCAACAAACTCTATCGGTTTACGCTAAAGGAAATTACCCCATTATGCGCGCCATACGTTGCAAGTGGGAGAAAAAGACAACTGGAATTAGAGGAAATAACTGCAAAAAGGCAAAAGTGAAAAAAACTGCGGCGATACGAGAACAATACAAAGTTGTGTTAGACAAAGATCATCTTATTAGAAAAAAAGGAACAATAAAAAGATCGTTATGTGTCGGCGAACCGATTCAGTTTCATCTGGGTTTCACGCGCTATATGCATTTGTGGTTAGTAAGAAAGATTCTTTTAGTTATACTGGCGTTCTTGCGGAAAGGAATGGTATTAAATTAGTATACTATTTAAATGATTTTTCTAAGAACGCATTTATCAAAATGACAGATGATATAGACGCATTAGGGAAGGTGGGATTCGTACCCTTGGCGTCCACCACACGTAAACAGATTCCGCTAAACATTTGTTCAATAAAGAACCTTTGGGATCATTTAAAACTGAGGGTTTTACATATAATGGTAATATTTTCCCAAAAGTGGTGGACACACCACTATACAACAGTGTGTGACAGAATCAGGATTACCTCTAATACCAGCAAGAGAAAATCGTCCAAGCGAACAAAATGCACATGTAGTGGAAGTTTGGAGAGCTACAACTAGAAGATTGCCATAAGCTGCAAGAATTACACGAAGGAATAAATCTAATTGTCTATAGAACCAAATACTTTATATATAGAAACTACTTCGGCACATTTTGCAATTTGAGAATCTCTACCGTCTCTATGTATCCAATTATTAGCAAGAAAAGGAGATTGAAGACTTGGGCATCGATTTGAATTTTAAGCTATGGGTAAAACTAAATAAAATTACAACTACCCCCAACAAACGTAAAGAAAGGTCAGTTTTCTGTGCGTAACTAGGTACTAAAATATTGGGCCCATGCTTAGCTGGTTAAATGTTTTTAAATTATGTTATTTATTTAATGTTACAATAAAGCTTTAGAATGGCATTGACTTGATCTTTATTTTTAGAAGAATGTAACGTCACCGTGGACTTGGAAGAGTAGCTAAAACTAGGTAGTCGAAGTATAGTGTGGTGGGTTTTATCTATATGTGAAAGAAGACCGAGAATGGTTTATGATGAGCGAGGATGAACACGGAAAAGGGTTGAGGATGAGTGCGGAGAAAGAAGTACAGTTGGGGATGAGTGTGGAGGAGGACGGAGGAGGAAGATTGAGAAGGGCTGAGGATGACTGAGGAGGACGGAGGAGGAGGAAGACGAATGAGGGTTGAGGCTGAGTGAGAAAGACGAATGAGGGTTGAGAATGAGAGAGGAATGCGAATGAGGGTTGAGGAAGAGCGGGGAGGAAAACAAATGAGGAGGACGGAAGAAAAGGACGGAGGAGGAAGACGGTGGAGGAGGAGAACGAAGGAGGAGGAAATGGAGGAGGATATAGGAGGAGGAGGACTGCAGATATGTTGAAGGACGCATGTAGTTGCACCAGGACTATTCATTTTCCTCAACTTTGCATGTTCAGAACCAAGTTGTGATGAAATCAGTCGACACAGTCTTTAATCTATACATAATGTGAGCTGTATGTTTTTAACTATCGGCGTATTTAAAGTATTCCGTATCTTTGTCGTAGGTCTGATTGTGGATCGGTAGAAGGTTTACATACTTATGTTTCTATTTTTGGATATCAATATAGGTAGAGTAGTAAATTTATGTTTGTTGTTTCATTAACGGAGATACATTTTGAACTTCAAAGTTCTTAATTTGTTTTAGTCATCGGAAATTACAATAAATATTAAATACTAACGTATCATAGACGGCTCGTATAATTGATCAATTTTCCAAACGTGAAAACAAACATTTATTAAAACAGGGTCTAGAGTGTAAACATGCAGAAAATATTCAAACTACGAAATGGAACCTAACAAATTGTAGACGCTCATTCTTGTTCTGCGATTTTGTCAATGGCTTGAGTGAAATACGATGTCGACTTGAAAGATATTTAACTTTTATATAAATTATTGAAATTTGTACGACTTTATTAACTGAATTTAAGCTACAAGAAAAATGGTCGAAGTGTTTGCAATTAAGCAAAAACTTCAATAATGCGAACGGTTAGTCTGAACGATTAATTCAAGGGTAGATCATGACAGTGGTCATATGATAAATCTGCTGGCTCAGATAACAAAACGAAAAAGGCGCCTCCGCATCTGTAAAGACCAACGGATCTCTATAAAGATCGTATTATACCCGATGAGAAGATGCCGAGACCCACGGGTGACAGGGACTTAAATACTAATAACATATAAGCACTACCTCTGATAAAACCTCTAAAAGCTCTTTAGAATGCACTTTGCAACTTACCTATAGGGTTGACCTGATAAAAAATACAAAATTTTTAATTAGCACAATGACCTTTCTGTAGTCTCACCAATTTTAAATCAAACATTATTTGGGTTTATTATAGGTTAGTGTCTCAACATGTACGTTGTACGTTAAAAAGCGGAAAGTATTTTAAAATATGGCAACGGATATTCTTGAAACGTTCGGGATCGGGGGAAGGATGCTCAGGATCAAAAATATGCATGTCTTTTAACTCGGACAATTGTCTGACATAATCGCCAAAACAAGATAAAGTACAGCCAGTGATTTTGTATTTTGACGTTCGGATGGCGCAGGAAATTCTAGAAAGGTTGACATCACAGTGACGATGGTTGTAACGGATATAGGAAGCAAGCATGGTCTTGAGGGAGCGGTTAACACGTTCGACAGGATTGGTTTGGGGATGGTAATGGGCGGTGAAAAGAATTCGGGTGTGGTAACGTGCACATAAAAAAGTGAATCGACGACTGTGGAAGTGTACACCGTTATCAGTGATGAGGTATTAGGGAGACACCAAAAAGTAGGAAGACTTGTTCTACAAGAATTTTTGTAACGGAAATTGCAGTGGCGCTGCGCAAGGGAAAGAAAAGAGGAAACTTAGTGAAGTAATCAGTCACTACAAGGATATTGGAATGACCTTTGGTCGCAGAAAAGTAAGAGAATCGTTAAGAAGGGATATTAGATGTTTACGCTGCTCAGATGGTACGACGATTTTTCAATCGTCCGGAAAATTGGCAGCGGTGGAAGTTTTGTGACGACGGAGAAAAATATTGTTCTCACGGACCAGGATGGTTAACATCTTAACATCGAGGATATTTAGGAACTTTTTGCAGCATAGAGTTATAGCAGGAATCAGGAGTAGGAGAAACGAATAAATTTACACATTTTAACAACGTTAATACATGATATCTATTTGACTATGCACGGACAGATTAGAACTAAATTTATTACAGAAGAAATAAGAATTACGCCTCTTATATGTTTAAAATAAAATAAAAATACAAGAAATTACTAAAGCGTTCTTATAATTTGTTTACAAAAGGTATGAGCGAAAGTTTTGAAATACTTGAAAAGTCTAATTGTACGAAAATATACATAAGTGTGAAATTGGACGTAACTTCACAAATTTCACGTAAAAGTTTTGCATGCCCAGACGATGAGGACATCGGCGCCAACCGGGTACATTATTAATCAAAACAAATGAATCATAAAACTGTAATGATTTAAAATATTGCGCCATGATAAATTTGACAATGTTTCAGTATAAACAATGTGTGATACAGAAACAATTCTTTCTTAGATCAAGATTGCATGTAACCTAAAAATTATATTTCTTGAAGGAAATACCTTCCTTAACCTTATTAGTGGGATTTATTAATACAGAAACTATTTAAATGAAATATGATTATAAACATTTTAAAGGAACGTCACAACTTCATGGATGTTCTGCCTCATTTTGCAAGAGCTAAAATCGTGTTTTGGAGCGTTCGTTGACTTAACTCCTCGAGGCCAAATTTTCCTTAATTGTTGATATAACATCGGCAAATTTTATACTGCTACTTATACATTGATTAGTTCTCAATTAGATTTGTAAAGTGATTTTTATGTACCTTTGAAATTCCTTAGCAACATTTTTAATCATTTGTTTGGACAACATATTTTTAGATTGCACTAGGAGTGTATGCAGGATGGTATTTCTTACGTCGTTACTCAAGTTATTTTCTTTTACTCGAGAACTCGAATTTCCATAATGTAACTAAAACGCTATTTGCAATAACAGTAGCTCTTTATTTGTAATCTGCTTATACAGGCCTTTTCAGAAACTTGTAGTTACAAAGGAATTCTAAAAGCTTGCAAAATATTTTGTTTCCAGTTATGCGCTAGCTAACACTACAAGTATTATATTTTAAAATTACGATGTCTTCTTCTTCATTACTTACTATTGAAGCACTATAATTAACTATCAAAGCACCAAAGCACTAATTATTATTTTATATAATGCTACGTGCCAAAATTTGGCACTAGACATTTTTTAGTTTAATTTTGATGTGCGAGAATTTCGCGCCTTAAATTTGAAAGACTTGGCGCGTGTATTTCCGTCACGTCAGAAGTGCGTTGCGCGGAGATTCGCGTCAACGCGTGTGGGGGAAAAAGTGGGGAGTTTCGCGCCATAAATTTGAAAGGCTTGTGGCGCGTGTATTTCCGTCACGTCAGAAGTGCGTTGCGCGGTGATTCGCGTCAACGCGTGTGGGGGAAAAAGTGGGGTTTTTCCCGCAACGCGCTGGGACGTGGTCTTTTGCCTTTGAACATCAAGAAGAGTGGTTTGGATTTGGTATCGTATCGTATTTTTATCTTTGTTATGTAGATTTTCTTGCCTTATTTGATTATCGTTCCCTATAAACCCGTTCCTTATCGTTCCCGTTACATACAGGAAGAAGATATAAATTTGGAAGCAACCTGGCCGAACCGCAGTCCACTCATGAGATCCATCTTTAAATAATCCGGAAGGGAGCCATGCAGTAGCTAGCCTGGAGCAATCCCGAAGAACGCCATGCGAACCATCTTTAAATAATCCGGAAGAGAGTCACGAGCAACCCTGAAGGGAGTGATTTTGTAGGAAGCGGTACCTATTCATATGAGTACTCCGTTTTTTATAAACTATCTTATGAATTTTGAATATTTAGTCATTACGTGTAATAATTTGCATATTGTGTGACGTCATTGACAGATGGGCGCACTAATTTTCATATTATAGATTAGCGTTACCAACTGCCGTTGTGTCGCGTATACCGCGGCGATGGTAAATGTAAGAATGACGAAAAAATGTAAGAATAATCACTACAGAAAGTCATATTACATAGAGTAATTTATATCACATATGTACCACTACTTATTTTATATCACGACTATCAAAGTTTTGATTTAGAACTATTATTATAATCAAAGTTTTCAACAGAACTAATTAGATCTGACTTACAATATTCAAGACGGCAATTTATATACATTTCAGTTGTACTAGTTAATTCGAGAACGTCACAGAAGTTATGCCAATAACATTCTAGAAATTTCCCATTGTAACCTAAATAACTGTGAAATACAAAACCCTTGTACGTGTCAATTAAGTCCATCTCTAAGATGTGGTGCCGAAAGACCCATCAATCTTCTTTTGTGTACAAACCCTTCGTTTACGTTCTAATGTAATTATCCTAGTAAGAGGCAGACCAATCAGCGCTACAATAGTCTAACAATATTTGAACCGCCGAAATAGCAGGGGATTACTTTGTCGCGCGGTCAAATATTACGAATATCACGGATTAACACACGTTCAGCAGAATTATTGTAACTGTACTTTTACTTATTAAAATAGTTTACGTAATTGTGATTCTATAGCAACCAAATAAATGATACGCTATAAAATTATAAGGTTATGTTTGCGAAAAATCGTTTTTGAAAAATGGTAATATTTGAACGAAACCCGCATTAAGGCTGCAGTACCCGTTAAAGGGTTAATATATTTCATTTGTAGGAATATTGTCTAGTAATTGCATCATCTTATATACTGAAAAACATAAGTTCATTTCTTCTAGAGAAATAATAAATTTTTCTCTAAATATAACGACACAATTTTACCCTATCCCACTAAGGGGATACCGGACCCTTCCGATATTTTAAATATAGATTCTTTAGAGCTCTGGGACGTAATGAAATAGTCATTAAGTCACTGTTTAGTGTTTAGGAAAGCCTTACTTTTTCTACCAAAATATGTTTGTAAGCGGTATCTTTTTCACTTTCCGTTTTGTTATACATAACTAACTACATCGAAATAAATTACTTTAAAAAAAGGCAATTATAAATTACAGCCAGTCCTGGAGAATTAAGTTGTCTCCAGCGAAAGTGAAAGAGATATGACATTAACATATGGTGTCATTTATTATTTAAGAAGTTAGAGCGTCTTCTCGTGTCACTTTTAGAAGACACACTTTCATATATACTCGTGGGTCTTGATATGTAGTTTGTTTTTCACGAAATTAAATAGGGTTATTATGTAATTTACTAACGGTGAATTTAAATGTAAACTGGTACGATTATAGACGTGTTCTTAAGCTATGGATTGCATAAAATGATCGTAGATTCCACATTTCGATGGAATATATTTCTGCGATGTGTCAAATGGCTTTTCGCATACCGAAAGACTACTCGAAGGTTACCAGAAATCGATCGCCCTTTTACGTTTAATTAAATTTCTGGAATTCTTTTGCCCTGTGGGTTCGAGGTGTTGGTACTATTGTGACTATTCTTTTATTTGTTTTATTTTGCAGATATGTAAGGCAATTTTATGTAAACGTCTTAAAAGTATACGTGATCTGTTACGCACCGCTGTTAAATCTGTCTGCAAATTAACCGATTGAGAATGCAATAGACTTTTAATGAACGTGTCGTATATTATTGCATTTGTGAACACATACAACGGGAAAGGAGCTCTAAATGGGGCAATTTTGAGAGGGATGTCCTAGCTTTTTCGTAGCTGCGGTAAAATAATTTTCAAACCTAAAATATACATTAGATTTTTATGCAAAACTGTGATCATTTCAAATCGAGCTAGTAAATGAAAGTGGAAAATATAAGGCCCCGATAGGATTCGAACCTGTATCTTCGGTTTTCACGACCGATGCCCTAACCAATAGCGCCACTCGAACGAGTGATTACAATCGGAAAATTATATAATTTTAAATCATGTACACAACCATACATCAACCTAACTTTCAGTGTTAGATATATCATATATAAACAGGAAGCGACGCTCATAATCACGGTTCTACGCCATTGATGCGAAATTTAATAAGGAATGAGTTTTTAACGTCACAAGGTCGTATATATCTTACAAATCGCATCCTTGAGACAAAATTTTATTATTAAAATGTAATTAGGTAGCGTCAGGATATCAATATCGTAAAGTTTATAGCGTAGGAAATTTTATTAGTTATGGCGTGTAAATGGCTTATAAAGACCATTTCTTATTCAAATTTCAGTGATAGAAACAAATATAGTAGGTCAAGAAAATTTATATTGGGATTTCGGAGTTTAGTCATTTTTCATAACCATTAGTTTGAAAACATTACAGAGCAGAATATTATTAAGAGCATTTGAAACATTTGTTACGTTAAAGAAAATTTAGTTCATGGGAAACGCTTATAATTTTAACAAACATGAAAATAACGTAGATAGATAAATTTTAATCTGTACAGATAATTGTACAAAATAGCTTGTTATTGTACATGTAGTGTAGCACAAATTTCATTTAAACAAAACATCCAGGGCGAAAGTCCAAACATTTTGCAATTTTTGAAGGTAGGCTATAAGTTTATCATTCTCTTGCTATTCTAATATGAAATTAATAAGAGTGAAAATGATAAAAAAGCATATTCAATAGCACACATGCTGGGGAAAGTTTCTGAACTATAGATAATACAGCAATCCCACAATTAAATATCGTATAAATACATGAACAAAATGTCATAGGAGGAGTTTTGTTCTGTGACTCAAGTGATTTAAGTCATCAGCACGCTAGTTTTCAAAATAATTAAAAATAGTAAAATTAAATTAAAACGAACTCAAGTATTTCAACGTGATACATAAAGCTGTTTAATAAAACGCAATGGTAAGAATTGATTTTAACTCATATTTATACAAAATTTTATAGAACTTTCGGCAATTATTTAAAAATTTTGGAAATAATTTAAGAATTTTTAAAAACATTTGGGAAGTTATTTAAGATTTTAAGAACTTTAGTAATTTTGGAGAACTTTTAAGAATTTTTGTAGGTATTTTGGTAATGCTTTAGAAATTTTGGTCACGTTTATGAATATTTTGTAAATTTTGGTGAACTTTGATGGATTTTTGGCAATTACTTTAACAATGTTGTCGAATTTTTGGTTTTACCCAAATTTGGTGAATTTTCAAGAATAATTTAAGATTTTGTGGATTGTTGTGATAACATATTTGAGAATTTTGATTAATACTATTCAAGGATATTTATGGTCATACGAAACATTTTTAATTTCACATTTTAATACTACGTCTGGGAGAAAGGCATTGACACTAGTGCTGTATAGAACAATTTCCAAGGTGAACTGTTATTTTTGCTGATCGATGCAACTAAGACAATAGTTAATTGGGACAGTTACTACAAAAAAGCTCAGAAATTTAATCCATTTTTATATCTAATAAACATTGCTATTTTATTGTGCGACTCGCATATTTACTATTGAATTTTGAATGTTAATTGTGAACTTTTACATTGAATTCAGTTTGAGCTATTAATATTACTAAGAGGGAGATTATTTGTGTACAAACAATTTGCAATACGTTGACTAAAGTTTGCAAGTAAAAAAATTTAAATCATGGTGTAAAGAGAACCAGTTATATCAATACGAATTTATAAAAGTCAGATTATTTAAATAACCTAGATAACGTATATAGCGCCCATTAAAAATTTAATCAGTAATAATTTGATTAACAAACTTTTATTTCATTCAACTGCACATATTTAACGCTCATTAAAAAATTAATTTTATGATGTCGCATTTAGCTTTCACTTATACGTTCAATCTGCAAGTTCCACAAATTTTACAGAGAAGTTTCAGATCTACTGGGAGGCAGCTAGCAAATGGGAATTTAAACTGCCAGTTTATCTTACGTATATTAGTGAGGGGCATAGCATACCTAAATGACACTCAATGAAGGGGTATTGCATTTTTATTGGCACCCAAGGTAGAGGCATAGCATAGCAATTATATATATATATATATATATATATATATATATTGCTATGATAATAGGGTTATTTAAGGGTATATAAGGTTACAAGGGAAGAGTACTTCATTTAAACATTTTAAAAATCAAGAAAACCAAACAATTAAATCATAAATAGTAAATAATTCGTTCATTATACAAAAGCAGATACAAATCACCCTGTTTAAAATCACTAACCAGCTACAGTCAATTCAAGGAAGTACATTCAGTAATAACTTAACCACATTCATCATAATAAATAATTGCGGACGCAACCCAATCCATTTTATAACATTTAAAACATTCCTAAGCTCAAAATAAATACAAATTTGGCATATTTAAAGTAAAATAAACGTAAAATGAAATTTATTTCAACCTAGATGCATTTGCGTAAGAAATCTAAGTCAATAAAACGCATATAATTTATACCAGTTTGTATAGGCAAATATTTTAAATCGGGCATAGTCCATAAAGTATAAAGAATTGAGGCAAAAGCGTACAGTATGGGCACTAAAATTAAGTCTATGTGTAGTTGAAAGGTACAAAAATAACAAATTCCATAATACAAAGCTTTGATGTACATGCAAAATCAAGCGTGTATAACATGCAATACCGAATAAAATCCAACAGGTTAAGATAAAAGGAGGGAACGAATTTGTCTATAATCGATGAACGGTCTGTAATAGTCGTAACAAAAATATTACGTAAATTTCAATATAGCGAAGTTAAATTGAAAGTTATAAGTGAAAATCATATTAATTAAAAATTCCAAATGGAAAACAGTAAAAGTGTGGAATTGAAATACGTGCGTATAAAACTCTACCGTTGGTATAAAACGTAAGTTTAGATTTAATTAATATGAATGAAGTTTACAATTTATTAATTTAGGGCTTTAAGTATGGCAAATTAAAATTGACTTTAGATATGGAGAATTAAAATCGAGAATAAACCGACTCTAAGTATGAGAAATTAAAATCGACTCTAAGTACGGACACTGAGTAATCAACTAAATACTAAACGTTAAACTAAACAACCAACTAAATAAATAAGTAAATAAGACTAAATTACGACCCTATAACACTAAAATACTGGGACACAACTCTAAGTGGTATGATACTTGAAGTACAGGGTTAGTACTTCAAATCATTGGACAAACAGTTACAAGTTGCTGGAAAATAGTTAGAAGTACAGGAATAAACGCCAAGCGGCAGGCCAACGGCTCAAAACTACTAAACAAGCAATCGATTTGGATCAGGAAGCTCTAATAAGAAGCAACGGGAGGAGTATCTGTTAGTTCAGGACATAACAACAATTAGAAAGAGCTCTCTTGAAAAATCTTTAATAAAAGCTCTGAATGTGCTGTCTATTGGACTGGAGCATTTAAAACATTGTTTGTTCGATGGGGTAGTAACACCCAATGTGCTACCAAAAGGTATACGTTTCAGTTGAAGAATATAAGTGCAGACGTTCATTTTAATGTTTCTGTTTTGGATACTGACAAAATCTGTGCAACTATACCTATATTGGCAAAACCTAAACTTTTGAAAGAATTAAAAGATAAGGGTATTGTGTATTCAGATGTTTATAAAGAGTTACGCATACAAATTTTATTAGGAGACAAACACTTAGAGATGTTACTGACCGGGAAAGTTGAGTTTTTAAAGTGTGGGTTGTTTGATATTAAGACCAAATTAGGATGGTGCCTATTGGGATCTAAAAGAGCCGTGTTGCCGAGTCAGTATGTTAAATTTACAGAATTTAGGCGTGAATAGTTATGTGGGAATTAAAAGATATTGGTATTCAGGATCCTATTGTTACCAAGAGTCATGAGCAAATTGAACTGGAAATCCTACTGCAATTTTATGAAACTATCGCTTTTAAAAGAGGGAAGTATGAGGTGGCGCTACCTTGGGTTACAGGTCATCAGGAACTAAATACGAATAAAGGGGTAGCTTTAAGCAGATCGAATAATATAACAATCAAGCTGAAGAAACAAAATCTGTATAAGGAGTGTGATGATGTATTTTTTATTTGGTTAAAAAAAACAATTGAGGAGGTAGTGGAAGTTCATGGTGAAGCTGTTAGTCATTAATTACTTCATAGGCCGGTAATAAAAGTAAACTTTACTACTACTACGATCAGTTTTTGACGCATTCACGCGAGATTTGAATAGTTCATCTCTGAACGATTGCCTTAGTAAAGGATTGAATTTGTTATAGAATATTTTGCCATTATTGATAAAGTTCCGAAACAGAAAGTATGGAGTTTGTGGTAACATCAAACAAGTATTTTTACAGATTTTTGTCAGAGAACAAAATCGAGACTTTTTGTGGTTTTTATGGTGAAAAAACAAGAGCACTGGTGAATTAAGAACTTTTCGACATTGTCGTGTGGTGTTTGGCGTAAAATTCAGTCGTTTTTTGTTAAATACAGCTATTCAGTACCACCTTGGTTTGAAGAAATATTGCAAAGAGTATGGAGAGGCATTCATGAATAAACTGAAAAATTCGTTTTACGTTGATGACTGCATTACAAGTAAGAGCTTGCTTGATGAAGTCAATTTGTTTATTCAATTTTCTCAAGGGATATTGGCTAGAGAGGGTATGACAACGGTAGTTAGAGTAAAGACGGTATATGGTAAGCTAGTTAGGCCAGTGAGGAAGATATATGCTTTGAAAATAACTGCTAATGAAGGTATTTGTATGACAAGTAGGTATGCACAGTCTAGACAGAGGTTATCCACAACATCAAAGGAGAGTGTACTTGGCGAAGGAGAAAAGAAAGGTAAGGATGCACCTAAAGCAGTTACTGAGCTTACAATAACTTCGCATGGAAGAAAAGTAAAGCCACCTACAAGATTCAATTATAAAATATGTTCTGTTTTTTTATTGATTTTGAGTTACCTGTTTATCTTCTGTTGCGCAAAGAGGTAGAAATAAAATAGTAACAAGGTTCTTAATAACTTGTCGATAGTTTGCAGTTTTGTTTTTGTTAGGTCATTATAATTTCAGTTAACGGCCTGTTTGTAAACTTGGATGGTTGAAACGATTAAAGTTTCAAGGTGGGGAATGTTGGGACTGTGGCTACTTGCAATATCTATTTGAAATGGGGCAGTAGTCTGAAAAAAAGAAATAGAACTGCCACAATACTTTCATTACATGTCTTATATTTTTATAATTTGTGAAAAAAATATTAATATAACTATTGGGTTATTTGTTGTTAGCTGTGTCTAACTGCTTAGCAGTAAACTAACATTCTAAGCTGTACAGTTAAGGTACATACCTTTGGTTGAATAAATCTCCGAAGCAACTATACCTCTATTGAATGGAAAACACACTTCCACGTTTTGTAGAACTCCTGGTGAAAAGACCCAGACCTTTTTACCATATCCTACGGATTTCAAACAAACGTTGCCTCCTCTCCTAACAACCATGATTTTCGACGCAATCCTGTTATCGCCGCAAAGTTGCAGGTCTTAAAGAAAACAAATAACATGAGATACGCTGGTATATTCTAAAATTCAAAGGAATTTTTGATGTCAACCTTCCAAAGGCTGTTGGCAAATCAACGATTTTTGTGTTTGATGACGTACCCCGAGCTAGAAAGTTGTAGGTCAGATTCGGAAAGTTGTTCAGTAATCAATGTCAAACTGACAGGACCGTGTTCAAGCAGTGAAGTTGTGTAATGTATATTTTAACCGTTCCGAATAGACCAGCACCATGACGAAGTTCTAGATTACTATAACGAGTGGAAGGGCTTCAGTGTTCCAATAAGCTAAAGAGTCGAACCAAAGGTTTTATCAAATTGGTGGGGTCTTTGGTGAGGAACCAGGCTGAGACAAGTCCCCGAAAAAAAGCAGCAGCTCCTTCGGTACTTAGAGTGGCAGAGACCATAGGGGTCGGTAGGGCATTCTACGGCACACTACTGTGATGCGGAGGGCAACGGGAATCCACCACATTAACTGTCAAGTACACAGCGTACTTAAATTGTAATAAACACGATGGGATTCTCTGGGGTAAAAAATTCCGGAGTTAAAATAATCTCCCATTCGGATCTCCTGGAGGGGACTACTCCGGAGGATGTGATCGGAAAGTTCGGAATAAGAGTCGGGAACATTTTGCGAGTCGGAGCGGGGAATGTTAGCAGTATTAAGCACGTAAGTAAGCTAGAGAACTTGAAAATTGAAATGGATAGGCTAGCACTAGTAGGGATCAGCGAAGTTAGGCGGCCAGAGGCAACGGATTTTTTCAGGGTAATTCGTACAGGAGCAGAGGAAGAAAATTCGGGTCTGAGGATGGTTATGTGAAACAAGATAGAACACTGTGTAGAAAACTACTTGCAAAAGAACGAAAGAGTACTCATGGTTAGATTAGAGTCTAAACCGGCAAACAAAGTAGTAACACAAGTATACATGCCCACCTCTAGCTACAGTGACGAAGAGGCAGAAGCGATCTACAAAGACATCGAAGACATACAAGATATGTAAAGGCACATAAAAATTTAATAACTGGGGATTTTAATGCAGTGGTAGGTGAGGGTAGGGTAGGAGTGGTAGTGGGTTTATTTGGTTTAGGCACAAGAAAGGACAGGGAAAATAGGCCGGTAGAATTCTGCGACAAGAACAATTTAATCATTACAAACACATTATTTCAACATTATACTAGAAGACGATATACATGGAAGATGCCATAAGATAGAGAAAGATATCAAATAGATTACATTCTTGTTAGACAACGGTTTAGGAATCAAATAAAAGACTGTAGAAGCTACCCGGAAGCAGATATAGACATTGACCGCAACATCGTAGTTATGAAGGCCGCTCTTAAACTTAAAAGTTTGAAAAAAGAAACGAAAAAAATCACTTTAACTTTGAGAAACTAAAAGATATAGATAACCGCAAAAGATTTAAAAAATTGTCAAATGAATTGCTGAAATTTCTTATTCTAAGGAAGTGGAAACAGAATGGAATAACAATAAATTCAGCTTAAACATGGGGGCCAGAGGTATTCTGGAGTATACACAAAAAGAAAATAATAAACCTTGGATAACAAGGGATATCCTGAATCTAATACAAGAAAGACAAAAATACAGAAATAGATCAGACGAAACATGGAAACAGAGATACAAGGCCACAGAATGGGAAATTATTCGCAAATGCAGGAAAGCTGAAGAACAATGTATTGATGAAAAGCGCATAGAGGTTCAAACTAAAAAAGACAGAAAAAGCACACAAACTAATTAGAATGAATTTTAGGGATATAAAACCATATAGCAAAATATAAGGGACGCGAGAGGAAACGTCATTATAGAAAATGTAAAGAAAGTGGATAGATGTAGCAGAATAATACAGGGTTATTACAAATGTAATAGACAGTTTGGATAGCCTTTAAAAAATCAGACTGGTGTATTTGAATATAGTAAGCGAGATAGGTTTATAGGGAATTTCTGAAAGTTTATGTTGGTACAACTGTTAGGTTGGTACTGCTGTTAAAACAACGACCAGTCTAGCAAAATGGCCGCTACTAAAGTGGAGAAAGCTTATTGTGTTCTTGAATTAGCCAAAACAAAGTCTGTTACTGTTGTGCAGCGTCATTTCAGAACAAAATACGGTAAAACACCACCAACAAGGCAATCAATCAATGACTGGTATAAACGTTTCGAAAATAGTGGATGTCTGTGTAAAAGAAAGAGTACTGGAAGACCTCCTGTTACAAAAGAACAAATCGATAGTGTTCGTGATGTTTATTTACGAAGTCCAAGACAATCGACTACATCAGCAAGTTTAGAATTGCAAATTCCTCAACCTACTGTGTGGAAAATTCTGCGGAAACGTTTGAAAATGAAACCGTATAAATTGCAGTTAGTACAAAGTTTAAATGCCGGTGATAAAGTCGTACGTAACAATTTTTGTCTGGAGATGCAACAATGTCTCGAAAATGATGACACATTCTTTAATCGCCTAATTTTCAGTGACGAATGTACCTTTCACATTAGTGGAAAAGTTAATAGACATAATGTAAGGATATGGGGCACAGAAAACCCAAGAGCGACTTTACAACATATACGTGATTCCCCTAAAGTTAACGTGTTTTGCGCTTTATCTCGTGAAAAAGTTTACGGGCCGTTCTTCTTTCACGAAGTGTCAATAACCGGAGTAATTTATCTGGACATGTTACACGAATGGTTAATGCCTCAACTACAGGAAGATAGTGATAACTTTGTTTTTGTACAAGATGGAGCTCCGCCTCACTGGCACTTACAGGTCAGAAAATATCTGGATGAACATCTTCCTAGACGATGGATCGGCCGTGCAAGTAAGGAAAACCTTGTGCTTAAGCCGTGGCCACCTCGTAGTCCAGATTTAACGCCCTGCGACTATTTCTTATGGGGTTATGTAAAACACAAAGTTTTCATACCACCGCTTCCTGTTGATATCGACGAACTTAAACAACGTATCACAAATGCTCTTACTACAGTTGACCGTTACATGCTTAATAGCGTGTGGCAAGAATTCGACTACCGTGTTGATATCTGTCGTGTTACCAAAGGTGCACACATTGAACATTTGTAAAAATTTTAAATAAAAACTTAATCATTTCTTCTTTATAATCATATAAGTAATAATCTTAACTTTTCAAAAATAAACTTTCTATAACCTATCCAAACTGTCTATTTCATTTGTAATAACCCTGTATATATGGAATTTATATGCAGGAGAGGAACTAACAGCATTATAACAGGAATTAGACATTGAAAATGATGACGTGGGACATCCTATACCTAGAGATGAGTTTCAATTAGCATCAAAGGGTATAAAAAATGGTAAAGCACGCAGAAAATCTAAAAGCCGCTGGACAAGCAGTAACGGAACGTCTCTTCCAACTTGTAAGCTATATGTATGAGACAGACGAGATACCCAATTTCAAACGTAACATCGTAGTAACTATACCAAACAAGAGCGGCGCGGATAGTCTGAAAATTTTCAAACAATAAATTTGATAGCATACGTGTCAAAAATATTTATTAGAATTCTACAAAGTCGAATGGAAAAACAATTTGAAGAATTACTAGGAGAAGATCAATTTGGGTTTAGGCAAAATATGGGAACACGGGAGGCTCTGAGGTGATAATGGTGAAAACAATAGAAATAGGGGAAAGCGTATATATAGGGTTTGTATATCTGGAAAAAGCATTTGACAATGTAAGTTGGAAAAAAGTGTTCGAAATGCTCAAAAAGAGCAAACAGCGGTAATAGAATTGGAGTAGGAACGTAGAGAAGTAAATATTAGGAAAGGGGTGAGACAGGGATGTGCCTTATTCCCATTAATTTTTAACTTGTACGTTGAAAAGGCAATGAATACTGTCAAATGCAGGAAGACATTTAAAATTACTATGCAGGGACAAAAGATTGATATGCTTAGATTGGCAGATGATATAGCAGTATTAGCATCTAGCAAGAAAGAGTTAGGAGGAGAAAATAAATCAAAAACAAGAATACACATAGGTAACGAGGACTTGCAAGAGGTTAAAAGTTTCTGCTACCTGGGAAGCCAAATAACGCAAAAGATATAAAACAAAGATTAGCACAAGGTCGTGCTACATTGAACAAGAAAAAGCAACTATTGTGTTCAAAGACAACAAACATAGAAACAAGGAAAAGATTTCTTAAAACATGTTTGGAACACAGCACTGTACGGCTGTGAAGCCTAGACAGTAGGAGAAGCGGACAAGAAAAAGGTAGAAGCCTTTGAAATGTGGTGCTGCAGATTTATACTGAAGATATTATGGACAGACAAAGTTAAGAACAGAGAGGTACTAGAAATGGTAATGGGAAAAAAGAAATATATGGAAAACAGCAAAGAAATAGGAGAGATAGGATGATAGGCCACATACTAAAACATAAGGAAATAGTGCGGAATATATTAGAAGCAGAAATGGGAAGAAAGGGAAATAGATGTAGACCTAGGTTAGACTATTGCAGACAGATAGTGAAAGATGTAGGCTGTGAGAATTTCAGTCCCACGTGTAGGCTAGCTCAAAATAGAAATCGATGGAAGTACGCGTCCACCCAGTCCCAAAATGAAAAACTAATGAAGAAAAAAGTAACTGTACTTAAACATGATGATTACTATAAGCAACTTCAGGTATTGGTTGTGCAATATTCTCGAATAATGTTAATTGTGTGAAAGGATTTACTGAAAAGCTATTAATTCGGCAAATGTCTAAGTGTTGGGAGATCTTTGCTGCCACGGGCTGTTTAACTCCCTTTATATATCACTGAATCTCGGTAAAATATAACATATAATTAGAAAACAATAGAAGGGGAACCTGTATATAGACTGTGTGGGAATTTCAGGGAACTGTGTAGGCTAGCTGGGAATATAAATAAGTGGAGGTACGCGTGTGTGGAGCACAGCACGGTACTTCTATGAAATAGGAGCAGTAGGAAAAGTAGACGGAAGGAGAAAGAAGCCTTCTGGAATGTTAAGCTTTAGATGTATGAGGATGATTACATAGACAGACAAAGTTAATAACAAATACTACACTGAGAAAAGTGATTTGGTTGATACAACCAATTCTGTTGTTTTGAAGAGTAAAGCATTTGATCAAGTATTTTTTAGTCGTTCTAAACGAAACTATATTCAGTGAACCGCTTGTAGATGGTTAAACTAACATCAAAAATTAGTTGACTTAAATTTGTTTGTTTGAATGCATAATAACAGTTGGTTAATAAAAGAATGCAAAAGTGAATTTCATTCAACATCAGTCGTATTTAATACAAACTAATATTGTCAACAAATTTCATATTTTAGTCCAATACTACATTAATGTTGAAAAAAATCCATTTTAGTTAAATGAATGCTGAAAAAAGTGTCAAATGAACACGTTTTGTAACAAATTTAACATTGAAACAAACCTACTCTAGCTTGTTGATTTAAATAAACTACGATTGCCAAATCAAACGTCGGGTTATTTGTTGAACTCCAATCGTTTTCAGTAAGTGTCCGATACTGCGTATTGGTTGTACTGCGCGCGCACATTATATCTTTAATATACTGCTACCCTTCGACTGCGACACGTCAACATGGCGTCAAGCGTTACTTCGCATTGTTTATTGTGTTAGTTTCTATAAAAGTATTTCAACTAACTGTAAAAATACATAGAAGATAAATTTAGTATGCTGTACTATGTTTAAGCAAAATCTCTTCGTCTAAAAACACGTAAGTACCTACTTATAAATTGGTCTCATTGTCCATAACTAAATGCCGTTGTTTTTAGCATTCAACTATATAAGCGAACGTATAACTTCAAAGATCAATGGCAACCTCAAGGAATAAACAAACTTTCAATAATCAGTGTCAGTTTTAGAAAATTGAAGTGGAAGCTATACTGAGAATTATGCAGGATGAACTAGGGTTAATGTAACATTCAAGGTGAGATTTGATTCAATATACAACTTGATAATGTGACTGAATGAAGTTATTTTAAATCAATATTTTTTTAAAATCTGTTAGGGATGAACAAACTTATTTGTTGATCGCCAAGTTGTATTAAAAAAAATGGTTAAAATAACTTCATTAAGTCGGAATCTATCAAGCTGGATATTCAATCAAACTACCTTGGATGTTTAAACTAATTCTATTTCTAAACAATGTACAACGCAACGAAATGATTGATTTGACAGCTAAATGTTTCAATTCAACACAATAAAAGTTTGATTAAACCAAAAATGTTATTACTTGAACCTTATTAGCCACTTAGCTTAATAATTATTATCTGCTCAACATATGGGTTAGTTAAACCAATGACGCTTTTTGGTTAGTTGAAAAATTTGAATAGTTTGTTTTAATGCTACAAACCCTTTCAAGTATTTGTTTCAATGATTTTTATATGTAAGTGGGATATTCAACGTGTTGATTTAACATAACAGTTTATTTGATAAAAGTATTAAATAATTCAAATCAAACCTACAAGCAATTGAAGTAACGATACCCAACATTCAAGTTACATTAATAGCGATTTGAGTAAATGCCATAATTATTGTGGTGCAAATTTAGGTTTGTTTGCTTCAAAATCGGTTTTCCAACATTTTATTATGTTCTATTTAATGCATATAGATCATTGTTTATATACAAACAGAAATTCTAATTGAATCAACTAATTTTCAGTTGAAGCAACAAAATCCTTTTCTCAGTGTAGGGAAATAAAGATAACTGTGGAAAACAAAAAAATAGGAGAAATAGAATGGCAGAATACGTTCTAAGACATTCTTGGAGAATAGTACAGAATAATATTACAAGCAGAGATAGGAAAAAAGAGGTAGAGATAGATCTAGATCAGACTATCGCACGCAGATAGTGATACATGCAGACTGTGCAAATTTCAGGAAAATGTGTAGGTTAGCTCAGAATAGGAAGCAATTAGGGTGCGCGTCTGATCAATTCCATGACTGAAGACTTAATGATTATGATGTTCAATGGCGAATTTGAGTTTTGTACTCCTTCTGAACTAAAAAATGCAGCATAAACTGTGATTTAAAATTTATTGTTAGGTAACTGAGATAATGAGAAAACTTATAAATTATATTGAGATTAGCGCCTTTCCAAACAACTTCAACGCATATGTATTATCAATACGTACTATTTTGACATCACATCTGACACCAAAAAAATCCGTAACTAAAATATAAAAATTATTATTGTGAATAAAGTAGAATACAAAGCTCGTTGAAAATTTCATCGCCACCTTGGAGTTTTGCTGATCGTTCTTCGCGCATCGGTCAGCAACATCGCCTTCGGTAGCCACGGAACGTTTTTCAAAACTCACTTGTACTACACTATCACACACCCAACGCGGTTATAACTTTTCACCTATTGTTGTTATTTTGCATTCCTTGTTTTGTGACGTAACAGTTGGAAGCTGAAACAAATAACTAACTTCATTTTTTAATATACAAAACGCTTTGACGGCACTTATGAAATGAGCACTACTATGGTTTCTATTAGGGGTAGTCCCTCAAAATAATGTTTAATGTGTAGCTCCCGCAAAAGCAGTTAAAAGTAGATCTTCAACGTTTTCATGTGCTGAAAGTCTTAAGTAGTTGCTCAATCTATTATGTTGTCGTCTTATTTTATTAGTACTAAAATATTTTGATGCCATTATGCGTATCGAACCAAAATGAAAACGAACACAATCAAATATTCCAAATGTCATTACAAATAATCAGATGCGCAATAGATTATTATTAGAATGCTATAATTTACAGCAGTCATTAAGTAACTTTTGTGTTAGATGGTCGGTTCAATACGTCAATAGCATCTCTCTAAAGCTTTGACACAGCTTGCTTCATTTATAACTTTACTCTCAAATGCCAAGCATTTGGCAGAAATGAAACAAAAATGTACTCGTTTCGGTAATGAATTGAAAGCTATGCCAAGATTGATTGCATAAAATACTTCAATCATCATTTTGGAAATAAATTAAAAAATGAATCCGTAGTAAGCGTTTATAAGTTGCTACGGGTAAAATGAGCGTTACTCTATTAATTTTAATTTGCCCTGAAGGGGCGGGGACCCCGTATCAATTTAAGGGTGCTTTGGCTAAGTGCAGTGGTGCGGGAGTGGGTCCCTATGGAAAAAATTATACAAAAATAATAGAAAAATTAGAAATAATAATAATAATAAACAAATATTGATAAATAAAATGCCCGAAATACAACTACGTGACATTAATACTTACCCTGAAATACTTTTTCTATTGTCATAATTGAGGGGTGCTAAACTGTCTGTCACAGCAATTCCTTTCGATATTATCCTTACATGGAAGACGGTTGTTTCATATAGGTCTCATTTTCTTTCGGGTTTCCTAAATTCCATCACATTATACGTTACCTTTCTCGTAAAAACCCTTCTCGTAAAAATACTGACTAAATTTTGTCAAATTAAATAAAATTATAAAATAAAATGCCCGAAATCATGGCTCTTTCAAATACGGTTCCATCACTTGAGTGAGTGGATATCCTTGTACAATGATCTAATTTTTTATCCTAGTTCATAAATAAATGCAAATAAAATTCAACTTATACTTAACCTCTATTGACATTGAATAATTTCAATAAAAATACAAATATACTTTCTTAAAAAATACTTAAAATACTTAAGCTCACTCTGAGTAGGTATTACTAAAAAATCATGGATTATTAAATTAGATCCGTCAATAATACTAATCACTTCAAAATTTTTTTATTTACCATATTAAATTGCATGACATTATAAATCCCAATTTCTGGAATTTCTAATAACAAACATAGAAAACAGTTAAGTACTAACTTCTCCTTTCATCCTTTTATTGTCCGTTTAAAATAATTTGAAATCAATACGTACACATTTCTTCATATTTTAAAATGATAACATTATGCTTAAATTTAACCAACACTCGTTCCGTGGCTGTCATCGTTCAACAAAATTATTTTCATGTTTGCTTAATCTTCTACTACATGAATACAAACCCACTTACATTTAAAATTCACATATACATTATTAAAAGGTAATATAAAGCTCATAATATTATCCACTATTTAATTCCAATGTTTAAAACTTTCAGGTTGTTCAGAGACCTCTAACATGTAAATTTCTCGTCCTTCCAGCTAACACGGCGTTCTTTACAATAACATATCTTTCTTAACCCAACATAATACAAAATTAGATGATCAATTGCGGCAACTGACATAAGTTACATTCAAATATAAAAATTAAAAATTTATACAGAAAAAATATGGTCATTAGAAATAGAAAATATCTCAACATTTACTTATAAGTTTTGGAGTTCTTCTTCCAATCAAGGGTTTTGTAGTTTTATTTCTAAAGTTAATGGTTGATACGAATAAATTGAGGTTTACTTTTTTCAACTAGTGCTCTTTGGATCCTACCAGTGCTGTCAAAACACACAATTATTTTTTTCAAGTTTGCACTTAATTATCTTTACATTTCACGACAAACTAATAATGGAGAGTCAATGGATTAATGATTATTGACGTAACAAGGAGATCTATGCATGTTCAAATTCCGATCATTAAATGTATATACATAAAACATAATTAATTAAAAGGAAATCAGAAAAATCTGCAAGCATATGAAATGGACGATAATGAGGATTTATGCCCTTGTGAAAAAAAAGTATCTCGGAACAGTGAATTCAATGTGACACATATTTAATTTGGTATCACTCTATCTGTGCTGAACTTGATGATGAAGAAGTTAAGCAGCTTGGTTTGTCTGATAGCACTTCGCTCTGTCCTAAATGCGAAGCTGTTTCAAGCATACAGGCTTCAACTTCCATTTTTTCCTCTAGAATGATATCATACCCCCACTGTCCCGATTTCCTGTTTCATAAAAAATACAATGGAAAAGGGGGTCTCAAAATTCATAAAAATCCTACTCACCGAAATCTACTCGTATCGCAATCGTCCTTGCCTTCATCAGAGTCTATCATCGATCAAATAGTAAATAGGAAAAGTTTAATCAGAGTCTTAAAACGAATTCCGCAAATGCTTGATTTGTTGCCGCTCTAAAACTAGCTGAAATTTTGGACACTTGTACAACTAAAAACGATCTTCCCTCGTGGACCTTCGCTTTCACCTTCGCTTTCTCTCGCCTTCTCAAAGAACAAATCCTTAGCAAGATTGGTGAAAGAAAATATTAACGGAAATTCTTCCTTTCCTTTGAAGATTAAAACTAAAGATATGAGCTTGTCCAACCAAGTAATATCTAAGGTCAGTGAGGGTGACATCAGTGGTGCCGTGAAAATTCTTTCTTTTACAGAAGCATTGGCTCCTGTCAACAGAGACACATAACTCGTAGAGAAACATCCGGAGGCGCCTTCAACTTTAAATCTTTCGAGCCCACCCGAGGATGTGGAATCTATAGTGATTTCCGAAAAGAACGTGCGACAAGCAGTCCTTAGTCTTTCAAGTGGATCAGGATCAGGAATTGACAGAATTCGTCTACAGCATCTATAGGATCTGATTGACTCTGGAAAAGGCGAGGCTGGATCGAGGTTTCTGACCTTAACTATATTCTGCAATTTTCTTCTGGCTGGTCAAGTGAATAAATTGATTACTCCAGTCCTTTACGGAGAAAATCTTTGCGACCTCAATAAAAAAGATGGTGGAATTCGCCCTATTGCTGTTGAAATGACTCTGCGCAAACTGACAGCAAAACTTGGATTCTACGGAGTTCGAGATAAACTCGCCGCGATGTTAAGACCACTCCAACGTGGCTTCGCTACCAGAAGTGGCTGCGAAGCAATAGTCAATTCAACTAGAACCTTTTTGGACCTCAATGAAGATCGAAGGAAAGTTCTCTTGGAAATAGATTTCAAAAACGCCTTTAATACGGTTCACCGGAATAGGCTTCTTCACGCTGTGAAAAAATGGTGCCTGAGCTTTTCTCTTTTATTTGGCAAACATATTCAAACCCAACTCTCCTTACTTTCGGAAAATGGAGAATACCATCTGCTTCCGGATGTCAGCAACGAGACCCTAGAAGTCCTGGACTTTTGTCTTTCTATTCACCCAGTAATCGATTCTTTGGCATCAGAACTAGTCATGTTTTACTTGGACGATGGAACTATTGCTGGTGAACCGGAATCTGTACTGAAAGGCTTTACCACGATAATTGAAGAATGCGGAAAGTTTGGACTTACTGTGAATCCTTCGAAATCCGAACTAAACTTTGTTGGGAAAAATGACTCCTCCATTCATCAACATGTCGACACTATATCGCCTGGAATAAAAATCATAACCGATGTATTTCTGCTTGGTTCTCCAATCATCCCAGGATCTTGTGCAAGCATTTATGATTCAGAACTTGCCGAGAAGGACCTTCTCTTCGAAAGACTTAAATTACTTAAAAACTATCACGTGGCTTATTTTCTTCTGCGCCATTGTTCTTCGATACCAAAATTGATTTATTTAATGCGGACGTCGCCTCTTTGGCTTTCAAATTCTTTTATATAAGTAATTGATAGCAAAGTCAAAGCAACTATGGAGCTTTTAATCAACTGCTCTCTATCACCGAAACAATATTTGCTTGCTTTACTTCCTATCCATAATGCTGACATTTACCAGCCGTTTTATCTTTAGTGCATGGAATCTGGAATCTCGTCAAATTGATGTTAAGATTACCTAATGATGAGCTCCAGATCTCATATTTGAATAAAGCAAGGGCAAATTGGTCACTTTTAAATCTGGATTTGATTCCTAATCCAATCCTATCTGCCCAGCGAATGTGGGATAATATAAACGTGGATAGAATTTCAGCAAATATAAGAACCTTTTCAGATCGCCAAAAAGCTATTAGGTTTGCTCTAGAGAAATCTGAATCAAATGCTTGGCTAACTGCACTCCCTTCTCGGTCTGTGGGAACACTTGGACAACAATTCATTTAGAATTTCAATTGCATACCACATACCTGTTTTTGTGGGGAAGCAGTAGATGAATATGGGCATCACGGACTAAGCTGCTCGAAAAGTGCTGGGCGATATTACAGACACCAGGAACTTAAAATATCATCATGCGTAGTGCTGGATCTATTAAAATACCAAGCCGTTTGGAGCCCCCTGAGCTTTTTAGAGGGGATGGAAAACGTGCCGATGGGATGACATTAATTCCATGGGAGAATAATCAATGCTTAATTTGAGACGCCACTGTATCTGATACTCTTGGAATGTTCGCAAACCCTGGTATAAAACGTCGGTAATATGCACACAATCCTAGCCTTCTTATGTGGATACTTCATCAAAGGAAGCAGGTGTAGTAGCAATGAACACTGCCGTTGCGAAAGTCAGGAAGTATAGCTCATTTCAAGAACACAATTAAATTTTTCTTCCATTTGTCGTTGAAACTTTAGGACCCTGGTGTGATGAAGCCATTCAATTCATAAACAAACATGGAGGTTTATTAGCTCTTCATACTGGGGAACCAAAATCTCGTTCTTGTGTTGTTCAAAGAATAGAAATCACAATTCAGAGAGGAAATGCAATTTCAATCATGGGAACCTTTCCTCACTCTGGAACTTTTTCTGATATTTTTTATATACTATAATTTTAAGTTTTTCTTTTTATTTTTGCTATACGTGATATGTTAAATGATAATAAATTAACAATTTTCTCTATATTCAAAAATATTCCTGTTTGTGACCACAAATATTCGTACCACATTTGTTTTTTTGTTTGAAATAGTGATTTTAAAAAAATTTTCCTCATCTACAACATCACTGATACGAATGTTAATTAGTTCCACTTTTCTACATACGCCGGCAACTCCAATAATCATTGCCACCCAAAATAATCAATGCATCAAAAACGATATTGTTTTAAAAATGCTGACAGCAAATTATACCTTTGCGAATAAAAACGTATTGTCATGAGCCTTTTTAATAAACTTTTCAAAGTTGTCTTTGGTAAAAATCATAGATATTTTCGCGTGATGACCCGCAAATCTTCTCTTTAGAAATGCTACTAACGCGGTGTATTTGCGGATGTTAATATTTCTTTCGACATTAAGTTTCGCCCTTAACATGGAGCAGGTACTCCAGAGTGTAGATGCTTTATAGTTCTTCAGCGTTTCGAAGTATGCTAATAGAACCTTTTCACGAAATATTTTTTACTCTTTTCTCTTGACATCATCTTTCAAATTTTTTCATACCTGTTTCTAGACTTGCTTGGAAAGTAGTAGGATTGACCGAACCGAGCACAGCGCCGCCGCGCAGCGTCACCATCTAACCTAGGTTTTACATGTAAATTCGCACTATAAAGTCTTATTTCAAAAGAATTCCCTCCTTGTGGGGGGTTTTTTTTCTTGCTTCATTTTTATTCTCACCACCACTACCCTAAAAATCGGTAACCTAACCTCTAAATTTAGGACCAACCCTTATCGAATTACAAACCCCAATTTTATAACTTTTTTTATTTATAAACAGTTTCTAATCGTGTATGGTAATATCGATTTAAGTTTTCTTGGAAGTCTGAATCTACCATTAATTTAGCCTTAGGCTAACTCAATTAAAAAAATTGGTGTAAGCATAAAAGTAGTACACATATTCCTTTAAAACAATTTTATTTAATTATAAATATATCCACCCATTCGATCCACCCGATCCACCCGATTCATATCTAACCTAGGTAAGAGTTTTCCTCGACTAACCACTTTAGCCTGATAGAATTTTTTGAACACCCTGTTTGAATTTTTAAAATCGGACTATCCCTTACTGAATTAAAAAATAACCCTTTACCAAACCATACAGTGTTCATATTTAATCTTCTTCTAAACAGCAGTTCTCTGTCTTATGAGACAGGTATATCGTGTAATCTATCAAATTATATTAAAATTTTCCCTGCTATCCGAATTTGAAAAAGTTTTTGAAATCGCACCTGACCCCTAGCCGCTACCGCCATTTTTAGAATTTTTACAAATATTACGTTCAGCGATATTTTTTATATAGCCCCGTCGAAGCTACATCCCAGCTACTTAATTTTTTTCAAATTTTGCAAATCTGAGCATCCTTTGCTGAATTAAAATATAACCCGTAACAAACCATACAGTGTTCATATTTAATTTATCTCTAAACAGAATTGCTCTGGTTCTCAAGATAAATATGTCGTATGACCTGCCAAATTATATTAAAATTTTGCCAGCCACTCGAATCTGAAAGAATTTTTTAAATCACATCGTATTCTTAGCCATCAGAGGGATTTTTAGAATATTTACCGATAAGTACTTTTAGCGATATTTTTTATATAACTACATCGCGTAAGATATCAATTAATATTATTTTTTCTTTATCTTCTCAAATCTTTTATTTTTAAATCAGACCATCCCTCTAGCCACCGTCATTTCTAGAATTTATCGAAATCATTACTTACACATCTCGTATTATTGTTTAATGCACAGATTCCATTTTAATTTAAAGATAAACATAAAAGTGCTACTAGCTTAAACCTGTGAATAAACAAACAGCACAATTTAATACATTTATTTATAATTTTTCCTGGTGTTGACGTTACAGATAAGTAAAATAAACTGTATCAAGAAATATCATAATTCTATTAAAATATATACATGTATTAATAACATCTATAAACCGTTGTAATAACCAGAGTCTGGTGAGGGTGGAATAGCCAAATCTCTAAACATTTGCGTAAACGATCGCATCGAAGTTGCATCTTCTAAGTACTAAACGGGGTGACATTTAATAATTTCCAACACCGAAGTAATTTACACCGATCCCTTAGCCCCTACCGCCATTTTAAGTTTTTTTGCTAAAAGATACTTTCAGTTACATAGCAGGAAAAATTGATAGGTTAGGTCAGCGTCACCGGCGACGCTGACCTGTCCTATCAATTTTTTCTGTTGATCAAAACTTCAAGTTAAAGATTGATTTTTCTAGGTTGATGTTACAAGTGATGTAAGAGTGCCATTAGGTCTCAACAAACTAGTAGGCAAGACTACCTATGCCATAGGTGATTTTACATCAAATTTTCACCACCATAACTTGGAAGTTAGTTGTGATTTGTACGGTGGTCTGCGGCCAGTCATACAAATTATTTGCAATAGGGGAATGTGACAAAATTGTGCTATAAAAATGAACTACTTTGAATGGAGAGAGTTTTACAATTTTCAATTGGAATTTAGAATCATAAAATTTACCCAACAAGCAGCAAACGTAAGATTGAATAGTTTATCTGGTGGGAATGTTTTAGAATTACAACTGGAATGTGAATTCAAATTGAAACTGATTACCGAGACATCTAGTAGAAGTGTATCGGTGGCGAATAAATTTCAAGAAGAAAATACATATAATATGTAAATCACGAAAGATCGAAATGTTATTGTGCTACCTGAGTAGGAGTGTTTCAAGCTATTAAATTTGCCAGAATTAATATGTTACAGAATGTAAGAGATGAGGTGTAGAAACTTTACAGAATTTTACGAAAAATTTGTAGATGTTATAAAAAATGAAAGTAGAAATATGGCAGATGAAGAAAGAGTTTAAACGTTGTTAGAGGGTGAAAGCCGTGGGTGTACTTCTTTATTTAACGATTGCATCAGTGTAAATTACTTCACAGTGTTGGAAATTATTAAATGTCACCCCGTTCAGTATTTAGAAGATGCAACTTGGATGCGATCGCTTACGCAAATGTTTAGAGATTTGGCTATTCCACCCTCACAAGACTCTGGTTATCACAATGGTTTAGAGATGTTATCAATACATGTATATATTTTAATAGAATTATAATATTTCTTGATACAGTTTATTTTACTTATCTGTAACGTCAACACCAGGAAAAATTATAAATAAATGTAATACATTGTGCTGTTTTTTATTCACAGGTTTAAGCTAGTAGCACTCTTGTGTTAACTTTTAAATTAAAATGGAATCTGTGCATTACAATAATACGAGATGTGCAAGTAATAATTTCGATAAATTCTAAAAATGACGGTGGCTAGAGGGATGGTCCGATTTAAAAATAAAAGATTTGAGAAGCTAAGGAAAAAATAATATTAATTGATATCTTACGCGATGTAGTTATATAAAAAATATCGTAAAAAGTAATTTTTTTCGTAAAAATTCTAAAAATCGCTCTGGTGGCTAACAGTCCGATCTGATTTAAAAAATTCTTTCAGATTCGAGTGGCTGGCAAAATTTTAATATAATTTGGTAGGTCATACGACATATTTATGTTGAGAACCAGAGCAATTCTGTTTAGAGGTAAGTTAAATATGAACACTGTATGGTTTGTAACGGGTTATATTTTAATTCAGTAAAGAATGCTCCGATTTGAAAAATTTCAAAAAAATTAAGTAGCTGGGATGTAGCTTCGACGGGGTTATATAAAAATATCGCTGAACGTAATATTTGTAAAAATTCTAAAAATGGCGGTAGTGGCTAAGGGTCAGGTGCGATTTTAAAAACTTTTTTAAATTCGGGTAGCTGGAAAAATTTTAATATAATTTGATAGATTACACGATATACCTGTCTCAAAAGACAGAGAATTGCTGTTTAGAAGAAGATTAAATATGAACACTGTATGGTTTGGTAAAGGGTTATTTTTTAATTCAGTAAGGGGTAGTCCGATTTTAAAAATTCAAACAGGGTTAGATTGTCCTTAAATTCTAGATCAGGCTAAAGTGGTTAGTTGAAGAAAACTCTTACCTAGGTTAGATATGAATCGGGTGGAACGGGTGGATCCATTGGGTGGATATATTTATAATTAAATAAAATTATTTTAAAGGAATGTGTACTACTTTTTTGCTTACACCAATTTTTTAAATCGAGTTAGCCTAAGGCTAAATTGATGGTAGATTCAGACTTCCAAGAAAGATTAAATCGGTAGTACTACCATACACGATTAGAAACTGTTTATAAATAAAAAAGTTACAAAATTGGGGGTTGTAATTCGATAAGGGTTGGTCCTAAATTTAGTGGTTAGGTTACCGATTTTTAGGGTAGGGATGGTGGGGATAAAAATGAAGCAAGGAAAAAATCCCCCCACAGGAAGTCCACAAGGAGGAAATCCCTTTAAAATAAGACTTTATAGTGCGAATTTACATGTACAATCTTCTATTTCGGAAGGGATATCTAATTCCGAATCGCTCATTTTCGATTTAATTTGTAATAAAAAATTCAGCACTGACAAAAGTTCATAAATATCATTTCCATGGCAACGTAAAGGTAAAGCGACGAAGCTGAATTTTTTACATTTGATGGAACCGCACAATTTTTTTATTATATTTTAAAGCGGGGTTAGATAAAATATTGTAGTTAACATGTTATGAAGCCCTAATTTATTTTATTCATGTAATTTGCAAAATTCGCGCACTGCGTTCACTTGTTTTGGCAAAATTACATTCATCAAATAAAATTAGTGTGGTTATGTAAATATCTATTTCAGAACTTTCAGTACAAAAGGGATACTAGATTTCGACTTTTCGCCCTATGTATGCCGGTATGAATTAATGCATCTTGATGTACTTAGTATACGTTTTAAGTTTCAATTAACAGTTTTACTAATAAAAGAATAAGATCTCTTGTATTTCAAAACTCGAGTTCTTTAGTTAAATTAAAAAACGAGTCGTTATTATCCAACAGCAGTATATTAATGAGTTTTTCGGAAGCGGTAAAAGATGAACATTTTAGCGTTAAAGGGGAACCAGACAGTTTACATTTACAAGTATATCAGCCATAATGAAAAGGAGTACTTCACCACAAGAGCACGACATAATTAAGGTAGACGGAGTTGCGTTACCGAAACAAAGCATTCATAAACTTAATGACAATTTATTTAGAATTTATTGGATGAGCGTTTGGGAATAAGCACATTCTTGGCAGCGTTTCTCCAGCTCAAAGTTTTGGAGAGAGTTAGTATTTTGCTTTAAGTTTTTAGAGTTCATAATAATCATAATTTTCAATATTATGAAAGAGCAAATGCGTTTAAAAATGGCTCTTTTAAAATATTTGTCACTGATGTGATTAGTTCTGGGTCACTGATGATCTAGCTTTGCTTTTATGAATTGTTGTTATAGTTGTAGTTATTGAATGTCGAGCTAGCATAATTTGTAAGCTGTGTTGTTGTTGAATAAAAGCCTTTATTTAGATTTAATTTTACATCACTTTATTCAATAACACTCCTAGTGGAAAACTTAGAAATGTAACTGAGACCTAGTCGTCTTGAAACTGACACTAATATGTGCTCTGCATCTGATGACTGAATCTATTGAAACAAATTTTTAATAGTTTTTTTGCTGCGCAAGTTAGATTTTGGGCCTCTTGAGCGGCTTTTTTTAAAAAGGCTTTTCCCAAAAATTCTTCTAACAAATTTTTATTAAACAGAAATTACAAGTGGAAATTAACAAATGGCTGCGTTATATTCAGTAACGCTTTTAAAAATCAAAATTACTTTCCAATTACTTTCACTAATTAAATTAATTAAACTAAATTTGAGTAGCTTGAACAACCAACAACGGTAAAGTTGTGAAGCTCGAGACTGACTGGCCATCTTGGCCTTTTGAGCGTATTTATGGTGTCCCTGCCCTTCACATTGCTTGTAGGAATTGCAGAGCTAATGTCTGCTTATTTCTTTATTCATTTATACAATATAAAGTAACAATCTTAATTTTATCAATAAGTTTCAAACAGTCTGTTGTGACCTACGCCCGCAGTGTCAAGTTACGTCGGAATTTAATGTATTCACACCCGTTCTCATGCCTGGTTTATGAACTACCATTAACCTTTTGTAATCTGTCCTTCAATTATACATTTAATTATACATATATATTAATTTGGGGGATATGTAACTCCTCCCGACCTAGATGAAAATTTAAGGGGTTTACTTAAATTGTGGTGGTTGAGGTCGTCTAGGTCTAGATGTTCTAGTTGCATTAGTTTTGTGATGATTTTGTCTTCTTCGGTTTGTGTAATCTTGAACTGTAGTTCAGGTAGGTTTGCAAATTTCTTCGTTATTGCTGGGTTTTGGTATACTGGAATAATATCGCTTTTTAATTTTAAATAGCAATCTTTTTTTATTGCGATTACCTTGCTTTCAACCAAAGCTAGGCTGTTTTCGTTTTGGTTGCAATGGTTGGTTGCTATTACTTTTTGTGGAAATACAGCAATCCATTTGCTGTCCGTGACTTTTGAATTTTCATGTTTGTAACTTGTACTAGTTTTGGTTGTAGTTTGGTCTGATTTGTGATATTTTTGTATTTTGTCTAGTGTTACCAGATGAAGTGTCTATAGGGGTTGATGTGAAATTACCGTTGAGGTTGTTATTCGTCATCGGTGCATTTCTGATGGGGTTTGCGCCGAATGTTTGCCTTGGTTGATTCACGTTTTGATTAAATCTTGGCATCAATGTGGGTTTTGTGAAGTTTGAGCTAAATGTTTGCTTTGGAAATTCTCTAAGTTGATTGTGGAAATTTGTGTTAAAGTTTGGGTTGTTAATTGGCGGTAGATTCGTTTGTGCGTTAAATGGTAGAAATTTCTGTTGTGTTGGTAGTTGTCCCGCGGCTTGTAATGTTTTCATATGTGAGTAATGTTTATTTGCGTTAGGTTTATATAGTCTATCTCTGTAGTACATAACGTTTTCTTCCTCTACAATCATGTCCATAGCCTCTTCTAAATTTTGGGGATGTTGAAATCTTATTTTGTCCAATAGGCGTTGATGTATGTGTATAAGGCCATTTAGTCGTACATTTTCGTCTTCTTTAATAATCGGATATTTTGGTCGGGTTCTTAAAATTTTAGCTTTGTCAAAATTAAACTTTTTACGTCTTGACATTTCGTACCGAATTGGTTATTTTCTATTCTTGAGTTTATTAAATCGCGACCCAGACATTTGATGTTTCGTTGGTTGCCGAAATATGCAACCAGGATACGTTTGAATTCTTCCCACTCGATTAGATCGTCCCGACTGGCAATCAGGGTTAAAGCTCTGCCAGTCAGCTTACTGATTCTCAGGCGTAATAGTAAAACATTGCGTTCGCTGTCTCCTAGTTTATAAAAAATTTTAAAAATATGTCGCACGCGGTGAAGAAGATCCCTAGGAGTGCTTGACTTCCGTCATATTGAGGAATGCTCTCAAGATAAAGCATCATATCGGAATTCATGGTTGTTAATAATAATTAATGGTTGCTTTCATTTCAGCTAGTATTGTTTTAGTATAAATTGAGGGTTACTATTCAGTTTGTATTGTTAGTTTTCAATTTGGCTTGTCGCTTTTCAGTTTGGTTTATATACAGTTATTTAAAGAATCGTTTTACGTATTTTCTGTATGTAATTATCAAGTGCTGTAATTACATTGAAGAGTTCTGCTGATTGATTGTCTCGTCAGTTATTGTCGCGTTGAAGTGTGTATTTATAACTTCGCAGATACAGTTGTTGCAATTAAGTTTCAAGTTTTCTGAATAGTCTCTTGCAACAACTGCATTATAATTACACTTTTTGTTTGGATTTGTGCTGACTAATTAAGTTTTGCAATGATAAAGTTGTTATAATTGTTTCGTTAAATGTTGCATTAATAAGTAAATGAAATGCTTCTATATAATTATACACTTCAGTTAATTTGTTGCCTTGAAATGTTTAATTATAAAGTTTCAGGTTTTCTGAATAAATTCTTTCAGTAATAATCGTTGCAAAAATGGTACAGATAATTGCATTCTATTTATACCGTAAGCTTCAGTCTTGCTAAATAAATCTTTTAATAAATTGTAGTACTCGTGCATAAATGCGTAAATATAAATTCCTTTGTTAAAAATGAGTTTGCTTTCGTAAATAATTGCGATAAAATGTAATAATAAATTGTGCAAAAAATTCTTTTTTCTGCCTTTTAGCTAATATAAATAATTGAAAATGGTTAGGATAAATGAACTTACCTAATTTTCATTGCCAGTTCTATCAGTTTTCTTTCCTTGGGCTTGGTCGATTTTGTACCTTGACCAATTTTTGTTTAGTCCTTTAGATAAAGAATTAAGATTCACGACCACCAGTTCCTCGATTTTTGGAATTACTAGTGCCCTACTAGAATCCTACCGACTGCGCCGGTTAGATTTTGGGTCTCTTGAGCGACTTTTTTTAAAAACGCTTTTCCCAAAAATTTTTCTAACAAATTTTTATTAAACAGAAACTACAAGTGGAAATTAACAAATGGCTGCGTTATATTCAGTAACGCTTTTAAAAATCAAAATTACTTTCCAATTACTTTTACTAATTAAATTAATTAAACTAAATTTGAGTAGCTTGAACAACCAACAATGTTAAAGTTGTGAAGCTCGAGACTGACTGGCCATTTTGGGCTCATGAGGGTATTAATGTTGTCCCTGCCCCTCACATTGCTTGTGGGAACTGCAGAGCTTATGTCTGCTATTTTCTTTATTTATTTATACAATACAAAGTAACAATCTTAACTCTAACAATAAGTTTCTTACAGTCTATTGTGACCTGCACCTGCAGTGTCAAGTTACGTCTGGAATACAATTTATTCACATCCGCTTTCATGTTTGGTTTATGAACTTCCATTAAGCTTTTGTAATCTGTACTTCAATTATACAATGTTTCATCTAACTAAAGCTTTAATGATTTCTATTTATGTATACATATATATTGATTTGGGGGATAGGTAACTCGCAGACTGGAGAATAAACTAAAGGATTTAAATTACAGATGATGGTAAATTACGTGTCTCCCAATGTCTGAGCTGTGCAGAGCTTGTATGTCATTTTTAGAACGCCTAAGTGAGTGGGCGACTTGTTACTTACAGATACTTAAACAACTAGCAAACGAATGTGATTTCAAGGTAGAAAATAGAAATGAATACATAAGAGATGCACTCATTGCTGGGTTGACTGACATCTACCGAAATTAGACAAATGCTTTAGAAAATAGTACTCCGGATCTTGAAAAGACATTCAATCCAGCACTTTCTTTAGAGAGCGCTCTAGCCGTCTAACTATGTGGCTGCTCCTCCTATTTTTGTACACTCTTTAAGAACTGGTTTAAACATATCGTCAGATGATAATAGTAATTTGGACGAGAAAAATGTTGTAGTTGCTGGTCCGAAATCGTTTGGGCGGTAATGCTATTTTTGCGGAGGGACAACACGAACTAGGTCGGAGTGTCCCGCATTGAATGCTACGCGTAAGTTATTTTAAACCCAGGCATTTTCCGAAAGTGTGTACGAGGGACACAATTTATGTATCGAGAACTGGCAACACTGGTATTGCCAGGTGAAATCTGAAATTGCCATCGTAAAGTTTGACATTATTGAGGTTATAGGTATTCAGAAAGTTTTGACGTGCGAGCACTATTTGTGTTTTTTGCAGTGTTTAAAATGTCATTTCAGTCAAAATATGGAATTAACTCGCGAAAATTTTCGAGCTATGATTTATTATGACTTTTGGCGTGGTCTAACTTAAGAACAATACATCAATCAACTGAATTCAGCTTTTGGCCATGAAGCGCCATCCACAGCCACTGTATATCGCTGGTACACTGAATTCAAACGTGGACGTAGTTCGTTCACGGATAAGGTTAAAGAAGGTCGTCCAAAATCGGTCGTTGTACCGGAAAATATCGATGCTGTGTGAAAACTAATTGAAGGAGGTCGTCATGTGATATGTCAAGAACTCGAAAGATGTTTAAGCATTGGTATGACCAGCATAAATAAGATGTTGCACGAACATTTGTGTGTTCGGAAGCTGCGTGAGCGTTGGATTCCACATTTGTTGACAGATGCTCAAAAAATGCTCGTGTTGATTGGTGCATTGTCACATTGTCACAGGTGACGAGTTGTGGATTTATACGTATGAGCCAGAAAGAAAAGGTCAGTCGGCAGTTTCGGTGTTTCAATGTGAAGCATAGCCAACAAAAGTTGTTCGTTCTCGAAGCGTTAAGAAGCAAATGGTGGCGTTTTTCTTCACGAAAACCGGTCGTGGGGCAACTGTGACTCTCTAAAATCAAAAAATCGTTAATTCAGCGTGGTATACGACCATTTGTTTACCTGAAGTTTTCGATAAAAATCTCAGATATATACAGTCACGAACTCGCCAATTCAAAAACTCCTAAATGGAATAGTCAATTAGACTATAATAAATTAATCCTTAATAGAATAAAACTTTGAGGAAATTACATATGCATGACATAGGTTGATAGCTGTTCAAATTTTTGAAGAGTTTTTCAGTGGGTACGCTATTGATCTTAGTCTCCAACAAAGTCTACTCTATTCACATCAAAAACATCAACTAGATTTTTTACTAGAAGTTGACGAATTGAAAGATTTAATTGGCATATTCCAAGTGGTGACCGTAAGCTGCCCCAAGAGGATATGCACTGGCAACAATCTTCGGATGCTGGAGTACTTCTAGTTTACAGTTCTATGCTACAAAGACGAGTTGAAGAAATAAGATAGTATCTTTATCTATCTGACAATTCGAATATTGATAAACCTGACAAGATACTCTAAGTCAGGTTGTTAGAATGACAGGTACAATTACAGTATGCCGCGTGTCCGCCAAGATCGAGAAATAATATTGTACAAGTTTTACACAGGAATTATTAATTTTTTCTTAAAAGAGAAACATGCATATTAACTCTAATCAGGCTTATCTTTTGTCCATCTAGATGATTAAATTTGTATTTTAAGGTTGTAGGTAAATAATGTTCTCCGTTAAAATAAATTTATTAAAAATGAAGGAATTAGGTCCACGACGCGGTTTATGTAGATGAACCAACATCACTGGTATTTTAGCCTTGCCTGATAAAATACCAGTGATATTGGTTCATCTACCTAAACCGCGTCGTGGACCTAATTCCTTCTTTTTTAATTAATTTATTTTAGCGGAGTCCATATTATTTATTCACAACATTAAAATATAAAGCTAAGAGATACGATAACGGAAGTAGGAAGAGAATCGACGAGAACACTCTACACACTTTAAGTTATAAAACACTACTTCCACAGTTTTTCAAAATATGATAGTTACGTGTAAAATAAATGATGACCGCTGTTGTTTTCCAACTTGTAAACCACTATTTTAGCGTAGCGTTTTCTCATTGGCTGAAACTATGACGCATATCCCTTCAAATTGCGAAAAATGTCTACACCGCAAAATAATCAAAGATAATTCTAATAAATCCCGAGGATAGTCCACACGACTTGTTTCCTAGCTAAATTACTAGATGCTAAAACTATTTTAGAACTATATGTTATGTACCTTAAATTAATGATTAGAGATTTTATAACTTAATTATTAAGCAGAATCTTTGTGGAATCATTTGAAGCGAAATAAGATTAATTTTTTATGCACTTGAACAAAAATTTTAATATTTAGTGAAGTAGATGTACGTTCATTAATAGACAAAATAGTGATTAACTGTTATGGATACATTCTGCCAAGTTTGTAACAAGAACGTAACAATTATGCAAACATTGGTTAGTTTTGGAACCGTATTAAGAAACCATACGAACAATTTCACAGAAACTGAGTAGTGTCCAATTAACTAATAAGTCTATTTTATCAGTTACTTAAAATTAAAATACAGAAATAAATAGTAAACTACGTATTATATTCTTCCACAACTAGCAATAAAACACCAGGACTTTACTATAAACATACTAAGTTCGACAAGTGCCAACGACCAACCATCCTACAAACTGAGATGTGACAATATTCTCACGTATTGAAAAGAACTGAAAACATTGTAAATTATTTAAATCTACAGAATCCATAAAATGTCATAAAATTTAATGCGTAGGGACTAATCCTTGAAGCAGATGTGGTAGTAAATCGACCGTGTGAAAATACCATTACGCTTATTTTCCATGTACGGAGAAGCTTTTGACATAACCACAAGGTTAGTGAACGTCGCACGAAAGCTGTGAAACCCCCAGGGACATTTTATATTATTTACCAACAAATGATAATTGTATGTATGGAGCATTCAAACACAGTATATCAGTCGTGCTTTTCAAACAGTTATAATTTAATCGGTCGGCTCCGTGAATTAGACAGGTTGCTATATGACTACTGATCCCAAGGTCTTGATTACCGGCATGGACCGCTTGAAATATGACAGGGGAGCGTTTTTCACAAAAATACACCCTCATTTGGTTGAGAGGTAAAATGTATGTCCCGTGTGTGGGTGTTATCCCGCAAATTGAAGATTCCTAGCCTGCTTGGAATAGCAAGGGTACGGCAAAATTTAAAATTTCCAGGTAAAAAAACTGGCTTCCTGGCCAGTATAGTACCTTCGGGTGTTATAATGCATGCAACTATTATAGTCTAAGGTATAACCGTTAAAGTCCCGGCATTATTGATAAGAGCCACTACGACAGTTGGCAACACAAAATAGACACGTACATAATATTGCGCAACGAGGTATTACGTCATTATTGCGTCTCAAATGATATCACATACAAAAAAAAGAGATAAAATGTACTCACAAAATAATGTGGAGCTCTTCACGACATTGCAGCTATTCTTGCGGCAGGATCTCGGCGTTAGTTGGGCGTGGGTCGGCCTTCGCCCTCGTTGAAACCAAATTGATTTGTCTTCCCTCTTCTTTCTGTAGCGGTACGATAAAGGATCAACCAGGTATGGAGGAACGATAATAGGTACGAGAGAGGAAACCTACATTATCTGGAAGAGAAGACAAGAAAAGACACAGATAAACCTCACTGTTAGACGTCTAGTTGGCTAATCCCGTCGTGTCGTAAAACGCGCAAGTTACGGAAATGCACAAGTCCTTTTTTAAAAATATTGGCGCGATTTCAGTCACATATTTAAAACTAAAATTAAAAATGATACATAGCCGATTTTCAGCATGTAACAATCGCGACAAAGCCATAAAAGAAAAAAAATCTTAAAAAAAGAAAATGATTGTTAGCACAGTAAAAGCTTAAAATCTAAATCCTAACTAACCTACATAAACCTTACTTAAATTCTAGAAAATGTTTGTTTTAGGCGCCATCTGGTTTTTTTAACCGAAAACACGTCTTACGATTTACCAGGAAACGGAATGTGTAGCCCCATTGTTTATGAACTACATTTATAAATGCACACACGAGTCTTTAATGTGGCGCAGTGATAATCGACAGCACAAATTTGTCGGAGAGCATGAAGCACTACTAAAACAAATGCGACAAGTCGCCTAACATATATACTATAACTAAAACTAACATTACAGTTTCTAAGTGCAGACGCACATAAGAATGGCATCCCAACTGTTTTTTCTTTGGCAAGAAAAGCCCAAATTTCAAAATGTCCCAAAGAGCACGTTACTCTGCACTTTAGCAAATTTTTATGTACTGGTACTCTGGCTTAATAAACAATACACATCAAAACTTGTTCATGACATGGTTGTGAATTAACAAATTTACCAACAGTACCATCTTACTAATTTCTTATAGTACTAACCTAACAAATTTCGTTCCTATCATCAGGTTAGCTTCTTTACTCAATATTCAAAAACAATTCCTACGTCTGATCGTAAATACCAAACGATAGGAAGATAAAAAAGATAAAGCAAAATCTCAAGTTATTATCAAAGATAATAGGTAAGATAACGATATTAAGCTTTCGTTATTATCAAAGATAATAGGTAAGATAACGATATTAAGATAAAGATATTATCAAAGATAATAGGTAAAATAACGATATTAAGATAAAACTAGATAACAATAGGTGGATCCGAAACGTCCCAGCACGCTAAGGCACGCTACGACTACATACATTAACGATATAGCGTAGAATTCTCCAGCTTACCAAGCCGTTCCGTCATCCATCCCAAAGATACAAGATAGAGTGGCTCCTTGAAGCCGTTATATAGGTAAAAATACTTGTACCCCCTAAAAAAGAGCGACCCGTGAAGCAGTCCTGTTTATGAAAAACGGTACGAGGAACCGGAAAAGGCATTTGGGTGCATTCCTGCACCCGGCGTTAATCGATATCGATACGATATCCGAACGATATCCATTCTTATATATCAACATATAAATTGCTGTAATTATAGGGTTAATTTAGGGGTAGGTTAAGTCATAGGGGTCGTAGAATAAACAAAAGAAACTCCCAAGTAACAAAAGCACAGAATTACAGATATGAGAAGGGTAAATAGCTCATTATAAATATTATTAGTTGAGAGCACACTGTATATAGCAGTACAAGCGATTAAAACACATATCCAAGAGTAGCTACGAGCAAAGATAAGAATTTAAAAATGTAACAAAACGCATTGAAATTAAATCAGTAAAAACCTACATGAAATGGCTAGATAAATATTCGAAAAGTGCGTTAATATATGATCTTTAACGCACGCAGAAATTATGCATTATTTTAAAAGTGTACGTGATCTAAAAATATCACATTTGTTCAAAAATCCAATTTATTAGGAAATAAACAAACACCAAATTTATTCCATTTAGATTAGAATAAGGCCAACAAGAATAATACGTGCTTTTATGAACGAAGATTCCTGGGATTTCTGTATTAAATGTGAGGTATAATAATGAATTACGTGACATTCTTAGCATTGCTTCATGCAATTGAATACACAATTGGTAAAGTTTCCCAAAATAACAAGAGATAAGACACTTGGCTCGCCCAGCACGTGGAGTCAACGAATCGCAAACAAAAGGGGCCGACCCTATAAATATCATGACAATTGAATAAATATATATATATATATATACTTTAGAAACTGGGCAGTCACTATACTTGAAAGTGCTGAATATTTACGTGAACAGTAAATTAAATTAAAAGTGAAAATTAAAGAGTGTGTGATTGTGCAAGCGAGCCGTACTTCTAAAGACCTAAGTAGATCAGATTTAGTGAAATTATACCATTTCTAATAATAAATAAAACAGGGCTTTTAATTACCATCTTAATCACCATCTTAATTACCATCTCAATTACAATCTTAATTACAATCTCAATTACAATCGAAATAACGATCTTAAATACAATTTTGGATACGAGAATGCTACCTGTTCAAGCAATTTGTTAATATCTGAAAATGGTAAATATTCTATTACGGAAATGAAAAATCTTTCATTGGAAGAAACTCACCAATAACGATTTGGATACTATTTGGTTGGATGTCGACTTCAATTCTTGGGAATGCAGAGCAGCTGCTGAACCATTTCAGGTTAGATATTTTGATTTGATTTATTTCTAAAAACTGTTTTTATCTCAATAATAATTCAAAGTGTAAGAGCCGACAAATTGGGGTTTCTTGTACAAATTTATGAAAAGTAATAGACATCTTGAAACGTTTCAAAAGGTCTTTAAATGTAATAAAAAGCTCGTTTTGCTGGCTTCATTTTCTAAAAATCTGACATGTAAATAATTTAAAAAGAGAGAAGATATTTAAAAAGGTTGTAAATATTTAATCATTATACTGTGTATTGAAGAATTGCTTTATTTAATTGAATCAGCTAGTCGAGCCAAAGAAATTTATAAATTAACATTTTTACAAGTGCTTGTGTAATAAAAGAATAAATCACAGCATAAATATTGCGTCCAAGCGTAGGATAAACAGGGGTTAACACAGCATAAATATGACATGCCCAAGCCGAGGGGCAAAAATAACAAGAGTTTTATTTTGAAGTTAACACAGTAATATATATATATATATATATATATATATATATATATATATAAAATCATGCACTCTCACATACACACACTCATACATACATACACTGTTAGCGGCCATGTGCGCTGAAAGCGGCACCGCATGACCTCACGAAAGATTCCCAGAGACGTGGTCCGGGTGTCTGTGAAAACCCTCCGTGGCGTAGTGGTATGTGTGTGACTACTACGCCCAAGGTCCCGGGTTCGAATCCCGACACGGTCCGCTTGAAAAATGTTAGGCGAGCATTTTTCACAAAAATACACCCTCGTTCGGATGAGAGGTAAAATGGAGGTCCCGTGTGTGAGTGTTGTCACGCACGTTAAAGATCCCTACCTTGCTTGGAACAGCAAGGGTTCGGCAAAATTCCAAATTCTCCAGGTAAAAAAAAAAAAACTCGCTTCCTGGCCAATGTAGTACCTTCGGGTGGAGCATTGGAAAATCACATGTAATGTCTGTGAAAACCCCCGCGCAACCACACGGTAACTAACGGAAATGAAAAGGCAATAGAGATATAGGAAAGGTAGAAAGAGGGAGGTGGGCATTTTGGAATGCATAAGAGACACTTTCAGGTAGAAGAGAATAGAGGAATGGCTTGCATTGAGCAAAAGAGACAGAAAAGGTGGATAGAAAAGCACTACTCAACCAGCCAATGTGGTCAGTAGTCCGGAGTGAGGGAAAAATCACTCTTATGTGGTAGACGGGTGTTCCGGGACAAGAATAGGTCAACCGAATGAAAGATAATGCGGAAACGGAGACAGCAGGATAAGAAAAAGTAGAGTTTTTGGACAAGCGTCCGAAAGAATGTAGAGAGTTGTCCCTATTAAACGCAGATCGGTCTGAAGGACCACCTGCTATATTAATCAGACAAGTTAAGATACATCATAAGTTAAAAAATTACTAGACTCTTGGTGAGAACTAGTACAATCATTTTCCTAACGAGTGCATCCACTACGATAAGAAAATCAGACAAAAGCTGAAACAAAACTTAAAAGTATCACCACAGATACCTTCACACAAAAAACCAAGTGTTGCAAGGTAATTTTTTAAAAACGGTAACGCCGTAAACACACAAGAATGCCTAACTACAAGCAGTTAAATACAGACACACTGTCCCAATATGCTAAAATAACTGAGAATTCGATAAGATATCAATAAAAAGCGATAGCACCTCACCACGAAGTTCAATAAAAACAACAAAAAATGTTTATATGTTATGATGAGTTAGTAGAAGGAGAAACAAGTAAGGATAAAGTGGGCTACTGTAATAATTCAGAAGAAAAACGCATGGAATAGAAACTCCTAGTTTTTGGCAACTGCGATTATGGGCTATTTCTTACAATGGCATAGGCCGCGGCTCATATGTGAGCCCAAAAAAAAAGCATCTACTCAACATCAGCTAAAACCAATCATAAAATTTCAATGAGTTATTGCAACCAAAGTTACGACAATCACCACAAAATTAAACGATGTAAGATAAATGCTGAAAACAGAATATTGCGTTGTAGAAAAGGTGCGGTGATTAGCTAAATGAAGCGACAAAGTTATAGTAGAGAATCTAGATAACAAAGAGATATGTGGCTTACAATAAATTCAAAGGAAAGTTAACGGGCAGCAAAAAGATAGCTAGTTTAAGGTAAATAAGTTAAACGTGTAAAAGGTAGGTGCTGTATAAGAGAAGGAATGAGTAAATGAAGTTAACTAATTCGTAGTAGGGACAGAAACATTAGGTAAATCGTTAAGGGAATGGAACGTGAAAAATTTTGGATGTACGCAAAGCTTAAACGATTTTAAAGATAATTTACTGCCACCTAGTGTGGTTTGAATCGATATATAAAGAAATAGCAGTAATTAAAACTCGATTTACTGATAAAATTGTTGAAGAACAGAAAGATATCTTACAACGCATATAATTACTAGGATGACGAGCCCTTCTTTGAGCTTCACCTAGACTAATGAAGATAAACTTCACAAATTGCTAGAGCGATAAACTGACCCCGAGTTTCGTCTAGACTTATGTAATGCTGAGCGACCAACTCTTGATGAATTTCGTCTAGACTTATATACTGCTGAACGACCAACTTGGACTGAAAATCTCGCCTAGACCAATTAGATCTTAAAATGCTGCGTTGGAATATCGATATATCTAAAAAATATGCTGTCAAAACAAAATCATTCTCGCTACACAAAAGCAATATTCTACGATACATGTATAGAAAACACAGTATTCCAAATTATTAAAATATTCTTTTGATATCGAGAGAATTTATCAACAACCATCGTAAATGAGCTTAAATACAAAACGTTATCAACAACTTCATTATTGTAGTGTTTAAAGAAGCAGATATAACGAAATCAAGTTTATTATAGCGTTTTAAAAGGTAAAAGATATACTAAGAACTCTGTTAATTGCGTTAGCTGTATTTAAAAGCAAAATTTTCTATAAAAAGGAATTCGTAAGTTATAGTTGATTATTTAGATTGTTAAGGGAACACTTTTAGAATTATGTCAGACTAAGATCATATATTAATTATTTAAACAACACTTTTAATAAGTTAAACAAAAAAAAAACAGGTATATAATTAAATTTAATATAATACCAAAAAAATTTTCCATGCGGAATAAGTTAATTAATTATTTATATAAAGGTACTTACGAAACGAATTATTTAATCCAAAAGCATATGTTTCCACGTAGAACTGAGGTTAAGGTAATTTGGTAGACACTTTTGAAAGGTATACACTTTAACTTCATTCTAAATTAGATTAGGTAATTATTTAAGAGAATTTAGAACAAAAACACACTATTTTTATAAAGAAAACGCCAATTAATTAAATTTAACAATAACATATATGAAGTAAACAAATACAGTTCAACATGGCTGTCTAAATCTCAGATTGACACATCAGCTGTCTTCAATGTCATTTCAACTTAAGATAGATGTTGCCAACTTGCAATGTTGCCAGATTACATCTTTTCTATTTAAAAGTTATTAAAAATTTAAAAATTATTATTTATTATTATTTGAGTGAATAAGACCCAATTACTACAAATATATTGAAAACTAACACCTTATAAGATACACAAGAGGTGAAAACAAATTTTTCAACAAAAAACGTTCAGGCGCCACTGTTATAATGCATGCAACTATTATAATCTAAGGTATAACCGTTAAAGTCCCGGCGTAATTGATAAGAGCCTCTACGACAGTTGGCAACACAAAATAAACACGTACACAATATTGCGCAATAAGGTATTACGTCATTATTGCGTCTCAAATGGTATCACATGCAAAAGAAAAAGATAAACTGTACTCACAAAATAATGTTGAGCTCTTCACGACATTGCGGCCATTCTTGCGGCAGGATCTGGGCGTTAGTTGGGCGTGGGTCGGCCTTCGCCCTCGTTGAAACTAAATTGATTTGTCTTCTCTCTTCTTTCTGTAGCGGTACGATAAAGGATCAACCAAGTAAGGAGGAACAAAAATAGGTACGAGAGAGGAAACCTACATTATCCGAAAGAGAAGACAAAAAAAGACACAGATAAACCTCACTGTTAGACGTCTAGTTGGCTAATTCCGTTGTGTCGTAAAACGCGTACTTCCTTTTCCACTCCACGTCTACGCATTCTCTGGCGCCGACGCAACTGTCCCAAGTTACGGAAATGCACAAGTCCTTTTTTAAAAATATTGGCGCGATTTCAGTCACATATTTAAAACTAAAATCAAAAATAATACATAGCCAATTTTCGGCATGTAACACGGGTAGATTATTGGAAAGTCAAATGTAGACGTTAGAATTAAACCGACCAACAATCAGCACTGTCGAGTAACGACAAGTTGTAAGTAATCCAATCATAAATTCAAGTGCGTTGGTAAAAAGCTCTCGGGCGCGTTTTGGTAGCGCTAAATTTTATAAGTTACCGGTACGTAGTAAAAGTGATTCGGTTGGAAACGTTTTCAGCAACACCTGTTGGATCCACAGAAATACTTCATGAACACCCCATTGTTTGCATGAGGTCGCTCGAGACTGCAAAGAACAAAAATGTAGATACTTGAATTGTTTCCACCTGTATATTTCAAACTGGTATTTTTAATATCTAAATGTATACAACTATTTTTTATAAAGCAAACTTTTACTTGGGTGCACGCTGGTGCAACTGAGAGTGTTTTTAAACTAGAGAAGGCACAACCATTGCAATTTTAGGAACCGTTAAATACATATTTTGGCTTGATCTGATACTTATATTTAATAAATTTACTCATCCTTTTAATGTAGATTTGTCTAAAAAAGGATAGATAAGTTAATAGATTTGTTTTGTTACGATGATAGTCATGTGTTAATATAGGTTAAGAGAGTATCTTGGAGCTTGCTTTTATTTGTAGATTTTAAGTAATATCAGGAAACTGAAAAGTGTATACGAGGCTCTAACAACCTAAATTGTGAGTTAATAACCATTAAGTTAGTGTCCTCGCGCGCATCACCTACCATCTGGCGAGATTGGCGCCTAGCATTTTATTAAACTAAAAGTTTAGCGACCTTTCCTTTTGTGTTCATAGAATCCACCCCCTCGCCACTGTAGCCAGCTGGCACAATTTTTCTGTTACATTTCCGTGATAATGTAACTGGTAAAATCATTGGCGTCAATTTCACATGTAGAAAGTATTTTATGAACGGAAAGTTAATGAATTTGGTTATAAAGTGCTGTGATTATTTAGCTCATGTGTATATTTTTACAAATTCGAACCATATTGTAGCAAAATTGATGAAGCTGAAAGTTATTTGAGTGTGCGTGTTGAGCAACTCGCAGAATATCTTTATTTTGACAACTCTTACCAGTCATCAAATAACGTGCTATTTCAGCAACTTCAATATAAAGGCTACCTGAACTGTCTGTTTAGCAACTTAAATGGAGAAAGAAAAGGTTCGAGGTTATTTCGATTATCGATTTGACAGAACAAATGAAATTTTTAGTGTTAAAATAGAATATACATAAACCGGTTTTGCTTTCTGTCTTGCTATACTTATATTGAACAGTTAGGTCAACAACCGTACGATATTCACGTAAAAATAAAAACCAATTCAAACCTTATTCCCAAACTTATCCTGGATTACAATTTGTAGTTTGGGTAGGGTGAATATGATTACAAGTAAGTTTTGCTTTATCAAATGAGAATTGTCAAAGGAGTGGTAGTGGTTATTCTTCACGCAAATGTTTGAAACTTCTGTTATAAATACAAGGAGAATTTTCCAGATTATATAATCCCAAGAGAGTGTATCACCATTGAATGTTTCGTCGGAAAATTGTATTGGCTTATTTGTTAAATATCACTTCTATTCTTCTAAAATAGTCATGTCCACGCAATTTAAAACGCCTAGGAGGTAGAGTTAGTTTAGAGGTGAGATATGATGGACGCTAACACTCAGTGTGTCAATAATTACACAAAGGAGTGATACATATTCTGATATAATTTAACCGTTTAATAAACGGTTATAAATTACGTAATACTGCGCGGTACTTAAATTGAAAACAGGGGAAGAGGAATCGAAAACCAAATATCATTTTGAGATGTAAAATTATATAGTACAAACGTACAGTTCTAATCAGTGCTTCTTCGGATTGTAACAATTTTTTTGTTGAAAGGAAAAAATTGCTAGTTGAAACAAGAAATCTACAGGAATTAGCGAAGAGAAAAAATTGAAAAAATCTGCCAAGACCATTTATTTACAAGATTAGGCCGATCCTCAATTTTTAATAACTCCTTGGTTCCATATGGAAAACAAGAGGTTCGTTATTATTATCTAATTTGCTTCAATTACAAGGCTAAGTTCAACATCTCGTATCCACAATCTTACATAAATCAATCTAGCTGTTATGAAACATGGTTTGTAAAGTCATAAATAGCTATTTAATCTTCCAAAAGCCACTGTAAACACCTTATTGTTGATTTCCAACTTGTTTCATACACACGGCACATAGGCAAAATTTTGTTCTCATAAGACTTCTCCGGCTTGAACTGTCCTGGCAAGTAATTTTCTAAATCCGCTCACTTTTACAATATCTTTTGAGGCAAGTGGTTGGAAAGTCGTTGATGGTGAGATTTGCTGTCCAAAAACTTTAAGCCCTTAATGGATTGTTATTACAGTGCAAACTCCCAGTAGGGTTAATAACCACGATAATGAGACAGCCAGACAATAGGCCATAGGGGTGGAAGCCTTGTTCGTCTTCGTGTAACTTTTAGCCGACCAACATGCTCGTAATCCTGAAGCAGATATATCACGTACCACATTAGTCTGGGGCTGACGCCTTTTGGTAATCCAGCTGGAACCTTTGCTTAACCAGCCTAAAGGCAGCCGCCAACAACTACTAGTTGAGGATGAGTGACTTTTGCTGAACCTCCAAAAGGGTCTATTAATTGTTTTTGCAACCCCCTTTTTCCAATAAGGCGCCAAGTTCCAGTCGGTAAGACTCGGCATCCCATTGTCAAACATAATTGTTTTATGAAAACTAATTGAATTTTTTACTTAAAGTATACACTTTCTAGAAAGTAGTTGATCCAAATTTTGTACACTTGGAATTTCCAGCAAATACCACTGTAAAATAATATAAATTTATGTACGTGATTATCAGATTTGATGTTCATTCAAGTCTTAAGAGACAAAAAAGTTGTTTAAATAATAATTATTTTAATATCACTAAGCCTTACGAATTGATTTATTTTTCTATTCGATAAAAAATATTTGTTATACAACAGATACTTTCTGATTTTAACAGGATTAAGTTTCTAAGAAGAGCAAATTAAAAGTTTTGAATGATCCATTCTAATAAGGTCTCTGTATCTACCCTAAATCACCTATTTTTAATACTTGCTAGATACAGTGGCTTCCAACTTAACTTTATTTAGTTTTCCATGCCACGAAGAATATTTCAACCCTGACGTTTTTCATAATCTCCCATGGAATAATAGTCAAGCTAGTCACCGGAGCAGCAAGTTTTTATAGTTGCAACTTACACGCGTAAACAGGTCAAGTTCCTTTAAATTTCGAATTATTGTTCTATCTTCTCCCTAACGGCCCGAGTTGGGTATGTTAAAAATAAAAACCACGACAATATAATAAATAATTTCAAATAATTGATTCTGCTTTAAGATAATCTCAGGTACAGCTCGATCTATCTTCAAATTTAAAAAATTCTTAGAGATTTGGGTAGCTGAGAAAATTCTAATATTAATTGATACCAAACAAGATAGGTTTATCTCGTGGGTGGAAATGTGGAGAAAGATTTATCTCGCGGGTGGAAAGAATGCGGGTGTGACGTAATCAAAATGGTAAGGGGTGGTTCGAGCAAGGAGGAGAGCAGGGAGAGAGCAAGAGGAGATTCTTAAAAAAAAGACTTTATAGTGGGTTTTTACATGTAAATTTGGTCCGGATGAGTGAGGAAATGAGGGATTCTGGAGGAAATGAGGGTCCAGTCGCCCCAATTATGCTCTACTCACGCCTTCGTATTAAATTAAGAAAATTACAGATGGACACTCGGAAAATAACCGGCATATTAAAGTTATTTGTACAAATTCACACGAATTCGAAAACCGCACACTCATAAAGACAGTAATAACATATGTGCTAAGAACTCTAAACAAATGACGCAGCTTTCGGTACCAAATGTAAAAGCGTGGGAATAAAATGACCGTTCACATGGACAGAACAACCTTGACATTGAAAATCCAGCAATTTCGACGCTTAACCCCGTGAGAATGATCCTGAGACGTTGAAACTTATAAAACCTACATATAATAATGCAGGGAATTATTTTCAGTTATACGAGATCAAATATTAGAGCAGAGCTTCGAATTCGATTGACAAGCAAGCATCGCCGTGCGGAACAAGGTTGAGAATCGGGTAGTTAAGGCTACGGTATCAAATCCCGGAACTGTTAGTAAACAGGTTTCCAAGCGCGAGTAAAAGCACGTACACAAAAATACCTACTATGTAAGCTAGGTTTGAATAGTTTTAAGTCGACCCTTTAGATTGCATTAGTCAGTAGAGCCTGCGGCTGCTATCCAGTATTAACCCCCCTTCACTTTTTGCTGGTGCCATGTTGATCTGCCATAATTTAAAGTCAACGCAATGGGTATCATTATTTAAACACTAACTTTAACGATTAATTAATGTTGAAGTCATATTTATATGAAGCAAGCAATTATTTGCGCTCAAACCCAATGTAGTGCCTTTGGGTGGAGCATTGAATACGTGGCGGGAAGTGTAGTGGTTCTTTTTCAAATTATACGGATACGAAAATACCATTAAGCGTGAAAGTGGCCTGTGTGGGGAACTGAAATTTTGGGTGATTGTATGTCAGGTTAATCGACCAAGGATAATAGTTTTATTTACAAATAATTCAACACTTAGAACAAAATATTGACAACATTGTTTCATGGAATAAACTGAAACAGGGCTCAGCGCATAAACCAAGATTTTTAGGACGTGCTTTACATTCCCAAATAGTATATTTTCCTATTTTTTTTAATAATAAACACGGCATCTTTTTCTCGTACGTCGTTTTCCATCTGGGTTTCCTTCTATCTTAGTTGAAATGTGTTTTAAAACTTTTGGTTTAGCGGTTTCAACAGAAGGTGTGTCTGGCAAAAGTACCTCTATGACAGCTAACCGAAAAGCATTAAAGTAAGTTTTTTTATCGGAATATTTACAAAAACTTCAATAAGAATTAAAGAGAGGGACCTGGAAAATATGGATGACCAATTTTATGTATCAGACTAATGTCTTTCGCAAGGATGGATGACAAGATATTACATGGTCCTGCATGTCAATGCCACCCATATATTTTATGGGTTCTGGTTTCTCTTTTACAGCACCCCTACTGTTCGTAATTGCAGCCATATTATTTTTAAACTCTGTGGAAATGTAGGCGGCCTTTCTTTTATTCGTCTAGTTCTTTACCATTATTTTATTACGATACATAGTTTTAGTTTCCCCGCGTTTTCATTTGGCAAGTGTGACTTCTTTAGGTAGATCTTTTGTGTTACCTTTTAGAGTACCTGAACAATAAGTATTGTGGTGCATTAAGTTCTCTGCTAATTCATTACTATTATAGTAACTGTCCATAAATAATGTCCATGATAAAAAATACTTTTGCATCAGGTGTATAACTACTTTTTGAGCATGACCTTCACCTCCCATGTAGTCCAGTTGTCCAGTATAAACAGCAAAATTTAGTATCAAGCCATTTGGTTCAGTAAGCGTGTAGAGCTTTAGTCCGTATTTGTGTCCCTTATTAGCAACATATTGCCTAAAAACAAGTCTATCCCGCCATAGTATCATAGATGCGTCTATACATACATTTTTCCACGACAGTATAATTGGTCCGTTTCGAATGGACTTGCACCCTGCGTGCTCTAATGAGCTAAAGAGCCAAACTACAGGTCTAACCAAAGTAGTAGGGTCATTAGTGAGCAACCAGACTAACACAGGTCCCCAAAAGAAGACAGCGGATCTTTCAGTACTTAGATTCGCAGAGATCATAGGGGTCGGTATGGCAGTCTAAGACACACTACCACGATGTGGAAGGCAAAGGGAAACCACCACATTACCTCCCAAGTACACAGCGTACTTAAATTGTAATAAACTTGATGGCATTCTCTGGGGTAAAAGATTCCGGAGTTAAAATAGTCCCCCATTCGGATCTCCGGGAAGGGACTAATTCGGAGGATGCAATCGGAAAGTTTAGAGTAAGAGTCGGAGCGTGGAATGTTAGAAGTATGAGGCAAGTAGGTAAGCTAGAGAACTTGAGAATTGAAATGAATAGGTTAACACTAGACATAGTAGAAATCAGCGAAGTTCGATGGCCAGAGGCGGGGGATTTTTGGAGTGGAGACTTCAGGGTAATTCATACAGGAGCAGAAGCAGGAAATTCGGATGTGTGGATAGTTATGCAGAAAAAAATAGGACAATGTGTTACTTACCAAAGAACGAAAGAGTACTTATGGTTTGATTAGAATCTAAACCGGTAAATACAGTAATAATACAAGTATACATACCCACCGCTAGCCACAGTGAGGAAGAGGTAGAAGATATCTACAAAAATATCAATGACATACTAAGATACGTAAAGCGACATGAGAATTTAATAATTACAGGGGATTTTAATACAGTGGTAGGTTAGCGTAGGGAAGGAGCGTGGTAGGTTTATTTGGTTTAGGCACGAGAAACGACAGGGAAAAAAGATTGGTAGAATTTTGCGACAAGAACAATTTAATCATCACAAACACATTATTTTAACATCATGCTAGAAGACGAAACCCGCGGAAGACGCCAGGGGATATAGGAAGATATCAAATAGATTACATTCTTGTTAGACAACGGTTTAGGAATCAAGTAAAAGACTAAAAGTTACCCAGAAGCAGATATAGACACTGACCACAACGTCGTAATTATGAAGGACGCACTTAAATTTCTAAATTTGAAAAAAAGGAATGGAAAAAGGCACTTTGACTTTGAGAAACTAAAAGATAAAGATATCCACGAAAGATTTGAAAAAAGTCAAATGAATTGCTGAAAGATATTGGGAAAATTTCGTCTTCTAAGGAAGTAGAAGCAGAATGGAATAACATTAAATCCAGATTAGAAATGGCGGCCAGAGATATTCTTAAGTATACACAAAAAGAAAATTAGAAACCTTGGATAACTAAGGATATTCTGAATTTAATAGAGAAAAGACGAAAATACAAGAATAGATCAGACGAAACAGGAAAACAGAGATACAAAGCCATAAAATGGGAAATTATTCGCAAATGCAGAAAAGCTAAAAAACAATGGATTGATGAAAAGTGCAAAGAAGTACAAACTAAGATGGAAATAGGAAAGATAGATGAAGCGTACAAACTATTTAGAATTAATTTTAGGGATGTAAAACCGTATAGCAAAAATATAAAGGACGTCATTATAGAAAATGTAGAGAAAGTGGATAGATGGCAGGAATATGTAGGGAATTTATATGCAAGAGAGGAACTAACAGCCTTATAACAGGAATCAGACATTGAAAATGATGACTTGGGATATCTTATACTTAGAGATGAGTTTGGATTAGCATTAAAGGGTCTGAAAAATGGTAAGACGCCAGGTATAGATAAGGTGCAAGCAGAAACTCTAAAAGCTGCTGGACAAGCAGTAATAGAACGTCTCTTCCAACTTGTAAGCCAAATGTATGAGGCAGGCGCGATACCTGAAGATTTCAAACGTAACATCATGGTAACTATTCCAAAAAAGAAAGGCGCGGATAGATGTGAAAACTTTCAAACAATAAGTTTGACAGCATACTGTTATAGAATTTCAACTTTTTGGGTAATTATGCAGAGGGTGGCTTCAGTTAAGGTGACATAGAGCCAAACAGTGTTATCAAAAGGAATTATATAAGCACGCGGACTCGGGTCTATTCCTGCGGAGGCATGAGATGGGGGGGTCTTTTATTAATTAACTCTACGTCACAGACATAAACACCAAAAATAATCTTCTTAAGGAAAGACGTAGATAAACCTTAAGGGAATCAACTTATACCTGAAGATAGATACTCAACAACATAACTGTGTTTCTTATACACTTAAACCTTGCAGCTAGAATTTTCAGAAATAAAACTATTACCTTGTTTGCAGATATGTAATAACGTTATTTCAAGCTCTTGTATATACAAAAAATTAGTCAAATAAATTAATCAAACAAATTAATCAAATAAATAAATCAAATAAATTAAAGACAATCAAAATTATCAGACATGAAGTAAAAAGATCGTATCGATGTTGAATTAAGAAAAATTAGCAGTTGTTAGTGGGTGAGGCCCATCATAAAATTAATATTTCATAACATTACACAAATGCTTCAAGCAAAGATCTTTGTTCTCGGCTCACAAAGATAAGTTAAAGATTAGCTTATCATACAACTCATTTGTGCTACATACATGTACTTGTTTAAGTAAACATGCAAGTCCAGGTGTTTACCTGACATATGCTAAACCAACATGTGCCTTAATTGACTCTATATAAATTTAACAAATAATACAAAAAAATTTAGCCAAACTTCTAATCTTGTATTCAAAACACTAAAACTATTCAAAAATCGTCAAGCCAATTGTTTTACTTATTTTCTGTGGCACATAATATATATTAATAGAAAACCTTTTACACGTTAGGGTATGAAACTATGCTACAACTTTAAGATCGTTTCTCAGGAAACTTTTATACATTTAAACATTAGAAATTTATTGAATTTTCTCAAGTAAGCTAATTCTTGTTTGGGTCAGTGTTTGATATAACAAATTATAATGTACTCACCAAGGAAAGGGTTCAAACACTTACTACACCTGCAGATTACAAGCACGTGCAACTCAACCACCTTACAAAGGAATGCATCATGTTGAAAGTTTATTGACTTCCATACGAATTAAAGATGATACTTGTAGATGAAATTTATAGCTGGAATTACATGTGGAACTATATGTGGAACTGTATGCTGTAAATTCAAAGGAATTATTACCTACAAAGACGCCATATTGACATGCTTACGAACCGTTTTATTTCGACCTTCTTCTAGCTGCAAATTGTCTACAATTTACCCAACTTATCTGTTTTCCATACACCAGGCGACATGCCTCTGCCATGAATCCAGCTTTGGATTCTTCATCTTGGTAGGGAACTTCCTACCACGTTTAATATATGTTATGCGGACTACATCTGCTACAATAATGGTCGATCAAGTACGTCAAGCTGCTGCTTCCAAGCTCACGCGCATGACAGCACGGATCGATAAACGGGTCGAATACATTTTCGCGCCTGAATCACGGCAATCCTTCGAACATATTGCAGTTTACTAATTGCCTATACATGAGACGTTACAACACGTGTCAAAAATATTAACTAGATTGTACAAAGACGAATGGGAAAACGAGCTGAAGAAATACTAGGAGAAGATCAATTTGAGTTGAGGCGAAACAGGGGAACACGGGAGGGTATTTTAGCTCTGATAGTGATAATGGAGAAAACAATAAAAAAAGGGGAAAAGGGTCTATATAATGTTTGTAGATCTGAAAAAAGCATTCGACAATGTAAAATGGAAAAAATGTTCGAAATACTCAAAAAGATTGGAATGAGTCAAATGCAGTAAGACATTTGGAATTACTATGCAGGGACAAAAGATTGATAGGCTTAGATTTGCATATAATTTAGCGGTATTAGCATCTAGCAAAAAAGAGTTAGAAGCTGCTCTTAATGAAATGGAAACAGTTCTAACAGAGAGATACGGTATGAAAGTTAACAAGAATAAAACTAAGTACTAGTATGCAAAGGAGTGAAAAATAAATCAAAAACAAGAATCTAAATAGGTAACGAGAACTTACAAGAGGTTAAATCTGCTACCTAGGAAGCCAAATAACGCAAGATAATAAAAGCGCAAGAGATATAAACCAAAGATTAGCACAAGGTCGTGCTACATTTAACAAGAAGAAGCAATTACTGTGTTCAAAGACAACAAACATAGAAACAAGAAAAAGATTGCTTAAAACATATGTGTGGAGCACAGCACTGTACGGCTGTGAAATCTGGACAGTAGGAGAAGCGGATAAGAAAAAGGTAGAAGCCTTTGAAATGTGGTGCTACGTTTGATGAAGATATCATGGACAGACAAAGTTAAGAGCAAAGAGGTACTAGAAATAGCAGGGGAAGAAAGAAATATGTGGAAAACGGTAAAAAATAGGAGAATGATAGGTCACATACTACGGCATGAGGGAATAGTGCGAAATATATTAGTAGCAGCGATTGGAAAAAAGAGAAGTTGAGGTAAACCTAGGCTAGACTATTGCACACAGATAGTGAAAGATGTAGGCTGTAGGTATTTTAGGGAAATGCGTAGGTTCAGAATAGAAATCGATGTTACACCCCTTGTATCCAGCTGGCCCTATTACAACCGAAAGGGTTGTTACATCATTAAAATGAGCAACAATAAACTAAGTCAGTGGCATACTAAAGGGGCGGTTTACGTGCCTATTAAAGCACAGAACTCTGAATTATAGCTCTGATAAAGCCGCAGGGACAATATATGCAAGTGGTGTTCTCCATAATATCGCTATTCATTTCAATGTTCCATTTCCTGAAGATATTGAATTTGACGAGATGGAGAAAGACATTTTAACGACAATGTTATTGCATTTGATAACTATGTACGAAGAGGCATTGCTAAAAGGTTAAGAACGACAAACTTTTTGGCGCATGGATCTGCATTTTTATAAATATTATTTTAGGCTTTTTGTTTACTAAATCATAGTTACTAGTTAGCACACTGTTTCCAATAATAAAATTCTTTATTAAAAACAATAACAGCGTCTTGTCATGTGCTTTATTTATACAATTTATACATAAAAAGATCTCATAACAGTAACATAAATAATACTAATAAGAAATAAACTAATACCTACAATATCAAATATTACAACTACACTAAGAAATCTAATTTACTTAATTATGAATAAACATAAACTTAAAATTAAAGTGTTCTCCCTAGTCCTCGTATTGCCCTAGCAATGTTATTAAGGACTTTAGCGATATTATTCTTGCTATAGTCAACATCTGGAATACCCATCACAGGTCGATGTCGTGGGCGGTGGCGGAACCTACACTGTGGCGAATTTCCACCAGATGCGGATAGTTGTGAAATTTCAATGGCATCGACTTCTTCCACAACCTGTGGCAATTCAACATAGTCCACATCTACAAAGCATAAATGTAATCATATAGAAAATAATTATATACTCTCTACCTAATAAATTATGGACTTCCACTTCTAGTCCTAGTTCAACTACTGAAGATGCACCATCAAAAACTATCTGATTGATTAACCTTAACGCTTTTTCTTCTAACTCTGTTTGTGGTTTAGATTTTGATGGTCCACCTCCAGTAGCATGTTGATCACCACATAAATTCTCCGCCTTTCTCCTTACATTAGTTTTTAAATCAGCAAACACCTGTAAACATTATATTGAATAGTGAGATATTACGAACAACTAATTGGCATACACTTTGCCACTGCTTCACACTACGTTTTGGACCGTCAGATGAGTTTAATATATTTGTTATTGCGCTCCATTTGCCCTCACGCATTCGACTTTTCTCCTTAGAAAAACTGCCGACATATGCTAATTCTAGATTAGTCTCGATTAATTCTACTAAAATAGACATTTGCTTTTTTGTAGCACGATCGCGTTTTTTGTTAGCTCCTTCCGTTTTTAGCAGTTTTACCTATTTATAATGTAAGAAACCAATAACATACACAAGAGGTTATGTTTGATGGATTTGAATGCTTAAAACAAAGTGCTCATGAATGCGCAATCGGTGGTATATTTGAATTACTATTTGCCGGTTTCTGCCTTGAACTACAAATGCAATAGATACTTTTTAACACGTTGTTAAAATTAAATATTTTTAAAGGGGCTGTCAATTTTTAGTGTAGAGTGTAGAATACGACTTTGATTAGTATGTTAAAATTAAATTTTTATCGCCATGTCAATATTAAAATGTTTGTTACAGAATACACTCTAATGTATTCTTAGTAGTTACCGTGCATAAACATTTCCAATGCTCCAGCCCAAGGTACTACATTGGTCAGGAGGCGAGTTTTTTGTTGCCTGGAAGTTCAGAATTTTGCCAAACCCTTGCCGTTCCAGGCAAAATAGGGATCTTTAATATGCGTTACAACATTCACACACGGGACTACGCTTACTACATTGATCCACGGCGACGCCTTCTTAATAGTTACCGCAGTGCGGGTGAAATAACCAACAAAACTTTACAAATAGCGGCGGCAACAGAGTTCATCAATAAATCCGCAACATGAGTTACATATCCCCCAAATTAGAATATATATGTAATTAAAATGGAACCATTAAGAATTAAGAATTATTAGAACTTAAGTTAGATGTAACATTGTAAAATTGAAGGACGTGATAAAAAGTTTAAATGAAAGTTCAACAAGCCAGCCAGTGAGAACGGAAACAGACATTGTATTCCAGACGTAACGTGATACTGCAGGTGCAGGTCACAGTAGGTTATAAGACTGCAATTATTAGAATTAAGATTAAATTAAATACAGAAATAAGCAGACATGAGCTCTGCATACCCACCAGCAATGTCAGGGGCAGGGATAGCATAAATACCCGCGAGAGCCCAAGATGGCCAGTCAGTCTAAAGCTTCTCAACTTTAACATTGTTGTCAGTTCAGCTGCTCACCATAATTTAGTTTAATTAATTAAAAGTGAATTTCAACTTAGAATTATTTTGATCTCCAACGTTAATGAACATAACGTACTTGTATAGTAAAACTAAATGTAATTTCAGTATAAAACAAATTCGTTAGAAGAAGTTTTTTGGAAGAACTTTTTAAAAAGGCGCTCCAAGAGGCCCGACACCTAACCCGTGCACGTACAGAAACGCAACTAACTATAGAAGTACAAACGATTTATGGTAAATCTTGTCGATTCCCAAATCCGAATAAAATATTGAATAAATTAATCCGGAACACTAACTAGCTCTCGCTGTCACAATGATAGAACTACCGATACACACACTCTAGACATGAACAAAAATCAATTACAGGATTTTCGGTTGCTCTCGGAATTGACATTAAGAGCATTTAAGGTATCTGGTAACTATTGCAATTCTCGTACAAATTACAGAAATATATACAAGGCAACGCAAGTTACATATCTCCCAATTAATATGTATACGAATTTAAATATAATTATTAAGTTTAAGAAATAGAATGTTACATTGTATAATTGAAGGACACATTATAAAAGGTTAATGAAAGTTCATAATCAAACGTGAGAACGGAAGCAACTACTTTGTATTCCAGACGCAACATAATACTGCAGGTGCAGGTCACAATGAACTAAGAAAGCAATTGTAATAATTAAGATTACTAAGAAGTAATACATTGTGTATTATCAAGAAGTAGCAGATATGAGATCTGCATTTCCCACAAGATGATGTGAAAGCAGGGATTACATGATTACCCTGAGGAGGCCATGATGGTCAGTCAGTCTCGAACTTCATAACTTTAAAATTGTTGGTAGTTCAAACTACTCACCATAATTTTAAATTAGTAATTATTGGTTTATTAGCTTCAAGTATTTTTGTCAATTTCAATTACTTAATGTTTAGTGAATATAAAAGTCTAAGTTGTTGTAACAGAAATAAGTTATTTTTTGTAATTAAACAATTAAAAATAAAATTAATAGAAGAGTTTTTGGCGATAAAACTTTTTAAAAAGAAGCTCCCAAAGGCCCAAAACCATCTCGCATCAAGTGAAAAATTAATTAAAAATAGCGTAGGGTCATTTGAGAAAATAGGACGTCGCAAGTTTATACTCCAAAAAATCAACTCCCATATTGAAAAGCACTCCCTCTTTTTCCAAACCAACATGACTTTGGACAAGGTCACACTGCTGAGTATACAATCAAATCCCTTACTCCCATAGCAAAATCATCTCCATACAAATATGTCCTCGCCCTCTTCATGGACTTCAAATCCGCCTTTAACTTTTTTGATAGCCTAACATCCTAAACCAAATCAAACAAGCCAATTTTCCATCCAACATCTACAAAATCATTCACTTTTTGTTTACATTCCGAACCGCAACCCTCATCATACCTACCACTCCGCAACCAAACCCCTAACGCAAGAATGTCCACAAGGAACCCGCCTATCCCAACCCTATGGAACCTACCCATAAATCCCCTCTTAAACCAAAACTTTCTCAACACCAATACATTCGCATATGCAAATGACCTAACGTTCCTTATTCACGGAAACTCCTGATCCTCTTTAGAATCTCTTATCGAAACAATTGAATCTTGATCCACACTCAACAAAAATCTGTTTCGCTTCAAAAAAACAAAACTTTTGTACCTGAAAGGATTCCTAGACATCCGTTGAAGTCCAACAATCCTCATCCATGGTACGCCTATAACCCTATTCCAATCAGGCCTATACTTAGGAGTACACCTCGATACCCGCCTTAAAACTCATACACATACAGGTAAGCTACGTTCCAAAACCTAGAAGATATTGTTCAACCTTCACCAATCGCTACCACTTTCCGTCCAACTCACACGTACCACCCGTATATTAACTCTTAACCAAATAGTCATCCCAATAAGCCGATATGCTGTAGAGTTCTGGTTCCTCCTAATCTCGTTAACATCCTAAATTCAATAATCCAACCGTTCCTATTATATATGTCCAAAGCCGCTCTATACATTCTATTACAATTTCTCCCAGAGACGCAGTTTCATGCACTCATTTAGATACGGAATATAAAATCTAAATCCCCAATCCAACTTCATGACAAAACGTTACAATATGACGAATACAGGACCCTCCACACTGGAAAATCCTACATTAACCAATCCTTGATCCACAACTGGCAAAATTTATCGACCGGTCCCACTACTGGCAGACACACCCAAAGCATTCCTCATCTGTGACTGACGTACCATCACAAACTTCAACGGTAAGTCTCTCCACTATCCACTTCCTAATCGGACGAAGCAAGTTTTGATAAAAATTACACTCCTTGAACGTCATCATTTCCTTAATGTCCTCCCATGGTTCTCATGAAAATCCCGAGCATCTCAAGTACCCTGCCCTTCTTCAACACTACTACAAACAACCTTAAAAACTACCTTAAACCTTGAGCCTTACTCCCCATTTCTTAGCATGAGCTTCTTGCTACACACTATCACATAGAGCTTAACTATCTAAATGAAATACTTAGAACAAAACCCCCTATCACAACCAACCAGCTGCTGTAACAACAAGAACAAACATTCACTCCACTTAACAACCACGATCATTACCCAAATGATATACACACACTACTCAGAACACATCGTGGACTTTGATCACGGACGTACATCAGAAGAAGGCAGAAGATTTATCCGCAGAGCTAAACTCTTCACAAGTAGATGTGCGATAGCATTATGTGCTACCCGAAGAATGTTGATTTTGCTGTATTTATTATTTAGCTTTTGTTTTTTAATGTTACTATTTGAACTTTTGCGTATACGAGGGGCATTATTTATTTATTGAGAATAGAAAGAATAATCATACAAATTTGATGAAATATACTTTTATTGCTTTTCAATATAATCGTCTTTAAGATCTATACACTTTTGCATGCGATTGAACTACCCTTCAAAGCACTGTGTCCAGTCAGAAGATGTTAGTGTTGAAACATGCGTTTTGAAGGCCTCAACCGCTTTTTTGGGCGATGAAAAATCGTTGTCCACGCAGTTTATCTTTAATTACCGGAAACAAGAAAAAGTCATTAAGTGCCAAGTCGAGGCTGTAAGTTGGTCTTTTTTTCTGGCTCATACGCATAAATCCATGACTCGTCACCTGTAATAATGTTGTATTCCGCTTTGGATGCACCACAGTTGTATTTTGAAATCATTTTACGGCACCTATCGACACGAGCATTTTTTTGAGCATCTGTTAACAAATGTGGAATCCAATGCGCCCACAGCTTTCGAACACACAAATGTTTGTGCAAAATCTTATGTATGCTGATCATACTAATGTTTAAACATCTCTCGATTTCTTAATATGTCACATGACGATCTTCTTCAATTAGTTTTCGCACAGCATCGATACTTTCCGGCACAACGACTGATTTTATACGACCTCCTTTAACTTCGTCCGTGAGCGAACTACGTCCACGTTTGAATTCAGTGTACCAGCGATATATAGTCGCTGTGGATGGCGCTTCATCGCCAAAAGTTGAATTCAGTTGATTGATGCATTGTTCTTGAGCTAGTCGAAAGTCATAACCAATCATAGCTTGAAAATTTTGGCGAGTTAATTCCATATTTTGGCTGAGATGAAATTTTAAACACTGCAGAAACACAAATACAGCTTGCATGTCAAAAAGTTCTGAGTACCTATAATCTCAAAAATGTCAAACTTTACGATGGCAATTTCAGATTTTACCTTGCAATACCAGTGTTGCCAGTTCTCAATACATAAGTAGTGCCCCTTGTATTACTATTTCTTATTGATTTATTATAGTGTGTTTCTCCTGCTAAATTTTTCAGATACATTAGATATATACATCCAGGTTAGGCCAATTGCATATGTATTGGTATAAATAAAGGGTACCAAAAAAAAAGAAAGATATTGACATTTAAGAATTATTCTGAGGAACCGAATAGTCTTATGGAGAAGGCAGCGTTGAATGTGTTTAGTCAACTAACCCTATAACTGCCATTTAGACAGTCGTCACATTTATATTAATTATATAACTAAGAGAGGTAGCGCCGCTTTGATTTGGGATCTGTAACAACTCTGTTGTTCAAAAATTTCACAACGTGCAGAGTTGGTAATATTTTTTCCAACAGATGTCGCATTGCTTTGTTCTTGGTTTATTGTTGTTAATTCTTCTGGAGGATTTGAACTACTGTAGTGTGTGAGAACACAGGCATAAGTAAATGGAACTATTTTATATCCGTTTATATTATATTAAGATTTTGGACGGGCTTTTAGACATTTCTACAATGGAGTGCGTTGGTAGGAGCGTCCTCACGCTAGACATATCAAAATGAAGGCGTGGTGCAAATTTTGTGTTGGCAAAATCTGAAGTAGTTTTTTTGAATAGCGAACGCCCGTAGACATATCCATACATCTATTTGTTTAATCAAATTTAGTTATTTAATATTTAAACAAATAGAAAGAGTGATAGGATTTATACTGTAGGACCACTTCGAGAATCATATAAAATGATGCATGGAATCCAATATCGTTGTAATGAACTTTAGTTTACAGTTCTTTATCCAATCCAATTCACAAATATTTTGTGGCATTTCTTTGAAATGTTTATAATTATATTTCATTTCAATAGTTTCTGAATTGGTAAATCCACTAACAAGGTTAGGGTTATTTCCCTTAAGAAATAAAACTTTAGGTTTCAAAATGCTACGATAATAGGGTGATTTAGGGGTGTATAGAGTCATAAGGGTCGTGCTATACATGTAAATATCATTAAAGTTTAAAAAACCAAACAATTTCATCATAAAATGGGAGTAACCCGACGATTAAGCAAAAAGCCAATAACATGCACACTGTATGTAAATCACAACTAACTTTAATTCATGAAAGGAAGCTTATTCTTCAAAAATCACACAATATTTAGTAAGATAAATAACTTGTACGTCGTATAAAGCATTTTAAATTATATATACAAACATAAAATTGAAAAGAAACACGCAGTAATAACGTTTTGAACGCAACGAGTATTATTGAAATAAATACGCAATTAATGAAAGGAAATAACCTGGCATGCTAGCTATAAACAAATCCCATTCAAAATATTACCGCATAAATAAATAAACGCATTCAAATACGTTATCATAGAAACTTTACTACGTGATCAACAACTTTGTATTTTCATAAAATCCAACAGATTTTCGAGTACTAAATAACAAATAACAAATGTTTGGTTACACGATAAAATTTGAAAAATAGCAAACATAAACAAGAGAACGTGACTTAAACGAAGATAAAAGTTGGATTTTCAGAGAAGTACGCTATGCAAAGTACGTGCCTATGTGAGAATATACATCACTTCGACACGGGTCTGGATGGTAAATTTGTAAAAAGTCCGAAGGCTGCAATGATAAAGGCAAAGTACAACGCTTCAATTAACAAAATGCGCCAGTAAAACCAATAAGCACAGGTGGAAGGAGGAGTCTTTATATAGAACACAGAGTTAGTAAACAATCAGTATATCTTCGACCAAGACACAAACTATACCAATTTAAAACCGAATATCACGCGAGTGAAAATAGAAAAATTAAAACAATTATTTAAGTGATCGAAAGATTTTAAAAGTCGTGATAATTCAAGTACCAATAAATATAATAGAAGTTGCCGTTTACTGTAAAAAACGTAAGTAATAATTATTAATTAAACCTAATATTAATGTTTAATAATTTAGGGCTCTAATTATCCTCTAAGGATACTCTAAATAAATCCTCTAAAGATATACTAAGCATCCTCTAAGTATACACTAAGCATATTCTAAATATACTCTGGGCAAATCTACATTAACTCCAAGCTGAACGAATTTAAGAAACCAATGTAAGTCTAAACATTGATAGCTGAGCATCGAAAGGAAAATTAATCAACAAAGGGTGAAACTGGGCGAAATTAATTGGTAACAATCCAGGGTGCTGACCAACCACATGCAGTGGCAGTTCCAAGCAGGTAGAACGCAGGTCAGTGATAGAAATATTATTTATTAGTATAAGACTTTATATATTGAAGTATTTAATTTGTGAAAGGTCATCAAAAATCTTTTGAAAATTTATGTAGAGAGAAAGGTCATTTGAACGTTCAAAAGTGCTTCTAGTAACAGGCAGTGGTATTTTTGCTGGATCTAAGGGAGTCATGATTTGGGCATAATCAGATATATTATTATTTTGATTCGGGAGTTAATTTTATAAATAACAGATCAAAGAATCAAAGTTATTAAACTCTAAAGTGTACATATTCTTGATCATTTTACAAATTTTGGTCTTTTTCGTCTATATAATTCAAATAGAAAGGAGCTAAAGTAAAAGGGGGATTAAACATTCTTTGTTGTCGTATTGGCATGCGCTCTGTGTAAATTGGACTGAGCTAGTCGAGGCATATAAGAAGAGGTTATATTAAAAACAAAAAGAAGCACAGAGACGAACACCCGTATATCAAAACAATACATTCTTGATCTAAGGAAGAATTAGTTTTGTATCTTACATTGAACATACTCAAAGGTTGCAAAATAATTACGGCGGTTTTAAAGGTTAACAATGAACGCATCTTTCGTATGCAGTTTAAATTAGTACAGTTTTATGATTAATTAATTTTTATTAATTATGTATAACCTTTACGCCGATGACTTCATAGTCCTGGAACGAAGAAGTGCTACATTAAAGATAATCAAGAGGCAGAAAATTAAAAAGTTTTTTCTTTGGTTATAGTTAATGTTTAAGTAAGATAAATTTCACATATGTTAGATAGAGAAAGCACGACCAAAGTAATTTTAATTTGCAGTTTTAAATCAGTTGTCTGAATCCTGTCAAAGAAAATCTTGAATTATTTTATGGGGGGAATGTTTGTTATGGAGTACTTTGTCATTACCATCAAGACAGTTAACTGTTGATAATAAGGTATCGAACTGATTAATGTGATTAGTCGATGAAGTCCGGAATAACACCATACCTACTTAGTTATTTTTAATTTTAGGAGAATTGCTCCTTCAGTAGACAACATCATGTTGGAAAAAAGTTATATCAATAAAGAATACCAAACTGTTTAACAAAGTTTCAGAAGTCCCAGTAGAATTTCGTTAAAACGAATTGAGTTTAGGAGACAATGGCTTTTGGTTGTTTCCGAAATATTTAGTCAAAATCATTCATCAGGTATTTCAATAAATCTTGTAAAACTATAACCTACAGTATCCGTAAATAAATACACGTTTTTATTTAATTGCATAATTGTATAAACGTACCCATAGTATGTTCTTGTTATTAGTTTAAGAACTAAGAAAGCAATTTTGTTTGCCGAAAACATTTTTCATTAATCTAAGTAATTTTTGATTTACTTGTAATGAAAACATAATTGTGTAATAGTCTTATATTGGTGTTTTCTCAACTAATGTAAAGATGATAGTTCCAGCCTTAATCTAATAAAATGTATTGCAATTACCTAGAGGCGCTATAAATATACAGGTAATTTTGCATTTGATTTTGGAAAGCTGTTCAGCTAGCAGTTTTTAAGTAGGTATATTAACGTGCTTATGGTTAACGTTTATTTTAGGTTGATTTTAGCATTAGTCTATTCGATTATTGTTCATGTGAAAGTAAGCCAGTATTACTTTCCTGATTTTGGGGTTTGGCATCTTTTGTCGTTCCTTCTGTGTTTTCTCTAAGGGTTCCTGTTTTTCGAGGTTAGGTGGCGTCCTAGATAATTCTCAATTAAGACTGGTATTTCCCACACGATAGCATCCCGGAGCCCTATTCAAACACTTACACCACCCTACCACTCAATTAGTCGCCAACCATTCGTTTTGGTTACTTTATCGGAATACAGAATTTTAGTGAAATACTTTTCGGAGTTTCTAGATAGGTTATTGGGTAGATTTTCTGGGGCCAAAACTGTACGTAACAGCTACATGGAATCATTAATATACACAAATGCCGCTACATAGACCTCTTATGATATTACTACAATATTTTTTGCACTAATGTCTTTTTCAACATGGCCATTATATATTTATTACTAATTTACCTATACAAACACTAATTGCTTTATTTTAATTTATATGGCCATTAAGCATATTTATTTTAACAACTGTAATGACAATTTATTTCTTATCACTTTCGGATTAATATCAGACTCCGTAACTGTCGGGTCATAGGATTTATATATCGTATTACAAATTTCAGCATTATACTAGAAATCGGTAGACCCTCCAGAGTCTGCATTATAATCGACCATCGTAGTTCTTAATCAATCCATTGTTCGTTTATTGACTCTCGTTCAATTCTAGATTATTTTGGTGTCATTGTTACGTTACTATTGAGAGGTCGTATGAAGGATGCCCATTTGTGACTACTTATACCTTAAATGTCTTATATATCGAAGAGTCTATCAAATTTAGAAAGTTAAAATTGATCAAAATTATGAGGTTATTAAAACTTTAAGGTTTTAAAGGGGCGAACACTGGAAGATATACGTAAGCTACAGTTGAGTTGATTTCTTATACTTTGTTTGTTGGTATTCTATTAACTAGATAAAGAAAGCTGGAAAATCAATCAATTTTTCTCGACAGAATACTATCAATTTCTTCTTATACATTCTTTCTCAAAAATTATAAAGCTTTTGGAACAATTGTTTGCGTGTTTCAGAAGTAGCACAACTTACGGTTTTAGTTTGATTGTGACAAAAGAGTTTTGCATTTGCTCTTCAGAAGGTCACTAAATCCAAATAAACTCATATTTTGAAGCAAACAAACTTTAAATCAAATAATTTCCATGCTACACGAACATTTTTTTCTGTTCTAGAGATCTAATTAAGATTGAGGCAAAATAAAACTGCATTATTTAATTAGAAGGTTATATTACCATACTGATTAATAGTTGTGCAATATTTTTATTGCACCGCTAATGTGCATATTTTACAAAACAACTACGGGCGTTAGCTAGTTTTTTAAAGAAACAAAAATATTATAAAGGTGACCAAAGTTCAAATCTTTCTTAATCGTTTACTATCTTAGGATAGAAAATTTATTTAAATTGTTGCATGTTTCATTTGGTAAATGTTTTTTATAAATCTCGGAGAATTCATTGATGGAACATAAATATAGTACGTATTTTTATATTAATGGAACAAAATCACGATTTCATTGATAGGTAGAAGCTCAATAGCAAGATTGACTACGGTAGAAAATGTTGTAAATGAAAAACAGCGACAAAATGTAATACAATGATATCTTAAATAGTGGCGTTATGTAAAGATTTGATTTTTTATGTCATAAGATATTCTTTATCCCTTTTTTGTTAAAATTTTTTTTTACTGTTTTCCTCATATTGCTTTCTTTTCCTACTATTTCTAGAACCTCTTTGTTCTTAACTTTGTCTGTCCGCGATATCTTCATCATACGTCTGTAGCACCACATTTGAAAGGCTTCTACCTTTTTGCTGTCCAAATCTCCCACTGTCCAAGTTTCACAGCCGTACAGTACTGTGCTCCACACATATACTTTCAGCAATTTTTTTCTAGTTTCCATTTTTGTTGCCTTTGAATACAGTAATTGCTTTTTCTTGTTAAATGTGACTTGTGCTAATCTTTGTTGTATATCTTTTGCGTTTTTCCCATCTTATGTTATTTGGCTTCCTAGGTAGCAGAAATCTTTAACCTCTTGTAAGTTTTCGTTTCATATTTGTATTTTAGTTTTTTATTTATTTCCCCTCCTTTGCGCACTAGTACCATAGTTTTATTTTTGTTAATTTTTATACCGCATCTTTGTTAGAACCGTTTCCATTTCATTAAGAGCAGCTTCTAACTTTTCCTTGCTAGATGATAATACCGTTATATCATTTGCAAATCTAAGTATATCAATCTTTAATCCCTGCATAATAATTCCAAATGTCTTCCTGCATTTAACAGTATTCATTGCCTCTTCGATATGCAAGTTAAAAATTAACGTGGAAAGGGCACATCCCTGTCTCATTCCCTTCCTAATATCTACTTCTCTACGTTCCTGCTCTAAAGCTATTACAGCCGTGTGCTGTTCGTATAAGCTATGTACTATCCGTCTATCCCTAAAAATCATTCCAATCTTTTTGAGTAATTCGAACATTTTCTTCCATTTTAATTGTCGAATGTTTTTTCCAAACCATTATCATTCTCGGAGCTAAAATAGCCTTTCATGTTCCCTTGTTTTGCCTAAACCCAAATTGGTCTTCTTCAAGTACTTCTTCGACCCATTTTCCATCCGTCTTTGTGCGATTATCGTTAATATTTTTGACACGTGTGCTTTCAAACCTATTGTTCAAAAATTTTTACATCTATCCGCGCCTCTCTTTTTTGGTATAGTGACTATGATGCTGCGTTTGAAATCTTTGGGTATCTCGCCTGTCTCGTACTATAGCATACAAGTGGGAAGAGACGATCTGTTACTGCTTGTCCAGCGGCTTTTGGAGTTTCTGCTTGCACCTTATCTATACCCGGTGGCTTACTACTTTTCAGGCCTTTTCATATAAGATATCCCAAGTCATTGTTTTCAATGTATGATTCCTGTTCTAGTGCTGTTAGTTCCTCTCCAGCATATAAATTCTGTATATATTCTTGCCATCTAAGCACTTTCTCTACATTTTCTATAATGATGTCTCCTTCCGCGCCTCTTATATTTTTGCTATACGGTTTTATAATCCTAAAATTTATTCTAATTAGTTTGTATGCTTCCCGTCTTTTCTATTTCGACCTTAGTGTGTACCTCTTTACACTTTTCATCAATTCATTGCTCTTTAGCTTTCCTGCATTTGCGAATAATTTTCTATTTTATGACTTTGTATCTTTATTTTTCATCTTCGTCCCGTCTGTTTCTGTATTTTTGTCTTTCTTCTATTAAATTCAGAATATCTTTTGTTATTCATGGTTTCTTGTTTTCTTTTTGTGTATACTCCAGAATATCTCTGGCCGCCATATCTAAGCTAAATTTAATGTTATTCATTTTGTTTCTACTTTCTTAGTTTTCCCGATATCTTTCAGCAATTCATTAGACATTTTGTTAAATCTTTCGTGGGTATCTTTATCTTTTAGTTTCTCAAACTCAAGTGCTATTCCCGTTCCTTTTTCCAAATTTTAAAATCTAACAGCGGCTTTCATAATTACAGTGTTCATATCTGCTTCTGGGTAGCTTCTACAGTCTTTTACTTGATTCCTAAACCGTTTTCTAACAAGAATGTAATCTAATTGATATCTTCCTATATCTCGTGGCATCTTCCAGGTATATCGTCTTCTAGCATGATGTTGAAATAATGTGTTTGTGATGGTTAAGTTGTTTGTGTCGCAAAATTCTACCAATCTATTTTCCCTGTCGTTTCTCGTGCCTAAACCAAGTAAACCTATTACCGCTTTTTTCCTACCCTAACCTACCACTGCGTTGAAATTCTCCGTAATTATTAAATGTTCATGTCCTTTTACGCATCTGTGTAGATCGCTTCTACCTCTTCCTCTTTGTAGCTAGAGGTGGGCATGTATACTCGTATTACTACTGTATTTACCTGTTTAGATTCTATTCCAATCATGAATACTCTTTTCGTTCTTTTGCAGACAGTTATCTACACAGTGTCATTTTTCACATCACTATCCCACACCCAAATTTGCTTCCTCTGATCCTGTGTGAATTACCGCTCCAAAAATCTCCCGCCTCTGGCCAACGAACTTTGCTGATCCCTACTATGTCTAATGCTAACTTATCCATTTTAATTTTCAAGTTCTCTAACTCGCCTACTTGCTTCATACTTCGAACATTCCACGCTCCGACTCGCAGAATGTTTCCGACTCTTTCTCTAAACTTTCCGATTACATTCTCCGAAGTAGTCCCCTTCCGGAGATCCGAATGGGGGACTGTTTTAACTCCGGAATTTTTTACCCCAAAACATGCCATCATCTTAAGTAACAATTTAAGTACGCTGTGTACTTGGGATGTAATGTGGTGGTTTCCAGTTGCCTTCTTTGAATGTCATACCGACGCCATATGGTCTCTGCCTCCCTAAGTACCGAAATAGCCGCTGCCCTCTTTCGGGGATCTGTTTTGGTTTGGTTCCTTAGTAAAGACCCTACTAATTTGGTTAAACCTGTAGTTCGGCTCTTTAGATCACTAGAATTCTCAAGCCGTTCCACCCACTTACAATTCTTCTGATCATATAGCGCTTATCCAAATCTTCTTTTCATTACCCTCAGCGGTATTAAATCCTTTCTGGTTTTATTTTGAATTGGTGTTCAAATCGCAGTTTACAAGATTATCCTTATTATCTTAAATCTCCCTCAGTTTATTAATTTGCAAAAGTGTATCTTCTATTTTTAATTAATTAATTTTAAATTAGTTTTTGTATCGAAGAACGTTTAATCTTTATTGTATTTTTCAAAACTATGATGTTGATCAATATATTGCAGCAGAGAACTTCCATGTTGTTTGTAAAACTAATTTAAAGCATTCAACTCTGCTTTAAATCTTATATGACGAACGTATAATGTTACACCCAAATCATACATGTTATTTGGCTTTAGAAAGAATGAAACGTGAATGAATCGTTCTAATCAAATTTCGGTTTTATATACAAAATAATCTCAATACGTCACTTTCGATATTCTTCCGGATTTACCTAGAAAATTAGTCACCGCTGATGTTAGAATTTATATAGTTTTCGCGTTTTAACGAGCCAATTAGTGTTAAGTTTATGATTTATGTTTCGTAAAACGTGCCACTTTTCTTGTTTAATGCACGAGGTTTATGGTTGCGCCTCATTCTATCTTATTGAAGGGTGTAAAACTATAAAACTTCTTATCTGGTTTTAATTTGATGGATTTTAATAGCTGCGCGAGTTCCTTTGTCTCAACGCGTTTATTCATAATTAGCTATTTAATTAGTTTTAAAAGCATTTCCTAGTAAAAATGGACGTATTCGTTTCTGTTAATCGCGAAGGTTCTTAAATTTAGGCTCCATTCAAACTCTTAAATTATATTTTTGATATTATACAGACACACACACGGAAAAATAATTAAAGCTTGCAATTGCTTTACATCCTAAATGGTTGTAAATGTAATATACCTCTCAGTTATGCAGCGTATTAAGTTTTCCATATACAACGTACGTATTTTTTAAAATGCGTTTTAAGGAATCTTTAACAAGAATGAATATTATACACAGAAATAACGTTGTAAATGCAATACGCTTATTTTTATACAGGGTGACACAATTAAATATTCGGAAATTTCAAATTTTCTCGTTTTCTTCCTTTTGGAGGGGTTTTATTTATAGAATTTGGGCTTCAATGACCTCTCGTGACCTTTTTATCAGGTCACTTTTTCTCAAATTAAAATATAAAATTGGAAATCTGCGCAATTTTTCCGCATGGATGAATAATTTTATAATATTTATTTCTAACTACGTACTGTCTACAACTATTTCTATGAGACTTATAATACACACGCGTAATCCTCTTCTTTCTGTGGTGTTCTCTTATAATTAACTAAAAGTTTTTTAATTCTATTCTAACATCATTTATAATCAAACCTTACTATCCTTTATTTCTAATTTTCTCATATTTACACACTGTTTCATCAAGTTTCATCTCAAACAAAACTCTCTTCACTTGCATATACTACTAATCATATTGTAGCAAATTCTTTTCTAAAGTATCACAATCTTGGAAAATTAAAGGATATAAAATTTTCAGGAAGGTGTCCCAGCACCTACTTAAGTAACTACTCATGTCAAAACTTGTGTTCTAGAATCTCCTATATAGCCTACTGACGTTATTCTCAAAATGTACATCTTTCAATTAATTTTCATTATACGTCTATACCTTAGCCTTAAATGGTTCACTGTCAATAACTTCTAACTTGTTTTCATCACTTGTAGCAATTCTTGACTCTCTCTTTACCAATTCAAAATATTCCTCTTTTATTAACGAATCAACTTCATTCATAACTTCACCTGGACATTTAACAACAATTGATTCCTTTTCTATATTATTTTCTTATTCTTTCTCAAACTGATTTACATTTATACTTTCAAATCCCTCCTCCTCTTTCACTTCATCAATCCATTTCTTTTCCTACCCTTCCAATTCTTTCTTACATCTGCATAATTAAATGAATGTTTCGACAAACCAAACTCCATTCCTCCATATTTGTACATACGCCAATATTTTACTACCTTTATTGATTTTAAAAACTGTATTCACAGGAAGTTCCTTTATCTCCTTTTGAACACCTTCAATTATACTATTTTCATCCGTTTCATCAATTATTTCCATCTCTTTGTACGCTTATCACATTTTCCGTTCCTTGGGTTACGATTCTATTCTCAATGGTACGGGATTCATTGTCTCCCTTCTCCCGTCTCCTCTGATGGCATTTCCTCTATTTCAATTACTTCTCTGTAAATTTCACCTTTTAAATGTTCGGCCTTGGTACTTTTCCTATCCACTATTACTTTCCAACCTAAAAGCATTCATGGGCTGGGTCCTTGGTCTGGTCTCCATCCTCCTTGCTCGACCCATCTCATCATAACTTTGAAGATATTCTCAACATACGTCTTCATCGACAGTATGTTGTAAGATTATGCATTTCCTCACCTCCGTCTCACAGTGACTTGCTTAATACTTTATAATTTGCTGATCCTCTAAAGGAGGATCAAGTTGTTTGGCAACGATAAATTTCTTGATGGTGTAAAACTCTCTAGTCTTGCCTGAATCACTACTATACTTGCCCATAAGTAAATTATTTCTGACATTAAATTGCTGGTTGTTTCCCCAGAAATATTTTAAAAATTTAATCTCGAAATCGTTAAAGGTACTTAATTCACTTTCAATCAGTCCAAACCAAATTTTTGCACTACCTTTCAACATGGATCTAACAATATTTAACTTCGTTTGTTCATCCCAACTCCCTTGTATTCAAATTTATACGTTACTTAAAAATATCTTAGGGTTAAGTTTATTATCCCCATTTTAAATAGTGCCACATTATGTGCAGTGGTCTTTTCTCGACGCTCTAAATGAAGGTTTATGGCACTGATCGGATTTAAACGCATTGTGTACGTACATTTACAGATGTATATGTATTGTATTGTATTGAGTTGGGAAGGGTAGTTACCGCCACAGTGCTTCAATGCTCCACCGAAGGCACTGCATGGCCAGTAAGCGAGTTTTTTACCTGAAAATTTTGAATTTTTTCCCCTTGCTATTCCAAGTAAGGTAAAGATCTTTAATGCGCGTGACAGCACCCACACACGGCCCTACATTTTACTTATCATCCGAACGAGGACCTAGTTTTGTAAAAACTGCTCGTCTAACATTTTTCAAGAGGTCCGTGTCGGGAATCGGATCCGGAACATTGAACTTAGTAGTCACACGCAAACCAACTAAACTACAGCGTCATCACGGACTTAGACCACAAGATGGACCCACTGTTCTGCCTTTCTTGCGCTAGCTTGGTCTTTGCTCGCTCAGCCACCCGCCTTTGTAGCTGAACTTGAGAATGTCGGACTAGGTAGTGCTGCCACCTCTTGCCGGGCTAGGTCAGAAGTCCTCCAACATGGATCCTCTTAGTCTGGTGAGTGCCGGACAGGTGCACAGGATGTGTGCAGCCATCTCATTCTTCTGTTGACAATCGTGATAGATAAAGTTATCTGACAGACCCACCCTGTGCAAGTGCTTTCTTAGTTTGCAGTACCCAGACAAAGTACCTACTAATAGCTGTAGGTTCTGTCTCAGCTGGCGAATACAGAATTTTTGGATTTTTTGTTAAGGGAGGTTTGATAAACATTTTCGCCTGTCGGCAGCCTGTCTATATGGCGACGGTAGGTATTTTGCATTATTATAATGAACATTGCCGATATCGATATGGAAACGGAACACTAGTTGAACTCCATCTCATCGGTTTTCCAGCATGTATATTTTAAACACTGTCTATTAAATTTTCAATTTGGTTACGTCCTGTATAATACAAGCGTACTTTTATTCATTGATGTACAATGCAGGAAACCCAAATTGCGCGTGTATAAATAATCACCCTGTATGATACAAGCATATTGTAAATAAATAGCAAGTAACTTAAATTGGATATGTAAATTGTAAGATATCGTAAAACGCATTTCGATGCAAATGCAAATCTATACATTTTTGATAAAATTTGCAGTAAATAGCTTTACGCATTTGGCACAAATATAAATAATTTCGTGTATTTACTATAAAACACAAACCCTTTTGCATTAAAAAACAATCAAAATATATTAATTAACCCGTGAATTGTAGCAGTTGATTCTAAATAAAGAACTTTCTAGAATATGAGTCATCTGTATTTAAAGCTACGTATAAACTCATTAAATAAACATTTTTATTCCAAGAAGCAGCTTGAACATTGAAAATACCTGCAAAATCCCTGGAATAATCGATTGCATTAGTATGTGACGCCACAAATTATAGTTTATGTGAGACAAGGACAAAGAACGTGTTACGGATACCTAGAACAGATAAGAAGGTAATAAAACGTCGAAATTTTATACGCTAATTGGGTATTCCGGGAAATCTAACATCATTATGTTCCACATTATACTGGTAAAATTCTCGAAAACAGACAATTGGTATATAAAGGAGCGCTTATCGTTTCGAAGAATTCATTCATTAAATTTGTCCCGATGCAGTCGATGCTTAAAGTAGATCCAAGAAATGTTATTTTAAAAGCGCTAGCCGTGGCGTTATATATAAGTTGCAGTACACCATCGTTGCGAGGTTGCAAGGAATATTGAAGTGATGTTTTTAAACCCAAATTACATACAAAATGGAATGGAATTATTAATTACGTAGCAAAGGCAAATTCTTCAATGTAAAGCTATTTTTAAAGATGTATTAAATAATTGAAAAAAGGATTTAACCCAAAAATGTACTTTGATAATTGTTGTTGGAAATTAGGAATTTTAATTTGGAAAAACTTGTTAGCCGATTTGGAGATCAATTTAAAATAAAGGATTTTTAATTACGGGAAGCGTTTTGTGGATTCTGCAAGTTAGATTTATTTTTACCTGATCTTAGAGTATTTGGATCTAGTTTAATATAATCCTGATAATTTTTTCTTGTTTGGGGGATTTTTTTAACAGGAGTTTGTGTTTAGAATTCGATGAACTTTGACCTTGAATAGATTATATGTCACGGATTTTTTTCTGGCCAAAACAAATCTTACCAGCGTGGAAAAAATTTATAACCAGGTAAAAGATCCTCAAAAGGATAAGTTTAATTCTGTAAATGTAAAATAAGATAAGCAACAATATTTTTGTAACAAAGACCTCTTAGCAATTATTTTATGTTTGAAAGAAACAATGTTGTAAATGCTTTTGTATGAAAGAATATATTTCATATTGTATAAATGCCTTGTGATATTGCTGCGTTTTATTTCATTTTGAAAACTTTGTAAATTTCGTTGAGCTATCCAGGCAAAGTGAAAAACGAAGGCAAGTGAAAATTTCAAGTTTACAAACCACAAGTATCTTTTCACAGCACTCTTTCAGCGACGCTCCCAACGCGGGACCATTTTCATATCACTCTTTTAGTGGCTCTCAACGCGGCCTTACCACAGCTCTATTTTAGTGGCGCTCCAACGCGAGGTCATTTTCACAACACTTTTAGCAGCGACCTTCTCAAGCGAGACGTTGTCGAAGCACTATTTTAGTGGCTCCCAAGATAAGGCATAACCACAGTAATATATATTTGACAGTACTATATTTTAATAACTGCGCGTTTTATTATAATAACCCAAAATAACTTACTAATGCGTGAAAACTGAATTGTTTTAAAAACAAAATATTGTGCAAAAAAATCGTACCAATGGCACGGTGGTAGAATTCTCTTTGGTATGCGTGTGACTACTATGCCCAAGGTTTCAGGTTCAAATCCCAACACGTCTGCTTGAAAAATGTTAGGCGAGCATTTTTCACAAAAATACACCCTCGTTCGGATGAGAGGTAAATGGAGGACCCGTGTGTGAGTGTTGTCACGTACGTATAAAATCCATACCTTGCTTGGAACAGCATGGGTTCGGCAAAATTCAAAATTCTCCAGGTATAAAAACCCGCTTCCTGGTCAATGTGTTACCTTCGGGTGGAGCATTGGAAAATCAAATGTAAGGTAGAATTTTCCCCCATTCTGTTGGACGTATCAAATGTTTAAAATTTAATAAAGTAGTGGAAACTATAGAAACACAGAAGAATGATATCCAACAGCCGTTCCGAAGACGTTTTGTAAAGATTCGATATTTTAACAGTAGTCCCAGCTTGACGAATTTTTTAAATTATCTTTGCAGTCCAGGAGTCATAAGTGGAAGAGTTCTTTAGATTTTACTTTCTCAACAGTTTCATGAAAAGCGCGTTCAACCATTTTTTTATGCTATATAAGGTGAGCAATATTTCAAATTGTCTTATTGATAAGCCAGTGACGGCAAATTTTATATCAGTTGTGAACGTAATGTACACACCTCTGTTTGGTTTGTCGTAAGCGATATTTAAACAATTTGTTTGTTATTATTAAAACATCATGATACAGTTATCAAACCGGTACCAGACGGCCTTGAGGTTATCACATGACGAACACTAAATAATAGTAGATAAATCGCAAGTGATATATCAGTACTGCTACTCATTCACTCGATTATAAAGCTATGAACATCAATCACATACTGTTTGAATTCTTGGAGGTATTTGATATTGTTTTGTAACTAAAGATAAAGTTTGCACTAACATAAGTGTGAATCTATCAGCTGATAATAGCTGCTTTGAAAACAAACGACATATTTATAATTTTATTCTAATTTCTATTTCAAAAATATACTCGCATATAAACATACCTGTTAATAATTCAGTGATTTCTTATTTCTGTGGCAGGAGGTGTGTCTTAGGTGTGTTGGTTATAAGAAAATATTGATATCTATAATAAGAACTGGCAGATGTTAGTCGCTTAAAACAAGAAGTCGCAAAAATCTTTAATTTAAAGAGACAGAACTTGCCTCGTTTTTGGAAGAACTTTTGGTACAAAAAGCATCGAATACATACATCAGTGGTGTCGGAACTTTCTTTGAGTAGAGCGACAACCAAAAAGCACCCTTTTGACGAGAAAAAATTATTGTGATAAGAATACTAATGTTTTATAATATAAAAAAATACACGTATTTTCTACAAACCTAAACAACAAAAAATTAAAAAAAAGATTTCAACTTTTATAAAACTTACTAAATTAAACAAAAATTTTTTCCGTTTAGAAGTCCGGTGTAGGACGAATACTCGGCTACGGCCATCAAGATTTACTCTCTTTTAAATCAATGTAAAGGTGAAAGAATTTACTCTCATAAGAAATACATAGTTATTTTCTCATTATGCACTATATATGAGTGTATGAGAAATAGACATACATTGACCTAACTACACCAGCTGGTTTGTCTCACAACCCTGAGAGCATTTCATTAACTTGCTCTTTTAATACATCATCCCAGTATAAGCAGTCTTACGCAATATTAGCGCATACATATTTTGTAGCATCCGGGAAAATTCTTTTGCAGTATGGACACAATTAACCCTAAAGTATCCAAGGCCCGCTTTTGTAAATTTTGCACATCTAGTAACGTTGGATGGGTGTAATTCATTTAGCATGCTTAATTTATTAATACTAAAATTTGCACGTAATTGGATAGCAGGAATTTTTAGAGCTATTCTTGTATAATATATAAAAGTAATGACCTATGTGATAATACTGTTTATTTTGCACATTTTAAATTTGCAACATACAGTATGAAATACATTAGTCAGTAAAAAGTATAGATTGTTAGATGATTTTCATTACACTTACACTTACTTCTTTACCCATTTCAAATAACATAACACAAAGACTTCATGTTATAGAATATTTGCATATAGTTTAGAAAATTACTAGCAGAAATTTACCAATGATTCTAATTCATACGTAAATAATCATAATAATGCAGTCAGAGTTAATACAGAATTTGCAAATACTTGGATATCAGGAATTTTTAGAAATATTCTTCTCATCATCATTAGGTCTTCAGTCCTGGAACTGGTTAGACGCGTACTCTTATTGTTTCCTATTCTGAGCTAACCTACTCATTTCCTTGAAACTTCCATAGTCTGCATCTTTCACTATCTGCGTGCATCAGCCTGAGCTAGGCCTACCTCTACTTTTTTTTTTCTATTTCTGCTTGAAATATATTCCGCATTATTCACCAAAAATGCTTTAGAACATATCCTGCCTTCTATTTCTCCTATCTTTCTTTGTTTCCCAAATATGCTTTCAACAATTTTCTCTTTGTTTCTATGTTTGTTGTCTTCGAACGTAACCGCTGCTCTTTCTTGTTAGATGCAGTTCGCCTGCCGTTCTATTGTTTTACAAGTATATACCCTATTTCCCCAATAATCAGTGGTATATAGAGGTTGAACAGCCTGCGGCTACCAAGTTCTCCAACACTTGAACATTTGCCGAATTAATAGTTTACCAATATATCCTCTCGAATAAGGTTTATCATTTTGAAACTGGTGGTACGCGTACCTCCACTTATTTCTATTTTGAGCTAGCCTACACAGTTCTTTGAAATTTCCACAGCCTAGATATAGCTCGGTTCCCCTTCTGTTGTTTTCTAATTATATGTCCTATTTTACCGAGATTCAATAGTATGTGAAAGGGGTTAAGCAGCCTGCGGTTGCCCAGATCCCCAACACTTAGACATTTGCCGAATTAATAGTTTTCCAGTAAATGCTTTCGCACAATTAACATTAGTTGAGAATATTGCATAACCAAAGCCTCTAGTTGCTTATAATAATTATCAGATTTAAGTACAATTATTATTTTTTGTCATTAGGTTTTCCCTCTTGGAACTGTCCATGATATCTTCATCACACGTCTGTAGCACCACATTTCAAAAGCTTTTTCTTGTTCGCTTCTCTTACTGTCTAGGTTTGCACAGCCGTACAGTGTTGTGCTCCACACATGTTTTAAGCAATATTTTTCTTGCTTCTATGTTAGTTGTTTTTGAACACAGTAATTGCTTTTTCTTGTTAAATGTAGCACGACATTGTGCTGATCTTTGTTTTATATCTTTAGCGCTCTTCCCATCATGCGTTATTTAACATCCTAGGTAGCAGAAATCCTTAACCTCTTGTAAGTTCTTGTTACCTATTTGATTCTTGTTTTTGATTTATTTTCCCCTCCTTTGCATACTAGTACTTTAGTTTTAGTTTTGTTAATTTTCATATTGTATCTCTTTGTTAGAACCGTTTCCATTTCATTAAGAGCAGCTTCTAACTCTTCTTTGTTAGATGCAAATACCGCTATTTCATCTACAAATCTAAGCATATCAATTTTTTGTCCCCGCATAGTAATTCCAAATGTTTTATTTTTGTTAATTTTCATACTGTATCTCTCTGTTAGGACTGTTTCCATTTCATTAAGAGCAGTTTCTAACTCTTCCTTGCTAGATGCTAATACTGCTATATCATCTGCAAATCTAAGCATATCAATCTTTTGCTCTTGCACAATAATTCTAAATGTCTTCTTGCATTCGACAGTATTCATTGCCTCTTCGATGTACAAGTTAAAAATTAATGGGGTAAGGCACATCCCTACCTCACCCCTTTCCTAATATTGACTTCTCTACGTTCCTACTCTAACTCTATTACCATTGTTTGCTCTTTGTATAAGTTATGTACTATCGTCTATCTTTACAATCTTTTTGAGTACTTCAAACATTTTTTCCATTTTACATTGTCGATAGCTTTTTCCAGATCTACAAACCCTATATACACGTTTCCCCCTTTTTTTTATTGTTTTCTCCATTATTACTCTCAGAGCTAAAATAGCCTCCTGTGTTCTCTTGTTTCGCCTAAACCCAAATTGATCTTCTCCTAGTAGTTATTTAGCTCGTTTTTCCATTCGTCTTTGTACAATTCTAGTTAATATTTTTGACACATGTGCTGTTAAACTTTTTGCTCAAAAATTTTCACATCTATCCGATTCTCTCTTTTTTGGTATAGTGGCTATGATGTTACGTTTGAAATCTTTGGGTATCTCGCCTGTCTCATACATATAGCTTATAAGTTGGATTAGACGTTCTGTTACTGCTTGTCCAGCGGTTTTTAGAGTTCATGCTTGCACCTTATCTCTACCAGGTGCCTTACCATTTTTCAGACCTTTTAATGTTAAATCAAACGTATCTCAAGGTATAGGATATCCCAAGTCATTCTTTTCAATGTCTGGTTCTTGTTCTAGTGCTGTTAGTTCCTCTCCTGCATATAAATTACCTATATATTCTTGCTATGTATCCACTTTTGCTACATTTTCTATAATGACGTTTCCTCCCGCGTCTGTTATATTTTTGCTATACGGTTTTATATCCCTAAAATTCATTCTAATTAGTTTGTATGCTCCGTCTGTCTTTCCTATTTCCATCTTAGTTTGCACCTCTTTGCGCTTATCATGAATCCATTGTTCTTTAGCTTTCCTGCATTTGCGAATAATTTCCCATTTTATGACTTTGTATCTCTGTTTTTCTGTTTCATCTGATCTATTTTTGTATTTATCAACTTACCTTGTGTATTTAACTACCTAAAAAAATATATATATATATATATATATATATATATATATATATATATATATATATATATTGATATGATAACGCCGTACTCGGTGTCAATGACGTTTTCTTACTTAACTCTACCTCTCTGTGTTTTCCTAGTTAAATTTCACTCCCACTAATTTTACTTATTATTCTACCGCGGCTAGCTTTTATTATTATTCTACACAGAGTGCACAACGTTACGATGATCAATTTTTCTCTCTTTTACCCCTTTATGATTACCTCTTTGTTTGAATTATAAAATGAAGTTAATTAATTCCATATAATGAAAAGAAATATTATGTACAGGTTTTGAAAATTATTAAAATACACTTTTCAATCAATCAATATTAAAAGACTTATTTGTCTCAAAATTCATATGCTTTGTAATCAATCTAAAGTCACCAAAAACTACTTTTTTTATCAAAGAAGCCTGAAACGTTCTAAACCCCTTTATAATCTTACGTACTTTTAACGTATGCCAAGTTTGTTGCAGACTCTGTTACACTTTTATATTAATTAAGTAAATTCAATATTCAAATTCAAATAGAAAAAATGTCTTAAAACTAATAAGATCTAACCTGCTCTGCTTACTTCGTGCTTCTTTATTGATTCTCGCAACTCAAAATTGTACCAAGATTGTCGACGCATCCATTATCAACCAACATCAATTCAGAATTATTGTCATCTACACATTTGAAATCAACCAACTAATATTATCCATACACTCGGATTTATTATACACCCATTTAAATCATTACCATCGGCCTCAAATTATTGTCGTCACCCTCGAATTTATTATACACCCATTTGTAAATTTTATCAACTCGGATCTATTATCATCTTACTTGAATCAGGATTATGCACCCCTTTGGTTCATTAACATCCTCAAACTATTGTCGTCCGCCTCAAATTTATTATACACCCATTCGAATTATTATCTTACTTGAATTATGGTCATCTGCCTCGAATCAGGATTACACACCTATTTGAAATTTTATCTATCCACTCGAATCCGGATTATGCACCTTTTTGGTTCATTATCATCCCCAAAGCCGTTAATCGGCAAAAGAATTCTTCATATTTGTATCACTTATCTGTCACTATACAATTTCACTATTAATATATTATTACACGTGACTCTTAGTTTCAGAGTAACGCAGCTTGGCCTTGTTGAGTTAAAACTGAGCTCCGTTATCGTTTCTCGCTGTTAATATATGGGTTGGCCCCACTTGGATGTGGGCTTGTCCGTCGCTAATCTTAACCAATGAGGTCTTTGTATTTCCTACACTTGAAGTGGTTTTCTGATGTAACATATTCTTGTCCCAGGTAATGGTTGTTTGCTTATAGATACTTCGTTATCAGACCGTACGGTGTTTTGAGTAAATAATCGCTTTTCCATATCGTACAAAAATACTTGACGTAATTTTAATTTTGATTTCCATGTATGTTTATTTATTTACGCATCTTTAATTACATTTACTATTAAAAATGTTGATTGTTTCTACGCACTTACACAACGCTTTGTTAAGTTTTATCTCTTATCTCCGTATTATATCATAACTAATTAGAATCCTTTTGAATGCGTGTTTAATTACATTTATTATCATTCTCTTCTAAATACGCGTGCTTCTATACTGAAAAATATCGTTGTTTGCATTACTTAAATTAATGAAGCTCTATATACCGGGTGTTAAATATTTGTTATTCACCTAATGCATGAATTCACCTATTTCTATGCTAACTATGCGTCCTATTGTTATAAGACGTGTTTCTTTTGCGTCGCTTAAAACTAATTATGCTCTATATACAGGGTGTTAAATGCTTACTATTTACAAACTATCCCAATTACTCAATTTTCTACTAAATAAATGCAGTTTTCTGCTTCCTATTATAATTTATGGTTACTAAACGACCATTGCTATAAAATACACCCTTAAACAATCTCTTATCACAGCATTATATATATATATATATATATATATATATATATATGTGTGTGTGTGTGTGTATAGCTGAGAAAAAGACGTCATTATAACCAATAAGAGCACTGTTCAAATTTTTAGTAATATTTCTTAAAAAATTTCAAACTTTCATCAATAATCGTTTGTGTATATGAAAGCGTGCTTTTTATTAGTTAAATGGATGAATATGTTACACATATCTTTCATTAATTTATAAACGAAAACTCTTTACAAGAAAACCTCTTTCACGTTTGCTGAAATAAATTTGCATATTTTCATTACTATAAAAGTCTTACATGTAGATGGCTACAAAGTCATTTATTATTTCATTTAATAAACCCAACATTTGGCCGATGCGGCGATATTGAAAGTACCTGTTATTTACAAAGAGAAACATTCAGTGCAACTAGAAATTAAAAGGATGGATTTTACATATCGTTAATGACGCCGACTTCGCACTAGTCGATTTAGGGAATTAGAAAATAATCCCTTCAAGAAACATATTTCTCCTGAAGAAGAAAAGTGTGAAAAGAAATTTGTGGAAAATTATAGAAGTAATAAGGACGGTCGTTTTGTAGCGTCCTTGCCCTTTAAAATCTCTAAACCCTCATTTAAGGCTACGAGATCGATTTCTAGTAAAAGATTTTTGTCATTGGAACGTTGTTTGGTAAAGAATCCTGAATTGTATTCGGATTATAAAAATTATGGAGGATTATTTGAAAAGCGGTCGTGGTTACTTTTAAGTTATTTTAAATTTTTAGTTGTAAATCAAATAGTAAAGCTGTCATCCTTGTCCCGTTATATCCTGTCATAAAACCTCCTTTGTGCATGTGGAAATTAAGTTGAAAAAGGGGTAGTGACAGAAACACTCTCTCATCGACATCGAAGCGAAACGGTTGTTCGTTCGGTAACGTGAGTTAGTCATTAGTGCCGCCGAATGTGACTTTATCGATAAATCTCTAAAAACACAGTGAAAGTGCAAACACTTAGTTGAAGAGTAGGAACTACACCTTAGAACAATAAAACAACGCGGAGGTAAGTCCATATATAAAATTATAAGACCCCTCGCGCATTAAACACCTATTCCCTCGTAAAATCTTTAGAAATGGCCGGCAAATGGAACTGGCCGGCTAACTGGATCATTCACCCTATGCATAATTTGTATTAAAACTGATGTAAACATTACATAATAAAACGTTCCACTATAGGAATATGAATAACTTTTAACTGGAGGGTAATAGAAAACAGATTCGTAATCAGCGAGAAAAATCCTATAAGAAACACGCTTCGCACAAAAAACATTTACAATTTGTTGTTCGTTATATTAATAGTTTGTGCAGATCATCCACTTTACAAGTATTTATTCCAACCAGTGTTTTTAAAAATTCAATATGCACAAAATAGCAAATTCAGGCTACCTTGAAACATGGAACGATTCTCTTGATAGTACCCAACATATGCTATTCTTAAAATGGCTGTTAAATGAGTCTTGTGAACTAAAAAAGTAAACCGTAATGTAAACTTGTTATGATGGTGTTGCTATCGTTACAGTAAACGAAGTAGTAAATACCTGTCTACTAATCACTTAAAGTAGGTAATCTCATGACATCGGTATGTTTTGTGAGTCGCTATACACAATAATCACATGCTACTTTGCTTAATTTACATATCCAACATTATTCAATGATTAAAAATGCTCTTCGCAGATATCTTACACTATCAGTTTGCCACATTTCTTGCACATGACAGTAACTACAACCCGTACGTTCTATTGAAAGAATTGTAATGGTTTATTATTCAAGTTAGAACGAATGCTGAGGAAAAGGTCAAAGAAATAAAGTGAGAGACCCGAGTTCGCATATTCAGTGCGACCGTAAAGTCCGGATCCCTAATAATAAAATGAAAACGACGTATTTTTATGAAAACTCTAAAACAAGCCAATTAAATTTTTTCTTGCGGTTTTATTGCTTATAATTTCAGCTCTGTAGATTCATCTCCTGTGGTAGGGTGAAATCAACTCTTGAAATCTTAAATAGCAATAGGGGTCAAGTGATATATCATTAGAAAGCCTATTTCGTCCTCTTTTTAAAAATGTCTTATTTTTAATCTTCGTCGATTAGTTTCCGAGATATTAATTTTTGCAAGAATTAAGTTAACTAATGCAATAAATAAGTACAATCACAGATTATTTAATCAATCATCAACCAAAATACGTCTCAAGAACTTAAAATTAAACTAAAATTATATTAAACGTTCATATTGCCACCTATTCACTTCTTGACAGTAAGCAATTCTATTTAAAATTCCCGAAAAACATTGTTTATTGTGTCTGCCTCTATAAGACGAATTGCTTGACTTAAACGTCGTTTTAAAGCGTCAAGATTTTCCGGCCTCGTGATATAAATTTTAGATTTTAAATAACTCCACAGAAAAAAATCAAGTGGGATTAGATCTGGGGATATAGCTGGCCACTCTATTGGCCCTCGCCTGCCAATCCATCTACCTGGAAGGTTAGCATCTAATTCACAAACATGACGCGCGAAATGTGGCGGTGCACTATCTTGTTGAAACCAAACTCTAAGGAGATATGGATTCTCTTCATCAGGTTCAAGTGCAACAAAAGCAGGTAGTAAATCATTTTGAAGGAAATTGAGATATATTTCTCCAGCGAGGGTGCCATCGAAAAAGTATGGTCCTAATATCCTGTCGCCTGTTATTCCTACCCACACATTTACCTTTTGAGGGTATTGAGTGTGAGTTTCTTGCATTCAGTGAGGATTCCCTTCACTCCAGTAACGACAATTTTGTCGATTAACGTCTCCATTTACAGTGAAAGTTACTTCGTTGGAAAATACAATGAGACGATAAAAATTCGGATTGTTTGCTTCCATGTGCTAACCACTTCACAAAATTGCAGTCGTCTATCACAATCGTCTTCGTTCAGTTCTTGAATCGTTTGAATTTTGTAGGGATGAAACTTTTCCTTCTTTAGAATCATATGCACTGAACTCTGACTAATTTCGTTTTCCACAGCAAGTGATGGTGTCGACAAATGTGGATTCGCTTCTATTTTCAAAAGAACTTCTAATCTAATATCGTTATTGACTTTTGGACGACCAGTTTTAGGCATATCTTTTAAACTACCAGTTTCCAAAAAGTTTTTGGCTATTTTTCCAACCGTTGAACGCGTTATCTGACGATTTGGGTATTTTGCATTGAACAATGCGCACGCATCATTGTGAATCCTTGTTAGATTACCATAACCAAGATAAATTAAAATTTTAATTCTTTGAGCTTCGGTTAAATTAACCATATTTTCAAAACATCAAACTATAATGAACTAATGCAAATTCTACGAATTTTAACAGTTTTGTTGATGATTTGTCGTTTATTGAAACAACTAGTTTAACAGTTGAATGTAATAGGTAACTAGATATTTGAATAAAAGGTTAGAAATAATATTGCAATATTGCAAACGGAACGCCAGGTGGGTTTTTATATTACGAAATAGGCTTTCTAATGATATGTCACTTGACCCCTATTGTTATTTAAGATTTCAAGGGTTGATTTCACCCTACCTTAGGGGATGAATGTACAGGGCTAAAACTATAAGCAATAAAACCGCAAGAAAAAACTAAAATTGATGTGTTTTTGGAGTTTTCATAAAAATACGTCGTTTTCATTTTATTATTAGGGATTCGGATTACGGTCGCACAGTATAGCACAAATTGAAAGGTATAATTTAATAAAATATGTAGTAAATAGCGATTTTTGACTGAGTTAGGTGTATGCACACACTCAGTGTCCGTCATAGTGAGTGTAAAATGAATACTGAACACGCTGGTGACCAAATTTGAGATCGCTCAAATACTGTTGATTTGTAAGAAATATTTTATTATTCCCAGCACCGTTCAAAATATAATAGAGTTTACGACTGCATACTTTTCCCTAATAAAACCCCCGTTATGTATATAATCATAAAATAAACTACACAGTTAACGTAAATTTGATTTTTAAGGCTATTTTATAAAATAACGACAACCAATGACAAAATTGGACGCTAAATTCCAACTTGGAAGTGGAAATAGCAATTGTAGATCATCATACTTCTCGAACAAACGTAGGTACACAACTGATTTAATTAAATCAGTTGTTTATATATATATATATATATATATATATATATATATATATATATATAGTTTTAAGATGAAATGAAAACCCAACTTTGTATGTAAAATTGAATTACTATTTCAAATCGAAGTGGTAATTGAAAACCACTAATAGAACGCCTACAGCAGGATTTGAACCTGCGACCTCTGATTTTCCGGATCAACGCTCTAACCAATGAGCTATCTAGCCTAATTGTTTAGATGTTGTTATAATGAATACTACTGAAGCTTGGCTCTTGTTACCGATTTTCAATTACGTCTTGCATTTAATTATTAATAATTAATTAATTAATAATTAATAACAAGAGCCAAGCTTCAGTAGTATTCATTATAACAACATCTAAACATTTAGGCTAGATAGCTCAATTGGTTAGAGCGCTGATTCGGAAAATCAGAGGTCGCAGGTTTAAATCCTGCTGTAGCCGTTCTTTTAGTGGTTTTCAATTACTAGTTTGTTTTGAAATGGTAATTCAACTTTACATACAAAGTTGGGTTTTTATTTCATCTTAAAAACTATTAATATATATTAAGCATTCATTTGCATTCCAAATATGGATTATTCTTCTCTATTATATATATATATATATATATATATATATATATATTGCCGTGGAATGTGCCTTTAGGTCACAGGAACTGGTACTTTCTGTAAAACATTCGAGCCCCACAGATTGGGCGGTCATAAATTGCCGTGGAACCCTAATAAAGACCGGACCTCACCAGTTTTCAAAAAGAAATTTATTTTCAAACATATAAAATTTTACAAAACCTTCTTACCCATAATCTGCTTCATTGAATTATTTTCTTCAGCAGCTTCCCTGGCTAGCTCAGCTGTGCTTTTTCTAGTATACCTAAATTTACTCTCATTCTCTTTGCCGTTCACACACCATACAATAAAATCACAAAATAATACAACAATCATACAATATTTATTAACCACTATTTACAAATAATAATTCAAAGTTATTTACAGTTCGGTGCTCAAGCTACACCTCTATACATGCTATTTTTGTAAAGTCCAAGTTTTTGTAAAATTAAAATTTCTAACACATTTAAAGCAACAGGAGTAAATGGTCCCCAAATAATACCTGACCTTGGTTTCTTACTACACACTGGAGTATGGTGAGCTCATGATAACCCAGTTTATCAAAGTATGTTTTCCACTTTGCATACTATTACCACAAACTTCAAAAAAAAGCCCATGTACTCTTAACAATTAAATTTAAATTCATCAAGCAATTCAAATAAGCTTTACGTACACCTTTTGTTTTATATTCAAAATACCATATTAATAGTCAGTTATACGTATCCTTATCAATACGTAATAACGAAAAATACCATCACTCTCACACATCACAAAAGTTTTAACAGTTTATAAAAAACAGCAAATTCTAATGCGTTACCTGGAAAACTTGAAGATTCCATCTCCGTTAACGATGTATTATGTTCCTGCACCCCTTGGTCTAGTGGTTCTGCGTGCGTCTCCTCTAGATGTTAAAGATGACCACCATCTAAGCTGCGTTTTATGCTACCCATCCAATATCAGTTTCGATATCCAAACCCATGTATTTTACACTTGTTATTTATCGCTGTATTAATTTACGAGTTTGTTTAAAGTATTCTTTGGACCTTAGTTACATTTAAATAAACTCGACACAATACGCGTTTCTAACGTTAAGGCCACAACACTCTAATATTGTACTATTGAATTATCAAATTTTTATTATACTTACAAGTCGCGTCAGTAGATTTTTGTACGTCGTAAGCGATGCAAAATAAACGAAATAAAAAAGAGAGCTATCAATTTCGCTAGCTTATTTATATTATAAGCCAGGCCCCTCTCGGCCACACTTTACCCGAAATCCTAATTGCAAACTAACATTTCCGCAAATTTTGGTGTAACAGTATTCAAACTTCTAGAAAAATATCGCTTGCAACACGTTACAAACAACAAAACTATCACATCTTCCTCTGTTCTAAAACTACATATTTCGACCAATCATACATTTCAGTGACGTCTTATAATCCCGCCTGTAAAATCTCTATTCCTGTCTTATGCATATTAGATGTCGCGTTCTAATCTTACTTGAGTGGTAGAAAATCGATGTAGCTGCCCGCGTCTTCTGTGTACCCCACGTGGATTGAATATATTCCTACTAAAATGCATGCTTCTTATGCCCGTCTCATTCTGTAACATATTATTAATTGTGCATTCTTTCTGCTCTTGTTAGTGTTTATTAAAAAACCCACCGACGGTTAAACAATATTTCCTTGAAGCTTGCGCTGTTATCTACAGAAATAAGCGGAAAGTGATCTTTTCAACGTGCAGCTGTGCCTAATGAATGATCGTTTAAAATAACATTTCTAAGAGTTTACGTTTCATGGTATTCTATATAACGAACGTCTGTCTGTTTGTTAAGCAAAGCTCTTCGTCTTGGGATTATTGATTTTTCATGCTCTTATGCGTTTTCTGACGTTATAACCCCTTAAATTAAAATAAATTAAATTAATTAATAATTTTTATTGGCTTATACAATTGATTTTCTTTATGAATCTATTACCTCCTAATCCCTAATTATAAAATTACGTTAATACTTGTAAATTTAAATTAAATAAATGAAATTAATTTTGCGCGTATATAAATGGTTCCTTTCTCTATACAGGGTGTTAGAAAATTGCTTTGTTGACCCCAAATTTAACCCTTTAAAACCACTACAATATGTATATATATATATTGCTGTGATAATAGAGCCCCTACGCTGGGCATGTCATAAAATGCTGTGTTATTCTCGCCCCTCGGCTTGGGCGTACATAAAATGCTGTGATACTTCACCAGCCCCTACGATGAGCGTCCTAAAATGCTGTGTTAATCGAGCCCTTAGATTTGGTCGATCAAAAAATGCTGTGTTATACCCCTTATATTAATCAAGCAAAAAAGTAAAAATGTTAATTTATAAATCTCTTTGCTTCGACTAACTGATTTAATTAAATAAAGCAATGCTACAATACACAGTATACTGATTAAATATTTACCTTTTTAAATATCTTCCGCTTTTTAAATTATTTACATCCGGCAGATTTTGAGAAAATAAAGCCAGCAAAACGAGCTTTTTATTGTTACATTTAGAGACCTATTAAAACGTTTCAATTGCCTTTCGTAAATTTATCTAAGAAACTCCTGTTTTGTCGACTCTTACATTTTTAAATTATTGTTGAAATAAAACAGTATACAGAAATAAATCAAATAAAAATATCTAACCTGGAGTGGTTCAGTAGCTTCTCTGCATCCTCAAGAGTTTTTGTGTCCAGTCTGAATGTTTGAGTCGGAAGTCGACATCCAACCAAAATACTATCCAAATCGTTATTAATAAGTTTATCCCAATATAAGGTTTTCCATCTCCGTAATTAACAGTAATAGCTTTTTACCATTGTCAGAGACTACCAAATTAATTTAACAGGCAGTAATCTCCAGAGTCTTCCTGACTCCAATCCAAGATCGTATCCAAGATCCGTAACAAGAGTTTTAACAGGAGTCGCAATAAGAGTTTTAACAGGAGTCGTACCCAAGAGCCTTGTTTTATTTATTTTTAGAAATTGTATAATTTCACTAAATCTGGTTTACTTACGTCTGTAGTAGAGCGGCTCGCTTACACAAATATTTACACTCTTATAAAAATGATTTCACTTTACTTTTAATTAACTATTTGCGTGAATATCGTAGCACTTTTGAGTATAGTGACTGCCCAGTTTCAAATGTATACTAACTCGTTCAATTGTTATCATATTTATAACCTTGCCCTTTTTGTTTGCGATTTGTTGATTCCACGTGCTGGGCGACACCAATTGTGCTATCTCTTGTGTTATTTTGGAAATTTTACCAATTGTGTAGTTTAACTGCATGGAAGACGCTTAAATCGTCACGTAATTCATTTACATACATCACATTTAATTCAGAAATTCCAGGAACCTTCGTTCATCAATCACGTATTGTTGTTGTTTGCTTTATTCTAATCTAAATAGAAATAAATTTGGTGTTTGTTTATTTCCTAGTTAAATTGGATTTTTGAACAAATGTAATACTGTTCTGTCACGTACACTTTTCAAATAATGCATAATTTCTGCCTGCGTATAAGATGATATATTAAAGCACTTGTTGAATATTTATCTATCCAATTCATACAGGTTTTCCTTTGATTTAATTTCGATACATTTAGTTACATTTTTAAATTCTTATCTTTGCTCGTAGCTACTCTTGGATATGCGTTTAATCGCTTGTACCGTTATATACAGTGTGCTCTCAACTAATCATATTCATAATGACCTATTTACTCTTCTAATATCTGTAATTATGTGCTTTGGTTATTTGGGAGTTTCTTTTGTTTATTCTGGGACCCCTATGACTTAACCTACCTCTAAATTAATCCTATAATTACAGCAATATATATATATATATATATATATATATATATATATATTTATATATATATATATACATATATATTAAAATGTCTAAGGGAGCTACTAAGAGTTATAAGGGTTGGTTAGTACAAGGTAGTATATGCCAAACAAAATAATCCACATATTTGATCACATAAACCTAAAATATATGTTTACCGTATTTTATGTATACTAAAATACCATGCAAATATAGTAGTTGAAATTAAGAGCCAAAAGGCACTTTTAAAATGACTAAGTGGCGTAGTAAGATGTGAAATGCTCAAGGGTTTATACCGAGTTGAATTTTTAAAAGCCTTTGAAAGTACATTTGCCGTCCAAAAGCCGGATGCGTCTATGAATGTTCACTATCAACATGCATCCAGGGTCAAGTGTAATTTATTTTGGTTTCATTTTCTATAGCATCAACTTTTGGACAATATTTGTAAACTCAAAATTATTAGTTATAACAACGTAAAATGTGATTGGTTGAATGTAAAGATTTAGGACATATATTAGAATTTAATGTGATTATGAAACTATATAAAAGACATGGACTATGGTATGTGCGACACGAACTTAGTTATTTGTTATGGACTTTAAGATGTAGTAGGCTAGTAGAAAGTTAACATGGTCGCCTTAGAGAGTAAACAAAGGGATTATTTTTCGAACCAACTTTGTCAAAGACGTGTTTTCAGAACTGTGTTAATTTTGTATTCAGATAATAAAAGTAATTGTTTTAAAGTGAGTTTAATTGAAAAGTGGTAAAAGATACAAGCATAGGAATTATAAAGGGAATAGTAGGGATTGTGCGACGGAAAATTAGTGGATTTGGAGGGTGGTTTAAAGGTAGCAGGTTATCGAGAGTGGTTATACAGAAAGAAGTTTGATATTGGAGTGTGGTTTAAAGTTAGAAGGTCATCGAGAGTGGTTATACAGATTAGAAGTTGGATATTGGAGCGGGTTAAAGGCAGCATGAGTATTGAGCGGAAACAAAGATACGAGTTGGATATTGGAGCGGGTTAAAGGCAGCAGGAGCATTGAGCGGAAACAAAGATACGAGTTGGATATTGGAGCGGGTTAAAGGCAGCAGAAGCATTGAGCGGAAACAAGTATTTGAAGTGGAGATTAGTACAGAGGGAAGTTATAGCACTAGTTTTTTCAAAATTCTAAATTTGGGTTAATCATTTCAGATATTGGGGAACAGTTACAAGTCGAGGACACCTGGAAGCAGCACAGAAATTCAAGAACAGCATTGTGAAGACGTATACGGTAATTAGGATTTTGTGCCAGCAGTCAGCGAGGCATCGACGGAGTATAGACCAGGTGAGTTTTTAAAATCATATTCTTTAATACGTCAAAATTTAGTCATATAAAATTTGGTTGTAATTTAATTTGGCACATAGTAACTTTGATCTAATTAGAAATTTTGGCATATACTAAAGTAGAGTAGCAATTTTAATAGTAAAACAAAAGGGTGCACGTTGGTTGGACTTAACACAACTACTTATAACGGAAACCCACTATAAGCAGTTGAATAACCTGAGATTAAGAGTTTTAAATAGTCGAGGCATTACATTAAATAGTTTATAAAAGAACCAACCAAACGGTGCAAGTACAAGGGGCGTGCATTAGGTGTGCACATTTTACAAAAGCATAAAATAAAGGGTACAGTATAGGTGAAACACAAAAAATAGAAGGGTGGTGGATATAATACGTGGCAAACCCAACGTGGGGCTGAAAAAAAGGCTAGATTGAGTTGAAATTAGACAGAAATAGTAGGAGGATACAGGATCCAGAGATTAGGTGGGGCCCGCAGTTTTTTTCTTTAGTTTTCAGACATACGAGTTCAAAGACAGGCTGCAGAGATGACGGACCCAGCAATGAAACGGATTACGAGATCGGGACTGATATACGGAATTGAAGCAGACAACACGACACAAAACGATGAAATTAGGACACAAGACATAGAGCTGGACGCAGGCGGAGACATCCAGGAGACGGAGACAAGGCAGACTGACCCGGAGGCGACAGGCAGGGACACGGACCAGGCGACGGCACCGGAGGTAAGAGTTGCAGAAACCGCCGGAACCCAGGACCTAATACGACTCATAATGAGCTTGCAAACAAATTTGCAGAACGATTTTAAAACTTCAAACACGGAACTGAAGGCGGAACTATCGAACAAATTTGAAACTTTACAGAAGGAACGAAAAGAAGCACACACGGAAATAATGAACCTAATTGACGGATGGCGGACAGAGATTAAGACGACACGCACGGAACTAAAAACAGGTTTGACTGACACAATTACAGAGTCACACACGGAACTACAAACGGACCTAACAGACAAAACCGAACAGTCGCGGACAGATGTTAAGACCACACACGCGGAACTACACACGGAATTAACAGACCAATTTGCAGAGTCACGGACAGCGGACGAACGAAGGACGGAATTACAAGACAACGTAGACCGCGTAGATGAGACTAAAATTACACGGGTACAATTGCAGGGACAGACACAGCACTTGACACCGAAATTGGGCGCGGACGACATGGTATTACTACTCACAGGACAAGTGGTACTAAATGTAAAAACACTACGGAAATTTTTAGGCGTCATGACAAACTTCGATTTGGAAACGGCACTAGAGACAAAAACAAGGACTAGTTATTGGGATCAAAACCGGGGTTATAGGGGTGACAACCGACGACATACGTATCATAAACATCGACCCAACTACCGACAGGACTATTTTAACCAAGGACACCGAAACCACTGGGGACACGACGGAAACAGGAGACCATACTACAATAGGGAACACCGGGAGAACGACATACAAAGACAAAGCAGGCGCGACAGGGACGCGAATGTCCACCATATAACGACCAGCGCAAGGACTCAGGACACCGATCAAATTGAAGTGGTGCAGATACACGAGGCACCCTCCGAAAAAAAAAAAAAAAAAAACGCCAAATTTTGGACGAACGAATGTGTAGGATTAAAGGTTGACGTGGTTTATAGTTTGAAGGACTTGTTGTTAAATAATTATAATTTAAAAAAAAAAAAAAAACCTTTTGTTCATTAATATTAGTTTCAATGAGTGTTTATATGTTGCTTTAGTTGATAGTGGTTCACAGTTGTCGCTGGTAGATAAGAGGGTAGTGATAAAACATGCGGAATTTTTAAAAGAAAGAATAGAAGCGATTGATGGGGTTAATTTATGGTCGGCTATGAATAAAAAGTTAACTACGATTTATAGGATCATCCGTGTACCGAAATTTGTAGGGGAAAAAATGCAGGAGAGGCAGAATTTTTAAGTACAAAGGGGTTGCATATAGATTTCATATTAGGAATGGATTTTATAGAGGATTTTGGAGTGAATATAGATGGTAAGGATAGGTCGATTCGAATTTTTGATAAAGATAAGTTATGGATGGTGTCTACGGTTAGTGAGGAATATAGGAATGGAGATAATATAGATAAGTCGGGATTAGGAATGGATAGGACAAGTGATTATAGACAGGTTAAAGTACAATTAGATCAAAGTTACTATGTGCCAAATTAAATTACAACCAAATTTTATATGACTAAATTTTGACGTATAAAGAATATGATTTTAAAAACTCACCTGGTCTATACTCCGTCGATGCCTCGCTGACTGCTGGCACAAAATCCTAATTACCGTATACGTCTTCACAATGCTGTTCTTGAATTTCTGTGCTGCTTCCAGGTGTCCTCGACTTGTAACTGTTCCCCAATATCTGAAATGATTAACCCAAATTTAGAATTTTGAAAAAACTAGTGCTATAACTTCCCTCTGTACTAATCTCCACTTCAAATACTTGTTTCCGCTCAATGCTTCTGCTGCCTTTAACCCGCTCCAATATCCAACTCGTATCTTTGTTTCCGCTCAATGCTCCTGCTGCCTTTAACCCGCTCCAATATCCAACTCGTATCTTTGTTTCCGCTCAATACTCCTGCTGCCTTTAACCCGCTCCAATATCCAACTTCTAATCTGTATAACCACTCTCGATGACCTTCTAACTTTAAACCACACTCCAATATCAAACTTCTTTCTGTATAACCACTCTCGATAACCTGCTACCTTTAAACCACCCTCCAAATCCACTAATTTTCCGTCGCACAATCCCTACTATTCCCTTTATAATTCCTATGCTTGTATCTTTTACCACTTTTCAATTAAACTCACTTTAAAACAATTACTTTTATTATCTGAATACAAAATTAGCACAGTTCTGAAAACACGTCTTTGACAAAGGTGGTTCGAAAAATAATCCCTTTGTTTACTCTCTAAGGCGACCATGTTAAATCTCTACTAGCCTACTACATCTTAAAGTCCATAACAAATAACTAAGTTCGTGTCGCACATACCATAGTCCATGTCTTTTATATAGTTTCATAATCACATTAAATTCTAATATATGTCCTAAATCTTTACATTCAACCAATCACATTTTACGTTGTTATAACTAATAATTTTGAGTTTACAAATATTGTCCAAAAGTTGATGCTATAGAAAATGAAACCAAAATAAATTACACTTGACCCTGGATGCATGTTGATAGTGAACATTCATAGACGCATCCGGCTTTTGGACGGCAAATGTACTTTCAAAGGCTTTTAAAAATTCAACTCGGTATAAACCCTTGAGCATTTCACATCTTACTACGCCACTTAGTCATTTTAAAATTGCCTTTTGGCACTTAATTTCAACTACTATATTTGCATGGTATTTTAGTATACATAAAATACGGTAAACATATATTTTTAGGTTTATGTGATCAAATATGTGGATTATTTTTGTTTGGCATATACTACCTTGTACTAACCAACCCTTATAACTCTTAGTAGCTCCCTTAGACATTTTATTGGCCCCACTGATTTTGAATGAAATTGGAAATTGCGTCGGCTTTACTCTTTCCTGGTGTGCATAATTTCTAGTTTTATTTAAAATCAAACACCCTCTCACCTTTCTACACAAACCCCTTTTCGGATTCCTATATATTTTAATTATTCAACCCCTATTTTTAATTCTCAATATGTCTGTCTAACTATGCTACACACTAACCTAACTTATAAACTAAAACAAAACTAAACTTTCCGTCGCATGAACTATATAACAACTATTCTACTAAACCCTCTTCCTGTACAACCTTATATGGGAATAGATTTTCCAAGTGAAAACGCCCACGATATACCCCTGTCATAGTAGCTAATTCAAATGTATTTCCTTCCGCAAAACTACGCGTAATCTTGTACGGCCCTTCATATGGAAACAACAACTTCGCGCAAATGTTCCTGTCGCGGTTCGAACTCTTAACCTTTTCACCACCACCATATCTCCTATTTCAAAAGTTGTCCTTTTTTTGATCCTGCTACACCTCCGCTCGATATCCCTACGCTGCATCCTTTCGATCCTACGTCTAACACTGCCCAACAACCCAGTGATGTCTTGTACCTCGACTTCTTCCCTCCATGGCCTAGCTGGTATAATCCTCCGAATCAATGTTATCGGACACGTTTTTGTCACTGAACTCGGTACACAATTCATGAAATTTTCAATCTGCGGCAGATATCTAACCCATCTATTATGGTGCTCTTGCGTTGCTAACCGTAGATATTTGATTACCTCCCGTATATATCGTTCGCATGGATTTGCTTTCGGATGCCGTATACTGCTAAATGACACCTTAATGTGCGCTCGATTTTACCCGTTCCTAAATCTTTGGTTGTTAAAATAAGTTGCGTTGTCTACCAATATCCTTTCCATTCTCCTACCTGGCTTCCAAATTCTTTGATCGATTGTAAAGCATGCACCGTGTTGCTTCGCCTTGCCGGAAATAATTTAACAAATTTTGAAAAACGTCCACCATTACTAATATGTGCCGATACCCTGTTCACTCGTAATCAGGTTGCTTAAGTAATCAACAGCTACCAATTCCAATGGTCCGCTCACGCTCACACTCATCGGTACGTTCTGCAACACCACGTTCTTGTCCTTCCCTAAGATACAAATTTTGCAACGATTGATCCTTTCTTTGACCACCGTGATATCGTTCCGTGCATAAAACGCCTCCCTGAATACCAAAAATGTTTTTCTTATACCTATATGTCCAAAATTTAAATGAATTTCATCTATGATTTCCACAGCCGCGTCTCTGGATACCACTACTAGCTCTGCCTCACCTATCCTTTTGACTACGAACTGCCCTACGATGGTAAATCCACGGTACTCCTCCACATTTTCGCTTGTTAATCTCTCGCGGATCGAGCTCACCTCACTGTGCCTTTGCGTTTCCATTAGCTTGGCATTAATCCACCGACCAACATCCCTGAACTCCTGCAAAGCAACTAAACAATCCCTCACGTCCTTATTTTTTTCCACTTGCGGTCTGCTTAGAAAATCCGCCGTCACATTCTCCTTGCCTGGTTTGTGCTTGATTTCGAAATCGTATTCCTGTAATACTAACGCCCATCTGTACAACCTGCTGTTTAGAAACTCCTTTTTCTTCATAAATGTTACCACCGTGTTGTCGGATTCTATCAAAAATTTGTTACCTAGCAGATAAAAACGCAACTTTTTCACAGCATATACTATCGCCAACATTTCCTTCTCTGCCGTCGCATATCTGGTTTCGCAGTCTTTTAATACCCTCGAGATAAATACAATTGGTACCTCAGCTCCGTCCTGGATCTGCACCAACTCAGCCCCTATCGCATATTTTGACGCATCCGTTCTTAAAATAAATTCGTCTTTGAAATTTGGATATTTTAATGACAACTCTTTATAAAACGCATTTTTCAAATCCTGGAACGCCTTCTCTCGATCAGCAGTCCATTTCCATCTTTCATTTTTCTTCAATAAACTCACCAACGGCACACACAACTCAGAATATCGCGGTATAAATCGTTTATAATAATTTAGAACCCCTAAAAACCCTCGTAATCCTCTCACGTTCTTTGGTTGAGCAATATTTTTCAACTCGTCCAACCTTTTATTACAAATTTTCATCCCATTCTCACTGATTTCAAACCCTAAATATGTAACTTTGTTCTTGAACAACTCGCATTTCTCCACGTTCAACTTCAAACCCCCTTCATCCAGCCTCTGGATCACCTTTTCTAAATGCTCCAAGTGTTCTTGTTCGGTCCTTGAAAAAATCAACTAATCATCCACATAGTGCGAACAGAAACATTCATACTCATTAAACAGCTTCTGCATGGCCCTTACAAGTACTGCTGAAGAACTACTTAACCCAAACGGAACTACAGAAAACATGTAAATCTCTCCTTCAATACTAAACCCTGTAAACTTCTTACTGTCTTCATGCAACGGAATTAACCAAAATGAATTTTTTAAATCTAATTTACTGAAAAACTTCATCTCGTACACTTTGTACAACAAATTATCCAACCCTTGTGGTTGTTCATACTGCGGTTTCGTAATCGAATTCAACTTCCTCGCATCCAAACAAATCCTTATATCCCTTTTATTGGGTTTAGGAACAATAACTACCGGGTTCACATATTGAGTTTTCGCTGGTTCTATTATTCCATCTCGTAACATCTTGTTAATCTCGGCTTTAACCCTATTTCTAATAGCAAACGGAATTGGATACACTTTTGTATTAAACCCGTTGTCTTCCGTGACCTCTAACTTATGCATGTATCTCCTCGCCAATCTTGGCTCTTCATTAAATAACCCTACATATTTATTAAATATATATATATATATATATATATATATATATATATATATATATATATATGAAAGGGTTCCAAAATTCGTGCCCCACTCTTTGGGCGTCATAAATATGCACTGAATTCCGTATTGGGAAAAAGCTCCACTGTTGGTCGACATAAAAATGCTCTGTACTACCTATTAAATAGTGTCCCTATTTCAGTTGATATAACACTTGCTAAAATTAAAAAACTCCACTAATTTTCACCTAAATAAATTGTTAAGTCCAAGCTTTGATTACGAAATCTTTTAGTTGAGTACCTTCTGAAGATGCCTTCCAAACTGACACTCCACGGCTAGCTCTGCTCACTGCTTCTTCAAGGATACTCACCAACGCTACTCATTCTCTCAACAACTTTCACAATTAATAAAAAAAAGTAAAATTATTTGACAAAAACATACAACCCTTTTATTCTGACAAGATAAATAATAATTTCACACAATCTCAATATTTACAATATTTATCCAAGTTAAACATTTCATACACCTACTCGATAATAATGTCATCAACCTTTACATTTCATTGTTTTATTTTAAAGTAGATGAGCCTATCCTGGAACCTTAATTTATTTTCCGCTGGTTTATGGTGAGCTCAGTATAAACCTTTTTTTATATGTGACCCGTTTACCTCTTACATCTGTGAAATATTATACAAGCATTTACACCCTCAGATTTAAAAAATAAAAATATCGTCCTTTACATAAGTCAATAAAATTAATTTTCGGTTCATAAAAAAAATTTTCACCAAATAAAACTCAAATAACTAATAGTTTAAATAAATCAGCACCAGCACAACAGTTTCAACAACAAAAAAATTGTTACCTGAGAGTATTCTTCTTCCAGATCACCGCCTCTGTGGATGCCTTCCTAAATGACTGCACGTACCTGGATCACTCCATGTTGCTGCCTTCCATTGTGAACAGCAATTCCATCTCGAACTCGTTCACCCAAATCAGCAATAATCCTTTTGAACTGCTGCTCCATGTCCAAACATCACCTCTTCTTCCACTCAATGTGCAACAAACACCCTCATTTAATTTATAAATAATTCTCTACTTACAAGTCATCCTGCTTCAATGATTACAATGGTTTACTATGGTTCACTCCATTTAAACTAGCTTGCACCTACTTCTGCATTAAAAAAACTCTTGTAAATTTTAAGTCGAGCTGCACTACTCACGTGGTTTGAAGCTAGGATGATCTTCTGCAGACTTGGAAAATAAGAGAGCAAATGCCGCCTACAGCAGCGTTTATATAACCACAGCCCCACGTGAGTTGCTTGTATTTTTGTTACCCATTCCTTGTAAAGTTACCAACGGCCACTCAATTCTACAAAATACACCTGCACGTAAAGGCAAAGGTCTTTTAAAACTCAGAAATCGTCAACATAAACATTTCATTACCCTGAAAAACTGTCTAAACCGGCCAACCGTCTAAATATTTCTTGAAATTTCCACTCTTCTGGTCACCCCACACAAATACAATCACGCTTCTCGTGTGCACGTTCATACAATTATCTCCCTTACACTCTAATAAGAACATCTTTTAGCTTTGTCTTTATTTCCTACCTAAAGTGTCTACGTTATTTCTGCCTTTTTCTGTCCCGTGTTTTCTGTCTTGCTTGTAGCCCCTCCATCATTATATTTTCACAGTTATTTCTCCCTCCCTTTATGTGCGCCTTGAAAATCGAAGCCATCTACAAACATGTTGCATCTTCGTCCCGCTTATTGGTTTCTAAAATATACTCATTTGACACGCGCTTGAAAATTTTGTCTCTTAACCACCTGATATCTTGCATCTGCCTCTGTTACGTATTAAATATTGTCTGTCGCCTAATTTTATTGATCTGTTTTGAACTAGTAAACCGTTGCTGATTGCCTTGCGTTTTTTCGTTAACACAATTTACCTCGAATTATATTCTCAACGTATACTAGCTTTTACAAGAATCGTTTATATACACCACGTCTATTCCATAAAATCTTTGACTGTTTTAACGTGTTTACAATATCAAACCTTGTAACGTTCGTCGACTGATTTTAGCTTATGCTGTATTTAATAAATGTACCGTGCTTAAATTATTGATTTTTATACTGAAAAGCTTATACTAATATTCTTTGTACACAATTTTTGACCTTGTCATCGTTCTTAATTGTTGTCCTTGTACTAAATTAATATAAACAAATTAAACCTACATTATATGTAATTTTATCCCACACTAATTATATTGAAGCGTTTTAAATAAATTATTAATTTTTATATACAGGGTACCTATAAATACATAAATGCTTGGCCTATTTACACCTATACAAGCCTACTCAATCAACCTATATATCTTACCATCTGACCACTTTCTCTACATTTTCTACAATGATGTTTGTTCATGCACCCCTTATATTTATACTATATGGTTTTATACTATAAACTTCATGTCAATTAGTTTGTATGTTTCTTCTTTTCCTATTTCCATCTTAGTTTTAATTCTTTGCAATTTTCATCAATCCATTGTTCTTTAGATTTCCTGCATTTGAGAATAGTTTCCCATTTTATGGGTCTGTATATCTCTATTTTCCTGATTCCTCGGATCTGTTTTTGTATTTTCATTTTTTTTCTATTAAATTCAGGATATCCTTTGTTAGCCATGGTTTCATATTTCTTTTTCGTGTATACCGCAGAATATCTCTGGCCCTCATGTCTAAGATGGATTTAATATTATTCCATTCAGTTTCTACTTTCTTCGTATCAGACATTTTCGCGATGACTTTCAGCAATTCATTTGATTTTATTTTCAAATCCTTCGTGGATATCTTTATCGTTTAGTTTTTCAAAGTTTAAGTTGACTTTTTTGTTGCTTTTTTTTTTCGAATTTTTAAATTTAAGAGCAGCCTTCATACTTACGATGTTGTGATCAGTGTCTAAATCTGCTTCTGGGTAGCTTCTAAAGTTCTTTACTTGATTCCTAAACTGTTGTTTAACAAGAATGTAATCTATTTGATATCTTCCGATGTCTGCTGGCATCTTCCACGTGTATCGTCTTCTAGCATGATGTCGAAATAATATGTTTGTAATGGTTAAATTGTTTTTCGCAAAATTCTACCAGCCTACTTCCCCTGTCGTTTCTCGTGTCTAAACCAAATAATACTACTACCGCTTCCTCTTCTTGTTCACCTACCACTACATTAAAACCCCCGTAATTATTAAATTTTCATGTCCTTTTATGAATTGTAGTATGTCATCGAAATTTTTGTAGATTTCTTCTACGTCTTCCTCACTGTAGCTAGAGGTGGGTATGTATATTTGCATTATGAGTGTATTAACCGGTTTAGATTGTATTTTCCGATCACATCCTCCGAAATATTCGCCTCCCGGAGATCCGATTGTGGAATTATTTAACCTCCGGAAACCTAACCCCAGAGGTAATACCATTATATTAAATAAGAATTTTAGTACGCTGTGTACTTGGGAGGTAATGTGGTGGTTTCCCGTTGCCTTTCACGTTGCAGCAGTGTGTCTTGGAGTGCCATACTGATCCTTATGGTTTATGCCATTCTAAAACTGTCTCAGTCCGGTTCCTCACTAAAAACCCCACTAATTTGGTAATACCTATAGTTCGACTCTTTAACTAACTGAAACACGCAAGCCATTTCGCCCGTTCTAGCAATCTCAGAACTTCTTCAACGTGCGGCTTCTTTCAGAACGGAACCAACTTATTTAACAATTTCTTGTAGTTTGGTGTAATTGTACTTGTGGGTTCTTATACACTTGAAAACATTACTTGAGAGTTTGGAAAACCACTTAATTGTAGAAATAAGTTGCATATTAATATATTTATATTGTATTGTTTAATTATTTTATTTTTTACGCCACTATGAATTTTTTAGTGAATTTTTAACAAGCTCTTCAAGTGAAGAGTCGCACTCGAATTGTTCAGTCGATATGTAGACATGTTATGTAAAGTAAAACAAACTCTTCACGGACAAGGAGGGTACGTCAAAAGGACTATTCAAAAAAATATTGACAAGGAGTTTATAGCATATTTTTGTTTAAAAAATTTCATCTGACTTTCTTAATGGTAACATTTTATTGGCATAAGCTGGAAGCTCATAGCAGGGTTTACTTAAAAAAAAAGTGAAAGCTTCTAAAATTTTGTTCAACACATACCTATGGGAAAGAATAAATAGGTGTTAAAACAATTCTTATGCTAATATTGTACTTGAGTAATCAGTAAACCTTTCGGCAGATGTCAGATATGTTTAATGTTACCAAAAGTGCAACACATCGCATTACTAATACGCAGATGATATTAAATGGCCGAACATAGAACGAAAAGTTGTCATCCTTCAAGACCACTTGGCGAGCGTGATTTTTGTATATAGTTTTAAATCAAATACGTACCTAATTTTTTGTTGACAACGTCAATAGTCGTTTTGTATATACAGGATGGAGTATAAAAATTCCTCGAGTAATAAGTCTATTATTTTTAAGGATAATGCAATATCTATTGTAATAAAATTGCAGTTTATTGTCATTTCTTTGGTAGATACTCCATCAATGCTGCGAGAAGTTTCACCAAAAGTGACACTCATTTACATTTTTTTAAATGGAACATCCTATATATTTTACTACTTTTGGATTCCTTGTTAAATTGTCTTTCAACAAGCTCAATTACGAGGGTAAGGTAAAAAGTTCTCGGTCTGACACAGAGATAGCGTTCCAATCAGCAAAAATTTGTGCTTCCCGCCTGCGTGCATATGTCATTAGTTCGTATGACAAGTTTCATCTCAAGTAGTTTGTTTACACGAATTTTTTCAAGCAGACGTCTTATGCATGTTTCCTTAAGACAGATAAATTTGAATATCGTGCGGTCATAAAATTCTTCGTTTTGGACGGATTAACCCCTCAGGAAATTCATCCGAAGTTGACAAAAGTTTACGGAGACTGCCCTTTCCCTGTCAACCGTTAAAAAGTGGGCAGCTGAATTTAAAGGCGGTCGCACGTTTTTTGAAAATGACCCACGTGAAGGACGACATAGCAGGTTACCTACCATCTGCTGTAAAAGCGCGGACTATAGTCGAAAACTCTCATAAGGATAATTTGATCTCAAGAAGCATTTCCTATATGTTCGTTGTGTTTTGTTTTGTATAGCATGTATCCAAACTGTGAAGAATGTTTAGAAGTTAAAACAGGACAAAATAATGAAAGTAGGCTGGAAAATAGATTTGAAAGAACAGATAAAAATATTTTTAGAAAAGTCAATTAATTGTCAATTTATTATGTTTAATCTTGCTTTGTTCACTTTAAAAAGAGAGGCAACTGTATTTGGGTGTTATAGTTACAAAATATACAGAAGTTAAATTGGCTCTGTAGTTGTTCTTATGGTGTGGTTTAACCGAATATAAAAGTATATTCTAACCCGTCATACATCTGTGCAACTCTTGTAACACACTGCAAATAATTGCCTGTCTGAAGAACTTTCGTAGTTTCCCAACACAAACCATTTTTGTTTTACAATAGTGTGTGACATGGAAGTTCTGAATTTTTCCACGGCAGCACATTGCAGGTGCATTTTTTAAAAAAATACTTATATTTGATTTATTCGATAAATAAAGTGAATTATAGTATGCAATTTTGATGAAAATTCATAAAAATTATTCACACATTTGGGAAAGTTACTGGTTTTGTTTAAATCGCTCTATTATCAGCAAAAAAAAATTTTTTTCAGTTAAAAAACTAAATGACTTTCTCACATAGCAATTATTTTATAAGTAACTTTTATTAAAACCGTTTTTAATTTGGGTGCCTAATAGGAAAGAAATTTGGATCTTTAGAAATTTCAAGATGGCCGCTACTGTGATGAGCTCTTAAATGGTTTTGACTATAAATTGTGGTATTTTACAAAACGTATTGTTATTTTTAAAATAAACCAGTGCACTATTAGTTGATTTTTAAATATGTCAGCTAAATAAACTGAAGGTTAGTAGCTTTTCAAGTTCAATTTAAGTGCACTACAATTATTTTTAATGTTGCACAAGTAAACAACTATAAAATGTTACTTACGTTTTTAGGTTCAGAATATTTTAAACGAGTTTCTACACTTGATAACCTTATAAATTCACTGATTTTCACATGATTTTCTTTTGTTTTTTATACCTGTCCTAATCGATACAATCTAATTGATTTTTCCACTCACCTACTTAAGATTGTAAATTACAATTCGGAGAATATCCGATAATTAGATTGTTTAGAAAAACCCTTCAACGTGATTATTAATGTTACAACGTGTAGAACAGGTCTGTAAACCTCATTAAAAATCAAAATAAATTTAAATTAATTCTATAGGAATAAAGACATTGAAATCCAATCTTTCTTGTCAAATACCCTCTTAATATCGCAGTACAGAGATAAATGAGATGAATTCTACACAACAATGTTAAAGAAAACGTTTATTAAGAGACGCTCCATAAAGAGGCGCTGCTACAAGACGTCCATAGATAGTTGCGACTATATAAGACGTCCGTAAAGAGGCGTTACATGAGACATTGCGCATCAACACGCCCCATCCTCCACTGGCGCTGATCTGCTTTAGGTTTTCTGAAAGCCCCAATCGTCTACAAATTTCCTTCATGTCAGCTAAATTTTTGACGATTTGGAACTGCTCTCATCTGAAACCGCTCAGTATAAAGCGGTAATGCTCTCCAACTATTTTTATTGAATTCAAAATATACTTAAATGTGTGTTATTTGATATTATTGTTTCCCACTGATTACTTTGTTAATAGATACACTGATTAACGAATATCTGACCCACTATTGCTTTCGGACGTATGCTACTACGAGGGTAAGGTGAAAAGTTCTTGGCCTACAATGAAAGACTGCAATTTTCAGTAAAAAAAAAGATTTTATTTTTCAACATAATTCCCCTTCACTTCAACACACTTGGTCCCGCGTTTCTCCAACATCAGTATTCCTGTCCGGAAGTGAGAGTCTGGAAGGCTGTGAAAATATTCGTCTACGGCCTTCTCAACTTCTTCATTGGACATGAAGCGCTTCCCAGAAACAAATTTCTTCAAGTTTGGGAACAGATAGAAGTCTGAGGGCACCAAATCAGGGGAATAGGGCGGATGACCGAGCAAGCCGTGCCCCAAATCCGTCAATTTTCCCATCGTCAACGCACCCTTGTGTGCAGGTGCGTTGTCTTGGTGAAAGATCATTATTTCCTTCTTCAAGCCAGGCCTCTGTTCGCGAATTTTGGCATCCAGCTGGTCAAAAAGGGCGGAGTTATATTGGCCTATAATTGTTCTGCCTTTTTCAAGGTAATCTATTAACAGGATCCATTTCGCATCCCAAAACACGCTGGACATCACCTTTCCGGCAGATGCGATTGACTTCGCTTTCTTTGGCGCCGAACAACCGGCTTCCACTGCTTGGACTGCTGTTTCGTTTCTGGTGTGTAATGGTGGACCAATGTAACTTCCATAGTGACAAGTCGCCGCACAAAATCGCTCGGATCCTTATTGAACCGGGCCAAACATTGCTGCGAAACACGTTTTCGCATTTGCTTTTGATCGGCATTCAGCAAATGCGACACCCATCTTGCGCAGAGCTTTCGCATTCCTAACTCTTTGTGTAAGATGTTTCCCACCCTTTCGTCCGATATCCATACAGTCTCAGCTATCTCCTTCACTTTCACTCGCCTATCGTCCAACACGATATCATGCACTTTTTCGATCGTTTCCGGTGTGGTTGCGGTTTTTGGTCGTCCTTCACGTGGGTCATTTTCAAAAAACGTGCGACCGCCTTTAAATTCAGCTGCCCACTTTTTAACGGTTGACAGGGAAAGGGCAGTCTCCGTAAACTTTTGTCAACTTCGGATGAATTTCCTGAGGGGTTAATCCGTCCAAAACGAAGAATTTTATGACCGCACGATATTCAAATTTATCTGTCTTAAGGAAACATGCATAAGACGTCTGCTTGAAAAAATTCGTGTAAACAAACTACTTGAGATGAAACTTGTCATACGAACTAATGACATATGCACGCAGGCGGGAAGCACAAATTTTTGCTGATTGGAACGCTATCTCTGTGTCAGACCGAGAACTTTTTACCTTACCCTCGTAATTGAGCTTGTTGAAAGACAATTTAACAAGGAATCCAAAAGTAGTAAAATATATAGGATGTTCCATTTAAAAAAATGTAAATGAGTGTCACTTTTGGTGAAACTTCTCGCAGCATTGATGGAGTATCTACCAAAGAAATGACAATAAACTGCAATTTTATTACAATAGATATTGCATTATCCTTAAAAATAATAGACTTATTACTCGAGGAATTTTTTTATACTCCATCCTGTATATACAAAAACGACTATTGACGTTGTCAACAAAAAAATTAGGTACGTATTTGATTTAAAACTATATACAAAAAATCACGCTCGCCAAGTGGTCTTGAAGGGATGACAACTTTTCGTTCTATGTTCGGCCATTTAATATCATCTGCGTATTAGTAATGCGATGTGTTGCACTTTTGGTAACATTAAACATATCTGACATCTGCCGAAAGGTTTACTGATTACTCAAGTACAATATTAGCATAAGAATTGTTTTTAACACCTATTTATTCTTTCCCATAGGTATGTGTTGAACAAAATTTTAGAAGCTTTCACTTTTTTTTTAAGTAAACCCTGCTATGAGCTTCCAGCTTATGCCAATAAAATGTTACCATTAAGAAAGTCAGATGAAATTTTTTAAACAAAAATATGCTATAAACTCCTTGTCAATATTTTTTTGAATAGTCCTTTTGACGTACCCTCCTTGTCCGTGAAGAGTTTGTTTTACTTTACATAACATGTCTACATATCGACTGAACAATTCGAGTGCGACTCTTCACTTGAAGAGCTTGTTAAAAATTCACTAAAAATTCATAGTGGCGTAAAAATAAAATAATTAAACAATACAATATAAATATATTAATATGCAACTTATTTCTACAATTAAGTGGTTTTCCAAACTCTCAAGTAATGTTTTCAAGTGTATAAGAACCCACAAGTACAATTACACCAAACTACAAGAAATTGTTAAATAAGTTGGTTCCGTTCTGAAAGAAGCCGCACGTTGAAGAAGTTCTGAGATTGCTAGAACGGGCGAAATGGCTTGCGTGTTTCAGTTAGTTAAAGAGTCGAACTATAGGTATTACCAAATTAGTGGGGTTTTAGAATGGCATAAACCATAAGGATCAGTATGGCACTCCAAGACACACTGCTGCAACGTGAAAGGCAACGGGAAACCACCACATTACCTCCCAAGTACACAGCGTACTAAAATTCTTATTTAATATAATGGTATTACCTCTGGGGTTAGGTTTCCGGAGGTTAAATAATTCCACAATCGGATCTCCGGGAGGCGAATATTTCGGAGGATGTGATCGGAAAATACAATCTAAACCGGTTAATACACTCATAATGCAAATATACATACCCACCTCTAGCTACAGTGAGGAAGACGTAGAAGAAATCTACAAAAATTTCGATGACATACTACAATTCATAAAAGGACATGAAAATTTAATAATTACGGGGGTTTTAATGTAGTGGTAGGTGAACAAGAAGAGGAAGCGGTAGTAGTATTATTTGGTTTAGACACGAGAAACGACAGGGGAAGTAGGCTGGTAGAATTTTGCGAAAAAAACAATTTAACCATTACAAACATATTATTTCGACATCATGCTAGAAGACGATACACGTAGAAGATGCCAGCAGACATCGGAAGATATCAAATAGATTACATTCTTGTTAAACAACAGTTTAGGAATCAAGTAAAGAACTTTAGAAGCTACCCAGAAGCAGATTTAGACACTGATCACAACATCGTAAGTATGAAGGCTGCTCTTAAATTTAAAAATTCGAAAAAAAAGCAACAAAAAAGTCAACTTAAACTTTGAAAAACTAAACGATAAAGATATCCACGAAGGATTTGAAAATAAAATCAAATGAATTGCTGAAAGTCATCGCGAAAATGTCTGATACGAAGAAAGTAGAAACTGAATGGAATAATATTAAATCCATCTTAGAGATGAGGGCCAGAGATATTCTGCGGTATACACGAAAAAGAAATATGAAACCATGGCTAACAAAGGATATCCTGAATTTAATAGAAAAAAAATGAAAATACAAAAACAGATCCGAGGAATCAGGAAAATAGAGATATACAGACCCATAAAATGGGAAACTATTCTCAAATGCAGGAAATCTAAAGAACAATGGATTGATGAAAAGTGCAAAGAATTAAAACTAAGATGGAAATAGGAAAAGAAGAAACATACAAACTAATTGACATGAAGTTTATAGTATAAAACCATATAGTATAAATATAAGGGGTGCATGAACAAACATCATTGTAGAAAATGTAGAGAAAGTGGTCAGATGGTAAGATATATAGGTTGATTGAGTAGGCTTGTATAGGTGTAAATAGGCCAAGCATTTATGTATTTATAGGTACCCTGTATATAAAAATTAATAATTTATTTAAAACGCTTCAATATAATTAGTGTGGGATAAAATTACATATAATGTAGGTTTAATTTGTTTATATTAATTTAGTACAAGGACAACAATTAAGAACGATGACAAGGTCAAAAATTGTGTACAAAGAATATTAGTATAAGCTTTTCAGTATAAAAATCAATAATTTAAGCACGGTACATTTATTAAATACAGCATAAGCTAAAATCAGTCGACGAACGTTACAAGGTTTGATATTGTAAACACGTTAAAACAGTCAAAGATTTTATGGAATAGACGTGGTGTATATAAACGATTCTTGTAAAAGCTAGTATACGTTGAGAATATAATTCGAGGTAAATTGTGTTAACGAAAAAACGCAAGGCAATCAGCAACGGTTTACTAGTTCAAAACAGATCAATAAAATTAGGCGACAGACAATATTTAATACGTAACAGAGGCAGATGCAAGATATCAGGTGGTTAAGGGACAAAAATTTTCAAGCGCGTGTCAAATGAGTATATTTTAGAAACCAATAAGCGGGACGAAGATGCAACATGTTTGTAGATGGCTTCGATTTTCAAGGCGCACATAAAGGGAGGGAGAAATAACTGTGAAAATATAATGATGGAGGGGCTACAAGCAAGACAGAAAACACGGGACAGAAAAAGGCAGAAATAACGTAGACACTTTAGGTAGGAAATAAAGACAAAGCTAAAAGATGTTCTTATTAGAGTGTAAGGGAGATAATTGTATGAACGTGCACACGAGAAGCGTGATTGTATTTGTGTGGGGTGACCAGAAGAGTGGAAATTTCAAGAAATATTTAGACGGTTGGCCGGTTTAGACAGTTTTCAGGGTAATGAAATGTTTATGTTGACGATTTCTGAGTTTTAAAAGACCTTTGCCTTTACGTGCAGGTGTATTTTGTAGAATTGAGTGGCCGTTGGTAACTTTACAAGGAATGGGTAACAAAAATACAAGCAACTCACGTGGGGCTGTGGTTATATAAACGCTGCTGTAGGCGGCATTTGCTCTCTTATTTTCCAAGTCTGCAGAAGATCATCCTAGCTTCAAACCACGTGAGTAGTGCAGCTCGACTTAAAATTTACAAGAGTTTTTTTTAATGCAGAAGTAGGTGCAAGCTAGTTTAAATGGAGTGAACCATAGTAAACCATTGTAATCATTGAAGCAGGATGACTTGTAAGTAGAGAATTATTTATAAATTAAATGAGGGTGTTTGTTGCACATTGAGTGGAAGAAGAGGTGATGTTTGGACATGGAGCAGCAGTTCAAAAGGATTATTGCTGATTTGGGTGAACGAGTTCGAGATGGAATTGCTGTTCACAATGGAAGGCAGCAACATGGAGTGATCCAGGTACGTGCAGTCATTTAGGAAGGCATCCACAGAGGCGGTGATCTGGAAGAAGAATACTCTCCAGGTAACAATTTTTTTGTTGTTGAAACTGTTGTGCTGGTGCTGATTTATTTAAACTATTAGTGATTTGAGTTTTATTTGGTGAAAATTTTTTTTATGAACCGAAAATTAATTTTATTGACTTATGTAAAGGACGATATTTTTATTTTTTAAATCTGAGGGTGTAAATGCTTGTATAATATTTCACAGATGTAAGAGGTAAACGGGTCACATATAAAAGGGTTTATACTGAGCTCACCATAAACCAGCGGAAAATAAATTAAGGTTCCAGGATAGGCTCATCTACTTTAAAATAAAACAATGAAATGTAAAGGTTGATGACATTATTATCGAGTAGGTGTATGAAATGTTTAACTTGGATAAATATTGTAAATATTGAGATTGTGTGAAATTATTATTTATCTTGTCAGAATAAAAGGGTTGTATGTTTTTGTCAAATAATTTTACTTTTTTTTATTAATTGTGAAAGTTGTTGAGAGAATGAGTAGCGGTGGTGAGTATCCCTGAAGAAACAGTGAGCAGAGCTAGCCGTGGAGTGTCAGTTTGGAAGGCATCTTCAGAAGGTACTCAACTAAAAGATTTCGTAATCAAAGCTTGGACTTAACAATTTATTTAGGTGAAAATTAGTGGAGTTTTTTTTTTATTTTTAGCAAGTGTTATATCAACTGAAATAGGGACACTATTTAATAGGTAGTACAGAGCATTTTTATGTCGACCAACAGTGGAGCTTTTTCCCAATACGGAATTCAGTGCATATTTATGACGCCCAAAGAGTGGGGCACGAATTTTGGAACCCTTTCATATATATTGCTGTAATTATAGGATTAATTTAGAGGTAGGTTAAGTCATAGGGGTCCCAGAATAAACAAAAGAAACTCCCAAACAACCAAAGCACATAATTACAGATATTAGAAGAGTAAATAGGTCATTATGAATATGATTAGTTGAGAGCACACTGTATATAACGGTACAAGCGATTAAACGCATATCCAAGAGTAGCTACGAGCAAAGATAAGAATTTAAAAATGTAACTAAATGTATCGAAATTAAATCAAAGGAAAACCTGTATGAATTGGATAGATAAATATTCAACAAGTGCTTTAATATATCATCTTATACGCAGGCAGAAATTATGCATTATTTGAAAAGTGTACGTGACAGAACAGTATTACATTTGTTCAAAATCCAATTTAACTAGGAAATAAACAAACACCAAATTTATTTCTATTTAGATTAGAATAAAGCAAACAACAATAATACGTGATTTGATGAACGAAGGTTCCTGGAATTTCTGAATGAAATGTGATGTATGTAAATGAATTACGTGACGATTTAAGCGTCTTCCATGCAGTTAAACTACACAATTGGTAAAATTTACAAAATAACACAAGAGATAGCACAATTGGTGTCGCCCAGCACGTGGAATCAACAAATCGCAAACAAAAGGGCAAGGTTATAAATATGATAACAATTGAACGAGTTAGTATACATTTGAAACTGGGCAGTCACTATACTCAAAAGTGCTACGATATTCACGCAAATAGTTAATTAAAAGTAAAGTGAAATCATTTTATAAGAGTGTAAATATTTGTGTAAGCGAGCCGCTCTACTACAGACGTAAGTAAACCAGATTTAGTGAAATTATACAATTTCTAAAAATAAATAAAACAAGGCTCTTGGGTACGACTCCTGTTAAAACTCTTATTGCGACTCCTGTTAAAACTCTTGTTACGGATCTTGGATACGATCTTGGATTGAGTCAGGAAGACTCTGGAGATTACTGCCTGTTAAATTAATTTGGTAGTCTCTGACAATGGTAAAAAGCTATTACTGTTAATTACGGAGATGGAAAACCTTATATTGGGATAAACTTATTAATAACGATTTGGATAGTATTTTGGTTGGATGTCGACTTCCGACTCAAACATTCAGACTGGACACAAAAACTCTTGAGGATGCAGAGAAGCTACTGAACCACTCCAGGTTAGATATTTTTATTTGATTTATTTCTGTATACTGTTTTATTTCAACAATAATTTAAAAATGTAAGAGTCGACAAAACAGGAGTTTCTTAGATAAATTTATGAAAGGCAATAGGCATCTTGAAACGTTTTAATAGGTCTCTAAATGTAACAATAAAAAGCTCGTTTTGCTGGCTTTATTTTTTCAAAATCTGCCGGATGTAAATAATTTAAAAAGGGGAAGATATTTAAAAAGGTAAATATTTAATCAGTATACTGTGTATTGTAGCATTGCTTTATTTAATTAAATCAGTTAGTCGAAGCAAAGAGATTTATAAATTAACATTTTTACTTTTTTGCTTGATTAATATAAGGGGTATAACACAGCATTTTTTGATCGACCAAATCTAGGGGCTCGATTAACACAGCATTTTAGGACGCTCATCGTAGGGGCTGGTGAAGTATCACAGCATTTTAAGTACGCCCAAGCCGAGGGGCGAGAATAACACAGCATTTTATGACATGCCCAGCGTAGGGGCTCTATTATCACAGCAATATATATATATATACATATTGTAGTGGTTTTAAAGGGTTAAATTTGGGGTCAACAAAGCAATTTTCTAACACCCTGTATAGAGAAAGGAACCATTTATATACGCGCAAAATTAATTTCATTTATTTAATTTAAATTTACAAGTATTAACGTAATTTTATAATTAGGGATTAGGAGGTAATAGATTCATAAAGAAAATCAATTGTATAAGCCAATAAAAATTATTAATTAATTTAAATGTCTGGTGAATTTGTAACCTGAAACTCCTCCTTGTAGAAAGTCCCCAAATTTGGTTCTGCGTTTAAATCCTGAAGCAAGCAACTGACAGGTCTTGTCCGTTGAATTTGTGCCACGATAAATAATTCAATAGTCCAGTTAGGCAAAAATCTTTTATCAAAATAGTTTTATATTTAGATATTCGCACCATAGATAAAATGGGTCACCTAAAATGTAACCCACGACCCAGTGACCCAAATGAGGATGAGACCCACCACCCAGTGACCCATGACCCAAATTGACCTAGTGGCCCATATTGACCCAGTGACCCAAATTGACCCAGTGACCCAAATTGACCCAGTGACCCAAATTGACCCAGTTACCTAAATTGACCCAAATTGATGCAGTCGCAAAAATTTTCTTACTGTCTCAAATTGGCCCTCTGTGATGTCTTCAATTAGTGGGCGAGTTTTATCGAATAACCGATTATGAAATTTGGAAATTTTATTATTAATTTTTAATAAATATGTGCTGTTCTACAAATTACAGTTACAAAATAAATCTCAGAACTATCTGGCAGAAGGAGTAGCTGCTGTCCGAGACAATTTTAATTAGTGTGAGAATGTTTAACAATTAAATATACTAAATGATCAAAATATTTTTCAATGACAGACGCAATAGAATATAAATTGAATAATCCCGTTTCCTGACATCGAGTTGATACAGGAACATTGTTTTATATGATCTTCATCATTCTTTTAGTTAATTAGTCTTATCAAAAAATCCTTAGAAATTCCTGCAAAATGTAAACTACTTATATCCAATATTTATATTGTTTTGCTTTTTTACTATTTAAATATGACTCTTCCAATAGTAATTTTTTGAGAATTAGCAAGAATTTAGTTTTTCATGTTTAAACAAAGATCGATTACTTACGCTTGAAAAAATTAAAAACATAAATTTACGATTATTCATTACGTTACAAACACTATAAATGAGCCGAGGAGAAAAAGCAACCAAATGTCTATCAGTAAATTCACTACACGTTTAATTATCACACTGATCCTGCCTTCGCCACAAGCACGTTTTTCTAACTTCTGCAAAAAGTAGAACCAAAAATGTACTTTACTTATTCTTAAAAATCGTGAGAATTGTAGGAATGTAAAAATTTAAAAGTAAATTTGATGTTTCTAGTTGACGATGATTAAGTTCACTATAACTTTCTTTTAACTAAACGGTAGTATTGTATAAGTGCTCTTCTAAGTCTGTTCTGAATACTAAATTTAAAACCGCCACAAAATTGAACTACATTAGATTTGTTGCGCAGGCATTATATTTTCTAAAATTATAGTGGTTTTGCTATACCTACCTATACTAACATATAATTTAGTTTTATGATATTCAAGTATTGTTATCAACGAAACACTATATTTATTTTAAACAATCGCCTAGAAAAATGTAATGAAATACATAAGAAAAAAAATAATAAAAAAACACTCCTAAGAAAGAAAACATAAGAAAAAATACAATATACAAATACAAACTAATCTTAAAATGTACGTAATAACAAAAAAGGTTTATAACATAACTTATATTTTTATAATTTTGTTTTTCAAACATTCCGCTACAATTAATTGACTTTCGACGGCATCAGCTTTAAGTCTGGCCCTGCCTTCCGGGTAATTTTTCCAGCGCCAGAAAAATGTCTTCTGATTCAGCAGATGACGCTGGAACTACTAATATTTTTTTAGCAATTTGACTTATCAAAGGAAATTTTTGTCTATTGACACTCCACCATTTTAATGGATCAAATCTCTCGTCGTCATTATCTTTGTCGCCATTACATGGACCAATCAAAATTTTATAACTTCGTTCTTCATTAGATATAAAATTTTCTAGTTCTTCATCTGTTTGCCGATGAAAGTCAACAGTGCGAGTAGAAGAGGTTCCTTCGCGCTGTTCCCCCGGAGTTCGAAATGTTGCAAATGGATCTAGCTTTCGTTTCTTCTGCAAAATATTTTAATATTAAAATTAATTTAATTAATTAATCAATTACTTAATTAAAATTAATAAATCCTAAACATTATTTGTCTAGTTTGTCTAGGCATAAAATCGGCTCTGCGTTTCATAGTAATGTTGCATTAAACTTCGAAAAGCAATTAAAAATGATTAACAGAAATAATAAAACCGATTAGAGAATTTATTATTAACATTTCAAATAAATAACTCGAGATCAAAAACTATAATACATTAAATATTACCTGGGATGGTTTTTTCTCTATAACTTGCAAGTGGGCTTCCTCATCTGCTGATGAACTAATGTTGGAAAAACTAATTTCCTTAGCTATTGAAATTCCATACTCTATCAACCTTTCGTGGATTTGCTGGTAAAAATTATTTTTATCTTCACTATTTTTGACAAATAAAAATTCCTTTAATGATGGATCCAAAAATGTTGCTATTAAATGCAAGGCTGTTATTGAAGACCAAATCTTTTCATCCAATGCTTCAACAAATTTTCGCTTTAATAATCTAATTTCGGTAGGATCTTGTGGACTTTGAAAATCCCACATATTTCGCAAACAGTAAAACGAAGGTACGACGTTTTGTAGAGTGCATTGGCGAGACTGTTCAAGAACATCAAATATTTGTCCTACAGGATTTAAGAAATTTAACACATCATTAAGTAGTTTACGATCAATGCACTCAACCAAACCGATGCGTTCTCGTGCTGTTAAGAGAGATACTAATACCGAAACTTCTCGTTCATCAGTCACATTCAAGTTTTCAGTAATCGAACTAAACATGTTAAGTAATGACCTCCAGGGCCTTGTTCTTCCACCATGTTTTAAGGCTCGAGGTAATTCCGATTGGATGTCTGTGGTTTTCTTGACGTACGTCACCAGCCTATTCGAACTTTCATCAAGAAGATTAATATTTTCATTTAACTGCTTACACTGTTCCCAAGCAGTTTGTATGCAAGTATTTAGTCTATGACACGCACAGTCTATACGCACTTTTTGATTGGTAGCAGCTATAATATTACTACCGCAATCTGTTGTTATTGGAATGTCGACATCACAATTGCATTCTAACAATACGGTATCTAAAGCAAACGCAATATTTTCTGCAGTCTTCTTTTGAGGGAAGGATTTACATGCATACATACATCTGCTTAAACTCCAAAAACCATCTTTTGATTCTTCAATCCAAAAAAATGTCACGTCTAAATAGCTACGATGTACCACATTATCTGACCACAAATCAGTTGTGACGGCTATACACTTTTCTTTTATAGAATTTTGTAAAGCGGCTTTTATGTCCACCTGTACTTCATTTGCACATTTTACTAATTCCTTCCGAACAGTTATTCAGCTACTTAAAGCGACCGATGCTTCTATGTTTCCGTATTTTGCGCCTATGGAAATCATTTCTTGTGCAAAGTTTACAAAATGCGGATTTTCATTAACAGCAAATGGTAAATAAGCGTAGGCAGTTAAAAATTCTTGCCGTTTTCTGACATTTATAAAATCTGAATCAGTTATTTTTGGATTCTTTTTTTTAAATATTTTGCTACCTCTTGCACTTGCATCCTGTAGTGGCGAACAGCGCTTCTGGTGATCATTTAAATTTTTAGTTCCAAATTCAATAATTTTATTGTCTATTTTTTTCCGATATATGTAACATCGGTAACATTTTGCACAACAAGCTATTCCAAACACATCTTCTTTTGTTTCCTTAATTTTAATCGCTTTAAAAGTTTTCCAACAGTCACCTCTTCCACTTGCATAATTACACAATTCATAAACACTATTATCCTTTTTCTTTATTTTTTCAGAAACTTTTAAAAGATGCATTTTGTTAATTGCAATTTGTTATAATATTTTTAATGCACTGTATTAAAATGACGTATTTCGTAATTCAAAGGACAAAACTAGAACATCGGCACAGCCACTACCACTGTCACCATCGCTGGAAATAAGACGCCGCTTTGCTAAAAATGCTAAATTCTTATTCATTTGGTTCAGAGTGGAAGTACAAAATTTATTCTTTCATAAATTGTTTGCTTGTGTAGAATAGATATTGGTACTATTTAACTAAAGGTAGGTACAGGTATACATGTTATTGAACTCCACCCTTTTCTTAAAATTTCATTATCCTAAACTTCTAACAAACCACCAAATAGTATAGCAAATTATCTATTATGTTTGCTAATAGCTTGCAGAAAAATGTATTGTAATGGTTGGTGAGGAACGTGTAATTAGGAAAACTATGTAAGGAATTTGTCAAAGTTATTTATTTCTTTTAATGCTTTTAATGACTATATAATTGTTACTTTGTTCTACAACTATACAACCATCACAAACTTTCACTTTCTTTTGTCAATAGCTTATTACATTTTTCTTCAAAAATCCCGATTATTTAAATATTAAACACATTGAATGAGAACAATGTTACAGATTACCAAGAATCGAAGTCGTTTTTGGTGCATTGGGATCCTATACGTTTACATACATTTGAAAAACGTTGAATGGTTTTTAATATGGCGAGTTAGTTTATATATTTTGCTTAGTTGTAATATGTAGTTAAACAGACAAAATGCAATATTCTTATAAACATCAAAGTTTATAGGTACTAGTTACGGCGGAAAAAGGGCGTAGACCTCCAGGGAAACATAAAAAAAATGGCAACTTGTAATATGCATTGCATATAAATCCAACCATTGTATTTGTATTAGGATTTAACTCGGTCTCACGGAGATTTATAAAAGTCACCACTTATGTATAAGGTTTAAATTACAATTAAGGTGATGTTTATCCATGCTTAATGATAATGATATACAAATTACAAAAATAATGGATACTGAAAATAACCGGGTATATAATATTAAGATTTTTGCTACAAATTATTTCAGTTCTTATGTGAAAGAATACTATTATTTGAACATACACAATTGTATACGTTCATAACACTGCATTCTCGCGGCACAGCGCACATCACGTTTCTTGAAAAACATGTAAAAATGCGTTTCATATTATATAAAAAGCGATGTATTGATTACAAAACATTTTAGCGTCTTCTTGAAATATGAAACGAATGCTAGCAACTAACGGCACCAATAAGCTTATGCATTTGTGAAAATAGTTAATAAATTGAGCTGAAAGTATGGGAAAAAGATTTTTATGACTTGAATAATTCAATTTGTTAATGAATCATTTGGGTCAGTTTGGGCCACTGGGTCAGTTTGGGTCACCGGGTCAATTTGGGTCACTGGGTCAATGTGGGTCACTGGGTCAATGTAGGTCACTGGGTCAATGTGGGTCACTGGGTCAATCCAGGTCAGTACACGGGACCCACTGACCCAGTGACCCAAACAAAAAAGTGACCCACTTGGACCCAGTGACCCATGACTCATTTCATCTCTGATTCGCACTACATCTTCAATTTTAAGCAAATGCTTTGACTTGTAGCACCACTGTCTGCAAAAAGTTTAACTTTATCCGGATGTGCCTCAGCCGCAACAAGGATAACCCTACTGACCGGTGTTTACTGTTGTTGCATTCTTTAACCTTAGGTAATATTTCCAACCATTTACAACTTCCTTGTAAATAGAATATCGCTTTTTAAATGCCCGACTTAGATCAACTTAAGTTAAAGTTTTAGGACTGCTGTTTTGTTATATGTTTTTAAAGAAATAACTGCCTATGCTATTTTTCAAAATTTTCACCGTACCTGCAAGTTTGTGGTTGGTATAATTCTCAGGTTTTCGTATTTTCAAAAAAAAATCATTAAGTTACTACGCGACAAAGAACTTCAATTACAATTAGGTCCTAACACTGCGTTTAAGTGTATTACTTAAGCAGGTAGTGGAACACAAGTAACAAAATCAAATAGAAGAAACACACTAACAATATCCAACCTCGGCTACGAGCTATGTAATGAAAAAGTACAATTAACTTAAAGTAAAATATCGTAATCTGCATAAACACTGAATTGTAACAAACACAAGATACGGGGTCAAAAACCCTATACAGATCACATTAGCATTATGGAATATTATTTTTTCTTGTGGTTACTATTTTAACATACGAATTTTAAAAAACATTTTAAACTTATTTCAGTAATGCATTGAGCTATTCGTTTGGCAGCAGAAATGCACTCTGTTTCACTAATTTAAGTTTGTTGAAGTCACAAGTTAAGTGGTTAACTTTAAAACATGATGTAATTGTATATTTTATTTGTGACCTAGTTAACATAGTAGTGGTTTTAAAACAATTTTGACACTTTTTTGCGTGTTTCTTTGTAACTAAACCGTTTGCTTAATATCCCAAGTTTATTAACAATTTTTGTTTGTGCTATCGGTCTCTGCACCTTCTTTAAATTAATGACAAAAAACTAATGCCACCCTGTATACACACAACAATTATACAAAGGCAAAAAATTAGAAACAAAACTTAATGATCTCTAGTGATAACAGTATAGGAAAAACGGCTGTGGTAAATTTGTTATGTGGCATATCTATATAAACTGTGCTGATCAAACAAGATAATAAATAAACAACAATATTAGAATCAAGCAATATTACACTAATTATCCTGTCAAACCCACACAATCAACACATTTGCAGTGCAACCTAATAAGTTTATGTTTATGTTTATGTTTATGTTTATGTTTATGTTTATGTTTATGTTTATGTTTATGTTTATGTTTATGTTTATGTTTATGTTTATGTTTATGTTTATGTTTATGTTTATGTTTATGTTTATGTTTATGTTTATAGTTTATGTTTATGTTTATATGTTTATTTTATGTTTATGTTTATGTTTATGTTTATGTTTATGTTTATGTTTATGTTTATTTTATGATTTTATGTTTATGTTTATGTTTATTTTATGTTTATGTTTATGTTTATGTTTATGTTTATGTTTATGTTTATGTTTATGTTTATAGTTTATGTTTATGTTTATGTTTATGTTTATGTTTATGTTTATGTTTATGTTTATGTTTATGTTTATGTTTATGTTTATGTTTATGTTTATGTTTATGTTTATGTTTATGTTTATGTTTATGTTTATGTTTATGTTTATGTTTATGTTTATGTTTATGTTTATGTTTATGTTATGTTTATGTTTATGTTTATGTTTATGTTTATGTTTATGTTTATGTTTATGTTTATGTTTAGGTTTAGGTTTAGGTTTAGGTTTAGGTTTAGGTTTAGGTTTAGGTTTAGGTTTAGGTTTAGGTTTAGGTTTAGGTTTAGGTTTAGGTTTATGTTTATGTTTAGGTTTAGGTTTAGGTTTATGTTTATGTTTATGTTTATGTTTATGTTTATGTTTATGTTAATGTTCAATGTTAATGTTCATGTTCATGTTCATGTTCATGTTCATGCTCATGCTCATGCTCATGCTCATGTTCATGTCCATGTCCATGTCCATGTTCATGTTCATGTTCATGTTCATGTTCCAGTTCATGTTCATGTTCAGGTTCATGTTCATGTCCATGTTTATGTTTATGTTTATGTTTATAAACAAAATAATTATAGACACTAATTCAGCTGAGAATCTTTATTATACGGCCTTAATGATACGCATCAAATCCTCAGTTGAATACACCTGATTATTAAACTCAATTTTTATTACCCAGACATTCTTGGGCCCGTAACCAGTTTGTGTCGCTTTAAATACATCATACAATTTTCTTGTAATATCCTCATTAAAGTAAACTTTGTTGTGGGCTGAAATTTTCCGTTTCTGTATAATCATGCAGCGATAACGGTAACTTGCAAATCTGACAATCTCCTTACATGTGATTTTCCAAGCTCCACCCGAAGGTACTACTACATTGGCCAGGAAGCGAGTTTTTTTTACCTGGAAAATTTGTAATTTTGTCGAACCCTTACTATTCCAAGCAAGGAGGGATCTTTAACGTGCATGACAACACTCACACACGTGACCTCCATTTTACCTATCATCCGAACGAGGGTGTATTTTTGTGAAAAATGCTCGCCTAACATTTTTCAAGCGGACCTAGTCTGGATTCGAAACCGGGACTTAATCTGACAATCACCGCACCATTGATTCTTTCTCGAACTGGTCCTAGCTCATGACATCGATCAATAAACTCCGGCTTTACCTCCATGTTTGCTTTCCACCAAGTTATTAAGGTTGTTTCTAAATTTTAATTGGAAGTCTCAGGAAGACCATAAACATGTATATTTGCCCGAAGTGCATACTGCTCAAGGTTGTTTAACTTAGTATCACAAACTTTTTTTAAGATTACAATTTCTCGTTCTAATTGCTCAGCTAATCTATCCGTTTTTACGCTTAAATTATCCACCACATTATCAATTATTGTTTGTACCAACCGTATCGTCATCACCAAGCGACGAAAAGGTTTCTTTAAATGCATTCTTGAGAGTATCCTTTACAATTTCTTTTATTTCACTACAATTTTCGCGGGTCAATCTATAATTATTGCCTCAATAACTCCGATACAATATTACACTAAAAAGTTATCCTTGAAATAATTTTAAATGCTCTAGAAAGGTAGAAATCTACCACTACGCGCAGTATACAATGTCACTCACTTCGCGCCATCTTGAATATCAATTTTTAGCATACTACTTTAAAATCCATTTATCCTTTTCGCTTAAAGAAACTATTTTGAAATAGTGGCGATAATGCTCACACATGAAGTGATATTTAACACTTCTATAGTAAAATATTTTTCCGTAAGTAATTAGACGTGAATGTTTAAATAAGTAGTTTACTCTAAAGAAACCTTTCAAATTTCTATATAGAATAAGAAAACCGCCATCATGCTACCTGTTCAGAAAGGGGAATTTTTAATTATGTGAACAACAAAAGGTTATAGAGCGATTCATATGAAACAAGTTGAAAATGCAAGGCATTGTCGCAACGAACTTCCAAATGTAGACTTACTTTAAAACAATTTAAAGAAATTAAAATTATTATGTTGTAATAATTATAAGTATTCAGATAAAATACAAAAATTTATAAACAACAAAAGAGACATTTTAATATATTTTATTTTATTGAATAAATATTTTAAAAGCTATATATTAGTTCTCATCAATAAGATAAGAATTTTTTTATTTTTTTATATGAATCTAATTATTTTCGGTAATCAAAATTTAAGTTTAAACAATGTGTTACGCTCACTGTCAGCTAGCGTACTTAAAATACATCGCTTTGTATAGCTGGTTGCCTAAGGTCGATTTTCATTAATAAATAAATAATTATTCGTCTTATAAATTTTGGTTCCTTATGTTATTTATCGAATCCGAGATAAGAGACGCTCAGGTGTGATGTTAACAATGAGTTTATATAGACAGTTGTTCTTTGTTCCTATATATAATGAATTGTAGATTAACTGCAGAGCGGAGTTCCAATTCGATTGAAGTATGTTTTATTAACTGTGTTTTAAGAACATTGACGTACTTTAGTGATACGCGGGCTTACTGATTGTGTTTCTAGTTGGTTGTCTTGGGAAAACAACGTCGTAGAACTTGCTTGCTAAACTTGACCGATTCTTTTTCTTATGATTAATGTGTGTGCGATCTAATCTAGTGGCCCTTATTTTTTATCGGAGTGCGTGCAACGGACTTGTACGAATTTTTAACGGAGCCACTTTGGTCAGGTTTTAAACTCCCTAAAACAATTGCATTCCGTATTAATGATATGTTAAATTTACCTCGCATTTAATAATAAGTAAATAAAATATAAACGTACCTTTTTTTTTAAAGACGAGATTGCGAGCGTGATCGTGTTTTTAAGTGTTTCACCGTATCCAAACAATGCCTTTACCAACTGAAATTAGCTTTAGAAGTTAACGAAGTTCTTCTGCTGAAACAGATCCGTAATACGAAAAATTCTTGGCGGATGTTTGGATCGGAATTATACTAACTTTAATTTTTCTTAGTTGCGTGGGTTACATGTGTTCCTGTCTGTTGTACCACAACTTCTACCCCCGCGAATAGACTGTGAATCTTTGCCAAGCTACACCAGTGCATCCGGCTTAACAAATTATCAGGAGGCTTTAGATCAGTAGCCGAATTATTCCAATTCTATTGAAACTCTTCCGGTGCTCCTGGTAGTGTAAGTGAACTATTTCATACTTATTATTACTTTAAATATCTGTCCGTTTGTAATTGTTCTTTATTCCTAAAATTGCTTGGTTGTATATTAACGGTAGAGTGTAGTTTCTGAATTTTCTAACACCGAAGAATCTAAAATAGATTATTGCTTGCGCAAGTTTCGTTATGTGCGAAATATAACCGATTACCGGTTTACAAAGTTGAACTTAAACTAGTGTTACAAAATATTTCGAAATTATTTTCTCAGGAAATAGAATTAACAAGAAATTTATCAATGCCACATGGTTCCATTAGTATGATAATGTCTGTTGCTAACACCAGTGAAGTGCGTCGGTGTGGTTAGTGTAAGTGTACTAAATTCTATCAACCCCATCACAATCAAGGGTGAAGTACTTCGTGCTGCAGGATTTTCTGTAAGTGAACTATTTCCTACTTTTTTTTATTTTAAATATCTATCCGTTGCCTACCATATCTTTGTCGTTCTGCTACCTTTTACAAAAGACTTGCATGCTATTAATTAAAAAAAAAAAAGAAAGACTAATACTGCTGAATTACTCATCAATTGTGCTTACCTATCTACCTTTTGTTAAAAATTTTGTCTTGCTTTATGTTAAATTGGTGTGTGAGGAAACGTTTCTGCTACTCCCCAATCTTACCTCACTTTGTACTAAAAATTTTATATTGCTTTTATCGTTACTATATTATAGAGATTATCCAAACAGTTTTTTTTTACATTCTTTTACATTCTTTTTTTTTCAGGTTTACTTAACTATTTTTTTTTCAGGTATTCTAATTCTTTTCTTACAGGTACGGTCAGTTTGCTTTCTACAACCCCCCCTAATCTCCGATTGAGCCCGGTCATTCCTTGATTCTCTTTGTGTGTTACGCCCGGCTACAAGAACAACGTAGCATAAATTTGGCGCCCAACGTGGAGGCCAAGAATTGTGTAACAAATGTCTATAATATTGGAATAATTGGCATGAAATGCCATAAATTGTTCAAATATGTGTCGCATATTGATTTTAAACTTATTTAAAATTTTAATTATCCCTGTGGATTTTCCCGGGGGCTCGGCGTCCCCGTGGCCCGATTTTAACTGACATCAAAACTTAAGCTCTGGACACCGAGCTGAATCGATTGATGTATCACACATTGATGTCCGACCATTAAAAAGGCCTCGGACACACAGACAGACAGACACACAGACAAATAGATTTCATAAACGAACGAAGTTCGTTGAAAACAAAGTTGCTTTATATCTGAAAAAACATACTTATTTCCGATATAACAGGAAGTTAAGTACACAACTGACATAATAAAAAAAATTAATTTTAAAGGCATCCAGTGAAAACCGAACGTTAATATTTCAAATACTTTTTGAGATACAAGCATTTAATGGGTTCGAACCATCTGGTACTAAAATAGTACAAAATTAAACACACAAATTATGGAAATATCTCCAACTTCTGTAAAAAGATTGGTTTCAAGTGCTACATCAAACAAATGTAATTTGCCTTTTGGAGGTATACGGGTGTATTTGCTAATGATTATGATTACAAACTTATAGTTAAATTCTGCTGGTATGGTTTTTGTCAATATTTAAATTTATTTATTACAGTAAATGCTTTTTTCCTTAATTAACTGAAACTTATTTTAAACTAGCTTTTTAATCGTATTTAGCACTTCTAAAATTCTACTTGTATTTTCACGTGTAGACAGGAATAAACATGTTTAATTTAACACAAGAATTGTTCATTACATTATTAACATTCCATTTCAAAATTATCTTAATCTTGGAATTTCGTCTAGTAAACTACATGAAGATATGTGTAATTGTTTGTTTCAGTATTTAAGTAGGTACATTCTTATGAGCTTTTATTAAAATTACATCATTTTTGGAATTCTTCTGATTAACATAAGTGTTTCAAATGTAAAGTTTCCATGCTAAGCTACAAGCTTTATTTACTTTTAAACATGGTAATGTATTGCTAGAGCAAGTACTAACAATTATTATAATGTAATTGCTCTAGCTCATTGTGGTTTATAACATCAAAATACCATGCTATACTTGTAATCATTGACAACAATTATGATTTGATATTTAAACATACCAGAAAAACCTACCAGTCAGATCTCATTCCGCTCATCATCATTAGGTCTTCAGTTCTGGAACTGGATAGATGTGTACCTCCATTGTTTATATTCTGAACTAACCTATAAGTTTCCCTGGAATTTCCACAATCTACATCTTTCACTATCTGCGTGCAACAGTCTAATCTAGGTCTCTATGTCTACCTCTACCTCTCCTATTTCCTATCTCTGCTTGTAATGTATCCCGCACTATCCCCAAGGCCTTACAACGCGTCCTATTCTTCTATTTCTACCATTTTTTGTTTTCAACAGATATCTTACTTTCCCTACTATTTATATAACCTCTTTGTTCTTAACTTTGTCTGTCCATACATTTGAAGCACCACATTCCAAAGGCTTTTACCTATTTCCTGCCTACATCTCCTACTGTCCTCATTACGTAGCCGTACAGTGCTGTGCTTCACTCATATGCTTTCAACAATATTTTGCTTGTTTCTATGTTTATTGTTTTCGAACATAGGCGTGGCTCTTTCTTGTTAGATACAGCACGGCTCCCCTCCCATTGTTTTCTAAATATATGCCCTAATTAACTGATTTTCAGTGGTACTCTAAGGGGGTTAAGCAACTTGACGGCTTCAAGATCACCCAACACTTAGTCATTTGCCGAATATTGTTATTATTATTTTTATTAATTTTTACATCTATATTAATAATTGTTAGGCGCTTAATCTGGATCCAATGCAACGAATATTTCATTCGACAATGGTTGGAAGTTTGTTTTTTTTAGTGGTGTCCCGAATAAGCCAAATCCAGTTCTATAACATTATATAGCTATTTATCTTTGTTGATATAATTATTATTGTTGTTATTCATTAATAGTTTTCCAATTAATCCTTTCACCCAATCAACATTTTTTTGAGAATATTGCAGAAGCAACACTTGTAGTTGTTTATAATAATCATCAGGTTTGAGTCAAATTATTTTTTCATCATTGAGTTTTTCATCTTTGAACAGGTTGGACGCGTGCTTCCATTGATTTCTATTATGAGTTAGTCTACACATTTTCCTGAAATTCCCACAGCCTAAATATTTCACTATCTGTGTGCAATAGTCTAACTTACCTCTTTGTTTTCCTATCTCTGCTTCTAATATATTCAGCGCTATTTCCTCATGCTCTAGTGTGTGACTTATCTTACTATCTCTCCTGTTTTTTTACTGTTTTCCACATATTTCTTTCTTTTCCTACCATTTCTAGAACTTGTTTGTTCTTAACTTTCTCTGTCCATGATATCTTCATCATATGTATGTAGCACCAGATTTCAAAGGTTTCTATCTTTTTCTGTCTGCTTCTTCTATTGTCCAAGTTTTACAGCCGTACAGTGCTGTGCTCCACATATGTGCTTTCAAAAATCTTTTTCTTATTTTTATATATAACAGTTAGCTTTACTCCCTCTGATGGTAAAGTATACATTATGACATATAGAACATCCCCCTTTGAACTTTTACGCCTTCCAGGGGTCGGGGTCTTTTAATATGTCTTCCTGCTCTGGTCACGTACGGGATTGGCTCCGCACTAACCTTAACAAAAGTTTGCTTCGCATCACTTGTAGCAGGACTGGATTGTTTAACTACTGGTACATCACTAACAGCACTTGGATATTATCATCAACCACCTTCCTTGTCGCTATTATGTCGTCATTAACAATCATTGGTTTAATCTCTACCTCGTTAGGTGAAGATTTCAAATACGCGCTATTACGTCTTAGTATCTCTCCACTGTCCTTCTGTACAATGTAAGACCGGGGTGCCTTACAGATTTGCTTAACCTTACCTGGTGTCCAAGTTTTACTTAAATAGTCCTGAACTAATATATTTTGTTCTTTAACAAAATCTGGCCTCTGTTTTGCACATGTCATAAAATACTTTGTATGTTAGTTGATTATTCTTAAGCTTTTGATGAATATTACTGTAAGTTGTAGGTTTCAAAATTTCTTGAGAACACGGAATCTGTTCTCTTAAAACTCGACTCTAAAGCATCCGAAATGGGGAATAGTTCACCCTTGATTTGGGCGTGTTCCTGTAACTTAACAACCCTAAATATATATCTTCTCCATCCTCTCTACATTTTTTTAACAAGTTTTTTGCAATGCCCACTGCCTTTTCTACTAGGCCGTTTGATTTAGGATATCGAGGACTTGTATGGGAAAGCTGTATATCCCAGCGGCTAGCAAATTCTTTGAACTCATAACTCGCAAAAGGCATGTTATCACTAACTGTCGTGGTTGGAATCCCATGTACTGAGAAAATCTCTTTTAAAACACCGATTACACTAGAAGCTGTTTTAGATTTTAACTTCCTTAGTTCTATCCATTTACTGTAGTAGTCTACAAAAACTAGATAGTTAGAGTTTTCATAGTAACCAATATCAACGGCAACCTTATTGAACGAAACTTTTGGTATGTTATGTGCTATTAAAATTTTTCAGAAATTTTGCATCTACTAACCTTATCTTCAATTTCGCTACTCATACCAGGCCAAAACAACATTGATCAGGCTCTAGCTCTAGTCTTACATTTAGAAACTCCGAAATGACCTGTAGGTCATGTTCAAGTTTCAGCATTTCTTGGCGTAACGCTTTCAGAACTATTATTTTCTTGTCTAGGTAGAGTATACTGTCCTGTACTGTAATGTCATCTCTTAACTTATATAAAGATTTTAATTCAGAGTTGAGCAACTTATTATTATTTGGAAACACTCCCATACCATTGTAAAGAAATGTTTGGGTTTTCATCTTTTAGTGTTCACTTTTGAACTGTTGTAATCGCCTCTCCGATATTGGCAAATCTACAGACATACAATGAACAACGTCCAGCAGTGTTTTATTTTCCTGCGGATTTAGTTTATCGAAGTGTCTTGACAAAAAATCAGCGAAATACATTTTATTCCCTGGGATATAGATAATTTCGAGGTTGTATTTCAACAGTTTTAACACAATTCTGTGTAATTTGGTGCTAATCTTGTTGAATATCTTTTTTACAACAGATATTAGCGGTTTGTGATCGGTTTCAATGACTACCTTATAACCAAAAACAAATTGATGAAATTTTTCGATCGCACAGCAAATTGCAAATAGCTCTTTTTCTATTGGAGCCCACCTAGCTTGTGACTCGGTGTAACTTCTCGAATAAAAGGACACTGGTTGTCCCAATTGTATTAGACACGCTCCCATTCCATCGTTAGAGCTATCTGTTTGTAATGTAATTGGCAACGTGGTGTCAATTATTCTTAAAGTAGAAGCTTTACTAATGATCAATTTTAATTTTGAAAATTCTTTTGATTGGACGTCACCCCATTGCCATGGAACCTTTATGTAGCAGTTCCCTTAGTTTAGCTGAGCTTTCACTAAAATGTGATAAGAATTTGCTTAGATAATTACACATTCTCAAGAATTTTTGCAAGGCACGCGCACGCGCACGCGCAGGACTTAAGGTTTTTTGGTTCTTCTAGGTTTATGATATACTCAACTTGTTCGGGATCACACCTTATACTCGATGTAGTGATTATTAATCCAACGTATTTAACCTCTTTAACACAATACTGTAGTTTATTTGGATTGAATTTTACATTATACTCATATGCCCTCTTTATTACAGCACTTAAAACTCTATCATGCTCCTGTAAATCGCTACCTGCTACTATCAAATCATCAAAGTATACTTCTACCTCTTGGATATCACCAAATATCTATGCGTTCAATTTTTATAACACTTCTGGTGCTGACGACATTCAAAAGGGCATTCTTGTAAATCGATTCCTTCCAAATGGTGTTCCAAAAGTGCATATATAACTACTAGCCTTATGTAGTTTAACTTGAAAAACCCATTCAAAACGGTAAATATTTTTTTCCCGCTAACATGTTACAAATTTCTTCTGATGAAGGAATTAAATATCTTTCCCGCATTATGCATTCATTTAGCTGTATTGGGTCCAGACATAGCCTAAGCGACTTACCAGGCTTCTGAACTACTAATAAATTATGACACCACTGTGTCGGCTCACTTACTTTTTCAGAACATTTTTGTGTTCTAACATATCCAACGTTAGTTTAAGCTTATGTTTTATTGATTCAGGTACTCTACGTATTGGTTTAAGAATAGGTACCGCATCAACTTTCAACTTGATCGCATATTTATCTATTGTACTAAGGCCTGCAAAACATCTGCTTGTTATTCAATAAATTTTTTTTTGTCCGTTTGTTCCGAACTTTTCTGTAACGAATACGCCCTTTGTACTAGGTTGAACCTCGCACACTCTTTCAACTCCAATACAGGTACCGTTTCCATTTCCACTACCATAAACTTGACATTATGCCTACTATTTCTTACAGCACAGTTCAGTTCAACATTTCCGTTTGGTTTTATCTTATTACCATCGTACACAACGAGTACTGTGTCTGTAGTTAACAGTCTTAACTCTTTAGCTTTGTCTATAGCTAAGAATTTGGAGTAAGGCAAAATGTTACAGTCTGCGCCCGTATCTAATTTGAAGGATATGTCCACTTGATTCACACTTATTACCTGATACCACTGTTTATCATTACAACTTATCGTGCTTTTTAATTCGTCTGGCCTTTCCTTAAATATTATATTTAGGCATAAGGCTTCTTCTAGGCCAGCTTCTACTAGAGTTGCTACTTCATGCAAACTCTTCTTACTTCGTGTGTTGTCTCTCGGTCTTTGTACCTACAAGCGACCACAAAATGATTGTATTTCTTGCATACAACACAAGCTTTTCCATATGCCGGACACTGTCTTGGTGGGTGTTGCTTATGACACATTCTACGCCATTTTTCTTGAACCTACTTTTGCCTAGTCGTGTTAGGTTGAGTAGGCGGTTTTTTTTTGACCACTAAATGACTTGGTTATTCCAGTTATGTCAAACTGCGGTTTGTTTATAGAGTTTACCTGTGTTTTGCCTAATTCAGCGGCTCTACACTGATCAACTGCTTTTTGCAGTGACAAGTTGCTAACCCTAAGTAACCTTTCTTGTACAGCTGAATCGCTTGTTCCTATAACAATCCTGTCAGTTATTAGACCCTCCTTCTGTTCTCCAAATTCGCAGTGCCTGACCTGAAGCTTCAGGTCTGTCAGAAAGTGTTCAAATGCCTGACCTGGTTTTTGAATTCTTGTAAAGAACTTAAACCTTTCGCTTATTACACTTTTCTAGGCAGACAGTAATTACTGAAGGCTTTATTCACTGTACTATATTGTTTTCTTTCGGCCTTTGACAGAGTTAGAGTAGTGAATACATCAAAAGCTTCCTCGCCGGCTACATTCAAAAATATTGCTATTTTGGATTCATCCGGTTTATTATCTAATCCTGTGGCCTTCATGTAATTATCAAACTGCTGTTCAACCCTTTTCCAGTTTGTTTCGCCCTCTAACATTAAGTTTTTTAGCGATTTGAACACTCCCTCCATTATGCGACTTTCCTGCTGTACTTGTTACTTATGACTTTTCCTCTTTGCCTGGATGTTTTAACCTGACACCATGTTAGTCAATAATAACCAACTCTTATATTCACAAATATCTTTATTATATCAATTATATAATTTATCTAGAACTGTCAATCCTAAGGGTACTCTGCTTAAAACTAAAACTGCAAAACAACCCGTTTCCACAACAGCTAGCTTCACTCCCTCTGATGGTAAAGTATACACTATGACATATAGAACAATTTCTAATTTTGGACCCGTTTTTGCTACCTTCTCCAAATTCTTTTTGTTAGTACAACGCGGGACAATTGTTTAAATTTAACTTGTTTCCAAGAAAATCGGAACATTTTGATGTTCCTGCTCCAACATTTATATCATTTAAATTTTCTGACACCTCTAATAGGTTCATTAGTAATGCCGCTAGCAACATCAGTGATTTCTTCGATAACAGACTATCATCTTTACTAACAACATTTGGATTATGGGACCATACGCCATAAACTTTAAATCCATCCTATGCTTTATCTATAAAAACAACTTCTGCAAAGACTGAATTAAATATTCTAGCGGCATTGTTTGGAGTAATTTTCTGGTATATGGTATAGATGTTGTCTCAATAGTGGCAAAATCAAAAAGCTTAAAATTGTGCTTCAATTACAGGTATGGGAATACTTCTCAAGCGCTCTGATTATTATATAATTTTGACACATTCAACTGTTAATTATCGGCATTCGTTCATTTATGTATCCTTCTTATAATTACACTTGCTAATTATTCCATCGCACTCCTCGTATGCGTTCTGTGAATTGCTTGGATTCCATGGAAAAAGCTAAAAATGGTAATTATCATCAGTTATAGACTGTTAATTAAATACAGTTTCGCACTTAGCATTAAAAACAAACAAGAATAAGAAATAATTTATCGCACTGTTTTAATTATATCCCATTATTATTTTCTTAGATTACATATGATGTTCAACTGCTCTATAAAAGATACAAATTAATTACAATTGCTAAATAGTTAATTCCCGTCTAACTAATTATTTAACAAAACAAAGAAGTCTTTTTGTTTCTACATTTTAAATTAAAATTAACCTAATATTGGAAAATTCTACAACAGTTACACACACCATCAAATTTGCGGATACAGGGCTCGAAATCTACCACAAACTTATCAGTCACGTATAATAATATGACCTAATCTACAGGGTGCTCTTTAATGACATGCAATATTTTAGGGTGTGCTCCCTCGGGTCATTTTATGACGAAAAGTTCGTATGAACATTAGGTCTTCAGTCCTAGAACTGGTTAGACGCGTACCGTCATTGTTTTCTATTCTGAGCTAACCTACTCATTTCCCTGAAATTTCCACTGTCTGCATCTTTTAATATGTGCGTGCATTAGTCTGATCTAGGCCTACTTCTCCCTCTCTTTTTCCTATCTCTGCTTGTAATATATCCCGCACTATTCTCCAAAAAAGCTTCAGAACATATCCTGCCCTTCTATTTCTCCTATTTATTTTGTTTTCTACATATACTTTCAACAATTTTTTCTTTGTTTTTGTATTTGTTGTCTTTGAACATAGCCGCTGATTTCTTGTTAGATGCAGTTTGGTTCCACTTCTATTGTTTTACAAACATATACCCTATTTCCCCGATATTCAGAGGGCCAAGCAGCCTGCGGCTACCAAGATCCCCAACAGTTGAACATTTGCCGAATAAATAGTTTTCCAATATATTTTTTTGAACAAGGTTTATCGTCTTGAAGCTGGTTGGACGCGCACCTCCACTTACTTCTATTCTGAGCTAGCCTACGCAGTTCTCTGAAATTTCCACAGCCTAGACACAGCTCGGTTCCCCTTCAGTTGTTTTCTAATTATGTCTTATTTTACCGAGATTCAGTATTACATAAAGAGGGTTAAGCAGTCTGTGGCTGCCAAGATCTCCCAACACTTAGACATTTGCTGAATTAATAGTTTTCCAGTAAATCCTTTCGCACAATTAACATTGGTTGAGAATATTGCAAAACCAATACCTGTAGTTGCTTATAATAATTATCAGGTTTAAGTACCATTATTTTTTCGCCATTAGCTTTTCCTCTTGGAACCGGTTAGATGCGTTCCTCCATTGATTTCTATTCTGAGCTAGTGTGCACAGCCTACATCTTTCACTATCTGTGTGAATAATTCAACCTAGGTCTATCTCTACCTCTCTGCTTCTAATTATATTCCGCACTATTTCTTCATGCCTTAGCATGTGGCCTGTTTTCCGCATATTTCTTTCTTCCCCTACCATTTCTAGCACTTCTTTGTTCTTAACTTTGTTTGTCCATGCTATCTTCATCATACGTTTGTAGCACCACATTTCAAAGACTACTATGTTTTTGCTGTCCACTTTTCCTACTGTCCAAGTTGTACAGCCGTACAGTGCTACATATGTTTTAAGCAATCTCTTCTTTGTTTCTATGTTTGTTCTCTTTGAAAATAGTAGTTGTTTTTTCTTGTTAAAAGTAGCACGACCTTGTGCTAATCTTTGTTTTATATTTTTTGCGCTCTTTCAATCTCGCGTTATTTGGCTTCTTAGGTAGCAGAAATCCTTAACCTCCTGTAAGTTCTCGTTACCTATTTGTATTCTTGGTTTTGTTTTATTTTCCCCTCCTTTGCATACTAGTACTTTAGTTTCATTTTTAGTAATTTCTATACCGTATCTCTCTCTTAGAACTGTTTCGATTTCAATAAGAGCAGCTTCTAACTCTTCCTTGCTAGATACTAACACCTCTATATCATCTACAAACCTAGGCACATCAATCTTTTGTCCCTTCATAATAATTACAAATGTCTTCATGCTTTTGACAGTATTCATTGTCTCTTTGATGTACAAGTTAAAAATGAATGGGGTAAGGCACATCCATGTCTTACACCTTTCCTAATATTTACTTCTCTACGTTCCTGCTTTAATTCTTTACCGCTGCTTGCTCTTTGTATAAGAGATGGGGATGGTGTTCGTCCTGGAACAAATCCACTTTATGGAATCCACCTATAGAATTCACCAAATCCACCTGTTTATGGGAATTTACATGTAAATTTTTTGGAAGTGAACCTTCTTCGGACATTTACTGGGGATTTCCTCCTTGCTCCCTCCTTGTGGATCTCCTTGTGAGATATTTACCCTCATTTTAAAATTTTTTACCGGAAACATTCTGAACCAAATAGTTTTCTTCGACTAATCATTTCATCTTTCGAGATAAATCTATATTGTTTGGTGTCAATTAATATTAGATTTCTCTCAGCTATCTGAATTTCTAGGAATTTTTCAGATTGCATCATCCCCAGAGAGCTACTCTCATTTTAAAAACTTTTTACCAACTGGTTTTTTAATCATCCCCTATATACTTTTTAGGGGGTTCGAGATACGGATTCATCTTGCTGTTTTACGCGAAATCCGAATCTACAAACAGATATAAAATCTGGGCAACCCCTTACCATTTTACACACATACCCTCTAGCGAGCATATAAAAGATTACTTTTGTTTCTTTCGAGATAAATGTACCTTATTCTTAAGCATTATAGAGAAATTCAAAACCTGTTTTTTAAAAAAACATTCTAAACCCAACACACTTTATCAAAAACATGAGAGACTTTTAAACAGGGTAAAAATTTTATCACTTTCCTAGCTTTACATTTTAATTTCTAAATGCATGTTATAACATAATTATGTAGTTAAGTCAATGCTAAACTATGTACATTTATTCTTAACAACTTACAACTAAGACCTAACCTATATCTTTATGCCTCCATGCATAGGCTGCTGTACTATTAGGGATGACGTAGCTTTCGTCATCCTCGCACGACAAACTAATTTTATTAATTAATTGGGTATAAAGTTAGTGATTATGACTTCGAATACACACCATGCTATGCATAAGGGCACCAGAATTATTATGTACAATGTCCTTAAAACTATTTACATTAATATTCTTAACTACACTTCGTGAGACCCCTTTAATCTTTTTAATCGTGTCTTTCTCGCTTACAATACAGTAGGACTTAGCCCTACTACCAACAAATTCTAATACTGGACCCCCATTAAATACGTCTTTGAATTTACCTACAACTTTTTTGTTGACAAGCGGTATATTGTATTTATTATCCGCGGGATAGTCACTCTTTTAAGATAAATATATCTTGTTTGGTATCAACTAATATTAGATTTTTCTAGTGAGCCCAAATTTGTAAATAGATTTTAAATAGGACCGCCCCTTACAAAGTTACGTCTTTTAAAAATCCAAACCTCTAACTTTGGTCCAACTATATTTAACTCCATCTTTAAAACATTTTTTTCGCTACCTAAGACATATGCTTTAACCAACCATTTCTTGAGAAATCTAAAACCGCTGTGTCCAGCAAACACCACGTGGAGATAACACGTATACCCTGTCCACCAGGATAGAAGCAGGAAGGATTTGGAAGAAGGGAAGGTGGGAGAAGAACTTAAAAATTATAGAATCTTAAAACTAATGTATACAATAGATTTACAAAATCTATACAAATATAAACAACTATCTTATATTTTTATGCCCAAATGCGTTGATATGCTTCCGGGGATGACGTAACGCTTGTCATCTTCGCTCGATAAACTAATTTTATTAATAAGCTGCGTGTACAAATCGTGTTTTTTACTCCGGATACATACACCGACAAGTACTCGATACCACACAAATATGAATTAGATGCTTGGTGACTGTTAATTTCCGCCTCCCTCGTGAACGCCTAGGCACGCCCTTGCTCATGCGCACCCCCGCGCGTGCGCATCTCTGCCCATGGGCGCCCCTGCGCGTGCGCGCCCCTGCCCATGCGCAACCCTCTCTGTGTGACTGCTATTTTGTGGTGACGTCATAGCCTTTTATAAATAAATAGCAATGTAATACTATTCTAAAATTTTTATTCTGACATTATACATAACAAAATTTAAAAATATTTAATACCAAGCATGCAGCCATTTAAACTTAATTTTAATACAAAGCTATACACAGAAAACAGTCCTTTCTTTATGTTTGTTGGGAGTGGTTTTAATTTTATCTAATTTTATTCGCAGCTTAAAATTTAAATCAACACCCAAGTCCTCTATCTCCTTTTTTAGCCAATAGTTTGATTCATAAAGACCGTCTAGGTTTTAATAAAGTGTGTTGGGTTTAAAATGTTTTATTAAAGAACAGGTTTTGAATTTCTTTATAATGCTTAAGAATAAGGTACATTTATCCCGAAAGAAACAAAAATAATCTTTTATATGCCCGCTAGAGGGTATGTGTCTAAAACGGTAAGGGTTGCCCCCATTTTAAATCTGTTTGCAGATTTGGATTTTGCGTAAAACAGCAAGATGAATCCGTATCTCGAACCCCCTAAAAAGTATATAGGGGGTGATTAAAAAAACCATTTGGTAAAAAATTCTTAAAATGAGGGTAGCTCCCTGGGAATGATGCTATCTAAAAAATTCCTAGAAATTCGGGTAGCTGAGAGAAATCTAATATTAATTGACACCAAACAATATAGATTTATCTCGAAAGATGAAATGATTAGTCGAAGAAAATTATTTGGTTCAGAATGTTACCGGTAAAAATTTCTAAAATGAGGGTAAACATCCCACAAGGAGGTCCACAAGGAGGGAGCAAGGAGGAAATCCCCAATAAATGTCCGAAGGAGGTTCGCTTCCAAAGAATTTATATGTAAATACCCATAAGCAGGTTGATTCGGTGGATTCTATAGGTGTATTCCATAAAGTGGATTTGTCCCAGAACGAACACTATCCTCTACTCTTCATACTTCTGACATTTTACGCCCCGACTCGCAGAATATTCCCTATTCTTTTTCTAAATTTTCTGATCACATCCTCCGAAGTAGTCCCTTTTCGAAGATCCGAATGGGGGACTATTTTACCTCTGGAATCTTTTACCCCAGAGAATGCCATCATCTCAAATTCAATTTAAGTACGCTGTGTACTTGGAGGTAATGTTGTGGTTTTCTGTTGCCTTCCACATCGCGGTAGTGTGTTCTAGAATACCATACCGACCCCTTTGATCTCTGCCAATTTAGGTATCGAAAGAGCCGCTGCCCTCTTTCGGGAACCTGTCTTACTCTGGTTCCTCACTAAAGACCCTACTACTATGGTTGTACTTGTAGTTTGGCTCTTTAGGTCACTGGAACGGTAAACCATTCCATCCGTTCTAGTAATCTAGAACTTCTTCAAGGTGCAGGTCCATACGGAATGGATACATGGTATGCAACTGCTTAAATTTTTTGCTACAGGGTGTTAAAGTTTTTGGTTAAATCGCTATTTTCTAATATATCCCAAAGTATTTTAGATATTATTTTCATTTATGGTTATGTGTTAATAGAATATAAAACAACATATTTTAATTAGAAAGGTTATTTTATTGATCTACCAGTGGTGTCCCCGTGAACATGCCCTCTGTTATGTTTTACCAAGGCATTTTAGATGTTGATATTTTTTCTGATGAGCTTGGTCAATTCTGCATAAAACCGGTCTTTTGCGTTTTTCTTCTCAGATACCGTTTTTGAATAAAACAATTAAATTAAAATTAATATTAATATGGATTATGACAAATTTTCTTTTATAAAAACTGTTAGAAATGGCCACCTCCACTTTATACGCAGGCATCCGCCGATTTTCGCATCGAATTTCGCACTCGCTCAAATATTCCCGGCGTATTCCGTATTGTTTCATACGAGGCAACTATTCGTTCTCTTAAATCCTCTAAACGGTTAATTGGAGTTTTATACACCAGAGTTTTAAGATTACCCCACAAAAGACATCCAAACTATTGAGTTCGGGGATCCTGCTGACCATTGTTGAGGTCATTCGCAACATATCCAACAATTAGGATAAACTGCATGTAAATGGTCGCGAACAATTACACTGAAATGAGCAGAAGCTCCATCGCGCATGTACCACTTTTCATTCCTTGATGTAATCGGCACATTTTCAACTAGTACAGGTAGCTTTCCTTTGAGGAAATGCAGGTAAGACTGTCCATCAAGCTGTTCTGGCAAAAACATAGGCATATAAGTTTATTACCAGTAAATCCTCCCCATACATTAACCGAAAACTGCTCTTGGAAACGAGTTTCAATTATGACATAGGGGTTTTCGTCCAACCATACGAGATTATTATGGAAATTTTAAATAGCATTCCTAGAAAGATTTACTTCGTCTATAAACATAATTTGTGATTCAAACTGCGTATTTAATGTAACATTTTGAAGATATAGTTAACATAAGTTCACACACTGTGGAAAATCCCTAGGAAGTAATGTTTGTATTCTTAGAATATGGTAATGGGTATAACAGAAATCACCCAGAAATCGCCAAACAATTTGATGACAAACATTCAAAACTTCGTCGATTTTCTACAGCACCGCTTTTTCAATTTCAAAACACCGTTATAGAAACTACCAGTTTCACTAAGACGTGGATAAATATTCGAAAAGATTCGTCTATCTGACAAAGCACAAGTAGGATATTGTCCTGATAAATATGTCAGATTAATGTTGAACTACAGTCTGCGACACCATATGCGTAGAGCATTACCGGCTTTTCTGCGGATGAGAAAGCTGTCAAGTAGAGTATAATTGACAATCCTGGCACCACATTTCCTCCAGAATCCCACATTTCCTCACACATCTGGACCAAAAAGTTTTCTTCGACTAACCATTTTTCATCTTTCGAGATAAATGAGGATCCACATTTCCACACACGAGATAAACCTATTTTTAAGATTTTTTTTTACCGCTAACATTCTGGACCAAATAGTTTTCTTCGACTAACCATTTTTCATCTTTCGAGATAAACCTATCTTGTTTGGTATCAATTAATATTAGAATTTTCTCAGCTACCCAAATTTCTAAGAATTTTTCAGATAGCACCACCCCAAGGAGCTACCCCAATTTTAAGATTTCTTACCTGTAGTGACTTTTGAGCGTTCTTATAAATTTTTTATACATGCGATACATTATATTAGCTTAGAATTTTACGCACAACCCGAATCTGCAAACAGATTTGAAATCGGACCACGCCCTGCAAAGTTACCCCTTTAAAGCTCTCAAACCTCTACATTTTGCTCTTTGCTTTATAAGCAAAACTAACAAATAGTTTTCTTCGTCTAGCCAATGCATCTTTCGAGATAAACCTACCTTGTTTGGTATTAATTAATATTAGAATTTTCTCAGCTACCCGAATCTTTAGGAATTTTTAAGATATCATCACCTCCAAGGGAGCTACCCTCATTTTAAGATTTCTTACCTGTAGTGACTTTTGAGCGTTCTTATAAATTTTTTTAGTCATGCGATACATTAAATTAGTCTACAATTTTACACACAACCCGAATCTGCAAACAGATTTAAAATCGGACTACTCCTTACAAAGTTACCCCTTTAAAGCTCCCAAACCTCTTTAAATTGTTTTGCTCATCAATAACATATGCTTAAACCAAACATCTCCAAAAATCAAAAACCGTGGAGATTTTAGAAATGAGTTCTTTATAAGCCATAAGTGCTTAATATTTAAAATCATTTTTTCAAACAGTAATGTGCTTTTTTCAGAATGTTGCAAAACCCATGACTTAAAATTTTCTGGTTTTAACATAATTACATGCACAATGCTAAATAGTTGGAAAATACATAGACAAGGACAAACTAATTGCTTTACAATTATGTGACGTATAGTGAAAGTAGCATAGAGGACAAACTAATTGCTTTACAATTATGTGACGTAAAGTGAAAGTATCCTTTCTTGTGTTTTACATGGTTTCGCTTAAGTCCTCGTACATATTTTCCGGATTACTAGAAGACGTTATAACCATATTTTTTGTGTTAAAGGATTTCACATCGGTAGTCTCTTCTCCCATTATGGTGTAAACGCCGTAGAGTTCGCAATCGACTTTTATTGCTGTATGTTGTATTCTTTTTTTATTAAGTAATCGAATAAATAGTTCCTTCTGCTTCCAAAGAAACTCGGACACTCCATCGCCCACACTGGCGTTATTTATGCGATAACTAACCATACGGATGTTAAACGCTGTACTAATCATTTCTACACCATCGTCATTAGTAGCGGTAACTGATGCATTTTTATGTTTGTTGCTCCTTAAGTGTGCGGCGTACGTAGTTTTTTCCATTTCGAAATCGCATACTTTACACATAATTCGTGGTTGTTTCGTACAAGACCCTTTAACAGCTAGCGGCGTTGAACGTTTACGGCTTAATAACATACCGTGCTGTTTTTCCTTGTGTCGCTGTAAGCTGTCCATTCTCGTAAAAGCGATACCGCAAGTCCCAGAGTTTGCTTTGCTGCCGACGGATGTATAAGCTTAACCGTGGACGATGTTACACCGCGACATTTGTTCTGGTGCCGTTTGAGAACATTTCTCCAGGTATAGGAAGCACCGCAAGAGATGCACTTAAAAACGTTTGCAGGTACCATTTTAATACAAAACAAAATCCGCACTATAAGACTTGACTTGTAAGCAAACTAACTTATAACTAAAGAGTTTACTCTTGCGCACCGGCTTTATGTACCCTATAGAATGCAAACCGAAGGTTTCCGAAGATACCCGAACGAAGTTGAGGATTCAGCAGGGGACTAAATGACGTCATAATCCTTGCTGCTCGTCCAATACATTTAGCGCCAATGCATGCACCTGGTTCGCATCGTCGATGGTGCGAGTGCAGTTAGTAGAAACATCGGAAACGTCTTCCATGTTATACGGATCGCGTGCATATTAAAAATCTAAAAGGGTGATAGCACACGCACACAAATTGTGTGCAAGTCGTTCTGTAGAAGATGCAGTGCTACTATAACCAAAAACTTAATAAAAACACTTTAAACCATTACTAAGGAAATACCAACTTGTTGTCTACAGGATACTTACTAATAAAGCAATTTAATTTTAAATAACTTCTACGTCATACTTTAGGAAATGGTGGGCTTGAATATTTTCCAAATGAATCACCAAGCGAAAGTATATGCTTAGCAGTATTAAAATTAACCATTAATTTCCCATTTTTACGACCGTGGTTAATTATAGATTAAAATTTAATTTGTGCACGTTCGAGCTTCTCGTAAACTAACATATTTTATAGCAACAATGCGTTGTATAATACATGCATACCCCTTCGCCGCGCTACTGCTATTCTTGTAATTGCTAGAAAAAGTCACTCTCCTTTTTACTGTTAGGACCGATGCAAAGCACCATTTTTTTAATACTTTCTATAGCACATCGCGCACTTTTTCGTCTGATAATTATGCTTCTGTAGGCTTTTACACTTTCGCATAGCGGTCGACCGCACGTAATGATTTCTAGAACCGGTAAGTACTTGATATCGACCAAATAGAGAATTAGATGCTCGATGTCTGTCAACTTCCAATTCCCTCGTAAAAGGTAGAAAAAAGTCAGCGCCGCGGCGCTGGCCTAACCTATTAATTTTTCCTTTTATCTAACCTAGGTCCACACTTGTTTTTTAATGGAAAAAACTCATTAAAATGCAATTAGTGCTAATGGGTTTTTAATGAGAAAACTCATTAAAAAGCAATTAGGTCATATGGGCATGTGGTCATATGGTCATGTGGTCATGTGGTCATATGGTCATGTGGTCATATGGTCATGTGGTCATATGGCCATGTGGTCATGTGGGGGTAATTTCACTCTATGGGGCAATTTCACCCTAACTTAACATCCTACATATATCCGGATATATGTCGATGCGCATCCCTGTCGGCTTAGGTTGGATAACAACATATTCGACTATCTTCGGCAATATACGTTCTCACTCTGTAGAATACGTAAGAGAACAATTTTTTCGTATTCAATTTAGTATTCGATAGTAGCTAGAACGGTAAACATGAGCGTCTCCAAGGTGATTAACGTTTCTCAACTTCTTGGGAATAAAGTGAAACCGACAAATGAGCGATTTGAATTATGGCTGTTGACAGAAAATATGTGCAACAATAATCTGGTAAAAGATACTGGTAATATTTGTTATGTCGAAGACGAACAGATGCTGACTGGTGGACTACACACACCAATTACAGAACCATTTTGTGACAATATAATGTTGGTTAAAATTTGCGACCTTTCTGACACCGAACAAGCATCTGCAAACAAAAGAATGTTTATCCTAAAAAAAGAAATTTGTGGTGCATTTAACAGCTATCTACGAAGAAAGTTCAACCGATTTGTTTCCGCTAGGCATGGTGTTAAAGCTAAGCTTCCGTTTTCTCTGGAAAGCACTAACAAGATGGGCCAGAGAGTAAAAGAAATTATCGGAAAAGAAGACCTCGAATGCATTAATAAAAATTCCAAAATCCTATATGTGTTCCATACAAAGTGGAACTAGCAGATGTTAAGTTGGAAACTTTATTGGAGGAACTACCAGATATATAGACGAAGTCGAAAAGATTATTTCTATCTTTTGACATGGATGTAACCCAAGATTTTGCGGGCATATTTAGCAAGATGGAGATGTGTAATTATTTAACCACAAAGCATAACTTTTGCTATAAGGAGAATACGAAGAAAAGTGTAATATTATAGTTGACAACGATAAAACTGCGGGATTGATTGTTTAACATGGCTAACAACCAATGTAAGAATTAAGATATACAACAAATTTGTGTGTCAGATAACAAGTCCTGGTGTTAATAAACAACTTGGCAATCATATACTAGATTTTTACGTTGTCCAGATGTACGTTTAAGGAAACATTTGCGTCTACTTTGGTCAAAGAACATGGTATTACGCGATTGGAAGCGACAATATACAACTGTGCAATTGGAAGCTATGTCAGTGCGGAACGAGTGTATAAACCCTTAAAAGACTGTTTAACCATATTGGAAGATAGTAAGTTATACTTCCTAAAGGCGCCAATGTACTCGGTATCACTTGCCAAAATGTGGAGCAAGCTATCGGACAAGCTACAAAATAGCTGTTGTTTAGTCTATAATAACCTGCTACAGTACGTGTATTGGGGGAATGGCAATACAAAGAAATTAACGGGCTTGCAAATTAAGTTGTCCGAAAAACTAGAGGAAAGGGAAAAATTGATAAAGTATGTGCTTTCGGCTTTTAGTTTTAACTATTTACCTATAAATTATTTGGAGATAGTAGAGGAAGATAGCCAAGATAAAATAAAAATCTTACACAAGTGCTACATTAAAGCAGGTAGTACATATTTTACACAATCTGCAACACCATATTCTACAATTCCAAAAGAAATAGTCATTTCGGAATTGGGATTGATAAATACACCTAACATTCGCCCAGAGGTTGTACGACAACGCGCAAATATTGGTAGTAAACTCTATCCGTTTACGCTAAAGGAAATTGTCCCATTATGCATGCCATACGCTGTAAGTGGAAGGAAAAAGACAACTGGAATTAGAGGAAATGGATGCAAAAAGGCGAAAATTGGACTACATGGAAAACACTGCGACAATACGCGAACAATACAAAGATGTGTTAGACAAAGAACATCTTATTAGAGAAAATGAGGAAGAATTAAAAGATTATTTTATGTGTCGATGGACTGACTTAGATACATTCGGGTTGTATAAGCTGTATGCATTTGCGGTTAGTAAGAAAGACTCTTTTAGTTATGTAGGTGTTCTTGCAGAAAAGGATGGTACTAAATCCGTATACTTTTTAAAAGGTTATTCTAAAAACGTATTTATCAAAATGTCAGATAACAAAGACGAACTAAGGAATGCGGGTTTCGTAATCTTGGCGTACACCACACGCAAAGGGGTTCCGCTAAACATTGTATATTTGCCTAGTAAATAACCTTTCGGATCATTTAAAACCGAAGGTTTTACAACCTATAACAACCATATATTCCCAAAGTGGTGGATATGCAACTACACAACGGTGTGTGGGAGAAAAAGGATTTCCTCCAATACCGACAAGAAGAAGTCGATCAAGCTAACAAGATACGTATGCAGGATATAGTGGGAAAGCTGCGATTAAAAGATTGTCACAAGCTGCAAGAATTACACGAAGGAATGGATCTGGTTATCGGCGGAATCAAAGACTTTAAATATAGAGGCAAACATCGGTACATTTTACAATTCGAAAACCTAGACGGTCTTTATGTATCAAACTATTGGTTAGAAAAGGAGATAGAAGACTTGGATGTCGATTTAAATTTTAAGCTGCGAATAAAATTAGATAAAATTAAAACCACTGCAAACAAACATAAAGAAAGGACTGTCTTCTGTGTATAACTTTGTATTAAAATTAAGTTTAAATGACTCCATGCTTGGCATTAAATATTTTTAAATTTGTTATGTATAATGTCAGAATAAACATTTTATAATAGTATATAACATTGTTCTTTATTTATAAAAGGCTGTGACGTTACCCCGAAATAGCACTCGCACAGAGAGGGGTGCGCATGGGCAGCGAGCATGGGCAGGAGTGCGTACGCGCAGGGGTGCGCATGGGCGGGGGTGTGCATGCGCAGGGGTGCTCATGGGCTGGGATGTGTCTGGGCGTACACGAGGGAAGCGGATGTTAACAGTCACCAAGCATCCAATTCTTTATTTGGATGGTATCGAGTACTTGCCTGCGTATGTATCCGGAGTAAAAGAATACGATTTGTACACGTAGCTTATTAATAAAATTAGTTTATCGAGGGAAGATGACAAAAGGTACATCATTCCTAATAGTACAACAATCTACGCATGGGGGTGTAAAGATATAAGATAGTTGTTTATATTTGTATGGATTTTGTAAATCTATTGTATATATTAGTTTTAAGATTCCATAATTTTTAAGTTCTTCTACCACCTTCCAAATCCTTCCTGCTTCTGTCCTGGTTGACAGAGTATACGTGTTATCTCCACGTGGTTTTCGCGGGACACGGCGGTTTTAGATTTCTCGGGAGATGGTTGGCTAAGGCATATGTCTTGGGTAGCGAAAAAGGTTTTAAAAATGGTGTTAAATAAAGATGAGCAAAAATTAGTGATTTGGGGTGGTCCTATTTAAAATCTATTTACAGATTTGGGGTCCCTAGAAAAATTTAATATTAGTTGATACCTAGCAAAATATAATTTATCTTAAAAGAGTGACTACCCCGCGTATAACAAATACAATATAACACTTGTCGACAAAAAAGTTGTAGGGAAAATTAAAGACGTATTTAATGGGGGTTCAGTATTAGAATTTGTTGGTAGTAATGTTAAGTCCTACTGTATTGTAGGCGAGAAAGATACGATTAAAAAGATTAAAGGGGTCTCACGAATTGTAGTTAAGTAAAACCGAGGGTCTTACAACCTATAGCTAGCATATACCTCCAAAAGAAATGGACATGCAACTACGCGGCAGTGCGCGGGAGAATAAGAATTCTCTCTAATAAGTAATTAAAGTTTCCATGTACGTAGCACCAGTCATTGGATAACGGTAGAAATGTGGAACCTATAAAGACGATTATTAATTATGGTTTAGAAAAATAGTAGTTTTCGTGGACTAAATAAAATAGCTTAGACTGGTTAATGTATATGGTTACATACTCTCGTACACATCCACAAACATCTGCTTACGTCCACAATAGCGATGCCGGTAGTTTTTGTTTAACAAATAGTAGGAGAGATACGTCAGGTGTTAGTGCGTGGAAGCCCATAGGATCGTTGGATTCAAAAAGAACGGTGCGGCGGGATGTATGGTGGTCTCCGTTAGAATAATCGAAAGTGGTTAATCAATTGTATTAGATGTTTAAATAAGCGAAAGTGTAAAGACCTACATAAACAAAATTTAATTATCCGACAAAAGTGCGCGATGTGCTACACTTATAAAGAAAGTATGGAATGGTGCTTTTAGCGGCCCTACCCGTAAAAAGGGCGACTGACTTTTTCAAGCAACTACAAGAATAGCAGTAGCGCAGAGAAGGGGTATGCATGTATTATACAGTGCACAGTTGCTGCAAAATATGTTAGTTTACGCGTAGCTCGGATGTGTAATTGATCACGACTTAAAGATCCCCCCGGAGGTTTAAAAATTCTCGGCCCATTGTCGTTTGAAAAATGTTTGTAAATTATCAGGAGCGGGTCGAAGTTTAAGTTAGATGGATGATTGACTGAGTTTTTTCTACCTTTTACGAGGGAATTGAAGTTGACAGACATCGAGCATCTAATTCTCTATTTGGTCGATATCAAGTACTTACCGGTTCTAGAAATCATTACGTGCGGTCGACCGCTATGCGAAAGTGTAAAAGCCTACAGAAGCATAATTATCAGACGAAAAAGTGCGCGATGTGCTATAGAAAGTATTAAAAAATGGTGCTTTGCATCGGTCCTAACAGTAAAAAGGAGAGTGACTTTTTCTAGCAATTACAAGAATAGCAGTAGCGCGGCGAAGGGTATGCATGTATTATACAACGCATTGTTGCTATAAAATATGTTAGTTTACGAGAAGCTCGAACGTGCACAAATTAAATTTTAATCTATAATTAACCACGGTCGTAAAATGGAAATTAATGGTTAATTTTAATACTGCTAAGCATATACTTTCGCTTGGTGATTCATTTGGAAAATATTCAAGCCCACCATTTCCTAAAGTATGACGTAGAAGTTATTTAAAATTAAATTGCTTTATTAGTAAGTATCCTGTAGACAACAAGTTGGTATTTCCTTAGTAATGGTTTAAAGTGTTTTTATTAAGTTTTTGGTTATAGTAGCACTGCATCTTCTACAGCACGACTTGCACACAATTTGTGTGCGTGTGCTATCACCCTTTTGGATTTTTAATATGCACGCGATCCGTATAACATGGAAGACGTTTCCGATGTTTCTACTAACTGCACTCGCACCATCGACGATGCGAACCAGGTGCATGCATTGGCGCTAAATGTATTGGACGAGCAGCAAGGATTATGACGTCATTTAGTCCCCTGCTGAATCCTCAACTTCGTTCGGGTATCTTCGGAAACCTTCGGTTTGCATTCTATAGGGTACATAAAGCCGGTGCGCAAGAGTAAACTCTTTAGTTATAAGTTAGTTCGCTTACAAGTCAAGTCTTATAGTGCGGATTTTGTTTTGTATTAAAATGGTACCTGCAAACGTTTTTAAGTGCATCTCTTGCGGTGCTTCCTATACCTGGAGAAATGTTCTCAAACGGCACCAGAACAAATGTCGCGGTGTAACATCGTCCACGGTTAAGCTTATACATCCGTCGGCAGCAAAGTGCTTAAACTCTGGGACTTGCGGTATCGCTTTTACGAGAATGGACAGCTTACAGCGACACAAGGAAAAACAGCACGGTATGTTATTAAGCCGTAAACGTTCAACGCCGCTAGCTGTTAAAGGGTCTTGTACGAAACAACCACGAATTATGTGTAAAGTATGCGATTTCGAAATGGAAAAAACTACGTACGCCGCACACTTAAGGAGCAACAAACATAAAAATGCATCAGTTACCGCTACTAATGACGATGGTGTAGAAATGATTAGTACAGCGTTTAACATCCGTATGGTTAGCTATCGCATAAATAACGCCAGTGTGGGCGATGGAGTGTCCGAGTTTCTTTGGAAGCAGAAGGAACTATTTATTCGATTACTTAATAAAAAAAGAATACAATATACAGCAATAAAGGTCGATTGCGAACTCTACGGCGTTTACACCATAATGGGAGAAGAGACTACCGATGTGAAATCCTTTAACACAAAAAATATGGTTATAACGTCTTCTAGTAATCCGGAAAATATGTACGAGGACTTAAGCGAAACCATGTAAAACATAAGAAAGGCTACTTTCACTTTACGTCACATAATTGTAAAGCAATTAGTTTGTCCTCTATGCTACTTTCACTATACGTCACATAATTGTAAAGCAATTAGTTTGTCCTTGTCTATGTATTTTCCAACTATTTAGCATTGTGCATGTAATTATGTTAAAACCAGAAAAATTTTAAGTCATGGGTTTTTGCAACATTCTGAAAAAAGCACATTACTGTTTGAAAAAATGATATTAAATATTAAGCACTTATGGCTTATAAAGAACTCATTTCTAAAATCTCCACGGTTTTTTATTTTTGGAGATGTTTGGTTTAAGCATATGTTATTGATGAGCAAAACAATTTAAAGAGGTTTGGGAGCTTTAAAGGGGTAACTTTGTAAGGAGTAGTCCGATTTTAAATCTGTTTGCAGATTCGGGTTGTGTGTAAAATTGTAGACTAATTTAATGTATCGCATGACTAAAAAAATTTATAAGAACGCTCAAAAGTCACTACAGGTAAGAAATCTTAAAATGGGGGTAGCTCCCTTGGAGGTGATGATATCTTAAAAATTCCTAAAGATTCGGGTAGCTGAAAAAATTCTAATATTAATTAATACCAAACAAGGTAGGTTTATCTCGAAAGATGCATTAGCTAGACGAAGAAAACTATTTGTTAGTTTTGCTTATAAAGCAAAGAGCAAAATGTAGAGGTTTGAGAGCTTTAAAGGGGTAACTTTGCAGGGCGTGGTCCGATTTCAAATCTGTTTGCAGATTCGGGTTGTGCGTAAAATTCTAAGCTAATTTAATGTATCGCATGTATAAAAAATTTATAAGAACGCTCAAAAGTCGCTACAGGTAAGAAATCTTAAAATTGGGGTAGCTCCCTTGGGGGTGGTGCTATCTGAAAAATTCTTAGAAATTTGGGTAGCTGAGAAAATTCTAATATTAATTGATACCAAACAAGATAGGTTTATCTCGAAAGATGAAAAATGGTTAGTCGAAGAAAACTATTTGGTCCAGAATGTTAGCGGTAAAAAAAAATCTTAAAAATAGGTTTATCTCGTGTGTGGAAATGTGGATCCTCATTTATCTCGAAAGATGAAAAATGGTTAGTCAAAGAAAACTTTTTGGTCCAGATGTGTGAGGAAATGTGGGATTCTGGAGGAAATGTGGTGCCAGGATTGTCAATTATACTCTACTCTGTCATAAAGATACAAAGTTGCGTAGCAATAGCCAGATGTATAAAGTTGCTCACAATTTGGGAAGAACTGGTTTTTCCAAGCAAGGTCAAGGTATCCCTCTATCGCAAAATACTGTCGCTCGCAAAATTGATGATATATCTGAGAATATACTGTAATAACTTTTGTTCAAACTGCGAATAACTATTCCCAATTCAGCTTGATTAGGCGAAAGTTACTGTTACGGCCCGTATGGCATTACGATGTTAGGAACAGAAAGATCGAAATGCTTAAGGTGACTATCTCAAGTTAACGAGGGCGAGTCTGGTACAAATAGTTGTTTGTGTGGTTTGACTAGCATGAACCATAATTAATAGTGATCGACCAAGACAAAAAAATAAGGGTCGATTCTAATGACGACAAAAATGGATGGACATTACCAATAATGTCACTGTGCCTAGTATTATTGAGGGGACCTCGTCACTGGTCGAGGAAACCTTTTGGCACTTGGTAATATTAAGGTGAGAAGCAGGAAACCACGATGTAGTGTTCTTTGATACCGTCACTCATGCACTTACTCTTAATGGAAATTACGTACCTGAACTTCAATTTTTAATTTTATTCGCAACGTATAAATAAAAGAATTACACTAGTTTAAAGGGTATTTATTTAAGTAAAACAAACGTATAGGCTGTACTATAGAATAACTAATTCCTTCAAAAGGGTTCTTATTATTAAGTGAAAGTTCGTTAATGCCAATTACCAAACTAAATTCCTATATATAACTATATTATTAAACAGAGTGGAGATGGATGCACCTGGGTCTCACTCTGGTAAGGTTTTTAAAATTGACAACGCAGAGTATAAACTATGACACCGTATACTATACGTGATGAATCGGGTGCACGCAAATTCTATCGAACAATTATGACAAGAGCCGTAGGTCTACTTGAACATGCTTGACACTACCTTTGGCAGGATATTTTATTCTGAGGGTCAGTTATATTATGGGCATAGTACATACGAAAGGATCTTTATCTCACGCACTTTAATCACAATAAAGGGCTAATGGGTATTATGCGGAACGTACGCTTCTAATCTCGGTCCCAGTGACGTAGGTTCAAGACCACTACCTAGAGTTCTGGAGACAAACATACCTCAATGCCAATGTACGGAATTAATCTGGTCACTCGCTAACAACCAACCGTACAACGCTTACTTCCTGGAGTGTATCACACCAATAAACAAGGCGAGGGCGATTGTAATTTAACGGTTTCTCAAACAGCGTCGCATGGTGTGTGTTAATCGATCTCTATTCCCAAATAAATTGGATAATTACGGTGTACGATATACAAAATTTGTGATCTTTTCTTTTTATCCAAATTATAAGTGCCCAAGATGGATTTGCATTCTATTTGTATCAATAGACAACGGCAAGTGAAATTGGATGAATAGGTGGATCTACAACAGATTGATTAAACACCCCTAAGCGCTGAACGCTCCTTGACAATTCCACAACAACAAAATCTCTCTTGACACCTCGCTTTCTATCAGTTCCCAGCCTCCTTCAAAAAACTGCATCACATGCTAGTCTATCCTTGCGGGTCGGTAATTAAGCCATCCTAAGCCTAGACTCTGAAAGGATCTATCGTAAACCGACAAGCCCTAGCCCTATTTTGCCGAACTATTGTTTTACCATAAACTATCAACAAACAGAACGTAACGATACAAACAAGGATTGCTTTTTAATTGTAGATATGTATTTGATTTTGCGATAAAGTACTGATCACTGAGAGCCACTTTTCGGCAAACTGATACAAAATGGAGCAACAGCAGCTTAATATTTTAATACATTGCATCAGATTTTTAAACGAAGCAAATCTTTATCAGTCTGCACGATGGTACATGAACGATGGGTGGTAGGTTTCTTGGTTTTCGAGCGCTTGTCAATACAGGGCCGCGCCGTGAGCTTAGGCCGCCTGTTGTCAAAATGTATTGTGCCGCCCGTATCAAGCATATAGAAGGTAAATAGAAAAATATATTAATATTAGTAAATATAGTAGCAAAACAATTTCTACAAATTAATGGTTAACTAACAATTAAATAAACATTAACCTAAAGAAGACCTATAAATATTTATCGCAATAAGGAACACAATTTATAAGAGTTTTACACGCTGAAGCTTTATTTCAGAAAACTTTTGGACTCCATTATGAATATTTAATGCATCCGGTATTTTTGACACAATAGATATAATTGTCAGGTCAACTAAACGTACGTGAAGCATTGTAGTCCTAAGGTGGTTCTTGATCAAGCTAAGTTTAGAGAAAGATCTCTCAGCTGCAACAACTGAAACAACTGAAACAGGTAGTGTAAAAATTATTCTTAGTGCAATTAGTGTCCATTTCAAATGGAACCTGCACCTTGCCGAAGTTCTAAATTGCTAGAACAGGTAAAATAGCTTGAGTATTCTAATGAGCTAAAGAGCCAAACTACAGTTCCAACCAAAGTAGTAGGATCGTTAGTGAGGAACCAGACTAAGACAGGTCCCCGAAAGAAGGCAGCGGCTCTTCCGGTACTTAGATTGGCAGCGACTATAGGGGTCAGTATGGCAGTCTAAGACACGCTACCGCGGTGTGGAAGGCAACGGGAGACCACCACATTACTTTCCAAGTACACAGCGTACCTAAATTATAATAAAATGATGCCATTCTCTGGGGTAAAAAATTCCGGAGTTAAATAGTCCCCATTCGGATCTCCAGGAGGGGACTACTTCGGAAGATGCGATCGGGAAGTTCAGAATAAGAGTCGGGAATATTTTGCGAGTCGGAGCGTGGAATGATAGAAGTATGAAGCAAGTAGGTAAGCGAGAGAACTTAAAAATGGAAACAAATAGGTTACGATTAGACATAGTAGGGATCAGCAAAGTTCGGTGGCCAGAGGCGGGGTTTTTTGGAGTGGAGACTTCAGGGTAATTCATACAGGAGCAGAGGAAGGAAATTTAGGTACGAAAGAGTACTCATGGTTAGATTAGAATCTAAACCGGTAAACACAGTAATAATACAAGTATACATGCCCACCTCTAGCTACAGTGACGAAGAGGTAGATACCATCAACAAAGATATCGAAGACATTAAGATACGTAAAAGAACATGAAAATTTAATAATTACGGGAGATTTTAATGCAGTGGAAAGGAACTGTAGTAGGTTTATTTGGTTTAGGCACGAGAAACGACAGGGGAAATAGGATAGTAGAATTTTGCGACAAAAACAATTTAATCATCACAAACACGTTATTTCAATATCATGCTAGATTGAAAACGATATACGTGGAAGATGCCAGGAGATATAGGAAGATATCAAATAGATTACATTCTTGTTAGACAACGGTTTAGGAATCAAGCTAAAGACTGTAGAAGCTACCCAGAAGCAGATATAGACACTGACCACAACATCGTAATTATGAAGGCCGCACTTAAATTTAAAAATTTGAAAAAAGAAACGGAAAAAGGCACTTTGACTTAGAGAAACTAAAAGATAAAGATATTCAAGAAAGATTCGAAAAAAAATCAAATACATTGCTGAAAGATATCGGAAAAATATCTGATACTAAGGAAGTAGAAACAGATTGGAATAACATTAAATCCAGCTTAGACATGGCGGTCAGAGATATTTTGGGCTATACACAAAAAGAAAATAAGAAACCATGGATATCAAAGGATATTCTGAATTTAATAGAAGAAAGACGAAGATACAAAAATAAATCAGACGAAACAGGAAAACGGAGATACAAAGCCATAGAATGGGAAATTATTCGCAAATGCAGGAAAGCTAAAGAACAATGGATTGATGAAAAGTGCAAAGAGGTACAAACTAAGATGGAAGTAGGAAAGCCAAATGAAGCATACAAACTAATTAGAATCAATTTTAGGGATATAAAACCGTATAGCAAAAATATAAAAGACGCGGGAGGAAACGTCATTGTAGAAAATGTAGAGAAAGTGGATGGATGGCAAGAATATATAGGGAATTTATATTCAGGAGATGAACTAACTGCATTAGAACAGGAATCAAACATTGAAAATGATGACTTGGGATATCCTATACTTAGAGATGAGTTTCAATTAGCATTAAAGGGTCTAAAAAATGGTAAAGCGCCGGGTACAGATAAGGTGCAAGCAGAAACTCTAAAAGCCGCTGGACAAGCAGTAATAGAACGTCTCTTCCAACTTGTAAGCTATATATATGAGACAGGCGAGATACCTAAAGATTTCAAACGTAACATCATAGTGACTATACCAAAAAAGAAAGGCGCGGATAGATGTGAAAATTTTCGAACAATAAGCTTGACAGCACATGTATCAAAATTAATAACTAGAACTCTACAAAGACGAATGGAAAAACGAGCTGAAGAAGTACTAGGAGAAGACCAATTTAGGTTTAGGCGAATCAGGGGAACACGGGAGGCTATTTTAGCTCTGCGATTGATAATGGAGAAAACAATAGAAAAAGGGGAAAGCGTGTATATAGGGTTTGTAGATCTGGAAAAAGCATTCGACAATGTAAAATGGAAAAAAGTGTTCGAAATACTCAAAAAAAAATGGAATGAGTTATAGGGATAGACGAATAGTACATAGCTTATACAAAGAGCAAACAGCAGTAATAGAATTAGAGTAGAAACGTAGAGAAGTAAACATTAGGAAAGAGGCGAGATATTAATTTTTAACTTGTACATTGAAGAGGCAATGGATACTGTCATATGTAGGAAGACATTTGGAATTACTATGCGGGGACAAAAAATTGATATGCTTAGATTTGTAGATGAAATAGCGGTATTTGCATCTAACAAAGAAGAGTTAGAAGCTGCTCTTAATAAAATGGAAACGGTTCTAACAAAGAGATACAATATGAAAATTAACAAAACTAAAACTAAAGTACTAGTATGCAAAGGAGGGGAAAATAAATCAAAAACAAGAATACAAATATGTAACATGAACTTACAAGGGGTTAAGGATTTCTGCTACTTAGGAAGCCAAATAACGCAAGATGGGAAAAGCGCAAAAGATATAAAACAAAGATTAGCACAAGGACGTGCTACATTTAACAAGAAAAAACAACTACTGTGTTCAAAGACAACAAACATAGAAACGAGGAAAAGATTGCTTAAAACATATGTGTGGAGCAAAGCACTGTACGGCTGTGAAGCCTGGGCAGTAGGAGAAGCGGACAAGGAAAAGGATAGAAGCTTTTGAAATGTGATGCTACGAATGATGAACAAAGTTAAGAACGAAGAGGTACTAAAAATGGTAGGGGAAGAAATAAGTATGTGGAAACTGTAAAATAGGAAAAATTGGATGATAGGTCACATACTACGGCATGAGGGAATAGTGCGGAATATATTAGAAGCAGAGATAGCAAAAAAGAGAAGTAGAGGTAGACCTAGGTTAGACTACTGCGCACAGATAGTGAAAGATATAGGCTGTAGGTACGCATCTAACCAGTTCCAAGATGGATAAATTAATGACGAAAAAAGTAACTGTACTTAAACATGATGATTATTATAAGCAACTACAAGTATTTGTTGGGCAATATTCTCGCATAATGTTAATTGTGTGAAAGGATTTACTGGAAAACTATTAATTCGGCAAATGTCTAAGTGTTGGGGGATCTTGGCCAGCCATAGGCTGCTTAACCCCTTCACTAAATCTCGGTGAAATAGAGCATAAAATTAGAAAACAATAGAAGGGGAACCGAGCTGTATATAGGCTGTGGGAGAATTTCAGGGAACTGTATAGGCTAGCTCAGAATATAAATAAGTGCAGGTACGTGTCCAACTAGTTTTGAGACGAAATACCTAATGACGAAAAAATAAGCGCAGATAAATGTGATGATTATTATAAACAATTACAGGTGTTGGTTGTGAAATATCTGCAACTAATGTTGACTGTGCGAAAAGATATGTTGAAAAAAATAGTAAATCGGTAAATGTCCAAGTGCTGGGGGAACTTGACAGCCACAGGCTGCTTACCCTACTTCACAACCACTGAATGTCGGAGAAATAGGGTATATAATTGTAAAACAATAGAAGGGAACCGAACTGCATCTAATAAGAAACAACAGCGTATATGTTTAAAGACAACAAATATAAGACAAGAAGAAAATTGTTGAAAGCATATGTTTGGAGCACAGCACAGTATGCCTATAAAATACGGGCAGTAGGAAAAGCAGACAGAAAAATGGCAGCAGCCTTCGGAATGCTGTGCTTCAGATGTATGAGGATGATAGCATGGACAAACAAAGTTAATAACAAGTAGGTTATAGAAATACTAGAGGAACAAGGATATCTGTGGAATAAAAATAGGAGAAATAGAAGGGCAGAATACGTTCTATGACATTTTTGGGGAATAGTATGGGATATATTACAAGCAGAGATAGGAAAAAGGAGGTTGATGTAGACCTAGATCAGACAATGATAGATGCAGACTGTAAAAGTTTCAGGGAAATGTGTAGGTTAGTTCAGAATAGGAAACAATGATGGTACGCGTCTAACCAGTTCCAGGACTGAAGACCTAATGATGATGGAATTAGTGTATTAAGAAAATGACGTAGATCATTTTGTACTAAATAATATAAAACTTTAAAAAGTGGTCACTTTTATTTTCTAAACTACAACTAAAAAGGGTATTTATTTCATTGAATGGTTCTATTCCATCGATATCTTTCCCATTCTTGTTGGTTAATGTTAGTTCTAAGTCTAGGCAGCGCTTCCTCAAACCTGATTCATAAACTTTTTTAATTCCGGTATGTTGTATAAAAACCCAAAGTAATTAGAATGCTCATTAAGTGATGCAAATCGTTCTTGCCGTGATTTAATGGACGTATCTAAAATAGCGAAATAAAAATTCCGTTTAAAATTCTTCTTTGGTTCATTTTCTATCTCATTTTCATGTTGATAATCAAAATGGACTTTTTTCTTTCGACGTCTAGCAGTTTGCGGTAAACAAAATGCGGTGGCATCCGTTTCATGAATATCAACAATTTTTATAGCTTCCTGAACAAATTCTTCGAAGCTGTCATCTGTTGGTTTTCGCTTGAAATGTTATTTTATTCAATAGTTCCAAGCACTTCATAATATTGGATATCTTTTAAAATAGCTTATTTATTAACTTAATCTGCAAGAGCATGTCATACCATATTACTATGGAACATCCAAATTAAAACTCTGCACAGACATGCTGCCTAGTGACGAGTTTTAATGTCTTTGCCGTTGTAATCTGAAATCGTGAATAATGCTTCACATATTGTTTTTAAATCTTTTTTTTCATTGAATACCATACTTATAGCTTGTAACCTAGAAACCTAATACAAGCCCTATTTGTCCAAAAACTTCTATCTAACGCAATCTATAATAGCGTTTGATGGCTAACATATATTAACCTAACTTAGTCTACTTAAAGTCTACCCTATACCCCTACAAAACTATCTAGAAGCTACCCTCCACCAAGAACCAACCTAAAAGCTGTGTGTTTGTGTGTATGTATTGGGAGGGGAAGCGTATGCGTGTGCGTGTGCGCGTGCGTGTGTGCTCGAGCATGCGCGTGCGCGTGTGCGTGTGAGGGTATACCCGTGCGTGTGCGCGTGCGCGTGCGTGTGCGTGTGCGTGTATGTGTGTTGTGTGTGTGTGTGTGTGTGTGTGTGTGTGTGTGTGTGTGTGTTTACATGAGAGATCTGACCATCGGCAGCCGGAAATCAGATCTTTTCACATGTGTGTTAAGAAGTGATCTTTCTTCATGGCCATCGGCAGCCGATTACCGGCAGGTTCTTTTCACTTCTGGCAGTGTTTGGGTTATTTCTTTTTGTGTATGCCAATTTTTTGTGTTGTGTGTGCGTGTGTTTGTTGTGTTAAGTTGCGTAGTGGGGCTAACCATCGGCAGCAGGAAATCAGCCCGTCCCACTCGTTTCTAGGAGTGCTTTTTCCCACGGCAATCAGCAGCTGGAAACCATGGGTGTTTCCCACTCCTAGATGCGTGTATGATGTGTGTTGGTTTGTGTTGTGGATTATGTGTTTATATGTTTCGTTTTTTTTTATTTGCATCAGTAATTTCCCTGCTGTGTTTTGAGATGTTTACGTTTGTTCGCTAGTTGTAGTGCCCTCCGGAGTCCCGACCATTGGCAGCCGGAAATCGGAGTCCAGGACTGTAGTATTTTGCTTGAGCCTCCCACGTGGTTTCGGCCATCGGCAGCCAAAAACCGAAAGTGTAAAGACTAAAGTTCCCTCCTTCCCGTATTATCTAACTTAAAACTACCCTAACTTAAATTGGTAGACTACTTGATGTGTTAGGTTCCGACGTGGTGCTGGAGAACCTCCTCCATTTTGGTTTTTGACCTTTTGGATGGTATTCCTCTGGCGTGAACAGAAAATTCTTTCGGAAACTCCAGAGGATGACTGTTTCCATTTGGCCCATAGGCGATGTTGGTCCCTCTGTTTGTATTGCTTAGTGTCTGTGTCGTCTTTGTAAGATTGCATTGTATTGTTGTTTTGTTACCTGTGTGATTTTATTTGTTGTTATGTTTAGGATGTTAAAAGTCTGTTCGGATCTTATGTAGTTGTAAATCGTGTCTCTATATAGTTCCCTCAGTTCTCTCATCTCGATCTTAAAAATAGGACATTTAAATACGACGTGTCCGACCTAACCTCGGAGAAACGACAAGAATAGTGCTACATGCCACTTGTTATCCTTCGTTAGATGCGTCCCACAACTTACTCTAACTCAGGAAGTGGTGTGTTTTGCCTTTTTGGCTTTTATGTAACTTCACAAATCTCTACATCACGGCAAGGCAATTGTTTCTAAATTGTGCATCAGGGGGCGTAACGAATCTATCCTCCCATCCCATCGTCTATAATTAACCGCCGTCGTAAAAATGGGAAATTAATGGTTAATTTTAATGCCGCTAAGCATATACTTTCGCTTGGTGATTCATTTAGACAATATTCAAGCCTACCATTTCCGAAAATATCACGTAGAAGTTATTTAAAATTAAATTGCTTTATTAGTAAGTATTCTGTAGACAACAAGTTTGGTGTTCCCTTAGTAAAGGTTTAAAGTATTTTATTAAGTTTTTGTTTATAGTAGCATTGCATGTTCTACCGCACGACTTGCAACCAATTTGTGTACGTGTGCTACAACCCTTTTGGATTTTTAATATGCACGCGATGTGATTGCCGATCCGTATAACATGGAAGACGTTTCCGATGTTTCTACTACCTGCATGCGAACCGGGTGCATGCATTGGTGCTAAATGTACTGGACGAGCAGCAAGGATTGCCACAAGATGACCTCATTTAGTTCCCCGCTGAATCCTCAACTTCGTTCGGGTGTCTTCGGAAACCTTCGGTTTGCATTCTATAGGGTACATAAAGCAGGTACGCAAGAGTATACCTTTTAGTTATAAGTTAGTTTGCTTACAAGTTTAACCAAAGTCCTATAGTACGGATTTTGTTTTGTACTAAAATGGTACCTGCAAACGTTTTTAAATGCGAGCACTGTCACGTCTACTTTACCAGTAGGGATGCTCTCAAACGGCACCAGAACAAATGTCGTGGTGTAACATCGTCCACGGTTAAGCTTATTTATCCGTCAGCAGGAAAGTACTTTAACTGTATGTCTTGCGGTATCACTTTTACGAGAATGGACAGCTTACAGCGACACAAGGAAAAACAGCACGGTACGTCATTAAGCCGTAAACGTTCAGCTCCGCCAGCAGAGCTTTCCCCGAAGCAGTCACGGATTCTGTGTAAAGTGTGCAACATGGAGATGTTAAAGTCTGCATACCCTGGTCATCTACTGAGCAACAAACATAAAAATGCATCAGTTACCGCTACTAGCGACGATGGTGTAGAAATGGTTAGCACTGCGTTTAACAACCATATGGCTAGCTATCGCATAAAGAACGCCAGTGTCGACGATGGAGTGTCCGAGTTTCTTTGGAAGCAGAAAGAACGATTTATTCGATTAATTAATGAAAAAAGAATACAACATACAGCAATAAAAGTCTATTGCGAACTCTACAGTGTTTACACCAAAATGGGGAACTACCGATGTGAAATCCTTTAACACAAAAAATATGGTTATAACGTCTTCTATTAATCTGGAAAATATGTACGGGGTCTTAAGCGAAACCATGAGAACAAAATCAGAGGAATTTGAAACATGTGGGTCCGGTTGGTCTTTGGAAAAGGTGCTCTATTTAGAAATAAATATTAATAAGTATAAGCCGATATGAGAAGTTCCAGGTTAAGAATAAAAAATTGTGAATATGTATTTAGAAATGTGGTTTACAAAATTTAAACTGTATTAGTAAAAATTGTCTGTAATAAAAAGTTTTAAGAATGGTTTTTAGATTTTCTTTTAGGTATGAGCTGCAGGGAAGTTATAATTTAGGATGAGTGTGTAAAACGGTAAGGGGTGGTCCGATTTTAAATCTATTTAGAGATTCGAATTCTGCATAAAGTTCTAGACTAATTTGATGTATCGCATGGCTAAAAAATTTATAAGGATGGTCAGAAAATCACTGCCAGCAAAAAATTTTAAAATGAGGGTAGCTCCCTGGTGAATGGTGCAATCTAAAAAATTCCTAGAGATTCGGGTAGCTGAGAAAATTCTAATATTAATTGATACCAAACAAGATACATTTATCTCGTGGGTGGAAATGTGGAGAAAGATTTATCTCGCACAAAGCATATGTGTAAAACGGTAAGGGGTGGTCCTGTTTTAAATCTGTTTACAGATTCGAATTCTGCTTAAAATTCTAGACTAATTTAATGTGCCACATTTATGCGGACGGTCAAAAATCGCTACCGGTAAAAATTCTTAAAATTGGGGTAGCTTTCTGGGGGATGGCGCTATCTAAAAATTCCTAAAGATTCGGGTAGCTGAGAAAATTCTAATATTAATTGATACCAAACAAGATAGGTTTATCTCAAAAAATTCAATGGCTAGTCGAAGAAAACTATTTGGTTCAGAATGTTAGCGGTAAAAAAATCTTAAAATGAGGGTAGCTCCCTGGGAGATGATGCTATTTAAAAAATTCCTAAAAATTCGGGTAGCTGAAAAAATTCTAATATTAATTGATACCAAACAAGATAGGTTTATCTCGTGGGTGGAAATGTGGAGAAAGATTTATCTCGCACAAAGCATATGTGTAAAACGGTAAGGGGTGGTCCTGTTTTAAATCTGTTTACAGATTCGAATTCTGCTTAAAATTCTAGACTAATTTAATGTGCCACATTTATGCGGACGGTCAAAAATCGCTACCGGTAAAAATTCTTAAAATTGGGGTAGCTTTCTGGGGGATGGCGCTATCTAAAAATTCCTAAAGATTCGGGTAGCTGAGAAAATTCTAATATTAATTGATACCAAACAAGATAGGTTTATCTCAAAAAATTCAATGGCTAGTCGAAGAAAACTATTTGGTTCAGAATGTTAGCGGTAAAAAAATCTTAAAATGAGGGTAGCTCCCTGGGAGATGATGCTATTTAAAAAATTCCTAAAAATTCGGGTAGCTGAAAAAATTCTAATATTAATTGATACCAAACAAGTTAGGTTTATCTCGTGGGTGGAAATGTGGAGAAAAATTTATCTCGCGGGTGGAAAGAATGCGGGTGTGACATAATCAAAATGGTTGGGGTAAAAAAATCCCACAAGGAGTTCCACAAGGAGAGAGCAAGATGAGATTCCTAAAAATAAGACTTTATAGTGGGTTTTACATGTAAATTTGGTCCAGATGTGTGTGGAAATGTGGATGCTGGTGGAAATGTGGTCACAGGAACCCCAAAAACCATCTACTCCTGAGCGATACTAAAAAGATCAACAGTTTTGAAATTTATATTAGCTGCATCACTTACGGCTAAATTTAAACTGTGACAAGCGCATGAAGTGGAGTTAGTATCTAGAATTTTCTGCAGCCCTTTCATGTTTGACCCATAGTCATATCACTTACCACAAATTTTTTTGAACCTAAATTTAGAGATTCTATTTATTTAAGAAGCTCTTAAAATAGATTTTTGGATGTTGAGTTAAATATTTGGCAAAACGCTACCAAATACTTACGAATTTCTACACTATGACTCTAGCCATTAATTGTTCCTGGTGACCTTTGTATGGCGACCAGTCTAAAATTATTGAGTAATATTTAGCACCTGTTAGCAACTTTAGTATATGCTTTTTAATTCCATTTGCTAGCCAGAATATAATCGATTTGTCCTCCAAGAAAAAACTAAAATTTTGCCTATCTGGAAATTATATAACATTCACAATTTGCAGTACTTCACAATTTGCAGTACTACATCATACCAGTGATTTTTTTCCCCGATCAAAAATGTTTTTTGTACTTAATTATCAGTTGTGGTTTGGTTCTTTAAAACAAGTGCCGGATTTGCAAATATTTTAAAACTGTTATTGTGGATTTCACTTTATCATGGCGCAATAACAGAAGACAAGTGTTAGTCATCTGTACCTGTTTCCGCGAAAGTTTTGTTTTTTAAAGTAAATAACTTGCAATAAAAGCAAAATAAACAATTTTTAGACACTGAATACAAAAGCTACCTATCGCATGTTTCACCGTTTACCAAAGTGCGCAAATAAAAATTATCTGAAAATTTTCTGTCCTTCTCATTTTTTTGGATATCGTTTAACTAGAATAGTGCCATTTCCAACAAAAAGTTATTTTTATGCACGCAAAAGTGTCTCGTCATTTATCTGGATAGTCACTTAAGAGAGTTTGTGAAATAGGTAAAGGTTATATGACGTCGGCAGTATCCGTGCAGGCATCATAAATAATATCTGATGGAACATTACCCTTAACCTCACATACTCTTTCCTCACTACTCTCACTTACTTGAAATAGCACTAATATCGCTAATCGTTGACGGCAGTGATTCTTTAGTTCTCACATATTTGAAAATCGCACTATTCTGTCTTTTTTTCTTGTTCTTTGGACACCATCTTCTATTTGTTTTGAGCGCCGGAGAGTCCTTTTGTATGAGCTGAAGTAGTCTGTTATCTCAGTACTGTAGCGTCTGTGTAACTTCAATTTCACAAGAACTTCTTAATTTGTTTAACGCCATTGATAATTACACTAATAATTATACCACACTTAATTTCTACATTTTATATTTCACAGTACAAGTAAGTTATATCGACGAACAAGTAACAACTAAATTCGTTTTGAATATTTATTTCTGATGTACACGCGACTTACTATCGAAACCTACTTTCCTTTCCAATACTAATGTGCGTACCTATATAGTTTACGGTAGTTTCTAGAAACATCGGAAGACTGAAAGTCGACCGACAATTGATAGGATGCAGGCGACTCTCGTTGGCGACAGTATCTGATAGCTGTGCCTTTGTCAGTTGATAGAGGTTAGGATTTTTAGGCGTGCGGCGAAGAAAGCTGATGTAATGTGCTAAAAATAATTAAGTTACAGTACATTAAACTGTTTAAACAATGCAGTTATAATCGCAGTTTACACAAACGACATGCATTATTTAATTTTATCTTTTACTTTTATTGTATTTGCAACAGTGAAAATAGCTCCACCTGTAGTAGACAAATACTTTTATTAAAAGCCACTCCTTCCGTCATTCTACCTACCAAATGGCAAGTGTGTTCAGTGAACACACTTGCCATTACGGTAGCTCGCCCCTGTGTGAATAAGAAAGCTTCACAGTGTATCTGAATAGATAGCAGTCGTCAGCCACACGCGCTTGTTGCCAAACATGCGAGTTCTGATTCAATCGTCGTGTTAACGATAGTTGTAACTGCAGTAAATTTTCTAAAAATGAGACCACTGAAATCAACACTTTATGCACCTTGCAAAGACGTTGGTTCAGAACATTCGGCATTATTATTTTATTATGAAGTAAGGTGGTTGTGATGCGGAAATTTTGCAAGGTGTCAACGAATTAACAGTAGAAATCTCAACAGTTTTAGAAAATGAAAATCGTCAGGAGGCAAAGCTGTTTCGTATTCACATTCGTAATGAGATTGAACTGCTTAGTTGACATATTTCTGAAACTAAATATTTTGAATTGTTTAACTTTTAGGAACAAATGCACATCACTTGGGTTCGAAAGACAAAGTTACAGCTTTTTGTAAAAAATTAGAAATTACAAATGTAAATGAATATCCTATAGTTATATCACTGAAGAGATTCAGTTCAAAGTTTTATTTGCAACTACTGAAAATCACTTAACATCATTGACCACGGAAAAGTATCTGATAACCGCGACAACTTGGTAGCAAAATAGGAGTGCGTTCGGAATTTATTCGAGAGACTCCTGAGGATCTCCCAGTTCAAGAAGAAGAATACTCGTATATGGATTTTACGGCCAATGATCAGATGTTACTTGCTGTATTCACGTTAAATACCTGAAGTAATTTTACTCTACAAAAGCAAAGTGATATTACAGTTAAACGTTGCACCGCTTAGCTTTCAGTGGTGAGGGGCGGGTTTCATAAAAGCAAATGCAAATCTTTAAACACTTTCACTAAAGGTGTTGGATTATTAATTCATATACACGTACAGAATAATGAGTACTATTATTAAACTATTCTTAAACACATAACAAGTGCGTCACTGGATAGTCGTGAAAAAGTTTATAAATTATAGACATCCAAAAAATTATTTGGTACATATAAATTTTGCAGATACAATTGTGGTGCTTTCTCATATAAGAATTTTCGATTTGGAATAACCTTTCACTAAGCGTGCACCAACGTAAAAGAGTTCTCTTTATAATAAATTTTATTCCTTCGTATGAATATAAGGAATTATAATTATTAAATATACAACGGTATGAAAAGTGTAGCAGTTGAAAAGCAAAAATAAAGACTGTCAAGTTTGTTCGTCTTGTATAAATGGGTTGCAGGTAATCCAATCTCCTAACTTAGTATTTAATAAATGCTTTCAACATGGGGGCATTTGTACCTGTAACAGTATATTTAGATTCCGCGCTTACACTCGCGTTTGGGAACTTGCTTCTCTAAAAATCTCAGAGTCTTAAATACCTTTACCTTTGCTGCCCAATTTACAACCTCATCCACACGACGATGATTGCGCAGCTCGGTTCTTGTGTTTGGTCTCGAATAACTAAAGATTAAAAGCTCATTTTTTTATGATCCGTCGGTATTTATAAGTTTCAACGTTGCAGGGTATTAACCAAGTTTCTAGTTCAAATAAATTGTGCGTCTAAAGCTGTCCTATTACCGAGTTTAATGTCATTCCGTTTGTGTCCACGGTAATCGTGTTCTCACACTTAAGCGGTGTTGTTCGTTTATGTTCGTAACATATGTTTTATAACTGTAAATTTATGAGTATATGGTTATTAGGGTAATCTATTATGGCGCGTCTTTGAATCTCTGTGAGCTCTTAATTCCTCCCACGATTTACATGCAGTGCTTTAATTTTTGTAACAGGTTTTATGAATATTGGTGTTGTAGGGTGTGTATGTCTAATTCCATGAATCAGTGGCGAGGTCCTGTGAAAAAGCTTTCCTGTGACGGTTATTTACCGCAATGTTGTAACGCTTTAGTTTTAGGCAAATACGTGGTGGACTTAGTGCTGTGTGGGCTGCCGGAATTTAGGCGAGAATGTCGATGCTAATATGTTTGAGTTCTAGGGCACTCGTAGTTGAACAATTATGCGCCTTGAAATAAAACGAAGAAGATCATTCTTGTCTTTGGCATGTAGTCACTAGACACGTTTTTTAAAAAAAGGTGGTGTGTGTTTTTGGGGTCGTCTTAAGTGAAGGAAAACTCCATTCGTGGCAATTGCACTTAGCTTGGCGTTGGGGACATAGCACAGAGCTCTGTTAGAACGTAGATATATAATTTATGGATTAGAAAAATAGCACAGATTCTCATTTCAATACCAATCTTGGTTTTGCTAAACAAGTTTTCATGGTTTCTAGGAAAAGATGGCGAACTTTAGATGCTTGGTTAACACGTGTTTTGTGAAGCTTTGGCGAGTACAATTCCTTTTTTTGTGATGCAGAGGAATCAACACGTTTTGTTTTAGGAGCTGAGTTAGCTAAAGTGAAAGTAATTAGTTAGAATATACGAAATTAAAGATTTCTTTTTTGATTTATAAGTTTGAATGATATCTTGTTGAAACAAATCGTATTTTTATTTGATGTAGTTTAGCTGAATTGGCAAATTTTTTATGTCGTCATATTCTTTTATTAAATGTTTGTTAAGAACAACACCTCAAAACAGCATGTGCTGTGATAAGAGTCAAGTTTTTCATGTTTGTTTGAAACAGATGACACTTATGTTACTAAAAACTCTTGTATTGAGATAATTCTTGATATAGAAATAATTCAGTATAAAATAAAGAAAATTCTTGTGAGCTATATCTAAGACCTTTGATTACAGCATTATAAAGAATGTAGTAAGATTTTGAATAATTTTTTTACGACAGGTCTAACCTGTTAATAACTGTGATTTTTGCCTACTTAACATTTTTCATCAGCATTCACTTTTGTGCCATAGTATTTACACTGTAACCTTTTTAATTTTTTGTACATAGATGAAAAGAAACAAATTTTATTAGATACTAGTCAAAATCTCACAATCGTTTTATTTTCAACAGCTCAATAAATGAAATAAGTAACTTCTCCGTTTTGATCGAGATAAAAATAAGTAAATAAATTATGTTACTTCATTTCTAAATTCAGGTAGATTTATTCTCTTAAAGTTTATCTGCGTCTATCCTTAGGATGAATTTTTGTGTTAGCTTTATTGACGCAGTGGCGCCCTAGTTTATTCAAATACAGGTTTAGTCTCAGAAAGTACACCGTCCATCTTATGTTTCCGCAAGAATAGACCCCGAGTTTAGACCGAGAGCATGCTATTTTTTTTTACAACACCAGCTTGGCACCACTACATCCTCAATAAAGGTCAGCCTCAGAAAATATATATAGCGAGAGAAAAATACATAAAAACGTACCTGTATTTTTCTAAATTTAATACAAACAGCGCAAAGTCCCGATTTTTATTACTGTTCGTATTTAATATATTGAGGGCTTTCCTGTTTATCTCTGTTATTAATGTAAACTACCAAAGCTTCTATGCATTTTTCAGGGTGCTTTCATGCTGAAAGCTCATTCAACTAACTGAAATTTCCTAAATTTTTTTCTGTTAACTAATGTTTACTTAAATAACGCACTAGCGTCACACAGATTATAAGACAGTTTCCTAATAAATCTATATTTGAATTTTGGTATGGCATAGACATTGAATTTTATGCATTGAAGGTGCTACGGTAAAATGCACGGGTCAGGCAGAAACCGAAAGGAAAGTAAAGTTAAGACCCGCACGAATCATAACGTATAAAAAGATAAAAAGAGATTTAGAAATGCCGCGCTAACTACAAAAGCCGAGAGAGGGTGTCCAAAGACAAAGAAATGACATCGCCATTAAATTTTTATTTACAATAAACCAAAAAATGTCTATTTAAAAAAAATTATAAATTGCTGACAATTTTTAATAATTGATCTACGAAGTGCGCATTTCGTATTGTAACATGTAAAATTGATAGGTTATATACAAAAAAGGTAATGCTTATGTTTTCTTCTAAACAAGCATTTTAAGTTAAACATAGTAAATTTAGAACAATTTGTAGTAAGCAATTTAAAAGTAACAAAAAACATTAGAGAAGCTAGTATCAAAGCGGGTTTTGTAAACTTGCTCCGCCCGTCGGAGTAATGTGACTTGAGCTTATTTGTGATTCATTTGTTACGCACCAACATCAAATGCTGATAAACAATAATCTTTTAATATACAAAAGACACGGTAACACCCCCATATGCCGAAATACTTATGTTGCACCTAAATCGGATGAAGTGAAACAGGTAAATATCTCGATATCGCTCAATAATAAATCGTTACAACGGTAGCAAGACTCGTTAATGTTGCAAACAGCTGAACCAGTGAACCTACTCAAAAGAGCTAAAACGCAATTTCTTTTAGTCATTAATAACTATGTAAGAAACCTTCTAATGCACAGAGAATATAAACTTGTCCGAGGAGGTGTGAATCCTTCTTATATTTAAAGCATCAGGAACGCAGAAAATATATGTCAGGACGAAATGCAGAATAAAAGTGAACCCAGTATAGAAACCGATATGATATTCGATTAAAATATTTGGATATAATATGTCAAAGAACACTTCTAGAGTATTTGTAATGCATATATAGATCAAGAAAGCGGCAAATTCGAATTTAATCGCCTTCGCTAACTACATATGTAGAAAATCTATTCTATATAAACGTATGGTACTACTTTTAATAAAGCAAGCATATCCTTTCAGAATGCAAAAATTGTTGATAACCGACTACATTTGCGATGCTATATCAAACAATAGAGATAGATTGAGGCACTTTGACTTAAACTATATATATATATATATATAAACTAATTGACCTTTTTATAAATATTGGGATAAATTTCGTTCGATTAAAGTTAGTGGTTTAGTTTAAAACATTTATTCAACTTAACGTTTCGGAAAAATTTGTTTCCTTAATCATAAGCTACAAAGTGGATAGCATTAAATTACATATATAAAAGTTATAAATTACTTACTTAATGTGTTTTTGTAGAAAACCTATTTTGACATGTAACTTCATTTCATTGAAAGTTGTTATTACAAGTGATGTTTGTCAAAACTAGCTTTCTACGTTTTAATAATTTGATTAAAATACAAAATGTTATGATTGTTTAGAAATTCTTGTTTTATCTGACCAACAAATCTTTATTAAGTTTGTATGTGTGTAGATGTGTGTGTGTGTGTGTGTGTGTGTGTGTGTGTTGTGTGTGTGTGTGTGTGTGTGTGTGTGTGGTGTGTGTGTGTGTAATAGGAAACTGTTTTGTCTTTGGGTTGTTGTAACTGTGATTCATTAGTTTGATTTAGTTTTGTTTAAAATAGTTAGTTGAGAAAAAAGTTATTAATTATATAAATTTTGTGTGAAGAAATTTTGGAGACTGTATATGTGACCTGGTTGTTTAGTTGTTAAAAATATTATATTTGTTTTTTAAAATTATAAAGTCCAAAGTAAAGCGTTCCCTATTGAAGATGGTTTCAACGTAAAGGACACTTTTGAATTTGTTGATAAATTTAGGAACTTTCAAATACCAAACAATCACATACTAATCTCACTCGACGCATCCTCTTTATTCACAAATATACCCTTAAATCTAACAAAAGAAATTTTAACTAAAAATTGGAATAAAATAGAAAAGGTCTGCAAATTAGATCAAACTATGTTCATAACCACCATAACATTAATTTTCAACAACACTTACTTTTCATTTAAAGACCAATACTACACTCAAAAATTTGGTACCTGATGGGATCTCCTATATCCCCAATACTAGCACAAATAGTAATGGACCATCTTATCAAAGAAGTAATTCCAAATCTTACCTTTCATTTACCATTCATAACTAAATACGTTGATGACATTCTTTGCTGCTGTCCCGAAAATAAAATTCAAGAAATCCTTAATAAATTTAATCAGTTCCACCCAAAATTACAATTTACACACAAAATAGAAAAAAACAATAGTATCCCTTTTTTAGACTCAAAAGTCATAAGAGATGAAAATAATAAAATAAAATTAGATTGGTACAAGAAACCAACCAATTCTGGAAGATACATAAACTACTTTTCAAATCACTCATACCAACATAAAATCAATACAATATTAGCCATAAAATACAGAATGATAAAAATAAGCGACCCCGAATTTCATCACAAAAACTTCATTGAACTAAGAAATATCTTCATAAACAATGGTTTCCCTAAAACACTAATAAGCAAAATAATATTTAACAACCAAATTCACCACAAAGAAGAAAATACAGTAACACAAAACAATACAGATCATTACCATATATCCAAAATTTATCAATTAATTTAAAAAATTTTAAAACAACCAAATATAGGAATTACTTTTAATTATAATAAATCAACCAAAGAACTTTTCACAAATTTAAAAGACAAAACACAAAAACTAAAAATAAGCAATACAATATATAGAATCAAATGCTCATGTGGAGGACAATATGTAGGTCAATCAAAACAATACCTGGGTCACAGGCTTACACAACATAAAAGCGACGCCAAAATAGGAAAAACAACCTGCGCACTTTCGACACATATAAAAGAAACAATCACACTTTAGATCTACAAAATGTTGAAATACTTGAAATAGAATCTAATTATTACAAACGTTTATTTTAGAATCCTACCACATTCAAAAACAAATAACTGTTTAAATGAAAAACTGATATTAATAATTTAGAAGCGGTATACTTTGGACTTTATAATTTTAAAAAACAAATATAATATTTTTAACAACTAAACAACCAGGTCACATATACAGTCTCCAAAATTTCTTCACACAAAATTTATATAAATAATAACTTTTTTCTCAACTAACTATTTTAAACAAAACTAAATCAAACTAATGAATTACAGTTACAACAACCCAAAGACAAAACAGTTTCCTATTACACACACACACACACACACACACACACACACACACACAAACACACACACACACACACACACACACACACACACATCTACACACATACAAACTTAATAAAGATTTGTTGGTCAGATAAAACAAGAATTTCTAAACAATCATAACATTTTGTATTTTAATCAAATTATTAAAACGTAGAAAGCTAGTTTTGACAAACATCACTTGTAATAACAACTTTCAATGAAATGACGTTACATGTCAAAACAGGTTTTCTACAAAAAACACATTAAGTAAGTAATTTATAACTTTTATATATGTAATTTAATGCTATCCACTTTGTAGCTTATGATTAAGGAAACAAATTTTTCCGAAACGTTAAGTTGAATAAATGTTTTAAACTAAACCACTAACTTTAATCGAACGAAATTTATCCCAATATTTATAAAAAAGGTCAATTAGTTTATAACAAATACGTTCGTTATTGAAAAGAAGATCAACTTATATATATATATATATATATATATATATATATATATATATATATATATGTATTAATAACATTTTACAGAGTGTTGAATAAGCACTAATTTCAATTCTATTAGAATGTGTTTTATGGGAACAAATCAAGTTATTAAATTATAATACGTGATCAGCGGCGTCTTCTACAATAGGTAGTTATACAAAATATCGAAGTGGAAGTGTAGGAATATTGAAAAAATTGCAAATCGAACGTAAACATTTAGAAAGTAAAATCGAACGTAACAAATTCAAGAGCATTTCGTTTACTTTTACCTTTTTCTACAACTTATTCTTACGAAACCAGCTTTTCTGATGTGGCTGCATCATCATTATTAGGTCTTCAATCCTATAACTGGTTGAACGCGTACCCTCATTGTTTCTTAGTTTGAACCAACCTACACATTTCCCTGAAATTTGCACAGTCTGCACCTATCACTATCTGTGTGCGAAAGTCTGATCTCGGTCTACCTCTACCTCTCTTTTCCTATCCCTGCTTTTAATATATTCCGTACTATTCCCCAGAAATACCTTAGAACGTATCCTGTCCTTCTATTTCTCCTATTTGTTATTAACTTTGTCTGTCCATGCTACCATCCTCATACATATGAAGCACAACATTCCAGAAGGCTTCTATCTTTTTCTGTCTGCGTTTCCTACTTCTCTTATTTCATAGATGTACTATGCTATGCTCCACACTATGCTTTGAACAGTTTTCTTCTTGTATCTATGTTCATTGTCTTTAAACATACTTGCTATTCTTTCTTGTTTGATGCAGTTCGGTCACCTATTCTTTTACAGTTATATACCCTATTTCCCCGATATTCAGTGGTATGTGAAAAGGGTAAGCAGCCTTTGGCTTCCAAGTTCCCCAGCACTTGAACCTTTGTCGAATTAATAGTTTTCCAATTTATCCTTTCGCACAATCAACCTTAGTTGAAAATATTTCACAACCAACACCTGTAGTTATTGGGTTTTACATCTTGAAACTGGTTGGACTTGAACCTCAGTTTATTTATGTTCGAAGCTAGCCTACACCGTTCCCTGCAATTATCATAACAACCTATATACAGTTCATTTACATTTCCAATGCTCCACCCGAAGGTACTACATTGGCCAGGAGGCGAGTTTTTGTTGCCTGGAAATTTAGAATTTTGCCGAACCCTTGCCGTTCCAGGCAAGGTAGGGATCTTTAACGTGCGTGACAACACTCACACACGGGACCTCCATTTAACCTCTCATCCGAACGAGGACGTAATTTTTGTGAAAATGCTCACCTGTCATTTTTCAAGCAGTCGCCGTGTCGGGATGAAAACCTATATACATTACATTTGATTTTCCAATGCTCCACCCGAAGGTACTACATTGGCCAGGAAGTGAGTTTTTACCTGGAAAATTTTGAATTTTGCCGAACCCTTGCTGTTCCAAGTTAAAAATATTATATTTGTTTTTAAAATTATAAAGTCCAAAGTAAAGCGTTCCCTATTGAAGATGGTTTCAACGTAAAGGACACTTTTGAATTTGTTGATAAATTTAGGAACTTTCAAATACCAAACAATCACATACTAATCTCACTCGACGCATCCTCTTTATTCACAAATATACCCTTAAATCTAACAAAAGAAATTTTAACTAAAAATTGGAATAAAATAGAAAAGGTCTGCAAATTAGATCAAACTATGTTCATAACCACCATAACATTAATTTTCAACAACACTTACTTTTCATTTAAAGACCAATACTACACTCAAAAATTTGGTACCTGATGGGATCTCCTATATCCCCAATACTAGCACAAATAGTAATGGACCATCTTATCAAAGAAGTAATTCCAAATCTTACCTTTCATTTACCATTCATAACTAAATACGTTGATGACATTCTTTGCTGCTGTCCCGAAAATAAAATTCAAGAAATCCTTAATAAATTTAATCAGTTCCACCCAAAATTACAATTTACACACAAAATAGAAAAAACAATAGTATCCCTTTTTAGACTCAAAAGTCATAAGAGATGAAAATAATAAAATAAAATTAGATTGGTACAAGAAACCAACCAATTCTGGAAGATACATAAACTACTTTTCAAATCACTCATACCAACATAAAATCAATACAATATTAGCCATAAAATACAGAATGATAAAATAAGCGACCCCGAATTTCATCACAAAAACTTCATTGAACTAAGAAATATCTTCATAAACAATGGTTTCCTAAAACACTAATAAGCAAAATAATATTTAACAACCAAATTCACCACAAAGAAGAAAATACAGTAACACAAAACAATACAGATCATTACCATATATCCAAAATTTATCAATTAATTTAAAAATTTTAAAACAACCAAATATAGGAATTACTTTTAATTATAATAAATCAACCAAAGAACTTTTCACAAATTTAAAAGACAAAACACAAAAACTAAAAATAAGCAATACAATATATAGAATCAAATGCTCATGTGGAGGACAATATGTAGGTCAATCAAAACAATACCTGGGTCACAGGCTTACACAACATAAAAGCGACGCCAAAATAGGAAAAACAACCTGCGCACTTTCGACACATATAAAAGAAACAATCACACTTTAGATCTACAAAATGTTGAAATACTTGAAATAGAATCTAATTATTACAAACGTTTATTTTAGAATCCTACCACATTCAAAAACAAATAACTGTTTAAATGAAAAACTGATATTAATAATTTAGAAGCGGTATACTTTGGACTTTATAATTTTAAAAAACAAATATAATATTTTTAACAACTAAACAACCAGGTCACATATACAGTCTCCAAAATTTCTTCACACAAAATTTATATAAATAATAACTTTTTTCTCAACTAACTATTTTAAACAAAACTAAATCAAACTAATGAATCACAGTTACAACAACCCAAAGACAAAACAGTTTCCTATTACACACACACACACACACACACACACACACACACACACACACACACACACACACACACACACACACACATCTACACACATACAAACTTAATAAAGATTTGTTGGTCAGATAAAACAAGAATTTCTAAACAATCATAACATTTTGTATTTTAATCAAATTATTAAAACGTAGAAAGCTAGTTTTGACAAACATCACTTGTAATAACAACTTTCAATGAAATGACGTTACATGTCAAAATAGGTTTTCTACAAAAAACACATTAAGTAAGTAATTTATAACTTTTATATATGTAATTTAATGCTATCCACTTTGTAGCTTATGATTAAGGAAACAAATTTTTCCGAAACGTTAAGTTGAATAAATGTTTTAAACTAAACCACTAACTTTAATCGAACGAAATTTATCCCAATATTTATAAAAAAGGTCAATTAGTTTATAACAAATACGTTCGTTATTGAAAAGAAGATCAACTTTTATATATATATATATATATATATATATATATATATATATATATATGTATTAATAACATTTTACAGAGTGTTGAATAAGCACTAATTTCAATTCTATTAGAATGTGTTTTATGGGAACAAATCAAGTTATTAAATTATAATACGTGATCAGCGGCGTCTTCTACAATAGGTAGTTATACAAAATATCGAAGTGGAAGTGTAGGAATATTGAAAAAATTGCAAATCGAACGTAAACATTTAGAAAGTAAAATCGAACGTAACAAATTCAAGAGCATTTCGTTTACTTTTACCTTTTTCTACAACTTATTCTTACGAAACCAGCTTTTCTGATGTGGCTGCATCATCATTATTAGGTCTTCAATCCTATAACTGGTTGAACGCGTACCCTCATTGTTTCTTAGTTTGAACCAACCTACACATTTCCCTGAAATTTGCACAGTCTGCACCTATCACTATCTGTGTGCGAAAGTCTGATCTCGGTCTACCTCTACCTCTCTTTTCCTATCCCTGCTTTTAATATATTCCGTACTATTCCCCAGAAATACCTTAGAACGTATCCTGTCCTTCTATTTCTCCTATTTGTTATTAACTTTGTCTGTCCATGCTACCATCCTCATACATATGAAGCACAACATTCCAGAAGGCTTCTATCTTTTTCTGTCTGCGTTTCCTACTTCTCTTATTTCATAGATGTACTATGCTATGCTCCACACTATGCTTTGAACAGTTTTCTTCTTGTATCTATGTTCATTGTCTTTAAACATACTTGCTATTCTTTCTTGTTTGATGCAGTTCGGTCACCTATTCTTTTACAGTTATATACCCTATTTCCCCGATATTCAGTGGTATGTGAAAAGGGGTAAGCAGCCTTTGGCTTCCAAGTTCCCCCAGCACTTGAACCTTTGTCGAATTAATAGTTTTTCCAATTTATCCTTTCGCACAATCAACCTTAGTTGAAAATATTTCACAACCAACACCTGTAGTTATTGGGTTTTACATCTTGAAACTGGTTGGACTTGAACCTCAGTTTATTTATGTTCGAAGCTAGCCTACACCGTTCCCTGCAATTATCATAACAACCTATATACAGTTCATTTACATTTCCAATGCTCCACCCGAAGGTACTACATTGGCCAGGAGGCGAGTTTTTTGTTGCCTGGAAATTTAGAATTTTGCCGAACCCTTGCCGTTCCAGGCAAGGTAGGGATCTTTAACGTGCGTGACAACACTCACACACGGGACCTCCATTTAACCTCTCATCCGAACGAGGACGTAATTTTTGTGAAAAATGCTCACCTGTCATTTTTCAAGCAGTCGGCCGTGTCGGGATGAAAACCTATATACATTACATTTGATTTTCCAATGCTCCACCCGAAGGTACTACATTGGCCAGGAAGCGAGTTTTTTTTACCTGGAAAATTTTGAATTTTGCCGAACCCTTGCTGTTCCAAGCAAGGTAGGGATCTTTAACGTGCGTGACAACACTCACACACGGGACCTTCATTTTACCTCTCATCCGAACGAGGGTGTATTTTTGTGAAAAATGCTCGCTTAACATTTTTCAAGCGGACCGTGTCGGGATTCGAACCCGGGACCTTGTGCGTAGTAAAAACCTATATACATTACATTTGATTTTCCAATGCTCCACCCGAAGGTACTACATTGGCCAGGAAGCGAGTTTTTTTTACCTGGAAAATTTTGAATTTTGCCTTACCCTTGCTGTTCCAAGCAAGGTAGGGATCTTTAACGTGCGTGACAACACTCACACACGGGACCTCCATTTTACCTCTCATCCGAACGAGGGTGTATTTTTGTGAAAAATGCTCGCCTAACATTTTTCAAGCGGACCGTGTCGGGATTCGGACCCGGGACCTTGGGCGTAGTAAAAACCTATATACAGTTCAATTCCCTTCTATTGTTTTCTAATTATATGCCCTATTTCACCGATATTCAGTGGTATGTGAAGGGGGGTTAAGCAGCCTGTGGCTATCAAGAATCCCCCAACACTTAGACATTTGCCGTATTAATAGTATTGCAGTAAATCCTTTCGCACAATTAACATTAGTTGAGAGTATTGCAAAACCAATATCTGTAGTTGTTTATAATAATTACTATGTTTAAGTACAGTTATTATTTTTGTCATTAGTTTTTCCATCTTGCGATTGGTTGTAAGCGTACTTCTATTGATTTCTATTCTGAGCTAGCCTATATATTTCCCTGAAATTCTCACATCTTACATCTTGCACTATTTGTGTGCAGTGGTCTAACATAGGTCTACCTTTACTCATCTTTTTTTTTATCTCTGCTTCTAATATATTCCGCACTATTCCCTTATGTCTTAATATGTGGCCTATCATCCTATCTTTCCTATTTTTTACTGTTTTCCACATATTTCTTTTTTCCCCTACCATTTCTAGTACCTCTTTGTTCTTAACTTTGTCTGTCCATGATATTCTCATCATACGTAGCACCACATTTCAAAGACTTCTACCTTTACCTTGTCTGCTTCTCCTACTGTTCAGGCTTCACAGTTATACAGTGCTGTGCTCCACACATATGTTTTAAGCAATTTTTTCCTTGTTTCTATGTTTGTGGTCTTTGAGCACAGTAGTTGCTTTTTCTTGTTAAATGTAGAACGACCTTGTGCTAATCTTTGTTTTATATCTTTTGTGCTTTTCCCATCTTGAGATATTTGACTTCCTAGGTAACAGAAATCCTTAACCTCTTGTAAGTTCTCATTACCTATTTGTATCTTTGTTTTTGATTTATTTTCTCCTCTTTTGCATACTAGAACTTTAGTTTTATTATTGTTATTTTTCATACCATATCTCTCCGTTAGAACTGTTTCCATTTCATTAAGAGCAGTTTCTAACTCTTCTTTGCTAGATGTTAATACCGCTATATCATCTGGAAATCTAAGCATATCAATCTTTTGTCCTTGCATATTAATTCCAAATGACTTCCTGTATTTGACAGTTTTCATTGCCTCTTCTATGTACAAGCTAAAAATTAATGGGGATAAAGCACATCCCTGTCTCGCCCCTTTCCTAATATTTACTTCTCTACTTTCTTGCTCTAATTCTATTACCGCTGTTTGCTCTTTGTATAAGCAATGTACTATCCGTTTACTATAATGCAATGCTACGTTTGAAATCTTTGGGTATCTCGCCTGCGTCATACATATAGCTTACAAGTCGGAAGAGATGTTGTGTTACTGCTTGTCCAGCGTTTTTTAGAGTTTCTGCTTGCACCTTATCTGTACCCGGCGCCTTACCATTTTTCAGACTCTTTAATGCTAATTCAAACTCATCTCTAAGTATAGGATATACCAGGTCATCATTTTTAATGTTCAACTCATATTCTAATGCTGTTAGTTCCTCTCCTGAATATAAATTCTCTATATATTCCTGCCATCTAGCTACTTTCTTTACATTTTCTATAATGACGTTTCCTCCCGCGTCCCTTATATTTTTGCTATATGGTTTTATATCCCCAAAATTCATTCTAATTAATTTGTATGCTTCGTCTGTCTTTCCTATTTCATATCTTAGTTTATACCTCTTTGTACTTTTCATCAATCCATTGTTCTTTAGCTTTCCTGCATTTGCGAATAATTTTCTATTTTATGACTTTGTACTTCTGTATTCCTGCTTCGTCTGATCTATTTTTATATTTTCGTATTTCTTCTATTATATTCAGGATATCCTTTGTTATCCATGGCTTCTTATTTTTTTTGTGTATACTCCAGAATATCTCTTGCCGCGATGTCTAAGCTGGATTTAATGTTATTCCATTCTGTTTCTACTTGGTTAGTATCAGAAATTTTCCCGATATCTTTCAGCAATTCATTTGACTTTTTTTCATATCTTTCTTGGATATCTTTTTCTTTTAGATTCTCAAAGTCAAAGTGCCTTTTTCCGTTCCCCTTTTTCAGATTTTAAAATTTAAGTGCAGCGTTCATAATTACAATGTTGTGGTCAGTGTCTATATCTGGTTCCGGGTAGCTTCTACAGTCTTTTCCTTGATTTCTAAACCGTTTTCTAACAATAATGTTATCTATTTGATATCTTCTTATATCTCCTGGCATTTTCCACGTGTATCTCTTCTAGCATGATGTTGAAATTATGTATTTATGATGGTTAAGTTGATCTTGTCGCAAAATTCTACCAGCTTATTTCCCCTGTCATTTCTCGTTTCTAAACCTTCCCTACCCTCTCAAACCACTGCATTAAAATCCTTCGTAATTATTCAATTTTCGTGTCCTTTTACGTTTCTTAGTATGTCTTCGATATCTTTGTAGATCGCCTCTATCTTTTCCACGCCGTAGCTAGAGGTGGGCATGTATACTTTTATTATTACTATATTTATTGGTTTAAATTCAAATCTAACCATGAGTTCTTTCGTTCTTTTGTAAGTAGTTTTCTACATGTCGTCCTATCTTTTTTCGCACAACTATCCCCACACCCGAATTTTTTTCCACTGATCCTGTATGAATTACCCTGAAGTCTCCACTCCAAAAATCCCCCGCCTCTGGCCAGCGGATTTTTTTGATTCCTACTATGTATAGTGCTAATCTATCTATTTCGAGTTTCAGGTTCTCTAGCTTACCTACTTGTTTCATATTTCTGGCATTCCACGCTCCGACTCGCAGAATGTTCACGGATCTTTTGGTATACGTTCAGATCACATCTCCCGAAGTAGTCCCCTCCCGGAGATCCGAATGGGGGACTATTTTACTTCCAGAATTTTTTACTCCAGAGGATGCCGTCATGTTTACTAACAATTTCTGTACGCAGTGTAGTTGGGAAGTAATGTGATGGTTTCCAGTTGCCTTCCACATCGCAGTATTGTGTCTTAGAATGTCATATCGACCGCTATGGTCTCTGCCACTCTAAGTACCGTAAAAGCTGCTGTCCTCTTTTGGGGACCTGTCTTATTCTGGTTCTTCACTAAAAGTTAAACCTATAGTTCGACTCTTTAGCTCATTGAAACGCGCAAGTTATTCTACTTGTTCTAGTATTTTAGAACGTCGTCAAGGTGCAGGTCCGTTCAGAATGGGATGTGGCTGTATTAAAAATAAAATACAGACTCCATCTTAATGTAGAAAAAGAACTTAGTGTACATTTCGAACGTATTACCATCTTACGGATAACTGTCCTTTGCGAGACAGGTTCAAAGCAGCCACTAATTTGACTAATAGTCATATTTCTTTTTCATTTTAGTTCTTATTTACTTTATTGTTGAGTTTGGATTATATAATGTTATGTTACCTATTGGTGTCTGCCGTAACATTTTATTTCGTATTTTGTAATACATTTGATGCTTTCGAATTTTATTTGCATTTTTGTTTTTTCACTAATAAGGTATTTTTGTGTTTTGCTTTATTCTTTTCACATTTTCGTGTCACCATTCTGTTGTTTTGCGCGCTCCTAAAGGGGTTGCGCAAGAAACACGAGATTGCATCTTATCACACCAGTAATAAATATAAGGATATACGTAACTGTTCTTGTACACTGTAGATGTATGTGAATGACTTCTTAAAAACAAATGGTCACCTTGAATACTAATTTAGCTTAATTATGAGAAACTGCATATTATTATAAGATTTTGAATAAACTAAATAACTCTGAATAAAATAAGGAACTTATCAGTAACAATAAATACGGAAATAGTACTAACGTAACTTAATATACAAGGACGTGCATTCGAAGGACGCTGCCAAGGCCCTGCTGCTGCAATACCTCACATTCTGTTTCGAAGAAATGTGGCGGATTATCTACATGTTGTTAAATAACTGTGTGATCATAATGACAATATATTTTATTTGTTACTCATTTGTAAACGGTTTACCCCAAAACAAACAATGAAAGTTCTATTTTACAAGTAGGTAGCTTGTAAAATACTACTTTACAAATCAGTAGCGTGACAGGGCTTACAGGGCAGTTAAAGGGTTTTTCGGGGAAGATAGGAAAAAATATAATGGTATTAAAGATGAGAATAATGAGCTTCTAATAAATAATGTGGAGGTAGCAGATAGACGGAAAAGATATTTAGAAGATTTATATAAGGGAAACGATGCGGATGAGTTAGAGAACGTCCAAGAAGAGGATGTAGAAATAGGGTTCTCAATATTAAGAGAGGAATATGATAGAGCTGTTAGAGATCTTAAACTAAATAAAGCGCCAGGGATAGACGATATACCCGCAGAATTAAGAAAATATGCAAGTCAGAAAACTTTAGACAGATTATATGAACTAGTAAAAGTAATATATGATACAGGTGAGGTCCCAATAGATTTCGAAGAAATTATTATTATCCCAATCCCAAAAAGTCAGGAGCTGATTAGGTGTGAGAATTTTAGAACGGTTAGTTTAACTTCCCACGCTTTCAAAATACTAACAATAATAATTAAAAATAGGGTAGAAGCTTTGACTAAAAATGATTTAGGCGAAGACCAATATGGTATTCGTAAAAACAGAGGGACTAGAGAACCGATACTAATGATTAGGGTAAATATCTAAAAAAGGTTACAAAAAAATAAAAAGACTCATTTCGCGTTTGTAGATTTAGGACAAGCATTTGATAGGCTTAATTGAATTGTTATGTTAAGGTTTTGCGAAAAATATGAATCTCTCATAGGGATAGAAAAATTATTTACAGTCTATATAAAAACCAAAGCGTAGTAATGAAATAGAAAAGGAAGCTAAGATTAGAAATGGTGTTAGACAGGGCTGTATATTATCTCCCTTGATTTTTAATGTTTATATTGAGGAAGCTTTAAATTTAGCTAGAGAGAGAGGTATTAGTGTACAGGGACAGAAAATAGACATATTACGTTTTGCAGATGATGTAGCCATTATAGCAGAGTCTAGAAAAAGTTACGAGAGTTTTTAAATATTTTAGATAAAATACTACAGAGTAACTATAGTATGAGAATTAACTCAGGAAAGACAAAGATAATGACAAGTGCGTTAAAACCTAGTTCTAAACCAAAATTAAAAATAGGTAATACCGAGTTGGAGGAGGTAGATGAATTTTGCTATTTAGGTAGTACAAGTACAAAAGACGAACATAGCAGAAAGAATATAGCAGCTAGAATAGCTCAAGCTAGAAAAATGTTTTCAAAAAAGAAAGACTTACTAATAGCTAATAGCATTAGTTTAGATAATAAAAAAAGTTTCCTACAGTCGTACGTATGGAGCGTTCTACTATACGGTAGTGGGACTTGGACAATTAAAGAGGTAGAGAAGAAAAAGATAGAAGCTTTTGAAACTTGGTGTTATAGGAGAATGTTAAAGATTGGACAGATAGAGTAACAAATGAGGAAGTTTATAGATAGGCGAGAAACCTTATATGTGGAAACAATTAAAGGTCAGGAGAGATAGAATGATAGGGCACCAGTTAAGACATGAGGGACTATTTAGTAAGATCTTAGATTATATACTACCAAATAAAAATAGAGTAGGAAGAACTAGACAAAGCTATATTAGTCAAATTATTAGAGATTTAGATTGTGAAGGGTATATAGACCTTTTTAGACTAGTTCAGAATAGAAAAGAATTTAGAGCTGCGTCAAACCGACCTTAAGTAAGTTCGAAAACAAAACAAAAAAAAATATAAATAAAAATCAGTTAACTAAATGTCACTATGACATAACTCACAATTAGTTAGCGGTCTGGCATGTTGGTAGCGATTCGTTGCAGCCTTACCATAACATATAATTTAACACTTTTCCTTTTTTGGAGGGGATAATCAGGTACTACTTTATTTGCTCATAAATGGTAATTATGTAAACATGTTGGAGTTCTTTAACAACTATCAGGTTGCTAATATCTATGTAGAGCCACAGGAATATAGAATATAGAATATAGAAAAACCTAGACCAAGCTATATTAGTCAAATTATTATAAATTTAGGTTGTGAAGGGTATTTAGAACTTTTTAGATTAGCAGAGAATGGAAAAGAAGTTAGAGCTGCGCCAAACCAACCTAAAGTAAGGTCGAAAACAAAATGATAAAATGATGATGTAATTCCGAACGATGAAGCTTCTTCAGAGTTTGAGAGTTGATCTACAAGACTATACTTGCAGATTCCCACAGGAACATATGCTTGTAAACTATACCTTTTTTATCGGTGGAGTCAGTGGCGTAACACGATTTTGGGGACCCCACAAAAATTTTAATGTAGGCCTCTTTAAGATTTATTATTGGCCTATATTTTTACGTATTTTCTAATTATAGTACTTATCGCAAAGAAAACAGCATAATATTAAATACATGAGTAGAGGAATACACCGATTATTTTACAGCGCGTCACGCCTCAACGCCTCACATCTAGCATCTAACCTAGGTTTTACATGTAAATTCACATAAGGAGGATCTGCTGGGAGGGATTTCCTCTTAGCTCACTCCTTGCTCTCTCTTTGCTCAGCGCCTCACAGCGCTTCTCAGCGCCTCTCAGCACCTCCCGACACCTCTCACCGCTTCCCGACACCTCACAGCGTCTAAATGTTTGCAACCCACAATACACATATAACTTAGGTAAGGCAACCCACAATGCACGGACAGCGCCTCCTGAACGCTTCAAATCGTTATGCCTCCTGAATGACTGCAACTCTTTACACACTCACTACGTCACAACGACCATATTTAACACGCAACCATCTTTAATTACGCCACGCAATTCTTAGAGGAACTCAAGACTTCTGAGTGCAATTTGGATCACATCACTACTAGACTCCAAAGCCGTATAATAACATTTTTCTTAATCTTCTTTGGTAATTAAACCACTCATAGTTTTTAAAATCATGTTTATTTACGTTTCGATCCATGACAACGATCCTATGTCATGGATCGAAACGTAAATAAACATGATTTTAAAAACTATGAGTGGTTTAATTAACAGGCTAGACCTGTCATAAAAAAAATTATTCAAAATCTTACTACATTCTCTATATGCTGTAATGTGTAATCAAAGATCTTGGATATACCTCACAAAAATTTTCTTTATTTTATACTTTAGTCTTTCTAAGGTTTTTACTGAATTATTTCTATATCATGAATTATTTCAATACAAAGGTTGCTTAGCAACATGCGTGTCATTTGTTTTAAACAAACATGGAAAACTTGACTCTTATCACAACATATGCTGTTTTGAGGTGTTGTTCTTAACAAACATTTAACAAAAGAATATGACGACATAAAAAAATTTGCCAATTCATCTAAACTACATCAAATAAAAATACGATTTGTTTCAACGAGATATCATTCAAAATTGTAAACCAAAAATCCTTAATTTCGTAATTCCTAATTCATTAATTTTAGTTTAGCTAACTCAGCTTCTCAAACAAAACGTTCATCACTTACGTGTTGATTCCTCTGCATCACAAAAAAAAGGAATTGTACTCACCAAAGCCTCACGGCATTAAGTAATAGCAATAAGATATAGAACACCTGTTAACAAAGCATCTAGAGCCCGCAATATTTTCCTGGGATCCACAAAAGCTTGTTTAGCAAAACTAAGATTTACATCTTGAGTTACGATGATTGGTATTAAAATAAGAATCTGTGTTATTTTTCTAATCCATAAATTATATATCTAAATTTGCTTTTAAAAATTAAAACTTCTTTTAGTAGTAATTAAAACGCCATATTTTAAATAACAAACCGTTTTATAAATACTTGATCTTAGTTAAAACTACGTTCTAACAGAGCTGTGCTATAGCCTCAACGCCAAGCTAAGTGCAATTGCCACAAATGGAGCTTTCTTCGCTTCATGACGGCCCCAAAAACTCACACCACCTTTCAAGAAACGTGTATAGTGACTACATGTCAAAGACAAAAATGATCTTCTACGTTTTATTTCAATGCGCATGATTGTCCACTACGACTACGCTAGAACTCAAACATATTAGCAGCAACATTCTCGCCTAACTTCAGGCAACCCACACAGCACTAAGTGCTACACGTATTTGCCTAAAATTAAGCACATGAGCGTACCACCACGTATGAATATGAGTCGCAGAGTTTTCTGTCAGTTTTGTAGTCACTCCGTTATACTGCCCACTCATATTAGCGACACCATCAAATGCATCGCCTATGCAATTCTTCAATGAAATGTTGTTATTCTGTAAAACTGTTCTCAAAGTGTTATACAGGTATTCCCCTGTTGCAGAAGTTACATACTTTAGAGCAACTGCATGTGCAACAACCCTATTACCTAAAACGTATCTAATAAATAATGCACATTGATCGTGCACTGTTACATCCATAGTAGTATCCATCGTCACTGAATATATTTCTGCTTGCAGTACTTCTTCGGAAATTTTTCTAAGAATTTCATGACCAATTTCTGAAACAACTTTAGTAGTTGTCCTATTACTTAAAAGGGTTACTAAGTTTCTTCTTCCAATGCCACTTTTAGATTTACCACTTTCGACACCTGCAACAGCTTGACGACTTTGATTTTGTTTGCTTTGTTCAATAGTTTTTGTGACGTGGGTATTTAAAACAACATCAAATTTGGTGACTAACAAAATTATCCTAAAAGTTTCCATGATTCACGGACGCGTCTTCTAAGTTGTAAGCAGCTTCATTCCTATGACCATGAAAGGGCAGCATTTGTTTTCCAATCAGTTTAATTACTTCAATTATTCGAACCATTACTGCTCTTCTATCTATTACTTCTTGCCGATGCTTGTCATACAACTCTCTATTTATTTAATGTTTAATGGATAATCCCGATTTTTCTGTCATAAAAGATTGAACAGCGTCACAGTGATTCTTAGAATTTTCATGTTCTGCAATTCGTTGATAAGTATGATTCCATTTATTAAAGCCCCGTATAAATTGTGACTTGAAGTTACTGCCAAATACCATGCATACTGTGCAATACAAACTATTGTTTACTTCAATAAAACTTAACCACTTTCGATTACAACTTGATTTATCACCATCAGTGGTAGTACGGTAAAATGTTTTGGCACAATCAAACGGTAACGTTCCCGTTCCTAATAGTTTAGGTTGTAAAAGACGAATACGAAAAAAAGTCAAAATTTGATCCTTCTTTGGTTTAAGAAAAAGCGAGAAAGTCTCTTCGTCACTCGTTTCGTCACTTTGCGATTTTAATAAATGTAGTTTTTCTGATCCTTCTGAGTGGAATTTCAAATCTAAAAATTAAAATACTGACACTTAAGATTCATACATACGTTACACAAAATGTCGTCAAGTAAGTCCTCTACAAATCATGTACGGGGAATCTCTATAGTGAGGCCGAAATTTGTAATATCATTAATACATGAAAGATATAATTAAAATTGAAAAAATCCAAGTGGAACTCGCGCGCCAAGAGTTTTGTACAAGCAAAATTAAATGATGGCAGGTATCGATATTAAAACCTTTTTCCTCTTTCTGCCTTACTTTATTTATTCTGCCAATACCATTAAAATAGCTGTAATTATTATTATTATTATTATTATTATTAAATAACCTGCATTCAAGGCCGCCCACAGAATAATTTGTAGAGGGGGTCAAGACTACTTTCAAAAATATTAGTTATGTTACACAAAGGATGAACACTGTTAATGCAACCCCGTTACCGGACGTATTGGAAAGTAATGTAAGGCATAAAATCTTATTTCCTTAGAGTAGCTCAAAAGCAGTTAGGACCATCGATAATGCAGCGTTTTTTAATATTATAGTTGAAATCACGAAAGAATGCATTCACGCCATAGGTTACTGAATTTAAAAGCGATATACATTAAAAGTATGTCGGTGTTTAATTCAGAAACCTATGACGCGAATGCATTCTTTCGAGATTTCGGCTATAGTATTTGAAATTGAAAGAAAAACGTAGGATTGATAGTTTCTTAATAAATGCAGCATTCTGTAATTAATCGAATTTTCATAAAGTGTAAAGTTACTTACCAATCTGGTAAATTGCTGGTGCAGCAGGCTATCAATTCTTTTGGCTTGATGATGCACAGGGGGTAGCAAATGGAAAAGATTGGATTTTACATTAATACACACTAATTGAAAATTGAATGGACTTATTCCAATACACGTAATAAGCCGCCCGTAAGAAAATGTAAAAATACAGACACGACACAACCATATTTAACGGAAACAGAAAAGCCACATTGTCAATCAAATGGCCACAAACCACAGATATTAATTAATAGTAAATAAATATCCGACCGGCACTTTAAATAGTGTCTTTAATATTTGTTGCACAAACAAACATGACTAAGAACTAAGAAGGGTACAACAAACTATTATAACTGGCACTGCTGAATAGGACTGTTCTCGCGTTTTATTAATCATCATCATTTTGAATAAAAATATCAATCTTCTTCGGTCTTGACCAAATCTATTTAGGACTTCATTTATAAATGCTTGTTTCTCCCTACCTACCATGTCCTTATGTACACTAAGCATGCATAAACCTGATAATCTATCCCCTGACATGCTTGATCTAAGCCACGATTTTACCCGCTTTAGCGTACTAAATGACCTTTCTATTGTTGCAGTAGTTGGAGGTAATGCCAAGCGCAGTTTTGATGGCCGGAAAAAAAGAAACTTCATTATCAAGCAAATGTACAAAGTCTGTATCTTGTTGAATCTCTCTATTTTGCCAAAGTTCAACCCACGTTTGCAACTGTTCTGAAAAGTTATCAATGTTGTAACTTCTGGCTATTTCTTCTTTTTTATTTAACAATGCTCTTTTTATATTGTTGTCTTTTAAGTTATTTGGATGTAATCCAGAGAGTAAAAAAGAAGTCGTAGCATCTTCAGAAAACCTCGTGGAAATAGACTGTATAACAGAATCCAAATAAGGAATAAAAAGGCTTACTCGAAAGTAATCTTCAACACTACTCATATGATAATTAGACCTATGAGTTTGTCTTGGTGCAATACGTGGTAATGTAATTTCCAATCCAAAACCAAGGGCATGTTCAACACTTTTTTTATAAACCTCTTTAAAATATTGTACAGGATCACTACGGTGTGTCTTAAAAAGTTTGAGTAGTTCATCTATGTGCTATTTAACGGAAAATAAGTTTATACTTTTAGACTGCAGTGCATTACAAACAGGTTCCAATTTGCTAGAATATTTGGCCATAATATGCAGACAAAGAATAAATTTCGACGAAGAAACGCAATTTAAAAGTTGACTGGCCCTATTTCTTGTCTGAGCATTTATTTCACGGTTATGAGCTAAATTTTCCAGAGCGTTCATAGTATCTGCAAAATGTTCCGCAAACAACCTCATTGATTTATATTTAGCGGACCAGCGTGTTTCACATAATAGTGGAATATTAGAAACATATCTACGTCTTAATGGACTGTCTCGAAAGAAAGTAATTACTTCTTTAATGGTACCTACTGAATTTTGAATATCCGGAATCTTGTTCAAATCATTTATCACTAAATTTAATCTATGGGACGCGCAGTGAAAATATATCGCTTTTGGATATTTATTTTTAATAAGTTTTTGGACTCCCTGCTCATGACCTGCCATCGTCGAGCAACCATCAAACCCTAATCCAACTAATTTATCCATACAAAAGACCATATTCATTACAAGCGTTTAAAATTGCAGCAGTTATACCTACTGCGTTCATCGATGTAAGGACTACAAAGCCTAAAAATTCTTCTCTGACCGAATTGTCATTACTAACAAATCTTACTCCAAGTGATAACTGTTCTACCCCAGCAATATCTGCACTTTCGTCAGCCAGAATTGAAAATGCTTCACTCAAATTCACATCTTTCACAATTTTTTCCCCAATTAATGTTCCACAAATTGAAATTATTTGATTTTGAGTTCTGTGAGAGGTGTATTTTGAGTTCTTCTTGCAAAACTTTAAGTGCTCGTTTAGAATGTGATCCCCACTTTCTATTCTGAATTGTAAAAGATCCTCAAAATTACCTTATTTATCACCTTGTAATGGCAAATCATGCATACCACAAAAAATGACGGTGGATATTATTGGTATAAGTTTTTTGCGATTCGATTCAATCAAATCCCGCTCAGCTTCATTTATTTGAGAGGTAATTGATAGATGTTTTCCTTCAATAATTTTTGTAAAACTAGAAGCTTTTATAGTTGAATCGTGATGCCATTCGGTTGTAGCATGTGCTTTTGCAGAAGCGACAAAGTCATGATATTTTGTGAAGGGCTTCACAATGAAAGAACCAAGAACCCCTCTTTTAACAGTTGGCCGAAAAACTATGCAATATTTGCAAAGTGCGCCTTTGAGTTTTGGAGAATACGCAAGCCAATCGTATTGTTGAAGCCAGTCATATCTAAAAGCATGTCTTCTTTCTTCGGAATCGTTCTTGAAATTATATTTAGGATCTGGTTTGTAAGGATTTGTTAATAATGAAAAGCGAACATCGTCGGAAAGTGTTTCATTCGAGCTAACAAAATTGCCCAAATCGAGCATGTACTCATTCTTATCAGTTGAAAGATTGGTGTCATATTCACATGTGAGAGATTTTAAAGTATTAGGTGACGAACTACCAGCTTTATTTAGATCATTGACACTATTATGTACTATACTATTACACTCAAAAATAGCATTAGCACCAGCACCGCTACTACTACAGCCTTTTTTATCACCTCGTAATGGCAAACAAAAAGACAACAAACATAGAACAAGAAGAAAATTGTTGAAAGCATATGTGTGGAGCACAGCACAGTATGCCTATGAAATACGGGCAGTCTGAAACGCAGACAGAAAAACGGTAGCAACCTTTTGAAATGCTGTGCTTCAGATGTATGAGGACGATAGCATGGACAGACAAATATAATAACAAATAGGTTATAGAAATAGTAGGGGAACAAGGATATCTGGGGAAAAAGATAAGAGAAATAGAAGGGCAGAATACGTTCTAAGGCATTTTTGGGGAATAGTATGGGATATATTGCAAGCAGAGATAGGAAAAAAGAGGTAAATGTAGACCTTGATCAGATAGTTATAGATGCAGACTGTGCAAATTTCAGGGAAATGTGTAGGTTAGTTCAGAATAGGAAACAATGATGGTACGCGTCTAACCAGTTCTAGGACTGAAGACCTAATGATGATGAATGGCAAATCATGCATACCACAAAAAATGACGGTGGATATTATTGATATAAGTTTTTTGCGATTCGATTCAATCAAATCCCGCTCAGTTTTATTTATTTGAGAGGTAATTGATAGACGTTTTCCTTCAATAATTTTTGTAAAACTAGAAGCTTTTATAGTTGAATCACGATGCCATTCGGTTGTAGCATGTGCTTTTGCAGAAGCGACAAAGTCATGATATTTTGTGAAGGGCTTCACAATGAAAGAACCAAAAACCCCTCTTTTAACAGTTGGCCGAAAAACTACGCAATATTTGCAAAGTGCGCCTTTGAGTTTTGGAGAATACGCAAGCCAATCGTATTGTTGAAGCCAGTCATATCTAAAAGCACGTCTTCTTTCTTCGGAATCGTTCTTGAAATTATATTTAGAATCTGGTTTGTAAGGATTTGTTAATAATGAAAAGCGAACATCGTCGGAAAGTGTTTCATTCGAGTTAACAAAATTGCCCAAATCGAGCATGTACTCATTCTTATCAGTTGAAAGATTGGTGTCATATTCACATGTGAGAGATTTTAAAGTATTAGGTGACGAACTACCAGCTTTATTTAGATCGTTGACACTATTATGTACTATACTATTACACTCAAAAATAGCATTAGCACCAGCACCGCTACTACTACAGCCTATGCTAAATGATTCTTTTAGTTCATTTCGTTTGAAAAATTTTCTAATATCCATTGTTAGTATTGTTACTGATCTTAGATCTGAATTTCTGAAAAAAATAACACGCTTTACTTTTCTGATACTTCAAAAGAAGAGATTTGTTAATCAAATAGACTTTAAAGAAAAAAAAATAAGAATCTCCCAATTGCAAATAAATATTATTTTTAAATATGTATTCTCACGCATTAGGTACATTAGTACTTACTGCTATCCTATCCGTAACTAAACTGTAACTGCAATCTTCGGCCTTCTTTAAAAACAAAAACCTGTAACTACACTACTTATCAACACTGATAACAATAACTACAAGGAAAATGATCAATCAATATCTATCAACATACACGTCTTCTACTAATCCAACAGTCAGATAAAGTTTCCTAAGTCACAAATTAAAAGTACACGGCATTCGAAAAACACTGAATACAAACTGAAGTCACTGAAGATATAGACGTACTTTACTGTTATAGATAAAGAATATATTTTTTCTCATAATAGAACACAATGAGACATTTGTAGAACATTCCAAAGTTTTAGTTGTAGAGTACCTGAACCTGTACAATAAGAAAGAAACCTTTATGAAAGCCTTTATTTATATTTCGTTTGAATAGAAACTTTCAGGGTAAAGATATTTAGATATTAAAGAATGAAAATAACGGTTTTGTTATAGGCGGTTAGGGTTACTATTGTAAGGTAATCGCATTAATTCGCATTTCCTGCTTAAAATGACATACAAAGTCGGTCTATTTATAGTTAGACAAAAGGCATACCTGTAGTGTAATCTCAACATTTAGGTTTACTTTATTTTTAAACAATAGTATAACCGATAGTGAAATCGTAATCTTCTTCAATCTCTAGTGAAGGTGCACTTCGTGTTGCGATTTCTAACGGAAGAAAACGAAAGAAACATATTCAGGGGGGGTCAGGCGACTCCCATTGACCCCCTTTGTGGGCGGCCTTGCCTGCATTTCACATTTATATTTAGAATAAATTAGATGGGAATGGAATTACTTTTCGATGTTGTGTATTATATCAGGATAAGCTTTCAAATTTCAAAATAAAGCATTACAAACTTACGAGTAGCATCCATAAGCTCTATCTCTTCATTTTCAGTAACGTTTTGTATAGTTGATGTTGATGGGCCGTGCTCATCTGAATCGTTTTTGTTTTCGGATACCTGACCTTTATGTGATAACCGTGATTTCCACAAATCTGTTAATTTTATAGTCTCCGACGCAGCTCGTTGCAATTCAATTGCTTTTTTAATTTGTCGCTTTTCATGACCAAAGGAGCCCTTTTTTTCATTTGTATGTTCTTATTTATTATTAACTTAGCTGTATGAATATCTTTGAGTATTGTATTGTCTACTAATATACTTATCAATATAAACTTTGTAAAACATTTTGCTTCTTGCTATGCTTATCTATAACTATAACTGTTTAATCCATGCAACTTGCAACGTTGCAACACTACTTGTTGAATGTAAAAGAGAACAGTTGATTTAGTAAGGATTCAAAACTGTATAGTCCACAAGAAAAGAAATACCACTTCGAATTATATCTACGGTTTTAAGAATGCTAAATCAGCGGCATCCGGTATGTCCATGACAATAATTATAACATTTCATGTGATGTGTCTGGTGTCTTGGATCTTGTTACAAAGATAAGTACCTATCAAATAAAAGATAAGTTCATTTTATACTTTAACTTTTATAGTACCTTATCTAAGAATCGTGCACTTATAATAATACTCGAGTAGAATATTTCTTTTCAGAGTTAAATCTATAGTTCTACCGGATCGATTTTAAATAATTGAAGTGTCAATTAATAATCTGGACCCCTTCTATTATTTTGTGGAGGGCCCACCGGGATATTCCCGATTCCCGGTAGACCAGCACGCGTCTGAGCCCATATGCATATTTACAAAACCAGATTGGAACGTGTGAGAAGAAAACAGGAGATTATGATTAGTATACATTTACCATAAGTTCTGCGAGCTTTCTATCGCTGCTTGGTATTATGAAGACTGTGCAAACCTCTTTTATGAAATATGTATAGCTTTTTACTTCCCATGTTGAAGGAAGTTCCTTTATTCTTTTAATAGAAAAGATACATCCAGAACCATTTTGTTGTTTATCTTAGAAGTATGTTGTGCATCATTTGACCAAGATCGATGTCAATCTTGAATGATGGAATGCGTTTGTTTAATTAAAGTTTTTTTAACTACATTAAAGCTGACCATAAAAAATGTGTTTATTCAAATATTCTCAGTTTTCTCACGCATAGCGGGAACCACTATTTATCAATACCCAAAATCAATCAAGTTGCTGCTAATCCACAAATTCGCGTCTGCTTCGTGCCACAAGTAAATCACTTAAAAGAGAAAGATTGCAATCAGCATCGCGACCGCTGCGTCCTTGCTTGTTCCGGCAAACATCGAAAGTATTAGTCAATTCTTCATGTATTGTATTCACAGTTACAACATTTTTCAATAAACTGAAAAATACCCAGTAGGGAGATTGCATTCAATATCAATAATCTTTTATCCTTTGACAGACTGAGTCACAATGACGCATTGATTTTTGTTGGTTCATCTAGAGTTTTATCTAGTTGTTCTGTGAACATTGGACAATTCGACTTCTCGGTTTCATTACTGATCGATCTTTGCATTAACATCCAAATAGCAACGGAAGTTTGTACATGTTAAAAAATCAGTGCGCCTCTTAAATTCAGCTTCTTTTTCTCTTCTGTTATAAGCAATAGGATTCTTATATGCTCGTTCAAAGTAGCGGCATATTATTTTATTAACAACTGTATCTTCAAAGATTTATGTTTTCTAATTCTTCATTTTCTAGCAACCAAGTTGCCCTGTTTGTTTTACATCTATAGCGTACACCACGTTTATTAAAATATTTGATTTTATCTATAATTTTTCTGAAAACGTCCCTTCTAAATTGATCCTCTTGTTTGCGTAGGTTCATAGATTTGTTTTCAAGCATGTGTGGTATATTTGCATTAATTTTAAACTGGAAAAAAACGTTGCATTACCCGAATGTGTGCTAAATACGAGCTTAAAATTAACGGTCGCCATGGGTAGGGGAGGTTATGTACTGACCCCACTCTAAAATTTCTACCATATATGTTTTAATTGCAAATATTTTGTATGCATCGTTCTTTTGTGACTGTTATTCCTAATCTTTTATCGATATTTAAGTATATAAGTTGTTAAAATAAATAAATAAATGGTATGAGAATAAAATCTTTGTTCTTGCAGCGTAAGGTTTCTATGCTGTGAATTGCTTGTAACGTGAACAGTACAACCCGAGACACCGTTGTGATAGCGATGTGAATTGTCTAGTCAGTTTCCTTTCGGTATTCCTTATCAAAGTAGTGTTCTATTATTGCTGGTACTGTTTCAATGTGCATGAGTTTTGGAATTGTAATACAATGAACAGAATGGGTTTGAGTGAACGTGAACTTGAGGAAGCTCTTGATAATGACGATTGTGGCAAGGATTTGAATATAAATTTACAAAGTTCTGAAGATGAATCTGGTGATGATGAAAGTGAACAACTACCTTATTTTGATAAGGATAAGGAAAGAGAAAGTCCAGTGGCGGATCATTCACTAAACGGTACGTGTAGTCACAAAGTCTTATAGATTGATTGTTAGTGTCGGCCACACAAAAAGTAAATATTATTTGTTTACACTTTGTTGTATAGCCCATTGTATAATACTCAGACTATAGGTAAAGAAATATTATTTATGTTTTATGTAACTGTGCGCGCGGATGGTCTTTGTCATTATAGCTATTTTTTATTAGCGCCGGCAATAGACGAGCAAGGGCAAGCGGAATCTTCGGATAGTGATGATGAATTGGAGGATAGTGCGGGCGAAGATAATGTTGGTAATTATTGCTAATGCCTGTGAACATTTTTTATTTATTATGTTATTTCAACTAGATACTTACCAAAGACGTCGTCCTCGGCCTAATGCAGTAACAAATCAACCTAAATCTGACGTGGTTGCTCCATCAGGTACAATTTGGAACTAAACCTATAGTTCGTAGAAAAAAAATTGCTGCCACTGTAATAAAAGAAGCACATGGTCTAAAAAGGGGAATAAAACCTAAAACAGCTATTGATTCATTTCAGTTATTTCTTTGTGATGGCACGATTGGATTGGTTGTGCAACACACTAATCAAAACCTAGAACTCGTAAAAGCTTCCTTCCCACAATCTTCTTTTATTCAAAGATCGCGCAATTTTGAAAAAGGAGAAATACTAGGTTATATGGATGTTTTGATTACAGCTGGTGTGTATAGACAAAATAAGTATCCACTTATATGGAACTATTTACTGAAGAAAATTTACAGATCTATAGAGCAACGTTTGCAAAATTCCAGCTTTTGTTATTTCAAAAATGTATTCGCTTTGACGATCTTACAATTCGCAGTATTAGAAAAGTAAATGACAATTTTGCAGCAGCGCGAGAGCTATGGGACCGCGTTACCAACAAATTTCCAAACTATCTGGCTCCATCAGAGTCGCTAGTGATAGATGAAGAACGTATTACGTTTCATGGAAGGTGTAAATTTCGAATATATATTCCTACAAAGTCTGGGAAATATGGAATTTTATCTAATGTTTTGTGGGACTCAAAAGACTATTATTGTTTTGCTGCAGAGCCATATGTTGTGAAAATTACTGGCCAAGCTAAAGATCATAACAGTGGACCAAATGTTGTAAAGCGTCTTGTAGCATTAAGAAAGCTGCAAACTGGTGGTCATAATATTATAATGGACAGAAAATTTACGTCACTTCCTATAGCAGTAGAGCTATTTGAGAAAAAAATTTCAGTTGTTGGAACTTTGCTTAGTACTAAAATTGATGTTCCAGTAGAAATGAGACCAAAAGCCCTGAAAGATACATCTCCACGAACCATCCGATTTGCATTTAGAAAAAATAAAACGTTAGTAAGTTATGTGCCCAAAAAAAAGTTGTAATTGTTTTGTCTACGCAGCATAATGATATGCAAGTACAGAATGACAAACCAGAAATTATATTATACTACAATTCCACAAAGGCTGGTGTGGATATTCTTGACAAATGCGTTAGAGGGTATAGCTGTCGGCGCAGCACAAGAAGATGGCCGATGGCTAGTTTTTTCAATTTGATCGATGCTGTTGCATACAATTTCTACGTTATTTTTAGCAATGTCAGTACAGATTGGGCACGTAAACATCCAAAACGTAAATCTGGACAAAAACTATTTTGAAGAGATTTGGGGAAGCAGTTATGTTAGATCAACATGGCACACCGTTCTACGTATAAAAGTTTGCAAAACATCCACACTGCAGCCTTGAAGATATTAGGTTCTGAATGTACAACAAAATATCCCTTCTACGCGTGGTGCTGTTCATAGTGAACCAATTGGAATTGCAACCGGATCAGCTGTTAAGGATATATCCAAAAAAGGAAGATGTTATATCTGTCCTAGATCAGCTGATCGAAAGTACATGAAGGCACACTCTAAATGTGTAAAATACGTTTGTCCAAGGCATACATATGTCCAAAAAAAAAGAAGATGTTATATCTGCCATAGATCAGCTGATCGAAAGTACATGAAGGCATGGTCTAAATGTGTAAAATACGTTTGTCCAAGGCATAAATACGTCTTTTGAACAATATATTGTAACCAGAACATGTACGCAATACACGGAAAATCCTGTGTGACTCTATTTAGCTTATATGTTTAAATACCTTTCCCGCGTTTCATAATATTGCACAATCGTTTAATATGACATGATTACGCGGCAAATTACTCAACGTTTGTATCAAATACCAAACACGTTAAAAGTGATACGATTCTCAATTTACAAGACAAATAAAACAATTTACTCACTTAAATCGCACCTTAGTTATATCCCAGGGCCATCTCCTTGTCTTTTGGGTGTGGGTTGGCTACGCCATCGTTGTTACAATTTCATTCGTCCATCCTCTTTGTTTATAGGGGGCGGCAAGGATACAGGTAGATGTGCAATAAGGCAGGATAAGACAGAGGAACCTACATCCTAAAAAAAGAGAAAAGACACTCCACGACACATGTAGCTGTTTTCGGCTTCGAAGTCTCGTGGCTAGTGGCGTCCTATTATACACCGCGCACTTGCGCCATTCACTCCGCGCCTGCACATTCTTTTGCGCAAACGCCACTCTCCCGAATGACGGAAATTAATAAGTTTATTTGAAAATATTCGCGGGAGTTTACTCACACATTTAACAATGTACATTTCTAAATTTGGAATGTAACAAGGTGTACTTCTTAAAATTATGTATCTTTTTTTAATTTTGTCTTAGTTATATGCAAAATAAACTACAAACCGTTGATAAAATACTACAGCAATCTGATAGAAAATAGTAAAACAATGTGTACGTTTATGAAACAGCCGGGGTTAGAAACTGACTCTCCTGTTCTACATTCAATAATATTGGGGTCTGTGACTGTTTAAGAAATTAAAAAGCTCAGAGGCAACGATCTGACAGCAGCAAATCGAATGTCGCACTGCTCGTTATAAAAATACGACTATGTATTTTTTCCTGTTACCACGTTGTTAATTCAATTCGTAAAAATATTATTATAGGATTCACTTTTCAATGATAAAAAATCCAATATATAACCTAGTTGCGGCATTTTTAGCAGAAGTTTTTTAAATACTTTATCCGCTTAAGTTTGTAAATTTTTGAGCGGTTCCGATGGCGCATTAGGGAACCGGGGCATCGGACATTGCTCTGTATAACATATGGCCCACCCTCCCTGTCCCTTGCATACATACAATTACAAAAATTAGCCATACAAACACATGTTTAATCGCCCGAAAATTCTTAAATGTCAACAGCTAAAAAGAAAGTACCGTAATGTGGGGTGAATTCAAATGGGCTGGGTAAATTCGAACACGTCGCTCTTATTCTGCGTTTATCTCAAACGAACTTGTAACGACGAGTTTAGCCTACCACCTGTGGATTGTGGTTATAGAACACAGTTAGACGAGTGAGTACATTGGAGGTAATATAGCACGCATATTCTCTATTAGGTAAACATTTCGTGAATTTTATAATCATATACTGTATTTCATCCATTTACGTAAGCGCTGAAAAGTAACTGTTGTATCTTCATTCCATGAAAGTAAGTTTTCTTGAAAACTTGTAATAATAGTCTTTACGTATCTATAAGATATATGGTAAATCTTACTAAAATATAATAAGGAATGTAATTTTAAGAGGCACTTATACAAAATATTCGTTTACAGTGGGGCGAGTTCGAACATGGTTAGAACGTATAAAAAGCGACTTGGGGCAACGCACTATGGTAATTATTCTACATCATCGTTATAAAAGGCGTTGCAAGCCATCAAGGATAAAAAGTTGACGTACAGGCGTGCTTCAGAGGTGTTCAACATTCCTATAGCAACCTTCTGCAATAAAATAAAGAAAAATCATCCCTTACCTGCTGGAGGTCCTACAGCATTAAACGAAGATGAGGAACTTAGTCTTTCAAAAGGAATTCAAAAAGCTGCAGAGTGGAAACTTCCCCTGACTAGATTTGATATCAGGTTGTTGGTCAAGCAGTTTCTTGGATGCCGAAGGAAAGACAGTCAAATGCTTCAAAAATAACATGCCCGGCATAGACTGGTTCTACAATTTTTTGAAAAGGCACCCAGTATTAACGGAACCTATGTGTCAGAATATCAAGCGCTGTCGAGCTGATCTAAGTCTTGACATAATAAATGCTTACTTTGGTCCTTGAAAAATGTGCCACCCTGTAATTTTGTCAACTACGACGAAACGAACCTGTGTGACGACCCCGGTAAAGCCAAAGCAGTTTGCAAAAGAGGCACGGAATATGTTAACAGAATACTGGATTCCAGCAAATCGAGTATATCGATAATGGTTGCCATTACAGGAGCAGGAAAAGTGTTGCCATCATATATTGTTTATAGAGCACAACATCTTTACTCTACATGGATGGAAAATGGTCCCAATGATGCGGTTTATAATCGTACAAGGAGTGGGTGGTTTGAAGTAACTGTGTACGAAGATTGGTTTGAGAAAGTAGCATTGTCGTATTTTCGAAGATGCGAGGGTAAAAAAATTTTAATAATGGACAATTTGTTCAGTCATCTTTCAATACGAGTTATACAGTTTTGTGAAAAAAACGATATCGATTTTATCATTCTACCACCAAACTCAACAAATCTATTACAACCGATGGATGTTAGTTTTTTCGCGGACTTTTAAGAAAATATGGAGGAAAAATATTATCTGAATGGAAACAAAAAATGGGGGTGTCCTACCAAAATCAGAATTTCCCACTGTACTAAAGAGCTTTCTTCATGATGTAGGTCTTAATGCTACCAAAAATATCCTTTCTGGTTTTAGAGCTTGAGGGATAATTCCCTGCGACAGGGATAGCGTTTTAAAGAAGCTTCCAAAACTTACCGATGACCAACTAGAGAAGGAAGCAAAACTTAATGAAATTAATCGATGTTGGACCACGACGTTCGTCAGCTATATAAAAGAATCAAAGGCACTTGAAAACCAGCATACCAAGAAACGAGGTAAAAGAATTAACGCTGCACCAGGGAAAGGAATCACCGCACGTGATCTAAATCTACGGACAACCTCAAGGGAACAAAGTGCCTCTGAGATGACAGTTTAGGTGCTAACAACGTTGTTTTAGTGAGTTTTAAATGCCCAAATAAAAAAGAAAGATTTTTTTATTGGCAAAATCACAGAGGTGAGGTGTTCAAGGCTCAGCCTGACCTCTTCTTGATTAATTTTTTGAGACAAAAAAAATCCGAATAAGTCGACAGTTATTTTGATTATCCAGACGTGAAAGGTGAGTCCCTAATCAACCTAAGTGACATAGTAATAAAACTCAAGACCTCAGAGGAAGCCGAAAGAATGTGTCATAGATTAAACTCTATTGTATTTTTATTCTTTATTCTTTTTGTTATCAAATAGATTTAAGTTTCTATACCTACTTAATTTTTTTCCTATTAATCCAGAAGGTTAGTTATGTAAGAAAGCAGATTTTCCTTAGTATTAAACTGGTTTATAACAACATGTGTCGTTTTTTTTTACTACACGGGCTCGCCATTTAATTCTGAATAAAAGGTATTTATTTTTTTAACGTATCTTGTTCCAATTGACACATATGAGGTTTTGAAATCACAATACCGTGCATATTCAAGTGTCGTTCAAAGTTATCCCACCCATCGGGGCGAATTCGAACAATGTTTATGTATTTAAAAAAAAATTAATTATTATATTTTGATCAATGACGGGTTTACATATGGGTTCGCAAAGGTTTGATATAGATATATTTAGATTTTGATCATTTTCTAATGTAAAGCACAGGTACATTATTGAAAAACCACAAAAATACGTTCGAATTCACCCCAGAGTACGGTACGTTTTGTGGAAACCCATATGCTTATTTACAAAAACCAGATAGCAACGTGTGAGAAGAAAACAGGAGATTATGAATCAATTACCATAAGTTCTGCAAGCTTTCTACCGCTGCTTGGCATTCTGAAAACTGTGCAAATCTCTTCTATGAAATATTTATAGCTTTTTACTTCCCATGTTGAAGGAAGTTCCTTTATTCTTTTAATAGAAAAGATACATCCAGAACCATTTTGTTGTTTATCTTAGAAGTATGTGGTGCATCATTTGACCAAGATCGATGTCAATCTTGAATGATGGAATGCGTTTGTTTAATTAAAGTTTCTTTAACTACATTAAAGCTGACCATAAAAAATGTGTTTATTCAAATATTCTCAGTTTTCTCACGCATAGAGGGAACCACTATTTATCAATACCCAAAATCAATCAAGTTGCCGCTAATCCAGAAATTCGCGTCTGTTTCGCGCCACAAGTAAATCACTTAAAATAGCAAGATTGCAATCAGCATCGCGACCGCTTCGTCCTTTGATTTTTATTCGTATATAAATGTTGCTTGTTTCGGCAAACATCGAAAGTATTAGGCACTGAAGAACTATAAAAGACCGGCATGTTTTAGAAGTGGCTAATCAAACGTTTTTCCAACGTTCGTGATGAATAGGCTGGGAACAAAAACAAGTCAGTTGTTGAAATTGGAAGTCCGGGAAGGGAGTTCTGTGCGGCGCCGCGGAATGCTTTGACAAGGCCGACTACACTGGCTAACGGCAATGTCCATACGTCCACCATGATGCATATCTACGTACCTTGCGCTTGCCTGATGCTTGCAGATAGTTGATACCTTTTACTTCATCGTGATGTCAATTCACTTTTCATCATTAATAACTTTGATTGCTGCTTAAAAGCTCGTTCTTGGGTCACTGAACCAATTATTAAATAAAGTACGCCCTTGACAGTATTTGTCGAAAGGCATCCAACTGCAAGCGACGTGGAGTGTATGATTAATATGGCGTTTAGAGCATTTTCAATTATCGGAACACACCTAAAATTAGACGCCCTTTATTAAAAGCAAACAACATAATTTTAACAAGGAATGCAACATATTAAAGCTTCCGTAACTTAGTCAAATATTTGGAGTTTGGTATGCGGGAACAATTTAGTTAAAGAAGGTACGGAATGTAGCAAGGGATCTCACTCACAAGCACAAACCTATCTAGCATACGTGATGAATAACGCTGTTAAGATAAAAAGACATTCGTGCTTTGACTTATTTTGAAATTATGTAAGTACCTACAACTTGGAAGTTAATTGGACTTTATTTTTATGCAAGTACTATATTGCGTATAAATAGTTATACTTGTTAAGATTAAATAAAAGAGCATAGGAATAGCTGCTGTCTTGAATTAATGATCAGTGGAATTCAGAACGCGATAGAAAAACTAGAATTGAAATCGGTACAAGAAATGAATTTCTTAGAATGAACGGAATTACAGCAGGACCTGGGCTTATTTCATCGGTTGTGTCATTAAAATATTATCTCTTAGTTTCTTCTGCAGTATTGATTGCGTTTTGAATAACTGTACTTTGGAGAAGGTTGCCGGATTTCCAAACATGCTGCTCAGTGAGACAGCAGGGAGTATTCTAATTCGGAACTAACTGCAGTATTCAATGACTGTATAGTGCATAGCGGCTGCGGTGTTAATGTGTGGCGATGATTCAAGTTTTAGGTCACGTCTTTATCTTATATTTAAGATTTAGTGTCTTGCAATTAAACAACATGATACGTGAAGTTAATAAATTTTGATTTGCTCTTAAGGGGTGGGGACCCTGTAACGATATAAGGGCGCGCCAGCTAACTGCAGTGGTGCGAGAGTGGATGGAAAAATGTAATTCGAAATAAAAATGGTACAGGAATAAAAATAAGAAATAAAATAACCGAAATACAAAAATTCTAATGTACGTTACATTATCACTTACTCAGAAAGGTTTCTCTCTGTTGTAATGTCACCCTGAAGTGCGCGTGTGACTCCAAATCTCTTTTCTAAAACAAGTTGTTGAAGGAAAGGCAGTCTCCTAATGTAGCTTAGGGGTCTATTGCTACGTAGGGCAATGAGAGATGATCGTCGGTCTTTGTGGAGTCTCCAGATTGAGTTTAACTACAGCGTAAGATATTCAACATCGAGAAGAATATCATATTTATTCATAGGAAAAGATAACAAAACACAAAACTCCTCCAGAAAAAACCGTTACCCCTAACTACCTAATTCCTGTCTAACCTTTTCCACATGTCATTAAACCACAAACTTTCCAAGTTTACCATCCCAAACATATAGCACTCCTAGATTTTAACTTCTTGCGTCAAGTACTCATTCAAATATTTCGAAGGCGCTTTTACCCGCTGGGACCGGATCAATGGCTCTGAAGACTTAGCATTTGAAATTGAGCATGGTATATGTGTACCGGTTTTAACTTCCCTCTCTATATAGATATTTCTGCTTCACTAGAGTCACTTGGCTGAATGAGCAAAGGATGTATTTTCCGTGGTTGGTCGGTATGTCTTCTTATAATTTTCCCGTCGGTTTGTGGCAATAGTTTAACGGACCAGAGGAATTTGCGATAGCAGCTGGTATCCATTTTGACCCTGGTACATAGGACTTACAAAATATGGGGTCGTCCTTTACGAACTGTCTAACCTTCTTATTTGGTAGTTGTCGTTTCGCGAACATTTTCTTGGTAAAATCAGAAAAAACTTTATCCATAGTAGTATTTAACTTTCTGCAGGTGACATATCTATCATTCCGCGAGGGGAAATATGTTGTGTAAGCAAGTAACGTGGAAGCTTGATCTCGACATTCTTTCCTTGAATTTTCAGTAGAGCCTTTTTTTAAGTTTTATACCATTCGTTCTACTTGGGTATTTCTGCTGGAATGGTAAGGTGCCAATATGTCTGATTGTCCGATTGCATTATTTTGTAAGAATTGTTTATATTCGTGCGAAGTGAAAAAACTTCTATTGTCCGAAACACATACGTCCGGAATACTATGCATAGCAAATAAATCTCTAAATACCTATAGGGTTGATGCTGAAGACGCCACAGCCACTTGCCTAACTTCAAGCCATTTCGAAAACGAATCTCTCATAATTAGAAAGTAATTTCCGTTTGTAGGTCTTGCAAAATCCAAGTGTAAACCTGTCCATGGCGCAAGCGACCACTCCCGTGTGCGAACTGGAGGTTTGCCGGGCATAATTCTAACCCCTTGGCAGCTATAACACGAATTGACAGTGTTCGATTTGTTTATCCAAGTTCGGTCACGAAGTATAAGAGCGAGCTAGTTCTTTCATTTTTACTATGTGTGGGTGGGAAGAGTGTTTAATACTCTTTGCCTTTCTCCTGGTGGAATGATTACCCACGTGCTCCAGAACAGGCGGTCATAGCAACTTATTTCATTCTTCCTCTGTAAGTACGACAAGATATCAGCAGAAAACAGTTTATTGTTTATTGGCTCCGTGCCCATTGCAAAACCTTAAATAACACCGAGCCCATTCTAGTTTCTTTGGTTATTTTTTTTGCACATAATATTTTCCTGGTATATTATTTAGCATCAGTATATGTTCTGAATGTGGCACTTCAGGGGAACTCATCCTTAATGGTAACCGACTTAACGCGTCAGCATTTCTAATTCTATTTCTAGAAATATATAGTATGTAGTAGTCATATGCACTCAATATTAGTGCCCAACATAACATACGTAGCGAAACTACTTCCGGAATATTTTTGTTAGAACCAAAAATTCCCAGCAAAGGTTTATGTCCGTGTTTATAGATATGTATGCGATCGATGAAGTTGTGGAATTTTTTCGTTCCGACAATCACTGTCAATGCTTCCCGATCAATTTACGCAAAGTTCCACTTCGTTAATGAAAGAGTTCGCAAGTGAAAATACACTAGCATGTTGATTCCTTCATCATTAGGTTGGGCTAACACACAATCGACTCCGAATGGATTTGCGTCACAGGTGAGTATAAGAGGCTCGTTCTCATTATAACGTATGAAGATCGGTTCCGATGCAATGATTAAGTGGGTGCGGCCGTATTCACTACAGCCTTAACCTTGTTTTCTGTTGACTTTATGCCCTCGGGACTGACATAAAACCGAGAAATGTTAGTTTTAATCCTGAAAATACACTTGTCCTTGCTTAAGTGTAGACCAACTTAGCGAAACGAGAAAGTACAGTGCAAACTTTTTGTTGCAAATCGCAGTCAGAGTTTGTTACTATCAATATAGGGTCATAATACGGTAGAACTCCAGGAATACCGGGGTAAATCGCATATCCATAAACCTCTGAAAGATCTGAGGTGGAACGGAGACACCAAATTGGAGCCGTTTACAACGAAATGCTCCCGCGTGAGTAATAATTGCTTGTGCGTCAGCTGCATTATCATTTACCGCTATCAGCAAGTAGGCGCAAGCACGTTCAATTTTGCAAAGGCAGCACCTCCATTTAGCACTGCTAACATTTTTTGAACGGCTGGAATTGGGTATGTGTTAACACGCAATGCTCTATTAATCGTACTACGACAATCGCCGCAAATCCGCACTTCATTGTTATTTTTTGTCACGACTATAGGAGTAAGTACCCCACTTTGGATGAAACATCGGTTTTAACACCCCTTGGCTAACAAGCTTTTCCAGTTCTTGAATCACCTTGTCTTTGAGAGCAAATGGCACGTTCCGAGCCTATGATACCACCTGTTTTACAGCGGAATTCAAATTAAAAGTAACCGGAGGATCCGTATATGTCCCTAAGCTGTCGTTAAACACTTTCGATTATTCTATCTGGAAATTTGGTAACATTGATATTTGATAGACCCCTGTGACGGATAATCCTGGGGCGCGGAACCAATTCCTTCATAAGAGACAGGATCGATGGGCTTGAACAATTATAAGTGGTAAGTTGGCAGTTTTGGAGCCATACTCTACGTGCATGCCACATTCACCCAGTATCGAGGTCACCGAGTTCTGGTAATCACGTAGAATTTTATTAGATGCGCCAATCAGCGGAGAATCATTGTAAAAAATGTCTTGAAAAGTTGCCTTTCCAATCACACTGTGCGTAGCACGTAAGAAATCTTTGATTCATTTTAACCTCTACCGTGATCTTCTCTATAACTAAATTGACGTTATTCACAAAGAATGCGTACTATGAGGCTTCTCAATCGCACTTACACTTATTCGTGGAATTCGTCTATAAAGGTGGTTCGTTCACATAGTGTACCATATGCTTGTTTTTCCTTTTTACTTTTCTGTTGCTGTTTCTTGAATAACATGCCTTTTCTCCCTTATTACAAAAATGATATTGCAACGAAAACATAATTTGTCCTGATTGGGTTTCTTATCCGTTGAATTAGCTGATGCACTTGACTTATTTTGCACACGTTTATTTTTGTAATGGTTAAGTTTATTGACAAGTGCACTAACACTTGCCGTTTCACAAATTGTTGCTATGCGGCACGTTGTTACTTCATGGGCTTGACATAAAGATTGAACCTTTTGAAATGTAATTTCATCTTTTGCTGGCAACCGGTGTTGCAGGAAATAATCGAATTCTACAAACGATCCTGTCTCTAAGCATGTCTTCAACGATGTCCAAACCACACTTTCCAGCTATGTAATTCTTTTAGATAAACTGAAAAGGATTCCCAGGGCTGACGGTCCCGACGGTAAAAACGTAATCGATATACGATTTCAGATGTGCGAGGCGTAAAATGGTCTCTTAAAACCTTCGCGACTTCGGCGAATTGCTTGACTGTCACTTTGGCAGGTACTAATAGCGAACGTAATACTTTGTAGGTCGCTGGCCCACAACTACCTAAAAACCCAACTTTTTTGTCCGTGTCCGTAATACCATTCGCGGTTAAGAAATACTCAATACGTTCTTGATATGATTTTCAGCCTATAGGATCATTAACGTTGAATTCGTCAATGTTACCGGATGCTACTTCAGGTTGATTAGCATTAGTACTGAATTTTCACACTAACACGAGATGCATAACGATCCCATCCTCATCGCCAAAATGTGGAGTCTCTAGTCTGGGTTTCACTACAGCGTAAGATATTCAACATCGAGAAGAAAACCGTATTTATTTATAGAAAAACGGCCACAAAAACATTTCTAATTAAACTGACAGATTTCTCCCACAAACAACTTTTACCCCCAAACCACCTTATTTTTGTCTAACCTTTTCCACGGGTCTCTAGATGAGTCTCAAACTTGTAGTTTCCAAGTTTACTATCCCAAATATCCAATACTCTTCAAAAGCTATACTCCGTACAACACTCTACAGAAAGGAATATTAGAACAACACTAAAAAGGGCGCCGCCAATTCCTAGGCTCATAACAAATAAGATGTACTTTAAGGGAGAACTTGGAAGCCCTCAGAGAAAAATATTGTATTCGCTCTGTAAACACAGTTATCAACAAGGAGCACACGGCACCTGTAATAAAACAATATATTTAAAGCAAAGAAAGTACATAAGAGACGTGCGTGCTCTTACTACTTTGTTATTGCAAAAGAAACAACATGAAAGAAAGAAATATTATTTTGTTGCTATTGCAAAAGAAATAACATATAGATTACTTCCTATAGTAAAATATATCTATCATCTAACCACACTATTGCAGCTATAACAAGGATTACCGTAAGACAAGAATACAAATAGAGCTTGTCATTTTAAACTCTTACTAATACAATAACCAAGTAGTATTCACTGACCAAACCTGATAGGAAACACTGTAGAAATGGTTACCAATAGGCCACCATTTTTATCTCATCCGTTTAGCAATATCGATTATGTTTACCTACATTTGGATAGATTTGTCCAAAATAAAATAGCAAATTTAGTTTAAATTACTCGTTTAATATGCCTGCATTCTTTTGATATAATTATTTTATTTACAAAATATAAAATAAATATTAGGTCAAAACAAAAGGTTTTCAGAAAGCGGCAAGAAATTTAATTAAACTGGAGTATTACTTCCTTACTAAATTCACCAACTTTTTTATACAACATAATTACAAAGTCCCTATATATCAGATCTGTTTATTCGAGCTTACAACTTTGTTGATACAAGTACTAAAATTTTGCATTTTAAAATTACGAGTATTACTTTAAATGTAAACATTGACACGTTCAGCGGAAATTTTGATCGCATCTCAATGTAAACAAATATTTGTTAGGTTAATATTCAGATGTAAATGTGACACAGACTTTCTTTTTCACTTCATAACGAACAGGTGGTACAGCAACAAGTATAAAGCTAATTGCTTACTTTAAATCACCAAACAAATGTTAAAAGTTTGCTAGATAACACAAAGGAGCCATGTGTTTCATATTGAAAGAAACAAACCTCTTATAAGAATTTTCCAGAACTGCAAAATGCCAAAGAATTAAATTCTTATGCAGCGTTCTCTTAGCCTTTGGAGATGACTTGCTAATGGAATTTATTTTTCGTTATCCACAAACCAATAAATTAAATCGCCGTAAATCAAGACGCCATATCTATCTAGGAGAAGCTGATTTTGTGGTACTATAATCTTCTTAAAACTATTTGTAGAAAAATAACGCTGTAAATGAAATTAAATTGGACAATCAACTTAATACTTTTAATTGACTACCGTTAACAGGGAAAGCAGAGCTTACTTGGAACCTTCTCAAATAGCGATGCACAAATCGCACGCCCTACTCTTACTTAAAGCCATCTTACTGATAGCGAATACCGTAAGATTTGACATACTTACGAAAGCGACATTGTGCTGTTGTCAATTGATCAGAGTTTAAACCATCATTCGATAAACCATGATCCTCTATATTTATTTTAAATAATACTAGACATCTAATTGGATAATACTGATAATGACTGAATTAAACAACTAGCACACTAAGTGCAGCAAGCAAAAATCCACAAACTTACAAATTCCGGCAAAAAATTTATTATACTGTTAAAATTGAGAGGTGCAAACCGTATGTCACAGCAATTCGTTATGATAATATTCCTATACAGAAGACGTGTTTTTCGCATAAATCTCTTTTGCTTCGGTATCATAAATTTTATCACCTCGAATTTACTTTGCTCAAAATGCCCATTAATTCTGCGATAATTAAATAAACTTGTAAAGTAATATGCTTTTCAAATAAGATCCCATTATAGGTGTAACTGTATATCTTTTACAAATATGTTTATGTACCTAGTTTCTAAATAGATAGAAATAAAAATCAACCTAACTTAAACTCTATTCACATAAAATAATATCAATAAAAATACCAATTTTTCCTTTCTAAAAAAACAATTTCATAACCCAAAATCTGGCCAGATATTGCTTAAATGAATCCTAAAGAATTACATACAGCAATAATAATTTATTTTAAGCGTTTTCCATGCGAATCATGTGACACTATAAATCCCAATTTGGTTGGCAACCTACTTAACAACACTTGGAAGGCAACCCTTTCGATATGTTCTTTCATTGTTCGTTTCAAAAGTGCTAAGTTTTTATACTTTTACTAACATTAAATTTCACCGATAAAACTTCCATTTAGACTTAATATATATAATTCCGATACCAATTAGTCTAACAGAATAATTATTTTTACTTATTTAATTTCTTATTACCACAAAAAATATGGTTGACATTAAAAAATTCAAACATTGTTTTTAAAACGTTACATAAAAGCTCATACTAGAACTCACTTCTTAATTCCAGTATTTAAAAATACACCAATGCTTGTTAACAATCATTTCATATATGATAAAAAACAAACTCCTTTGCACTAAACAAACCACAAAGTTCCATTTTAATAGAGGGGCGACTATTGTCTTCAAACGGTTCTCACGACATTATATCTGCGCACGTGCATTTATGGAACTACCCTGCAACTTACTGATGTATTTTACTTCTAGATTTCCATCTAAGCTTTTAGTTAGTAAAACTTCTAAATAAACTTTGAAAGAAAAGGTAGCTTTTATTTGCACGGATCTCAACTAAACTTCTTTTCATAGGGAATACAATCAAGTTCTTCTTGGAGCTTCTGTACTTTTAACGTCACTTTAAACAAATATTATATCAAAGTTTCATATTAAAACTAAGTTTTCATCAACTACCACTCAGCCATTCTTTTTATTCGCGCGTTTTTCTACATTTTGTGTTGATATATCGCCTGTTCACAAATAATTGATTATTCCTTCACCGTTGGATGTTTAATTCTGGAATTCTTTTTCCCACTCCATATTATGTTTTCAGGCCGGGGATTTTTGTGTAATTGCACAAACTATTAGCGAATTTATAAAATGAATCCGGGAAAGCATGTGTTATCATGCGATATACGTAGGTTTACATTTGTGTTAATTTGTATGAAGCAATACAAATGAATATAGTGTAATCTTTCTTAATCTTCTTTGGGAATTAAGCCACTCATAGTTGTTAAAATCGTCTTTATTTACATTTCGATCCATGGCCTAGGATCGTTGTCAAAATAATTACATTTTTTATGAGTGGTTTAATTCCCAAAGAAGATTAAGAAAAATATAAAACAAAAAACAACAAACATACAAATAGTGTAATCTATTGTATGAAATGATTAACCCATACCTGAAATCTGATATTCGTGAATTTTCCTTTGTCAGTGTCTGGAGCTTTACATTGTATTTAAGAATATCTGTGGTTTTCTTTTGTGTTAGCAATCATAATATTGAAACTATGTAACATTGGATTTAACTTATATAACTAAAATTTCTAAAAACTCCTATTTGGAATACATATATTAATAAATTTACTGTTCTTTACTTGATTTTAAAGCATTCTTAAAAATTACATGCTTTTATTATAAAGACTTACAGTTCTAATTGATTTGTTTATAATTTTGTGGTTTAAAATAATTTACAATCTTGAGCTGAGTTCCAATATATACATAACGGAAATAAAACGATTATAGGTACGGTTTTAAGTTTATGATTTGAATAAAAATATCAATTTTACTGCAATGTTTTGTATTTGAACACTATTATATATGAAATTAAAATTATACCGGGTGTTTCAATAACAAATTTGTCCACTCAAGATTAATTCCTCTTTACCCATTTAATTTTGGTATCTAGAATAACGCAACTTAAGATATTTCCTAAAATTGGTACGTAACCATGTATTGTGGATTTCCCTATTTTATTTAGATTGCCATCTGATTTTTTACTCAAGCTAGTTAAATCATAATCAATTACACTTAATATTCATTTATTGACAATAATTAACACCATGCATGTAGCGTCTGACATGTTTAAATCGATTTATTACAATTGACATTATTATTATGTTGTTTCTGTCCTCTTGTCCTTTTCCTTAGTCTGTTATTCTATATTTCTATAATAATGTACTTATGTTTCAGTTTTACGTTGCACTTTACTACATAACCTTGAAGTAGGTTAATACAGCAGAACGTAGACAACTCATCTGTACATAAAAGATGATAGATAACCACCTTGTGGCGTGACATCTTCAGATAGACTTGATCGACAGTTTACAAAAGTTTACATTCAAAGGCTTTATTAAGCTTACATTCATTCGAGATGTTATTTGCATTATTCTGATACGTTTTAAAATAATCTAGACCATTTGGATACGGCATAAATTGTCGTTAAGTGGTTATGAATTGAAATTTCAATTCAACCTTCGATTATAATACTAGTAATTTTGTTTGAGTTTTAAGCTATAATGTAGTGATATAAATTAATGGTACACACTGTTAATATAAATTACCCTGTGTGATATAAATTAAATAAGCAGATGGCACAGTAGTAGTTAATATTTGATTGATAACGAAACAGCGAGAAATAAATTGGTGTGAGAGCTTTAGAATTTCACTGTAGTTACCAGTTATTGAAAGAGCTTGGATAATCAGTTCAAAATAAAGAACAGTTGTTGTTTTGCAAATGAGTTTTGGTCACAGTGGTGTCAAGTGATGGGATTGTAGTGAAAAGACATTTGAACGATTTTTGTTTGCAGGCCTTTAACTCGTACTCAACAACAGAAAATGAATAGTAAAATTATTGCCTTTTGAAGTACTTCAAGTCTGGCATGGAGGAAAATTCCGTAAAACTACAGGACAGTTTTACAGAAAAATTACAAGAACACACAGAGAAACAATACCAAACTTTACAAGCCTGGGAGTAAAATAAAAAGAATTTTTCACGAAATTATATGAAAATGCGCGGAAACAAGTTAGAACAGTCGTAAATCTTTCAGAAAAGCTGTTAAACACTTTGCGTAAAATAGAAACATGAATTAATTTCCTATCAATACAAGCACCGTAGAGCCCACAGTGTCAGTGATACAACAGCATGCCCCAGCATTTAAGTATGTCGGGGAAAGTAAAGCGATGTCAGGGTCGAGAGTAAAACCACCCATATTTGAGGGGAAGTCCCCTTGACAGACATATTTCAAACAATTCGAGGCTGTAGCAAAAGCTAACGTATGGTTCCATGGTGAAATGAGAGTTGCGTTGATTATCACGTTACGAAGTGAGACCTTGTACATTCTGCAAATCACACAAGACCATGATCAAAGAAGCTACGGGGCTCTCATCTGCAAGAAATATACTACGCTCAAGTGAAGAACAGTAATCAAAAGGTCACCAAAAATTTGCAAGATTTTGAAGCAGAAGTTGATCGCTTGGTGAGACCAGCATACGCAACAGCATCGTATAGCCTTTTAGAACTGGTAACAGTGCAGACTTGACTTTCATTGACGGAATACGCGATGATGAGGTCGAGCAAGCACTTTGGCTGACCCGGTCAAACACTATATATGATGCGTTGACTTATACCTTAGAAATCGAGGGGGCGGAACAAGTGACGCACCTTATCTGTGGCTAGGTAGATCGCTCTAGAAAGGAGCAGAAACAAGAGAGCTTGAAGTAGGTGGTTCGCAGGTACTTCGTGACCAGCTGTCGGAGAAAAAGGGGTCACGACGCTAGAACCGTGGTTTCGAGCAAATGCAGTACCTATGTAAACGTCTTAAGAAAGAATTCGAGAAGTCTAAATTAACAGAAAGGGTCGACCGAACGGGTCGGAAGCCGATCTGCAACGATTCTTCCACCAAAATGGTCGTCCGCATCGCGCGGGTAAAATGTGATCTTGTTGGTCGGAGTACAATGATCGACAACGATTTGCAGCCAGTGCAGCTGCAAACTGAACAGGAGCATGACAAAGACTTTGTTATCATTCTGGATTAGAAAGCCAGAGGAAAACGTCCATTCAGGCGGGACATTAACCCGTTCAGTAGCACTCTGAAGTCGTACTGGGCATATGAAATTTCTTGCTGAGATCATTGGAGTATGAAGGTGGATCCGTGAATATGCTTCAGGTGGTGGTTCCTAAAAGACGGGTGTCGCAAGTTTTAGAACATCTGCATAATAGAATCTCAGGAGGACACTTTACTCAAGAGATAGTCTTAGTAAGCCCCTTTGAAGTAATGGCAATCTATATTGCCAGTCCATTTATAGAGACCGATTGTGCATTGTACATTTTGGTGGTTATGGATTATTTTAGAAAGTAGACCCAAGCGTATGCTGTACTAAATCGAGAACTTTTAACCATCGCCGACGTGCTGATAAAGTAGCTGTTCTACCGTTATGAACTTCCTATAGAATTGCACGCTGATCAGGGCAGAAATTTTGAGGTAGCGTTATGCCAATAAGCTTGCCGCTTGCTGGAAATGAGAATGACCCGAACAATGCAATTGCGCCTACACTCAGATGAAGTGATGTAGCACATGAACTGTACCTTGGACAAGCACCTCTCCAATGTAGTTTCCCAGTATCACAAAGACTGGTTCTAATATTTACATCTATTTTTCTTGGCCTATCGGTCTTTGATTCATGAGAGCACTGGACAGACACCTGCGCGTGCGATGCTCGTACGTGAAATACTACTACCATGTGACCTTGTTTTTGGATGTAAACTCGGAGGTTCCATTGTGAGCGAGAGTTACGTTAAAAAGCTCAAGCTCAAAATGCATGCCATCATGGTGACCTTAGGAAAAGTATCAAGATCACAGCGATCGAATGAAGACTAGATTTCACATCAATGCTTCGGAGTCTGGATTTCAAGAGAATCACCGCACCTGGCTATACAATTTCAGATGGAGGAGTGGTCTGTCGCCAAAGTTACAAAGACATTGTGAGGGTCCGTACGAAGTTGGAAAAAATATCAATGACGTGGTGTATTCGATTCGTAAGCTCCCAAAGGACAGAACAATAGTAATGATGTTAACGCTTATTACTCTATCATAGTGATGACGTCGGTAATACCGAAGAACGGCAAGCAGTGAGACGAACAAACACTTACGCTCGTGAGGATGAGCAAGAGGTGTGTGTTGGGTTTATGTCTTTGTAGAGCGGCATCATGCAAAGCGAGGTTTAGGATTACGGAAGAGATTCAAGGTGATGTATTCGATCTGCCATCAAAATACTCTCTGCACATCTAGTAGCGGCGGACCTTGATTGGTCCTGAAGACTCGTTCTGGCGTTTAAACATAAATAGTCTGCATAAACTTCGTTGACAACAAGCAGGGGTTAGAAAGACGATACGGCTAAAGGACTGACATCGTGGCGTCTATTACCTGGTGAATAAACAACATCCTTCTGGTAGATCGGATTACCAGGTTCTGTAAAAGGCGTTAGTGTACCTTAAGGACTAGATGATCAAATTTGAAAACATGCAGTTGGCCATACTCAAGATCGGTTGTGAACTCAATGGGTTGGCCTGGAAGGTGGCACGAAATACGCTACAAGTATTGTTTCAGAAAGCCGAGATCCGAATCTTGGTGTGTGGTTACAATTCAAATGGAACGACACCTTCTATAAAGAGTGTTGACTGCTACTTCTATCAAAATGGGAACCGCATAAATGTTCTGAATGTCCTTTCCGCAACAAGGACTTCCAACATACAGGTTACATAGTATTCTGGGGCAGAACAGCGCGACGTAAATCACTCATCTGTACTCAAAAGATAATTGATACCCACCCTAGGCGTCGCATCTTCAGATAGACTTGATTGACAGGTTATAGAAGTTTACATTTAAGAGCTTTATAAAGCTTACAATAGATACGTTCGAGATATTTGCATAATTCTCGTACGTTTTAGAATAATTTAAAACAATTGGATAAGGAATAAATGACCGTTAAGGGGTTTTGAAGTGGAGTTTCCTTCAAGCTTCGATTATAATACTATTAATTTTGTTTGTGTCTTAAGCTATAACGTAATATAAATTAGTGGTATACGGTGTTAATATAAATTGCCCTATGTAATATAAATTATTGTAGTAATAATCGTTATAAATTAATTGTAGTGCTATGACAGTAATTAAATAAGATAATAGCATAGCAGTTTTAAAAAGTTAATATTTGACTGTTCGCGATTAGCTGGCAATAAATTGTGGTGAGTGCTTTACAACTTTACTGTAGCTACGAGTAGCTGAAAAGACTTGTGTAATCCGTTGATAACAAAGAACTGTTGTTGTTTTGCAAAAGAGTTTTCGTTACAATATTATGAAATACGACAAATAGTTAAGACAGTGATAGAACATGTACCAGATAGTGACATCGGGAAAGTAAAAGAAAGCTCGGATATGTGGTGAAGAACACTGAATGAGATGATTAAAGACAAAATAGGTGAAGAATTGGATCAAGCCAACCTTTAAGGTGGCATAAAAACGTATAACTTCAGACCTTGTTGTTGTAGAGTATATGTGCCAGTAGTCGACCAATTAAGAGATGTTATTTTTAAAAATAGTTTCAAAACATGTTTAAGAACTATTGATCTATTGTAAAATGGAATTACAGCTTACATTAAACAATATATTACTGTTCTATAATTACAATTTAAGAATATCGCTTCGGTAATAAGATTGAAAAATAAATATTTCAAATTATGCAAAAAATCTAGTCGTCAAACACTCAGAATCTAATGTTGCCCAGGTATATTCCTATAGTCGACCAGGCTTCAAATACAAAATAACATTTGTATTAGGTATGTACTTACCTATATAATATACGAGGCTTATTCAATTGAAACCCATCTTTGGTCAGTTTTCAGTTGTTTTAAAACACTTAAGTCTGCAGGCTGCATGAGATGTGCGGTGTTCGGAGGTAGGGCATACAAAATTATTTGATTGTCATCGCAAAATTTACTCACTTGGTATGACAAATTTGATTTCTGACCGTCAATAAATAGAATTATAGACTTTAGTATATCTTGTTATTTCAACCATTTGTTAACGCCATTTGTAATATATTAGTAAAACACCTCACACCTCATCCAGCCAGACTCAGATTTTCCTAAAAACCATTTAGGAGGCATTGACTTCACCGCACTTGATGGCAGTCTTACGTAAGGGAATACCACCATAGGGTAAACAGTTTCTCCTGCAGCATTAAACAAGCAAAACTGTAATAGTTTCTTTTTCACTAGAATTCGGTATATCATACACATTCCGCCAACCATCTGGGGCAAGTACCTTGCCTAAAATAAATCAATGCATTCGGTTTATTAAAAACAAAATGATATTTATTATACCTGTCTTGGGACACATTGAAAAATTCGTTTCGTCTCCGTTCAGTATCCTACGAGGGGTCTCTTAAATTAGATTCGAGATCTTGGTCATTCAAGCTGTAACCAAACATGAATGTACTGTTCACTGATAACAGCTCAAGCTTTACCCAATCCTTCAGGTTCTCTTAGTCATAAATCAAGATGTCGCCTTAAAAACTAGATATACCATTTCTGTCCTGGTATATTGTTTTTAAAAGGTGTTTGTCTTTTTTTGTGGTTACAATTTTAGCAACTGTATTGATTAGATGTTGCTTCTTCTGAGGAAATCCTCGTTTTCTAGTTCTTTTAGCCAATCAGCTAACTTGCGTTCTTCTTGCATAGTCAGGAGGACCCATTTTTTGTATGTTTGAAGTTATTCTACCATGGGTTGTATCCAAAATTGTTGTTTTTGGGATATTATATTGTCGCGATGCTGCTCTTAGATGTTCCAATTTTACTGCTGCAGGTGCATTGTGAAGTGCTTCTACAGAATATTGTTGAATTGGCCTTTTTCTAATAGGAGCCATCTTGTATTATATAGGTATACCTGAATAAATTTAAGACAATATCTAGAAAGTAGATCAGGCCTACTTAAGAAATACAAGGCAACATAAAGTCATCGAGTATTGGTATAAAAGTCCCTAAACTCAACAATTAATTTTTTTTAGTGCGGTCGACCACTGGGTAGAACAAAAATATGACAAGATTTACTATGCAGTAGGCTTCTAGACATGTACCTCTATGTCTCTGTGCAATATGGTTCAAATTGGTAATTATTTTAATTTACCTAAAGATGACCTCCTGGTTGACTACTGGCTTTGTGCCAATTCTCGACCACGCAAATATAAATACGGTTATGCTAAATAAAGGCTTGAAATAATTGAAAACAAGTAACCTGTGATTATTATGTTAGTGTAAAGTATTTAATTCTTGTTAGTGACATTAATACCATACGTATAAGCTAATTGTGATTGCTCTAAGAACTAGCAGATGAGAAAAATTTTTCTACTTACCTCGTCGTTGCTTAGATACCACCATAAGGAACTGACATTTATATCCGACGGAGCTGCCAACTTTCGAAACTCTTAAAAATAAAGGAGTATCCAGATGGTGAAGTACAGGAATAGGAAGTTTACTCACAAAAATACTATGGTTTTATTATTAATGCTGCTTTTTCAACAAAGTGGTCAACTATCGGATATGGTCGAATTTAGGTACATTTACCCTAGTACATTTTCGCTGGTGTGAATTTTCGTTGGAGTTTCTAATTACCAAACTACGATTCTAAACAAATTATTTACTTCTTTACTATTATAAAGAAGCGTTAGGTAAACATCGTTCTAGCTTATCTCAAATTCAAAATGTCAAGAAACCCGTATTTGGTAAACTCCATTCGCACTCTTAGGATTATAAGTTTTTTAAGATGTATTTCTTCGCGTCCACCAACGCCTACCTACAACCTGAAAACTAAGAATTTTTTAACACAACTGACGTCGATATTTTTAGTCAAAGATTTACAACGGATTCGGAGATTGTAATCTACATCAAACGCCGGAAAAACTTGATTATTAAGAGCTAGTGATTCTTATTTTATTATTCAAATGAAATCGGTGGAAACGAAAATAAATTCTTTTCGCTAGTTGAATTATACGTGTCACTTCGTAGTAATTTCAATAACTAGTAGCATCTGTTCGAATATTTGGAGGCGTCGAGAAACTTAAATTGTGCATAACAAGTAAACGTATGACAAACGTTGCTGTTCAATCTATTTTTAAGCCCGTAGTAAATAAATTACCAACACAAAATAATGTAAATAGAATGTTAAAATATTCAGAAGCGGAGTGCTGTTAAAGGCAGGAGAGCCCAGCTTGACACGCGACATTTTACTAAAGATGGATGAATATTGTTCTATCGATCTGTTGGTTATATGAATTTCGGCAGCTTGAAACAAAAGCTGAAAAACGCTTTTTTGGCAGTGTCTAAGTGGCAACAGATTTCTGTGTATACTGGTTGTGATCTGTATTAGTTGATTACAAAGGTTTTGCTCTATATACTTGTGAGTCGCCATATAATGCAATTAAATAAAAACTAAGCGTTTTTAATTTTGTGACAAACGCAATTGAAGCAATAACGTGAAAAAGTAGCAAATGCAAAAAAACACTTAAGGGAAACGAAAAATGACTCATTATAATCAAGGTGTTACTGGTCTTATTACAAGAAAACTGTGTATCTTATAGAGTATTAAAGTTCTTACGTATGTTGAAATTATCCGTTAATCGCAATCGAATCTTCCAATAGACAAAAACTGACTCGCCACTCACTTTCTGTGGGATATTGGTAAAATAGTCAGTAATTGACACCATTTTCCTTTTTTAGATTATAGCCCTTTTCTTGGAAATTGATTTACTAAGGTATACACCAGACAACGCAAGAAAAATTAAAAAAATTAATCGTGAAGTTTTGAAATTTGGCACAGTTGTGTTGGGAAGTGCCAGGAACAACATACTAAAAATCCTCGAGTGTGGGGCTCGTGCTAAAGGGGGAGGAAAGTTTTGTAAGTCGTTTTTATCACTTTTTCGTAAATATTTCGAAACAATAGGTTAAAAAAATACTTTATGTACAAAACCATTTTGCATAAAATTTCCCACAAAGTGATTCCTATCATATTTTAGTAGGATTATTAGTTTCGAATTCAAAGGGTAATAAAGAATAATACGTACGAATCCCGTCTCGGTAAAGTCTACCGACAGAACAGAAAAACAGAAACAGAAAACAGAACAGAGAGAATCTTTATTTTTCCTTTTAAACAAATATAACTAAATTAATACTAATAAAAAAACAAGATAAAGATCTAATATTATCACGAAATGAATAATTGACAAAAATCAAGGCTACGTTAACTACGAAGACTACGAAGTGATAAAGAGATCAAGAGAGGTCATGTATATAGAATATTCATTGTTCCTCCCTGTACAAAAATAAGCGTATGGTATGCACAACGCCATTTAAGTTCATTTGTGTTAATAATAAGCATACTTTTCCGTGTGTTTAAATAAAACCATAATAAAAACAAGTCTCATTCGAAGATATAAAATAAAAAGCCATTTAAATTCATCTGCATTCAAAACAAACAACATTTTGTGTAAAGATAATATTTAACTTCATTGTAAAAGTTGTACATGAATACACAGCTATTGCTATCAACGAAACCCTTGTTAATTAAAATACCTAATAAATTTTCGGTGTCTAAAATATCCGTTAGAATACGTTTATTTAGGGTAAAGTCGATCTTTTTTACACATATTTTTTACAAATCTTTTTGCATTAGCAAAACCGTTAAGAAAGCAATTGAAGCTTTAATTAATTATATAATTAAACTGAAATATGTGCTTTATCAGTATACGAATCCACCATAAAAAAACCAAACAGGTACTTTAATTATTTTTCCGTGTATGTATAATCATCATCAATATCATTAGGTCTTCAGTCCTAGAACTGGTTGGACGCTTACAGTCATTGTTTTCTAGTCTCAACCAACCTACATATTTCCCTAAAATTTGCACAGTCTGCATCTATCACTATCTGTGTGCGAAAGTCTGATCTCGGTCTACCCCTACCTCTCTTTTTCTATATCTGCTTGTAGTATATCCCGTACTATTCCCCAGAAATGCCTTAGAACGTATCCTGTCCTTCTATTTCTCTTATTTTTTTTATTTTGCACAGATATCTTTATTCCTCTACTATTGCTATAACCTATTTGTTAATAACTTTGTCTGTCCATCCTACCATCTTCATACATCTGAAGCACAACATTCCAGGAAGCTTATATCTCTTTCTGTCTGCTTTTCCTACTGTCCCTATTCCATAGATGTACTGTGCTCTGCTCCATACTATGCTTTGAACAGTTTTCTTCTAGTATCTATGTTCGTTGTCTTTGAACATAGCTGCTGTTCTTTCTTGTTTGATGCAGTTCGGTCACCTTCTTTTGTTCTACAGTTATATCGCCTATTTCCCCGATATTTGAGGTATGGGAGGGGGGGGGGGAGCAGCCTTTGGTTGACAAGTTTTCCCAGCATCTGAACCTTTGTCGAATTAATAGTTTTTCCAATTTATCCTTTCGCACAATCACTTCACGACCAACACCTGTAGTTGTTTATATTAATCATCAGATTTAAGAGCACTTATTTTTTCGTCATTGGGTTTACATCTTGAAACTGGTCGGACTTGTACCTCAGTTTATTTATGTTCTGAGCTAGCCTACAGAGTTCCCTGCAATTCTCACAACAGCCTATATACAGCTCGATTCCCTTCTATTGTTTTCTAATTATATGCCCTACTTTACTGAGATTCAGTGGTATGTGAAAGGGGTTAAGCAGCCTGTGGCTGCCAAGGATCCCCCAACACTTAGACATTTGCCGTATTAATAGTTTTCAAGTAAATCCTTTCGCACACTTAACATTAGTTGAGAGTATTGCAAAACCAATATCTGTAGTTGTTTATAATAATCACCATGTTTAAGTACAGTTATTATTTTTGTCATTAGTTTTTCCATCTTGCGACTGGTTGGTAGCGTACCTCCATTGATTTCTATTCTGAGCTAGTCTACACATTTCCCTGAAATTCTCACAGCCTACATTTCACTATCTGTGTGCAGTAATCTAACCTAGGTTTACCTCTATATCTCTTTTTTCCTATCTCTGCTTCTAATATATTCCGCACTGTTCCTTCATTTCTTAGTATGTGGCCTATCAACCTATCTCTCCTATTTTTTACTGTTTTCCACATATTTCTTTTTTCCCCTACCATTTCTAGTACCTTTTTGTTTTTAACTTTATCTGTCCATGGTATCTTCATCATACGTCTGTAGCAAGCACCACATTTCAAAAGCTTCTACCTTTTTCTTGTCTGCTTTTCCTATTGTCCAGGCTTTACAGCCATACATTGCTGTGCTCCACACATATGTTTCGAGCAATCTTTTCCTTGTTTCTATGTTTGTGGTCTTTGAACACAGTAGTTGCTTTTTCTTGTTAAATGTAGCACAACCGTGTGCTAATCTTTGTTTTATATCTTTTGTACTTTTCCCATCTTGCGTTATTTGACTTCCTAGGTAGCAGAAATCCTTAACCTCTTGTACGTTCTCATTACCTATTTGTATTCTTGTTTTTGATTTATTTTCCCCTCTTTTGCATACTAGAACTTTAGTTTTATTATTGTTAATTTTCATACCAATCTCTCTGTTAGAACTGTTTCCATTTCATTAAGAGCAGCTTCTAACTCATCTTAGCTAGATGCTAATACCGCTAGATCATGTGCAAATTTAAGCATATCGATCTTTTGTCCCTGCATATTAATTTCAAATGTCTTCCTGCATTTGACAGTATTCATTGCCTCTCTATGTACAAGTTAAAAATTAATGGGATAAAGCACATCCCTGTCTTACCCCTTTCCTAATATTTATTTCTCTACTTTCTTGCTCTAAATCTATTACCGCTGTTTGGTCTTTGTATAAGCAATGTACTATCCGTCTCTCTTAAAATTCATTCCAATCTTTTTGAGTATTTCGAACATTTTTTTTCCATTTTACATTGTCAAGTGCTTTTTCCAAATCTACAAACCCTATATATACGCTTTCCCCCTTCTCTATTGTTTTCTCCATCATCACCCTCAGAGCTAAAATAGCCTCCCGTGTTCCCCGGTTTTGCCTAAACCCAAATTGATCTTCTCCCAGTATTTCTTCAGCTTGTTTTTCCATTCGTCTTTGTACAATTCTAGTTAATATTTTTGAAGCGTGTGCTGTCAAGCTTATTGTTCAAAAATTTTCACATCTATCCGCGCCTCTTTTTTTTTGGTATAGTTACTATGATGTTACGTTTGAAATCTTTGGGTATCTCGCCTGTCTCATACATATAGCTTACAAGTCGGAAGGAACGTTCTGTTACTGCTTGTCCAGCGGCTTTTAGAGTTTCTGCTTGCACCTTATCTGTACCCGGTGCCTTACCATTTTTCAGACTCTTTAATGCCAATTCAAACTCATCTCTAAGTATAGGATATCCTAGGTCATCATTTTCAATGTCTGATTTCTGTTCTAATGCTGTTAATTCCTCTCCTGAATATGAATTCCCTATATATTCTTGCCATCTAGCTACTTTTCTACATTTTCTATAACGATGTTTCCTCTCGCATCCCCTATATTTTTGCTATATAGTTTTATATCCCTAAAATTCATTCTAATTAATTTGTATGCTTAGTCTGTCTTTCCTATTTCCATCTTAGTTTGTACCTCGTTGCACTTTTCATCAATCCGTTGTTCTTTAGCTTTCCTGCATTTGCGAATAATTTTCCATCTCTGTTTTTCCTTTTTGTCTGATCTATTTTTGTATTTTCGTCTTTCTTCTATTAAATTCAGGATATCTTTTGTTATCCATGGTTTCTTATTTTCTTTTTGTGTATACCCCAGAATACTTCTGGCCGCCATGTCTAAGCTGGATTTAATGTTATTCCATTCTGTTTCTACTTCCTTAGTATCAGAAATTTTCCTGATATCTTTCAGCAATTCATTTGATTTTTTTCAAATCTTTCGTGGATATCTTTATCTTTTAGCTTCAAAAAGTCAAAGTGCTTTTTTCGTTCTTCTTTTTCAGATTTTTAAATTTAGGTGCGGCCTTCATAAGTTCGATGTTGTGGTCAGTGTCTATATCTGCTTCCAAGTAGCTTCTATGGTCTTTTACTAGATTTCTAAACTGTTGTCTAACAATAATGTAATCTACTTGGTATCTTCCTATATCTCCTGGCATCTTGCACGTATATCGTCCATGATGTTGAAATAAGGTGTTTGTGATGATTAAATTGTTCTTGTCGCAAAATTCTACCAGCCTATTTCCTTTGTCGTTTGTCGTGCCTAAACCAAATAAACCTACTATCGCTCCTTCCCTATCCTCACTTACCACTGCATTAAAATGCCCCGTAATTATTAAATTTACATGTTCTTTTACGTACCTTAATATGTTTCCGGTATCTTTGTAGATCGCCTTTACCCCTTCCTCACTGTAGCTAGAGGTGGGCATATATACTTGTATTACTACTGTATTTACTGGTTTAGATTCAAATTTAACCATGAGTACTCTTTCGTTCTTTTGTAAGTAGTTTTCTACACGTCGTCCTATCTTTTTTCGCATAACTATCCCCACATCCGAATTTCCTTCCTCTGATCCTGTATGAGTTACCCTGAAGTCTCAACTCCAAAAATCCCCCGCTTCTGGCCAGCGAACTTCGTTAATCCCTACTATGTCTATTGCTAACCTATCCATTTCGAGTTTCAGGTTCTCTAGCTTACTTACTTGTTTCATACTTCTGACATTCCACGCTCCGACTCGCAGAATGTTCACGGATCTTTTTCTATTCTTTCGGATCACATCCCCCAAAGTAGTCCCCTCCCGGAGATCCGAATGGGGGACTATTTTACCTCCAGAATTTTTTACCCCAGAGGATGCCACCATGTTTAACAATTTCTGTACGCAGTGTACTTTGGAGGTAATGTGGTGGTTTCCCATCGCCTTCAACATCGCAGTAGTATGTCTTAGAATGTCATACCGACCCTTATGGTCTCTGCCACTCAAAGTACCGAAAAAGCTGCTGACCTCTTTCGGGGACCTGTCAGCCTGGTAACTCACTAAAAACCCCACTAATTTGGTTAAACTTATAGTTCGGCTCACTGAAACGCGCAAGCCATTCTACCTGTTCTAGTATTTTAGAACGTCGTCAGGGTGCAGGTCCGTTCAGAATGGGTATGTATAATATCAAAAGTAAAATATACATTTCAAAATAAAACTTAAAAATTTTTTAATGGAGCTAAACTCCAGAACATTCGCGATTAATAAAGAAAAATACGTCATCTTTATTAGAAATGTTTCTCAAAGTCACTAAATAGCTAATTATTGAATGAATGTCCTGATTCTAAGAACGCTACGACTAAAAATGCCATAAAATAAACAAGAATTATTTATAGGTTTCCGTGTAACAATAAGATAAAAGGAGGCAACACATGAGCGCCGTGCATTATAAAAGGATATCAACTCCTTACTATGCTCGTGAATCAAATCGGTCAGGGTAGTTTGACAATAATTAGATCGTTAAATTCGTGACATTCACCTAAATATTGCATTACCAGGGTATGTTTTGTTCCAAATGAATTACGAAAATCTCAAGTGTTTTTCTATGACTCAGTTTTTGAGATATTTACGAAAAACTGATAAAAACGACTTAAAATACCTTCCCTTCTCTTTAGCACAGTCTTCACCTTGGGGGACTTTTAGTATGCTGTTTCCGTCACTCCTCATCAATAATTCGTCAAATTTCAAAACTACACTTATTTTTTCTAATCGGTGTTTTTTGACCATTATCTGGACTAGGAAAGAATAACTAGAAGTCGTGTAAAGTCAAATCGGGTAAATAACAACGATGCTCTATTATTCCTACACTGTTTCTACACAAATAATCAATTGTTGCATGCGCTGTATGGAAAAGGTTTTATGTGACGCAACAAAAGACCCTTGCTTTCAAAACTTCTAAAAATTTTCAGCAGACATTAAGTCATTCTATTAAACGGTAACGTACCGAGGCTCTTCCATTTGTAAAACTTTCTCCAAATAATTGCTTCGAAGGAAGTTGGTGTACATAGACCTTTCATAGTTTGCCTTTTTTCGGGTTGCGGATGTTGCCTCTTTTTCGTGGATTCACATGCGAAACTACCGACAACTGAACGCGTTATGAAACGATACGTAGGTTTTGTTTTTTGACATATTCCTGATTTTCTTGATCTAGTTGCTGATATTCACACTCTGTCTTTTGAAAATGGGATGATACACAACGCTAAGCAACTCTTCGGCTAACGCTTTTTTGTGTAAATTTTTTTATATTGCTACGGATCTAATCCCAAAACAACTCAATAATCTTGAATGTACTGTTTGGAGCCTGAATAACCATTCTTCAACATAATAAACATTTTCTGGTTATTATAGTTTTGGATCTTCTTTCTCCCGGTTGGGTATGAATTCCATATTACAACCATAGGTTACCTGTTCGTTTTAAAGACAGCCTCTTCCCAAAAGTCAAATTAAATCGATCTAACCACTACCTGCCAATGAAATAACAGCTAAAGCTTGAATGACATTGAAAGTGGTGTCAGATATTACGAACATGTACATATTCTTTTATTATGTTGCACTATGCTAGGATAATCTATCCATTTTATTTTAATTCAAAATAACCGCTTGGTACCAATATATGAACAAAATTATCTATTCCGACATGACAAGTGGCAATCTACAATATAGGATAAAATGTGCTCCTATCGAGACATACAAACGTGTTCTGTTCATTTAAGTAGACGACATCCTCCTCCGTCATCTTCACCTCCTCCTCCACCACTTCCTTCTCCACCTCCTCATCTACCATAATCCTCACTACCACCACCTCCTCCGCGACCACCCTGCCAACCTCTACCATATTCTCCTCTGCCTCCTAAACCACCTACTCCTCTAACTACACCTTCTCCACCACTACATATCTCATTTATCTAACCTACAACGTTATATAGGTAATAAATGGACACTGCTATGCTTTCAATTATTATGTTTCAACTACCTTTCAAGGTCATTGTTTAAGTAAAATATAGAATTGGCTGTGTACACGTAAACGAATTGGGAGTTCGAAAAGAATATGGTCAACGTATATTGCGTTAAAAACAAAGCGCTTTCGATTATAAACTAGTTATCTTCAGTGTTGTTTCTTGTAGGAAAGAAATCTACCATCAACAAAATTAAAATAGATAAATATCTTTTCAAATTGTTTAAGTATACTTCTGCTTGACTCTTGCTGGGAATCCTATAATTAATTAGCAACTACTGATTTCAATTTTTATCTAGCTAATATAAAATACATAATACAATAGATGCATTTCTACACATAAAACGCAACCATTTCTTTATTTTTATTCGGAGCAATTTGTAACTTATCTAATTTAATTCTTATTTGATTAATGTAGATCTATAATTTCTTTTTGTAGTTCCTTTTGCAACTAATAATTGGATACATACAGCACGTGTTAATTTTCAAATTGAAGAATATAACGCATATTGTTTCTGCGTTCTACTTTTTTAATTCACAATAACAAGTTGTGTTCCTCCATCTATTTGCTCCAGTCTTGGACATTTCGTAATATGTACATGCCCCTTTACTTCCTGCATTAGTATTTCGTTCACTTGTTCTACCTCATTCTATGTAGAGCATGCATTATCATTTTTTACCTCTACTTTTGAACGTGAGTTACCATTATAATGTTGTAATACTATTAGTCCAATATTGCAAAATACTTTTCTGTAGACACGCAAATCAAATCCATTCCGTTAAGAAGAATTACGTTAACTGTAAGCTTTTTCCTTGCAGCGTATATCTTAGTAAACTGGATTTTATAAAATACCTTTAAATAATACACATTCTTATGCCCATTCTTCTCTGCAAGAACTCGTACATAGAAATAAGTTAATTGGTTATTAGCTGTAAATGAAGGAACATTACCTGCTCCAGATGTGTTCAAATTTTTCCAGTGGGTTTTAAAATGATTTATTACTTTTTTTTAATATTGCCATGTTGTATTCTTTTTCTACTAGATGTTTATACTGCTGTTTTAATGCGATTGTCTTTGCCTCGTTCTCTATCTTTCTCCTTTTTAAATTTACTTCCAATTCTAGTTTTCTTTTTCTTAATTGATAGTATATACATATCCGACACAGGTTCTATTGCTTGTAACATGTCATTTAACCGATACTTAGCCATGTTATAACGTACTTCGCACTTTATAAAATATTCATGCTTTCCTTACTCTAAAAACACATTTTATTACGTCTTGGAATTAAGTTTGATTCCGAATTATAAATTCACATTTGCTCTTGTACTATAAAATAAAGTTAGATACAGAGATTATTAATTTATTAACAATTTTTGTCCTTTATTTATGTTATATAAATAAATGTGTATACAAGTAATTTTCTGATTGGTTGATTCCTTTAAGCATGTTTTTTCGAAACACAACTAGTGTGGATCTGAACCCATGTTAGAAATGTTATATTACAATGCTCCTTTTAAATTGTTGGTTATATGTAACATTCGTCTAACATTCGTGTAACATTCGTGTAACGTTCGTTTTTGATAACTGACTGTCTGCTGGTGTAGAAGTCGACAATTTTAACATATGTATAAATTGTCATAAGGCTACCTATGTTTCGTATTTTCTACCTAAACGCATAACGTTTTACTAAAAATAATTTTATAGATGTTTCATTTCGGACGTAAGATGTAGTCTCGCCTATTTGGACCTCTGTAAATTAAGGATGGTAAAATATTAACAGATAAATTTTGGATTGTTTCGTCGGACCATGTGTATTATAATTTGGTAACAACATTTATTTTGCAGGGTTCAAGTTTACTTCAAATATAAACTCCAACTTCAAAACTTTACTCCAAAATATTACTTCAAGTATAATCTCAAACTTTACTTCAAAAATTTATTCAAAAACTTCACTTCAAGCATACTCCCTAATTTTCCTCTAATTTTTACTCCGACTACATCTACAATTATTTCTATATAAATTTCTACCTACATGTCTTGATTTTATCTTTTACGTTAAATATCGTTGAAATCTTCATAATTTTTTTTCAACGTTTTATATAGAAAACTATGATATGCAACAGTTTTACCTACTTAATATAAAAATATTTAAATGCCGGAATTTTTTCTTTGATGGAATCTAATTATCTATAACTGCAAATATTTGGCCGACAAGATGTTTATCTATTTAGAAAATTGAAGACTTTTCCAGGTGTTACTTTGAGGATACGTTCGACAACTGCCAGATGTTTTCTACAAAATGCCATGTGGAACTCAAACAAAACTTAAGTAACAATCTAAAACAGTTACTTACTTTAGGCATGAGTTTTACTGTAATTTCTTTTATTGTAGAAAGGTAGTGCATAAATATTGTAACCCAACTTTTACATCTATCTGAATTATCTAGTGAATATTCACAACGGTGATTTTTGCTTTCTGCTTATCTTGCATGCTCTTAAATATTTTTTGTTACTGCTTATAACCTAACTCTGTGAATATTACAAATTTCATAAATTTTTTAATGGTAAAATAATTTACAAGCAAATAAGTAAAATTGAAATTGAATTATTTTATTGTCTTTGCAAAAAGTTTTGTGTAAATGCTTATAAAAACATTGCATTAAGACTGTGATTTCCTGATTATTTTTTTTTAAATTGGCATTTGCAAACTCTGCAACCATTAAAGGCTGATGCTAGCTCCGCCATAGTAAATTTTATTTTATACTCTGTAGTACATCTACTCTTTATATCTCATCCGAAAAGGGGAGGGTCTATTCTTTTACGGCGTACGCTAAAAGTTTGTTGCGTGTATTGGGTCTTCTTATTTAAACCTGGAGCATTCCGTCGTAGTTTGTCAATGTTTACATCTTCTGGAAGTGTCGAGAATGGTGTTCCAAGCTTAGAAAAAAAGGTGCCTACGACTTTAATATAACAGTGCTGTGTAATTAGTATGCCATCTTTGTTCGATTCATCTTCCACAACTTCTATGTAATTAATTGGAAAGCAATTAAATCTAAATGCCGGATACTCCGTAATCTATTATCTTGTATCTGTTCTTAATATTGACTGATAATTTAAACTGTAATCGTTAGTTTCTTTGTGTTACTGTTTCCCCAATAAGCGTTCTGCAGAATGCCATTAAATACAATACAGCAACTGTTGTGTAGATTTTAGGTTAGTTTCTTCCACGCATTTGCAACCGATACTAAATACACCGGTGCATTGTACAAGGCTAATTTGGTGTCTACCAACAAAGTTAGACAATGCTTTAATGGATCACATACATACATACATTATCTACCATATTATAATTCCCAACCGTGTAGTTATATATTGTTGCTTCTTGTCTCGTAATACCATGTTCACAAACCATAGTAGATCTAAATGTCCGCTTTAATCGAGCATCTGGGCAGTTGTTAAATCCACTACACGAATGCACGGTTTTGATTTTTCCTATTATTGCTTCCTTGTCTTGTATAAGTCTTTTGGCCATTTTTTAATGTAGTTGTTAGTAGAAGGACAAAAACAGAACCAGCCCACTTTTGCTGATGCTCCAGTATTTCGGTTCCTGTAAGTTTTTTAGCTGACCTGTTAAACGTATCTAATCCAGAATTTCCCAGAGGATTTAAATCCATTGGAATTGTTTAAATCGGGCCACCCCTTGCAAAGTTACACCCCTTTAAATTCCAATACCTCTAAATTAGTTGCTATTCGTTTTCATATCTAACCTAGATAAAAGTTTTCTTCGACTAGTCACTTTAACATATACCAGAATTTCTTGGGCAATCTAAAACAGTAGAAATTTTTCAAATAAAAACTACCCCATAGAGAGTTGCACCCCTGTAAACCTTTAATTTTAAGAAGTTGACCAAACCCGATTTGTTTTAGGGTACGAAACATAATTTTAGTCTAGATTTTTCCGGAGAACACGAATCTGTAAGAATTTTTTAAATCGCAGCAACTACCTTTGTGTTAACGTCCTTATACCTAATTTTCAAACTTATTAAAATTTTAACCATAAAAGGATTTTAAATATAGCAATTTTTCCATAGGATCCCTCATATTAGCGCTGAAGACCCCAATTGTACAGTTTTCTCAAGATGTGCTATCTTAAAAATCAATTTAGCTCTGCGGGTATTTTAAACCTTTAAATCTTTTAAACGAAGCGCATAAACTTGAATAAAATATCATTTATTAATAAAACAGTATTACAAGCGGTACGCGTTGTTAATCAACTAACATTATGCAGATTACAAAGACAACAAAATATTAGCCGTCCAGGGAACACCACAAGGAGGTAACACGTACACTCTGTCCACCAGGATAGAAGAGAAAGGATTCGGGATCAGCATTACTGAATTCAATGTCTCTGTAACCCGATCGCATAAGGCTTTTGACATAACCTATAAACGCCACTAGTTTCACAAAAAAAATTTTTTGGGATGGGAGTCAGACCATATTTACTATACATTTTCAGGGTCGCTAAAACAGAATTTGATATTCTTCGACTTCTTTATAGCCCCATAACGGAAAATAATTTTTTATAAAATTTTATTTAAAAACAGATACAAACTAATTGGGTTGAAGTGGGCCGTGCACCGGGTCGAAGTGAGCCGATGTGCGCCACACACTGGGCCGAGGTGGGCCGCGCACCGTGCCGGGGCGGGCCGAGATGGGCCGCGTGCCGGATCGAGGTGGTCCCTTCCATATATTTTACTATTTCACTTAGAGTATGTTCTATGTAATGCGGATATATTATCAAAATTGACGTAGAATGTTTTTTGAGCTATTTATTATATTTGGATTGGAATTAATTTAAAAGCACCTAACCAAAAATGTTATAAAGACACCCCATATTTTTTTATTAAAAGCACCACACACAATAGACTTCTACATCGGTCGACAGACGTCTTTAAACTGAACAACTTGTTATTCGATTATTTTTAATCTGGACGATATTTTTCATGCTAAATATGTCATGTGACCTATAAAATTATATTAAAATTTTCTCCGCTACTTGAATCTGAACCAATTTTTTAAATCGAATCGGACCCCTAGCCACCTGCGCTATTTTTAGAATTTTTGCCAAAAAGTACTTTTAGCGACATTTATAATACAAAACTCCCCGTGTAAAGTATCCATTATTATTGTTGTTCCTCAGTTTCTAAAGTCTTTTAGAATTTTTCAAATCGGACAATCCCTCTAGCCACAACCGTCATTTTAGATCTTTTGCCGAAAGGTGCTCTTAGCGGTGGTTTAAATATAAATCCACCGTGTAAAGTGCCCATGAATATTGCATTTTTTAAAAATGCTGTATCACAACTGATTCCACTTAGAAAATATGTCTCTTTGTATACTTTACTATGTCGGACGTATTTCGGAAGTATGTCCGACATATGTTGGACATATGTCGGATATATGTCGGATGTATGTTGGACATATGTCGGATGTATGTCTAATGTATGTTGGACATATGTCGGATGTATGACGTACGGATGTGAAAGGAGGGTGGACGACAAAGTAGGGTGGAGGGAGGAGGATTTAGATTAGTTTACCTAAAATATACAAGGAGACATATTTTCTAAGTGGAATCAGTTGTGATGCAACATTCTTTAAAAAAAATGCAAGCACACCGACCGGGTGCGCGATAAATAAATTGTATTCACTCCTGTAAACTGGATAAGTCGGTGATATTTTGCAGATCGAAAATCTGGATATATTGTACATATCCAATTACTGGCTAGAAATGTATGAAGAGGACTAACTCGTACACGTAAATTTAAAAATAAGAATTAAAGTGGTTAAGTTACAACAACCGGCAGTAAACATAAAGAATTTAGGTATCACCATGTAGAATGATCACGAAAAATGCATCCTAAATAGTCAAAAATGATATCAAAACCCGGACCTACGCTTTATAAACTGGCTTCTTGAAGTGTCCTATAAAATTATTTTTTAAACAAAATTAAACATTTGAAGAAACGTTCATACCTGTGTCCACCCCATTGTGTAAGTTTTTAGAGACATATGTACCACTTTGAACATCTTCGTTCAAAATGTGTTACGTGCCAATAAATTGGCACTTAAACATTGTTTTTAGGTTAATTTTGATGTGCGGAAGTTTCGCGCCATAATTTCAAAAGACTCGGGGCGTATTTCCGTTACGTCACAGTGCGTTTGCGCCAGATCGCGCCGACGCGTAAAAGACAAAAGTGGGGACAAGTGTTTCCGTGACTTTATGTAACGGGGCTTTTTTGCCTGAACCTTCGAGTGGAGTGGACGTTTGAGGTATCGTATCGTGCTTGTTATTATCTATGTAGATTCCCTTGCCTAAATTATCTTTGTTTGTCGCCCTATACCATGTTTCCTGTCCATTCCCTACATAGGTAGACGAAATTTGCAGCCGTAGGCAGAACCGCATTCCACGCCGGAGTGGAGCCCTGAGATCGAGTCCAAGCTATTTGGATGTGCGTAAGACGTACCCCCGTTAATAGCCGTTTCTTGTAAGAGGGCCAGCAGCAGCCCTTAGGGACGTGCAGCCACCATCTTTATCTATCCTGAAGGACGATAGGCGTACTTCGTGGAAATCTGGACCTATCATGTCCTATCAGGACCTATTGTCTTAAATTTATATAAATTTTCCGATTATTGCGCAATATAATTTGTGCATTGGTGACGTCATTGGCAGTTGGGCGCGCAAAATCTGTAATAAGGTTAGCGTTACTAACCGCTCGTGGAGTCGCTTTTTCATCGCGCTTGCGCGATGTATTTATCGACTTTTTAACAGTAATTATCGACGTTTTAAAGCGTAAGAAATGAGGAAATACAATAACCAGTTGTGTGCCAGCGAATGCAAACAACAATTCCAACAAAATTGAAAATCAAAACAAAATGTCAAGTGAAATGACAAGGTTTAAATCCACATCGGATATGTATGGGTAAATATTACTGCCAATTAGATAAGAGGAAACCTAATAGAGTTACTAATAGAACTGTGTATGCAGTGAAATGTGCATATAACAAATGGAAACTTGTGCACAGAGCTAAATATGATGAAGCCAACACATTAGACTAAAACGCATAAATTAAGGAAATTAAATAAAATGTTTAGTGAAATAAACTCATGTAAAGCAGAAATAAATTTATAGAATCCGAGAAATTTATTTAGTTGTTACATGATATCATTATGACAAAATGTCTTGTCACAGAATTTTTGTTTGTCTCGTAGCTTGTTTATGTATGACATGTGATGATTAGTACGTGTGTATGTTATATTCGTTGCTGTTTTAAACTATTCTTCCATTTCTATAAGTTCTTTACACGGTTTTTGTGTTATTTCTATGATTTTCTTGTTTTGTCTGGTTTTTATAATTTTATAGTTCTGTATTCTGTTGTGTTTTTCTTTTCCTATCTGCTTATTTTTTGGTTTCTTTTATATTTACAGTCATTATTATTTTTATTATTAAATCACAAGCAACTCTGCAATTAAAATGTTGTAGTGCATTCTGAAGGAACACTTTGAATATTTTGTTAGTTCTGGAATTCTACATTAACTAGTTCTTGGTACGTCATTTCAATTGAACATAAATATGTTCGTTTGTTATATAAGTGATTACGGGTAATAGAACTATGTTGAATTTTTTCGCTTGCAGTAGTTTCAATTCGAAATAAATTTTATAAGCATGTTAATGCATCCTTTCAAATTAAAAACAGCACAATATATATTATAAATCTTTTGAAGTCTTCGTTTGTGAGAAACATGACTAGCATAGTATACATTTAAAATTCTATTTCATAGACTATCGTGCAGTTTATGTGCTCAATCTGTATTAGTATTATATTCTGTACAATTTTTAAACTAATTTAATATTTTTGTTGCAGTTTAACGTACAAAGACTGCAAGAAACACATGCACTAACACAACCATCGACAAGTAATTTAAATTTAAACGATCATGGCATATACCTGCACGCTACTGGTACAGCACACAGTTCCACAGGATCTGTCAGTTCGACCGGTGGGTTATCGCCTAGTAGTCCACCGCGACCAGGAAAAGAAGAAGACTGTAGTTTACATGGTAGGAGTAGTAGTGACGGTTAGTATAGTAAATTAAAGTTATGATGATAACAGTACGTAAATAGCGAGACTGAATTTTTCTTTTGTAATTTTAACATTTGCTACTGCTGTTTTGATTGTCAACCTAATCATTCTAAATATAGAGTAGGGCAGTTACTTCTTACAAGCAAATTAAAGCAGAATTGCTTCTGGAAAAGACACAAATTGTTAAATGTACCCGAACACCTAGCTCGCTGTGATTCAGCTATTTTTCGCAGGAGGTAAAAACGTGCTTGTAAAAATACTTGATGACTACAGATTGAAACATGCCTGGAAAAAGCATTTAAACATAAGACATCTTTTAAACACATATCTTAATTAACTCAAAAATACAATTTTAAGTATAGTACTTTGAATATTTGAATTTCAAACTTCCCACCATTTTTGAGCACGTTGGTTGGTACTTAGTAAATAGGCAGTGGGAAACGCCGATTGCTGAGGAGGTGAATATATTTTGAAGGTGAATAGATTATTATTATTGGTGTAACAGTATTGAAAAGGGTTTTTTTCTGTATATAGGTGTAAAGATTAGTAGGGTATTTGTGTTTTATTATTTACGTTTAATGACCGGTAAAGGTTACCCTATAAGTGGGATCAGAATCAGAAAAAATTTTGATAGAAAAACCAAGTTGTGCTGAAACTGGAATTTGTACTGCCATTTTTGAACGACTGATCGCGTAACTGAAGATTTGGATACTGGTGGAATAGTTCGTATTAATGAATCGTTGGAAAGATGGTAAGCCCAACATATGTACGAGAATGAAAATCAGAATTTAGTTGCTTAGTGTAAACTACAACAAAATGAAGTTCAGCGAGCTTTTGAAGGTTGACTTAATATGGCACAGTTGATGAACTCGATGTTATGCAACAAAATATGCAACTTATGAATCCGTTACAAGTTTCTGATCTGTCAACCGACGGCTTTCTAACTGCTCTACGCCGATTTATTGTCAGACGTGGCCGATGGGTTCATCTCTACAGTAATCGCTACATAAATTTTGGAGGTGTTCATAGACAGTTAATTTCTCTCGCAAAATCAGCTGCCTCAAAATAACATATTTCTTGGCACTTTATACCGCTTTCTGCGCTTCATTTTGTTGGTTTGTGGGATACGGGTGTGAAATCGATTGAAACCTGGCTTTTTGTACCATATGTGAGCAAGTTCTGACCTGTGAGAAACTAGCCACTGTTTTTTTTTCAGATTGAGGCCATCTTAAACTCGCGTCCTCTCACTCCCGTGAGCAGTGACCTCAACGACTTGAGTTGCCTGACACCAGGTCACTTTCTGGTTTGGCCTCTTTAGTCGCTATCCATCAGGATTTCTGACCTTGGTGGTTTAACAAATATTTGCATAGGCTCCAGCAGCGGTCCAAATGGCACAAAACGTCATCGCAGGTTCAGGTGGATATCTTGGTGCTAGTTAAAGTCGACTAAAAGTTTATAATATAATATTAATTATAGCTTAAGATGTAGCTTGTCTGTCAAATTCCCTCCGTCGTGTAAATAATATAATCTATGATTTTACCGCGATTAGCCATCAATGTACTTTGTGTTATGTGTGCCGCAATGTTAAACTGTCAAGTTTTTATAAATAGGCTGGTGTATCGTAGCTATGGTGCTATAAACGTCAAAGGTCGACAGTTCCTCGTTTCAGCCGCCGTCGCTTAAACTTTGAAGTTATTACTGGTAAGTACTTGAAGGTTCCGCTTTTTTAAACTTTACCCATTTTTAAACGTCCACCTTCTCCACGATCTGTGATTATCGAAGTTAACGCACGCTAAACACACAGTATCGTATGTCAATTTACACTTTACTATTCGGTTCAATGTTTGGTACAGAGATTACTGATGATAGTTTTAAAGAATAATTACTACGCTAATATCTTCCAAGTACACTATATTTATTATTAATACAACTGCGTACATTGCATTGTATCGAAGCATTACAAATTCATTTACATAGACACTAATTCACTAATTGTTATATCATAATTTACATAGACCCCCAAATATATTTATTTTAACACTCGACAAATTACTTCAAATCATATGAGATTTACCGTTTATATTCTATACCTTTCCAGGATGTGCTACAACATGCTCGTAATTTTTCATTGTCTATTTTCTATTGGTTTTTTTAAATACACCCTTATAGCTGTCAATCATAGTTCGCTTAATAGATTCATAGCTTTTATTTTTAGAAGGTCGGCCTATAATGTTCCGGCATTTTAAAGTATCATATCTAATATCAATGAACCATACAAATCCAAATTGGATTATACCGTGTGAATGTTTATGTTGGAAACCGTAAATTATCTACGCTTGGTAACATTAAATCACAAAACGCCGAAACATGTCAAAGTTTAAATTTAATTTTGGTTTTATTTTGGATACCCATAAGTAAGATGATGTCTTGATAACCGTGCGATAACATCATCCAAAACTTTTTAGGTCAAATTTAAATACATAGTGGAATTGTAAAAACGGAAATACACAACACTTTCATCTAAAAATTAATTGTTGACCTAGCTAGTCATTCGATGAATCCTCTCTTCTCCCGATCCATTGATTTGGGAATACTTTGTTCAAATAATGACGCACGTTGATATCATGGGGGGAGGGGAAAGGGCTCCGTTTTGTTGACACCATAAATCTTCATTTGGGATGTTCGGGTTATTACCATTTTGGAAGAGCTGGATTAAATCTGATACTATTTGCTGCCAATAACATTTCGAAATATTTTCCACGAGTTAAATTTCCGTCTATGAAATATTGGCTAATAATTCCGTTGCCAACAATTACCGTCCAAACGATAATCTTTTCAAGGGATTAGGTATGGGATTCAAGCATCCAGTGGGGATTAGTAAAAGTTTAATATCGACAGTTTTGTCTATTCACGGTGCCGTTAAGATAAAATGTAGCTTCATCCGAAAAAACGATATTGGTAACGAAAAACGAATTCCGATTTCACCAGTCCATCATTTTTCCGCAAAATTGTAACCATCGTTCGGAGTCTTCTCCGTTTAGTTCTTGAACTAAATTGATTGTGTATGGGTGCAATTTATGTTTTTTCATGTAATTTATTACATAACTTTGACTGATTTTATAGTAGGAAAAATTAGGTCTAGAATTTACATGTGGATTGTTTTGCACTTTGATAAGCATGTCTAATAGTACATTTTCTGATATTCCTTGTCGACCAAAAAAACGATTTGTAACATTTTCAAATTGCTTGAATATTTTAATAATCTTGAAAATGCTTGACTTCGTAAGTGGCTCTTCTTGTGGGTATTTATTATTGAATATAATACATACCTCAGAATGTGTTCGAATCATGCTACCACACCCTCTTAAAATTAATATTTCAATTTCTTGTTTTTAACTTAACTTTCTAACCATTGTATACTTTACTTTGATTTTTAGAATTCTAAAAAAGACTAATAATAGTTACCAATTTGTGTGTCGAACAAAACTGTAGTGAATTGTCAGCTTGATTAACCTCCTAGACTATGTCACATACCCTGATGGGCACTTTTCTGCGTAGTTATTGATGCTAAATGCTAAACAGCATACAGCGGGTCGTAGGTTCTTGGATGCTAATTGGTAGAAGTTTGCAAGAAATAAATACTAGATTTTACCCTTGACAATATTTAATAAAATATCTGTGAATTAACACACATCCACCACCAACGGTTAAAAGCTTAAACCTTAATACTATTACTTAGCTTTAATCCAAGCAGGAACAAGTTAATCCGTTGCACCGTGCTTATTGATAATCATTGATTTTACATTCAAGTTAACAATAATAATAACCAGGCCGAATACTCACACTCTCCGGCACTCGCTAAAAACCACGACCGAACCAAAGCAAATGCCGTTTCTCTCCGCCTGCCGGCTTAGCTCTCGCACCACTATCCTTTTAAACATACGCTAAAACTAAGATTCTTGAACTGGGCACAACTTACTACCTGAACAAAGAAAGGCGGGCTTGCTACACCACCCCCCCTATTGTATTTAACTTAGAAGCCAAGGTGAATATAATACAAAGAAAAACAGACAAGCCCTAGAAGACCCTTGGGCAGGGCACAGCGTAAGACTTGAGATTGACTACACTTTCTATACTCAGTGGAGCACCGTCGGCGTCACTCCGTACTTCATTAGGACCCCCGCCTCGTTAAAATGGTAGCCGGTCCTGAGTAAAGCAAGAAAAACTTTTTGATTACTTTGTCCTCGCTAGAAGATTGTAAGTGGGCCCGGAACAGCACTTTATCTCCAATGTTAAACTCTAATTGTTTTTTATGCGTGCTATCGTAATACAGTTTAGGATTTTCGACTTTAGATCTTAGTCGCTCGTACGCCAATGCAACCATTTCACTCCCACTAACTTTTGACCCCTTACCACCAGGAAACGCAATATCCTTGATCAAAGGATTTTTTATCGGCAGTCCGAAATGCAGCTCACTTAGGCTGTACCCGGTACTGTAGTGCATCACTCTGTTCAACCAACCTAATACTTTATCTAATACCATTGCCACAAAGATCTCAAAAGGCGACCAACTTCCCGATTGACGCAATCCGTCATATTCCCGGGTAATATACGGACGTATGCGTCGCTTGAATACCCCACAACTCTAAAGTAGTACCCCACTTCTTACTTGAAAATTGACTGCCGTTATCCGGTTTACCAACTTCCAAGAAATATTTATTTTCCAAATAACTTAGCATACCAAGCGTGTTAGCCCGCTTAAGTGGGTGTAGCACTACCAACTTGCTAAAAGCATCTATCACCACTAACGAATAAGTTACCCCTGCACGAGACACCGGAAGGGGGCCCATGAGGTCGTAACATACAATTTTATTAGGCGCATTGGCCAAAACGCTGTGGTACTCACCCCTGGATGAGGCAGAAATTTTGCTTTCTGACATAAGTCGCATGACGCAACTATTTTTCGAACCACTTGTTGCATTCTGGGAAAGAAATAAAACTTTCTCAGCATCTTCAAACATTTTTCTGCACCAAAGTGCCCATTTTCCTCGTGCTCCTGCAACACCAATGGAACTATTTGCGACGCGGGAATGCACAAACAAAATCCCGGCCTATACTTGCTACCACGCCTAAATAGAACCCTTTCACATATCAAAAACCATTCCGAATACCACAAATGTACCTTCGCCTTCGATAATTCACCCATAATCCTAGCACAAAACTCATCTTTCAGTTGATCATTCGCAATATTTTCCATATCGCCCTTCACTGATTTAAATAGCATAGGCTCCTTTAGTGCACATATTCCTGCTGAAACGTTCGTAGGGATTTCTAACTCCCCCTTTCTCAATATTGGATACCGAGACAAAGCGTCGGCAAATACATTCTCTTTCCCCGCACAATACTCAATATTGAACAAATATTCCTGGAAATATAAGACCCATCGAGTTAACTGTGAGTTAAGCAGCTTACACGACATCAAAAATGATAACTATTTGTGATCCGTTATCACCGTCAACGGCCTCCCCAATACAAATACACGCCACTGTCTCAAACAGTGCAGCACAGCAAGCGCCTCTCTCTCAGTGACGCAATACCTAATTTCTGGACCGCGTAAAGTCCGGCTAATGAACGCAACAACTTGCCTTTCGGCGGTGGTGGGGCTCTTCTGAAACAAGCAACTCCCCACACCATAACTACTCGCATCTGTTTGAATATAAAATTGACGGTCAAACCAAGGATGTTTCAACATGACCGCCGAGATAAAAGAAGATTTAATCCTTTCAAAGGCATCCTACTCCTCGTAACCCCATTGCCAGATAGCACCCTTTTTAAAAAATTTCAGTAGCGGGTCAGTAAAGCCAAATATCGACAAAAACGTTTCGTGATACAGGAAACGAATTTATTGCCTCTATCCGAGAAGGCTAGATTGCTACCCCCTCGCTTGATATTAGATGCCCTAGGAAAACTACCGTCTCCCTAGCAAAATGCGATTTTTTTAGTTTCACGGTAAGGCCCGCGTCCTTAAACTTCTGAAATATGGTTCGGAGATGTGAAAGGTGTGCTTCCGCCCCCTGTGAGTATACAAGGAGGTCATCAACGTACGGGATTACGTACAAATCGATCTCTAAACGTAAGATTTTTCTTAAACTCCTTATAAAAGATCCCACCGACGGCAAAACTTTAAAAACCTATGTGTATCCTTCGTATAAAAAAACCCGTGTATTTCTGATGTTCCGGTTTAATACTAATTTGCCACTAACTGGCCCACAGTAAAATCGTACCACATTTCCAATGGATTTGGAGGCACCTCCCTATCCCTGATCATTCGTTGGTTTAAAAATCTCGTGTCCAAACATATTCGAACGCTCTCTTCAGTAGCACGGATTAATATATTCCGTCTGCCTAGGTTCAATAATGTGTCAGGCCAGCATTTCGTTGATTTGTTGCTTCACTTCATTCTTATAGGCATGGGGGATGGGGTAGGATTTCACAAAAAAATGGTGTATTATCCCTAAGCTCGGGGCCATGCGCATAAGCCTCTGTATGACCAGGTTGGCCGGAAAAAACTTCTTTTTGTTCACTTACGAAAAAGTCTGCCTTGTAGGCTACCTCCTCAATCTCCTGCGGCGTATAATATTTCATTTCTCTTTTTAAGTTAACGTTATCAGAGTAATTCTCCGATACTTCACAAATTGTTAACGGCAAGTCCATTCTAGACCCCGTCTTAAATTTTACGCCTTTAAAAATACCGATTAAACAATTTTCAGCAAAATCTATCCGGACCCCATGATCAGTGAAAAATCACATCCCAAAATAAGGTCTCGACATAATCCTGGTGCAACAATACCGGCATACAATATTTCAAACTCGTCCAACCGAAATTTTAAATTTACCTACTCCCGGACGGTACATTTGCTATGGTTGTAACGTCATCAACGTGAGTGGCAAACGCGGAATATGAGGAGTTTTAACAAAAATTCTCCGGATATGTAAGTCGTGACTACTACGCCCAAGGTCCCGGGTTCGAATCCTGACACGGTCCGCTTGAAAAATGTTAAGCGAGCATTTTTCAGAAACATACACCCTCGTTCGGATGAGAGGTAAAATGGAGGTCCCGTGTGTGAGTGTTGTCACGCATGTTATAGATCCCTACCTTGCTTTGAACAGCAAGGGTTCGTCAAAATTCCAAATTTTCCAGGTAAAAAAAAACTCACTTCCTGGCCAATGTAGTACCTCCGGGTGGAGCATTGGAAAATCACATGTAAGGATATGCAAGTCACCTGACTGCCGAAGTCTACCAACGCTTTCACTACTACTGTTCCAACCGTAAGGGTGTTGGTCGGTGCCACCCTCAACGGTTTGTCCTTCTCTTCCTCTTCCGATAAGAACACAGTATTTTTGTTGAAACTGGTCGCTATTGTCGCCGGGGGTGATTGACTAGCACTCGGCTTAACAACGTTTTGACCATTTTACCCTTTGCCCGGCGGGCTTGCTACAACTATTGTAAATTAAACGTGGTTTTCTAATACTGCCTAACTTATTTTTGAAAATTAAATTCCTATATTTCAAGAAGTATTAACTTTAGGATATTAGTGATACATATTACCCTATTTAGAATTGCGCTATTTATTTAACTCTGATATAAAAAATATAGCTTACTATTAAAAAAAAATTGAATAATGTCATCACACGGTTACCATGACGTCATCATATCTATGGGTATCCAAAATAAAAGCAAAACTAAATTCAAACTTTGACACGGACCAGAATTTACAAAACGCACATAAGACCAATCATCACCTACGTCTCACAAGCATGGCTGACATACCTATCAAAGACAAACTTACGACGCCTACAAGCATTCCAGAACATCGTCCTTCGACTGATTACCGGCGCACGGTGGTTCGTCAGAAACGATACAATACCACACGACTTAAATATTCCCACAGTACATGAATACTGTAGAACAAACGCCATAAAAACATATCAAACAAGACGACTCACCACACCCATCCATACGAGACGTCGCACCGCTACAAGGCACGCGACAAACAATCAAAAAACGACCAGACCGACTACTAGATGTGTAACATAACATCAGACAAAAGCACACCAGACCGTAACTACTTGTCTAAATAAAAAAAACAACTAGGACACAACAAAAGAACCAGGCCACAAGGTGTGAAAACAAACACCTAGCACACTCGCTCGACAAAACGATACAGACAAGACAGCAAAAACCACAAGGTTAACGCTGACTTATAGGCGCGCCCTGAGAGGGCAGGATCAACCAGGATAAACTTTGACATGTCTCGGCGTTTTTTGATTTAACGTTATTTAGCGTAGATAATTTGAGGTTTCCAACCTAAAAATTCACACGGTATAACATACACTCATGTCCTTTTATGTGTAGAAGTTGTGCAAAAATCTCGTGCTCAAAATAAATTCAGTTATTAATTTGTAACATTTTCAGGCGCTGCTAGTAGTATTGTAAAACATAAACTCAAGATCTGATGAGATTCTATAATTGACAGGAACAACTGATCATTAATCCCAGTCACCTATTCTGTTTCATACCATTTGAGGTTTCAACCATAAGCTCGAAAGATAGGTTTCACTAAGGTTTCGGTTAAAGTCAAAAACCAACATCAATAATAACTATCATGGACTGGCATCTCTGTTGCTGGTAACACTGCTAAAATCTTCAATGTTAAAAGAAGTTAGTAGTTTTACAATAACTAAATGTTTTTCAATGCTTCACCATTCCATCATACATGTGTCGGCCAATAATCAACATTTATTTTTCTCAACAATGTATGTTGATTTAGTGCTTCCGTTATTGTGTTGGTCATTAATGCATCCTATATTGTGATCATAATAATCGTTACAGTTGGTTCATAATAACTCAATAGAATTGCACTAACCATAAATAGGAAGCAGTTGTAAAACTTTTTGCCCAATATCCTCAGTATTGGGTTTTCATTATCTCTAATTATCTTGACCAAATACATCAGCGTTGGATTTAACATTATATTTAAGTACCCCAAATAGTTTAATCTTTTTAAGTGAAGGATATATTTGGTACTGATTCGATTAATTTAGAACGAAACAAAGTATCGTCGAATAGTATCAAACGTTAATCAACCTGAATTCTTTCTTCCGTTCAATAGAATATTAATCATCATTTTGTTTTCGACCTTACTTAAGGTCGGTTTGACGCAGCTCTAACTTCTTTTCTATTCTGTGCTAATCCAAAAAGTTCTACATACCCTTCACAACTTAAATTTCTAATAACTTGACTAATATAGCTTGGTCAGGTCTTCCAATACCCTTCTATGGGTTTTTTATCTACCTGGCTCTACATAGATATTAGCTACCTGATGGTTCTTAAAGAAGTCCAACATGTTTACATGATTCCTGTTTGTAAGTAAAGAAATATTACCTGGTCATCCACTCCAAAAAAGAAAAAGTGTTAAATTATATGTTATGGTAAGGCTTAAGCAACGAATCACTGCCAACATGCCAGAATGCTAACTAATTGTGAGTTATGTCATGGTGACATTTAGTTAACTGATTTTTGTTATTTATTTATTATTTTTGTTTTGTTTTCGAACTTAAGGTCGGTTGAACGCAGCTCTAAAATCTTTTCTATTCTGAGCTAGTCTAAAAAGGTCTACATACCCTTCACAACCTAAATCTATAATAATTTAACTAATATAGCTTTGTCTAGGTCTTCCTACTCTGTTTTTATTTGGTAGTCTATAATCTAAGACCTTGCTAAATAGTCCCTCAAGCCTTAACTGGTGCCCTATCATTCTATATCTCCTGACCTTTAATTGTTTCCACATACAGAGTTCCTCACCTATCCTTCAATAACTTCCTCATTTGTTACTCTATCTGTCCAACTACTCTTTAACATTCTCCTATAACACCAAGTGTCAAAAGCTTCTACCTTTTCTTATCTACCTCTTTAATTGTCCAAGTCTCACTACTGTATAATAGAACGCTCTATACGCACGACTTTAAGAAACCTTTTCTATTATCTAAACTAATAATATTAGCTATTAGTGTCTTTCTTTTTTAAAAACCTTTTTCTAGCTTGAGCTATTCTAGCTACTATATCCCTTCTGCTATGTCCGTCCTTTGTAATTATACTACCTAAATAGCAAAATTCATCTACCTCCTCTAACTTGGTATTACCTATTTTTAATTTTGGTTTAGAACTAGGCTATAACGCACTTATCATTATCTTTGTCTTTCCTGAGTTAATTCATATACTATAGTTACTCTGTAGTATCTCATCTAAAATATTAAAAAACTCTCCTAACTCTTTTCTAGACTCTGCTACAATGGTTATATCATCTGCAAAACGTAACATGTCTATTTTCTGTCCCTGTACACTAATACCTATTTCTTTTCTCTCTCTAGCTGAGTTTAAAGCTTCCTCAATATAAACATTAAAAATCACGGGAGATAGTGTACAGTCCTGTCTAACACCATTTCTAATCTTATTTTCCTTTTCTATTTCATCAAATCTTATTACTACTCTTTGATTTTTATATAAACTGTAAATAATTTTTGTATCCCTATGAGAGATTCCTATTTTTCGCAAAATCCTGAACATAACAATCCAATTAACCCTATCAAATGCTTTTTCTAAATCTACAAACGCGAAATGAGCTTTTTTATTTTTTGTAACCTCTTTTCCATAATTACCCTAATCATTAGTATCGGTTCTCTAGTCCATCTGTCTTTACGAAAACCATATTGGTCTTCGCCTAAATAATTCTCAGTCAAAGCTTTTACTCTATTTTTAATTATTATTGTTAGTATTTTGGAAGCGTGGAAAGTTAAACTAACCGTTCTAAAATTCTCACACCTATAAGCTCCTAACTTTTCTGGGATTGGGATGATAATATTTTTTTAGATATCTATTGGGACCTCACCTGTGTCATATATTACTTCTACTAGTTCATATAATCTGTCTAATGTTTTCTGACTTGCATATTTTATTAATTCTGCGGGTATATCGTCTATCCCCGGTGCTTTATTTAGTTTAAAATCCCTAACAGCTCTATCAAATTCCTCTCTTAATATTGAGAACCCAATTTCTACATCCTCTTCTTGGTCGTTCTCGAATTCATCCATATCGTCTCTCTTATATAAATCTTTTAAATATCTTTTTCATCTATCTGCTACCTGAACTTTATTTATTAGAAGCTCATTATTCTCATCTTTAATATCATTATATTTCTCCTATATTTTCCGAAAAACTTTTTAACTGCCCTGTATGCCCTGTCAGTCTTACCTACTCTCAAATCATTTTGTATTTCCTTACAATTCTCCTCCATCCATTTATTTCTAGCTTTTCTACACTTATGTACTATTATATCTTTATCATATATTTGCTTACTTTCATTATCTAATTCTCTGAAAGGTTTAAGCTTTCTTCTATTCTCTATTAAATCTAACATCTCTTTTGTTACCCAGGGTTTTCTCGCTTCAACTTTTTTCTTAGCTATAGTCTGTGTTGCTGTATCATGTGCAGACCTTTTCATTTCTCTCCATCTATTTTTTACGTTCTCTTCTATACCTATCTCTTTGATCTTATTATCTAATACTTGTTTATATTCCTCTTTTACCTCACTATCACTAAGTTTACCTAGATTCCATCCCTCTCTTTTAGCATTTTACAATTTTTGAATTTTAGATTACACTAAGTTATGAATGTTGGTTTCTAAATCTTCGTTTAACTAAAATATAATCTATTTGATATCTAGCCCTATCACCTGGCGCTTTCCAGGTTTTTCTTCTTTTAACACGTTGTTCGAATAGGGTGTTTACAGTTACTAATTTATGTTCCTGGCAAAACTCAACTAGTCTTTTTTCTCTATCATTTCGTCTACCATACCCAAATTTTCCTACAATTTTTTCCTCACTACCTTCTCCCACTGACGCATTAAAATCGCTCATAGCTATTAAATTCTCATCTCCCTCTACTTTTCTCACTATACTATTTATATCCTAGTATACCTTTTCTACTTCCTCATCTTCGTACTGAATTGTTAGCATGTAAACCTGTACTAAAACAGTGTCTGTGGGTTTTATACTCACTCTAACCATAATTATTCTCACGCTAAATTGTAAGTACTTTTTAATTTTACGTCCTAATCTTTTACCTAACACTATTCCTATCCCTGCCTGTTCATTAGTTGAAGAAGTTGTATTATTTCTATAATTATCTTTCCAAAAGTGATTATTATTTGGCCATCTTACCTCACTAATGCCTAAAATGTCCAGCTTTCCTTTTCTCATTTCGACTAATAAATTCGTTAACTTATCTACTCTAAGTAATGACCTTACATTCAAAGTCCCTATCACTAAATCGTACCGCTGTCTTAAATTATTACGATTACGAGCCCCAAGTACTCCCTCCCGGAGATCCGAATGAGGGGGTATATTACCTCCGGACAAGAATTTTACTTGTGAGCTTTATACATAGTTTGTGTTTTAGGCTACGCATACCTGGGAAACATTGTGGTAGGTTCCCATATCTTTCCACAACGCAGTTTTTAAAGATTTTAGCAAAAAGCCGTATCTGTCACGGCCAACCCTAACAACCATGTAAATTATTGAGGATCGCCCGAGACCAACCGACTCTCCTCCAATATCTTTTAGCCAGCAAAGCGGCTGCCCCTTGCTGCGCCTTTTAATCGCCCTTTATGATCAGCAGGTCTACTATGGTAGTATTCTTTGTCCCCTATCATAGGGATATTAGAATATTAATTATCCAAAAATATTTGCAGGAAAATCCTTAGTGTACCGAGACACTAAAGAGATCACTGATTCTAATTACTGTATTTGTTTCACCAAATTCTTTCTTAACACGGCGCAACTGCGCACATTAAATTTATATGCACAATTTCGATAACCTGTCAAAGTTTTTTAAATTTTTTGTATTTAATTTAATGTCCCTAAGAAAATTGCAAATTGTCATTGCGTTTTGAAAAACTAGAAAATGATTTTTAGATATAAATGGAAAAGTTGTGACTTCTGACATAAATTTGGAATTTATTTGCATGAAACGGATATGACTTTGCAGACAATTTAATGTGACATTTGGAAAGTTTACTGAAGATGGAATGAATTTATTGAATTTTAAACTATTGGGTTTTAATTTTTCTAGAAGATAAGATAAAATGTGTGAAGTTTATCCTAATGGATGTAAAGAAAGATCAATTTAGAGACATTTATGAAGACACAGGTAACCTGCGCAAGTGTGAACTCTGTAACAAAACATGCAAGGAAGTAAAAAGACTCAGACTACACAAAACTAAATCGCATAAAGAAAATTTTAATTTCTCTACATCTCAAACAGAGAATCAAACACAAGAAACTACAGACAGTCACAGTTCAAAAACAGTACACTAAAACAATCCAAATTCATAATTAACAGATTACTTAAATCGATTAGATTTCAAACTGCATATTTCATGAAGCGATTTGATTAACCAATGTGTCAAATAAAACTTGATTTGTTCTTGAAACAACCTCTTTTATTTCATTAGAAATATTTTTATGAGGTTCTGATTCTTTATCGACTTAAATTATAAATAATTTAAACAAGGAAATAAATATTACTAACCTTCAAAATAACCACTTGCCAATTAATCGAAAACCATTTTCTTTAAAAATGCAAATTATAAATAAAATTTCAGATGGCGACATTTCATCTGCTGTTCAAATTATATGTTCTAACGATTCTTTGGCACCTTTCGATAATGATACCTTTGCACAATTAGAAAAAAAAACACCCAAAAGCTATATTATTTCCTAAATCTATTTTTAAACAAAATAATTCTTCAGCGTTAAGAGTTACAAAAGAAGAAGTATTAATGTGTGTAAATTCCTTCCCTACTGGTTCTGCTGGCCCTCTATTCTTGAGTTCATAGGAATAGAATTAGTAGGAGAAATTGGGTGGAGTTCTCTTGTAAAATCAAATTGCTTATTCTTGAAATCATGGAAGAGTTTCTTTCCTATAAAAAAGAGTGAAATTGATTCTCCTGGTTAATTGTGAAAGAAAATGAGAACTGTCATGAGAAATTATGACTGTTTGATATTTGTGTAATTGAGTACAATAAAATTAAATTGATTTTATCCAATTGAGAGCATTATACTAGAAGGAAGCAAGTGGAATAAAATTAATAGCAACTGAACATCTATTTATAAAGGTAAATAATTCCCATAGTACGAGAATAACATAAACACCCCACATGTAGTTAACTATTTCCTTATAAATATTGCTGCTTCTTTGTAAACTCAATTGCATAGTTGCAGACTGTTAAGAATTGAATTTGGATCCAGAAGAAATAATTGGGATACTACACGTGTTTGAAGACATTGAAGATGCCGAAGAGCAAGTTTCAGTTCCCCGATGTGTTTGTAGATACAAGGATTCATTTAATTTACCTTCAAATACATTCAGAAAATTTTTTGGGGTAACACAGGAGCTAGCTCGTACAATAATTGAGGTGGTTACACCATTTGTACCCCAACCAACGCGACGATGTGCTTTGAGTGTAGAGAGAAAGGCACGAAAAATATAGGATAGTGAAATTTAGTATAAACCATATTTTTAGACACTCTGTACACTTCGGTTTCTTGCTAGCGGAAACTACCAAGTCGTCATAGGCATTAACCTATTTACAGCAATTAGTCAGGTTAGCGTAGGCAGAGCATTACACCAAGTATGTGCTACGTTATACAGGGTGTTTTTTTAAGTGGGAGGTCACCTGTATTGGAAGACCAATGGTAGAAGGAAGCTGAAAATTTGCACTAGGAGGTTATCGAATGTGCCCTACACGTCTAAAATAGTTTCGATACGATAGCACTTCCGGTTATACCGGAAGTCGGTATTACTATCGTTATTTTAAATAGAACACCCTGTATATTTATACATTTTCGAATTCCTTGTTGAATTTTATGTGAACTTTTATAACACAACCATACCTCTATCTAATGCCGTTTTCAAGATATTTTGACTTTTAGTAGATTTTTGACATTTGCACGCAGTCACATAAATTGGAATAACTAGAAAGTGAACGAACTTACAAAATGGTTTTTTTGCAATCACATTAATAATACTTGATATTATTTCTACGAGGAAAGAAAATCTGATTGCAATGTACAGGGTGCTAGAAAATTCATTTTATAATTTGACTAATATAATGTCAAATATTCCGTTTTTTTAAATGGAACCTACAATAGTTCTATTTTGATTTTAAAAGATGAGACCCTACATGGCAGAATGAAAATTTACTAGAATATTTCGATTACCTTTTACACACTTGCTTGCAAGAAATTATAAATTTTAAATTAAAGGACACAGAATGGTTGCAAGCAACACTCCCTGTAAATAGAGGAGGTCTTGGAATACGGCTTGCGAAATCTCTTTATTTGCCTTCATTTCTGTCATCCTTTAACAAAAGTTTGCATTTAATAACTAAAGTACTTTACATTTGATTTTCCAATGCTCCACCCGAATACTACATTGGCTAGGAAGCGAGTTTTTTTTTATTTAGAAAATTTGGAATTTTGCCGAACCCTTGCTGTTCCAAGTAAGGTAGGGATCTTTAACGTGCCTGACAACAATCACACACGGGATCTCCATTTTACCTCTCATCCGAACGAGGGTGTATTTTTGTGAAAAATGCTCGCCTAACATTTTTCCAGCGGACCGTGTCGGGATTCGAGTCCGGGGCCTTGGGCGTAGTAGTCACACACATACCACTACGATACGGAACTGCCTCTAACTAAAGTACTTGCATGTGATTTTCCAATGCTCCACCCGAAGGTACTACATTGGCTCTAACTAAAGTACTGTCAAGATGTAATTCCATTACAATTGACACAGATTACTTAAAAAAAGAACAATTATTGTTATTAAAAACCTAGAAATCTATATTGGAGCACTCAAAATGTATTCAAAAAATTGGGATCAAACAATTTTAAACATTATTTCAAAGTATATGTTTGAATCAGCTCAATCCCAAACTTTTAAAGCTCGCATTCAAGCAGTTCGAAATGTGCTGGAGCACGGTTTAACGCCCTTCCAGCGTCGTTTTTGGGTACGCTTAGGGATAACGATTCGTTCAGAATTGCTATTGGCTTACGGCTTGGTACAACACTATGTGTCCCACATATTTGTATCTGTAGAGCAACGGTACAGGAACAAGGAACAGGGAACACATGCTCTGAGCTGCCGCTTCAGCATGAGACGACAGTAGAGACATAGAGCAGTAAACGATATAATTCGTCACGCTTTAGTTTCAGCTAGAGTTCCCGTTGTTTTAGAGCCGAACCATTTACACAGAGATGACGGAAAACGTCCAGATGGAATAACACTTCTTTCGTGGAAATAGGGATTTTACTTGCTGTGATACTCTTGCCGCTTCACATGTTATTGAGTGTTTAAATTTTTATGGAGTAGCAGCACAAAAAAGTGAAAAATTAAAATACCAAAAGTATTCTAACTTAACTGAACAATATCTATTTTACCCCATTGCAATAGAAACCCTAGATGTAATTGGATTAGTTGAACCAAATTTTATGAGAGAAATTGGTAAACGAATAATCGAAAACATATCAGACCAAAGAGCTACAGATTTTCTATTTCAGAAAATAAGTATAGCAGTTGAGCGAGGAAATTCTGCCTCAGTTCTAGTTACAATACCTCTCTCAAGTTCTCTAGAAGAACTTTATCTTATACTTCGCAATAACTTCCAAAAGTACAAATATAGAAAAGATAGTAACTACAATTCTAATAATGATAATATCAATCATTTTAATAAAAATTTAAACTCTGTAACTTTTTTCTCACGTTTTAAATCTTCAGATCCCAACACACATAAATTCAACTGGCCAGATCCAATTATTAATCACACATCTGACTTTTGTTGTTCAAGTAATCCAGATTTGTTTGAAAGCGAAAGTAATGATCATATACCTTGAACTACAAACAAATTAAAAGAAAACGTTGATATTTTCAACAGTGGCAATATATCATATAACTCAAATATTGACCCTAAAATCAGAAGAGGACATACTAGAAAAAAGCAAAATGAACTAAATATTAATTTATTCCATTATGCAATACATTCGACAAACACCATACTTATTACAAGCGCTCCTTGAGACTTCAGAGTCTGAGCCCTATTATCAACTACCAGATGACAAAGACTCATCAGAGTTAGATTCAGTTGACGGAAAATTAGAAGAATAACAACCTTTAAATTATATTTTAGCACAAACGTTAAAAGAACTACAAAATGGCAAACCAGACGTATATAATCCCAGTATGCTGTTTTCAAGACTTACTAAAAGAATGTCACAGCTTATTGGAAACTAACAACTTGAAGCACATGAATTATTACGGAATTTGCTATTTGAGAAAATACCAAACAGTTGAACTCTGCCCTAAAACAGATTATTAAGTGTCGAAGGAGATAAAAAAATTTGAACTATTATGAGCAACATGCTTCTGAATTAGTATCACCAACAGAACAAATTTTTCAAAGTATTTTAGTATATTGCAATGTCAAGATTGTAAGCAGATTTCACTCCGAGATGAAATTTTTCTTGATTTGAGTTTGCCAATAACGCCAAAACAAATTTTCCCAATAATACGTTACAAAAAAGAACAACGGAACAAAAATAAATTATCACGTCAAATGAAAGAAGAAAAACTCGTGACTACAAAATACGGAAACGAACAAAAATGTCTTAATCAAATGGAGATTAAAGATTTTGGAGCTGTCACTATTAACAAAACCGAAAAAGATACAGAGAATCGTTCAAAATAGTAATTAAGCCTGTAACTCCAGGTAATCCAGATAAAAGTGTATGGTCTATCTTAACAAATGATAACTTCAATCAATTCATACACGTAGCAACATTGTCGAAGACATTAAAGCTGAGGTTGACCAACCTGAATCACAACTCAGTTTTATTAATGATAGTGAATCTACCTTTTTCAATGACGCTCAAGAAATGGGGCATACCTACGGTGAATTTGACCTATGCCAATATGAAAAAACTGATAAAGAGTATAATATAAATAATACATGGGAAAATACTGTTAACACCAACAATGTGAAGAAGACAAATGTTCTGTACAATCTTGCTTAAACCATTTCACGGCACTCGAGCTACTTACTGGAAATAATAACATAAGTGTAATTCATGCTCAAAGAGACATGACAGATCTAATCAAAAACTATTTATTCCAACGCCATTAATAATAAAAGTGTTATATAAATTATACGGTGTTGTGCAACATAACGGTTCAATTGATGGTGGACATTATGTCGCATATTTAAAAGTAAGAACTCCATTAGAAAATAACAATTACTGTTGGCATTTATTACCTACTAATCAAAATCATTTCAGAAGTGCCTAAAAGTTCTTAAAACACAGGTATATCTATTATTTTATGAACGAATTTTGCGATTTTTTCCATAAGTTTTAATGTTAAAATGTACTTTGTATTTTATCAATATTAATATTTGATGTTATTATTGTTAAAAAAACAAAAAGAAACAATATCAGACTAATATCCTAATTAATATAGACATTATGACATATTTACTTTAACAACTCAAACAGTATTTATTCATGTTACTTTTGGATAAATATTCAGAACTGAATCGAACTGTGGGGTCGCATGGTTTATATATCGAGTTATAAAGCTTTTACATTATACCAGAAACTACTAGACTTTTAAAGAGTATTTGCAGTATATATGACCCTTGTAGCTATCAATCAATCTATTTTTGCTTAATGGCTTTATCTCTTTCAATTCTAGATTGTTCGGCGTCATTATTACAAACCGCTTTGCTTTGATTAGAAATTTAAGTTTTTCGAATGAACTTATAAACACACAAGCATTTACTGTGTCAATGATAACCGCACTTAGCGATTCCGTGGAAAACCGTTTTCCTTCATACACGTAGCTCTATGAACATACGCATTTCTTTTACAAGAAACTAAAACTAATTTAATACTGATATAAATCTTATCGAAATTAATATAAAATTTGCGCAAAACAATCAAAACGCCTTTACACAGCGCCACTAGTATCAATGACTTTTATAATTTTACTTTTCCTTTTCTTTTTGCCATTTTCATTGTAGTTGTCAAAGCCATATGGGTAAAAGGGGAATGAAGGCTGATTTGAAGAATTGAGGAGTTGAAGATTTGAAATTTGAAATCGAGGTTAGCAAGAGTAGTACAGAGTGCACTTGGAGTGTGGAAATTGGTGATCTTTGCAATTTCTTGAGAGAAGCTGTAACTGTTTGTTTGAAATTGCTCTTGAACTGAATTGAATACAATTGTTGTAGCTAATGGAGTGATGGTAGCGAGTTTTGAGTAGTATCAAGCGTCATTTACTGTTGTGGGATGATAAGGTGATCTAGATATGTTAATTATAAGGAAGGACCAATTGCTATTATGTAGCAGTACCGATGGCAGTGTAGCGGTTATGTAATAAACAAAGCAACTACTACAAACTACTGAATAAAGGATATAAATACCTTAAAGCCTGTGCCGCTCTGGGCAATAAAAGTCACACACAAAAGGTTAGTGGACAACCAAGAACACGCACGTTTGGTGTGGTGTCGCTTCCAAAAGCTCTCATACAACTGTCTTCTGTAACGGTTCGAGTACGACTGTGTCACTTCACGCACTCGCACTGCCGGCATAAATGTTTCACTAAACTGTAGGGTACCCGCACTAATGGTATTTATTGTCACCAATACCAAATTGTTCGATGATGACGTAACACTTACTTCTTTCGCTCTCCTAAGTAACAATCAAGAAAAAACGTATATAATACCATGTACCTAGTAAGATAAAATCGGGCGTTAGCTGCACTCCTGGTATAAGTTAGCTGCTATGCTTTTCTTCAGTTGCTTTTCAAAATCCGAGTATAACAATTACTCAATTTGGTAAACTCAATACTAATGATACGTTCTTCTCTAATTGGTTATTAACTAGTCTTAAAGGTCGTTTTACTCTATGCATTAAACTATAGAACTTCCATAGACTTATATTTCAAGTTTAAGTTTCAAATTTTTTATTTTGTGCTTCAAACACCAGTTTTAAAATTATTTTCTTCTATGCATTAAGCTTTAGAACTTCCATTTTTAAACACACAACAACTGCATAATGTCGTCTGTTTTACGTTTGAAAATAATTACGTAATGTGTCTCAACTATAAACAATCACGTGCCTTTCACAGCGTTTCAGGAACTGCTGATCTTTGTATGCTCCCTGCATCTGTTTATATACAATTCCACTTCTAAGACGCACGTTTTTCGTATGTTGGCGTTTGTTCTCGAAGGATCTAGCTCTCTTACAATGCATTTAATATTTGGTATACAATTTAATGTAAAATTTTAGACTTAATAACAACAATCAGTCCCAAAATTAATAAAAAATAACGCTTTCAGGTAGAAATTGTTAGTATTGGCATTAATTTAGTTATTGAAAATACGATCTTTCTCTTATTAAATATAAGTGAAATTTTGTATAAGAATAATGCTTCATGCGTCAATTGCAATTAGTACACGTTTTCACTGTACCATACAAGGTGATTCACAACTTCATAGAAATATTTTAACTGATGCTTAAGAATGGGCCACAGATTGCTCTTTACGCAAAAAAGTATTTTTTAGAAACTAAAATGGAACCGTGTCCTTAGGTTACGTATAAAAGTAAAGAGCTCCCCACCATATGCTGTAATTGCAATTCCCTCGTGGTAGACTTCCGCTATAATGTTTATGCTGTATGACAGGAATATAGTAAACGTTTATGGCATGCTTTGTGGTTTAAAGATTACAAACCAGCGAATTAATGTGTTTAATTTAAGCAATGCCAATGACACCGACGGACGCTTCAAATCATATTTATTTGTTACTCATTAGTAACAGAATTCTTTGAGTTTCGATACAAGCAATGGGTGTTTTACTTAACAGGTAGCGAGCTTGAAAAACGTTACTTTAAAACTAGTAGCGCATGATTGGCAGTTGCAATTCGTTTTTGGTGTCAGTGTTGAAAGTACCCAATAACCGTAGTCAAAGAACAGTAAACGTTTGTTGCTATACATTTTTATTTCATATGAAACATCAAAGATTTTACTTTTGAAAGTAGTGCTTATAAGCTTGCTACCTCTGAAGTTCAACACCCATTGTTTGTATTGGAATTCAGAAAGCACTACAAGTAAATATTATTTAAAACGTTCGTCGGTGTTATTGGCACTGCTAGTAATAAAATATATCACATTGTGGGTTTGTAAACCTTAAACACCAAACTATACCATTATCATCCTCTATGAATCAAAACAACTAAAGAATTATAGAATTTTTCTAGAGTTTATGTCGTAAAAGCTTTAATACTAAAAAACCAACCAGAAGTGGATCGATGATTGATTGTCCATTTGTCGCTACGAATTGTAATTAAATTGAATTACGTTCAAGATCACTTTAGATGTTTAAAATATTTGTCAAGAACAATATACTTTAAAATTATACAGTATAACGATCGACGCCTAAAGTAAAATTGTATCAAATGAACAGTTCATATTGGAAGTAAAATAATAAGAGTCAATGTCGTTAATCAAATAAATACATGTATTATACATTTACATAAAAATGGAACGGCATGGATTGTCAATGCAGTTATTGGTAAAATACTTTTAGAAATGAAACGACATGGCAATTAATTAACAATTTGGACACTGAAAGATGTATGAAACCCTGGATAACTTAATAGTGAATGCAAGTATCTTTGTTTAACTCTTTTGTAGGTCATTTGCTTGCTCTATTAATTTTGAGTAAGTTAAATTGCATAAGAGTTTGCCATATAGATGTTTTTTCTAAGTCGATAACTTCATATTTCCTTTGGGGTTGCAGTCTGATGTAATTTGTCCATTACAAAAAGCTTTCTTTGGGTGTACCTGATCAGCTATACTTATTAACGGATTTTAAACAAGAGTATTTAAAATTAGCCATGTCTATCTTTAAAAGAATTTTTTTTTGTACATAATGAGACTTACAAAAGAAAAGTTTTGGGAAAATTAATTACAAAAAGCGATTGCATAAGCTTTACGTACATTTGCATTTAATAGTTGAAAAGTGTTTTTAGACTTAAGATGTACATTTCAATTGTAGATTTTAACTCTTGCGTGTAAATAATCCTTTTGGACAACGTGTGTTGATGAAAGATGTTTGTGGATGTAGCTATTATTATTATTTGAACAATTGTTCATTAACGAATGTTTGATGTGATTATAAATTTGATCTTGCATTTTTGTTGTTTCATTTAATCTGAACTAGTAGGACACTACGGGCATAGTTCGCACAAGTTTAATTGACACCCATAAAGGAATCATTTCAAATCATTTTTATAAACGCTACATTCCATAGAACTGTATATATATATATATATATATATATATATATATATATATATTATAAGTAGTTTTTACACAAGGTAAGTTGATAAATACTTACGTATTGAAATTAATAAGATGAAATAATAACTAATATATAATATATATATATATATATATATATATATATATATATATATATATTGCCGTGGAATCTCAGTAATGAAGCAGGGACAAGCTTTAATATCGATCTTTTACCTAAATCATTCGAGCCCCTATTTGGGCCAACATAACATTTGTCAAAAATTCAAAATTTTAAAATTTTAAATAAAAAAAAATTCCTCGCCCCTTTTAATGTCACCTTCAAATTCCTTCAGCTTCCCTAGCTAGCTCAGCTGTGCCTTTTCTTGAAGACCTAAATTTACAGACATATCTCTTTCACACTCGCACACCATTCAATAAAACTACGAAATAATACCACAATCATACATCCTTTTATTTACACCTATTAACAGATAAATCATACTCACATGTGTTACAACAGTTAGATACAATATTTAAAAAAATTCAAGTTATAGTATGTTTTTAAAGTCCTTGATTTTTCCCATTATTTTTAAACAAATTCAATGAGATCTGAGTAGATGATACAATAATTATAAAACTCAAATTATGGTATGTTTTAAAGTCCGTGATTTTTCTAATTATTTTTAAACAAATTCGATGAGATCTAAGTAGAGGGGCCCCACATGTTACCTTAAATTGACTTCACACTGGAGTATGGTGAGCTCATTATAACCCAGTTCAGTTTGTATATGCCTTTTAAACTTTGCATAAATTAAAACCAAAATTTACAGACCTGTTTAACCTTTATAATACAATTTTTACCCTGACTAAAATTTTTGATATTTTAAATACACTCCTTTTCAATATTTGAACATCAATAAATGGTCCAGTACGTGTATCTTTTGTAATAAATTTCTACAACCATAAATATGCCACCAAAAGAAAGACCCACACAGCACAAAATTTCACAAATATTTATAAAGCAACAGAAATTTCAAATAAATTACCTGGAGAATTCTTCAGGCTGCCATGTCGTCGGAGATGACTGCCAGAACACCGCTCTGCTTTGTTTCGATTTAATGTGCTGCTCAGCTGCTTCACAGGCCTCTACAACCGTAAGCTATGCGCCTCGTCTTACAGTACCATTCCATATCATGCATACAAACTCGCTTACTTGTGGTGCTTAGCCCCATATAACATACTTCCATTTATTGATTTTCGTGTTGTAGTAGCCGGACCTGTATTAATTTAATACGCACTACTCGTAATTCACGTCAATAATTTAGAGGTCCGCTACTACTGTTCTATCTTCGCAACCACTATATTTACGGTAAAATAATCACTTGCATAAAATACTCACAACTACAAACTTTTTTGTATGCTGGTCTGAATCACTTTATCGAAGTAAAGGAACATAGAAGCGAAAAGAATAGAAGAGAAGAGAGCGTTAATAACCTAGGTTGGGTATTTATATCCTTTTAAAACCCCCTCGTGGACGCGCTTCATCTGAAAAGCTTATTTTCAAACAGTTTCTACAAATTTTGAGCATAACCGTCGGTTGATTCCTAAAATTTTGTATTGTGCTACGTGCTGTATACCCTAAATTCGTTGCAACCTTTGCGTGTGTCTACGTTCGTAACACTGTCCACTTACGACCAATGACAAAGTTTTCTGTCGTCACCAAACTCTTCCTAGACGCTATGTATCTCATTTCTACGCATGTTTGTAGTCTTGTTTTAACCCCACTTAAGTTACAGAAAATCGATATTGATGATATCCAATCTCAACTCCACGTGTATATGGTACGTGCATTTTAATTCCTTGCTTGCTTTATAACTGTCTCTATCTGTTGTATATAACCGATTGTGCATTTCCCTCGCTCCTTAAGATGTTTGTTACCCCAGTTGTTTATACCAAACTGACGGTTGAAAATATTTTCTATGAAATCCTATTTTAATAAGCGCTCGACTTCGTCGAACGTAACCTTTTTAAAACGTAGGTGTTGCTGTTAATTATCGATCGTTTTGAACATAACAACTTCTTGGACTCGCTGCTTCTTCGTATCTGATAAAACTGACATTGACTTTTACAACGAATACAATTGCCTTGGGATTATTGATTTTCTTACACAGCACCACCTTCCCTTTTGCTTATATGTGTGGAATTAAAATAACTTATGGTTAATTATGCGTATCCTTGAACTTCTATTTGCTTTAAGGCTTTCTTCCTTCCTGTGATCCTAATATTTCAATTATTAAATATAAAAATACTCGAATATTCGTCCGTTCTCCCTAAATGAGCGTAAATAATTTGTTCTTTTCTATATACAGGGTTGTTGAAATTTTATTGTTTCATACTGATTTACCCCTCTGAATCCACAATAATATATATATATATATATATATATATATATATATATATATGTAAATTTAATTCTTGTATACTTACGTACAGATAAGAGAAGTTGGTATTGGTAAGCGACAACTGCTTGTGTGTTACCATGTTATAGGTATACAAAATATAAACATAGATATCTTCTAAAAATATATTTGTAACTGATTTATAAAATCTTACTATTGATATTAAGTCCGGAGAGACTATCTTTTTGTTGGAGTGAATGATTGTTTTTATTCACTTCAAATCCGTGGTTGTACGTTTGGATAGACCTAAAATTGCTAATTTATTGACTTCTTTAAGTGAATTTTATACATAAAATCAACGAACCTATGTACTTGTTTAATTTTCATTTTCGGGAGGTGAATAGGTAATAGTGTAATAAAATTAAGCTCGTTGTTATATAAACTTTTTGAATTCCTTATCGGAAATTTTTATTTTAAGCTCAGAAATTTCTTACAGCTTATCAACAGTATTTATGACATGATTAAATAATTTCAGAGAAGTTCGGTCAGCACTTATATTAGTAAAATGAATAATAAGCTACAAGTGCAAGCAAGATAGCAATGGGATATGCAAAACCGAAATACTGGCAGAGAACGACAGGGAGCTGATTTATCAGCAGCTCAGTGCGGTTTGATTTTGTGGGTATATAATTTTCAGTACGCTGTGTACCTGGGAGGTAATGTGGTAGTTTCCAGTTGCGTTCCATATCGCAGTAGTGTGTCATAGAATGCCATACTGACCCCATTGTCTCCGCAACTCTGTACCGAAAGTACTGCACTCTTTCGGGTACCTATCTTAGTGTGGTTCCTCACTAAAGAACCCAGAAATTTGGTGAAACGTATAGTTTGGCTCTTTAGATCACTAAAATACCCAAGCCATTCTACTCGTTCTAGTATTCTAGAACTTCTTCACGGTGCAGGTCGTTTAGAATGGTAACGCCAACTATAAGAACGATAATATAAATGTAAATAAGTATGACAAGAAACTTTTTTATTTTCTTGCCGTGATCTTCAGAGGAATTCTTATCTGTTATTCAATCATTTCAAGAGGGTGCGCACACACGCCCGGCGTATTAAGAAAAATCGTCACTGATATGTATATGTATTCCCCCCGTATAACCTAAAGCCCAAGCAAGTCTATAATTTTTAAATAACCATGGAAACGTGTTGACTTTTTAATATTATGGATAGTTAAATACGATAGTTCTACGTATATTCAAATTAATATTTTCCGCTCTCTTTCTAACGATCATATCATACAATTTTATATCGGAGTGAGATTTTTATGGACTTCTATTAATTTTGTTTCTTCTTTCGGTTGCGCAGTGTTTGAGATGGAATTTAAAATAACAATAAAATCTGTTTTATAATTTAAATGAATTGTTTGTAAAAATAAGACAACAATAAAGAATATATTACCAAATTTATTTCCATCATTTATTTATTTAATTTATATGACGTTGAGCTTTTTAAATTATCACCAGCAATAAGAATTGCATTTAATTGCTTCAGTGAGCTAGATTTTAAATGTTTCTTTGTCTTTGTATTGAATTCCGTGAAAATTCTTTTTACATGCGCGTTTTTTTTTGCAAAAAACTCCGAAGTGATTTTTTTTTTACCCCATACTGGTTGATTCAATTTTAATCTTTAAATAATGCATGTAACTGGTATAGCTTTTCTTTTATTTTATTAATACAGCTAGCTACGCATATGTATACAGTGCCTTCGTAAAGTAAATTTGTTAAACAATTAAGGAAAAATTTTTGGAATAACATTCAGACACGTAAATTTTTAGTTTTATTTGAGCATTCTTTTAAATAATCTTCGAGTTACCATATATATATATATATATATATATATATATATATATATATATATATATATTGCTGTGGTTTTCCTTAAAGACCAATCGATCCCCAGCTTTGGGCGCCATAAAATTGCAGTGGTTAAGCTTTTAAATCGGGATTACCTTCAAGCCCTTGCTTGGGCTGTCATAAAAGACCAGTGGATATCTCTGGATTATGCCCCTGCGAAAGTTACATAAATATTTTTCCTGAAAGTAAAAAAAAATATTCCTCTGGAATGCCCCCTTTATTTCAGCATACTACGGCTAGCTCTAAAATCTGCTTTTTCAACGATACTTACCATCTTCAGCTTACTCTCTCTCACTTATACTACCAAATAAAATTACCACTCAAATAATACAACGGAGCATACAACCTCTTATTCATACAAATCACAATTTTACATCACCAGTTCAATATTTACAAATTTGGATATACAGTTTCATAGAATATTACGCTCTCAATAATTAAATCCTTTTAAAATTTCATGATTTTACTTTATTTTGACAGTTTTTGTTTTATATAAGTAGATGGGCCTATCTTGAAACCCTAAATTGAAATTTACTCTGGTCTATCGTGAGCTCAGTATAAACCCTGTTACTCTAAATCATAGGTTCCCAACGGGGGCGATACCGCCCCCCAGTGGGCGCTGTAGCTTTCAAAGGGGGCGGTAGCGAGTACAAGGGCAAAAGGGGGGCGTTAGGAGGATCAAGGGGGGGCGTTCGTGACGTACTTACCTTTTTAGAAAATAAATATATTCAAATACTTTGAAAATACCTAGTCGGCATGAATAGACAGTTTATTTAGCTATCTAAAATGTCTATGTTATTGTTATCGAGAAAATATACTTTAAAACATTTAATTCAGCATTAGGTCTATGAATACCTAATTCCGTTTAATATTGTCCGCAACAAGTCTTTGCAAGTTGATAAGCAAAGACGCGATAAGACTTGCTTACATAGTGCACCGGCATCGCAAACAAGATAAAACATACAAGTTGATGCTTGTATGAAATCAAACGTATAAAAGGCAGGGATAGCTCTAGGAATGTGTTATTATTTTGTGTGCTTCAAATAATCCATGTTCGTGAGTGATAAGTTATATAAGTCATTATAACCATTAATTTTATAATTATCTATAAATTCGTTGAAAAGTTAATTTATTTTAAACCGTGGCAAGTTTTGGATTTCAAAATGTCTGAATCTAAGAAGAAATGCCGGCAGTACAGTCTTTTGTATTTGAAATATGGATTTACGCACTCTCCTGTAAACCCATCATTACCCATGTGTTTACTTGGCCAAAAGTTTTCTCAAATGAAGCCATGAAGCCTTCTAGGCTACAAGAACATTTAAATAAAATGCATACTGATAAAAGGACAAAGATTTGTCCTATTTTCAAGAACTGCAGAAGAAATATTTGAAACAGCCAACTATATCAAACCTATTTGCGTCGTCTTCTAAACAAGAAGATGATGGACTACGAGCATCATATAACATTTCATTGTTAATCGCAAAAACGGGAAAACCACATACCATTGGCGAGGAACTTATCTTGCCGGCAGTCAGAGAGGTAATAAAACTGTTCTTCATCATAAGACATCGGCAGATGTCATCAGAAAAATTCCTCTGAGTAATAACTCAGTGCAAAGGAGAATAGACGAAATGGCTCAAGACGTTGAAATATCATTATGCGATTACTTAAAACTTGCAATTTTTCCATTCAACTTGATGAATCCACTCTACCAAATAACGAAGTACTGCTGTTATCATACGTTCGGTTCATAAAAGACGAAAAAATTTATCAAGAGTTATTATTTGCAAAAAATTTGGAAACTGATACAAAGGGAGAAACGATATTTAATACCATGAGTACGTTTTTTAAGAGAAAGAAATACCTATGCATAATATTTTGTCGGCAGCTACTGATGGTGCTCCAGCAATGACGGGACGTCATAAGGGTTTCATAGCTCATTTGAAACAAGCAGTACCAAATGTACTCGCTATACATTGTATTATTCATCGTCAGCACTTGGTTGCAAAAAATCTGAACGAACGTTTGCATTCGTTGCTTCATTACGTTATTAGAGCAGTAAATACGATTAGAAGCAATTCATTGCATGACAGATTATTTAGCCAACTTTGTAGTGAAAATGATGAAGATTACAATCGCTTGCTGCTGCACACAGAAGTTCGTTGGCTCTCAAAAGGTACTTGTTTGAACCGTTTTTTTCAACTATTTGATTCAGTACTGGACTTTCTTGAAAACAGAAACGAAAAATTGCGCGAAAACCTGATTATACATAAAATGACATCGCTTATTTGACAGACTTGTTTAAAATATTTAATGAAGTCAATTTACAATTGCAAGGTGACGAATTGAATTTAATTAAAACAAAAAACGTCATAGCTGCTTTTGTGGGAAAACTTCTTCTATTCAAACGAAATCTAGGGAGAGGTGAATACAGCCACTTTCCCACATTATCAGCAGTCTCTGCAAAACATGAAGATTTACTTACTTACTGCCAACACTTGGACGTTCTTCATGTTGATTGTGTGGAGCGATTCAGGATATTTTAAACATGAATATACCGGGTTGGGTTTTAGATCCTTTCGCAAATGCAGATACAGCAGAATCATCAAATTTAGAAGAGGAACTCGTAGAACTCACAACTAACGAAGAACTAAAAGTAAAATTCAGAAATGGATATCAAGAGTTCTGGCTTCAAAACCAATACCAGTTCTTTACCCTGGATTGTGGTCAAGAGTACAGATATTTTTAATTGCATTTCCTTCATCTTATTTGGCTGAGCGTGGGTTCAGTGCAGTAGCTAATTTATTGTCTAAGAAAAGGAACAGACTGCACATTACTGAACGTGGCGATTTGCGGCTGATGTTAACGAAATTGGAACCCGACATTAGCAAATTGTTAAAACTTCACCAGCCTCAACTATCTCATTAATTTTTCTTCTTAATCTTTTTCTGTTCATTATGTATTCATATTTAAGTTTTAATAAACAAGTTTGTACTACATTTGATAGTCGTTTTAATTAAGGTTTACTTTTGCGATTTTTAATATATATACCTTGTCCAACGCTTTAGTGAACGCTTGTAATAGCAGTCAAAAGTGCAACGTTCGTATATGAGTATCTATGTATATATATATATATATATATATATATATATATATATATAGATAGATAGATAGATACTATGCAACAATATTTTAATATTCGTTATAATGCACTATGATGAGGAGGGGGGCGTTGGAAGTTTTTTTTCCAGTAGAGGGGGCGGTGGTTCAGAAAAGGTTGGGAACCTCTGCTCTAAATGCATAAATAAATCGTATCTTTGTGTTCAACAACCTTAAAGACCCGTTTACTCTTTACATCGAATTTTTATATCATTTATTTACACCTTTAAATAATAACTACAAATTGTCCTTTTCTTATACCCTTAAAATTAGCTTTTATGTTCATAAAATACACACCCAATGTGTCAAACCACTCTAGCACAAAATAACAGCACAAAATGTTCAAGCAATAACAATAGAAATTAATTTCGTTACCTGGAGAAAGCTTTTTTCATTGTCACCTCTGAAGATGTTGCCCAACAAAACCTCGTCATTGCTTCCATACACCTCTCTGCTATATGTAGATCAAACTCATTTCTAATCGCTATCCAAGTCTCTGCAGACGCCTTCAATGTTTCTACCCATATAATTGTCCAAAACAAATTAATCACCTTCCGCATCTACTAAACACCCAGCATCCTCGTTCCAAAAATTTCTCAGCACGCTTACCTTAGTAACATCCCTCGTTCCTTCTTTGTCTGTAGCTACAGCACCGTTTACAAAATAGCACCCACTCGTGCTTTTCACAGTTTTAATTAACCTTCGACGGACTGCACTAACACCGTTTTATAAAATTTTACACTTGGATGTTACCGTAGAAGTAAGTCAAGTAAGAGCTCAGTGTAGTCAAACAGCTAAGCGAAGTCAAAGAGATAAGCGAAGTAAGAGAGAACCCTACTACGTCTTCCCGTGTATTTATAATGGTCAATACACACCTCCTGCACCCTATTTCAATCGAAAAGCTCCCCTACCGTAACCGATTCTGAAAATTTTATATCCAAAGAACTTTATAAAACTTAGAATTCTCACTTCATCGTCGTTTCAGTCCGAAACACTGGTTAACAAAATACAATCGTCGCGCTCTTTTTAAAATTTTCTCGCATCTCCTAGCACTCAGCCAATTACAAACACTTCTCCCATTCTTATGTCTAACCTTCAACTATCTTACCTTCGTCTAACTCATATTCCTTGTCTCTTTTACAATCCCACTCAAGCAACATATAATCGATATTGTGATTGACCTCTAAATTTTGTCGCGTACTTTAAACGAGTGTTTTATCCAACGTCTCTATTTGTTTTCCTCGTCTCGCCTATGCTATCGATATTTCGTCTCAACTTGCTTTCAACCCACCTGTTGTTTTCGTAATCTTCGCATCGACCGTTAACTAAAATTTCTACAAACTTCTGTTCCAACGTACATTCAGGTTCTTTGAACTTGTTTATTTATCTGTCAGGCTTTTCTATGAATCGATTTTCCGTTTGAAATCGTATTTTCCATGTTGTTCCAGTTATAGAATTTCTTAGGATTTGTATTTAACAAACGCTTTGTTTAGTTGAATGGAAAATATGCGTTTACATTATTGATTTTATACCCAAAAGCTCTCTTTATTACTTGATGTGCTTGATCTACACCCTTAAAAATATTAAAGCTAATTATATTCGTATCCTTGAGTTTTCACGTACAACAAAACTTCTATACTTATGCAAACATTCCAATTTATTAATACAACTGTATGCTACTATTCGCTTGTTTTAATATTTAAACTAATTAATTTGGCGCGTAAATAATTATTTCTATTTTCTATATACACGGTCGTTACAAAATTATTCTCTTTACCTATCTATCCCTTTTAACCTATAACTTACACGAAAATATATATATATATATATATATATATATATATATATTGTCACCGCTGATGGTAAACCAGAAATAGAAAGATAGGTAATTGGTCCCTGTTGTAACGATGGCAGAAGGGAAGGGTGGCTTGCTCAGCCAGGAGGTCGTGGGCTGACGGCTTCGACTAAGGACCAGAATGGCGAAGCTCGAAGAGTAAGGGCGCCAGAGTCTTGCCACAAAGAAAATATAGAACCGTGACTCAAAGGTTCCAACTCATACACAAGTTCCCAAATACCATATCCAAGCAGCACAAAGCGGCACAATCGTCACGCGCTAACTCAAAACAATAATAAAAATAATAATCAAGGAACACGTATAATATTTACTTGGCACAAATACAGGTGACACAATGCACAAAAAAGAGACAATAAAGTGATGCGTGGAGACCCACGAACGGTTCGGTACATACACGGGGTACCGCAAAATAGGCGAATGAATAAGTTGTAACTAACGCAAGTTAAAACGCGACGAAAGGCATGCCGCTCATCCGTTATATAAAGACGCGGAGATAAATAATCTCTAAAATTTATAAATATATCGCGTTCGTTGGTGGATCTTTTACAAAACAAAATATCGTAGCATAAAAATAAACCTGAAAAATAAGGCAAAATACATAGCATATTCTGGTGAAATTAGTAGTAAAGCAGATAACAAAAAAAGTATAAACACACTGTAGGTCACAATTGTTACTACAAAACTTCGGTATCTAAAGAAAAAGTACACTCAATAGTTTGCCTGAATATTGATTAAATATGTAAACACCGAGGGGAAAGCAAAAGAATTTATCAAACGTTACTTCTAATTTCCAAAAATGTAAAAATATAACTTTAGTTGTGATAAAACTGGATTTTGTAATAATTAAAGCGTAAATAAATTTAGCTGATAACGTAGTTTAAATTGGTTGTTGAGACGATACAAAAAAAAACAGGTATTAAAGTAAATAGGTATACGACCTTCGAGATCCAGGTGTCCTGAGTACTCTTAGTAGTAGCAACACAGCTTGCAGGCCAATTCTTGACATCCTTCGTTAAGATACGTATTCGCTACGTAGCGAATGCTGTTTAGCGACGATTTTATTAAGAACATATTCTTGACGGGTATTCGTTGAAGCATTCGCAACACCTTAAAGTAAGCGATTAAGAAATATTGCAACACCGCAGATGAGGAACATTTTTTATAATTTTGTACGTTTCGCATACATTTGACGTTAATAGCGAGTTGACATTAAGTTCACATTTTTATTATTCTTGAATTTTGACACAATAATGTAGAGGAAGAAGACCCGTGGCCAAAAAATTAAAAAAAGTCAAAGGAAAATGAGGGTAGACTATTTATCAAAGAAGCCGGAATTAATTAGCGGGTCATATACTTCTCCAAAACATCAGATAAGTAAGTAACTAACTCTTTTGGTAGCCAAAATGTCTTAAGGAATGCATCATCATTCATACTTAAGAATGGATTTATAGGATTTAGCGGAATTCTATAGGTATCTACATTTCTTTCTACCAATTCTAGATGTTCTATTAACATACGTTTGCGTTAAACAAATTGTCCATATTTTTCAAACGTCAAACAATGACAATGATTACATTACACAACATTAATTTTATAAGTTACCATCTGTAACAGCTTATAAAGCCCGCTCGCTGTGTAGCAAATAGAAAATAGCGAGTTCGCTTGTCAACGACTGACCAAGAATAATATTTGGTTGCGTTCGCTAGTAAGCGTGTAACCTTGGGGTTAGCGAACGGTCAAGAATTGACCCCCTGGGCTCGATAATCGGCGGGGCAACTATTGCTTCCTTCCAGAACAGCCAATTTGTAAACAAAGGCAAGGAACAAGCAGGAACGGTGATCGAAGGCGAAAACTAAAGATACTACTAAAAGTAGTACCGACGGCAGTCTAAAGCAGGTAGTACTAAAAGATGGTATAAAAAAGAAGAAGGCCACTAAAATGAGAGAAAAATAATTAGAATACCAATACTGTACCTAAATAATTACGTACGTTGGACGGCCTTATCGCAAAAGCGAAGAGTCGGAGACGCAAATAAATTCCACAAACGGAAGTGGACAAACGCCACTAACTTCTGTTGTATAATTACAGATCCTCCCCAAGGAGATGCTAAAACAAATGCTCAATAGGCACTTATAAAATTATACAACAAAACCAAGAGCGTTCACTTTACTCTTTTACAAGCTTCAAACAAACAATGAATATCAGCATCATGCACACTACACCTGCTAGATAAGATAATCGACCCATTCGAAATAGAAATAGACAAAGAATTAAAGCGAGTTGGAAATTAACCTCGAGAAGCGGATAAGATTTTACAGAAAACACAGAATAACTTCAAAACTGGAAAGCTACACGTAACAATATATATATATTGCTATGATAATAGGGTTATTTAAGGGTATATAAGGTCACAAGAGAATATCATTACAAAAATCGAGAAAACCAAACATTTAAATCACAAAAAGTAAATAATTCGTTCATTCTACAAAAGCAGATACAAATCAACCTGTATAAAATCACTAATCAGCTTCAGTTATTTTAAGGAAGCACATTTAGTGATAACTTAACCACATTCATCGAAACAAATAACTACGGACGCAACCCAATTTATTTTAAAACATTCCTAAGTTCAAAATAAGTACAAATTTGGCATATTTAAAGTAAAATAAACGTAAAATAAAATTTCTTTCAACCTAGATGTATTTGCGTAAGAAATATCTAAGTCAATAAAATGCATATAATTTATACCAGTTTGTATACGCAAACATTTAAAAGCGGGCATATTTCAGAAAGTATAAAGAATTGAGGCGAAAGCGTACGTGCCGTTTGAACGTAGGAATTATTACAATTAATAAAACCTAGCATATATAAATATATGTAATGTGAACATATTGATAGATTAGGTGAGCGTCGCGGCGCTGACCTAACCTAGCAATTTTTCCTTCTATCTAACCTAAGTCCACACAAGTCCAACTAACCTAACCTAACTCCAGACAACACTAGCTAACCTAACTTCTAACAAGTCCAACTAATCTACCCTAACTTCAGACAACACCGGCTAACCTAACTCCAAACAACGTAAACTAACTTAATACCCCTCCCCCTCCTCCCTACTTTGTCCTTCACTCACCTCTCGCATCCGTATGACATACATCCGACATACATCCAAACTATATCCGGCATATGTCCAGTATACATCCTACAAGAGCGAGTACGAAGAAAACTGCAATACTTTAGTTGACAACGATTAAACTGTGGGAATTGATTGTTTAACATGGCTAACAACCAATGCAAGAATTAAAATATACAACAAATTTGTGGTCAGATAACAAGTCCTGGTATTAATAAACAACTTGGAAAACATATACTAGATTTTTTATGTTGTCCAGATGCACGTTTAATGGAAACATTTGCGTCTACTTTGGCCAAAGAACATGGTATTACGCGATTGGAAGCGACCAATATACAACTATACAATTGGAAACTATGTCAATGCGGAACAGGTGCATAATCTCTTAAAAGACTGTTAAACCTTATTAGAAGATAGTAAGTTATACTTTCTAAAAGCGCCAATGTACTCGGTACCACTTGCCAAAATGTGGAGTAAGCTATTGGACAAGCTACAAAATAGCTGCTGCTTAGTGTTTAATAACCTACTACAGTACGTGTATTGGGGGAATAGCAATACAAAGAAATTGACTGGCTTGCAAATTAAGTTGTCCAAAAAACCAGAGGAAAGGGAAAAATTGATAAAGTATGTGCTTTCGGCTTTTAGTTTTAACTATTTACCTGTAAATTATTTGTAGATAGTAGAGGAGGAAGACAGCCAAGATAAAATAAAAATCTTACACAAGTGCTACATTAAAGCATAGTACATATTTTACACAATCTGCTACACCGTATTCTACAATTAAAAAAAAATAGTCATTTCGGAATTGGGGTTATTAAATACGCCTAACATTCGTTTATAGGTTGTACGACAACGGGTAAATATTGGCAGTAAACTCTATCCGTTTACGATAAGAGAAATTGCCCCATTATGCACGCCATACGCTGTAAGTGGAAGAAAAAGACAGCTGGAATTAGAGTAAATGGATGCAAAAAGGTGAAAGTTGGACCACATGGAAAACACTGCGTCAATACGCGAACAATACAAAGATGTGTTAGACAAAGAACATCTTATTAGAGAAAATGAGGAAAAATTAAAAGATTATTTTATGTGCCGATGGACTGACTTAAATAAATCCGGGCTCTACAAGCTGTATGCATTTGTGGTTAGTAAAAGAGACTCTAGTTATGTAGGCGTCCTTGCAAAAAAGGATGGTACTAAATCCGTATACTTTTTAAAAGGTTATTCTAAAAACATATTTATCAAAATGGCAGATACCATAGACGAACTAAGGGATGCGAGTTTCGTAACCTTGGCGTACACAAAGGGGTTCTGCTTAACATTTTATATTTGCCTAGTAAAGAACTTTTCGGATCATTTAAAATCGAGGATCTTACAACCTATAACGACCATATATTCCCAAAAATGGTGAACATGCAACTACGCAATAATGAGTGGAAGAATAAGGATTCCCTCCAATACCGACAAGAAGAAGTCGATCAAGTTAACAAGATACGTATGCAGGTTATAGCGGGAGAGCCGCGATTAAAAGATTGTCACAAGCTGCAAGAATTACACGAAGGGTTGGATCTCGTTGTCGGTGGTATCAAAGACTTTATATATAGAGACAAACTTCGGTACATTATACAATTCGAAAATCTAGACGATCTCTATGTATCAAACTATTGGTTAAAAAGGAGATAGAGGACTTGGGTGTCGATTTAAATTTAAGCTGCGAATAAAATTAGATAAAATTAAAACCACTCCAAACAAACATAAAGAAATGATTGTCTTCTGTGTATAACTTTGTATTATAATTAAGTTTAAATGGCTTTATCCTTGGCATTAAATATTTTTAAATTTTGTTATGTATAATGTCAGAATAAAAATTTTAGAATAGTATTGCATTGCTCTTTATTTACAAAAGGCTATAACGTCAACTTGGAAAAGTAGCCAAACTAGGTAACCGAGAGCATACAGATGTGGTTAATTTGCCTATATGACGTCACCACGACCTTGGAAAGGTAACTGAAAATGGGTAGCCGAAAGCACGGCGTTGTGGTGATTTTACCTATATGACTGGAAGACTACACACACCAATTACGGAACTATTTTGTGACAATATAATGTTGGTTAAAATTTGCGACCTTTCTAACGCCGAGCAAACATCTGAAAACAAAAGGATGTTTATCCTAAAAAAAAGAAATTTGTGCTTCATTTAACAGCTATCTACGAAGAAAGTTTGACCGATTTGTTTCCGCTAGGCATGGTGTTAAAGCTAAGCTTCCGTTTTCTCTGGAAAGCAGTAACAAGATGGGCCAGGGAGTAAAAAAAATTATCGGAAAAGATGACCCGGAAAGCACTAATAAAAAATTCCAAAATCTTATATGTGTTCCGTACAAAGCGGAACTATCAGATGTTAGGTTGGAAGCTTTATTGGAAGAACTACCAGATATATCAGACGGACTCGAAAAAGATTATTACTATCTTTTTGACATGGATGTAACCCAAGATTTTGCTGGCATATTTAGCAAGATGGAGATGTGTATTTATTTACAAACCATACCTTTTGCTACTAGGGCGAATACAAAGAAAACTGCAATATTATAGTTGACAACGATAAAACTGTGGGAATCGATTGTTTAACATGGCTAACAACCAATGCAAGAATTAAGATATACAACAAATTTGTGTGTCAGTCCTGGTGTTAATAAACAATTTGAAAATCATATACTAGATCTTTTATTTTGTCCAAATGCACTTTAAAGGGAAACATTCGCGTCTACTTTGGCCAAAGAACATGGTATTACGCGATTGGAAGCGACAATATACAACTGTACAATTAGAAACTATGTCAGTGCGGAAAGGGTGTACAATCCCTTAAACGACTGTTTAACCTTATTGGAAGATAGTAAGTTATACGTCCTAAAGGCCCCAATGTACTTGGTACCACTTGCCAAAATGTGGAGTAAGCTATCGGACAAGCTACAAAATAGCTGCTGTTTAGTGTGTAATAACCTACTACAGTACGTGTATTGAGGAAATGGTAATACAAAGAAATTGACGGACTTGCAAATTAAGTTGTCCGAGAAACCAGATGAAAGGGAAAAATTGATAAAGTATGTGCTTTCGGCTTTTAGTTTTAACTATTTACTTGTAAATCATTTGGAGATAGTAGAAGAGGAAGACGGCCAAGATAAAATAAAAATCTTACACAAGTGCTACATTAAAGCATGTAGTACATATTTTACACAATCTGCAACACCATATTCTACAATTCCAAAAGAAATAATCATTTCGGAATTGGGGTTGATAAATACGCATAACATTTGCCCATAGGTTGTACGACAACGCGAGTTACGTTTCGGGCCTTGGGAGCGGTGTTTTTAAAAACTACTTCCAATTCTTCGTAACAATATTTATTTATTCTTCAAACAAATATTAAATATGGAATTTTGACAATCTTGATTTAATATTCTAAGTCGAAAAATAATTACTAATTGAACTATTATTAGACTGAGTAGTCTAAGCAAACTGCAATGTTAAAGCGGAAACACTTTGACTGACTGACTGGTCTTCTGGGGTGTTTTCGTTGTCCCCGCCTCTCACAATTCTGTGGGAACTTGTAGAGCTCACGTCTGCTTATTCTTAATTCTATTCATTAATGCATTGTAACAATCTTACTTTCGAGGTAATCGCGTTATTTTAACCGTCTGTGACCTGCCACCTGCAGTATCACTATCGTCTGGAATACATTGTATTGCATCCGTTTTCGCGAACTGTTAATAACCTTTATATATATTTATCCTTGAGTTATATTGTTGTACTCGATTTAATAATTTCCTAATGATTTCTAATAATTTCCTAATGTTTCTATTTTATAATACATATATAAATTGGGGAATAGATAACTCGCGTAAAAATTGGCAGTAAACTCTATCCGTTTACGCTAAAGAAAATTGTCCATTATGCATGCCATACGCTGTAAGTAGAAGAAAAAGACAGCTGGAATTAGAGGAAATGGATGCAAAAAGGCAAAAGTTGGACTACATGGAAAACACTGCGACAATACGCGAACAATACAAAGAGGTGTTAGACAAAGAACATATTATTAGAGAAAATAAAGAAGAATTAAAAGATTATTTTATGCGTTGATGGATTGACTTAGATACATTCGGGTTCTACAAGCTGTATGCATTTGTAGTTAGTAAGAAAGACTCTTTTAGTTACGTAGGCGTCCTTGCGGAAAAACTAAATCCGTATACTTGTTAAAAGGTTATTCTAAAAACGTATTTATCAAAGTGGCAGATAACATAGACAAACCAAGGAATGGGGATTTCGTAACCTTGGCGTACACCATATGCAAAGGGGTTCGGCTAAACATTGTATATTTGCCTAGTAAAAAACTTAAAACCTAGGGTCTTACAACCTATAACGATCACATATTCCCAAAAGTAGTGGACATGCACCTACGCAGCAGTGAGTGAGAGATTAAGGATTCCCTCCAATAAGAAATTAAATTTTCCATGTACGTAGCACCAGCTATTGGGAAATGGTAGAAATGTTAAACCTATAAAGGTACAATTAATAAATTGTGGTTTAGAAAATAGTAGGTTTCTTGGACTAAATAAAATAGCTTAGACTGATTAATGTATATGATCAGATATTCCTGTACACATCCACACACACCCATATACGCGCGCCCGCAGGGGTGCGCATGGATAGGGGTGCGTGTGTGCAAGGGAACGCATGGGCAAGGGAATCCCTGGGCCTACACGAGGGAAGCGGAAGTTAACAGTCACCAAGCATCTAATTCTTTATTTGGAGACGACACCAGAAGCTATGAGAAACAAATACTACAAACCAAAGCTCATAATCCCTTAAAAGACTCTTTACCCTTATTGGAAGATAGTAAGTTATACGTCCTAAAGGAGCCAATGTCCTCGGTACCACTTGTCAAAATGTGGAGTAAGCTATCGGAGAAGCTACAAAATAGCTGCCGATTAGTGTATAATAACCTACTACAGTACGTGTATTGGGGAATAGCAATATAAAGAAATTGACTGGTTTGCAAATTAAGTTTACCGAAAAACCAGAGGAAAGGAAAAAATTGATAAAGTATGTGCTTTCGGCTTTTAGTTTTAACTATTTACCTGTAAATTATTTGGAGATAGTAGAGAAGGAAGACAGCCAAGATAAAATAAAAATCTTACACAAATGCTACATTAAAGCAGGTTATCCATATTTTACACAATCTGCAACACCATATTCTACAATTAGAATTAGAATTAGAATTAGAATCCGCGAAATAATTTTATAAAAATTTTAATAAGTTTGATATTAGGTATAAGGGTACAATTTTCCCGGGGGTTGCTTCGATTTAAAAAATTCCTAAAAATTTGGGTTCCCAAGAAATATCTAGACCGATATTACGTGTCATTCCCTAAGACGACTTCAGATAACTTTTTAAAATCAGGGGTATAACTTTTGTAAGGGTGGTTTGATTTAAACTATTCCGGCGGTTTCAAATTATCCGGCAAAATTCTGGATTAAAGCGAATATCTCGGCTAACCAATAAGGATTTAATAATCGAGCTAAAATTAATTAAACAAAAAATTTAAAGGTTTCGAGGCTTTAATGTGGAGGGATGTAGAGGGATGTGGTGTGATGTGGAGGAATGTGGAGGTGGAAGGGATGTGGAAGGATGTGGAGGTGGGAGGGATGTGTTGGAATGTGGAGGGAGGCGGAGAAGTGTGGAGGTGGGAGGTGTGTAGAGGTGGGAGGTGGGAGGTGAGAGGTAGGGTGGGAGGTGCGTGGTGGTGGGAAGTGTGTGTTGGTGGGAGGTGTGTGGTGGCGGGAGGTGTTTGGAGGTGGGAGATGGGAGGTGTGTGGTGGTGGGAGGTGAGAGGTAGGAGTTAAGAGGTGTGGGAGGTGGAAGGTGTGTGGAGGTGGGATGGTGGGAGGTATGTGGAGGTGGGAGGTGTGTGAGGTGTGTGGAGGTGGGCGGGATGTAGAGCAGGGTGGGGGAGGGTCCAGAATGAACTTTCTCACACTACTACAAGAAAACTATTGTGCAGATTTTTGTTACTAGATGTGCGAATATTTGCTAATATGGTGGTGTTTGTGGTGGTGGTCGTGTTGTTGGTGGTGGTGGTAAGTCTAGAATCGACTTCCTCTCTCTGTGGTGTGTGATGGTGGGTCTAAAACTAACATCCTCCCTCTAGGGTCGCCATGGCGGCCTCGGGGTGGATGACCTTTGTATCTACAAAATGGTATTTTTGGACTTTAAAATTTCCAATGTTAAATCCCATAATAAAACCAGTTTTTGCGCTCGTGGTAACCTTGCTTATGTACTTACTTCCCATACATTTTGGATTTAAGTTGAATGTAAAAGGCACTGGCGACCTTAGACTCTGCGGGACCCTGGGCAAAAAGCTTTCGTGGGGACTTTTTATCGTAAAATCAAAATTTAAAGCTATTGAAATGCGGACTTACGTTTTTTGGTAAAAGCCCAAAAGATTTCAATATTACCAAAGATACTGATTTTTATTGTTAACATAATAAAATGTTTTACATGAACTGTATTAGGATCAAGTGAATTGTAATTTAATATTTAAAAGTAACTTCAATTTAAATGTAGAAAATAAACAAAACATGAAAATAAAAAAGAACCTTCAATTAACAATTACGATGAATAAGATACCCGTACTTAGTTTGAACACTGGTTATCTGTAGGGAGAACAACTAATAACAAAAGAACTATTACAGTGGCATCTTACAAAAGATAATGAAGTTTGTAAAGTGTGCAATCTTAAGAAGTTTCAAAGATATTAGATACACAATGTAACTGCTTAGTGCTTTCTTATATTTATTTTTGTTCTTAACAGGACGTTTCATTATTTGTTATTTTAAGCATGGAAGTTTCTTACAGTGATTCATTCGCTAGAACAAGGTGACTAGGATTATAACTGTAAACTATACAATATGTACTAGGTATTGTATAGATTTATTATGCATAAAGCTATACTCTAAACAGTTTTGCTATCTTTTTAAATAAAGTGTAACTCAAATTTTTAAAATATGCATTGCGGTACGCGGGGCCCTTTTGTTGGCGTGGCCCTAGATAGTCGCCCAGTCCTCCCACCAAAGGCCATCATTGGTAAAAGGATTTTAAATAGCTAATAATTTGTTAAATAAACTGGAATTGTAGGGTTCTTAGAAAGTAAAAATTTTATGTTTCTATAATATTGAATAAAATGCATAACATTAAAAGCTAAGACGGCGTGCCATAACATACTATTAATTCATATTTAATCATGTCGTTGTCTCGATTCAGTAACTATTTCAAAGTTCTGCACTAACTCCTTTAATGTAGCTTGTTAATTGTTTGGTTAAAAGAATGATACTTGCTGTTTTAAAAGATTGAGAACAGACCCGTCAATAGTCATCCTGTTTATAACGGTAGATAACTGGAGAAATAAGGTTTCTTAGATTTAAGTATGTCTTTTTATGAATTTCGATGAATCACGAGACACCTTATTTAGTTCTTACAATAAACAATACCACTAATATCTGACAAATTTATTAGGTAATGAAAGTTTTTTTATTTCCAGAACCAACAAATACTGCGGATGACGACGAGGTGGAAGAAACGGGATCAAGAGCGCAATATGTGTCTGCAAATTGTGTAGTGTTTACGCATTATCAAGGTGATACGTCTAGTGTAGTAGATGAACATTTTTCTAGGGCATTAGATAAAACGCCACATGCAAAAGGTGAGTTATCCTTTAATTTTTAAACCATATCACACTATACACATAGAGGTAAAAAGCATTATGTTGCAAGAATTGCGAGAGAATAATTTTTCTATATCTAATTCACTTTTGCTTTTTTTTAAATTTCATGCTTCATTTGCAAAATAATACAAACATTTTAAGCTTGCAACAACAATTGCTAAGCTTACTGTTCAAGCCTTAGCTGAACGAGAGACGCTGGTTCCCAACAATAAAATAAAATTGTATGTAAAATAACAAATGTGGTGAAAAAACTTACCGCATTTAAAAACTATCACAACACTATAACGCACCTGTTTAGACAGAAGGTTGAAGGAGGGTTAAATAGAAGGAAATAGGGTTGGTATCCGATATTAACCGGCGTGAGAGAGCTTCTAATGGACTATATTGAGACATACTAATTACGGCGACCTTTATTGTTGCGATAAAAGGCCCCCATTTGTCGATCTACGTAAAATAGCGTGCGCCTTGATCACTGAGGCACGTACCATTTATTTACAATGGGAAAAGGCCTTAACACTCGCATTTTGATACGCTTAAAATACGTCTTAATAATAAACCGTCTAGGCAAAGAACAAAAAATGTACAAAAAAATTAAGACGGTTGACGCAAACTTCACCCTAAGCACAAGTTAATAAAACTTTAGTTTTTCGAAATTCATTTTTTCTGCCTAGTACTCAGCTCAGCTAACACCAAACATAGTATTAAATTACTTATTTCAAAATATCTTTTTACTAATGTGTATTGAAAAATTCAAATCAGTAGCATTAATGGTAAAAAGTCGTAAACAAAATGTCTAGCATTAATTGTATACCATAAAGCGTCCTTACATTTAAATCATTATAACATCAAGCACAAGAAAGTCATGCAAGGCTTAGTGACTCAGAACTTATGGATAAAATTGTAGGGTGTTATAGGGGAGACGTGATCCAATTGTTAAGGTTTCAAAGTTAATGCAACTTTTGCATTTTTTGTAGAAATTGTGCAAAATCTGTTTTTTTTAAATTATTGTACATCTATAAACCTGTGATCTAGTGTCAATTACAAGTCGTTTTTCTCAAAATTTCGATCTAACACATGTACTTTTCTGGCTTGGTCGCCTTACAAAATGCCTTACCTTATCATAAGCTAGTTCCCACCACCTTTAACAAGCGAAATACATAAACCTAACGTTATGTCCCCCGTTAGGAGTTCGACGACCGACAGCTGAAAATGAGGGCTTGCGTTTTGGCCTAACCTAATTTACACATCCTCCCCGGTCATTACTAGCCAAAACCGGGGGTGCAAGTCTGAGCCCTATCTTTTGTATATGTCGCTAACTTTTACACCTTAACCTATCTTATATTTAGTAGCTCTAACTCATCAATGTGTCGCTGTCAACGACCTCGACCATCGATAGCCAAAAATCGGGCCCCTGTTCGAGGTCCCGGCCACCGGCAGTCGCTAACTGCGACTCTAGCTCGAGATCCTAAAACTATTCTACTTTCTTTTATTGTTGGCGTGCAGTGTTTTGTTTGCCATTCTCGATTTTATGGTTCGTTGGTCATTTTTTGATGTGCTCGTGTATTGTATCTATATTTCACATTAATTTATCTCTCTTATTTGCTACTAATTTAACCTAATGGTATCTCTAATCCCGCCACCTATCTGTAACATATTGTAACTAAATATATTTTTCCAGTTTGTGTTGTTGGTACGTTGGCTCATCGGGCATCAGGAATTTAGTACCTACAATTTTAAAGAATTTGCTCTAGCATCATTTGGATATTGGTTTTGTTTCTATTGGGGTGTCTACTCTACCTCTCTTAAAGTTGATATGTATTGTTTTTTTGGTCTTTGGCGTTATTTCCTGTGCGAGTGTATTCGGTGTTTTTAAGTCCTCTTCGAATATTGTCTCTTCATGTAGAGTGTGTATGTTCCATGAAGAGAGGACAGTTCAGTAGCGTGTGCTCTGGAGTGCCAGTTCTTCCGCACTCACAAAAGTCTGTGTTGGTGTTGTTTAGTTTGTATTTGTATATGTTGTATGAATCGTGTCCATTGATGAAATGAATTAGTCTTTCGGAGGCTTGTAGATGTATTATTTCTAAACGTTTTTGCACATTCGAAAGAAGCTCGTATGTTACTCTTCCCGGCTAGAGGTGTTCTAGCGCTCTTGCTATATTTGCACTATTCGGTTTTTGGTTTCTTTATTGCTTTCAATTAGTCTATGTATTTCTTAATGGTCGTAAGTTTTGCACGCTAGTCTTCAAACCGTGCAGTGTTTACTTGCACAGGAATTCTGGACTCTAGATAGTAAACGAATTGTACGTTGCATTCTTCCAAAATGTTTACTTTGTTGTTCTGTAGGAGCTGCAACTCCCATTATGGGTAACTTACCCCCCACGCGACTTATCGGCAACCATAAAGGCTTTCTTCACAGTGGCGTAGACGTCGCCGGCCTATTTAAGCTTATTACGAACAAACACCGCGATGCCAAGTCCTCAAAAACTTACGTTTGCTTTTATGCGTATTTTACAACTAAGCGCATCCATCTGGAACTAGCGTTTGATTTAATGGCCAACTGTTTTCTCACGGCACTTAAATGCAACAGTCTATCCCGTTGGCAACTAATCTCGCGGGTACCAAAGTACTTCTGGGAGAGGTGGTTCCGTGAATACTTACACACCCTTCATCAGCGCCACAAGTGGCATACGGATCACCCCCCTTTTAGAAAAATACTTTAGTTTTTATTCAAGATAAAAATTAACCCCGTTAAAATGGATACGAGGTCGAGTAGTAGAAGATTATTTTGGTATAGATAATACCGTGTATGTCTTGTCAGTTCGCACGCCAACCGGCATTTTGCGGCGGCTGGTATCAAAATTGTGTCCACTTCCTGAACTTTAATTCCGCAAAACGCTTTGCATTTTGAGCGGGCGGCATGTTGCGTCCACAATGTGTGTATATTTAGTTTAAGCTTGATTTAAAATATATTTTTCTAATAATAAAAACTCCACAAATATTTACATTTAATATAAAGCAATTTAATGTCCACATTGCATGGTACTTACTTATGCGTGCCTTAGAACTTATCCCGCCCTTCTATTTTTTCTAATTATTTTTGTTTTCCACAGATATCTTTATTCTCCTACCATTTCTATAATCTATTTGTTATTAACTTCGTCTGTGCACGTTATCATCCTCATACGTTTGAAGCACGACATTCCAGAAGGCTTCTATCCCTTTCTGTCTGCTTTTCCTACTGTCCCTATTTCATAGGCGTACTGTACTGTTCTCCACACATATGCTTTCAATAATTTTCTTCTTGTATCTGTGTTAGCTGTCTTTGAACATAGCCGCTGTTCTTTCTTGTCAGGTGCAGTTCGGTCCCCTGCTATTGTTTTACAATTATATACCCTATTTCCCCGATATTCAGTGGTATGAAGGTGGAGGCGGCGCCGTGGCGTAGTTGATATTCGTATGACTAATACGTCCAGGGTCCCGGGTTCGAATCCCGACATGGTCCGCTTGAAAAATGTTAGGCAAGCATATTTCACAAAAATACGCCCTCGCTTGGATGAGAGGTAAAATGAAGGTCCCGTGTGTGAGTGTTGTCAAGCACGTTAAGGATCTCTACCTTGCTTGAAACAGCTAGGGTTCGGCAAAATTCAAAATTCTTCAAGTAAAAAAAACTCGCTTCCTGGTCAATGTAGTACTTTCGGGTGGAGCATTAGAAAATTACATGTAGGGTATGTGATGTGGAGGCGGCTCTGTGATGTAGCTGGTATGCGTGTGACTACTATGCCCAAGGTCCCGGGTTCAAATACCGACGCGGTCTGCTTGAAAAATGTTAGGCGAGCATTTTTTACAAAAATACGCCCGCGTTCGGTCCCGTGTGTAAGTGGTATCCCGCACGTTAAAAATCCCTACCTTGCTTGAAACAGCAAGGGTTCGGCAAAATTCAAAATTTCTAGGTAAAAAGAACTCGCTTCCTGAACATAGTACCTTTGGATGGAGCATTGGAATATCAAATGTAGGGGTATGTAAAGTTCCGCCAGCACTTAAACATTTGCCGAATTAACAGTTTTTCTAATATATTCTTTCGCACAATCAACATTAGTTGCAAATATTTCGCAACCAACACTTGTAGTTGTTCATAATAGTCATCAGAATTAATTGCACTTATTTATTCGTCAATAGCTTCTCCGTTTTGAAACTGGTTGGATGCGTACCTCCATTTATTTATATTCTGAGCTAGCCTACACAGTTCCCTGAAATTCCCACAGCCTACATCCTTGACTATCTGTGTGCAATAGTTTGACCTAGCTCTACCTCTACTTCTCTTTTTTCTATCTCTGCCTCTAATATATTACGCACTATTTCCTCATGCCCTTAGTGTGTGGTCTATCAACCTATCTCTCCTATTTTTTTACTGTTTTCCACATATTTCTTTCTTCCCCTACCATTTCTAGTACCTCTTTGTTCATAACTTTGTCTGTTGATGACATATTCATCGTACGTCTGTAGCACCACATTTCAAAGGCTTCTACCTTTTTCTTGTCCGCTTCACCTATGACCAGTCTTCACAGCCGTACAGTGCTGTGCCCCAAACTTATGTTTTAAGCAATCTTTTCCTTGTTTCTATATTTGTTGTCTTTGAACACAGTAGTTGCTTTTTTTGTTAAATGTAGCAACTCCTTGTGCTAATCTTTGTTTTATATATTTTGCGTTTTTCTCATCTTGCGCTATTTGGCTTCTTAAGTAGCAGAAATCCTTACCCTCTTGTAAGTTCTCGTTACCTATTTGTATTCTTGTTTTTGATTTATTTTCCCCTCTTTTGCTACTAGAACTTTAGTTTTATTTTTGTTAATTTTCATACCGTATTTCTCTATTAGAACATGTTCCCGACTCTTATTCTGAACTTTTCGATCGCATCCTCCGGAATAGTCTCCTCTCGGAAATCCGAATGGGGGACTATTTTAACTCAAGAATCTTTTACCCCAGAGAATGCCATCATGTTTATTACAATTTAAGTACGCTGAGTACTTGGGAGGTAATGTGGTGGTTTCCCATTGTCTTCCACAATACAGTAGTGTGTCTTAGAATGCCATACCGACCCCTATGGTATCTGCTACTCTAAGTACCGAAGGAGCTGCTGCCCGCTTTTGGGGACCTGTCTTAGTCTGGTTCCTCACCAAAACTCCACCAATTTGGTAAAACCTTTGGTTCGATTCTTTAGCTTATTGGAACACTCAAGCCGTTCCACCCGTTCTAGTAATCTAGAACTTCTACAAGGTGCAGGTCCATTCGGAACGGAGCACTTACGATATAAAATTTTAATTTGAGGTCGATTTATGCAATATTTGAATTTACAAAAATTTAAGTTTGTTTATTTTATGTGGTTCCCTAAGTTATCAAGTATTATTTATAAAATCTATTAATTATGTGTCCTTAATGTCTAGGATTTAAGTTTTAGCGAGTAATATGAGCGTTTTAGACCAACAACGATAAAAAGAAACTTTGCCAAAACTAATGCCCTAAAGTTTGCCAAGATTAAATTGGTCACCAATCAATCTGTTTATAGTTGTTTACGGCTTTTAGTTTTAAGTTGCGGATATTAATTATAACGCGCATTAAGAAGTACATTATGTGTAATTACATGGTTGTTGTAACGGTGTTATTTTGACTGAATTATTTAGCGTAGCAATTTTATTGTAACAGAGTTAAGCCAGAGGAGCAATTTATAATTTGCTGAGCATTAAGGTAGTAGTTACAGCATATAATCAACATCTAGAATGTTCTATTCTTGGAGAGGTTCTATCACTAACTTAATGCTTGGAATATCTAATCAATTTTGTTTCTGCTTGGAAGATAATTGACCACTTTCTAAACACTTATTCCGAACCTGTGCAGCTGAATCTTTTAAGTTTTAGTGTCTATTTTCGGTTTCCTCTTCGATATATTTTCTGTCTCTGCAACTTTTCTTAGGGTTTCTTCTTAACCTTACATGTGATTTTCCAATGCTCCACCCAAAGGTACTACATTGGCCAGGAAGCGTAGTAGTCACACACATACCACTACACCACGGAGCCGCCTGGTTTCTTCTTAACCTCTGATAGATGTGCGTTGAAAGTTAAAAAGCAGTACCAACTGGTACCCTCTTGCCAATTCTGTTTTATTTTACCGAGCGCGTGTGCACTAATCATTCTCTGATCAAGGGGCGCAACGTTGTCGTCTTAACATAAAGTACACATTCTAAAATGAGTTGTATTTTGTTGTGTCTTAAAGAATTGAAGAAGTTCTAAATAAATTAAGTTGATAATACTAGTCACTCATTCCTCTCGTTGCTTTGCTACATACAAAACGTGTCCTTATAGACTTAAGAGCTGTTGACAATTTTCAGTGATTATTAAGTCAAGGCCTATCTTTTGTGGAGATGTTGAGGGAAGTATGCTCATGTACCCGTATTAAGGATTTTGCCAGATAGCGGTATGGGAGGGATGCCAAACGCCCTCAACATGTAAAAAAAAGAGTGTCCCAAATATTATTTGGTCAAGGCTGAAAATTTGTGCACAGCTTTGTCTAGTGATCCAGGAATCCAGGATAGTATTTGCGGACCTATACATCAATATTTAGAGGGTTGCCGATCACCCCAAATATGTCATGTACACGGTCTAATTTATATTATTAGGTCAAGCTTGAAATTTTGATATGTCGTTACAGCTACTATTTCAAGCATATATTCTAAGTTGCAAACCAAAATGTCGATATTAACCCCCTGTGGAACACTTTAAACATCCCTTTGTCATGCGGCCGAATCAAGTTTTTACCTACTATTACTTTACTACTTTCTGTAATAGCAAACATTAAGACAAATTGATTGAATTTTAACGATTTGTATAGTATTCTCCCCTGATTTTGTGCAGCTGTCATTGTTTATGTAACAAGGGTTGAGCACTGTCTCTTCGGACACCGTCTTATCAATACAAACGCATGAAGTTGATTAAAGATTAAATTGTATTTTTGTGAATCAATGGCGGGTAATAACGCGAAACCGTTCCTCTCCTTGCTCCCCCTCCCCAGCCATTTTGATTTCATCACACCCGTCATTTTAATTACGTCGCAAAGGTGATTAACAATACAAAAATCAATAATGATGCAACATTATTTATATACAACTTTATTAAAACAATACATATATTTAATACAGACATTTAATCTATCAACGAAATTCATTTCGAATAAATACAACATTCTGTCGAGCATATGTAAAATTGTTATGTTTGTGTAGTAGGCAATGACTTGAATGAACGTTCTTCATTCGCAACTGCTTTAGGCTTGGAACTTTTCCACATTTATAACATTATTGCACGGCATACACTTGGATATGATACGTTGCTTTTCCAGCCCTTTCACATAAATTATAACATGAGGCGGTAAAATAGTTTGCAGGTATAATGTGAGAACGTCTGGTGATAACAGATTAATTGATGGGTTTTCTCAGCTAAGCCCATACAAGTGCATCTGAAGCCATGCGCAATGCTTCTTGAAATCTTCACTCAAATAGCTATAGTCTAAAAGCTTCTCTAATATTTCGTACCATACTTCGTCGTTTTCCACGTCAAAAACTGCCACTTCTTTAACAAAAAATTCGCTTTTATACTGGAAACCTTGTATGTCCAGGATGTAAGCCGCAGTGCAGCGTTCTTGTAGATGGTTGATTCTTAAATAACCAAACTTGCGGTAACTTCATCAATTTACATTAAAGCAAGTTTTCTTAATCCAGTTTCTTCTCCCATTAAGCAATGTAACCAGTAGTTCACGTCCATGTTTCCGTTTCCGTAAAACTTTTTTCTCTAGGTACGTGTCGGGTGCCGCTGTGGTCTGAATTTCTTCAGCGCAGAAACATTGTTGAATTGGTTGTTCATTTAAATCTTCTAATAGATAGGTTATTAGTTTGTTGTACTTTAACAATTTTAAACAGTTCTGTACTCCAGTTTGGATGAAATCCTCGGTCAAATACTGCTTTATATTTTGATATAAGTAGCTCGATGTGATGTATTATTGTTTTTTTCCATAACCTTAGGCAAAATATCCAACCATCTATGACTGTCTTGCAAGTAAAATTTTTTGTACACTTGGGTTTGATTGTTCTTAGCCTGCTTTGATTGCGCAATACATAAAATAATGGTTTATCTTATATTTTTGCAAAAGTTGCTTAAAGGAGCGGTTATAGAATTCAAGCCCCTGATACGTTTGTAGATTGACTTTTGTGGACATATTTATGTGCAACATTTTGTCCAATATTTTTTTCATAACATTTGTAACTTCCACACCGGTCTTGTTTTTTAATGGTTCCGCCAATTCATATTTTGTATAGCAATCCACCGCTATTAGAATATATCTGTACCCATTGTTTACACGAAAGTAAGGTTGGAATTCGCACAAGTCCGACTACATAAGATCGCGTTTCACATGTTTCAGATTTGTGTTACGACGCAGAAAATGTTTTCTTGCAGACTTAAATAATTCCTTGACGATGATTTCTTTACTCATTTTTGCTTAACACTGATGTTAAACTAACAGAGCTGTCATTATCTAGTTGCACCTTTGGCATAAACTGAAGCTTTGGTTTGTAGTACTTGTTTTTTATAGCTTCTGGTGCCGCATCGTAAATCGATGATAATGTGAGAGCGAGCTCTTTTTCGTTTGTGTCAGAAGCCGTGGTCAAATTGGTAAAAAAACTGTATAAACGTTTTAAAATCAGCTATAAGCTTCTCCAATTTTTTATCTACATATTGTTTATTAGCTGCATCAACGGGTTCAACTGGGCAAGCAAGCATTGTGGTACGCTGGTTTCTTGCATTGAAGACTTTATCTTTACGTTGTATATTATCAGAACTTTTAGACAATATGAAAATGTTTGATTCAAGAGATTAACAGCAAATTTTTTAGAAACACGATCACTATCATTTTTCGGCTCCAATACATTCACAAGTCGTTTCTGATGCATGTCGTACCCCCACTATCTGCAGTTATCACGTCCAGGAGGTCCTCGCTGACTAAATTGCAAGCGCTTACGTTCAGAACGTCCACAGCGATCCATAGACATTTTAAAACTGAGCAACTGTTTTGTTCATTTGCAGGTATATCATCAAAGACAATAACTGAATCTTCTTTGGTATCTCCGGGTTCAATCAAATCGTCGTAGTTTCCAAATTCGTGGTAACCAATTTCTTCTCTTAAAGGTTCAAATACACTTCTTAATAGTTCATGCTTTGGTTGATATAAACTTTTAGAAAACACATAGACGTTTTGGAATCTAAGTCCATTCTCATGTAAAATGAGAGATATTAGAGCGTTAGTTTTTTCACAACTCGATGGTCCGGCGAATATTGCCCTTATATTGGATGGAAACATAGATTCATGTTTACAAACTTCCTTTGCACTAGAAGTGGCATATGCATCAAAGTTTTGTATAGGCATTTTAACTTCTTGTCTTGCAGCTTCCATTTCCGGAATACTTGATTTTCTAATTTTATTTCCAGCACCAATATCGAGATGGTCGCGTAGCGTTGTTCTAGGCACATTGTACAACCTTCTAGCTTTACGTGTATTTAACACCCTGCCGAATTTCACTAATTGCTTTCTCTAAAAACTGCTTGGTGTACATCTTTCAAATCTACAGCTAAGACCGATTCAAAATTTCAAAAAGCAGTTTCTTATACCAAATAATCCATCCATACCTGCTCGCCCGCCTATCCACCCACTTGCCCGCCCACCCGCCCGACCGCCGCCCATCCCGCCCGCCTGCACATCCACCAACTATGTAGTTAGAACATCAAATCTTGTGATATATTTTAAAACAACATAGATTTGTGGATTGCTATCCAAAATATGCATTGGTGAAACTATTAAAAAACAAGACTGGTCTGGAAGTTACTAATGTTGTGAAAGAAATATTGGACAAAATGTTGCACGGAAATATGACTACAAAGGTCAATCTACAAACGGATCAAAAGCTTGAATTCTATAACCGCTCCTTTAAACAACTAATGCAAAAGTATAAGATAAATCATCATTCTACATATCTCGCAATCAAAGCAGGCTTCTGCGTAAGATTAATAAGAACAATCAAAACCAAGTTGTACAAAAGATTTTACCTGCAAGGCAGTCATAGACGCCTAAGGTTATGGAAGAATACAATATTACACCAAATCAAGCTTCTAACATGAAGCTTATGGAAGCGGAAGAACGCCCAGAAAGAATAAATCTCCAAATCAGCGATAGAAGTGTTACAAGCCGGAAGAAATTACATTGTATTGGAAAAATTGTACGAATATCAAAATATAAAGTAGTATTTGACCGAAGATTTCATCCACACTGGAGTACAAAACTGATCAAAGTTGTTAAGTTACAACAAACAAGACTGATGATCTATCTATTGCAAGATTTAAATGGACAACCAATTCAACGATGTTTCTACGCTGAAGAAATTCAGACCACAGAGGCACCCGACACGTACCTAGACAAAAAAGTTTTACGGAAACGGAAGCATGGACGTGAACTACTGGTTGCATGACTTGGTGGAAGAAGAAATTGGATTAAGAAAACTTGCTTTAATATATATTGATGGAGCTGCTGCAAGTTGGGTTATTTGAGAATCAACCATCTACAAGAACGCAGCACTATGGCTTACATCCTGGATATATAAGATTTCCAGTATAAAACAAGAGAATTTTTTATTAAAAAAGTGGTAGTTTTTGACGTGAAAAACGACGAAGTATGGCATGAAATATTAGAGATGCCTTTAGACTATAGCTATTTGAGTGAAGATTTCAAGAAGCATTGCGCATGGCGTCAGAAGCACTTGCACTAGCTTAGCTGAGAAAACCCATCAATTAATCTGTTATCACCAGACGTTCTCACATTATACCTGCAAACTATTTTACCGCCTCATGTTATAATTTATGTGAAAGGGCTGGAAAAGCAACGTATCATATCCAAGTGTATGCCGTGCAATAATGTTATAAATGTGGAAATGTTTGGAATTCCAAGCCTAAAGCAGTTGCGAATGAAGAACGTTCGTTCAACTTATTGTCTACTACACAAAGATAACAATTTATCATGTGCCCGACAGAATGTTGTATTTATTCGAAATGAATTTTGTAATGTCTGTATTAAATATATGCAGTGTCTTAATAAAGTTGTTAAATTATGTTGCATCATTATTAACTTATTTTTTCTGTTGGTTCTTGTATTGGTATTCACCTTTTCGACGTAATCAAAATGGTGAGTGTGGCGAATTCAAAATGGCTTATGTGGTGGGGGTGGAGCCGGCCGAGAAAGGAGGGGAGCAAGGAGGGGAGCAAGGAGGGAGCAAGGAGGAAATCCCTCCCAGCAGATCTTCCTTATGGGAATTCACATGTAATCGAGGAGTGAGGAGGTGTCCCAGTACCATCCAATATTCCTACTGTTTTTAAAAATTGACAAACACTTATGCAGTTTTTTTAGTTCAAACAATGTCAGTTTAAATAAATTTGTTCCTTACAAATATTATGAACTTTTATATTCATTATGAAAATTTATTATTGCAATAATCTATAATTAAATGTTCAATATGCTGAATATTTAAATTATGTCTTTTATCGCTCAATATGTTTTTGTAGGCGAAAAACGTCTTTCTACTTGCACACTTGTTATGGGAGCACATTTAAATTTTGTAGTTATAGCTGGAGCCATATTTAAATCTCCTTCTTCTTTTAATACATTTGAAATTTTTTGTAATTCTCTGAAGCCGTTGTTTTTTTATATTAAATGTTTTAGCTTGGCTGAAACGATATTTACTAATTTCCTATGCGTCTTGGCACGGAAGATATTTTGTTTTAGAAATTAGTAATTATATTAACAACATCAACCTCTTTTCTCTAAAGCCTGTATAGTATTACTACTAACGAAAGAAAAGTTACTTTTTAGGGTTCCGTATCTTATAAGGTATAACAGAACCTTTATAAGATCACTATCGTGTCCGTCCGTCCGTCTGTCACAGAGGTTTCTCTCGAAAACTATGTAACGTAGGAATTTGAAATTTGGCACAATACTAGGTCTTTATGACGTGCACATATATCGATGGTTAGAAAATAGAAAAAAATATTTTTAGATTAAAATGGCGGAGGTTAAATTTGGCCAAAAGAAAAAAGTTTTAATAAATATAACGTGTAAGGTATCATTTGAAATCTAAAAATATTTTTTTGATAATTTTTGGTCCAGTAGTCTTCATGCTATATATAGCTCAAAATGTGCCAAAAATAAACGCCCCCCCCCCACCTGGTCTTCTACATTTCGAAAGCTAAAATTTTGATTTTAATAGGGATAGTAGCTATTGAGTCATATATTATTCGAAAACTGCAGGTTTTTTTGACAGTGTAATAGTTGCTGGAAAAAATTTTTTTAAACACAGTGATAGACAACATATTTACTATTGTACCAGTACAATGTGGGACAATATATTCATTTTTTCAGTTATCACAATCAAATTCGGATAAGATTTAAATGTACATAAAAAATAAAAAGAGCTTAATTTGGTTTATTGATTGCTCACTGTAGTATTGGTACGGAACCCTAATAGTGCAAGCTCGACTCGCTCTTGGCCAACTTTTTTTATATGCAAATCATGTTTTAGTTGTTGATCTGCAACCAACTTTTTGCATTCATCAACTGCTTTGCAGTTTGACTTCCACTTCCTAACAATTTCTTTAAACCTTGGAAAATTGTGAACATAATATGGTGCAGCATCTAACCACGTTCCCAATCTTGTAAGGACAGGTTCAGGTGATAATGGTAAATTAGGAAACTTTTGCATAAAGTATTGTACTCTTAAAAGAGATTTAATAAAGATTTCTTCCATTTTTTATTAATTTATTCACCAACTGAAATTCCAGTTGAACAGTTTCTGCAACTCCATTAATTCCATGCCCTAAACACGTGCAGTGGATTGTATGTTCATAAAATATTTTTAAATTCGACGCTGCTTTTATCTTATAAGCTGAAGCCATTAGCTAAATGTATCCGTTAGCTGTATTTTCTTTATTTAACACGCCAATCAAATTAGCAATGTTTCTTCCACACTTGTCTGTCGTTTCATCAACACTAAACCAAATGTAATTGCTCCCAATTGCTTGTCGGATTTTTGAATAGTATCTTGAAAGACTAAACTAACGTAATGTTTTCTTAAAGTACAGTATTGCCCGAAATAAACAGTACTGAAACTAAGTTGGCGGTGTTTTTATGCGTGCGCTGTCACACTCAAGTAAGCTAGTATAGACCTGTCAAGTAAACCTCAAACAAGTAATTAGTAGGGCCTAATTGTTAAAAATGGTGTTAAGTACAGAGGAGAAAGTGTTTCTGGTAGAGCATTATTTTCGTTCATACGGAATCGGCCGACATAATGGTGCAAGTTTGCTATACGTGTCTGATCAATTCACACAAAGGTTTAATAAACGTTCTCCAAGTAATGCTGTAATTTTGAAGGTTATTGAAAAGTTTAGAAATACAGGTAGTGTATTGTGCCAACGAAAAGGAAACTCGGGGCGTCCCAGGACAGTTAACAACAACAATAACCATGAACGTGTTTTTGAGCAAATCTTAGAAAATCCGAAAGTCAGCCAGGCAAGGACAGCGTTACAACTTGATTTAAAAAGAACTTCCTTTCAAAGAATCCTGAAGGAGCTGGGTACATTTTCGTATGTGATTCAGGTACATCAACAACTACATCCTCGGGATTATCGCAGTAGAGTGGAATATTGCGCCAGAATTCTCGCGTTACAGTATGAAAATCCTGAATTTTTGAAAAATGTTTGGTTTTCAGACGAAGCACATTTTCACTTGTCAGGCTATGTGAATCGTCGCACAAATCGATTTCTGGGATTTGCCAGACCCGATGAGGTTCAAGAGGTTTCTTTACATAGTGAAAAAGTGAGTGTCTGGTGTGCTGTTTCCGGACACGGAATCATTGGTCCATACTTTATCGAAGAGAATGGTAGGCAAGTCACACTTAATCAACAGAGGTACAGACAAATTTTAACACGATTTATCCCTGATCTACGTCAATTCTGTCGTGCACGTAACTTGGCATTTCGAAACCAATTTTTTCAGCAGGACGGGGCAACTTGCCATACTGCTGCCGCAATTCGTCAATTTCTTCAAGAACATTTTCCAAGCAAATTCATATCACGATTTACTGACTTCCCTTATCCTTCACATTCTCCAGACCTCACACCTCCAGACGCATACATTTGGGGCATGGCTAAAAATGCCGTTTTCAAACGGGCACCACAAACCATCGATGAATTAAAGGATGCCGTTAGAGTCTTCTTCGCAGCCCTGAGACAACCCTTATTCAATAACATGACCAGAAACTTAGAACATCGTTATGAAGTCTGTCTCGAACGAGGAGGTGCACATTTAGAACATATAATAAAGTGTCAATAATATGTATTTTTTAAATATACAAAACAATTACAATTTCAGTACTGTTTATTTCGGGCAATACTGTACTTTCGTCTGCAATGGATCGGTCTCTTGCAATGCTTTTCTAAATAATCTTTAAAACAACTATTTTGAAGCTTATTCAACGCGATGTTTGATTCAATCATTGATTTGCATAATTTGCATAATTGTTTCTTGAAAATTCAACTTCTGAACGCGGTGTACATAATCGCTGTTTTAAAAATGCTGTTTTTATTACATTGAATTTAATTAATATTAAATGAAAAGTTTATACTTTTGTTTGTTGAAACTTACCGTTATACAGAATGCACGGCAAAAATATTGGCTATTTTGCATTTTTAATGTTGAATAATCTTTAATCCAGTCGTTCACACTAGGTTTAGCCTTAGGCTTGTTTATTAAATATGAGTAGTCACAAACAAAAAATTTAAATATAATTGTACCTATCAAAATTTAATAACAAGAAGTGTAGAAATTATCGTATTAGAATTTATTTTATAATGCTTACAGGACGAATTTCCTTGTTCGACTAATTTTGGTGGAGTACTTTTACATTTATAAAATGCAAAGAAACCTGCTTGGGAGTATAAGACGGCGGTGAAACTACCTGCACTATTGTATGAAACCACCCTGGGATTAAACAGAATTATAAGAAGTCATTTCATGTGTAACCCGATGAATCTTTCAAATATTATTGTGTGATTTGAATTTAATTCTATTTAAAAAAAGGCTTAAAAAGCATAAATGTAAGAAAAAGCTTAAAAAAAGAAACTAAGCAGAATAAGCATAAAAAAATAGTGTCAAATGATTCATTTGGCAATAAAATACACAAATTTTAAACAAATATTGAGCTTCTTATATAATTACAATAAACAAAAAACTTAAAAATCCGGTCTCTAGTCATAAAAACACCATAAAGTGATAAAGTGTAGTAAAGTGTAGTAAAGTGCTCTATAAAAATTACAATTTTTCAACAAGTTAAAGTGCATTATAAATCTCAAGTTTGGTGTCCACTGAAAGGAGTCTGGAAGAGCTTTTTAGTGGTGAAAAAATCTAGTTTAACAATTAACCACCAACATTACAATATCAAAATGTAATTGAAAATTATAGATTCAAATTGTAGATCCATATTTAACATATGTTAAAATATAAACATTGTTATCATAAAACCAGAATCATTATCAACAAGTGTATACTTTTAGTACTTCAAAGATTTATGGAAATATACATATATACAAAGTACTTCATAATATCATAAGAGAAAACTGTACTACACTGTTAAAAATGGATATTATAAATGATAAATGCATCCAATGCAATTTAATAGTTAATAGTGTAGAAGAAAGCTACAATTGTGATATTTGTCATAGATTAGTACATAAAAAAATGCTTTACTCTAACAGCATCTGAGATCAAATGCATGCCATTGCAAAAGAGAGTGTTAAAGTTAGTTTGTCACACATGTGATGACTTTATTAAAACCCTGCCAAGGCTAATCAGTCTAATCACTGAAATGAAAAATGACATTACACTGCCAAACAGAACATATTGGAAAACTTGTCGCCAGTAGAAACACCCAGTTATGCCAATATAGCTAAGAATAAATCTGAACCTGTGCTGATAGTTAAGCCAGTACAAGTGCAAGAAAGTAAAAAGACAAAGTCAGATATAAAAAATGCAGTTGATCATGTTAGTATAGGGATTAATGTTTCTAAAATTAAGCAAGTCTCAAAAGGTGGTGTACTCATTGAAGTCGACAACAAAAGCGAACAAAGACTGTTGAAAGACAATATAACTGACAAGCTTGGTGATAAATACAAGGTTGTTATCCCCGTTCTTATGAAACCTAGAGTAAGAGTATCATATGTGGAAAATGAAGACATAATAGATAATGAAACTACTATCGCAAATATTTTAAAGCAAAATAATATAGACAACACATTACAAAATTATCATTTGAAGGTCATAACAGTGTTAAAAAGCAATTTTGCAAATGGGTCAACTATTGTATTGGAAGCCGATCCTTTGACACATAGCATACTAATAAACCTTGGAAAAATAGCAATCGGGTGGTCAAAGGGATACGTGTCCAACCATTTGAATATTGCCCAATGTTTCAAGTGTATGGGATTTTACCATCATGCAAAAAACTGTAAAGAAGCAATTTGTTGCTCTAAGTGCTCAGGGAACCATGATTATAAGTCGTGTGAAACTAATACTATGACATGTGTTAATTGTGTCAAAGCTAATAAAAACCTACAATTACATCTCAAAACTGACCATAGTGCAACAGACCATCACTGTCCTTTTTATATAAAACTGTTAGAGAGACTACATTCCAAAATTGACTATGGATCTAAATAGCAACCACAGAAGTCTTCCCGTGAAATCAAAATCTGCCACTATAATATTAGATCACTCATAACCTATTTTGATGAATTTTGTACTTTTGTTCAAGATAAAAATTTTGTACTTATTTCACTTTCTGAAACATGGCTCTCAGTAGACTTTCCCTCTACATGAATTACAATTCCTGGTTATACTATATTCAGAAAAGACAGGCCCACTAGAGGAGGAGGTGTTTGCTGCTATGTGCATAATAAAGTAAATTGCAAAATTATCGAAGCTGAGTTTACACAAATGGGAATTGTAGAACAGTTATGGTTAAAACTCACAATTAAGAAAATAACATATGCTGTAGGCGTTATTTACAAACCACCCCTTAGTCCCTTATCTTCACTTCAAGACTTAGAACGTGCCCTGTCAATATTATACCTAAAATATGATAATATATTACTGATGGGGGACTTGAATATTAATCTCCTGAAAGAAAACTACAATTCTCAATACTTAAAAACAATATTCTCAAAATTAAGCTGACACAACATGTCTATAAGCCAACGAGAATCACTGACACTACTGCTTCACTTCTTGACCTTATTTGTGCTAGTGAAACCCTACAATGTGTAAATATTGGCTATTATGACTTGAGTCATATCTCTGATCATTTAATGGTGTATTGCAGTTTGTGTATTCCTCTTGATAAACAACAACTTGAGTTAAAAACAATCCGTAGTTTTAGATACTTCAATCAACAGAAGTTTGCCAATGATGCAATTAACATTGACTGGCTACATTGCTGTACCTATACGACAGTTGATGAAATTATCTTATTTTAATCATGCTGTTACTTCACTTTTTGACATACATGCCCCTATTCACATATTAAAGAATAAAAGAAAAAACCAGGATGGCTAACTGAAACTTTAGCAGAAATGATTAAGTTAAGGAACAAAGCTCTTGAAAAGTTTATTAGAACAAAACAAACAACAAGTTACAACTATTATAAAGAATTACGAAACTACATTACACAAGCTGTTAGGAATGAAAAACAGGCATTCTACAGGTATCAAGTTCTAGCAAATATAAAAAACCCTAAAAAACTATGGAATTTTTTTGAGCAATATAATATACATACCAAACTTAAAAAATATGTTAATTTAGCAAGTAACGATCCGAATTACATTAATCAATATTTTATAGATAGTGTTCCAATATCCACAGTATCTGAAGAAATAGTAAACTATTTTTCCAATAACAAATATCCTTTGGCAACTGAAGATCTGATGTTTCACACCGTACATTCTAGTGAAGTAATCAGGGCTATTACAAGACAGAAATCAAACGCTACAGGTGTGGATGGGATCAACTTACATATGATAAAACTTATTCTTCCTTATTGTGCTGACGCTCTGACTCACCTTATTAATGTCATTCTAGAAAGTTCTACTATGCCCAGTATATGAAAAAAGTCCATAATTACACCTTTACCTAAGGTAACCACTGCTACCACCTATAAGGAATTCAGGCCGATAAGTATTTTACCAGCATTATCGAAAGTGTTAGAGTATATTGTGTATTGTCAAATTTTACAACATGTTGATGCAAACAATATTTTTCCTAAAACCCAGTCTGGGTTTCGTGCAAAACACAGCACTGCAACTACTTTGTGCAAAGTTACAAATGACATTATCAAAAACATGGATGAATCAAAAGTAACTGTAGCTGTATATCTGGACTGTAGCAAAGCATTCGATTTAATAAACCATAAATTACTTAATGCTAAACTAATGTACTATGGTTGGAGCCTGCCTGCTTTGCAATTGATGCAAAACTACTTATCATTACGACTACAGAAAGTGAAATTTAATGGCAATACATCCAATGAATTGTATGTAACTCAAGGTGTACCTCAGGGAAGTATACTAGGGCCTCTGCTTTTCGCAATTTTTACTGCAGATCTTCCCTCGATTGTAACCGAAAATTGTGGCATCCATATGTATGCTGATGACACGCAGTTGTATGTGTCAGGTAATCCTTACAGTGCTAATTGGATTGTTAATGAGCTTAACATTAATTTAAATGCAGTGCATCAATGGTCATTATTCAATGGACTACTCCTAAATCCTGAGAAAACTGTTTGCCAGTGCATAGGATCTTCCTACAATAGTACAATATTCAAACAATTAAAAAGTGAAAATATTGTTCTCGACAATTGTGTATTAGATTTTAGTCAGAAAACAAAAAATTGAGGTATAATTTATGACACAAATTAAAATTTTGAAAGCCATGTAAAGAAAATTTGCAGCGTAGGATACTTCAAACTCAAGTCGCTCTACAGATATAAAATGTCACTTTTGCCACAAACAAAGTGGAAATTATGTCAATGTCTTATACTAAGTCATATTTACTACTGCGACACAGTATACTTTAGTTATCTTTCAGAACACTATAAAAATAAGTTACAAATCTTACAGAACAGTTGTTTAATATTTTCATATAATGTGCCATATAGGGAACATGTGACCCCTGTATATAATAAGTTGGGCATTCTTAAGCTAAAATTTCAATGTGAGTTGTTTTTTGCCATTTTTTTGTACAATATTTATAAGAGTAAACAGCCTAGTTATTTATATAATATTTTAAATGTACGATGCTCTAATCACAACCTTAATCTTCGCAGCAACAGTACATTAACAATTCCAATCCATAAAACAACTAAGTTCAAGTGTTCATTTGAATATCATGCTGAAATAATATTTAATAAATATTTTGATTTATATTTAAGAGCAAGTTCAGTTCAAACCTTCAAAAAGGCTTTGTTAATTAGAATTATTGAAAGGCAGAACCACATATAAGTGGTGTACAGAGGTACTCTGTGAAAATCAGCTTTGCTGACATTGTACCATTTAAATAATTATTATGTTTATAATTTATTATTTAATAAACTTTTCTATTCTATTCTATTCATAACTTAATGCGACGGTTATAATACCAAACAGTTTCGAACCTAATTTGGAGTTATTGTTTTGATATTTAAAATAAGTTCTGAATACGAAATTACGTTTATTAAATGATTTACAAATCCAAAAAAACAAGCGCCAAGATTATGAAACCGCAATGTGTATAATAGCAGTAGCCCTAAGACGTACTTTAACTGTACATTCAAATTAATCCTTGTAACAGGTTCCACCGATTTCTAATTACAAATACTGTTGAATAGTTAATCTCAGCTGGCGCCACTGTATTTGCTATCAAGCGGTATGGTTTTGATGATATATGGGAATCGATAATGTTTTATATGAATCATTTGTAATAATTTTAAATTCGTAATAAAATAAAAGTTGTTGTCACTGAACTTTTAATAATTGATGTTAGTGTAACATAACTTAATTATATTATGCATACTCAGCACATAAGTGTAGTCATAAGATTTCATATACAAAATTTTTAAACTCTTTGTGGCATATATATATATATATATATATATATATATATATATATATATATATTACTCATATTTAGACCAGGGTAGAAAATTAAATAATCACATCAAATAATTTTAATCACCGTGTATAAGGAATTTCATTAAATAATACGCTTTATTAAAACCTTGAAGCATAAATAAACTCGGTCGTTTCAGTAAAAATAAGAAATTTAAATTATGTACAAGACGCTTTATATCAAAAGAAGCAGTATTAAAAAGCTCTGCGTGTAATGTAATTATTCCTAAACAAATGGAAATTACGTGCGAAATTTATATTAATTAACCCTATTTTAAGTAACCGGTATTGAACAAAACGTACAGATAACAACTAATATTTAGTTAGGATTCACTAAAATTTAAAGGGTATTAATTTTAATTGGAGTTAGTTGAACCATTATTAATAATAAGCATAAAACTTGTAAAAACCCAAGATTATAATACTAGAAAATAAAGCTCTGAGAATTAATATTATGTTGAACACCTGCGTAGTTTAAATGTCAAATACGGCGAAAATTTTGCAGATAATTAATGGTTCAGAGAATCTTGGGAAAACGTCGCATAATAGTTACAAGAATTGCTAAAGGTGGGTATTTCACACTCCATGTGGACTAAAATAATCGATAATACAGAATATCAATTTGCACCAATACGAACAGGTTAGAAAAGGAAAGAGAAAATGCGTCAAGCAAAGACACATATAGTAAAAGGCGGGATTTAAGCAACGTCACGAGGGTCACAATTGGTTGAAAATAGGATGCAAATATCAGAGGTAGAAACAACAATTTCTGTACAAAATTAATTAGTTTTTCTCGGACATGCTTGCGTGCCGTGTGTTGAAATTTCTGAGATTTAAATGGGGCGAGTGAAAATTCGTAAAAATCGACGCGCGAGCGACAGACTGGGAACATAGAATGAGGAATTCTTTAGAATTACCCGTTTTGGGGAACAGACCGACAGACAGGCTTTTTGCTATATATACCGAGGTGAATATAAACAAGCTCTCTTAGACTCTTAGACTTTTGACTATTCGATGCGTTAAAAGCTCTTACATCCGCGAGTTGATTCAATACGTTAAACAGTGCATGTAGTATGATAAAATAATTTAAAGTTTGCTCGTATATTTTGGTGATTCAAAATAGTTTGTTCGGTACGTGCTAACATGAATATACTTTAGTGCACTTAGATACAAGGTAATAAAATTTAGTTTCACTGTACCAATTAGCAAAATTTACAACGACAAAAGTATACACAAAAGTAGGCAGTTTTGGCGTATATTGGTGAAAGAAGTATGAAGTTATTTGCTATTTTTCGGGGGTGTTAATAATTAAATGGTTCAAATACGGGTCTGGATCCACGAAACAAGGGTCAGATATACATAGATGAGTTCCGGAGAAGCCCAGAAACAACTGGTGATGGAGAAAATTTTAAAAGCGTTGAGAATTAGAAGCCGTAAATATAATCCTGTTGGAATGGTGTGATTAACTAAAGGGACGATGTACTTTGAAGCTACGAGGACAGTAACCTTCAGGTAAATTATACTATTTTGTTTGACATTTTTGTGTGTGTTGAATAACTTTATAATTGATTTACTTTAAATGGACATTAGTGAAATTGTACTAACCATAAAATTATAATTTTAAGATGAAATTTGCTTGTTGAAGTAGAAAGGGGTATTTAGTTTTGATGTTCGGTAATATGATGAAAATTTGGGTATGTCTTTGAGCTCAATTAGACGAACCTGGTTAATTAACGTAAAGGGGTGGTAGATGCTCCCTTTATACTCAGACTCCGGTCTGCTTATATTGTTATATTAATTAGTAGGCATCCAACAAGGACTTTAATTTTGGATGCACATTAAAATGATAATAAAATTAATCTTGAAATTCTTTTTAAAACTGAAATTTATGCTGAGTTTTAATTTTGAAATTTTAATGTATTCTGAATATTGATGTAAATAGAGTTAACGTTGATGTTTTTGGTAGGAATGTGTTGTTTTTTTTATGAATGAGGAGGTTTATAACATTAGGTGAGCAGCCGAGGCGAAAAGAGGATCACAGCCGTTTATGACGCCCAATCTGTGGGACTAGAATTTTTTTGTTGAAAGGACCCAGTTCCCGCATTCAAAGGAGGATATCACAGCAATATATATATATATATATATATATATTGTAGTCGTTTTAAAGACCTAAATCTACGTATAAACAAGGTAATTTCTAACACCCTGTATAGATGAAACAACCAGAATTTACGTGCGAAATTTATTTTATTTTGTTCAGTTTAAAGTAACAAGTATTAACAAAATTAACAATTAATGAATAAAATTTAGTTAGGTTTGTAAAGAAATTAAATTTTAGAAGCCAATGCAATTTATTTATTAATTTAATGGAGTTTAATTACGTCTAATACGCATAAAAGCATGAAAAATCAATAAATTCAAGGCAAATAGCTTTCGTTGTAACAAACAAATATATCGGTTGGCTTGAAATACCATGAAAAGCCAACTCTTAGAAATGTTGTGTTAAAACGACGGTTAAATTGAACACCTGCATGTTTTCTAAATGTCAGGTTCCCCTTATTTTTATAGATAACAATCAAGTTTCAAAGAATATTGGTTAAACGACAGTCGCAAAAGCACGTATACAAGTCCACATGGAGTAAAAAGAACGCGGACAGTAATATCGATTTCTATCACTCAAACAAGGTTAGAAGGAAACTTATAATATGCATAAGAAAGGGATAGCGCTAATATAGGCAGGATTTTTAAGACGTCAATGCATATACTATTGGTCGAGATAGTTAGTTCTAGAACAGACAAAACACGGGAATATTTGAAGTCGGGTTTATTGGAAAATATCGTAACGCCTCGCTAAATTTCAGAGATTTCGAAAACGGTTAAAACAAAATTTGAGGAAGTGTTATTTTAAATTAGATTTTTCACGGGAAGAGCGGCCTAGAGGTGGCATTCGGAATCATATAAATACTCGAAGAGAATTAGCATCGCTCTCTCTTTTAACTTCGATCTCTTAGTATGTTCACTGCTTCAGAATACGAGTTTGTAAGTATACATATTTTTAAATTAAATAGTACAGTGTTGGCCTCATAATTTGATACGCGAATAAGTGGCGAGTCTAAATTTTAATTTGAGGTGCAACATTTATCTTAAACAAGCTCGTGAAGTGACGTGAAGTAACGTAAATTTTAATTAATATTAAACTAAAGTACGCAATTATGAATGAAGTGTAATTAATTTGGATTTGGATTTGGATGTACCGTGAAGGCAGAGCAAACAGCACAACCCAAATGGGGTTCTTCTACAAATAGCTAGAAGCCGCCAGCAAAGCAGAGCGAAACAACTTAACGGCATCGTCAACGGAGTAGAGATCTTCAAGAAATTCCAGGTAACGCTTTAAAATTGTTGTTGTTATAAACTATGAAACTATGAAAATTGTGTGACGTGTGAGAGGGAATTTGAAGGTATTGTGCATTATTTTGCGTATTGAAAATAATACGTATAACTAACTTTATTATGGTATTTAAATAAAAATCTAAAGGTGTATATAAAGCTTATTAACGTTCCATCAGGAATTTAAAATTTTTATTGTTACTAGTACATGGTTTTTTTTGTTTGTTGTAAGAGTATGCGAAGTACAAAAGCATACATTATTCATAATTAACTGGGTTATCATGAGCTCACCATACTCCATAGTATACTAATTTAAAATAAATTATAAATAAAGAAAGAAAATAAGGTATTATTCAGGGCCCATTTATTCCGGGTATATTCAATGTGTTTGACATTTTAAATTAAAATCCAGCTCAGTACAAAAATAGGATTTATTGAGGTGTAACTTGATCTCTGAAAAGTGAATAATCTTGAATTTTATTTGTAAATAGTGACAAAATAAATATTGTATGATGGTTGTACTATTTTGTGGTTTTATTGAGAGTGCGCGTGAACGATACAGAGTATAATAGTGAATCTAGGAAGAGAGGAGGCCCAACTGAGCTAGCCTGGGAACTTAAGAAGAATTAAGGTGATGAAGAGAGGAATCTGGGTAAGAGATTAATGTTTTTTTTATTAAATTTTTAAATTGTGTGAAATTTATTTTCGATTTATTTTCGATATGTCTATATATATATATATATATATATATATATATATATATATTATACTATGTAATTTGTAGGTTAGAATTAATTAGCTAGGTCATTGGACAATTTAAGATAGGCTAGCGTGTGTAGATACCATCTATTAAAAGGTTAAATGTGTAAATACCACTCATTAAAAAGTTACATGGTGTCTTAGAAATCCAGGGCAACGATTAATTAATTTAGAGTAGGAATTTGAAAGTGAATTGTATTTCAGTTTTAGCTTTCCACTTATTTGCAAAGAAATTTCATAATATTTAGGGAACAGAAACAATTAAGGTTAAGCGTATATCAATTCATTAGTGAACACTATAAGGATGCAGTTTTAATTATATTTTAATCAGTGTATAATAGGTAAAAAGCTTTTTCAGTTTACTTTAGCGCAACATCAATAATTTTCCGGGCATAATTTTAGTGAAGTAGAAACATTATTTTAAAATCGTTTAAAGTATGTAAAGATTATAAAGGAAAATTTAGCATAAGGAAGTTTCTGAGTTTGAAAGTGTTTTTGTTAAACGAAACTGAACGTTTACAAGAAGCACGTTCTGGGTAACGAATTATTGTCAAGGATGGGGCGCGTTGTCAACCACCTAATAAGAAAATCAATATTTTCTACGAATGCAAGTGAACGTTAAAGCAGGCAGGGAGCTATATGGAAACAAGAACAAATTGGTTTTAGCATATAAAAGAGGAAGATGCAAATGTCAGGTGTCGATCAGACTTGGTAACTACCGAGGGAACAAGGATAGATTCGAGGCTATAAGCAAGAGTGAGTAGGAAGATGTTTGTATAAGATATCGATTTAAATGGGGAGAGAAATTGAGATTGGTAATTGGACGTAACGAGTAGAAGGGTGACGCGCCAAAGTCTGAAATTAAGAGAAGGTTCATATGTGTGTGGGATTCGTATACGAAGCATGAGAGGGAAAATGTTCGTATGTGGAATAGAGAGATGAGCCTAAGTTTGTCTTACATATGGGGCGTGAATCTAATGAAAATTGATATCAGTAGAGGCTAGTTTTCGGGAAAGGATATAGTCGTTAGACGGTTAGAAGTTATTTCGCGGTAATTTGTTGTGTTCGAACGTTAAAATTCCGGGACTTTAAAAGACCGTTGATGTTTGTTAACCAAAATTACAAACAATTATACAAGGCTAACTTGGGGTTTTTAGAATTTTGTTTCGGTTGAGATCTGGGTTTTGAGAAGTTTGGACAACGGTTAGGAGGTTACCATTAAGCTTGTTTATGTGGGGTGGAATTGTGAGAAAATTCAACAACAGGGGGTACTTTTGGTCTATATAAACATGTAGGAGGTGGTGACACATTCTCTTCTTTTCTTCGCTTGTTATCGACGTGAATACTTGTAGTAGTCAATATTATTGTGCTATTAAAAAGTTGTTATTTGTAATTACACACAAGTTGGGGTGTCGTAGTACTTGTTGGTTAGAAAATCATGTAGTACATTTAGAAATAAAAGCGAAGCTTATCAAAGTCATGTAAGTACAAACTACTGTTACTTTGGTTGTTATGCTTGCAAGGCGTCTTAATACGAATTAGCGATTGTGAAAGAATCGAGTAGCGATTTGCTGATGGTATATGGAACAGTAGAGGAGTTTAGGAAGTTTGGATGCTTTATCAATGGGTAATTGGAGAGATTTTATTGCTGCATGCTGGCAGGAATGGTGTAACTCAACTTGGGAGCTGTTCCATAACTTGTAGTCATTATCGAGGACAACATCATCAAGGACTGGATTGCAGAGGCATGCGGTGTGATGGTTTCCAGGTAACTACATTTTATTAAAACATTATTGTTATGTTTATTTGATGTGTTTTGACATTTGTGGGTTTTGAGTGCATTTTTGTGAATTCTATAGACTTAAGAATTTATTGAACTTTATAATTAAATGAAAATATGTTTATGTAGAGAGGGATATTTAAAATGATGATATAAAGGCCGTTTATGTACAAAGTAAAGGGGACTTTTGTTGTTGCATGCTATAATTTTGCACACAGGTTTAAAAGAGTTTTACTGTGAGCTCATATTAAGACAGGGATTACAGTCAGGTATGAGGTTAGCCCACTTACTTTAAATAGGGTATTTGTATATACTCCCTGTATTTTTTTTTTTTTTTGACAACGATCCTAGGACATGGATCGAAACGTAAATAAAATAGATTTTAAAAACTATGAGTGGTTTCATTCCCAAATAAGATTAAGAAGGGTATTTGTATAATAAGAAAATTTTGATCTAACAATATTTTTGGAAAATGAATTATTTCCTAAGCAAGGGTATGTAATTTTATGTATGTAAACCGTTTTCATTGAAAGATTTTGGAAGTTGTAATTGTTTTTATTTATGTAAATAGAATGTGATGAAGTTTGGTAGTTGAGTTTTCGTGATGGGATTGTAAGGAAGTAGTCTTCATATTGCATCAAAGTTGCAGTTAGAAGAGTTTTTGAATTTTCAGCAGTCCTAGGTAAGCTGGCAAGATTTTTAGTGTACCCAGAAGCAGCCGACGTAAGCAACACGTAACATTTTGTCGACCCAACAGTGGGGGCTTCGAACTAAAGATGGAACTTCAATAACATATGACGCCCAACGGAAGTACTCGAGTTTATAGGACCTAATCCGCGTAACATATGACGACCTAAACATGAGGGGCTCGAATTCAAATAAAGAGAAATTTTTTTCAGGAAACTGGCGACCAGAGACTAAAGGGTTAATTGTCTTGTAAATAATTTTAATAATTTTATTGAGTGTGTAGGAATTCGGTGGTATATTAGCGGTGTGTTGTGAACGAATGTTAAGAAAGTGGTTAAGGAGTGAAGGAGTGAAGGAGTGGAGATCGGAAGTGACGATAGTGCTCTGTGTGAGAAATCAAGACAAGAAATGGAGGAAGCCGGAGGTAGTAAGGATCAATCAAGAACAGAATCTGGAGAACAAGGGAATGAGTTGATAATGAGAATGTTAGAAGAAATGCGACTAGGGAGGGAACAGTCGAACCGGAAGTTGGAACAGATGAGTGCACAGTCGAACCGGAAGTTAGAGCAGATGAGTGCAGAGTCAAATCGAAGTTTGAACTAATTAGCAAAAAAATAGATAAATCGACTAAAGAATTTTCTGACTTTAAAAATAGTTCAACTGTAAAATGGGGGAGATTAAAATGAGAGTAGAGAGAAATGAAAGAAATATAGCAGGATTAAACACTTTGAAAAACTCCCTCCTACGCGCGTAATATAGTGAAATACTATTATTCTTATCTTAAAACATTATTCCCTCGTCATTAAGTTTATGTAATAAAAATGAAAACCTCTTTTAATTATTGAGCATTGAGCGTTTTCCCAAACATGCTTCTCTATATAAACAAATATCTACATAATTTGAGTATTTTTCTTAAATTTCCCGGGTTTACGGCGTTGAATATTTACCAGGTAATGTTATATGACCTCTCGATGACCTCTGATCACATCAATATATATGCACGTGTGTTGAGAATTGAAATACAAGGTATCAATCATAGTCGATGCTATTCTAATTACAAGAGAAACAAATTTTTAAAACGTTAATAATCTGATTAGTTTAGTGCTGAGCATTGAATTGTTTATTAAGTTTTTTCGTTTTTGAAGTTCGTCATTTGAATCTTTAGGCGCATTTAAATGAAAAAATTAAGAAAATTAGTACTTGAAACAGCTAATCTAAATTGTTAATACCATATTTTTCTGAAGTTAGAGATTTGAATACTTAGGGAAAATTCGGCAATACAAAATAACAAAAGGAACCTTAAAAGCTTGCATTTTAATTAGCTTATTGCACAGCGGCATGATATCACTTACTTGTTTATAACATTTTGAGGTCTTCTGATCAATCCACTTCGGAGCTCTAGTGGTAATTTTGAACGCATCAAAACCAACTGCTTTTAAAATTTGTATTCATTGTTGTGGTGCTGATTTTGCGCACCCCTCAAGCATCTAGGCAAAAAAGGAAGCCTACGTGTGTGCTTCCCCAAGTCTGTGAAATAGAAGCCAGAACCTGCAACTGCAAATTTGATGTTGACATTTGAAGCATATTTTTTTTTATAAATTCTAGAGTACTAATAGGTTCTTACAACACCTGAAAAACCGTACGTTTATTTTTCAGAATCACAACTTAAACTCATAATAACCTTTTTCACGTTAGACGCGGCATGAAGCTAACCAAAAGAGGCTATTTTTAATACATTGTAGACATTGTAAATTTGACACAATTTTAGCAAAGAGTAGCTTACGGGCGTTAATAAAAACGTCAACGCTTTAAGTTCAGTCTGATTTGTTACGTTAATATACGGCTATTTTCTAATAAAAGAAGTACGGCTGAAGACAAACTAATGAATGCATAAATCACGACGTGCTACGTACGTTCTTTAAATTGCTATTGTCTGATTAAAAAGAAGCGTCTCGTTTTTAAATCGTTTAAATACTTAAGTCATTTGATGTTAGAATAGTTTTCATGCTGCGGAGCTGCGGTCAGGAATCAAAGTTTTTTGAGATGATGCTATTAATGCACGCGATCATCGTATAGCAATCGTGCGAGTGTTCAAAGCGGGGGTATTGGGGGTAATTACCCTTACCAGGACCAAAAGCAAAATATTTTTTATTCAGTTTTGCAGTTTGCAACAATAAACAATATTTTCCAAATTGGTTTAACTCTAGCAATAAGTGTTGCATCTGCTGAAAGAAGTTTTTCGGCATTAAGAATGCTACGAACTTTGCTAAGGTCAACAATGATGCAAGAACGTTTGGTCTGTTTAACTCTTTTACATGTGCATAGAGGTGTTGAATTAAATATTTTAGAAATTATAGACCATTTTTCCGAAAAAAAAAATCGCAAAGCAGATTTTGTATTGTAAAACCTTTAACAAAGAGATACCAATATTAATACATTAGATGTCATCTTGTTTATAATAAACATATTTAATATGTTAATTGGTTAAACATGTCTAAATATTACTATCTCCCCACCATGAAATGCTCATATGAAGCTGCACACATTTCTTTTATAAAAGTAACAATCGTGCTTGTGTTATATTTCATTTTCCAAACGTTCCTTTAGTTTAATAAAACTTTTTGTGAAACTATTTATTCACTTCTGTTTTAATTCTTCTTCTCTTTCTTGCCTTACAAATTTTATTTTTAATAAAATTATACCTACCCAACTTCAAAAAGTTTGAAAACCCAAACCATAAGGAGGTGGACCTATGTGTTGGGTTAGAATATAACAAAATGAGGACTGTTCGCATCCTGTTGTTAAGATTACCCTCCAGACAATTAAAAACTGGTTACGCCACCGATAGCCATGTCTTCTGCCATAATAAGTGAAGTATTTCGAATGGAAATTTTCAATGTTCTTGAACATAAATTTTCAACAAATTAGAACAAATACAATATACTTATGACGGTTGTAACCTTTCTCTTATTTTTTTTACAAATTATCAAACTGAGTTGACACTCTAATGTTACAAATTTTATTTACTCCTTTCAGATCTGATTGGCTTCACAATTACGATATCTATAAAAAAATTTATTATGTTTCTAATCCAGAAAAAACCGAAGGACTAAAAGTTAGTCTCTTGTTAATAAAAATTTATAATTCGACGTTCACAATCACTCAAGAAATTATATCTCCCGTTTACAAAAAAAAGTGAAAAATAACTGTTCCTTTACTTTACAAAAATTGACATATCACGTTAGAAAAGAAGTTATTCCTTACTAAAAATGTTTAACTTCAAAGAATAAGGTGTATTCACATCACTTCCGACAACATAAATGAATATAAATCTCTTACCCTTTTATATATATATATATATATATATATATATATATATATTCAATATTGAACGGAATTGACCTACTCACAAGTGAACAAAACTTCGGCATTGTTGACCTTAGAAACAACGCCAATCTCCAACCATATGTTTTCTCATCTAAAGTTATCTTAAGACAACGTAAAGTCATTTACCATTGAATCCAATCATAATTTAGCCTTAAATACGATGTCTAAAATCCGCAAAAATTGTTAATTTACTTGAAGTTAATTCCAACGCAAGGAATTTAGTGATCAATATATGTCGCAAGAGGTTAGTTTAACCCTTGTTTGTTGCACTGAAATATCAAAAGTACTATTAGAGTCTGATAAATAATTAATCTATACTGACCATTGAAACTTGTGGAAGGTGTACCTATTTGTTGGCCAACACGCAAAAAAAGGTTTGGTCTTATGTCGCGTTTACGCAAATTTTTGGTCCCAATCCATCCGACTCTTTCAACAAATCGTGTAGAAATGCCCGGATTATGCGGTTCGTATAAGACCGACACCCCAAAAAAAATCAAACACCGCAGGTGCAATCTACGCGACTATAAACGACCTATATTTTCACTAACAATCTGGAGAAGCTCACCGAAATTCGTTTAAAAATATGCAAGATTATCTACGTTTAACTTAACATTCGTAAAGCGTATTCTATTTATAGGTACAAGGACGTAAATTCTACAATTTTCGATGCTAAAACTTGCTATTCTAAATTAAATACATGATGATGCTAAATAACGCATCGTAAAATTTATTTATGTTACACAGCCTCTCCGAAAAAGAAAAAAATCATAGCTACTACAAAAATTCCTATATGGACAAACTATAAGATTTTCTATCGACTAACGACATCTGTTTGAACTCCACAAATGTCATAAGTGCGTCGCAATAACGATACGAAGCATTCTAGCTCTAAATGTCGACTTTTGATTTCATAAACGCAAAAATTCAAAATATACTAAAGTCATCTCTATCACATTGGGTAGCCATAATGAAAAGAGTCCGTTTGTAACTGCGCGTCCAAAACGTCCGTAGAGGTGACACATCCGGAAAGTCACAATAGGTAAAAGGTCAAAATCGGTAAATCCTAAATCGGTAAAGTTCAACACTTTTAATAAACGCGGTAAAAATTTAAAGGAATCACAACCACAGGCCTCCATATAACCCCAACTTCAATTACCAAAACCTAAGCTAACGATAAGTACGTACCAAACTCTTAACTACTACTCGGCAAACCAAATCTCTGCGCTTTCTACATATGTACGCATAAAAGAATCAGGCGATAATAATCTCACCAATACCTTAGAATGTGTTCTCTCCACAAAGTTTCACACTCAAGTATATTTCTCCATTAAAGTTTCTAACATAGAAGAACTACCACGGTAACCAGCAGATTATAAATCTTTGTCACCGCCGCGCTGTACCAAGCTTATCACTTCGTCATCCACGTACAAAGCAGCGAAGACGGTACGCAAAACTTCTCAAAGAAACGACCTCAAAAAATAAGGAATCAGGTTTTTACAACCTAATTTCACTGTCAACTGTATAATCATTTTGCACCAAACGCCACACTATAAAGCGCAACACAATTAAAAATTATTTGCTGACTAATCGTCAACAAAAAGTAGCAACAGTTTTCCTCTTAAAGTCTTACTAAATCTTTGATCAACGAAGAACAAAATTTTTCGCTTAACCAACGGGAGCAGCAACATAAAAGCGACCATAACAGATTTTCAATATCCTCTTTAGGTTTGGTTTTTCAACGTGCAATTTAACTCTATATAAAACGGCCTAAAAAGTACCACAATCACTCTAATAAAAATAATATAGCGCCAAGCGTGATCTCAAATAGACCAACATGTACGTAAACTATACTTAAAACAAAAATCTTAACAAAATTTCTCTATCTCTAAATTAACCAAGTACACACTATACCAAAAAGCAAAACTTTCGATGCTTATTCCCAGAATCGCTATCTTCAAAGTTTAGAGAATAAAAGAATTTCAAATCTTTTATCTGTCATTTACCAACTCTTGTTCCATCTGGATTCTCTAGCTTATACACTAATTTCGAAATTTTCTTACTATCCTTACACAAAATAAATTTAGGCACTAACTTGGCATTAAATTTATCACCAGCACTCGAAAGTACTTCATTAGCTCTCCATACTTTATCTACTACCGCAAAGGAAACATTTCCTCTTCTCAAATTATACTGGCGATTGCAGCGGTTATAGGCTAAATGTAATTTCTCCCTGACATCTTCAAAAATATCAAAAAGAGCTCAACGATCCAAAACATAAGAACGTCTACTACTAACAACAATATCAATATTCTTTCGAGGTTTAAATTCATTGCTGTAGCTTCAACCACTTAAAGGAACATGACGACCAAAGACTAAAAAAATTGAGGAATAATGGGTCGCTTCCTGTTTGGCTGAGTTGATCTCGAACTGAATTTGTGGTAGCTCAACATCCCACGTATCATGTTCTTTGACATACGAGCCGATGGTCCTATTAAATCTCTCCACGAAATTACACTTGGTTGCATAAATAGCGTTACCAAGCTTTCTAAATTTTCCACTTATCACAAAAACTTTTAAAATGCGGCCATCGCAAATAATAAATTGTTGTACACCATGATCAAAAAAAAATTGTTCGATAATATGTGCCTTAGCATTACGCAAGGGTAGTAACAGGGTATATTTTGTAAACCAATCTCCGATAATTAAAGGTCATTATGTTCACGCTTGGAACAAGAGAATGGACCCATTAAGTGTAACCCAATGGCTTGGAATGGAAATCCCACTCATTTTTTATTTCCTCACGCCAACCGGACCTCTTTTCGACGATTTTTGTGCCCTACAAACTAAACACTTCCGACAAACAGTAAGCACATTAAAGCTCATTTTCGACCAATAGTAGTATTCTTGACCATAAGACAACGTTTTCACAAAATCAAAGTGTCCGGTTGTAGAGGGGTCATGACGTGAATAAATAACATCTCTCTTTGAGGTTTTGGAAATGACCTCCTGCACTCCACGATATTCGAAGCAATAGGCAAATTAGAAGGAATAGACAAAGACAAAACCATACTCCACTTTCCATTGTGGGTAACTCACTGGAGACGCTAAAATTTCTTCCTCAAGGTTTCGTACCATCCATTCAAATTGTCAAGTTCAATCTCTACCTAATCAATTTTAGGACTTGCTTTAGGAATTGCGCGACTAAGACAATCCGGTACCACATTAAATTTTTCTTTCATATATACTAGGTTGAATAAATGCTGTCTCAATCTAACTCACCACCTGACAAACTTTTCACTAGTGTTCTGTAATTTACTCAACCAAAGCAACAAAAAATAGTTTGTGACCATAGTGAAGTGGACACCTTCCACCCACGGGCGAAATCTTTCGATCGCAAAAATAACTGCAAAACGCTCTTTCTGTAACAGAGTAGTTACGTTCCATACGGTTGAGAATTTTACTCGCATACGAGATGACACGCTCTTCTCCATTGATATTCTGTGTCAACACCGCACCTAATTCGGTGTTGATTGCATAACACTCAACGACGAAAGGGGTTAAACAGTCCGGCTGCTCAAGATGGGGAGCTCAACGCTTGCGTAATCAACACAAATGAACTCTCTGCCTCGGGAGTCCAGGTAATACTTTGTCCTTTTTTTCTTCTTAATGAAATTATTAATAGGCGAAACTAATGACGAAAAAGTCGTAATGATACTACGATACCAACTGCACATACCTATAAACCTCTAGACCTTTGTAGTATTAATTGGACGGAAAATTTAACCATAGCCGCCACCTTATCGGGATCTGTGCGTAAAGAATTCGAGCCTACAATATATTTTAGAAATTTAAGTAATTTTTAAAAAAATTCACATTTTATTAAGTGTATTGTCAAATTGTCCTTTTGAAACGCTCTTTAACATCCGACAATAATCTTAGATGCTCCTCAAATGACGACGAAAACAGAGTAATATCGTCCAAATAACAGAACACATGGAGTTCGAAACAGCGATCAAAAATTGCATCAACTAGTCGCTACTGTGTCTGGGTAGCGTTTTTCAATTCGAAGGGCATAGTCACGAACCTAAACTATCTTCTCAAAATAACACTAAACGCGGTCCTATGTTTTGACAATTCGCTAAAGGGTACTTGCCAAAATGATTTCCTCAAATCTAAACTGGAGATATAATTCGCTCCTCTTAACATATTAAGTCTGTGTCTGTTTGAAAGTGGGTTCAAGTCGTGAAAGGTTAAGTCTTTCAATAACCTACCAACAAAGTAAGAACGGTATGGTATTCTCCATCGGACTTCTTCACGAGCAGAACGGGCGAAGAACACGAACTGCTACACGGTTCTATTACCTTAAATTTTAGCATATCGTCTAATTCATTATTAAATAATTTACTCATATAGGGTGACATCACATAGGATTTCTTATAGAACGGCCTTGAGTCAACTGTATCTATAGTCATCTCAATTAGACTAGTGCGTTCTAATTTATCGACGCTGCTAATTTTACTAAATGACTCTATTATCTCTTGGGCTTACGCAGGCTGAATATCCGAAGGATCATGCAAATCACTCAAATATTCATTAGAACTCAAAAGGAGCATAGATGTGCCTATGTACAAAACATTATTCTCAATTTCACTTTGAACGAATCACTCATTATTTCTAAAATCTACAACTAAGCCAAATAATTTCGCAAAATCATTACCGAATATAAAAGCATGCGGTAGTGAAGGTACCATAAATGCACTAAGGGTACGACAATTACTACTAATGCAAATCGGTAAATCAATTGAACCTAAACTGACTATACAGCTCCATCTGATCTCTATTAGTGGTAGTGCTAACGATCCAACCATCGAAGTAGTGCATCCTGAATCTCAAAGAGCTGCAATAGCTCTGTCATGTACCTTTACCATGATATACAGACGATTGTCACAAACTTTCTCCATAAACAAGGAGCCGGTCTCAGGCTTAGGGGTAGCTCGACAGTAATTTTTTACTACATCAAGCCATTTCGACTAATCATTTCTACTAAAGAAATTTGTTTTCCACTTCTTAGCAGTAGCCTTAACAAGCGGAGCAGAATCAACTATCTAGCAACTGCCACTTTCCTCGTTTTTTTGAACAAGATTGACACGACACTAACTTAACACCTTGACGACCACATCGATAACAAAAAATTTTCATTGTTCCTCTACAATATCTAAATTGATGTCCAGCACGCAATGAATTTCAACAAACTAGCTTATCTAATTTAACGGGTTCAGACGAATTTACAATCAGTGGCACAGAAATATCTTCATCCAGCTAGTGTATGTGTGAGGGGAGGATTACTTTTGTAAACGGGACTGCTAACTATACAAACTTCCTCGCTCGAAACGGGACGTGTCTCATCGGACCATTGCTTAAATTTGCTAAATGATTTATTAGATATACTAGAGGACGCAAAAAAACAAATTTTTGTTTTATCAAAAAAGCTTTCTCCAACTTTTTGCACGATTTCATTCAGGTAGTCACATCTGGAATTTTCGACAATGCAAGAGCTGAGATAAAATCTGGAATTAAATTTTTTTTATCATTTTAACTTTAGTGACTGGTTGGTAAAGTCCATTAAATAAGGTCCGCATATGCGTAACACACAAAACTATACTTTAGTCTTTTCCTCGACGATTGCTTTGTCATCATCAGAAAAACTAGGTAAAAAATCCTGCTTTAAATGTTGTACTAAAGAATTCCAGTCCCTCACGGAATTTCCTACACTACAAAACCAAGTAAGACCGTCGCAAATGATTCGCAATAAATCACAAACAGTGCTCACAACACAAACAGGAGCGGCTCCGTGGTTTAGTTGATTCGCGTGTGACTACTAAGCCGAGAGTTTCGATTTCAAATCCCGACACCAACTGCTCGTTCGGATGAGAGGTATACTGTAGGTCCCGTGTATGAGTGTTCTCACGCACGTTAAGATCCCTACCTTGCTTGGAATAGCTATGGTTTGGCAAAATTCAAAATTTCCAGTTAAAAACACGCTTCTTGACCAACATAGTACCGGTGTGGCCGTGGATCAATGTAGTAAGCGTAAGACTACGGATTCCAAGGTCCTGGGTTCGAATCCTGACACGGTCGACTGCTTGAAAAATGGCAGGTGAGCATTTTTCACAAAAAATTACGCCCTCGTTCGGATGAGAGGTTAACTGGAGGTCCCGTGTGTGAGTGTTGTCACGCACGTTAAAGATTCCTACCTTGCTTGGAACGGCAAGGGTTCGGCCAAATTTCCAGGCAACAAAAAAACTCGCCTCCTGGCCAATGTAATACCTTCGGGTGGAGCATTGGAAATGTAAATGCACGGCCAACATAGTACCTTCGGGTGGAACATTGAAAAATCAAACGTAGAGCTGTCATAATCAACTTCATTGCAGAAAAGCAACGTTTACAGCGGCACATGACACTGCAATGATGTTCATTTTTAATAATAATTTTTGTACATTGACAGCTGTTCAACAATTGTTGGTGTTTTTTTCGCATAGTACTGATTTCATACCCTGCTAATAGTCTTTAAAGCTTTTTTATTGTTTCATGACGGCTTGGAATAGCTAGGGTTTGACAAAATTCAAAATTTCCAGTTCAAAAGAAACTAGCTTCTTGGCCAACATAGTACGTTCGGGTGGAGCATTGAAAAATCAAACGTAGCGTTGTCATAATCAACTTCATTGCAGAAAACCAACGTATACAGCGGCACATGACACTGCAATGATGTTTATTATTAATAATAAATTTTGTACATTGACAGCTGTTCAACAATTGTTGGTGTTTTTTCGCATAGTACTAGTTTCATACCCTGCTAGTACTCTCTAAAGCTTTTTATTGTTTCATGACGGCTTGGAATAGCTAGGGTTTGGCAAAAATTAAAAATTTCCAGTTAAAAAAACTTTAGCCAATATAGTACCTTCGGGTGGAGTATTGGAAAACTAAACGTAGAGGTGTCATAGTCAACTTCATTGCAGAAAAGCAACGTTTACAGCGGTACATGACACTGCAATGATATTCATTACTAATAACAATTTTTATACATTGACAGCTGTTCAACAACTGTTGGTGTTCCTTCGCATAGTACTGGTATCATATCTTGCTAGTACTCTCTAAAGCCTTTTATTATTTTATGACGGCCATATTAATCTGAAATCTTTCAGATATTCAAAAAATTTCATTTTCTCCGTAGGTGGTCGACACATTTTTGGGTAAGAAACTAACTGAATGACCCTGATATCATTCATATCAACATCGTACTTTTCAGAAGTATTAACTTTAGCTGTTGTTGATAGCAGGCTGAGTGACAAATTATTTGCTAAGCTACGATAAAAATGTTCTTCGATAATCTTAGAATTGTTTTCTTTCAGCAAGTTTGACACCTTGAAAGTTTATATTTTCCAGAGCAATCTTAGTTTTACCTGCATGTTGTCCCATAACATCAACCCGGTTTCAAACACTTTTATTAAAAGTGTGATGTCGTTGTGAGCTTGAATAAGGCATAGACTTGATTTTTGGAGTTGTAGGTATAGATCGGCTAACTTCTCTAAGGCATCATACATTACAGCTAGGCTGTAGATAAAAGGTGTAGATGTCAATGTATACAAAGCCTTTTGTAAGAACGATGTTTTGAATCCTGTTTCGTGTACTCTGATGCTTCTAGAAAATGGCTGTACAAAGCATTGAAATCTCTCTACACATATTTTACTACCAACAAACTGGACGCCATCCAACAAGTGTCAAAATTTCTTGCTTCAAATTTTTAGCAACAACTGCAAAGTTCCTCTTGTTTTTCGGGGAGCAGCAGTAGATGTTTCTGACTCTATATATGAATATTTTAAAATAATTAATCTCCACCACTTCAATCTACTCGTCCACGATGAGTTCTGGTCGATGATTCAAGCAATGATAGATGAAAAAGTTTGAATATTTTTCCATCACTTGCTTTGCAAAGCCAAATTTCATTTACTAATAAGACGGAAACGCCACCCAAGTCGAAGCAATTAAATGACTTCTCATGGTATAGATCTAGTAACTGCAACTGCTTTAAAGGTCTTCCAAGATATCAGATACTGTTGTGTGATCTAGCTCAAAGAGCGTCAAGATATTGTCATAGGGTTTCCATTACTATTAACGTTTATGTTTGAAAGAAAGGTGGTTTCATCTACATGCGGTGAAGCCTTTGAGTCACTACTAAATTAGTTATTAAATCTGATTATATCTGACCAGAAATATGATGCACTATATTTTAGTAGGCAACATTTGAATGGAATATTAGTCCCACATCCAAACCATTTTTAATTTGAAGGTTAATTTCCACCTCAAACTCGGAAAACGGCATATTTAGCTTTGTTTGTTTATAAGCAGTGCGTACAACTCGCCCTGTAACAACTTGTTCATTTGACACGGAAGCAACTGAGTTCTGAATTTGATGTTTTTTGCGTTAATTTGTATTTTTGTTAGCTAAACGCTGACGTGCAGTTATCAAATAGTTTTTCCGAAGATATATTTTTCAGTGCCAAGTGCAGATAAACTTTGCAAACTTAACAAGTTAGCTCTTTTCTATAATTCACCACCGGTTTTAGCCGGTTGTTCGCTAGACTAACAATTTGATATTTCATCATCATTGCAAATGTAATCATTATTACTTACGTTGTTGTCCATATCCATACCTACCAACCTGGAAATATCTTTATCTAGCGACGACTACGTTTAGAAAGATCGTCTTCTTTGTTGATTGTCTTCTTCTCCAACGACAGCTGCCGTTGTTGTGGTTTTCAATGTTCTCACTAACTTTATGTGTTTTAAGTTTTAAGAATACACTAGTTTTAGTAGACGTATATGCAGCTATTCAACTTTCATAACCATTCACAGTCTCAGGATGTAAATAAACAATACGAACAATGCTCTCCGTTTAGAGTTCACCAGACTGTGCAACTGCGGTGAACTTAGTAAACTGCAAGTTACTGTCGTAGCTCCCATAGCCTAGCGCAAAATGGGTAGATACACTCGGTTCGGTTTCGACGGGGTTACTCTTATCTAATTAGCGTCCTCCGCACTGGCGGTAGATAGTAGACGCTAATGGTGCAGTGTGCGTATGTGACTATTGTGTTGTATATGAATGAGAGTTGACTAAAATACATAATATAAAATATAATAATTACGATATGATAAATACGATTTAATACACCTGTAATAAATTTTTTTATTTATATGTTTGTTCCAACGTTTCAGTAGTCTGCTACCTGCAACCTGCCCTCCCGCACCCGCGAATAAAGTGTGTGCGTGTGTGCGCGCGCGTGAGGGCATGTGTGACGTGTGGGTGAGAGTGTGTGTATATGTGTGTTGTGTGTGTGGTGTTGATGTCCATGTCACGTTCTCCTTCTAAGACCAGCACTATCGGCAGCCGGAAATCCCAGTCGTCAAGGAAGAACGCTGAACGGATATTGCTTTATCAGTCCGGACCATCGACAACCTGAAATGTAATGTAAGGGTATAAATAGGTGGTTGTGTTTGTACAGTGTTTGAGAGGAGTTTGTGTGTTTGTGTATGTTGTTATTTGTATCCGTCTTGCATCCCCCCTCCTAGTACTAGGATCATCGGGAGCCAGAAATCCAGTCTTCGGGGCAGAATGCATAGCAGATGTACTTGAAGTATGTATTAAATGTTAATTTGTGTTTACGTTTGCACAGGTTACCAAAAGGTTGGATTAAATTGGTCCAATTTTGTACACGTTTGACACTTATACGACAGTGCGTTCATTAAGTCACGCATATCAAATAGGTTACAATGTATTTCATTTATTATTATTAATTTATTATTGTTATAACTTTTATAAACATATATACTTATTTCCAACATTTTATGTCTTATAACATATGTTCGAAATGGCTGCCTTGTTCATTAATACACGCACGAACTCGTTTTACCCTACATTTGATTTTTCCAGTGCTCCACCCCCAGGTACTACACTGGCCAGGAAGCGAGTTCTTTTACCTGGAAATTTTTTGAATTTTGCCGAACCCTTGTTGTTCCAAGCAAGGTAGGGATCTTCAACGTGCGTGACAACACACACACGGGACCTCCATTTTACCTTTCATCCGAACGAGGACGCATTTTTGTGAAAAATGCTTGCCTAACATTTTTCAAGCGGACCGTTTCGGGATTCGAACCCGGGACCTTGGGCGTAGTAGTCACACGCATACCAACTACGCCACGGAGCCGCCTGAATTCGTTTTACCACGTTTGTTGACACTTTGTGGAGTACCCCTACACTAATATTGTTAATCTCCGTTGTAATGTTTATTTTCAGTTCATTCAGTGTATGAGGCTTATTTTTATAAACCCTTCCTTTAAAATAACCCCACAGGAAAAAATCTGGCACCGTTAAATCGAGGGACGGGGGGAGGGGGGGCATAACCCTTTAGAGATTATACGCTCGCCAAAAAACTCATGTAAGCAACTCGTTGTTTCATTGGACGTGTGACATGTGGCACTGTCCTGCTGGAACCAACAATTACATTCATCAGTTTCAAGCAACGAAATAAACTGTGTAATTATGTCTTTGTATACACCACTGTTCACTGTAGTTTCAAAGAAAATAGGCCCCACTATTCGACGACGTGATACGGCACACCACACTCCAATTATCAGAAACTGTTTCATAGCTTTCTGAGCACTACCTATTGAAATTTGTGATTGTATTGATAGTCTTCGTAGGTTTCTTGAAAGTGACTGCTGCATAACATTTCTAATCTCAGCCACTTTAGAGTCAGTTAAAATGGCTGCTCTCCCTGATCTCTTTTTGTGTGCAACTGATCCGGTTTCACTGAAACGTGGGATTAATCTGGTTAAGGTCGACTTGTTTAGCACACATACATCCGGATGTCACACGAAATTGATCAATAACAAATTCATATGAATGACTGGTAAAATACTGTTCAAGAAGAAACACTCGTTACTCTTGGGAAAATGACATGTTTACCTTATCGGAATCTAGACAATGCTACAGACCTGTTGTAACCTGTACACACAATAATGGGCTTTACATCTGTTGTTTATATTACCAGTGGTGCTGTCTTGTGGTAGCCACTAGAACTAATATAAAAACCTACTATTTACAGACTCGTTTATTTGGATGTGCAGGACGTAATGAACTCACTGTATTACTAAGAACTAGGTTCTTTCAGAGGAAAGGATTTGTTGTATTATTTGCCTCAGATTGGTGTAAGTTTGGTTTTTAAAATTTAGCGTTTGTAAAAAAAGAAAGGTTAACACACCTGTAACATTTTAAACATTCGGTGTGGACTAATGACTCAAGTGAGTTCCGTTACGTTAGACACAGTTTCAATAAAAAAAAATTCCCTAGGAGGTGTTGGAACTCCGAAGATTGAAATTATCAAACATTGAACCAATTTGAATTTCTTTGTTCCATCGTTCCATTAAGAGTTTTCTTAAATTTAACGAATGCTTAATCAAGAAACAGTTGGTATTTATTAACGTTAAGCTGTTTGTGTATAATTTTCAGCTTACAAGGATAAATGTTCTCTTTTACTGAATTAATTCTGTATTCATTTCTTGTAGCTATCAATTTAGTTTTATTAATATTTGTAGATATTTTACAGTTACGTTTTAGTTTCCTGGTATAAATTACTATGCAATATAGAAGATAGTTCTACCAAAATAGTGTTTTGATTACTGTTGCTGATGACTACACGAGGGGTTCGCAAATTTCTTTTTTTAGTTAGAAGGGGTTCCGCGAGGAAAATAGGGTTAGCACCACTGATCTAGGATTATACTCGACCAAAATATAAAAGAGTTGAATTTCAAAATACTTCCTGTCTGATTTCGTTAAATCTTTAGAATTTTAATTTTTATATGTTTGTTTATATTTGACATATTTTTTTGATAAAAAATTTATTTTCAATTTAAAGGTACTTCCATTATAAGTACTATTTTTAGCGTAAAAGGTGGAACGATAAAATTCTTTTAATTATAACAAATAGTAGAAAACTCAAACTAAACGAATCGATGACAATACTACTTAAAAAAGAAAATAGTATAGCACAACAAAGCTCTAATATGATATGCATCATAATCGCTTCCCTTCATTAAAAGAAAACATAGCAACGGGCACAATAAAAATCAAATAAACGTGATACAATATCATTTTTCTCCCTATAGTAGAGGACAAGGAATACTACTATAGTAAGCCTGCTTATCGTAAAAGGCGATTAAAAGGCGCAGCAAGGGGCAGCAGCCTTGCTGACTAAAAGATATTAGAGGAGAGTCGGTTGTTGGGGGTTGGCCGTGACAGATACAACTTTTTGATAAAATCTTTAAAAACTGCGTTGTGGAAAGATATGAGAACCTACCACAATATTTCCCAGGAATGCGTGGCCTAAAACACGAACTATGTATGATGGAGAGCTCACAAGTAAAATTCTTGTCCGGAGGTATAATACCCCGTCATTTGGACCTCCGGGAGGGGGTACTTGGGGCTCGTCATCGTAAGAATTTAAAACAACGTTTCGATTTAGTGATAGGGACTTGGAATGTAAGATCATTACTTAGAGTAGATAAGTTAACGAATTTATTAGTCGAAATGAGAAAAGGAAAGCTAACATTTTAGGTGTTAGTGAGATGAGATGGCCAGGTAGTAATGACTTTTGAAATGATAATTATGGAATAATTGCAACTTCTTCAACTAATGGACAGGCAAGAGTAAGAATAGTGTAAGGTAAAAGATTAGGACGTAAAGTTAAAGAGTACTTAAAATTTAGTGATAGAATGATTATGGTTAGATTGAGTACGAAACCCACAGACACTGTTTTAGTACAGGTTTACATGCCAACAACTCAGTACGAGGATAAAGAAGTAGAAAAGGTATACGAGGATATAAATAGTATAGTGAGAAAAGTAAAGGGATATGAGAATTTAATAGTTATGGGCGATTTTAATGCGTCAGTGGGAGAAGGTAGTGAGGGAAAATGGTAGGAAAATTTGGGTATTGGTAGACGAAATGATAGAGGAGAAAGATTAGTTGAGTTTTGCCAGGAACATAGATTAGTAACTGTAAACACCCTACTCAAACAACATGTTAGAAGAAGATATACCTGGAAAGCGCCAGGTGATAGGGCTAGATATCAAATAGATTATATTTTAGTTAAACAAAGATTTAGAAACTAAGTTAAAAACTGTCGTGGTTATCCAGGAGCTGACTTAGATAGTTATCATAACTTACTTAAAATGAAGTGTAATCTAAAATTCAAAAAATTGAGAAAAACTAAAAGGCAGGGATGGGATCTAGGTAAGCTTAATGATAGTGAGGTAAAAGAGGAATATAAACAAGTATTAGATATAAGATCAAAGAGATAGCTATAGGAGGGAACGTAGAAAATAGATGGAAAGGAATAAAAAGGGCTGCACATGATACAGCAACACAGACTATAGGTAAGAAAAAAGTAGAAACGAGAAAACCCTGTGTAACAAAAAGATATTAGATTTAATAGAGAATAGAAGAAAGCTTAAACCTTTCAGAGAATTGGATAGTGAAAGTAAGCAAAAAAAATAATACAGTTAGAAATAAGATAGTACATGAGTGCAGAAAAGCTAAAAATCAATAGATGGTAAGACAGACAGAGCTTACAGGGCAGTTAAAAAGTTTTTCAGAGAAGATAGGAAAAAATATAATGGTATTAAAGATGAGAATAATGAGCTTCTAATAAATAAAGTTGAGGTAGCAGATAGATGGAAAAGATATTTATAAGATTTATATCAGGGAGACGATATGGATGAGCTGGAAAACCACCGAGAAGAGGATGTAGTAATAGGGTTCTCAATATTAAGAGAAATAGAGAGATAGAGCTGTTAGAGATAATAAACTAAATAAAGCGCTGGGGATAGAAGATATGCCCGTAGAATTAATTAAATATGCAAGTCAGAAAACTTTAGACAGATTATATAAACTAGTAGACGTAATATATGACACAGGTATGGTCCCAATAGATTTCGAAAAAAATATTATTATCCTCATCCCAAAAAAGTCAAGAGCTGATAGGTGTGAGAATTTTAGAACAATTAGTTCTTCCCACGCTTCCAAAATACTAACAATAATAATTAAAAATAGAGTAGAAGCTTTGACTGAGAATTATTTAGGTGAGGAACGATATGGTTTTCGTAAAGACAGAGGGACTGGAGAACCGATACTAATGATTAGGGTAATTATCAAAAAAGGGATTAAAAAATAAAAGACTCATTTCGCGGTTGTAGATTTAGAAAAAACATTTGATAGGGTTAATTCGATTGTTATGTTCAGGGTTTTGCGAAAAATAGCAATCTCTCATAAGGATAGAAAATTTATTTAGGTTCTATATAAAAACCAAAGTGTAGTAATTAGATTTGATGAAATAGAAAAGAAGCTAAGAATAGAAATGGTGTTAGACAGGGCTGTATACTATCTCTTTTGATTTTAATGTTTATGTTGCAAAGCTTTAAACTTAGCTGGAGAGAGAAAATCAGAAAGGTATTAGTGTACAGGCACAGAAAATAGCCGTGTTACGTTTTGCAGATGATATAGCCATTATAGCAGAGTCTAGAAAAGAGTTAGGAGAGTTTTTAAATATTTTAGATGAGATACTACAGAGTAACTATAGTATGAGAATTAACTCAGGAAAGACAAAGATAATGACAAGTGAGTTACAGCCTAGTTCTAAATCAAAATAAAAATAGGTAATACCGAGTTAGAGAAGGTAGATGAATTTTGCTATTTAGGTAGTATGATTACAGAAGATGAACGTAGCAGAAGGCATATAGTAGCTAGAATAGCTCGAGCTAGAAAAATGTTTTTAAAAACGAAAGACTTACTAATAGCTAATAGTATTTGTTTAGATAATAGAAAAAGTTTCTTAAAGTCGTATGTATGGAGCGTAGTGAGACTTGGACAATTAAAGAAATAGATAAGAAAAAGATAGAAGCTTTTGAAACTTGGTGTTGTAGGAGAATGTTAAAGATTAGTTGAACAGATAGAGTACCAAATGGGGAAGTTTACAGAAGGATAGGTGAGGAACCCTGTATGTGGAAACAATTAACTGTCAGGAGAGATAGATAGATAGGGCATCAATTAAGACAGGAGGGACTATTTAGTAAAGTCTTAGATTATAGACCACCAAATAAAAATAGAGTAGGAAGACCTAGACAAAGCTATATTAGTCAAATTATTACAGATTTAGGTTGGGAAGGGTATGTAGAGCTTTTTGACTAGCTCAGAATATAAAAGAAATTAGAGGTGCGTCAAAGCGACCTTAAGTAAGTTCGAAAACAAAACAAAAAAAAATTAATAAAAATCAGTTAACTAAATGTCACCATGACATAACTCACAATTATTTAGCGGTCTGGCATGTTTGCAGCAATTCGTTGCTTAAGCCTTACCATAACATATAACTAAATTAACGTTTCCATGGCATAACTCACAATTAGTTACTGGCGATTTGTTGGTTAAGCCTTACCATAACATAATTTAACACTCTTTCTTTTTGGAGGGGATAACCAGGTAATATTTCATTTCCTTATACTCACGTTGATCTATCATAATTTTTTTTCTAATGAATTATCAAAGAAGATACCTTCTCGTCAGAATTGTTACGTTAGCGCGTTATTTAACCAAATATTAGGTAATAGAAAAGAATGTATTAACTTTAGTTCATTAAACGAACTTTTATCACTATAACAACTTGGAATATTTATAGATACTTTGGTAGTTTTACTTCAGTAACGGGGCTATTTCAATATAATAAACTAGGACACAGAAATAAACAGGAAAGTACCTAATGTATATTATATACAACCAGTAATAAAGTCCGACGCTTTACACTCTTGGTATTACATTCACAGAAATCACCGGCTAATAAACAATAGGTAATTTACCGTGATTATTCCATTTATTTGTACACATTCTCACGAACTCAACGAAACTGCAACATTCACAGAGTCATCAAACAGGTAAAATTTAATGCGTTGCCGACAAAGAATGACCTAACTATTGGTATTAACTGTTAAGAACGGAAACAATGTGCTTTTGCACAGATGGATGACATTGAACTCAATCATAAGACAGCTTTAGAAAATGAAATTTTTACGGAAGGGAGACTAAAATATAGGACTAAGTTCGAAAAAGTTGGTAAGTTAAGTTACGAAAGAATCGATGGTAAAGTAACAGACAAAATGTTGACAGTGGGCAGGCCGCTTGATGAAGTGCTCGCCGTGGAATTATTTTGAACTTTTCTGGATAAGCAGGCTAGGAAGCTTACGCACGAGTATTGTGGAATTTATATTCGCGTCGGTAGAGCATCGTTAGTCGACAAATGAGTAATGAACGGACTTCACTCTTTCAGCAAAAATTGAAATTTGAATAGATGAAATGGCCGTATTGATAGTGAATAAAAAGGTGTTTCAATGGCGTTCCTGGGTGTGCTTAATTAATTAAAAAACCCAATGAGTGGAATTTAAACGTGAGTATTGTTTGAGTCTTTCTTTTTGTTTAAGCTTGATCAATATGCACATGTGAACCTGTGAATATAAGTTGTAATTGGTTATAGCGCCGGAATTGGTTTGTATACATTTAAGTGTAATATTACCTTAGATCAATATACGCGTATTTGTAATTCCAGAATTTACTGTTAATAGAGTTTAAACTAAGATGGATTTTTATATGAAATTATTTATAAGATAGGTGAAGGTAATCATTGTGAAATGATATCCAGCTACTACCGCAGTGATAAAGTCACACTTGGAAAAAAGACCCTTATTTTAAAAATTGCTATACGAGGAAAAGTTAGTGAGCGTTTTTAAGGTATTGATAAAAAAAGGTAAAAGATGGGGTGATGCGATTTTAGAGCACGGAAAGTAAGGAGACCTAGCGGAATAACCGTCTTTCGGATAGCGAAAATATCGAAGGGAGTGCTGGGATAAGTCGGATTGGCGCCCCTTACTTTTGACAACTAATTCGGCCTTTTAAAATAAGTGGTATTTGCAAAGTAGTTTTGTATTTCGGTCAGTTTACATGTTCTTTTTTAATTATACCATTTTTTAATAGGAACCAACTCCCGCACGACTGTAGTTAGGTGGTGCACCCTTAACATGCTGACGGGGTTCACGCCGCTTCTGGGCAAATCAAAATTTGTAAAATAACATAATTTTTACCTGTATCAAAGAACATTTTATTAATGGCCTTTCAGCCTCCTCCCAACCTTAGCACAAGTTCTTCATCGGTTCTTGATTTTTATTTTCATAACTAAATACTTTCATAATTTTAAACCTTATTGTTGAAGACCTTTAATGTCCAGCGCACACTATTTGGTCTGGCATGTTGTCAATTCGCTGCTTAAGCCTTACTATAACATATAAGTTAATAAACGTCTCCTTGATATAACTCACAATTAGTTAGCGGTCTGGCATGTTGGCCTATTCGTGCTTAAGCCTTACCATAACATATAATTTAGCACTCTTCCTTTTTTGGAGGGGATATACAGGTAATATTTCATTTCCTTATAAATGGGACTCATGTAAACATGTTGGAGTTCTTTAACAACCATCAGATTGCTAATATCTATGTAGAGCCAGGTAGATAAGAAAAAAATATAAGAGTATAGGAAGACCTAGACCAAGCTATATTAGTTAAATTATTAGAAATTTAGGTTGTGAAGGGTATGTAAAACTCTTTATATTATCACAGAATAGAAAAGAAGTTAGAGCTGCGTCAAACCGACCTTAAGTAAGGTCGAAAATAAAATGATGAAATGATGATGACAATATCATTGTTAACTGCAAGCTTCTTACACTTTATATGATACGTTTCCTAAATTAATATAAGTCCGTTAATTAGTCATTAAATATGATAAATATATGGGGAAACATATGATTTTAATAGAAGACAAAAAATAGCAAGCTTTATTTTTATGATTGACAGAAGTTGAGGTATTTTAGAAAAATAGAGAAGGTGATATAAAAAAGCTGTATTGTTTACGTGATTGAAATAAAAATAGTTAATTTGAGTGGTTTATAGATATGTTATATATAGAAAGTAATTTATATCAACAAGTGGATGTGGAAACTATCATAACAAATCCTCCAAATTCGAATAAGTATGAGAAGTTAAAACAAGAACTTATTTCTTGTTTGTCAACTTCTCAAGAACAACGGGTTTGGCAGTTGCTACCATACGACGAAATTGGTATCAGAAAATCCATTTCAACTGCTACAACATTTGAAAATATTAGCAAACAGGTAGCATTACTTGTGATTTTGACGATCTTTAAGGTTCAAGCCTCTATCTACACACACAAGCTATTATAGCTACACAGGTAAATTCAAATCTAGACTATGTTGTTACGTGCCGTCCCTGCATGTAAATATTTTCGCTCCTACTTAATTGTTTTATTTATTACCGTATTCACGGTCATTTGCGAATTTTCACGAACAATTTCGACTGCTTTCCAAACGGAAATGATTGTTTATTCATTACCCTGTAGGTTTATGCAATCTATTTTATTTTTGACATAGCGTGCAAATGTGGTATATGGGTTATCAAAAAATTTGTTTTTAAAAATATTAAATGTGGTGATTCGATTATCGATTTGTAATTCGGTCTGAGTTTTCTAATGTAGGGCATTCAAGTTATCTTTTTGTATAAGTTGGTTTTAAGAATCTCTTGAATTCCTTTTAAGAAACAATTCTAGTTTTGTTTGTGTAAAATTAGAAATATGCAATCTCCTTTAATAAGATGCTAATTCTAATACTTAGAAGTGGGACTTAACACATTTTGGTTATTACTTATGTAAAATGTGTTCCATCAGATATCGACCACAAAAAGTTGTTGTGCCCCAAATTAGTAGAACTTATTAGATTACGCCGTGAGTTACATATTCCCAATGAATATGTATATAAATTTAAATGCCATTATTATGTCTTAAGAAATAAAATGTTACATTGTATAATTGAAGGTAATAATATAAAAGGTTAACGAGAGTTTATATCAGACAGGAGAACTTAAGCAACTACTTTGTATTCCATCTGCAACCTGATACTGCAGGTGCAGGACACAGTGAAGTGCAATAAAAGCAGATTTAATTAAGATTACTAAGAAGTAAGACATTGTACGTTATCAAGAAATAGCAGACAGTGAGATCTGCATTTCCCACAAGATGATGTGATAGCAGGGATTACATAAATACTCTGACTAGCCCCTGATGACCAGTCAGTCTCGAACTTCATAACTTCAACATTGTTGGTGGTTCAAGCTACTCACCATAATTTTTAATTATTAATTATTGATTATTAACTTCAAGCAGTTTGCCAATTTCAATTAGTTTAGTGACTATAAACGTTTAAGTTGATTGTAACAGAAAGAAGTCATTTTTGTAATTTTATAATTGAGAATAAAATTGATAGAAGAGTTTTTTGGGAATTAATGTTTTTAAAAAGAAACTTCCAAAGGCCCAAAACCTATCCCGTAATGCAGTTAAAACTGCAACGTCATGTCAAGCTCTACAACTTGCTGATTTTGTTTTCCTCTACATCGTTTGCCATTTTGAATGGACCTACACCTTGCCGAAGTTCTAGATTACTGGAACAGGTGAAATGGCTTGCGTTGTCTAATGAGCTAAAGAGCCAAACTACAGGTCCAACCAAAGTAGTAGGGTCGTTAGTGAGGAACCAGACTGAGGGCAACGGTTCTTTCGGTACTTAGATTGACAGAGACTATAGGGGTCGGTATGGCAGTCTAAGACACGCTACCGCGATGTGGAAGTTAACGGGAAACCACCACTTTACCTCCCAAGTACACAGCGTACCTAAATTATAATAAAATGATGGCATTCTCTGGGGTAAAAAATTCCGGAGTTAAAATAGTCCCTCATTCGCATCTCCGAGAGAGGACTACTTCGGATGATGCGATCGGAAAGTTCAGAATAATAGTCGGGAACATTTTGCGAGTTGGAGCGTGGAATGTTAGAAGCATGAAGCACGTAGGTAAGCTAGAGAACCTAAAAATCGAAATGAATAGGTTAGCACGGTGGCCAGGGGCGGGAGATTTTTGGAGTGGAAACTTCAGAGTAATTCATACAGGAGCAGAGGAAGAAAATTTGGGTGTGGGGATAGTTATGCGGAAAAAGATAGGATACTGTGTAGAAAATTACTTACAAAAGAACGAAAAAGTACTCATGGTTAGACTCGAGTCTAAACCGGTAAACACAGTAATAATACAAATATACATGCCCACTTCTCGCTACAGTGACGAAGAGGTAGAAGGGATCTACAAAGATATCGAAGATATATTAAGATACGTAAAAGGACATGAAAATTTAATAATTACGAAGATTTTTATTGCAGTGGTAGGTGAGGGTAGGGAAGAAGCAGTAGTAGATTTATTTGGTTTAGGCACAAGAAACGACAGGGGAAATAGGCTGGTAGAATTTTGCGACAAGAACAATTTAATCATCACAAATACATTATTTCAACATCATGCTAGAAGGCGATATACGTGGAAGATGCCAGGACATATAGGAAGATATCAAATAGATTACATTCTTGTTAGACAACGGTTTAGGAATCAAGTAAAAGACTGTAGAAGCTACCCAGAAGCAGATATAGACACTGACCACAGAATCGTAATTATGAAAGCCGCATTTAAATTTAAAAATTAAAAAAAAAAAAGAACCGGGAAAATGCAAAAAGCGGTTATTGGTAATGTTCATAAAACTTTTAATTTTAAAGCCAAGGAAGGGGCACCCTTCTTCTTTTATATTAACCCAATTGTCATTCAAATAATTGGCAACTCTTTTATTTTTTGCTTTAAATTTTCAAAAATATTATGAAATTCTTGTTCAGGCTTTGAATAAACAAGTTTCTGGAGCAATTCAAGTATTATTTCTTTAGTACTAGCCGTGAATTTAAATTTCTCACAAGTAATTTCTCGTCGAAAAATTTGTAAGGCACGGAATACACAAATGTGTAGAGTTGCATTTGACAAACATGCTCTTAACACTTCTCTTTCAACTATATCTTTGTCTGTCATTATGTTGATTTTATCTTTTGCTGATGTATATACTTCTTTGAAGGTGTTTAAAAACCACTGCAAACTATCTCTATCTTCTGACATCAAGATGCTCACACCAATAATATTGCTTTCACCATTGCCATTGATGTTTAGAATAATGTAAACTGGCGCTCTAATTGCTAGTAACTTATAGGTGGCATCCACAAAAATTATTTCTGGATATGCAGCTAATGACTCTATCATTTCATTCGATGGCCTTTGAATACACCATTTTCATCAATCAAAAGATGATAGTCGGCACCTAAAATATTATTTTATAATGGCAAAATATAAATCAATTTTAAAAATATCTTACCAAATAAAGCCTGTATTTTTTCTGAAACATTTTGTATGTTATTTTGACTTTCTGCTTTGCTTTTTTGCTGTAAATTTATTAAATCTTTTAACGTTACAGATTTGTTCAATTTTTTTCTAAGTCAGCTGTAAACATATGCTTGTTGGCTCTTATTTGAAGTAATTTTTTAGTGTCAGCTTTAACGTCATTAGGCAGGCGTCTATTATGTGGCAAATGTTTGAATAATTCCTAAAAATGTACATAAAAATAGATTAGGTTCAAAAATCGTCTTCTTTTTTCATGTTTTATCCAGAATTGTGTGTGTATTTTTGCAAATTTTGCCAAAAATTTGAAAGAATAATTATTTAGTTATTAGATACTAAATTCACCTCAGAAACAACATGATTATGTATATTGTTAATATTTGAAACAACAAAGGCATTTCCGGTAACTGATATGATAAGGTTCACAATAATACTATAATAAACAAGATTTATTAAATTTTTTATAACTTACCGTTTTTGTTCATTATGAACGGACCCGCACGCTGACGACGTTCTAAAATACTAGATCGGGTAGAATGGCTTGCGCGTTTCAATGACCTAAAAAGCCGAATTATAGGTTTAACCAAACTAGTGGGGTCTGTAGTGGGGAACCAGACTAAGACAGGTCCCCGAAAAAAGGCAGCAGCTTTTTCGGTTCTTAGAGCGGCAGAGACCATAGGGGTCGGTAAGACATTCTAAGACACACTACTGCGATGTGCAAGGCAACGGGAAACCACCACATTACCTCCCAAGTACACAGCGTACAGAAATTATTAGTAAACATGCTGGCATCCTCTGGGGTAAAAAATTCCGGAGATAAAATAGTCCGTTCATTTTACATTTCCAATGCTCCACCCGAAGGTACTACATTGGCCAGGAGGCGAGTTTTTTGTTGCCTGGAAATTTAGAATTTTGCCGAACCCTTGCCGTTCCAGGCAAGGTAGGGATCTTTAACGTGCGTGACAACACTCACACACGGGACCTCCATTTAACCTCTCATCCGAACGAGGGTGTAATATTTGTGAAAAATGCTCACCTGCCATTTTTCAAGCAGTCGGCCGTGTCGGGATTTGAACCCGGGACCTTGGGATCCGTAGTCTTACGCTTACTACATTGATCCACGGCGACGCCTGATAAAATAGTCCCCCATTCGGATCTCCGGGGACTACTTCGGGAGATGTGATCCGAAAAAAAAAATAGAAAAAGATCCGTGAACATTCTGCGAGTCGGAGCGTGAAATGTCAGAAGTATGAAACAAGTAGGTAAGCTAGAGAACCTGAAACTCGAAATGGATAGGTTAGCATTAGGTATAGTAGGAATTAGCGAAGTTGGCTGGCCAGAGGCGGGGGATTTTTGGAGTGGAGACTTTAGGGTAATTCATACAGGATCAGAGGAAGGAAATTCGGGTGTGGGGATAGTTATGCGAAAAAAGATAGGACGATGTGTAAAAAACTACTTACAAAAGAACAAAAGAGTGCTCATGGTTAGATTTTAATCTAAACCAGTAAATACAGTAATAATACAAGTATACATGCCCAGCTCTAGCTACAGTGAGGAAGAAGTAGAGGCCATCTACAAAGATATCGAAGACGTACTAAGATACGTAAAAGGACATGAAAATTTAATAATTACGGGGGATTTTAATGCAGTGGTAGGTGAGGGTAGGAAAGGAGTGATAGTAGGTTTATTTGGTTTAGGCACAAGAAATGACAGGGGAAATAGGCTGGTAGAATTTTGTGACAAAAACCACTTAACCATCACAAATACATTATTTCAACAACATGATAGAAGACAATACACGTGGAAGATGCCAGGAAAATATCAAATAGATTACATTATTGTTAGACAACGGTTTAGAAATCAAACAAAAGACTGCAGAAGCTACCCGGAAGCAGGTATAGATAGACACTGACCACAACATCGTAATTGTGAAGGCCGCAGTTAAATTTAAAAATCTGAAAAAGAGCAACAGAAAAATTCACTATGACTTTGAGAAGGTAAAAGATAAGGATATTTACGAAAGATTTGAAGAAAGTCAAATGAATTGCTGAAAGATATCGCAAAAATTTTTTATACTAAGGAAGTAGAAACAGAATGGAATAACATTAAATCCAGCTTAGGCATGGCGGCCGGAGATATTCTAGTGTATTCACAAAAAGAAAATAAGAAACCATGGATAACAAAGGATATCCTGAATTTAATAGAAGAAAGACGAAAATACAAAAAAAGATCAGACGAAACAAGAAAACAGAAATACAAAGCCATAAAATGGGAAATTATTCGCAAATGCAGGAAAGCTAAAGAACAATGGATTGATGAAAAGTGCAACGAGGTACAAACTGAGATGGAAATAGGGAAGGCAGACGAAGCATACAAATTAATTAGAATGAATTTTAGGGATATAAAACCATATAGCAAATATATAAGGGATGCGGGAGGAAACCTCATTATAGAAAATGTAGAGAAAGTAGCTAGATGGCAGGAATATATAGGGAATTTATATTCAGGAGAGGAATTAACAGCATTAGAACAGGAATCAGACATTCAAGAGGATGACCTGGGATATCCTTTACTTAGAAAGGAGTTTGAATTAGCATTAAAGGGTCTGAGAAATGGTTAGGCGCCGGGTATAGATAAGGTGCAAGCAGAAACTCTAAAAGCCGCTGGACAAGCAGTAACAGAAATTCTCTTCCGACTTAGCTATATGTATGAGACAGGCGAGATACCCAAAGATTTTAAACGTAACGTCATAGTATCTATACCAAATATATGTGAAATGGATGTGAAAAATTTCGAACAATAAGCTTGACAGCACACGCTTTAAAAATATTAACCAGAATTGTACGAGCTGAAGAAGTACTGGGAGAAGATCAATTTGGGTTTAGGCGAAACAGGAGAACACGGGAGGCTATTTTAGTTCTGAGGGTGATAATGGAAAAAACAAAAGAGAAGGGAGAATGCGTGTATATAAGGTTTGTAGATATGGAAAAAGCATTCGACAATGTAAAATGAAAATTTTTTCGAAATACTCAAAAAGATTGTAATGAGTTTTAGGGATAGACGGATAGTACATTGCTTATACAAAGAGCAAACAGCGGTAATAGAATTAGAGCAAGAAAGTAGAGAAGTAAATATTAGGGAAGGGGTGAAACAGGGATGTGCCTTATACCCATTAATTTTTAACTTGTACATAGAAGAGGCAAGAATACTGTCAAATGCAGAAAGACATTTGGAATTAATATGCTGGGACAAAAAATTGATATTCTTAGATTTGCAGATGAATAGCGGTATTAGCATTTAGCAAAGAAGAGTTAGAAGCTGCTCTTAATGAAATAGAAACAGTTCTAACAGAGAGATATGGTATGAAAATTAACAAAAATAAAACTAAAGTTCTAGTATGCAAAAGAGGGGAAAATAAATCAAAAACAAGTATACAAATAGGTATCAAGAACGTACAAGAAGTTAAAGATTTCTGCTACCTAGGAGGTCAACGCAAGATGGGAAGAAAGAAATATGTGGAAAACAGTAAAAATAGGAGAGATAGGATGATAGGCCACATACTAAGACATGAGGAAATAGTGCGGAATATATTAGAAGCAGAGATAGGAAAAAAGAGAAATAGAGGTAGACCTAGGTTAAACTACTGCACACAGATAGTGAAAGATGTAGGCTGTGAGAGTTTCAGGGAGATGTGTAGGCTAGCTCAGAATAGAAATCAATAGAGGTACGCTTCCAACCAGTCGCAAGATGGAAAAACTAGTGACAAAAATAATAACTGTACTTAAACATGATGATTAATATAAACAACTACAGATATTGGTTTTGCAATACTCTCAATTAATGTTAATTGTGCGAAAGGATTTACTTGAAAACTATTAATACGACAAATATCTAAGTGTTGGGGGTGCTTGGCAGCCACAGACTGCTTAACCCCCTTCACATACCGTGGATTTACATTTCCAATGTTTCACCGGAAGGTACTACATTGGTCAGGAGGCGAGTTTTTTGTTGCCTGGAAATTTAGAATTTTGCCGAACCCTTGCCGTTTCCGGCAAGGTAGGGATCTTTAACGTGCGTGACAATACTCACACACGGGACCTCCATTTATCCTCTCATCCGAACAAGGACGTAATTTTTGTGAAAAATGCTCACCTGTCATTTTTCAAGCAGTCTACCGTGTCGGGATTCGAACCCAAGACCATGGGATCCGTAGTCTTACTCTTACTACATTGATCCACGGCGACGCCCCCCTTCACATACCACTGAATCTCGGTGAAATAAGGCATATAATTACAAAACAATAGAAGGGAATATAGCTGTATATAGGCTGTTGTGAGAATTGAAGGAAACGGTATAAGCTAGCTGAGAACGTAAATAAGCTAAGGTACAAGTCTGTCCAGTTTCAAGATGTAAAACCCAAAGACAAAAAAATAAGTGCTCTTAAATCTGATGATTATTATAAACAACGAAATATTTTCCACTAATGTTGATTGTGCGAAAAGATAAATTGGGAAAACTATTAATTCGACAAAGGTTAAGGTGCTGGGGAACTTGACGGCCAAAGACTGCTTACCCCCCTTCACATACCTTACATGTGATTTTCCAATGCTCCACCCGAAGGTACTACATTTGCCAGGATGCGAGTTTTTTTTACATAGAAAATTTGGAATTTTGCCGAACCTTTGCTGTTCCAAGCAAGGTAGGAATCTTTAACGTGCGTGACAACACTCACACACGGGACCTCCATTTTACCTCTCATCCGAACGAGGGTGCATTTTTGTGGAAAATGTTCGCCTAACATTTTTCAAGCGGGTCGTGTCGGGATTCGAACTCGGAACCTTGGGCGTATTAGTCAAACACATACCACTACGCTACGGAGCCGCTCCCCTTCACATACCACTGAATATCGGGGAAATAGGGTATATAACTGTAAAACAAAAGAAGGTGATCGAACTGCATCAAACAAGAAAGAACAGCAGCTATGTTCAAAGACAATGAACATAGATACAAGAAGAAAACTGTTCAAAGCATAGTGTGGAGCACAGCACAGTACATCTATGAAATAGGGACAGTAGGAAAAGCAGACAGAAAGAGATAGAAGCCTTCTGAAATGTTGTGCTTCAGATGTATAAGGATGGTAGCATGGACGGACAAAGTTAGTAACAAACAGGTTGTAGCAATAGTAGAGGAATAAAGATATCTGTGGAAAATTAAAAAAATAGGAGAAATAGAAGGACAGGATGCGTTCTAAGGCATTTCTGGGGAATATTGCGGGGTATACTAGAGATAGGAAAAGAGAGGTAGAAGTAGACCGACATCAGACTTTCGCACACAGATAGTGATAGATGCAGACTGTGCAAATTTCAAGGAAATGTGTAGGTTGGTTCAGACCAGGAAACAATGAGGGTATGCGTCCAACCAGTTCTAGGACTGAAGACTTAATGATGATGCTGAACGTTTTTGTATAATGCAATTGTCTCATATTTTAAACTATCTACCACCATGAATACATCACCAACGAATAGAATAAAACTTTAAATCCTGTTTTAGGAATCGCATGATTTTTTTCTCCTGGCTGATTCTATTCTTCTGGCTTCTTTTCTGTAAAACTGTACAAACCTCTCTTTACAAACATTCTAAAAACGTTGTTCAAATTGAGCAAGATCTGAAAACTTATCCCTCTCTTTGATATTTAAATTTATTTCTATTTGCATAGCCATTTGCAATATGTATCATAGGCTAGAATATGTATACCTAATGTTATTCTAATATATGTTTTAAGCAAACATTGATGAAAACAGGCATCTCAAATAAATAACAAGTGAAGTAGGTAAGACATAACCTCACATATACACGTCAAAACAAATGTTGGACGGTGTAGATGATTTTCAGTCTGCGTTGTCTAGACCTGCTATTCTCAACCGCTGGTCCGGCGGACCACCAGTGGTCTGCGGAGAAATTTTACTAGTCCGCGGGCAATTTTTTTTATCCGCGAAAAAATTTACTTATCAAAAAAAAAATAAGAACTAAATTTTAATTTATAAAATTACGAAATACAATTATCTTAAACTAATTTTAATTCTATGTAATTTATGATTAGTATGGCACTGAAAAAAAATGCTCGAAATGCTTACAAGTGCGCGCGAGCGCGGCGCGCAGACACCGGCCGGCTAACTATCGGTGACAGACACTTAAGCTGCTTATAATATATAGATTTGATGTGTGATCTGGTACACCTTTATCATTGTATAGTCTGTCTGTTTTTAAGTTATTGTTAAACGAAACATTATTATAATAGTTATACATATGTTTAACTGGATTGGACCAATATAAAAGTAAGTTTATTGATTATTTATATACTTATGTAGGCGCTAATAAAAAAATATTTTTTAACTCTTAGTAACATGAACCGTAAACAAGGCACGCTATTTAATTTTTTAAATTTCAGTTCAACGTCTCAAAAAAATGACGACGAAACAGAAATTCCACCAGCAAAAAAGAAAAAATTAGTTATCAGACACTACAACTATGAATATTTAAAATATGGCTTTATTCTTTGGCCCAAATCTACAGAAGAAGATGTATGTTTAATGTGTATCATTTGCCATGAAGTTTTAGTAAATGATGCTATGAAATCATCGAAAATGTTACGATATTTGAAGGCTAAACATTCCGAGCTGGAAAATAAACCACGTGAATATTTTGAGCGTAAAAAACAAGAATTAGGATTATAAACAAAAACATTTAAACAAAATTTTATTCAGAACAAGTCACTATTAAAATGTTCGTACCTAGTTGCCCTTCGGATTGCTAAAACCAAAAACTCATTTATTACAGGGGAAAATTTAATAAAACTACTTGTTATGCATTTTATAGCATTTTTGGTGACATATGATCACATTATATTATTCTGGTTTGATATTTACATCATCAAAGTTCCATTCCTGTTATCGCTTATCCTATACCATATACATAAAAATTTGAACATTGAAGGAGTGTGCGCGAGTGCCTCTTGGTTTGTGTACACAGTTCAAGACGCACATTAGACAGAGCATTATTAACTTGGCAACGGGAGTGATCGTAAGAATCAGTTCTGTGGCTTTGACCATGAGGATTTCTATGGTGAAAACGCTTCAAGAATAGTGAACTTTGGTTTATGCAATTTACGGCGGTCATGCAGATGCAGATTACAGTCCACTACATTTTTCATACCAGCGCAATTGGCAACCATTACAAGTTAGCGTATTTTAATTGATTAACTGCTTTAAAATGCCGTTGGTCGATAAAAACATACAGACACCACTTTTAATAGACGTTTGTTTAGAGATGTTTGGACCCTCTACTGTTGATAAAATCAAATCGATTCCTTTACCTAATGATACTATAAGAAGAAGAATTGAAAAATTATCAGAGAATGTGGAATACCAATTAATACAAAAGATAAAGGAATCAACACTTTTTGCAATACAGATCGACGAATCATGCGATATTTCTAAGAAGGCCATATTAATTTGCTATGTGAGATATATTGATTTTATTTTAGAAGAATTAAAAGAAGAATTCTTGTGTTGCATAGAATTGGTTTCATATGCAAGTGATGAGATTTTTAAAGCACTTAATTCTTATGTTATTAAACATTCTTTAGAATAGAAAAATTGCGTAGCTGTGTGTTCCGATGGGTGAGCTAGTATGGTTGGCAGACATTGTGGTGTGACTAAAAGAATTTAGCAAGCAGTTAATTCTGATTTATTAATTACTCACTGTATAATCCACAGACAACATTTAGCAGCAAAAAGTTAATCTACAGAATTATATAAGGTTTTAGCGGAATCTATAAAAATTATTAATTTTATCAAAAAAGCAATTTAAACAGTAGGTTGTTCGCAAAATGTTATCAGGAGGTTGGTTGGTGCCGAACATGAGCAGTTATTACTGCATACAGAAGTTCGATGACTTTCGCAGGGTAAGATTTTTACGAGGCTTTTGAATTAAAGACGGAAGTAGAAATATTTGTAAGAGAAAAAATAATCCTTTAAGTATGCATTTGACTAATGTAAAATGGGTTGCAAAACTAGCATATTTAAGTGGTATATTTTCATATATCACCGATTTATTTTTGAGTTTACAAGGAACTTCTATAAATGCGTTTCATTTATTTAATAAAATAGATTATTTTCGAAAAAAAAAAAATTTTTGCATGGATAAACTAAATAACAATAATATTGATGTATTTAATAATTATTTTGATTTTCTTAATTTGCAACACGTTTAAACTTATCAAAATTAAACATAATTTTTGGGCATCACTTACAATCTTTAAACAATAGTTTCGAAAAATATTTTCCATCTGAAGAAACCACGTGTGAAAGGAATGTGCGGATAACAAACCCCTTCGTACCGTATGACAGTAGTAAGTTAAATTTAAGTGACAGAATGTGAGTCCCTCCTTGAGATTAGTACAGATATTATGTTAAAAGCTAGTTTTTCAACAATGTCTATAGATAAATTTTGGATCAAATTGAAAAATGAATATCCATCTCTATACGAGAAAGCAATGAAAATGTTAGTTTCCTTTGCAACACACGCGTGAAGTTAGTCCCCCAATTTTTGAAAAAATAACTTTCTATAGCTCATTCGTTTGCACATTGTTTGCACATGTATGCACATCCGGTATTTTTGTTTGCACACTTTTCGTTTAAAAATTATTCAAGAAACAATTTAGGGGGGGCAACTTCACACTGGCCTCTCGACTTTCAGGAAATTTATTACAAACCGGCGGAATTAATACATCCTCGTTTGCACATGTATGCACATCCACTATTTTTGTTTGCACACCATTCGTTTAAAAGTTATTAAAGAAATCATTGTGGGGGCCAACCTCACACTAGCCCCCGACGTTCAGCAAATTCATTTTAAACCGATTAAATTGATAGATCTTCGTTTGCACATATATGCACATGTATTATTTTCGTTTGCACACTTCCAGTTTAAAAGTAATTTAACATTCAGCTTCATAGTCCTAGCTATACAATAGCTACTGTTGAAATTGTGAAAAAATTATTACGAGCCCAATTGATACCTTTTCGTTTGCACATTACGAAACACATCAACATTTTGTTTGCACACCACTGTAGGTCAAAAGTTTTTTAAATTTAATCACGGATGCTAACTTCACACATGTCAAATATCGCATTTTTGTGCAATTCTAACATGTTATGACGGAAATCAAAGTATCTACGTTTGCACATCATGAATCAAATCGCGTTTCCGTTTGCACACCTGCAGTTCAAAACTTATTTAACATTCACTTTCGTAGTACTCGCTATACGATAGCTACTGTTCAAAATGTGCAAAAATGGATTACAGTGAGCTTAATTGATACCTTTCTGTTTGCACATTATGAAACACATCAACTTTTTGTTTGCACTCCACTGTAAGTCAAAAAATTTTTTAAATTGAATCAGGGGTGGGGCTAAGTTCGCACATGTCAAATATCGCATTTTTGTGCAATTCTAACATGTAATGACAGGAATCAAAGTATCTTCGTTTGCACATCATGAATCAAGTCGCTTTTTTGTTTGCATACCTTTAGTTGAAAACTTATTTAACATTTACCTTTGTAGTACCCGCTGTACGAGAACTACCGTTCAAAATGTGCAAAAATGAATTACAATGCCTAATCGATACATTTTCGTTTGCACATTATGAAACACATCAACTATTTGTTTGCACACCACTGTAAGTCAAAACTTTTTTTAATTTAATTAGGGGGGCTAACTTCACACATATCAAATATCGCATTTTTGTGCAATTCTAACATGTGATAACGGAAACCAAAGTATCTTCGTTTGCACATCCTAATTCAAGTTGCTTTTTCGTTTGCACACCTTTAGTTCAAAACTTATTTAATATTCACTTTCGTAGTACGCGCTATACGATAGCTACTGTTCAAAATGTGCAAAAATGGATTATGGTGAGCCTAATTGATACCTTTTCGTTTGCACATTATGAAACACATCAATTTTGTGTTTGCACTCCACTGTAAGTCAAAAAAATTTAAATTTAATCAGGAGGGCTAGCTTCACACATGTCAAATATCGCATTTTTGTGCAATTCTAACATGTGATGACGGAAATCAAAGTATCTTCGTTTGCACATCATGAATTAAATCGCTTTTTTGTTTGCACACCTTTAGTTCAAAACTTATTTAATATTCACTTTCGTAGTACTCGCTATACGATAGCTACTGTTCAAAATGTGCAAAAATGGATTACAGTGGGCCTAATTGATACCTTTTCGTTTGCACATTATGAAACACATCAACTTTTTATTTGCACTCCAATGTAAGTCAAAAAATTTTTTAATTTAATCAGGAGGGCTAACTTCACACATGTCAAATATCGCATTTTTGTGCAATTCTAACATATGATGACGGAAATCAAAGTATCTTCGTTTACACATCATGAATCAAATCGCTCTTTCGTTTGCACACCTTTAGTTCAAAACTTATTTAATATTCACTTTTGTTGTACCTGCTATACGATAACTACTGTTCAAAATGTGCTAAAATGGATTACAGTGAGCCTGATTGATACCTTTTCGTTTGCACATTATAAAGCACATCAATTTTTTGTTTGCACTCCACTGTAAGTCAAAAACATTTTTAAATTGAATCAGGGCGGGGGGTTAAGTTCACACATGTCAAATATCGCATTTTTGTGCAATTCTAACATGAGATGACAGGAATCAAAGTATCTTCGTTTGCACATTATGAATCAAGTTGCTTTTTTGTTTGCACACCTTTAGTTCAAAACTTATTTAACATTTATTTTCGTAGTACCCGCTGTACGAGAGCTACCGTTCAAAATGTGCAAAAATGGATTGCACTGCCTAATCGATACATTTTCGTTTGCACAATAAGAAACACATTAAGTTTTTGTTTGCACACCACTGTAAGTCAAAAATTTTTTTAATTTAATCAGGAGGGCTAACTTCACACATGTCAAATATCGAATTTTTGTGCAATTCTAACATGTGATGACGGAAATCAAAGTATCTTCGTTTGCACATCATGAATCAAATCGCTTTTTCATTTGCACACCTTTAGTTCAAAACTTATTTAATATTCACTTTCGTAGTACCCGCTATACGATAGCTACTATTCAAAATGTGCTAAAATGGATTACAGTGAGCCTAATTGATACCTTTTCGTTTGCACATTATGAAAGAGATCAACTTTTTGTTTGCACTCCACTGTAAGTCAAAAAAATGTTTAAATTGAATCAGGGGGGCTAAGTTCACACATGTCAAATATCGCATTTTTGTGCAATTCTAACTTGTGATGACAGGAATCAAAGTATCTTCGTTTGCACATTATGAATCAAGTCGCTTTTTTGTTTGCACACCTTTATTTCAAAACTTATTTAACATTTACCTTCGTACGAGAGCTACCGTTCAAAATGTGCAAAAATGGATTACAATGCCTAATCGATACATTTTCGTTTGCACAATAAGAAACACATCAACATTTTGTTTGCACACCACTGTAGGTCAAAAAATTTTTAATATAATCACGGATGCTAACACCACACATGTCAAATATCGCATTTTTGTGCAATTCTAACATGTGATGTCGGAAATCAAAGTATCTTCGTTTGCACATCATGTATCAAGTCGCTTTTTCGCTTGCACACCTTTAGTTCAAAAGTTATTAAACATTTACTTTCGTAGTACCCGCTGTACCATAGCTACTGTTCAAAATGTGCAAAAATGGATTACAGTGAGCCTAATTGATATCTTTTTGTTTGCACGCCACTGTAAGTCAAAATTTTTTTTAATTTGATGGGGTGGCTAGCTTCACACATGTCAAATATCGCATTTCTGTGCAATTCTAACATGTGATGACGGAAATCAAAGTATCTTCGTTTGCACATCATGAATGAAGTCGCTTTTTTGTTTGCACATCCCTAGTTCAAAACTAATTTAACATTTACTTTCGTAGTACCCGCTATACGATAGCTACCGTTCAAAATATGCAAAAATGGATTACAATGACACTAATTGATACCTTTTCGTTTGCACATTACCAGACATACACATATACCTATACCGTTGATTTACTATAATATTGTTTTCAAATGTATATAGCCCTATGTATTTACATTATTATATAGCGCCAGAAGATGTCGCTAGTTTTCAACCGTCTCGTATGAATACTAGACAAGAGGAGGTATGTACTTCCCCTCAAGCGAAACTTGAAATTTATGTTGTATTTTTGACTATTGATTTGCAGTTAGATGCACCCGCTTGAGTTGATGCTAGTGGTAGTTAGATAATTAAACAGTATTACAGGTTTTTACACCATTTTATAAATAATGGCATTCATACCGGTTTTTTAAAACAGCATCGGTAGCTATCGTATCGCGAGGACTACGAAATTAAATGTTAAATAAGTTTTGAACTAGGGATGTGCAAACAAAAAAGCGACTTCATTCATGATGTGCAAACGAAGATACTTTGATTTCCGTCATCACATGTTAGAATTGCATAGAAATGCGATATTTGACATGTGTGAAGCTAGCCACCCCATCAAATTAAAAAAAATTTTGACTTACAGTGGCGTGCAAACAAAAAGATATCAATTAGGCTCACTGTAATCCATTTTTGCACATTTTGAACAGTAGCTATGGTACAGCGGGTACTACGAAAGTAAATGTTTAATAACTTTTGAACTAAAGGTGTGCAAACGAAAAAGCGACTTGATTCATGATGTGCAAACGAAGATACTTTGATTTCCGTCATCACATGTTAGAATTGCACAAAAATGCGATATTTGACATGTGTGAAGTTAGCATCCGTGATTAAATTAAAAAAATTGTTGACTTACAGTGGCATGCAAATAAAAAGTTGATGTGTTTCGTAATGTGCAAACGAAAAGGTATCAATTGGGTTCATTGTGACAATGTATTCACTTTTTCAACAGTAGCTATCGTATAGCGAGGACTATGAAGCTGAATATTAAATTACTTTTAAACTGGAAGTGTGCAAACGAAAATAATAGATGTGCATACATGTGCAAACGGAGATCTATCAAATTCGTCGGTTTAAAATGAATTTGCCGAATGTCGGGGGGCTAGTGTGAAGTTGGCCTCCCACAATGGTTTCTTTAATAACTATTAAACGAAAGGTGTGCAAACAAAAATAGTGGATGTGCATACATGTGCAAAGATGATGTATTAATTCCGCCGGTTTAAAATAAATTTCCTGAAAGTCGGGGGACCAGTGTGAAGTTGCCCCCCCCCCCCTAAATTGTTTCTTGAATAATTTTTAAACGAAAAGTGTGCAAACAAAAATACCGGATGTGCATACATGTGCAAACAATGTGCAAATGAATGAGCTATAGAAAGTTATTTTTTTCAAAAGTTGGGGGCTAACTTCACGCGTGTCTTTGCAACTACATATTTATGTGAAGCGGGATTTTCATCTATGACGGTAATAAAAAATAAATTTAGAAATCGTCTTTCGGTTATTTCACTGCTCCGACTTAGCTCGACTAATTTAGAACCCACAATTGAAAAGTTGATTAAAGATGAGCAGCCGCAATCTTCTCATTAACAATACATGCCAATATAAAAATTATAGATATTTAATTATTCGTGTAGTCATTTAGGATGTTTCTATGTTGTGTTTATATGCAATGATTTTGTGATTATTTTTATAATGTCTGACATTTTTTGCTGTAATTTTTGTCAAGGGTTTGTTATGTATTAATAATTATTATTACAAACAAACAACAAATTATATATTTTTTTTAATGCTTTTGATTTAATTTTTTAGTAATCGTAAGAGTGATATTTTTTGTTGTGTTCCCTATGTTCACGAGTTTGGGATTTTTTTATAATTATCTTTACATTTAAATATTATTGTAAGTAAATGATAATAAAAATGTTACAATTACTTATGTAGTAGTTCTTTAATACCTAGTAAAATTTTGTTGTTAAACAAGTATCACTGGTCCGCGAATTTTTTCTACAATTTTTACTGATCCGCGGGCCAAAAAAGGTTGAGAAACGCTGGTCTGGACAGTGCAGTAGTCACTCCCTAAAAAATAATCTTTTCGATCCATTATCACCTAACTTGAGTATTTTATAGCAAAGAATCAATGATGAAATAAATGCTAATACAAAACAGATGATCCAGAAAGTAATTGAAGCTTTCGGCTCCAGGCTCGTTAATCGTGAAGAGGAGAGTGGTGAGCATTTACATATGGTTGTTTTGTCATAAATAAAAATTCAAAACCAATTCTTTAATTAACAGTAATTAAAACGAGTTTGAACTAATTCTGCTATTTTCTTTTCAAGTATCAAAAACGAAAAAGACTCTGCGACGACACCTTTATAAGCTGATCATCTTATATTTATGTCAATTGGCGTGCTCATATTTGTAACAATTATGCAACATCACAAATTTTTCTATATTAATTATGAATTTTAATGAGCGGCACACTTATTTGAAGTGTATAATTTTTATAGGCTGTTTTGCATACTTACATTAACAAACGTGTGTAAAATTTGCCTATCAAGGTATTATCTCAGCTGATAAATGGTAATTAGCAATTTGGTATGGGGCTTTCATCGACTCCTTCAAAAGATCATTATCAAAACAGCAGCGCTTTGAATATATCTACCTACTTAGAAAACACTACAATCTACCTGTATTATCTAAAAGACCAAACCAGAAGAAAGATAAATAGAAGCAGTTGAACTTGTTATAAATTTGAGGTATATGACAGTAATTATCGAAGGAGGAGGGGTAGATAGATCGGTATCTTTGTATTTGCTTTTAAGTAATACGAGTAGGGATTAAGCTCCTCCTGCTTGTTCTCCTAATCTGACAATGCCAATGCTGCTTACTACAAAACCATTCTAAACAAGGTAATAATTTAGTGGTATTTTATTTTAAGTCAGACCTGTATGGATGTGTGTCGGTAACTCTTTAATGTTAGGGTTAACATGAAAGAAATGTTATGTCACGATTTGTAGTCATTTAACATACTAGAATACGGTCAAATCAATTACTTTAAAAAGCTCTACATTTAAAATTGTTAAAAAGATCTAATGACTTTACTGTTCATGGTATACCTATGCTTATAAATAATTAGTTGGTATTTGAAATTATGAAATTCTTAACATTAATTTTTAGGCATGTGTTATAAATTATTACTGGTGAAATGCGGTATTATACCGTGTGTTTTAAAATTGTACGGCTCCACGGACGTGTTCCTTAGTACAAAATAAACAAAAAGTTTCTAATAAAAATTTGCCCTAAACTGTACCTCTGTCGATTTATAACCTAAGGAGGCTGGGAAAAATGTAGCTTTTTAATTATCTGAAAAATCACAAAAAACAGTGTAATCAGATTTTTGCTACTTACCCATCGTTACCTTAATCCGCAAATGTTCTTAAGTTTACTTTTGGTCAAATTATAAATTTTGGCGGATCTTATGGAGAAGCATGAAATCTACTTACAAAAAAAATCGCATAGTGATCTTAGAGCCAATTGTAATGTAATGTGCGTTAAGGAAAATATCGGTTGTCCGGTGGCACCACATATAATCTAGAAATTGTCGGAAGTTCTTCAGTTCATTTTAAGGACCAATTTTTTTACTATTGCTGGTAAGTATTTCATTCATATCAATAACAGCAATAAACAAATTAGCACTGCACGTTTCTAAAAATTTGGACTTACGACTTTTTCCCATATCATAGTAAATGGACCTTCGACTATTTCGTATTGATTTGTTTTGAAATGTTTAGAGAATTTTGCATACTTTGTGGTTTTCATGAAGCACTATATTAAAAGTGGGATAAAGTTGGTAGCATTCGTTTGTTTCAAATCAAAATATCTTTTTGTCGGCTTTGATATCATTTTAATTATACTGTCTACGTTCAAATTTTAGTTTGTTCTTCGGAGTTGTTTTATAAATAACGAATAACGTTGATTAAGAAGTAAACAGGTTTATGTTTAGGATTAGTTGAGTCTTAGCAACTAGCCTGACGAGTTTGTAGAAAAATGTCAATTATTGCAGGTTCGATGAATTGCTTCTTAGTCTTCATCATCATCATTATGTCTTCAGTCCTAGAACTGGTTAGACGCGTACAATCATTGTATCCTATTCTGAACAAACCTACCCATTTCTCTGAAATTTGCAGAGTCTGCATCTATCACTATCTGATCTAAGTCTACATCTATCTCCTTTTTCCTATCTCTACTTGTAATATATCCCATACCATTCCCCAAAAATGCCTTAGAACATATCCCGCCCTTTTATTTCTCCTATTTTTTTTCCACAGATATCCTTCTTCCCCTACTATTTCTATAACCTATTTGTTAATAACTTTGTCTGTCCATGCTATCATTCTCATACATCTGCAGCACAGCTTCCCAAAAGGCTGTTGCCGTTTTTTCGTCTGCTTTTCCTACTGCCCATATTTCATAGGCATACTGTGCTATGCTCCACACATATGCTTTTAACAATTTTCTTCTTGTTTCTATGTTTGATGTCTTTCATCAAAGGTGCTGTTCTTCCTTTTACATGCAGTTCGGTCCCCTTCTATTGTTTTACAATTATATACCCTATTTCACCAACATTCAGTGGTTGTGAAAGAGGAGGCGGCTCCGTAGCGTATTAGTATGTGTGTGACTACTACCCCCAAGGTCCCAGGTTCGAATCCCGACACGGTCCGTTTAAAAAATGTTATGCGAGCATTTTTCACAAAAATACACCCTTGTTCGGATGAGAGGTAAAATGGAGGTCCCGTGTGTGAGTGTTGTCACGCACGTTAAAAATCCCTACCTTGCTTGGAACAGCAAGGGTTCAACAAAATTCCAAATTTTCCAGGTAAAAAAAACTCATTTCCTGGCTAATGTAGTACCTTCGGGTGGAGCATTGGAAAATCACCTGTAAGGTTGCGAAGAGGGATAAGCAGCCTGTGGCTGCCAAGTTCCCCCAGCACTTGAACATTTACCGATTTGATATTTCTTCCAATATATCTTTTCGCACAGTCAACATTAGTTGCAGATATTTCACAAAGAACACCTGTAGTTGTTTATAAAAAAACATCAGATTTATCTGCGCTTATTTTTTCGTCATTAAGTTTTCCGTCTCAAAACTGGTTGGACACGTACCTGCACTTATTTATATTTTGAGCTAACCTATGCAGATCTTTGAAATTCTATTGTTTTCTCATTTTATGACCTATTTCACCAAGATTCAGTGAAGGGGGTTAAGCAACCTGTGGCTGCCAAGATTCCCCAACAACTAGGCATTTGCCAAATTAATAGTTTTCCAGTAAATCCTTTCACACCATTAACACTATTCGAAAATATTGCCCAAACAATCCTTGTAGTTGCTTATAATAATCATCATGTTTAAGTTCAGTTACTTTTTTCGTCATTAATTTATCCATCTTGGGACTGGTTGGATGCGTATTTCCATTGATTTCTATTTTGAGCTAGCCTAAACATTTCCCTGAAAATCCTACAGCCTACATCTTTCACTATCTGTGTGCAGTAGTCTAGCCTAGGTCTACATCTACTTCTCTTTTTTCCTATCTCTGCTTCTAATATATTCCGCACTATTCCCTTATGCCGTAGTATGTGGCCTATCATCCTATCTCTCCTATTTTTTAGTACCTCTTCGTTCTTAACTTTGTCTGTCTATCATATCTTCATCATACATCTGTAGCACCATATTTCAAAGGCTTCTACCTTTTCTTGTCCGCTTTTGCTACTGTCCAGGCTGCATAGCCGTACAGTACTGTGCTCCACACATATCTTTTAAGCAATCTTTTCCTTGTTTTTATGTTTGTTGTCTTTGAACACAGTAGTTGCTTTTTCTTGTTAAATGTAGCACGACCTTGTGCTAGTCTTTGTTTTATATCTTTTTCGCTTTTCCCATCTTGCGTTATTTGGCATCCTATGTAGCAGAAATCTTTAACTTCTTGTAAGTTCGTGTTACAAATTTGTATTCTTGTTTTTGATTTATTTTCCCCTCCTTCGAATACTAACACTATAGTTTTAGTTTTGTTAATTTTCATACCGCATCTCTCTGTTACAACCGTTTCCATTTTATTAAGAGCTGCTTCTAACTTTCCTTGCTAGATACTAATACCGCTATATCATCTGCAAATCTAAGCATATCAATTTTATGTCCCTGGATAATAATTCCAAATGTCTTCCTACATTTGACAGTATTCATTGCCTCTTCAATGTACAAGTTAAACATTAAAGGGGATAGGGCATATCTTAGTCTCACCCTTTTCCTAATGTTTACTTCTCTACGTTCCTGCTCTAATTCTATTACTGCTGTTTGCTCTTTGTATAAACTATGTACTATTTGCCTATCCCTTCCCTATAACGCATTCCAATTTTTTTGAGTATTTCGAACATTTTTTTCCATTTTACATTGTCGAATGCTTTTTCCAGATCTACAAACCCCATATACACGCTTTCTCCTTTTTCTGTTGTTTATCCATTATCACTCTCAGAGCTAAAATAGCCTCCCGTGTTCCCCTGTTTCGCCTAAACCCAAATTGATCTTCTCCTAGTATTTCTTAAGCTCGTTTTTCCATTCGTCTTTGTACAATTCTAGTTAATATTTTTGATTCGTGTGCTGTCAAATTTATTGTTCGAAAATTTTCACATCAATCCGCGTCTTTCCTTTTTTGGTATAGTTACTATGATGTTACGTTTGAAATTTTTGGGTATCTCGTCTGTCTCGTACATATAGCTTACAAGTTGGAAAAGTCGTTCTGTTACTGCTTGTCCAGCGGTTTTTAGAGTTTCTGCTTGCATCTTATCTGTACTCGGTGCCTTACCATTTTTCAGACCCTTCAATGCTAATTCAAACTCATCTCGCAGTATAAGATATCCCAAGTCATCATTTTCAATGTCTGATTCCTGTTTTAATGCTGTTAGTTCCTCTGATGCATATAAATATATTCCTGCCATCTAACCACTTTCTCTATATTTTCTAAATGACGTTTCCTCACGCGTTCCTTATATTTTTGCTATACGGTTTTATATCACCAAAATTCATTCTAATTAGATTGTATGCTTCATCTGCTTTTCCTACTTCCATCTTAGTTAGTACTTCTTTGCACTTTTCATCTATTCATTGTTCTTTATCTTTTCTGCATATGCGAATAGTTTTCCATTCTATGGCTTTGTATCTCTGTTTTCCTGTTTCGTCTGACTTATTTTTGTATCTTCGTCTTTCTTCTATTAAATTCAAGATATCCTTCGTTATCCTTGGTTTCTTATTTTCTTTTTGTGTATACCCCAGAATATCTCTGGCCGCCATGTCTAGGCTGAATTTAATGTTATTTCATACTATTTCTACTTCCTTAGTATAAGATATTTTCCCGATATCTTTCAGCAAATCATTTGACTTTTTTTCAAGTCTTTCTTGAATATCTTTATCTTTTAGTTTCAATAAGTTAAAGTACCTTTTTCCGTTTCTTTTTCTCAAATTTTTAAATTTAAGTGCGGCCTTCATAATTACGATGTTGTGGTCAGTGTCTATATCTGCCGCTGGGTAGCTTCTACAGTCTTTTACTTGATTCCTAAACCGTTGTCTAACAAGAATGTAATCTATTTGATGTCTTCCTATATCTCCTGGCATCTTCCACGTATATCGTCTTCTAGCATGATGTTGAAATAATGTGTTTGTGATGATTAAATTGTTCTTGTCGCAAAATTCTACCAGCCTATTTCCTCTGTCGTTTCTCGTGCCTAAACCAAATAAACCTACTACTGCTCCTTCCTTACCCTCACCTACCACTGCATTAAAATCTCTCTTGATTATTAAATTTTCATGTCCTTTTACGTATCTTAATATGTCTTCGATATCTTTGTAGATCTCTTCTACCTCTTCGTCGCTGTAGCTAGAGGTTGGCATGTATGCTTGTATTATAACTGTGTTTACCGGTTTAGATTCTAATCTAACAATGAGTACTCTTTCGTTCTTTTGTAAGTAATTTTCTACACAGTATCCAATTTGTTTCCGCATAACAATCCCCACACCCAAATTTCCTTCCTCTGCTTCTGTATGAATTACCCTAGAGTCTCCACTCCAAAAATATCGACCGCCTCTGGCCACCCAACTTCGTTTATCCCTACTATGTCCAGTGCTAACCTATTCATTTCGATTTGTAAGTTCTCTAGCTTACCTACTTGCTTCATGCTTCTAACATTACATTCTCAGACTCGCAAAATGTTTCCGACTCTTATTCTAAACTTTCCGATCGCACCCTCCGAAGTAGTCCCCTCCCGGAAATCCGAATGGGGGACTATTTTAATTCCTGAATCTTTTACCCCAGAGAATGCCATGATTTTGTTATAATTTAGGTACGCTGTGTACTTGGAGGGCAATGTGATGGTTTCTCGTTGCCTTCCACATCGTGGTAGCGTGTCTTAGACTGTCATACCGACCGCTATAGTCTCTGCCAATCTAAGTACCGAAAGAGCCGCTGCCCTCTTTCTTTCGTGGACCTGTCTTAGTCTGGTTCCTCACTAACGACAATACTACTTTGGTTGAACCTGTAGTTTGGCACTTTAGCTCATTAGAACACGCAAGCCATTTCGCCTGTTCTAGTAATCTAGAACGTCGACAAGGTGCAGGTGCATCGAAATGGTGTTAGTCTTCAAGATCGTAATATTTATTAACTTTCAAATCACTGTTTTTTTCTTTTATATAGATCAAGAACATACAAAATGGCAAGATACCTCAGTCGAACTCAAAAAATACTTTAAATGTTTGGCGATAACAGAAAACTTATTTCAGAAAAAAAAACATTCTAGAACTAATGAAGCGTTAGAAAAAAAGTAAATAACAACGTTTTAATAGAAACTGGTTCCAGTACACTAAAATGCAAAGCCAATGTTGAAGACAACTCGCAAGACCGACTTGCTATTTAACTGAAAACTTTATTGCTGAGGAGCAGCATAGAAAGTTACAAAGGTAATATAGACCAACTAGTAAAACCAATTGACTCTGACGGAACTACGTTAGACTTATATGAAAAAGAATATATTATAATACAAGAGCAACTAGAAACTGAAACTTGTAACCTTACTGTTTTAGAAAACTGTGATTTTGAAAACATAAATATTTCTGAATTAAACTATAATCTTGGTGACTGTATTATTTTTGACTTAGAAATCATGCCAGTTTCTGTACCAGACGAAAGAAATATTTTTACAATTCAAGAATATCCTAAGGACGTAACTGAATTTACAATGGAATGTCCAAATATAGAAACGAAGGGTTCAGAGGCAGAAGTATCTAACGCTGGCAACCCAGTTTACAAAAAACAAAGTTGTATATCACAAGACTATGTCAAAAACCGAACCAACATTGAAATTGATTGTTTAAATATGGAAGCAGAGTTTTTAAAAGAAGAAAATTTTTTGTAGCAAAACATATGACGTTAACGACCCGGACTATGTACAAGAAAGTTCAGATGATGGTTCATTGACAGCTGAAAACAACAAAAATTTAGAAAATGTTCGTATCATACAAGAGCAAGTTACAAGTAGAAAAAGAAAAAAAGAAGACACGTGGATGAGAAGTTATGAAAGGATAGTGAGAACAAGAGGAAAGGGCGAAGATTATTTCGGCAAAAAAAAGCCGAGGACCGCTGGAATTATAATGTGCGCAGAGTAAAAAGATGTATTAAAGATATGTGCAATTGTCTAAAGGTCAAACTACACAGTGTAGAGCAATAACAAATAAGAAAGGAATGAGATCTTTGAAAGATTTTTGGTGTAATATGACGTAGGAGCAGCGAAAAGTTTATAAAGACTTCCTCGTTAAGAAACGGGATACCAAAAGGAACAGAAATAGAAAAGGTGAAGACAAATCCAGAAGAAAATTTTCTTGGGTGTATATTTGGAAAAGCCAAAGGAAGAAAAGATACGAGTATGTGAGAAAATGTTTCTAAATACCCTTGACCTAAAGGAGCAAACAGTTATTGATTGAAAAAATGACACGGAAAAACCACAGAAAGAAAATGAATTAGAGACAGAGGAAGAAGAAAATCGAGAATTAATAAGACAATCTATGAAAGTTACTCAAAACCCTGAAAAGGACACAAAAAACATTTTAAGAGAATTTTTCAGAGACTTACCCAAAGTGGAATATCATTATTGCAGGTCATGATCTTCAAATTATATTTAGAGCCTAGCTGGAATTCCAAATCTGACCTCTATAGATTTTATGTCTTATTGTGGAAAACAAAATACTAAACCAGTATCAAATGCGTTGTTTATGCATGCTTTTGGTGACTTAGATTTAAGCCTTTTTAAACCGAAGAAAGACGAATGTGATATTTGTGTTAGTTACAGGAGTAAAAATTTGTCTGAAGAGGACTATGTATTCCACCTTTTTAAAAAAACTGAAGCAAGAGAAGCGAAGGAAAATGACAAACTCTCTGAAAATAGGATTTTCTGTAGGGACATGCAGGCTGTTTCGCTTAGCCCCAAATCCAACACTTCTACGTTGTATTTCAAAATGAAATTAATGGTTCACAAATATACAAAACTGGACATGAAGCTAAACAAAGGATATTGCTTTGCTTGGCACAAGGCATCAGCGGGTGTTTTTGCTGACAACTTTGCTTCAATTATCTGTTCTTTCCTTGTTAACAATGTAATAAGTGATTTAAAAGCAAATCAGAATATCATTATCTACAGTGATGGATGTTGTGCCTAAAACAGAAACGTCATCTTTCAAATGCCCTTTTAAGTCTAGCCCTGCAGTACAAAATTACAATAGAGCAGAAGTTCTTGGTGAAGGGGCACACCAACATTAACGTCTCTGCAGATTATGTCAATGTTTTTGTTCGTGCAAGACGAAACCCGACTCCATTTGACGTAAAATATCTATATTACAACTTTTTTAAAAACTTCTCCTCCATAACAATGCTAACATCAATAAGACCAGGTAGAAAGGTTGGAGATCCTGTTGTTACTGATCTGAGGGCTGCCAAATATGATGAAGACGGCAAAGTTCACTTCAAATTAAGACACACTGAAGACTATGTTTTGTTAGAACAAAGACGTATAGAACACAGGAATAGTGTATATTTTAACTCTCAGTCTCACCTATACTCCAAACCACTTTCAATTAAAGACCAAAAGTAGGAACATCTACAGTCGCTAAAAGAAAGCATACTGAGGAATTTCCAAGCTTTTTATGATAATTTAGATCATAAATAAATACTGTTTTTGTTTTTACATTTTCTTGTTGTTAGGTTTATTTTCCGCATAAATTAATTACCCTATTTCTCTCCCTTGTTCATTCATTACTCGTTCGAATAAACTCCGTTCCAATACTTAAATTCTTCAATAACCCCCTATATAGTTTACTTGTTACTTCATAAGCCCGTTTTACCATAAATCTGTTAAATCCTTCAACATAATTAATAATAAACACGCTCCGAATAAATTGCTTAACTCAAATTCCTTTTTCTTTTATAACGAAAATTTATTCTATAAATTAAATTGTGTTAGGTATCCCGTAATCTCCTAAACTCTTCCATAACATTTTGTTTACAATAATAAATACGCTTTCTACAAATTTTCATTTCGAAAAGACAAGTTTATGCTACAAGTAAATAGTTATATCCTGTTTTTAGGTACCCGCTATCTTGGTATACCTTACGACCGTCGTATAATAGTTTTCTCTATTGTTCGAATGTAACGACTTGTTGTAACAAGGTCGCGCACTATCCGATATAAGCCGGGTTTTCCGGTTTTACCGCGCTTCGATAAGCTAGGATTTGCAGTTCGAATTCATGTTGTTTGAACGATTGTTGAGTTTGATTCTTCAGCTTGTGCGTCGAAGTGTTTTTTACATTTTATTCGTCACTGTATTTCAAAAGCGATGCACGTGTTTCTGTTTGACAACTATGAGGTGTCTTGCGTGTATTCGGTGGGTTTCCCCGCGCGTACCCATTCTAATCAGATTCCCTTTTTAGCTTTTTTTAGCTGTAGACCAAATGGGTTCTTTCTTTATGTAGAACAACTACTTTTGTCTGTAGACCAACTACTTTTGTCCGTAGACCTCTGCTGCAATTATGGTAGCAAAGTAAATGTATGCTGACGACCATGGCGTTTCTATGCTGACTCCCCCCGAGCCCCGACGGCTTGCGAGCTAAGTATCACGTCACCTACAGGAATGCAACTTGTTTTCTTTTGTGTGCGTCAATGGCATATTCCGTATCAACCTTTGGTGTAGTTACATGACAACATACGTCACATTGTAGAACTATTGTTTGTTGCTGCGATTCGATATTATCGCTCTACAGGTGCGATGTACTATTTTTAAACATGCTTGTCAAAAGAACGCACACGTTTATTCGCTTTACGGACTAGTTTATTTTACAAAAATTATTAGGTGAAATTTTAAAAACGTTCGACAAAAACTAGCACACGTTAATTCGTTCCTGAAAATTAGTTACTTTATAAAAAGTATTAGGTGAAATTTTAAAAACACTTGACAAAAGCTCTCACTGTTTTTATTTGCTACTGATTAATTTTGTTTTATGCAAATACGAGATGCGCACTTCGTATCTAGATTTCGAAATTGTTCGTATAATATAATTGTTGGCTGTAAAATAGTAACGCTTAATTTATTTTCCTTTTGCTTGTTTGTACAGAATCCTTTATTTATTTTTGTCAATAGATAATCGTGGGCGATGTACTTTAATTTTTTTTGTTGTTTTGGCATGTAGGCAAATCCCCCCACTCTCCGCGGTTGGTAGTTAGCCTGGTATTTACTTTTCTTCCGACTACGTCTAGGTACGTAGCACTGTTTCTCAATAAACAGCTTTTCTACATACCTGTTATTTACTTAAAAAGCTTAAATGTAACTCCTTTTATTCCAATAAGCAAATGTCGTAAGTCCTTTAATAAATTTATAATGCAATACCTTTAATAAAAATATTACAAAATAATACAAAGAGCATAAAATACATTACTATTTTTACAAAAAATGTATTGGGATTTTGTCGACAGGTGGTTTTATGTGTCTCCTGTAAAATTTGTAAAAACGAACTTACAACATTTGCGGATTAAGGTAACGCCATGTTCATATGCCGAATAAATTGAACGTACCCGTTTTCGTAATAAGATCAGGAGCGTCCCATTTAGAGGAACCCACCCACGTTTTACTCTATAATTTTTTGTGTGTAAGTTTTTATAAATTCTGATTGTAAAATTAGAATCCTTTGACATTTCAGAATAAGAAAGTCACTCTTAATTGAAGTCGATATCTGCAGCTGTTTTCAAGTTAGTTGAGGTGAAGCAGTTCGGATGCCCTATGATACCTTGCTCAAAATTTATTTAGTTTTAAATATTAACTTTCCGTATGTATGTAAACATATGCCTCATCTTTATTAATTATTTATTTGTTATTATTAGCTTTCAATCTCTCTGTAATAACTTATCATTAGTGTTGGCCTCGAACTCGAGCTTAGCCCGGCTCGGCTCGATTTTCGAGCCGAGCTTTGATATGGAAGTACGAGCCGAGCTTCGAAACGAGTTTCATTTTAGTCAAAGCGAGTCGAGCTCGACATGTGGTCGAGCCGATCTTTTCGAACTTGCTCACGAGTTGTAAAGATTTTTACTTACACACACCACATACGTAGTATTGCTTAAGAGAAGATTTTGTGATCAGGCAAAATTTTGATGTAAAGATTTTGACGTAATGACACTTCCGGATTCCGAGCACACAAAACTCGCTTCCTGGCCAATGTAGTACCTTCGGGTGGAGAATTGGAAAAAAATCACATGTAGGATTCCGAACATACCGATTCTAAAAAATGTCGCTGTCTATTACCGCCAAAAATCGACTGCCACGATTTTAAAAAAATTTAGTTCGGGGACTACCATGCATTGTTTACTAATCTTACGTTGTAAAATTTTAAAAACAAAATAAGCTTTTAATTGAGATCGCTCTACTGACTGGAAAATAATATGGATGGGTATTTTGGGAGCAGTTTTTCAAAACTTACTAGAACATAGAAGTTTAATATATAGCACTAATCAATAGGTGCATTTAGAATTTGAAAAAAATTAATTCAATATGGCGACATTTTTTAAAGAATGCTGTAAATCTCAGAAATTTCAATTCGATTTGAAAGAGGCAGTATAAATGAATATTTTTTTTAACATTCATGGCATCCACTTTCAAATTTTGACTTTTGAGTTAATGCAAAGATTTCCTAGCTGTATAAATGGCCACAGTTTCGTTAAAATTGGACAACCGAAACTAGGAAGTGCCACTTTCTCTTGTACTTTGTTAGATTTTGGTGGTCCATATTGTCCTGTGATACGTCGCAGTATTTACTCATCTTTTACGATTGTTGCTTTCTATTTGCCCAAAAACTAAGATAATCTAAGCTAAGTTAAAATAATCTTAGTTGAGGACACGTTCTTTTTACTACTAAGGAACTTAGATAAAGTTAGATTTTTTGCATTCCCCTTACCCCAGATAAGGTGCCTATAAATCTACCTTAGATACTAACTTCCATCCCTAAGTTTATATTGAGATTATATTTTTCGTTTTGTGTATGATATAAATTTTTATTACACATTTATAAAAGCAACCATAACATAACAGATAATATACCAAGTTGATTCTTAACAAGAATCAGTTGATTTTGATATTATTTTCAAACCCTTTATAGGTTAGTTAGCTAAAATGCTAAGTTGTACCTTCTAATAATCAAATGCAAATAAAGTTAGCTAAGGTTAGATTTTCATCTAACCTAATTTTAAGCCATTCTTAACTAAGGTGTAAATAGAAAGCAACAGATATCTGGTGCAAGCAAACGGTATATTCAGACATCGATTTTCTAGTGTTTCTATTGAATTATTTGTTCCTAATCCCGTGCTGCTCACATTCATTGTTTACTTAAATGACACTCCTTGGTGTCTATAAGACCCTCGATTTATGGCATGGTAATAAAATGCCAATTATGAAAATATTAAGGGGATTTATACACAGATGGTTGGTCATGCTGGTTGTGTATAAGGTCCATGAAGAAACTCACTTAAAGTAAAGTGACTATTTTACGCTGTTACACTGTAAAATGCAGATGCTGATCTGTTTCTTTACATTTGTTTTCTCTTATGCAGATTCTGCGGCGCAATAGAACTGTCATACTGTAGTACAAAGAAGCTATATAATTTGCTTATTATTTATGTTTTAAGAAAATAAAATAGCACCCTAAATCAACCAGAATTGTTCCTTGTCGTTCTTGTATAGGCTAAAATATGTTTTCCACTATCATTTTAAGAAATACAATTTGCCTGCTTGCTTCTTTTTTAGGGAAGATAAATATGTGTATCGTGGCGTGACAATGTGTGTGTGTGTGTGGATGCCCTCGCGTTGGACGATGTCTGAACTGTTTAGCATTACTGTATTATATTAATTATGTAGAACGTTTTAGATTAGCACAGAATAGAAAAGAAGTTAGAGCCACGTCAAACCGACTTTAAGTCAGGTCGAAAACAAAATGATGATGATTAATTATTTTTTGAGTTTATTATATTTTTAAGATGTTGAATATTGAATTTGATAGCGATGACAGTGTTCAAAATCTAGAATACAATCCAATTCCTTCAAGTCAAGCAAGTGAGAATAGTAGCGATATATTCTCAAATTTTTCGAAAAGTGTTTGCGATGAACGTGATTTTCAACAAACTCCTCATCAACTTTGTGATAAAATATTTAAAAGTAAATTCGCCACATTTTTTTAATTTTAGAGCAATTTGTAAAGACAAGAAAGTGGTCACTTGCACATTGTACAGGAAAAAAAGTAAAGACTGAACTTAAAGTAAAGACTTCTTCATGCACTACAATTTTAAAAGAACATTTACAACGAAGACGCGAAAAACAATACCAAGCGCTCTATCTAGTTCAACCTGAAAGCAGTACCAGTAGTGATAGTGGAAGTGGAATGCTGAATAGATTTTTGACAGGCACAAATACAGCAAAGGGAGGTTATAATAAGCGGTGGTTTCTTAAAAGTAATATGTGTTATTTTTATAATGCTCACTATCTAGTTCTACATGCCTTTTTCTACCCTTAACTTAATGCTGTTTAAAATACAATTAAATTTGTTAAAATTCAAATTAAAAAATTGGAAAAAAGTGGCCAAAACTGCATTTTTATAAACAAAATTAACTCAAAATTCCACGAAAGTTTACATAAATAACAAGAAAGAAATTTAACCCTTTAAGGATTTTGGTACGTATTTGTACCACTTGTCATTTACGGTCAATTACTCTAGTATTTTTTTTACTACAGATCGGCCTTATGGTCTGGTTTAGTCAACTGCATATTATAATTTGGAAAATCCAGAACATGTTGAATATCTGTTAAGCACCATAACTGATAATATGGCAATCCACTCTGAAAACGGGGGTCATGACGATGCTGGCGACAACATCCCCATGTTGTCATATTCAGACTGTTTTAGTGCTTATGCTTCCTTTTTGAGTCCAGTTTCATCATGTTCCAATGGCGCTGATCAAGTTGTAATAAATAAAATTGAAATTCCTACTACTTCACCGCTTGATCACGATAACATCAGTTCAAGTGACTCTAGTGATGAAAACACTAGCGATGAAGAGAAGTTTAATTGGTGTAGAAAATCGTCTACGCCAAAAGAGTTTGTAGACTGCAAATTCGAGAATCGATTTGGGATAACAAAGTATGCACAATTTAACATATTCATTTTCTTAAATGTTTTAACCATAATTTTTCTTCAATACGTTGTTGACCAATCAATTTTATATGCCGCAAAAAGCAACCAGCGTCTAAACTTAACTCTAGAAGAATTGCAGGCCTATACTCGTATGTTAATTACTATGGGATTTTACTTTTTGTCTAGCATGCGACTTTACTGGAGCAGCAATCAAAATTTTAGCGTTGTAAGCATTCAACATATCATGCCTCTAAAAAGGTTTTTAAAAATAACACGCTTTTTACATTTGAACGATAACAATGCTATGCCTAAAAGAAGAGAGGGGGTTATGATAAACAATATAAAAATTTGACCTTTCTTAAAGTATGTCTCAAAAAGATTTAAACTGCTTTTTGATCCATCGCGATATTTGTCCATTAACGAGTCAATCAATGGTCAAGTACAAAGGCCGCAGCAGCCTAAAATAGTACATCCAATGAAACCTATACAAAGGGGCTTCAATAGTCTTGGTAATTGCATGTGGTGTAACAGGGTTAGGAATGTCTCTTTATGAAGGAGCCGAGAAAAATGCTGAGAAAAATATGAGTCTTGGTGAAAGAGTGATTAACAAATTAGCAGTAGCGTTTGAAGGTTTTGGATACTGTTTATTCTACAATTTTTTTTCTTCAATCACGACTACAAATAATCCATTAACGAAAAAGTTATTTAGTTGTGCCGCCATACGACAAACAAGAAAAAAGTTTCCAAACATATGCTAAAATCAGATAAAAATATGAAAGTTGGAGAGTATGATGGAGTTATAGATAAAAACATTTCCATATTAAAATAAAAAAATAGAAGAAAGAAATGCGTTTGCATTGTTAGTACAAGCCGCAGAAACGCGCACAAGTACTTAGAACTCAAAAAGATAGTGGTCGAAAATTGGTGAACTGCTCGGAAAGTGTCCTTGAATATAACAAATACATGGGCGGCGTAGATCGCTTTGATCAGTTTCTTTCCTCTTACAGTATTTCTTGGAAGAGTAGGCGTTGGTTGGTAAGAATATTTTTTTATTGTTTAGACTCCTATATTGTAAATAGTTCATCATCATCATTTTGTTTTCGACCTTACTTAAGGTCGGTTTGACGCAGCTCTAACTTCTTTTCTATTCTGTGCTAATCTAAAAAGCTCTACATACCCTGTAAAACCTAAATTTCTAATAATTTGACTAATATAGTTTGGTCTAGGTCTTCCTATATCCTTCTATCTTTTTCCTATCCACCTGGCTCTACATAGATACTAGCAACCTGATGGTTGCTAAAGAACTCTAACATGTTTACCTGATTACCATTTATAAGGAAATGAAATATAACCTGGTTTTCCGCTTCAAAAAGTGTTAAATTATATGTTAAGGTAAGGCTTAAGCAACGAATCGCTGTCAACATGCCAGACCGCTACCTAATTGTGAGTTATGTCATGGTGACATTTATTAAATTATATGTTATGGTAAGGCTTAAGCAACGAAACGCAACCAACATGCCAGACCGCTAACTAATCGTGAGTTATGTCATGGTAACATTTAGTTAACTGATTTTTATTTTTTTTTTGTTTTGTTTTCGAACTTACTTAAAATCGGTTTGACGCAGCTCTAAATTCTTCTCTATTCTGAGCTAATCTAAAAAGGTCTGCATATCATTCACAACCTAAATCTGTAATAATTTGACTAATATTGCTTTGTCTAGGTCTTCCTACTCTATTTTTATTTGGTAGTCTATAATCTAAGACTTTACTAAATAGTCCCTCATGTCTTAACTGGTGCCCTATCATTCTATCTCTCCTGACCTTCAATTGTTTCCACATACAGGGTTCCTCACCTATCCTTCTATAAACGTCCTCGTTAGTTACTCTATCTGTCCAACTAATCTTTAACATTCTCCTATAACACCAAGTTTCAAAAGCTTCTATTTTTTTCTACGTTGGAACAACACCTTATAGTGAATACAAAACATTAGATTGACTAGAATTAAACGTTGCAATGTTTTGACGTTGTTTTGAGCAAAATGGCGTTAAATCTAGTAACATTGGAAAGGCAACATAGTTATTCATTTTGGCTGAATGAAGTTTTAAGACCTTAAGTCTCTTTAAATGTAAAATTAAAACTGTAGGTGGATTGAAAACTAGAACTTGCTTAATGACATTTGTATAAACAGTTTCATTATTAGATCTGCTATGTGTCTTTGTGCACACATCGCAGCTTACTTGGTTATTTCCGGTAAGTAACTCACTTGCCGTGAATTAATTTAAACAAGATTGCAAAGAGCCTTCGCCTTCTTCACATTGGTATCTTAGAATACTGCCATCAGTCTCATTTATATTATAGTCTTTATTCATTTTCTTTTCTTGCTGAATATTAAAATCTCTAGAAGAACCATCCATGTCCTTATCGCCATTACAACGGCAAGATGTATCATCGTTTAATAAAAGTGATTTTTCTAAATCCCCTTTCGTAGCAATATTTTTATTATTTAGAAATAACTAAGTTATGATCGCTATCTATGTCAGCCCCTAGATAACTACGACAAAATTTTTTAACTTGGTTTCTAAATCTTTGTTTAACTAAAATATAATCTATTTGGTATCTAGCCCTATCACCTGGCGCTTTCCAGGTATATCTTCTCCTAACATGTTGTTCGAATAGGGTGTTTACAGTTACTAATTTATGTTCCTGGCAAAACTCAACTAATCTTTCTCCTCTATCATTTCGTCTGCCATACCCAAATTTTCCTACCATTTTTCCCTCACTACCTTCTCCCACTGACGCATTAAAATCACCAATAACTATTAAATTCTCATCTCCTTTTACTTTTCTCACTATATTATTTATATCCTCGTATAGCTTTTCTGTAAATAGTTACATTTTGTATAAAACGACAATTAGGCAACTTACCGATTGGAAGAAGCCTATCACACACCTTAATTTAGATCAGAGTTGGCATCATAACTCATAGGATTTTTTTCAAATAGAACCAAGTCGGAACCAACTGCACAGCTTGGCCGTGGCCGAAAAAGAAACCATCCTGATGGAAGAGCTACAGTTCAAAACTTCACTCGACTGAATAGTATCGGAAAACATTTGCCGGCAAAAGAAATTCGCAAAATCTGTTGTTATTGCAGCACATTGAAAGAACAACAAGGATCTAATATAATTTATGACGCATGTAACATTTCATTGTGTTTGAAACGTTTTGTGCTTTTCCATAGATCATAATAATTGTAATTATGTCTGATAAAAGTACTGTCTCGTTTTGTACATGTAGGTTTAGTTTTTACTAGTGTTGTTATTTAGAAACTAGTAAGTGGTATATCACAGCTGTTTCTTTTAAAATAAATGGATTTTTTGTACAAGTATGTTTGTTTTCTCCTATTTGAAAAGGTATTTGGTTGGTATCAACGAATTTTGTGGTTTTATCATTCACACAACATTAACTAAAAATGTGGTACATATAAGTACCAGAAAACATTTTACAAGTTTTGACTGCTGGATAGTTCTTTGGTACAAATATGTACCACCCAATAAAACAAAATTCAAAGCAAATTGTGATGTATATTAAATCTAATCTACAATAAAATAAATCGTGGTAGATTTTTACTTTACCTATCGAGAATTCTTATGTAACAGTAACAAGCCCAGGGTAAAGTTAGGATGGAAAATGGCTTTTAGTAAAAGAAAACTCTTAAGACTTTCTGGCTAACTGAGTTTTTACCCACGGTCGCATGAGATTGGGTCAATGAATTTATCAAAGTTGGAAAATAAAATAATGGACGCCACCTAAATTTTTTTTTAATGCAACTGACAGAATCAATTTGCGAGAAAAGGAAAATTTGGAAACCCACATCATCGCTAACTATTTTAAATACAAAGTTTGATTGTCACAAATATGTTACTTACATCTGGTCGACTTCTTCACTGAACTACCGATGACTAGGGTGGCTGTGAAACATAAATACTACCAACATAGATACCCTATACATCTTACGAACCAGTATAAGCATGAAATGTTTGTTTTAGTTTCGATTAGTTTTTATTGTATCATGGTACACATTCGTGTCAGTTTAACCTTTCAAATACCTAACAAACTTGGGAGAAATTTAATGATTATAGAGTAATGAACTGAAGTCAAAAATGATTCTATATTCTCTTTTAAGTTAAGTAATGAACATTTTAAATTATAAGTGTACTTAATAAAAAAATAAAATTCTTATAAATGTAGTTTCTTGAATTGGATACTTAACTTTTGGACATTATTTTTTATAATTAATAGTCTGGGGTAGCGCTACTAAGACTTTACAGTTCTTTAAAAAATTTACTTAACTTGGGGCAAAAATTATTAATTAATTAATTAATCTGAGTTTAAACTTCACTTTTTTGGACTTAGGCCCTATTATATCAACATGTTGGTATTTTAAATTGTGGTAAACAAGATAACTATTAAACATGTAGCAAAAAAGTCATGATTATTTGTCGGCATATTTTACTATTGTCTTATATACAACCGGTAAAGTACAATTTCCAAGGTTGAACACATCATTAATTACAAAAAATTGTTGTACTCATTGTAACCTTACATTTTAAAAGATTAAGCTTTTAACAAATTAATTAACAAAATTATTCGTGACAACCCTTAACGAATTGTGTACAACAACATGAGGTAGCTACAAACTTCAAAAAGGAATTCATTGCATACGTAGATACGTAATGAACTTTGCAACGGCAGCCTTATCGTAAAAACTTAAACAGTCTTACCCATGGCGGCAACGACCTATAACCTTCAAATGACATGTCGTTCATCAACTAAACACGCCAGGTGTAGCTGCATAGCGGAAATCCAATATATTTGTCCAACAAAATTGCTTACGCATTTATATTTTAAACGAGTTCCATAAAAGTTGTAATGGAGTTGCACGTCGCCAAGATGAGTTTGTACACTACACATATATACAAGTTGTCGCAGACAATTTTTAAATAACTGTTTTCTATTGCGGCGTCTCCGCCAGGAATACTTAATTTCCCGCACCATCTTGAGTGTTTTTTTTAACATAAGTGATATTTCTGTTCAACGAGGAAACGAAAAGTGACTATCTGTCACGAATCGTCGGAACAACTTGAAAATCTTAGATATTACAAAGAAGTAGGAGCACGTGAATAGGTTTGTATACATGTTATCAGTAAGGACGACGTGATACGTAGTAGATTGTAATTCCAATTGAAATTGTAGTGTGCCTTGAAGTTTGTTGGGTTATTAAATATGCAAAGTCGAATAGATCAATAACATAAACGTTGTTGAATAAAGACTAAAATAATAGATGCATAGCGGTAACGTCAACAAATAAATTTGCAGGAAAATTTAAATGTTACAAAATTTTGACAGTTTTTTGACAGAACTTCATCAAGGGTAGCCATGTAAAACAAAATGTACAAAAAATATTTTTGTATTGCAAGCCTCAGAGTTCTTTCTGCCCCTTAAAGGGTTAAACTTCCTCTTTATGTCCGCAAAATATTTTTATATTCCTGCGTGTAATGAACCAGTTTCACAAATCACCAACAATGCGTGAAGTGCAATTTTACACACCGGTGTGTAAAATACAATATAATTCTTATTAAATTTACTTCAGGCACGCTTTCCATAAGGGCCCATGTACTTTTACGCACTGGTTGAAAGTAAATAGGTTGCTGGGCTTACTTTGTTTTGGTAATCTTTTGAAATGTCACTGCAGCTATGAAAAGCAATATTTTAGTAAGTGCACTTAAATCTAAAATCGTAGAAAAAGTATAGTGTGCAGCACGTGTGTGAAGTTACTTACAATGGTTCGGTTTGCAAAGCTTGCTTTCCAACTCCATACTCGTGTATAAACAGTAACTTCACACACTTGTTACAAAAACTATACATAGTACATACTGCATACATCAATTCAAAAGTTATCAAATTTTAAAAATTCTTGAGGACCGAAAATAGGTACTGATAATAATAATTTTTAGCATTTTTTTTAACGCCAGTTAAGGTTCGTGGCTTCGAGCGGTCCTTTTTAAAAAGACTCTTTGAACTTTAACACATTTATTTTTGATTATACAGATATTAATTGGAATTTTGACAAATTTGAATAATTAGTCTAAGTCGAAATACATTAATTAATTGTACAATTTGAGTTATCTACAAACTGCAATGCAAAAGCTGAACGTTTGATGAACTGACTGCGAGTGGAGCTCCCGGGCCTTATATAATCTCCCTACCCCCTCACAGTTCTGTGGGAACTTGCAGATCTAATGTCTGCTTATACTTGACTCTATTCATGATACATAGTTGCTGTCTTAAAAGTTATTCATAAATACTTTGTTTCAGGCTTATTTCTGCGTAATCTCGGTACGTGACTTCCTACGACCGTCTGTGACCTGACATCTGCAGTGTCACTTATCCTTGTGCTACTTTGTAGCGCTTCCGTTCCCATGAACGTTTATAAACTGAAATAAATTGTAATAATTTGTCTTTTATGACATAGTTGCACATTTCCTAATATTTCCTAATAACTTTCTTAAGTATTAGTTTTATAGGTATAACAAATGGGGGATCACATAACTCGCCTATAGATATAGTATTAAGAAAAAACCATTATATAGATTTTTAATGCGAAATTTGACCAGCCTTGATGTCCTTACGGCTTGCAATTTTAAATTACATCAGAACCCCACACTTCTATCCCAACCTACACAGAGGTAATTGTTTACTTAAAAGAAACTGTTAAATACGGTATATAAGGGTTTTGGGTTCACTGATTACAAATCTGAAGTAAGATTTTTCAAAATTAAAAAATTCAACATCCTAACCATGTGTACCATATATTTTTAGGGTCGTTAAAATCCAAACTGACGTCCATTTTATCCCATCACATCAGGTTTTGACATAACCTCAAAAAATGAGACGGATTTTGTTGCAAACACTTTTTAAATACTGACGGATCCTCATCAAACTTGATGCCTAGGTGTTTTTGAGGCTGATAAAAATCTGAAGTCAGATTTTCAAAATTCAAAATAACGCATCAAATATGGCGATCGATTTTTTAAAAATTATTAAATTTTTATGATACTTGCTATGTAGCGGCTCTTAGGGTCGCTGTTAACAAATCTAAAGTCAGATTTTCGAAGTTCAAAACGAAGGATCGAATATGGCGATCTATTTTTAAGAAAAATGTTAAATTTTATAAAACTTAGTATCATGGAATTTTGAGGTCGCTGATTACGAATCTAAAGGAAAATTGTTAAAATTCAAAATGGTGGATCAAATATGGCGATCGATTTTTAAAAATTTTATTAAATTTTTATGAAACTTTTTATCTAGGGGTTTTTGAGATCGCTGATTACGAATCAGATGCCAGATTTTCAAAGTAAAAAATCCAACATCTATATTTGATTAGACATTTTGAATTTTGAAGGTCTAACTTCAAATTCGTAACACAGCAGCACAATAAAAAACATTTTCTTTCTACTGGGGTGTCTGTTCACGTTTATTGTATATTTTTGGGGTCACAAATCCGAATCGGAAACCTGTTCAACTCCATCAGATCAGGGTTTTTTATAACCTCAGAAAAACCTATAATTTATGCTATTAAACACTCATAAGTCAAAAAATGATCTAATCTGAAATCCATGCTCTTAAACCTCATAACGCCATAACTTACTTTACCTCGTCATCAACTTAACCCCATAACCCACTTATCCCAAGGCTGATTAACCCATTTAACACCATAACTCCAATTCGTCGATCAATTGTAAAGCCGATTTAAATAAAGTTATTAATTCAAATAACATATCTAGGTCTCGCTCCTCTGTTTCCAATGTTAATACATACCAATCCTAATGTCAGTAAACGTCCGTTTTGTCATCAAGACCATAGTCTCTATTGGTGTAATGATTTCGCTAAACTTTATCCACAAGATCCCCACACCTTTGTCAAAAAACATAAACTCTGTATCAACTATCCTAGTACTTCACACCTTTTGACTAAGTTTAAATTCACTATTTCCTGCCGCCGATGTAAAGACGAAAGAAATTTGCTTTGAATCAAAAAAAATTTCTGTTAAATTACCTTTAAAATTTATTTTATGTAAGGTAAGATTAAACAATCAATCAGTCCACTTCTCTACGAACTTAAAGATTTTGATAGTAGACCACAAGGAAGGTGGCATATATTGAAAACCTATTCTATCTTTAATATCTAAATGGGTAAAACACTTTAGTTTGTGTAACTTTATTTATTTGATAATTTACTTTTAAATTTTCTCATCTTTATGACTTTAATTTTTTATCTGACAATATATTTTTAATTTAATTTTTTTCACTTCTTAGACATTCAAAGTATATTCACTAAATTTAATTTCTTTAATATTTTCTTGGTTATCACTTCTCTATATGTACTCCCTTCCATAAACAATTGATTGATATATCTTTGGCATGTATAACGCAATATACTTTTATGACTTGTTGGAACTGATGTTAAGTTGATGCTTTTCAAATAGAGTAAACATGGGAATCGAAAACCATGCCTAAGTTGGAAAACGCAGTATTCGCAGCTGCAAGGACGGTAAATTTATATTTCTTTTGTTTTCATTCTCGAATGCTAAACCCATTCTCCTATTCTGTTTCCTTCCCATGTTTCTTTTATTTGTGATTTATGGATGATATGTTGTCACTTGTTTTATACCTCTCTTGACTATGGCGGAGTGAATTTACCATATATATCTTTCTCTTATCGATGTATGATGCCTTTGGGTTGATTGTTTTTGTTTCTTTTGCTAGACAGGGAGCTCTTCAGATTTCCTGTTCTTTTTACTTAGGAGACATTTTCTATCTCTTATAGGCCGCTTGTCCGAAGACTTAACTTTTTTATATCCTGCTGTCTCCCTTTTCAGATGATTCCGTGGCCCAAGGTCCCTGGTTCAAATCTCAAAATGGTCTGCTTGCAAAAATGTTAAGCAAGCATTTTTCATAAAAATACGCTCCTCGTCCAAATGAGAGATAAAATGTAAGTTTCGTGTGTGTTGTCATGCACGTTAAAGATCCCTACCTTGCTTGGAACATCAAAGGGTCGGAAAAACTAAAAATTTCAAAGTAAAACTCACTTTCTGACCAATGTGGTACTTTTGGATAGAGCATTGGAAAATCAAATGTAGTATTTTTCTTTCCGCCTTATTTTTTGTCCGGTGGGCCTGTCTTATCTCCCATAGACTACGACCTGTCACATAAGAGTGGTACTCTCCCACTTTGGGTTATTGACTCTGTTTTGGCGAGTTGGGATGCGCTTTTCTATCCACCCTGTGTACCATTTTTGCTCCATACGATTTCTTCTTCTTCTCTTTTCAGCTCAGAAGCTACTATAGCATGCAACTGACTTTAACCTTCTTCTTTTAATACCTTTTCCTAAAATATCTACCTTTGCATTTCTGTTAGTCACCGTATGGTCTGGGGACCAGGTAACCTACGGCACTGGACCATATTGTCTGGACTTAGGGGAACAAAATTACTTTTTCTTCTTTTTGTGTAGTTTTGCCACTTATTACGCATTAAGTGAATTAACCAGTAACACACGTTCGTCAATCATTGGATAACCAGTTTTCATTTCTTATTCTCATTAAATTTACCGTATTTCATTTAAAAGCAAGTGATTCCGTGTTTCTTGGCTCTGGTTTTGACTATGTTATCAATTAATAGTTAGATTGTAGATTTAGTATGATGTAATATGTATAAAAATGTTAGGATGTCTTCGAGAGTTTACATCACTCTTGCGGGATTTTATTATCGGGGAAATAATGTGAAACTTTTATGGGATCTCGAACTAATTGTGCCAGGAATTATGTGAATACTTTTGTCCCGGAGATCAACTAGAGCAGTTGTGTTTTGGTTGGAGTGCAATCTTTTTCGATGTAGTGACTTAATTATGGTCTCCACCTCTCTATATCTTTTCCTCTTAGGGCACTACTGCAATTGGAAGATCCATGTGATGAGAATCCGTACCACGCCTTACCTAAAACTTGACAAAAACCTATTTTAACCTTGGTGTAGAAATGTGCATGTCTAAATCATAAAATTGATTATGCAAGGGTTAAAGGATATTTAAGGTGTAGCAATTGATGCCCAAACATGGGGTTGTAATTTTCCCTCACATTTGGAGCGTAATAATGTTTGCCTGTTGGGTGAAAAATCTCCCTACAGTAGGGGACACAGAATACTACTATAGTAAGCCTGGTTATCGTAAAGGCGATTAAAAGGGGCAGCACCTTTGCTGGCTAAAAGATATTGAAGATATTGATCTCGGGCGACCCTCAATAAATAAAAAGGTTGTTGGGGGTTGACCGTGACAGATACGGTGTTTTGCTAAAATCGTTAAAAACTGAGTTGTAGGGAACCTACCACAATATTTCCCAGGTATGAGTGGCCTAAAACACCAACTATGTATGATGGAGAACTCACAAGTAAAATTCTTGCCCTGAGGTAAAATACCCCCTCATTCGGATCTCCGGAAGGGGGTACTTGGGGCTCGTCATCGTAAGAATTTAAAACAATGATTCGATTTAGTGATAGGGACTTGGAATGTAAGGTCATTACTTAGAGTAGATACGTTAACGAATTTATTAGTCGAAATGAGAAAAGGAAAGCTGGACATTTTAGGTATTAGTGAGGTGAGATGGCCAGATAGTAATAACTTGTGGAAAGATAATTATAGAATAATTACAACTACTTCAACTAATGAACAGGCAGGGGTAGGAATAGTGTTAGATAAAAGATTGGGACATAAAGTTAAAGAGTACTTACAATTTAGTGATAAAATAATTATGGTTAAATTGAGTACGAAACCCACAGACACTGTTTTAGTACAGGTTTACATGACTACAACTCAGAACGAGGATGAGGAAGTAGAAAAGGTATACGAGGATAGAAATAGTATAGTGAGAAAAGTAAAGGGAGATGAGAATTTAATAATTATGGGCGATTTTAATGCGTCAGTGGGAGAAGGTAGTCAGCGAAAAATGGTAGGAAAATTTGGGTATGGTAGACGAAATGATAGGGGAGAAAGGTTTAGTTGAGTTTTGCTAGGAACATAGATCAGTAACTGCTAACACCCCATTTGAACAACATGTTAGAAGAAGATATACCGGGAAAACGCCAGGTGATTGGGCCAGATACCAAAAAGATTATATTTTAGTTAAACAAATATCTAGAAACCAAGTTAAAAACTGTCGTAGTTATCCAGGGGCTGACATAGATAGCAATCATAACTTAGTTAAAATAAAGTGTAACCTAAAATTCAAAAAATTGAGAAAGGCTAAAAGAGAGGCATGGGATTTAGTTATGCTTAATGCTATTGAGGTAAAAGAGGAATGTAAACAAGTATTAGATAATAAGATCAAAGAGATAGCTATAGGAGGGAACGTAGAAAATAGATGGAAAGAAATAAAAAGGGATGTACATGATACAGCAACACAGACTATAGGTAAGAAAAAGTAGAAGCAAGAAAATCCTGGGTAATAAAAGCGATATTAGATTTAATAGAGAATAGAAGAAAGCTTAAAACTTACAGAGGATTGGATAATGAAAGTACGCAAAAATATAATAGAGTTAGAAATAAGATAGTACATGAGTGTAGAAAAGCTAGAAATAAATGGATGGAGGAAAATTGTAAAGGAATACAAGATGATTTGAGAGTAGGTAAGACAGACAGGACTTACGGGGCAGTTGAAATGTTTTTCAGGTAAGATAGGAAAAAATATAATGGTATTAAAGATGATAATAATGAGCTTCTAATAAATAATGCTGAAGTAGCAGATGGATGGAAAAGATACTTAGAAGGTTTAAATAAGGGGGACGATATGGATAAGTTAGAGAACGACCAAGAAGAGGATGTAGAAATAGGGTTCTCAATATTAAGAAGGGAATTTGATAGAGCCCTTAGGAATCTTAAACTAAATAAAGTGCCGAGGATCGACGATATACTCGCAGAATTAATAAAATATGCAAGTCAGAAAACTATAGACAGACTATATGAACTAGTAAAAGTAATATATGACACAGATGAGGTCCCAATAGATTTCGAAAAAATACTATTATCCCAATCCCAAAAAAGTCAGGAGCTGATAAGAGAATTTTAGAACGATTAGTTTAACTTCTCACGCTTCCAAAATACTAACAATAATAATTAAAAATAGAGTAGAAGCTTTGACTGGGAATTATTTAGGCGAAGACCAATATGGTTTTCGTAAAGACAGAGGAACTAGAGAACCGATACTAATGATTATGGTAATTATCAAAAAAAGATTACAAAAAAATAAAAAGACTCATTTCGCGTTTGTAGATTTAGAAATAGCATTTGATAGGGTTAAGTGGATTGTTATGTTCAGGGTTTTGCGAAAAATAGGAATCTCTCATAGGGATAGAAAAATTATTTACAGTCTATATAAAAACCAAAGCGTAGTAATTAGATTTGATGAAATAGAAAAGCAAGCAAAGATTAGGAATGATGTTAGACAGGGCTGCATACTATCTACTTTGATTTTTAATGTTTATATTGAGAAATCTTTAAACTTAGCTAGGGAGAAAAGAGATAGGTAGTAGTGTACAAGGACAGAAAATAGACATGTTACGTTTTGCAGATGATGTAGCCATTATAGCAGAGTCTAGAAAAAAGTTAGGAGTGTTAAGGCTTTATAAGTATTTTGTTTGTAGTTGTATTATGCCAATCACAATTAATTTAAGTCTTTAAACTATTCCCCAGCTAGTACCCCTCCATTATCCCTACCTTTAGTGCAACGACATAAAAGGGTTGGCAATTTACGAGTGGACGACTATTCAACTTCGTGCTCGCTTCTGGCTTTGGTTCGTGATTAGTTCGGTGCATCGAGCATCAATAATTAGCAACAATTAGTGAACATTATACAGTCCATAATAATTTGATAGCAGTGCAAGTACAACAACTACAACCAGTGAAAGGTAGGTGATATATTCCTTTAAAATTACCATTTCCTTTGTGTGATTGTAAATGCAAATTAACAAGGAGAGTTTTTAAATATTTTAGATCTGATACTACAGAGTAACTATAGCATGAGAATTATCTCTGGAAAAACAAAGATAATGACAAGTGAGTTACAGCCTAGTTCTAAACCAAAATTATAAATAGTTAGTACCGAGTTAGAGGAGGTAGATGAAATTTGCTATTTAGGTAGTATAATTACAAAGGATGGACGTAGCAGAAGGAATATAGTAACTAGAATAGCTCAAGTTAGAAAAATATTTTTAAAAAGAAAGATTTACTAGTAGCTAATAGTATTAGTTTAGGTAATAGAAAAAGTTTCTTAAAGTCGTACGTATGGAGCGTTCTGTTATCCGGTAGTGCGACTTGGACAATTAAAGAGGTAGATAAGAAAAAGATAGAAGCGTTTGAAACTTGGAGTTATAGAAGAATGTTAAAGATTAGTTGGACAGATAGAGTAACAAATTAGGAAGTTTATAGAAAAATAGATGAGGAATCCTGTATGTGGAAAAAATTAAAGGTTAGGAGAGATAGAATGATAGGTCACCAGTTAAGACTTGAATGACTATTTAGTAAGGTCTTAGATTATAGACTACCAAATAAAAATAGAGTAGGAAGACCTATACAAAGCTATATTAGTCAAATTATTAGAGATTTAGGTTGTGAAGGGTATATACACCTTTTTAGACTAGCTCAGAATAGAAAAGAATTTAGAGCTGCTTCAAATCGACCTTAAGTAAGCTTGAGAACAAAACAAAAAAAAAAATTAAAAATCAGTTAACTAAATGTCACCATGATATAACTCACAATTAGTTAGCGGTCTGGCATGTTGGTAGCGATTCGTTGCTTAAGCCTTACCATAACATATAATTTATCACTTTTCTTTTTTGGAGGGATAACCAGGTTTCATTTACTTATAAATGGGAATTATGTAAACATGTTGGAGTTCTTTAACGACCATCAGTTTGCTAATATCTATGTAGAGCCAGGTAGATAAGAAAAAGATAGAAGAATATAGGAAGACCTAGGCCATGCTATATTACTCAAATTATTAGAACTTTTGGTTGTGAAGGGTTTGTAGAACTTTTTAGATTAGGACAGAATAGAAAAGAAGTTAGAGCCGCGTCAAACCGACCTTAAGTAAGGTCGAAAATAAAATGACGATGATGAATGTAATGAACGTCATCATTTTCCGTTTGCAATTATTACTACCTTGAAAATATTATGGTTCTCTTGAAACTCTACGGAAAGTACGTTTGTTATTGTAAAAAGGATAAGGTTGTTGCTGTGCTATGAAAATTTTGATTAATTTATTATGCTACAATATAACAGAAGTTAAAAAAATTATATTCAGAAATCATTTTTGAAAAGAGTTTGATATCCGTTGTTCCGTTTGCAAATAATAGTTAAAATTAACTTTAATTATCGCATAAGATGTAGTTTGTAGGTCAATTCCTCTCCGTCGCGTATATAGTACAATCTATTTTACCGCGATTAACTTTCAAGTGCTTTGTGTTGTGGTGTATCGTGACAGTTGTTGTAATGTGATCGTAGCTATGACGTCAACGTTCGACAGTTTTTCGTCCAATCACCGCCGCTTAAATTAGTAGTTATTATTGGTACTTACTTGAAAGTTCCGCTTTTATAAACTTTGCTCATATTTATACGTCTATTATCTCCACCATCTGTGGTTATCGAAGTTAACGCAAATCGTCCTATTTTTTAAATAATTAATTGGAATTTTATTCATATTGAAATTGTGCAAATAGACTTTCCAACAAATAATCAGAAATAAATTAAGATTCCAATACTTTAATCGCTAGAAGCTTATAAAAGTTTAATATTTGATTTTAGGATATATTGCAAAACACTCGATGATTTTAAGGAGATTCTGCTATTAGGATTGGAGAAAAATATCTAATAAAATGTGTAGATAAGTTGAACGTATTCGGGATTAAAACGACGTTGTTTCTATTTAATAGACTATAACTAGAGTTTCATGCGTGTAATATACTGTAGAAGGGTTGAAAGAAAATATTGACTTTTTGTACATAACTAACAGATGAACCAGACAGATAAAAAAGTAATTATATTTATGGAGGGTGAGTATCCTATGTCAAGGCCGGAACTTGTAAAATTTTACACACACGACTAACAATATATATATATATATATATATATATATATATATATATATATATATACACAGAGTGGAAAACTTAACTGGAACAACTTCTGTAATTTAATAAATAGAGGTTTGTCGTAAAATTCCCGAAACAGGTCAATTCTTATTTTCAATGGGGCAGATTACAAAGAGGTTTATTAATTATTTTAATTATCTGGGGGTTGCAGCAGCAACCACCAACGCTATTTTAATTGGAAGGGTAGACTGATTAATTTTGTATCTTAAAGCTTTTTCAATTTCAAATACAATTGCGTATTTTTTGTTACGTTTCTAAGCAATGTGTCGGAGAAACCTAAAATAAGGAAAGGTTTTCTGAAACCACTTTAATGTATTTTTCAAGAAAATGTAACTGGATAAACTAACTAACTATTTTCCAGAATAAACTGATTCTTACTTTTGTAGTTTTATTCCTCAATAATCTGGGTCTCGACTAATTCGATCAACGGATGTGGTTTTAACAAGACAGGGCGCCACCACATTTTTCTCAAAAGGTACGAACGTATGTATTTCAATAAAATGTTACCAAATAGGAAGATTCAAAGAAGAGGCCTAATTGGGTGGCCAGCAAGATTGTTAGTTTTTTTATGGGAATATCTAAAAAACAATTTAACAACATCGTCGAGCTGTAACAAAGAATCAGGGTTTGAATTAGTAAAGTAACGCTGGGAGTGTTACTACATGTTCAAAATGGTTTTTCGTATCGATTAGGGTATTATCAGCAACAAGGTAGATGGCACTTTAAATATTTTTTGCGTTAAAGTAGTTTCAGAAAACATACGCTTATTTTATTTTTTCCGGCATATTACTTATAGAAAGTAACAGAAAAATAAGTAATTTGTAATTTCAATTGAAAAAGCTTTAAGAGTGTAACGGTTAAACGCACGGGTCAGGCAGAAACAAAGGGAAAGCAAAATAAAGATTCGCACGAATCACTTTTACGTATAAAAAGATAAAAGAAACGTAGAAATAACGGACTAACTACAGAAGCGGAGAGTGGGGTGGTTCACAAATGCAAAGAAAAGTAGATCGCCGTCGAATTTTCATTGACAAACAACACAAAAAAAATTCTATTTAAGATAAGCAAAGAATTATACTCAACAGACAATGTTTTAAGAATTTGCGTACAAAGTGCGCATTTCGTCGTTTGACATATAAAGAAAACTAATTAGTAAAAAAAAGTAATGTCTAAATAGCAAGTATGTTATATTATAGTATCGAATTCAAAAACAATTCTAGTAGTATTTTAAGACGTAATATGGAATCTTCGCAAAGCTAATTTTCAAGCGGGTCGTAAATTGGTTCCGTCTGTCGCGGCAAGGTTGCTAGAGTTCATCCTAGTGCATTGGTTACGCACAACATCTAAGAGTGGTCAAACAAGATAAAAAGGAATGATCGCAACATACCTCCATGTGGCGTGATACTTATCTTGCGTCGACTAATGTAAAACAGCTAAGCGTCTTGATTCTTGCGCCCAGATGCAGCGTCACAACAGTAAGCAGATCTTTAGGGCTGCGACCATCACTGACAACGGACCTACGTAAAGAGCATTTGAGTCTACATAAAACAGCTAAAAGAGATACCTTCTAGTACTAATAAACACGTAAGAAACTTACCGATGTACCGGGATATACGCTCCTTGTGGAAAAACGTGCATCGCTCTTAGAGTAATAGAAATAGCCACGCAGAAATCGCACGCTAGGACGAAAAGCAAGATAAAGTAAACCCAATTTAGAAAACGAATTGATAATCGATTGAAATATTGGATACCATGTCAAACGAACATTTCTAGAGTCTTTTTAATACATAAATAAATAAAGAAAACCGGCAATTAGAATCCAATCGCCTCGTTAATCACACCTGTAGCAAATCTATTCTATTCAAACTTATATTACTACTTTTAAATAAAGCGAACATATTCTTTCTAAAAAGCAAATATTGTTGTTAACCCAATTTATTTGCTATGTTGGTTCAACCCATAAAGATAGATTGAGTTACTTTAACTTAAACTAAATTCACTAATAACATTGTGGAACAAGCACTTAGTTCAATTGTATTAGAAAGAGTTTTATATTAACAAATCCAGTTATTACATTATCTTTATTATTAAACGTTCCAAATGTTTCTTAGATAAATAGCAAATTTGTTTGGATATCGCCGTTTATTATGCAAATGTTGCTTTTTATTGAATGTAATGACAAACAACTACGTGACCATCTATCTGTAACGCTTTACAGTAAATTTAAATGCAACTTTCTGTAAAGTAAATTTTTATTTCAATTTCTGCCTTGATATAGAATGAATGATATGAGTAAATATGCATCCTTTTAACTAATACAAAACGTAGTCTCATACACCAAGCGTTTATATTGAAAGTTGACACGTTTATAATTAACTATATATATTGAGTGGCAAGGCCGCACGTTGTGAGCCACTGAAAGAGTGATATGAAAATATTCGCGTTGGGAGCGTCGTTGAAAGAGTGCTGTGAAACAGATATTTGGAGTTTGTAAACTTGAACTTGTTCACTTACTTGCCTTTCTAATTTTTCACTTTGCCTGGCTAGCTCAACGAAATTTACGGAGTTTTCAAAATGAAATATAACGCAGCAATATCACAAAGCATTTATATAATATGAAATATCTTCTTTCATACAAAAGCATTTATAACATTGTTTCTATCAAACATAAAATTTCTAAGAAGACTTTGTTACAAACAAAAATATTGTGGCTTACCTTATTTTATTACATTTACAGAATTAAACTCATTCTTTTGAAGATGTTTCACCTGGTTATAAACTATTTCCACGCTGGTAAGATTTGTTTTGGCCAGAAAAAAACCTTGATATATAATCTATTAAAGGTCAGAGTATATAGAACTCTGAACATAAACTCCTGGTAAAAAAAATCCCTCACACAAAAAAAATTATTAGGATTATCTTAAAATAGATCTAAATGTTTTAATATCAATTAAAAATAAATCTAACAGTGATACTTGCAGAATCCACAAAACGCTTCACGTAATTAAAAATTTTCTTATTTTAAATTGATCTCCAAATCGGCTTACAAGTTTTTTCAAATTAAAATTCTTGATTTCCAACAGCAATTATCAAAATACTTTTTTGGGTTAAATCTTCTTGTTAATCATTTAATACATTTTTAAAAATAGCTTTATATTGAACAATTTTGTTTTCTCCTCATAATTAATAATTCCATTTTTGTATGTAATTTGGGTTTAAAAACATCACTTCAATATTCATTGCAGCCTCGTAACTATCAAACTACAATATGTTTACTACATATTTCTTCTTCGCATAGCAACAGCTCACGTTTTTTAATTAAAATAACATTTCGTGCTCTATGAATGAAATTGAATGAATCAATCCCTTCTTGGTAAGCGCTTTTTTATATACAAATTTATTTATTTTTGAGAATTGCTAGTATAATCCCCAACATTATGACGTAGAATTCGCGGAATACCCAATTAACGTATAAAATTTCGACATCTTATTACCTTCTTATTTGATTATAGGTATTCGTGACGCTCGCTTTTGTCCTTGTTTATCATATGCTATTATTGTTGCGTATCACTTCTCTTCAATAGTGAATGGGAAAATCAAAAATTATTTCTTATCAGTTGTTCTAGGAATATTACAAGTTATTTTCTTAGTTTAATAAATGTTAAAGATCATGTTTACCTTAATTAAAATTTGGACTTACGTCTTATGTCAACGTCAAATTTCTATTATACTTGTATATTTGAACGTGCACTGTATTTGAAATTTTTAATTATTGATTTTTACTTTAAATCGTGGTTTAATTTCACACTTGAACTTTGCGTAGTATTTCTGTTCAAACTGGTACAGTCCGTGCTTCAGCTATCTAGATGACTATTGACAGCTTGGTGTAATATATAAAGGCAAGCCCTTCCACGTGCTACCATTGGCCTCACCGCCCATTATCTTTGTTGAGGCGTTGCACTTGTCTTATCATGTAAGCCTTAAGATTTTACATGGAGTTACTTATCCTATTTTTTGTTGAAATGCTCCCAAATCACATAGGCATCAAAGATTTACATTATGGAGTTCGTTGGTTATGATACTTTGTACCGTTCAATATCATGATTTCGTATTTTGCATAGGAAACTATTAGCTATTATTCTAAAACTGTCACGTACGCCAAAATGTTCCATATTTTGTTTTCCTCATATGCTGGATTTTATTCGAATTTGTCGAATTTACTTTTAAAAGATTACGTAGGCAAATTTTATAATGGGATTTTTTAACAGATGATGTAAATTAGATGCGTTTATTAACTTCTTACGTTTTGAAATATGTTTGTTTTGAAAAACCTGTTTGTTGTAAACACCCATGATTATTTTCTTACATTAATGCGTCGAGTTTAAACAAGATTCGTTTCATGTTTGCTTGACTTTAGATACTCCTAATTTGTATTGATTTTTAAATATATTACTGTTTCTAAAATGAATTGGATTGCGTCTAGAGTTAAATTATTAAAGAATGAGCTTCCTTTCATTGACTAAAGTTAGTTGTAGATTTTATACAGTGTGTTTAATATTTGCTTTTTGCATATTTAACGAATTGTGTATTTTTTATGATTCAAATGTTTAGTTTACTTGATTATGGTGTTGTTTACATAAAATATAGCACCCTTATGACCCTATATACCCCTAAATAACCCTATTATCATAGCAATATATATATTGATGTGGTAAGCCCCGCCTTGAAGCATCGCTGAAAGAGTGATATAGGGCCCCGCGTTGTGGTGTCACTAAAACAATGCAGTGGTAAGACCGCTCGTCACTAGAAAAGTGATGTGACAACGCCTCGCTTTAATGCACCGGTAAAAGAGTGCTGTGATTCAGATAGAGCAAATTGTAAAATTTGAAATTATTCACTTACCTTCTTTCTAATCTTTGCCTGGCTAGCTCAAGGAAAATGTTGGATTTATAAAATGAAATTAAACACAGCAATATCACAAAGAATTTATACATAAAATATTTTTTTCATACAGAAGCTCATAGAACTTTTACAGCAAGTACTTATTTACTTAATTAAAAAGAAAATGTTCCTTACCTTACTTAAATTTACAGAACTAAATTTCTTTTCTTATGTATGGTTTACCTGGTTATGATCCTCGCGCTTGTAAGGTTTATTTGGTCAAAAAAATCCTTGACAGATAATCTATTAAAAAGGTCAGAGTGTTTCGAACTCTGAACACAAATTTTCCTGGAAAAGATCCTCACAAAAAAAGTTATATGATTAACACTTACTATTATAACTTAAATTAAATGACAAATACTTCAATGTCAGTTAAAAATAAATCTAAAAGTAATACTTGCAGAATCCTCAAAAGAGCTTCTCCAGTTCGTAATTAAATATCTTCTTATTTTAAATTGACGTCAAACCAGCTTGCAAGATTTTTCATATTTAAAATCCTCGTTTCAAACAGCAGTTATTAAAGTACATTTTGCTTAAATCTTCTTTTTAATTATTTAATAAAATTTTTAAAATAGCGTTATATTGAAGAATTTTTCCTCTTCATTGTATTTAATAATTTCCATTTTTATGTAAGTTAGGTTTAAAACATCACTTCTATATTCATTGTAACATCATAATTATTAAATTACAGTATGCTTACTGCATACTTCACAGCTCGCGACTTAAATCAAAATAACATTTCGCGATCGAATTTATGAATCGAATCCATTTATTTAATAAACGCTTTTTTATATATACAAAATTATCTATTTCTAGAATGTAATAGTATAGTGTGGAACATTCTGATGCAAGGTTCCCAGAAAAACTCATTAGCGTCTAAAATCGTGACGTTGTATTACCTCGTACTCTCTTTCACTTATTAATGACGCTCGCTGCATCGTCTTTGTTTAACACCCAAAGTGATTGTGTCGCATCTCATCTCTCCAACAGTGAATGCGAAAGATCATAAATATTCCTTATAAATTTCTATTACACTTCCTGGGTCTTTAGGTTCATACGATTTTGATGCAATTTCTCTCAATTCCTCTTGAAAATACAAGAACATGTTTTATATAAATTAATTATTTTAACTATGCCATTTACATTGTTTGCAATGTATTTACAATGCTCCTATATCATACAGGGTGATTATTTATACACGCGCAATTTGCATAGTCTGCAGGTTTCACTATCCGCGTGCATATCTAGGTGTACGTAAACCTCTTTTTCCTATTTCTGCTTGTAATATATCCCGTACTATTCCTCAAAAATGTCTTATAACGTATCCTGCCCTTCTATTTCTCCTGTTTTTTTTTGTTTTCCAGAGATAAGTTTATTCCCCTACTATTTCTATAACCTATTTGATAATAACTTTGTCTGTCCGTGGTATCATCCTCATACATCTGACGCACAACATTACAAACGGCTGCTACTGTTTGTCTGTGTGCTTCTACTACTTCCGCTATTTCATAGACGTATTGTTCTGTGCTCCACACAAATGCTTTCAACAATTTTCTCCTTGTTTCTGTTTGATGTCTTTGAACATACCGCTGCTTTTCTCTGTTAGATGCAGTTTGCTTCTCCTTCTATTGTATTACAATTATATATCTTATTTCGCCGATAGTCAGTGGCATGTGAAGGGGAGGCGGCTCCGTGGTGTAGTTGGTATGCATGTGACTAGTACGCCCAAAGCCCCGGGTTCAAATCCCGATACGACCCGCTTGAAAAATGTTGGGCGTGCTTTTTTCACAAAAATACGCCCGCGTTCGGATAAGCGGTAAAATGGAGGTCCCGTGTGTATGTGTTGTCACGCATGTTAAAAATCTCACCTTGCTAGCAACAGCATGGGTTCGGCAAAATTCCAAAATTACCAGGTGAAAAACTCGCTTCCTGGCCAATGTAGTCCCTTCGGGTGGAGCATTGGAAAATCAAATGTAGGGTATGTGAAGGGGGTTAAGCAGCCTGTGGCTGCCAAGATCCCCCAACATTCGAACATTTGCCGAATTAATAGTTTTCCATTATATCCTTTCGCACAATCAACATTAATTGAAAATATTTCATTCTCTACAACTGTGGTTATTTATAATAATCATCAAATTTAAGTACACTTATTTTTTCGTCATTAGATTTTACGTCACGAAACTGGTTGGACACGTACTTCCACTTGTTTATATTCTGAGCTAGCATACACAGTTCCCTGAAATTCCTACATCCTGTATACAGCTCGGTTCCCTTTCTATTGTTTTCTAATTATATGCCCTATTTCACCGAGATTCAGCGGTATGTGGAGGTTAAGCAGCTATGACTGCTAAGATCCCCTAACACTTAGACATTTGCCGGATTAATTGCTTTCCAGTAAATCTTTTCGCACAATTAACAGTAGTTGGGAATATTGCAAAACCAACACCTGTAGTTGCTTATAATAATCATCAGGTTTAAGTACAGTCATTTTTTTTGACATTAGTTTTTAACCTTGGAACTGGTTGGACGCGTACCTCCATTAATTACTATTCTCAGCTAGCCTACACATTTCCCTGAAATTCCCACAGCCTACATCTTTTAGTATCTTTATTCAATAGTCTAACCTTGTTCTCTACTTCTCCTTCTTCCTATCTCTGCTTCTAATATACTACGCACTATTCCCTCATGCCTTACTATGTGACCCATCATCCTATCTCTCCTATTTTAACTGTTTTCCACATATTTCTTTCTTCCTCTACCATTTCTAGTACCTCTTTGTTCTTGTTCTTAACATTGTCTGTGCATGATATCTTCATCATACGTCTGTAGCACCACATTTAAAAGACTTCTATCTTTTCCGGACCGCTTCTCCGACTGTTCAAGTTTTACAGCTGTATAACGCTGTGATCCACACACATGTGCTTTTGGCAATCTTTTCCTTGGTTTTATATTTGTGTTCTTTGAACACAATAGTTGCTTCTTCTTGTTAAATGTACTACGACCTTGTGCTAATCTTTGTTTTATATCATTTGCGCTCTTCCCATCTTGCTTTATTTGACTTCCTAGTTGACAGAAATCCTTAACCTCTTGTAAGATCACGTTACCTTTTTGTATTCTTGTTTTTGATTTATTTTCCCTTCCTTTGCAAATTAGTACTTTAGTTTTATTTTTGTTAATTTTCATACCATATCCCTCTGTTAGAACCGTTTCTATTTCATTAAGAGCAGCTTCTACTTTTTTCTTGCTAGATGCTAATACCGCTATATCATCTGCAAATCTAAGCATATCAATCTTTTGTCCCTGCATAATAATTCCAAACGTCTTTCTGCATTTGACAGTATTCATTGCCTCTTCAATGTACAAGTTAAAAGTTAATGTCTCACACCTTTCCTATTATTTACTTCTCTATGTTCCTTCTCTAATTCTATTACAGCTGTTTGCTCTTTGTATAAGCTATGTACTATCCGTCTATCTCTATATCTCATTCCAATCTTTTTGACTATTTCGAACATTTTTTTCCATTTTACATTGTTGAATGCTTATTACAAATCTACAAACCTTATATACACGCTTTTCCCTTTTTCTGTTGTTTTCTCAATTATCACCCTCAGAGCTAAAATAGCCTCCCGCGTTCCTCTGTTTCGCCTAAACCCAAATTCATCTTCTCCTAGTATTTTTTCAGCTAGTTTTTCCATTTCGTTTTTGTACAATTCTAGTTAATATTTTTGACAGATGTGCTGTCAACCTTATTGTTCGAAAATTTTCACATCTATCTGAGCCTCTTTTTTGGTATACTGATTATGATGTTACGTTTGAAATCTTTGAGTATCTCGCCTGTCTCATACATATAGCTTACAAGCTGAAAGAGATGTTCTGTTACTGCTTGTCTAGCGGCTTTTAGAGTTTTTGCTTGTACCTTATCTATACCCGGCGCCTTACCATTTTTCAGACCCTTTAATGCTAACTGTAAGTATGGGATATCCCAAGTCATACTTTTCAATGTCTGATTCCTGTTCTGATGCCCTTAGTTCTTCTCCTGCATATAAATTACTCATATATTCTTGCCATCTACCCACTTTTTCTACATTTTCTATAATGACGTTTCCTCCCGCGTCCTTTATATTTTTGCTATATGGTTTTATATCCCCAAAATTCATTCTAATTAGTTTGGGTGCTGCGTCTGTTTTTCCAATTTCCATCTAAGTTTGTACATCTTTGCACTTTTCATCAATCCATTGTTTTTTAGCTTTCCTGCATTTGCGAATAATTTCCCATTTTATGACTTTGTATCTGTTTCCCTGTTTTGTCTGATCTATTTTTGTATTTTCTTTTTTCTTCCATTAAATCGGGATATCTTTTGTTATGCATTGTGTCTTATTTTCTTTTTCTGTATACCCCAGAATATCTCTGGTCGCCATGCCTAAGCTGGATTTAATGTTATTTCATGATGTTTCTACTTCTTTAGTGTAAGAAATTATCCTGACATCTTTCAGCAATTTATTTGATTTTTTTTAAATCTTTCGTGGATTTCTTTCTCTTTTAGCTTCTCAAAGTCAAAGTGTTTTTTCCGTTCTCTTTTCTCAAATTTTTAAATTTAAGAGCGGCCTTCATAGTTGCGGTGTTGTGGTCAGTGTCTATATCTGCTTCTGGGTAGCTTCTACAGTCTTTAACTTGATTCCTAAACCGTTGTCTAGCAATTATGTAATCTATTTGATATCTTCCTATATCTCCTGGCATCTTGCACTTGTATTGCCTTCTAGCATAAAGTTGAAATAATGTGTTTGTGATGATTAAATTTTTCTTGTTGCAAAATTCTACCAGCCTATTTTCTCTGTCGTTTAATGGACCCAAACCAAATAAACCCACTACCGCTCCTTCCCTACCCTCGCCTACCACTGCATTAAAATCTCCCGTAATTATTAAATTTTCATGTCATATTAATATGTCTTCGATATCTTTGTAGATCGCCTCTACCTCTTTGTCACTGTAGCTAGAGATGGGCATGTATACTTGTATTACTGTATTTACCGGTTTAAATTCTAACCTAATCAGGAGTACTCTTTCGTCCTTCTGTTAGTAATTTTCTACACAGTGTCCTATCTTTTTTCGCATACCTATACCCACACCCGAATTTCCTTCCCGTGATCCTGTATGATTTACCCCAACGCCTTCATTCCAAAAATCCCCGCCACCGAACTACGCTGATCCCTACTATGTCTAGTGCTAACCTATCTATTTCAATTTTCAAGTTCTCTAGCCTACCTACTTGTTTCACACTTCTGACGTTCCACGCTCCGACTCGCAAAATGTTCCTGACTTTTTCCAAACTTTCCGATCACATCCTCCGAAGTAGTCCCCTCCCGGAGATCTGAATGGGGGATTATTTCAACTCCGGAAGTTTTTACCACAATTTACGTACACTGTATACTTGGTAGGTAATGTGGTGGTTTTCCGTTGCCTTCCACATCCAAGTAGCGTGTCTTAGAATGCCATACTGACCCCTATGGTCTCTACCACTCTAAGTACTGAAAGAGTTTCTGCCCTCTTTCGGAGACCTGTCTTAGTCTGGTTCCACCAGCTTTAGTATCTGGAACTTCTTCAAAAAGCCGGTCTATTCGGAAGGGATATTGTGATGTAATTATAATAATTGTTTATCTGAATAAAGATAGTACTGAATCAGGTAAATATTATCAAAGATGAATTCCATTAAAACATTTACGGTTGATCATACGTTAGCGTGTGATGCTTTCAATTACTAACTCGATAAATGTCTAAGTTATTATTTCATCTTATTAACTGAAATACGTTAGTATTTATCAACTTACCGTGTGTAAAAGCTATCTGAAAATATTTATATATTTAATACTTGGCTTATAGCCGTAATTTTGAGCGTAGCTTCCTGTCTATAACTGACATAAGTCAAAAACTTGACAATGTCAGATATGATTGACAAAAATGCCAAACGTAATTGAAAGTTTGGTTTATGTATAGTTTTGTACACGATTTAATTTCCCAATTGTCGTCATCGGTCTCGGTGGCGTAAGTGGTAAACGCATGGTACCGGAAATACCAAGATACAGGTTCAAGTCCTGTCTAAGATCTTATATTTTCCTTTTTTCAATTACTAGCTCAGTTTGACATAATCATTTCGGCTTTGTATAAAAGTCTAAGTTATTATTTCATCTTATTAACTGTATACGTCATCCGTTATATCCTGTCATAAAACTTCCTTTGTGCCTGTGGAAATTAAGGTGGACTAAAGGTGTAATGATCGACACTTGCTCATAGACATCGAAAAGAAACGGTTGTTGGTTCGGTAAAGTGAGTTAAGTCAATAGTGTCTCCAAATGTGATTTTATGGATAAACCCTAAACAACACAGTGATAGTGCGTACGTATCACGTCCTATAAATAGCCATACAGTCCACTTCGTTGAAAAGTAGAAACGACACTTATAGAACAATAAAATACGGCTGAGGTAATTGGATATATAAAATTATAAGACCCCTCTCGCGTTAACACAGATTATGCAACTAAAAGCATGAACGTAGATAACAGTTAAGCAACGTAGCTTAATTAAAAACAATATTTATTGTATACTTCCATCTCGACTTAAGTTGCTTGTTTGCAGATCTTGTACCATCTATCACTGCTTTAGACGTGTTTTAAGTATCACTAATTGAAACAATTAAAAGATTTATGCCATGGACGCAAACAAAGTTTACAATTAATAAACACCTAAACACGGGTTCAGCTTTGTTCTTCGTTTTTTACATACTAAGGGGTTATCTTTGTTCGGTAATTCACATCAGTAATCACGTCAAGCTACTTGCGCATTTTTCAACTGGTAGAAGATAAGAATTTTGACTTAATTTAGTTCTATGTTGTAATATCTTAAAATATCCTTAGTACAGAAGATAAACTTCAAGTTCTTAACCGGACATTTTAAAATATCTTTAAAAGAAATTAATATTTTATTGGGATCTTCAGATATTTTATTTTGTCTTAATTTTGGACTGTTTTTTTCATCGTTTCTATTAAAATGATATACTGGGACATGTTTTTAGCGACGTTTACAGATGGTTTTCAAAACATCCGGTTAGTGCATTAGAAGAGGCCTACAGAGCACAGGTGGAATCAACAGTTATCTCCAAATTCTAATTTTTTAAAGTTGTCCTACTATTGAGCCTAGGACAACGATACTTAGTTTTAAGACTGCTGTTGTGTAATAATTATAACAAATATCAAGTATTAATTCTTCGGTTATAAATATATTTCACGGAAATTTCCTTTATATCCATCTAATCCCTAGCCCAAAACAAATTTTCAATGCAGAATTGAATAAGTGGTGTAATTATTCATCAAATAATAAATTAGGAATCCTAGAATTCCACCTCAAATATTTGTTTCTTCTAGAGTTCTGACATTTTTATACACGACAAATTTAGACAGCTGCACTTTCTTCCATTAATAAAACTCAAGATGTAGGTGTCTGATATTACGTCTCAGGGTTGATAAGCATAGTCAAATACAAAGCAATTATACTTTCGCTTAAAACGTAGCAGCTTGTAAACTAAAGTGTTTTAGCCAAGAATTAAAGAAATCTTGACATTCTGTTCATTAATCGTTTTAATTAGTTACATCATTCTCGAAAATCGGTTTCTGGTATAAAACATCTACAGCTAATAGTAGCTAGAATTCCATTTATAACAAGGTCATTAATTTTGTTTTTATCTAATCAAATGTGCTTTGAAATTTTTGCATTTCTTCTGTTTAGAAAATTAGTACTATTTAATTGATTATTGCAATTAGATAGTAAATATGTCCGTTTTAAACTTCTAATTAACAGTGGTCGGCACTTCTATTTGAAGATTTAACGGAGTTGGTACCTTGTTAAAATTTAGGCTATTTCTAGTAACATTTATAACGTTTTCGTAGTGTTGGCTGCGTCGCTCTTAAAATTTATAACATTCCTTGGTTTCAGCTGTCAGATTGTTCCTACTCAGATATGAATGAGATAGTGATGACTTAAATAATAGCACTAAATAGGTGGTCGATTCCATAAATTGCCAATTATATCTGAGTATTGCCAATCACTTAGAGAAAACTTTTATGTTGATTCTAATTTCACTACAAAATACCTGTGTTTTTTGTGTTGGACAATATTCAAGTGTTTATTGACCGGACATCTCAGATAGAATATTTCCTACGACATAATTGAACAAAATTTATTGTTTCAGGTATTCTCATTAAGAGAACCATAAATACAAAAAAAAGTGCTTCAAATTTGAGGGCAACCGTGGGTATCTTCTGTAATATAAGTGATAGCGGGTAGGTTTAAATTTAGCACTTTTTCAGAATTTTGTGTCTAACAATATGCCACAAAATTTTACCTACCTGCATTCGTTTCCGTGTTATGGTAAAAACTAAAAAAGAATCAATTTTGGTTTTTTATTTATAACTTTGTTAATTGAAAGCATATTAAAAGGTGTAACATGTTTTAGGCAACTTTTTATTGTCTAGCAGCCGGAGCTATTTAAGGGGAAAAGTGACATTACGTTAAAAGAGACGAGAACGCCGTAACAATTTGAAGGGTGCTCCGGCTAACTACAGTGATGCGGTAGTGGGTTTTTATAGAAAAAATATGATAAACATAATAAAAATAAACAAGTGAAATAGTCGAAAACCCGAAAACCACTTTACCCGAACCACTTACATTAAAAGGCTGTACTGGTTGCCATGCGTAAGTGGTGTCAAACCATTCTGTCTCAGCAATCTCTTTGATTTTTCTCTACACGGAAGACGGATGTTCTGGATAGGACTCCTTGCTTTCGGTTTTCTAAAATCTGTCGCTTCACCTTTATCTTTCTCTACCATACCTTAAAAACACTCTTTAACTTATTGTCAAAGGGTTCCACCGACTAATATCTAAAGTAAAAATACCTAAACCCTAATTTACATAATAAAAAATATCTAAAACAAAAATACCGAATGGAAAAATACCTAATCGGTAAAAATACCTAATGGTAATAATACCTAAACAAAATAACTAATGGAAAAAATAACTAACCGGTAAAAATATCTAATAAAAAATACCTAAAACCAAAATACCGACTGGGGGAAAATACCTAATTATTAAAAATAACTAATGACAATTATACCTAAACAAAAATATCTAATTGGCAAAAATATCTAAAATAATAATACTTAATACTAGTAGAGGTTTTGGATGGTTCTGAGGCAGATCTGCATTCCTCCCGATCCACCTATCCTCCCGATTCATATCTAACCTACGTTTTTACATGTAAATTCCCATAAGGAGGATATGCTAAGTCTTTATTGTAGGGGTACGTCCTCTTTGTGGGAGGGATTTCCTCCTTGTGGAGGTGAAATTTCTTCCTTGTGGGGAGGGGGAGGGAGATTTTTCTTTGCTTCATTTTTACCCCCATCATCCCTACCCTAAAAAATCGATAACTTAACCCCTAAAATTTTCGAGATACCTCTCGGTACCTATCGCCACCGCACGACCTTTGTATTCCTACCTGTTTAATTTTCATCATAATATCAACCCTTATTGAGATACAACCCACAGTTTTATAACTTTTTTATTTATAAACAGTTTCTAATCGTGTATGGTCATACCGATTTAATTTTTTTAGGAAGTTCGAATTCACCATTAATTTAACCTTAGGCCAACTTGATTTAAAAAATTGGTGTAAGCAAAAAAGTAGTACACATTCCTTTAAAACAATTTTATTTAATTATAAATATACAGTGTACACTTAATATATATTTTCATATAGGTAAAATCACCACTTCGCTATGCTTTCAGTTATCTAGTTTCGGCTACTTTTCCAAGGTCGTGGTGACGTCATGGCTTTTTATAAATAAAGAACAATGTAACACTATTCTAAAATTTTTTATTCTGACATTATACATAACAAAATTTAAAAATATTTAATGCCAAGCATGGAGCCATTTAAACTTAATTTTAATATAAAGTTATACACAGAAAACAGTCCTTTCTTTATATTTGTTTGGAGTGGTTTTAATTTTATTCGCGGCTTAAAATTTAAATCTATCTTTTTTTCTAGCCAATAGTTTGATACATAGAGACTGTCTAGGTATTCAAATTGTAAAATGCACCGAAGTTTGTCTTTAGATATTAAAGTCTTTGATTCCACCGACAACCAGATCCATTCCTTCGTGTAATTCTTGCAGCTTGTGAAAATTTTTTAATCGCGGCTCTCCCACTATATCCTGCTTACGAATCTTGTTAGCTTGATCGACTTCTTGTCGGTATTTGAGGGAATCCTTATTCCCCAACTCATTGTTGCGCAGTTGCATGTCCACCACTTTTGGGAATATATGGTCGTTATAGGTTGTAGGATCCTCGGTTTTAATTAAATGATCCGAAAGATTCTTTACTAGGCAAATATACAATGTTTAGCGGAACCCCTTTGCGTGTGGTGTACGCCAAAGTTACGAAACCCGCGTTCCTTAGTTCGTCTATGTTATCTACCATTTTGATAAAAACGTTTTTAGAATAACTTTTTAAAAAGTATACGGATTTAGTACCATCCTTTTCCGCGAGGACGCCTACATAACTAAAAGAGTCTTTCTTACTAACCACAAATGCATGCAGCTTGTAAAACACGGATGTATCTAAGTCAGTCCATTTTTTAATTCTTCCTCATTTTCTCTTATAAGATGTTCTTTGTTTTACACATGTTTGTATTGTTCGCGTATTGTCGCATTGTTTACCATGTAGTCCAACTTTCGCCTTTTTGTAACCATTTCTTCTAATTCCAGCTGTCTTTTTCTTCCACTTATAGCGTGCATAATGGGGGAATTTCCTTTAGCGTAAATGGATAAAGTTTACTGTCAATATTTACGCTTTGTTGTACAACCTCTGGGCGAATGTTAGACGTATTTATCAACCCTAATTCCGAAATGATTATTTCTTTTGGAATTGTAGAATATGGTGTTGCAGATTGTGTAAAATATGTACTGCCTGCTTTAATGTAGCACTTGTGTAAGATTTTTATTCTACCTTGGCTGTCTTCCTCCTCTACTATCTCCAAATAATTTAAAGCTAAATAGAAAACTAAAAGCCGAAAGCACATACTTTATTAATTTTTCCTTTTTTTAGTTTTTCGGACAACTTAATTTGCAAGTCAGTCAATTTCTTTGTATTGCTATTCCCCCTACACACGTACTGTAGTAGGTTATTATACACTAAACGGCAGCTATTTTGTAGCTTGTCCGATAACTTACTTCACATTTTGGCAAGTGGTACTGAGTACATTGGCGCCTTTAGAAAGTATAACTTACTATCTTCCAATAAGGTTGAACAGTCTTTTAAGGGGTTATACACCTGTTCCGCACTGACATAGTTTCCAATTTTACAGTTGTATATTGTCTTTTCCAATCGCGTATTACCATCTTTTGGCCAAAGTAGAAGCAAATGTTTCCCTTAAGCGCGCATCTGGACAACGTAAAAAATCTAGTTTATAATTTTCAGGTTGTTTATTAACACCAGGACTTGTTATCTGACACACAAATTTGTTGTATATCTTAATTCTTGCATTGGTTGTTAGCTATGTTAAACAATCAATTCCACAGTTTTATTGTTGTCAACTATAATATGCCACTTTTTTTCGTATTCACCCTTGTAGCAAAAGTTATGGTTTGTAGTTAAATAATTACACATCTCCATCTTTCTAAATATGACAGCAAAATCTTGGGTTACATCCATGTCAAAAAGATAGTAATAACCTTTTTGAGTGCGTCTAATATATCTGGTAGTTCTTCTAATAAAGTTTCCAACTTAACATCTACTAATTCCACTTTGTACGGAACACATATAGGATTTTGGAATTTTTTATTAATACTTTAGAGGCTTCTTTTCCGATAATTTCTTTTACTCTTTTAGTTATGTAGGCGTCCTTGCGGAAAAGAATGGTACTAAATCCGTATACTTTTTAAAAGGTTATTCTAAAAACGTATTTATCAAAATGATAGATAACATACACGAACTAAGGAATTCGGGTTTCGTAACCTTGGCGTACACCACACGAAAAGGAGTTCCGCTAAACATTGTAAATTTGTAAATACTCCCTGTATGTTTGTTGTGGTTTGTTTAGTATTCTTCTTAATCTTTTTTGGGGATTAAACCACTCATAGTTTTTAAAATTATCTTTATTAACGTTTCGATCCATAACCAAAAACCAAAAACTTCAAGTTTTTATTATTTTGAAAACGATTCTAGGTTATGGATCGAAACGTTAATAAAGATAATTTTAAAAACTATGAGTGGTTTAATCCCCAAAAAAGATTAAGAAGAATTGTAAATTTGCCTAGTAAAGAATATTTCAGATCATTTAAAACTGAGGGTCCAACAACCGATAACGACCATATATTCCCAAAAGTGGTGGACATGCAACTACGCAACAGTGAGTGGAAGAATAAGGATTCCCTCCAATACCTACAAGAAGAAGTCGATCAAGTTAACAAGATACGTTTGCAGGATATAGTGGGAGAACTGCGATTAAAAGATTGTCACAGGCTGCAAGAATTACACGAAGGATTGGATCTGGTTGTCGGTGGAATCAAAGACTTTATATCTAGAGACAAACTTTGGTACATTTTACAATTCGAAAACCTAGACAGTCTCTATGTATCAAACTATTGGCTAGAAAAGGAGATAGAGGACTTGGGTGTCGATTTAAATTTTAAACTGCAAATAAAATTAGATAAAATTAAAACCACTCCAAACAAATCATAAAGAAAGGACTGTTTTCTGTGTATAACTTTGTATTAATATTAAGTTTAAATGGCTCCATGTTTAGCATTAAATATTTTTAAATGTTGTTATGTATAATGTCAGAATAAAAAATTTTAGAATAGTTTTTATTGTTTTTTATTTGTAAAAGGATATGACGTCACCTCGACCTTGGAAAAAGTAGTCGAAGCTAGGTAACCAAGAGCATAGCAAAGTGGTGATTTTTCCTATATGAAAATAGATGTTAAGTGTACACTGTATATTTATAATTAAATAAAACTGTTTTAAAGGATGTGTACTACTTTTTGCTCACACCAATTTTTTAAATCAAGTTGGCCTAAGGTTAAATTAATGGTGGATTCGGACTTCCAAGAAAAATTAAATCGGTATGACCATACACGATTAGAAACCGTTTATAAATAAAAAGTTATAAAATTGCGGGTTGTAACTCGATAAGGGTTGATGTTGAGATGAAAATTAAAAAGGTGGGAATACAAAGGTCGTGCGGTGGCGATAGGCACCGAGAGGTATCTCGAAAATTTTAGGGGTTAAGTTATCGATTTTTTAGGATAGGGATGGTGGTGGTCATTTTTAAATGAAGCAAGGAAAAATCCCCCACAATGAAAAAATCCCTCTCCACAAAGAGGAAATTTCCCTCTAAAATAAGACTTAGCAGATCCTGCTTATGGGAATTTACTTGTAAAAACCGAGGTTAGATATGAATCGGGAGGATCGGTGGATCGGGAGGAATGCGGATCTGTGCCAGGGTTGGCCAAAACCTCTACTATGAATAATTTTGATAAATATAACCATAAATTGCAATTTTTATATATTTTTCTTTGTGGTGATCCATTTATTCCCATTTGCAACTGAGAAATTTTCATTTCAGTCAAGTTTTGTTTCTTTTTAAATCCATCTATAAGTCTTCAAATGCTTGAATGGCTTGCTTGAAGAAGTGAATTGAAGTCACGGTGCCAACCCTTCTACATTGTTATTTGTTCTTCGAAGACCAGCCAAAGTGAGACAATTGCAATTCCAAAGGTTAATCTGAAAGATTGGAGCTCTTCTAGCTCCATTTCGAACTTGTGTTCTCCCGATCCATGTGTCTTCAAAATAATCGGTACGTGGTGTCAAATATGGTTCGGTAGAGTAAAATTCGGAATGAAGAAGCTCTTCAAAGGCTGGCTTCGACAACATCATGTTGTGACACAAAATCCAATGACCCAAGCACTCTAATTTTAAGCGAATATTCAGGATCTGATGAATGTTTAATCAATATTTCTGGATTTGATTGTAATTTTCTCCAGATGGCTTGACTAAAATGGAAATAGCACCCAGCCTGTCTCGAATTAAAAGTTTTCTTTAAAGCATTGATATCAGTCAACTCAAACTCGGTTGTTATTACTTCAGGTTGAATTCCTGGTGCTAAATTACAAAATTACAATTAGAATTTATTACAAATTTTTTTCTACGTCTACATTCCCCTTTCCGGCCGAATTTGGACATGCAAAGTAATTTTAAATTTTAAATAGTAAATACAGTCAAACCTCGCTAGAACGTATCCCGGTTATAAAGTTCACATTAATATATAAGTTCACTGGTAGTTTGGTTTTTCCAGGTCTAATATCCCATCATATATCATATAAATGAATCTAGTTATAGCAGCCATTCGATTTTAATGTACCTTTTTTTTACCTTGTGTGTACGTTATAGCGAGGTTTGAATGAACTATTTTTGTTTTCTAAACATGTTTTGCAGATTTTCGGTTATCTTTTCCACATACTTGTGATCGATACCAAGTACACCTGTGCATTTCGCAAGTATATGTTGCTATCTTCCAACAAAGTTGAACAGTCCTTTAATGGATTATTTACATTACATACCATAGAACAATTTCCAACTGTATAATTATATATGGTTGCTTCTACTCTCGGATTACCATACTCTTTAGCCAGAGTAGATTCACATGTCTGCGTTAATCCAGCATCCCGACAGTTGCTAAAATCCACTATATGATTACCAATCTGTTTACTTATGCATGGACTAGTTACTTGGCATATAAGCTTGTTATCTATTTTTACGCGACTATTGGAATTTCCCCACGTTAAGCCGTCTTTACCCGCTTTTTATTATTATCTAAAATTACATTAATGTTTTCCCTATAGTAAGGGACAAAGAATACTACTATAGTAAGCCTGCTAATCGCGAAAGGCGATTAAAAGGCCCAGCAAGGGGCAGCAGCCTTGCTGGCTAAAAGATATTGGAGGAGTGGTCTCGGGCGATCCTCAATATTTTACAAGGTTGTTGGGGGTTGGCTGTGACAAATATGGCTTTTTGCTAAAATCTTTAAAAAGTGCATTGTTGAAAGATATGGGAATATTTGCTTACTTTTAGAAAGGTGGTTCAGATTACCTTTTGTGGTAAAAATAATTAATCTTTTGTCACACTTTCAATCATAATATAAAAAATCTGCTCTATTAATAGTTTTTTAATAATCGTCAGGAATAATTAAATTAGCCAAAGAAGTAGGCATTAACAAAGGATAATTTAACCTCGTTCTTGACCTCTTGATTGCATTTTTCTATTTTCCAATAACGGCAATTTACCAACTATTCCTGAACTTAAATCTGCACTAACGGATGAAATAATTTGTTTTGGTCCTTGAGCTGACGTTGCTGCTTCTTCTTTGACCAAGGATATAACTTTAACCGCTTCGATTGAAGCAGAATCAGGGACATGTTCATGTGTTGACACACTTGAAATTAATTCATCACCTAAGTGAAAACAAATTTAGTTAAATTGTCAAAATCCTTAAGCAATAGTCTTTAAAACTAAATTTTACCTTTTGTGACAATTCGAGCTGAACAACGATATTTATAGTAGCCATTGCACTTCCAATAACTGTTCCCAGATTTAGAATAATCTAAATTTATCGGAATCCTCCTAGGGTTAGTTGTCTATCTGCTTTTTGACTTTTAATAAACGAAAGTGACCTTGTAATTGCCTTTATAACTGACTTTACAATTGGCGATGACGTTAACAAAAGAAATTTAAATCAAGATCAAAATCAAGATTAGGATTTAAAAAAACTGTAAGTCTGTAGCTCCGTAATGAATCAAAAAAACACATTTTTAGATTTCATAAAGATCGAAATCAATCCTTCAATCATAATTAAATTTTTAATATAAATTTAATTTTAGGCATTTTGTTTTAGATATTATAAATCTGAATATTAGTTATTTTTATTTAAAAATTCTTTATTTATTTTTTTATTAAGTATTTTTGTTTTAAGTATTATTACATTAGGAATTTTTACCGACTAGGTATTTTTTTCTATTATGTATTTTTATTTTAGGTATTATTGATTAAGTATTTTTATCGATTAGGTATTTTTCTTATTAGGTATTTTGTCCACTAGGTATTATTGGTTTAAGTATTCATTGCTTAGGTATTTTTGCTTAGATATTTTTGATTAAGTATTAATGGGTGATACGTTGTCAAATTATACAAATGTTTAAAATAATGGACCTCACCCAAATACGACTTCATCACTACTGGATATTCTTTCACAATTATATACCTTTACCTATATTATAAATAATTTCAAATAAAATTTAACCTAAGCTCATCTCTATTATCAATAAATCTTGGAAATATAAATACACGTACATTGAACTTAAAAAATAAACCTAATATAACATCCAACTGGTCAGATATTACTAACGGAAATCCTTAAAGAAACATTAAACTATAATTAATACTACCAGTTTCCAATAGTGATCTATACGACATTAAAAATCCGATTTCCGGATATGCCTTTACTAACAATACATAGAAAACATAGAGCTGCGCTCTTTTTCCTTTAACACTTCCAGTGTCCATCACAAAAACTAAATTTCCACTCTTTATGAGCTGTTTTTGCACTTGTCCCAGGATAAACATAGCTAAACTATTTTAGTGTCTTTACTCATCGTAGAATTAATACAGAAATGGACCCTTTTTAAACAAAAACATTAAGTTAAAAACGCAATCGCTAAACTGCATTGCCAAACAGTCATGTCATGATTTCGCTTGACACTCCCAGCAGTTTAAGCTCTACCCTAAAGCAGTGGCCAAACCTTGGTTCCTAAATTCATGTAATAAAATCAGCGGATCAACTATTTGACCTCTCTTAAAATTCTGCCTTTGTATCATATTTTCTATACTCACCTGAACGGTTTCGTCATAGGCAGTTCCCGTTCATTATTTCTGACTATGTTGTGTACAAAACTTGAAAACATCTTCACTATGACAAATAACCAGACCATTCCTTCCTGATGAAGATGAGAAAACAACTGTGCAGTTTTTGTAAATACCTTAGTGATATTACTCGACACCAAAGAGCTTAAACAAAAATACCAAATTTAGTATACAACTACCATCGTTAGATTTCAGTACTTACTGGAACGGTTTGGACGCGTACCTTAGTTTTTGAGATAACCTACACATTTTCCGGAAATTGTCACAGCTTCCATCTTTCATTAGCTATGTGTAATAATCCAATCTAGGTCTACCTCTACCTCTCTGTTTTCTTTTCTCTGCTTCTAATATATCCCGTACTATTCCCGCAAGCTTTAAATCTTATCTTTCATCTTTTTAACTATTTTCCACATATTTCTTTCTTCCTTTACCATTTATAGTACTTCTTTGTTTTTAACTTTGTCTGTCCATGAAATCTTGTCATACGTATGTAACACGACACTTCAAAAGCTGTGCTGCTTCTACTGCCCACGTTTAATAGTCGTACAATACTATACTCCACATATAAGCATTCAGCAATCTTCTCCTTGTTTCCATGTTTATAGTTGTCAAATGTAGTAGCTTTTTCTTATTGAATGCAGCACGACCTTGTACTAATCCTTGTTTACATCTCTTGCACTTTTCCCATCTCGTGTTATTTGGCTTCATAGGTAGCAGAAATACTTAACCTTCTTATTCGTATTCTAGTTTTTGACTTATTTTCTTTTCCTTTACATACTAGTGCCTTGGTTTTGTTTTTGTTGATTTTTATACCATATCTCTCTGTTAGTACCGTTTCCATTCCATTAAATGATGCTTTAACTCTTCCTTGCTAGATGCTAATCTGAGCATATCAATCGTCTGTCCCTGCATAATAATTTGAAATATCTCTCTGCATTTGACAGTTTTTATTGTTTCCTCGATATACAAGTTAACAATTAATGGGGATAGCACACATTTCTCCCACGTCTTTCCAAATATTTACTTATCTAAGTTTCTGTTCCATTTCTATTACCGCTATTTGCTCTTTGTATAAGTATACGCACTATCCATTTATCCCTATCAGCATTCCTAATTTGTTTCAGCATTTTGAACATTTAGTATACATAACAATACAAGCTATGTCCCTATTGACTTTCTTGATCTTCCTATAACAAAAACTAACTCAGATAGTAGTATATTTAGTAAAGAGATCCAAACTGATCAGGCTATCCCTGCCCACACATGCCACCCGGAGCGGTATTAAGTAGAATGCTATGTCCTTCGCCTACTCAATGTTGTCTTAAATAAATGTGAATATTTTAAAGAAATATATATCTCGAGACACATTACCATTAAAAATCCGCAGATCATGGATAAATTAATAACAAAATCCAAATTAAAAAAATCTAACGTTTAGCATACCGCCAGTTCCAAACTACAGCCATGCATACTAAATACCTTATTAATTAACATATAAATAATAGAAGAAACGATATTTTCACATATTCACTAAGAATACAAAGCTTGCACGAATTAACCAAGATAATTTAGAGCGCATTTTTGTCAACACCAAAGATTCACTTCCTCGCTTGAATGTGGGTGTGAGCTTTTTCCTGGTGGGTAATGTTTGGCTACTTACATTGGTCGGTTAGGACTCCAATTCTAGAATATTTAACCGGTTTACGGAGTTACCCTTCCTTTTGGACAACACCAAAATTTTAATAAATATAATTTTGATTCTGGAGAAACACCAAACTTATACTATATCAGCTCAAAAAGTGCTCACACACTCGACCTCTTAAAATACCTACAGATTAGTTATAAACAAATCTGCTTTGCACATAAAAAACATACCTCAAAAAATATTTAATTACAATAATCCTGCACCGCTTTTCTATACAATATCAACCCTCACATATTTATCAAGGATTTTCATCTCGGATGAACGCAACCGTTAATATTTGAAGAAAGGATAACTATAGGAAAAACTATAATAATATGCTTTATGGATATAGGTAAGTTTTCTGATAACGTAGATTGAAATACGCGGTTTAATATTTTAACACAAGCTAGCTGTTAGGAATGAAATTTAAAAGAAAAACAATTACCTATAGTGTATAACTCAGCTTCAAATTTATTGTTTTGTTTCCTAAAATAGGTACACATTCTAACAATTTACTTGAATGCCAAAAGTCACTCTATATGACACCTAATGGCAGGCTCCTGTGTCCTGATTTTTTGCCGTAATAGCTAAGGATTCATATGCTATTTTTGCTAATACAGTCTACCCTGGTATGCTGATCTGTAGAATCAGTTTACTACATTTTCATAGGTTAAGTCTAAAACAGCAAGTTTTACTGTCGGTCGAACAAAAACCACAATCGCCGTTTGAACTACGGCTTATCGCACTCAACCATTTCTTCCAGCAATGGCATCAATAATAACGTCCTTTTTCCAACAGCTTCGTGGTCAAGTCTCATCCACAATGATCACCATGTTTCTTTCTTTATTGGTTCTACGTTTCGGTGGAACCATTTGGTACGTTTTGTAAAATCCTGTAACTATTTACAAACCCAACGGGTCCAAAACACATTTGTCAGTTGTTGAGCCGTTTTCTAATTTTTCCTTAGTAAAACTACGTTGTCATTTAATTCTGCCATGCTTTTATAACTGTATACTGAAGCAAGCGGAAAGTGATTCGGTGTGATAGCTTCTTCGTTCTGCGATTCTACAGGACTATACGTAAGTGGTCGAGAGTTCACAATATTTTATACTTACATCAAACCACGTTCCCAATAGCTCATAAGATGGGTTCCTGTTCATCATAATAGATTTCAACGTTTTTTTAACCGAACGAATGATGCGCGCCCAATTTCCTCCCATATGAGTAGACGCTAGCGGATTAAATTTCCACTTAATTTTTAATCCTGTAAACGCTTCTTCCTGAATTTGATTATGATGTATCTTTTGCAAAGATGTTTGTATTTAGTTATCCGAACCACGAAAATTTGTGCCGTTATCGCAAAATATCTCTTTTAACGTCTTGCTGTAAAATTAGGTAATGTCATTATGCAAGAATCAGTCCATAAGCATAGACTGTGAACTATTTCTATGTGAATTTCACGAACAGTTAAGCAAGGATCCACAATAGTCAACACCTGTAAAGTTGAACGGTCTGGTAAAAGATGCCGTTTTAGCTGAAGGTATGTCCGCCATTTCAGGTGGAACGGGATTAACTCTTGCTATTATACATTTCTGGCATTTCGTCGACCTTTTTTTTCAGCATTATCCATAAATGTGGAATATGATACTTCTAGTAAATTTAATTCACGACAGTTTTATTATTATGGTGGTAGTATCGGCGGGGTAAGCAAGGATAATTAGGGATGTCAAATAGTTGTTTCTTGGTAAAGGTATTGGTCTTTTCATATTAATATCTATACCCTGTGCAGCATCGATTGGACTCTGGATTCTTAAAACCCTGTGTTCATTTACGTACTGTGAATAATCATAAATTGGACACATTTTCCCCATGGAAATGAATTTTGCCTCATTGATGTAATTTTGCTCGTGTTAATACCTTATTGGGATATTTCTCCTTTTGGATTTCAGGGTATATCACGTTGTCCACGTTCTGAAATTCTTACTCAAAAATGGGTCCATGAGTTGATATTCTGTTAGTAAATCTTGATTTGAGTTTGCAAATAAATCTCAAACCAAATCCTTGGGTACGGCATAATCGTGTCCAGCTTGAAAGCCGCTGTACATTAATGAGCTTTCGACTGATTTAGTAATGCGAACATGTATGACCCTTACTTCTTCATCAACAATATCACTAAAATCTATTGATTCGTTTGGCCATGCACTTTGAGGTTTTTAAAAATTCAGGAATCGTTATCCATCGACTAGAAATGCCAATTGTAGGACAATTACTCCATTTTGTAATCTTATCAGCAATATTTAATTTTGTGGAAATGCAACGCAATTCTTGAGTATCGGATAACTCCAGGATTTCTCCAATGCGAAATGCCATGAATGGACGAAACGTTCTTGGTTCTATCTGCAACCAAGTTCAAACAGTTCTCGAATTGCTCTATAGAAATCGACTGTCAGTTTTAAATAAATACCCCTTGCAAATACTGTTGGCATACCGAGGGCCTAATAACAAAGATAGTACCTCAATGCGTTGCCCAGACGACACTTCTTTATTTACTTTATTATATGTTAAGGAGTGTGTGAGTGTGTCATTTGATGTCGACCACCATATCCCAAGAACTGTTACTGCTTGTCCAGTGGCTTTTAAAGTTTCTGCTTGCACCTTATCTGTACCCGGCGCCTTACCATTTTTTTTTGTTTTTTTAGCCATTGTTTTTTTTAGCTTTTCTGCATTTGAGAATAATTTCCCATTTTATAGCTTTGTATATCTGTTTTCCTGTTTCGTCTGATTTATTTTTGTATTTTCGTCTTTCTTCTATTAAGTTCAGGATATTCTTTGTTATCCATGGTTTCTTATTTTCTTTTTGTGTATACCCCAGAATATCGTTGGCCGCAATGTCTAAGCTGAATTTAATGTTATTCCATTCTGTTTCTACTTCCTTAGAATAAAAAATTTTCACGATATCTTTCAGCTATTTATTTGACATTTTGTGAAATCCTTCATGGATATCTTTATCTTTTAGTTTCTCAAAGTCAAAATACTTTTTTCCGTTTGTTTTTTCAAATTTTTAAATTTAAGTGCGGCTTTCACAATCTCGATGTTGTGGTCAGTGTCTATATCTGCTCTTGGGTAGCCTCTACAATCTTGTACTTGATTCCTAAGCCGTTGTCTAACAAGAATGTGATCAATTTGACTTTTTTTCGAATTTTTCTTGAATATCTTTATCTTTTAGCTTCTCTAAGTCCAAGGGCCTTTTTCCGTTTCTTTTTTTCACATTCTTAAATTTAAGTGCGGCCTTCATAATTACGATGTTGTGGTCAGTATCTATATCTGCTTCTGGGTAGCTTCTACAGTCTTTTACTTGATTCCTAAACCGTTGTTTAACAAGAATGTAATCTATTTGATATCTTCCTATATCTCATGGCATCTTCCACGCAAATCGTCTTGTAGCATAATGTTGAAATAATGTGTTTGTGATGTCACAAAATTCTACCAGCCTATTTCCCCTATCGTTTCTTGTGCCTAAACAAAATAAACCTACTACCGCTCCTTCCCTACCCTCACCTACCACTGCATTAAAATCTCCCGTAATTATTAAATTTTTCTGTCGTTTTACGTATCTTAGTATGTCTTCGATATCTTTGTAGATCGCTTTTACCACTTCGTCATTGAAGTTAGAGGTGGGCATGTATATTTGTATTATTACTGTGTTTACCGGTTTAGATTCTAATCTAACCATGAGTACTCTATCGTCCTTTTGTAAGTAATATTCTACACAATGTCCTACCTTTTTTCGCACAACTATCCCTACTCCCGAATTTCCTTCTTCTGATCCTGTATGAATTACCCTAAATTCTCCACTCCAAAAATCCCCCGCCTCTGGCCACCGAACTACTATGTCTAGTGCTAACCTATCTATTTAAATTTTCATGTTCTCTAGCTTACCTACTTGCTTCACATTTCTAACATTCCACGCTCCGACTCGCAAAATGTTCCCGACTGTTATTCTGAATATCCGGTTGCATCCTCCGGAGTAGTCGCCTCCCACATTTCCAAATGGGAAATTATTTTAACTCCGGAATCTTTTACTCCAGAGAATGCCATCGTGTTTATTACAATTTAAATACGCTGTTTACTTGGAAGATTACATTCCACATTGCGATAGTGTATCTAAAACTGCCATACCGACCCCTATGGTTTATGCCAATCCAAGTACCGAAAGAGCCGCTGCCCTCTTTTGAAGGCCTGTCTTAGTCTAGTTTTCACTAAAAACCCTACTACCTTGGTTGAATCTGTAGTTTGGCTTTTTAGTTCATTAGAACACGCAAGCCATTCCACCTGTTCTAGTAATCTAGAACTACGTCATGATGCAGGTCCATTCGGAACGGCAAAGTTTTATATTGCGGAAAATAGCGCTTATCAAAATTTCATATCCAAACCTATCATATTAAATACTCCCTGATTCTATTTTACATTGACGTTAAAATCTCAGTGTACAAGATTATCCATATTCTTTTAAATCTTCATTTAGAATGTTAATTTTCAAAGTGCATTTTTTATTTTTAATTAATTAGCTTTAAAAAAACTTTTGTATCGAAGAATGTTAAATCTTCATTGTATTTTACAAAACAAATGATATTTAATCAAAAATCATGTAAGTCTGAACGTCATTTGACTGCGAATAAAATCTTTACTCAACGTTACATATTACTTGGTGAAAAATCGCGAATTAGTTGAATCTTTTATGGTTGATCTCCTAAATTGAAATGAAGTTATGAATGTGGATTACTTCCGCTTATATACAAAACTATCTAACTACGTCATCGTTCTCTAGATCCTCCGAATCCACTTGGAACAATACATCCAGGTGATGTAATATTTTTGAGATATCACGGTTTTAATCATCTAATTAGCGTAAAATTTATGATTTACGAACATAGCAAGGCGTTGTCGATCCTTCTTTAATGCACAAAGTTATCTGTTATTATCTCGTTCTTTCGTATTGTAATACATAGAGTAGTTGAACCTACGTTATCTTTTCTCGGTTCTATTTTACGATTTTGTAATGGGCGCAGGTTTTTTAATGTCGGTGCGTTCATTTATTTATGCGAACTAATTGACTTTTAATAGTATTTCTTAGTAAAAATGATGACGTATTTGTTTATTAATAAAGTACAGAGAATTCTAGAATAATATTGTGTGTGCAACTCTTAAAATAAAGTTAAATGATCTACACAAGGGAAAATAATTAAAGTACGCGTTTGCTTTTTTTATGGTTGATTTGTATAATAATAAAGTACAGATTTCAGTATAATTGCATAATTGATTAAAGCTTCAATTGCTTTCTTAACGGTTTTGCAAATGCAAAAATATTTGCATTAATTTGTATAGCGTACGGAAGCATATTTTTAAAGATTGAAGCGTTATTTTTAACAATGTAATTTTGTTTTAAATTAAATGCGTTAAACTGACACTATTCTATGCCATTTACGGCGAATGAAGTGAATATATCTTTATTGTAATAGAATAAAGCTTGTTTTTAAGATAACGATTAATTGTTTACACGTATTAATTCAATTGCTTTGTATTTAAAATAAAAACTCGTTTTTATTAAATATAAAAGAATTATTTACACACACGGATTATACTTCAAATGCGTTTCTTACGTTTTGCAGACACCATAAATGTATTTTTATGACAACTAAAGCAAATATTTTATGCACCGAAAGGGTATTTCTGTGAAAAATGAATAGCTTTATATCTTAAAGATTGAAATTTGTTTTTACTGAGTATAGAATAATTATTTGTATAAGGTACCTCGCACGGCTGAAAAGTATTGATTTAATATTGTCGTTTTTTTAAGTTTATATCCGTTTTATGATCTTTCGCAGTCTGTCATAAATTTAATACCATAATTAATAAGGGCTTTATCTTGTAATAGCAAAGCAGTATGCTTATTTTTATACAAGGTGGAAAAATGAATATTCGAAAATTTTAATTTTTCCGGTTTTATCTGTTTGGGTGGGTTTTATTGATAGAATTTGGGTTTCCATGACCTCTTGGAATCTCTCTCTCTCTCTCTCTCTCTCTCTCTCTCTCTCTCTCTCACACACACACACACACACACACACACACACACACACACACACACACACACACACACACACACATATACACATATAAGCGCAAATAATTAGTTAAAAAAAATGTGAATAATTTGTTTTCTTGTAATTATTTATGATTTTTTGAATTTGGCACATAACCTTATATATGAAAATGGTTATGCAATAGCTTGTGTACTGGTAGCGCTATATACTGCATTACTGAAAAGAAATTAAATAATTGTCACAAACTAGTTTTGAGTAGGTCGGTCTCAAAGTGAGTTTGACGTGCCCGTTTTTAATCCTTATTTAATTATGTTTGGAATAATTATTATGGTATAATACAAAGATGAAACAAATTTGGATAGCTATTTTTATGCTCTGCGTTTAACCCAACTAAAACAGGGATGAGCTAGTTCATGAACGCAGACTTCAGAAACTAAGTCTCTGTAGTGAACTATAGATATTATTTTGTTTCAGGTTTAGAAAGAAGTTGGTTTTAGGAAGACTAAACTTTTTACAGGTCGTTTATAAATTTTGGTTGAAAATTGTTTACCGAGTCAAAACATATGCATCATTTAGCGCGGAGACGTTCTCTTAAAAACTTATTTAAATTAATTTCATGATTGAATATTTTTGCACTTTTCAACTATAAATCTATGTTTTTTCTGGGGTAAAAATAGTATTGGGGCGAAGATAGTGTTGAGGTATCAACTTAGGTTAGTAGTCGAAATATTTTGCCAGCAAAACAACATGCGCAAAAAATATGTTGAGGTAAAAATGGTGTTGAGGCGTAACTAGTGATGCGGTTTCAACTTAGGTTAGTAGTCAAAATGTTCTACTACTACTACTGAATATCGGTGAAATAGGATATGTTTCTAGAAAACTATAGAAAGGGAAAGGCGTAAAAGATATATTACAAAAAAGAATTAGCACAAGGCCTTACTGTATTTAGCAAGAAAAAGTAGCTAAAGACAACAAACATAGATACAAAGAAAAATAACGTTGAAAGCATACGTGTGGATCGCAGCACTGTACGGTTGTGAAACGTGGATAGTAGGAGAAGCAGACAAGAATTGATAGAAGCCTTTAAAATGTGGTTTTACAGATGTATGATGAAAATATCATGGGCAGACAAAGATAAGAAGAAAGTGGTTCTACAAATAATAGGGGAAGGAAGATATCTGTGAAAAACAGTAAAATAATAGGAGAGATAGGATGATAGAATGCGTTCTAAGATATGAAGAAACAGTGCAGGATATTTTAGAAGCAGAGGAAAGAGGAAAAGAGAGGTAGAGGCAGACCTAGATAGGATTATTACACATGGATAGTAAAAGATGTAGGCTTTGTTGAAATTTCAAGGAAATGTGTAGATTAGCCCAAAATGTGAAACAATGGAGCTACGCGTTTAACCTGCTTCTGGACTGAAGACCTAATGATGATTATGAATGCTTATTCAGTAACCAGCTCCTCCTTTTGTTTTCTGCGGTAATATTAGCACAAAAGTGACAAAAAGTAGGAACCCTGTGCATATTGTCTTAACGCTCGACTAATTTTATAGTTTAAGGAATATCTACTAAATTTTTTACAAAGTTGAAAACGTCAACGGTCAACCCTGTAGAATAATACTGAATAGGCAGCTACCTGTAACCTGTCGCAACAAAAATAACATCTTGACCCTTTTGTAACAAAGTTCTTATTTCTATTGCAGGTATCTGCAACCTGTCGCATCAAAAATAACATCTTGCCCCTTTGGTCGTGAGAGCCTAGAAGATGACCCGCGCAGCGACAGACCAAAAGCCACCACGCCTGAAATCGTTCAAAAAGTTAATGATATGGTTACCCAGGATCGTCGAATAAAGGTCTCCGAAATTGCTAAGGAATCAGGCATCTCAGATGAAAGAGCAGTTCATATCTTAACTGGGGAATTAGGTATGAAAGAGCTTTCGGCAAGATGGGTGCCGCGCATATTGACAATTGATCAAAACCTTCAGAGGAAGAGAATTTTCCAACAGAGCTTAGACCGCCTTAACTCCAATAAAACCGATTTCGTCCGACGATTTGTTACGACAGATGAAACTTGGGTTCACTATTATACCCCTTAAACCAAGCAATAATCTAAACAATGGAGACCTAGGAGTTCTCCACCACCAAAGGAAGCACTGTCCGTGAAATCGGCTGAAAAAGTTATGGCATCGGTTTTCTGGTATGCTAAAGGTGTCCTACTAATTGACTATCTTCCCCAGGGCCAAACGATTAACGGTGAATATTACGCTAAACTTCTAGGCCAACTAGATAAAAATATTCGTGAAAGAAGACCTGCATTGCGAAAGAAGAAGATCATTTTCCATCAAGATAATGCACGTCCACACACAAGTGCAGTAGCAATGCAAAAATTGAATGATCTGAAATACGATCTGTTGCAACATCCACCTTATTCGCCTTATTTGGCTCCTTCTGACTTCCATCTACGTCCACGACTAAAAGTTTTCCTTGGGGGAAAAACGATTTTCCACGGACGAAGAAGTAAAAGCAGCTGTCGACGACTATTTTGGAGGCCTTGAAGAATCGCACTTTCGTGATGGCATAATGGGTTTGGAACACCGCTGGATGAAGTGTATTCAACTTGACGGAGATTATGTTGAAAAATAAACTATATTTTAAAAACAAATATTTTCATTTTTCCATTCGTTTTGCGAACTTTTAAAACACACTTGTACAACGTTTATATGCGTTAACGTTAAGAAAAAAACTAGTTACAGTTCTTCAAGTAAAATTGTGTGAGATTTACCGATGTCATTAGCACACTACGCCCTTTTTTAAAAAATTAACTATTAGATAAGAATCCAAACTTTGCGCAACCAATATCAACATAACCATTGTGCATCCTTGTCTTACAATTCAGGACTAAATATATCGCAGTAACATTATTACACAAATATAACCGCACTTGCAACTTATATTTCTAACACTCCCTGTTAAGGCTTTATAAGTATTTTGGTTGTAGTGTAGTATGTCAATCACAATTAATTTAAGTCCTTAAACTATTCCCACCTAGAAACCCTCCATTATCCCTACCTTTAGTGCAACGACATAAAAGGGTTGGTAATGTACGAGTGGACGACTATTCATCTTCGTTCTCGCTTGGCTTTGGTTCGTGATTTAGTTCGGTGCATCGAGCATCAGTAATTAGCAACAATTAGTGAACATTATACATACAGTCCATAATTATCTGATAGCAGTGCAAGTACAATCAACCACTACAACCAGTGAAAGGTAGGTGATATATTCCTTTAAATTATCATTTCCTTTGTGTGATTGTAAATGCAAATTAACATTTTGATTAACATTTTGGTCCTTTGAGCAAATATTTTGCTTATTAATTGGTTTATTATTGGCATTTTTGGCATTCAATTTAACTACATTGTTAATTGCTCTTCGCTTAAATTAGGGGTTGACCGCATTTAGAAGAAAAGTGTAGTCACACCACCAGTTTCATAGTCAATTGTGTAAAGTAACTTATAGTAGATGCAATCTCGCATTAAATTTGAAATTTTGTACTGATACAGAATCTTATAAAGCCTTAAAATGACAAATCTTTGTAAATTTTAGGGATAGTTAACGTAAGAATTTGTAGTCAGAAAAGTGTTTAAGCAATACAGTTATTTTAAACTTGTAATTCAAGTTCGCTAGAGAATTCAGGTATTCGTAAAACCGGGTAGAATAAAACCCTTTGCTCTTTGTCATATTGAAACTTGCAAGCTCCCGTTAGGCACGTTGTAGTAAAATTCTTTAACAGGTAGTTCAACATTACCCTTGGTATATCCTATTATTAGGTGAACAAACCCTTCATTTTGTAGCTGAAATCAATATAAAATCGATATTAGTAACCTTGTTCGTTAGGATGGCACATATTTCATCGGATAGGTTGATAGTGGATTTAAAGGCCGCACTCGATAGATTATCTGATATATCTGGTGCGATAGATAAATTGGAGCATATTAAAGGCAATTGTATTTCTGTTAATATTATGGCTGAAAGCGCCTTTGATATCAAAACGATGTAGATACATCTTATAAAACGTGCATATTGGATGAGGACAACTCGGAATTATTAAATGAAGTTACAACATTAAGAATTGAAATAGATAGGTCTTTGTTAAACATTAAAATTATTAAGGCACAATTTGATAATATATCCACTGCTGAAAAATGCTTGACTGAAAATATTACTAGCATCGGCTCATGTACTAATATTCGTCTCCCTCGGATAGAAATGAAAAATTTTCTGGAAAAATAGAACATTTCAAGAGTTTATTCAATTTTTAATAATTTAGTTCATGAAAATAATCAATTGCTACCGATCGAAAAGTTCTATTTTTAATTGATGCATTGGATTTTAAGTCTAGAGAACTCATTAGACATTTGCAAATTTCGAATAATAATTATATGCTAGCTTATTCAATTATTGTGGAAAGGTTTAATTCAAAACGTTTAATTGCAAACACGCATTGGAATGCTTTAGAATCGTCACCAAAAGCAAAATTTAATTCACATACAGATTTAAGAGAATTGCTTAATTGCTTTACGGAAAATATATCAAGCTTACGTCAAACTAAGATTGATTTGCTCGACTTCGTATTGTTTAATTTGTTATCAAAAAAGGTAGATACAAATCTGTTGAAAACATTTGAATTAGAAAATACATCAGACATTCCATCTTATGATCAATTAAAATTATTTCTAGAAAAACATTGCAAGGCATTAGAAATTAGCAATATGGTTGTTTCCGATACACCGTCCAAATTTAATACGTCCATTAAACAAACCATATCATCTAGTGTACCTTCTAAACGTTCCTTTGAATATTCAAAACCCCAAGTTCGAAAGTCATTCGTAACAACTTCATTCGCTCAGAAATGCAGTCTTTGCAGTGGTACTCATAACTTATACCAATGTGAAATGTTTCTGAATAAATCGCCACAAGACCGTTATAACTTTGTTAAAGACAAACACTTATGCATTAATTGTCTTCGCAACTCTCATATGGTTACACGCTGCTCTTCCAAACTTGTTTGTAAAAAGTGTGCAAGGGTCATCATACTTTATTGCACTTTGAAAACCCTACAGTTGCACAGAAACCTGCAATCACTCAGGCAACAGATCAACTTCCCGAACCCACCTGCAACACTACTACAAGTACGTTGTTATCATCTAGATCGTCCAACACAATGACGTTATTAGGCACCGCAAGAATTTCAATTACAGATGGGTTTGGTAAAGTTCAGACAGTAAGAGCACTTGTAGATAGTGCATCAATGGAAAATTTCATGACTGATAAGTGTTGTCGACGCTTAGGTTTAAGAAAATCGAATATTTCAATGAAGGTTGAAGGCTTAGGTCTATCTGCTTCTCATGCGTATGGACAAGTATCGTGTAAAATTAGTCCTCAAGGTAAAACTGTTCCAGAGTACAGTATTGATTGTTTTGTTTTACCAGACATTTGTGGAACCCTTCCTTCATCAAGGATCTCACCAAATAGTTGGCCTCACATAGTTGGATTAGATTTAGCAGATTCGGACTTCGACAAACCTAGCCATATCGATTTATTGTTAGGTGCAGATTTGTTCGCGCGTGTTTTATTAAACGCAACTCGCATTGGGTCACTAGAAGAACCCGTGGCAATTCACACTACCTTTGGGTGGATATTAACAGGAAGGTTCTTTCTTCTGTTACATCTCGTATATCATTAGCTGCACTTGTAGAAGATGCTAACATTACTCGATTTTGGGAACTGGAAAATATTCCAGATTCTAACAAATTATCTCCTCATGCGGAAATTTGTGAAAGGCATTTTGTGGACACTCACAAGCAGGATGACACCGGTCGTTTTATTGTTTTGTTACCTTTCAATGGTCCTGAACCGCTATTTGCTGGCTCTCGGAAATAGCACTTCGAAGATTTCTTTCACTAGAACGCCGTTTGAAATAAATCCTCAACTGTATAATTCGTACAGAGAATTTATGCAGAATTATATCGATAGTGGTCACATGTCTCGTATTGTATCGGATTCAACTCGATCGTCTACATTATCGCCGGTATATTACATACCACATCACGCCGTGTTCAAACCAGACAGTACAACTACAAAACTTCGTGTCGTATTTGATGCTTCAGCCAGCGCTCACAGTGGAGGGTCTTTAAATGATCATTTACTCGCAGGGCCCCCTCTTCAAAAAGATATCATGGAGTTGTTATTACACTTTCGTTTACATTCTGTAGTTTTAACTGCGGACATTAAGCAAATGTATAGACAGATTCTTATTTCTACTAGCCATCGAGACTATCAACGTATAGTTTGGAGATTTAAGTCCTCGGAGTCTGTTATCGATTATCAGCTAAACACTGTTACATACGGCATCACATCATCACCATTTTAGCCATGCGTGTAATTCAAGAACTTGCAAAAGTCAATCGTTACGTTTTCCTATTGCTTCCAAGATTTTAGCATCGGATACGTACGTGGATGATTTGATTACAGGGTGTGATTCGATAGAGGATGGCAAACGACTCGTGTATGAATTAAACCAAATTTGCCAATCAGGTGGTTTTATGTTGCGAAAGTGGAATAGCAACGTGCCAAGTGTCATTGGCCATTTACCTGATTCCGTTCGGTATCAGCAAGCATTTTGTTTGAAGAGGTAAACAATACTTCTCAAAAATTTTAGGACTGCAATGGCAACCATTGAGTGATGTGTTGTTTTACAATCTTAATATCGTTGATCGGCCTTGTACCAAAAGTAATATGGTTTCGGAAATTGCAAGGATCTTTGACCCTCTGGGGTTATTATCACCATTGGTCTTCTTCGCAAAACATTTGATTCAATCTGTATGGATATTAGGAATTGGCTGGGATGAACTTCCTCCCAACAAATTGTTTTAAAATGGAATCTGTATCTTCAACAATTACCCGAGTTATTGAAAATTGAAATTCCTCGACGGATTCTTTGCGATAACCATCAAACTGTACAAATTCATGCATTTTGTGATGCATCGGAAGCTGGATATGCAGCAGCAGTTTATCTCCGCTGTGTCGATGAGAAAGGGAACATCCAAGTTTCATTGGTCTGTGCCAAATCTAAGGTCGCACCAACCAATCGTATATCATTACCTCGATTAGAATTGTGTGGTGCAGTGTTGTTGTCGAACTTGGTCGAGTATGTGCAAAATACGTATAGAGATAATTTAGTATTGGACGATACATTTGCGTGGTCAGATTCCACAGTAGCATTAGCATGGATTCGATCTTCGTCGTATAATTGGAAGACCTTTATTAGCAATCGTGTCTCGCATATCCAAGAACGAGTGGCTCCATCATCGTGGCATCATATTAAATCACAGGATAATCCTGCTGATTGTGCATCAAGAGGATTATTAGCTGCTGAGCTTGTTAATCATCCTTTGTGGTGGACGGCTCCACCATGGTTACTATTACCTAAAGAGAATTGGCCTGCTCATATGGAACCAACTCTTACAGATCACACTCAGATGCACATTGAAAAAGAACTTTATCCCTTAATATACACGTTGCAGATCATTTCGTAGACTCGATGGTAAATCAATTTTCAGATTTGCGAAAAATATGCAGGATTCTGGTATATATTTGTCAGTTCATTCGTAACTTGAAAGTTCGTGCAAATTTGGATATTCGAAACTTAGAACAATTATTGGTCTCCCCCGAACAGTATGCACTTCATTTATTAATAAAACGGGTTCAAGAACAAGTTTTCAGTCAGGACATTGATATCATTCGAAAGGAAAACTTAGTAATAAACAACTTCGATCTCTCAGTCCTTTCCTTGACAGTGATGGGTTGTTAAGGGTGGGCGGCCGGTTGCGAAATGCAGACGTATCTTATGATACAAAATTTCCATTGCTACTTCCTCGGTCACACCGGGTGACAGAGCTCATTATTCGAGATTGCCATACGAAATATTTACACCCTGGACTTAGAACTACTCATTTCTTGTTAGTACAAAATTTTTGGATTCTGTCTGCAAAAAGGGCTATTCAACAGTGCCTAAACTCTTGTATTCGATGTTTTCGTCAAAACCTATTTCGCTATGCCCTCCTATGGGCGACTTGCCCCGCTAGACTTACTGCCGGTAAAGCGTTTCTACATACTGGGGTAGACTACGGTGGACCCTTTTCTATCACCATGAACCGTATTAGAGGTGCCAAATCATTGAAAGCCTATGTTTGTTTATTTGTTTGTCTTAGTACAAAAGCGATACATCTGGAGTTGGCATCAAACCTATCTAAAGAAGCCTTTATTGCAGCTTTACGGCGGTTTGTAGCACGCAGAGGTAAATGCTTGCAAATTCATAGTGACTGTGGAACAAATTTTATCGGAGCATCTCGGGAACTAATCGAATATATGAAGCAGTCATCTGAAACGGAAGGTATTCACTTTGTTTTTAATCCTCCGTCGGCTCCTCACTTTGGGGAATGTGGGAAGCTGGGATAAAATCTGTAAAGTCCCATCTCAAGAAGGTGGTAGGCGAACAAATTCTCTCGTACGAAGAATTTAACACCATTCTTGCTCAAATTGAAGCCATATTAAACTCCAGACCTTTATGTCCAATGAGTAACGATCCCACTGATTTTTCATTCTTAAGTCCTGGTCATTTTCTGAACGTAGAACCAGTGTCTGTCATTCCCGACCCTAATGTCTTAGATCTGAAACTATCTTCTTTAAATCGTTGGCAACTGGTTCAACGTATTCAGCAATCATTTTGGAAACGGTGGCATTTGGAGTACCTGCACACTTCAACAGAAAACCAAATGGTTTTCTGCTAATTATTCGTTAATGGTGGGAACGTTGGTGTTGATTAAGGATACTCAAGTGTCTCCATTACAGTGGAAAATGGGACGTATACATACGTTGCATTATGGAAAGGACAATGTTTGTCGTGTGGCTACCGTGGCAACATCCCAGGGACTATTTAAAAGGCCCGTGGTAAAATTGTGCCCTCTCCCATTTCAGAGGCAACTTAGTATTATAGTTAGTATATTAGGGTAAGTTAATTTTAAATTTACGATTATATATATATATATTTTTTTTTTTTGCTCGTTTAGACACACTTAGAAAATAAGTTCCTAATACTTATTTTGGTGGGCGGTATGTTAAGGCTTTATAAGTATTTTGGTTGTAGTGTAGTATGTCAATCACAATTAATTTAAGTCCTTAAACTATTCCCACCTAGAAACCCTCCATTATCCCTACCTTTAGTGCAACGACATAAAAGGGTTGGTAATGTACGAGTGGACGACTATTCATCTTCGTTCTCGCTTGGCTTTGGTTCGTGATTTAGTTCGGTGCATCGAGCATCAGTAATTAGCAACAATTAGTGAACATTATACATACAGTCCATAATTATCTGATAGCAGTGCAAGTACAATCAACCACTACAACCAGTGAAAGGTAGGTGATATATTCCTTTAAATTATCATTTCCTTTGTGTGATTGTAAATGCAAATTAACATTTTGATTAACACTCCCACTTAAGCTGCACCAAATCCACAATATTTATTTTTTCCCGCAAACAACAAAAAATTTGAGGACCCAAGGGTTTGGTAAATATATCAGCCAGCTGTTCCTTAGATTCCACAAAAACAATGTCTATATCACCACGAGCAAATAATCATCTTATAACGCACGTTGATGTGCTTGCTCCGATTATGAAATTCGGGATTCTTTGATAATTTTATAGCTGATTGGTTATCAACCATTACTGTAACGCTCTCTTCTTAAATTTTTAAATCCTAAACAAACGTTTCAACCAAATAGAATCCTTTGTACCATCACTTAGAGCTATATATTCAGCTTCTGTTGTCGAAAGAGCAACGACTCGTTGTTTTCTACTCGACCATAACACAGGACTGCCATTTAGTATAAATATACAACCACTAGTAGATTTTCTGGAATTTACATCCGTAGATAATGCCATAATTTTGGGTAACCTGAAGATACCGGAAAATCTTCTTTACGACTGTCCAATGTTGAGTACCAAAATATGTAGAATATTGACTAACCTGATTTACAGCGTACTCAATATCTGGTTGGTTGACCCTGGCCAAAAATAGAAGTGCACCGATTGTCTCCTTCTATGGCATTTCTTTGGTATTTTCCACTTTGGATATTTCCAATGAACTCAACTGTAAAACAAAATCTGCCGGAACCTTCGATGGTTTACATGAATCCATAACGAATTTTCTAAGCATTTTCTTAACATACTTTGCCTGACAAATACTTATGCTCCGTTCGTATTGATTACGAATTATGTCCATGCCAATAAAATGTAAGCCATTTGAAACTGTGATTTTAATCTTTGTTTCATTTGCGTCAATATAACAGAAATTGTTTTGGAACAACTGGAAATTAGCAATCCATCGTCAACATACAAGGCCAGAAAAACGGTGTTTATTTCATCTTCTCTAACAAATACACAGCTGTCGGCATTTGTTGCTTTAAAATGGAATTCTTCCAAAAATGTGACAAATTTTGAATTCCAACACCTAGGTGCCTGTTTAAGTCCATACAAAGACTTTTGTAGAAGACATACTGAATCCAAGTCTTTTAAAAACCGAGAGGTTGTTGAATGTAAATAACCTCTTTCAATTCGCCATATAAAAACGCCGTTTTTACGTCAAACTGTTTGATGTGATAGTCTTTTTCAGCAGCGATTGCCAATAACACGCGTACCGTTTCATAACGCACAACCGGTGCGAAAGTGTCTGTATAGTCTATGCCCTCACATTGAGCATAACCCTAACCGACTAAACGTGCATTAAACCAAACTCTATCATTAGGTTCATACTTCTTTTTTAAAACCCATTTTAACCCAAGAATTTTGTCTTTATTAGTAAGCTTTACCAATGTCAAAGTCGAATTTTCATGAAGAACAATGATCTGTTCTTGCATAGCCCGTGACCAAGACAATGAGTCTTTATCAGAAATTGCTTCTTGATAAGTTAACGGTTCACTATCCACAGTAAAAGCCGAAAGTTCATATTCTTCATATCTAATAGGTGGTTTAATCACGTAACCTACCAAATACACCATCACTTTCATTTACAGAAATCGGTTCGACCAAATCAGGCTCTAAAATGTCCAAACAAGAGTTTTCAAACACAAGATTAATATCATACACACCTGATAGTTTTACTGATTCAACCGACAACAAATTTTCATTAATACCCGACATTAGTGCTGAAGCTTGAATTTTCATCTTTAAAAAAGTACAAAGTAGTGACTCCCACTTGGTGATATAATACTTATAGGCCAACACACATCACTATGCACCATTTCGCTAGATTTGAAATTTTTCACTCGAGTACCAACTGGATGTGGTTTACTCCTTTGTTTGCCAAGTTTACAAACTTTATAGAAAAATTCGTCATTTGGTATATTAGGAATAAATTGTTTTAAAGTATCCTTAATATACTTTGTATTTATATGTCCCAACCTTTTATGCCACAATTGTAACGATTCTTTTTGTTGAACCGAGCATGGCAACGTTTTGTGATTGCGAAATAACATGCGAAATAAATTGCCATATTTCACACCTACGGCAGATAAAACCCCATCTGACTGTCGTATTTCACATTGACGTTGATAACTATGAAACGAAAACCCCTTGTTATTCACAGCAATTGTAGAAAATAAATTTCTCCTGAGATCTGGAACATAAAGCACATTTGTCAATTGACGATTGTGCCATTCACCATTTACTTTTGTCTGAATATCAATTTTGCCCTGACCTGCAACACGCAACACTTTATCACTTGCGACTAACCTCTTTTATGTTTTCTATAGGCCAATTTCACGAAATAGTTCTGTCTGAAAGGTCATATGCATACTTGCACCCAAATTCGGAATCCAGACGACTTCATCTTCATTCCGAGTTTCTGCATAAAACGCGGATATATCCACTATATACCGGAAAGTCCACCTTTATGATTTTTGACACACCCTTTTTTAATGTCATCAAGCCGTTTCTTGCATTCTTTAGCCTAATGCCCTTTAATATCACATACGTTCATCCAAGCTCATTTTGGATTTATAAGTGCCATTATTCTTTGTAGATTTATATTTCGAAAATGCCCGTTGTTTAGTCTTATTTAATTCCACTTTCAAAAATTCTACTTGAAGTGCCAAAGACGAATAATCCTCACTCGTTTGCGATAAGCGTTTATCCTACCTGATTAATCTAGATACTAGATTTTCCATTTTGCGATCCACCTGTGGTGTACATTCCCAAACCATCCGGAAATTAGAAAATTTTTGTGGTAACACATTTAATATTTTATTTGTGACCATAGTGTCAGACACTATTTCCTTTAATGATTTTAAATTATTTATGATAGACTCCAGTTGCACTAAATTTAAACACATAAAAATGTTGCCAAATCTCATCTTAGTGATCTTCTACGGCGGAACCATATAAAGAAATCGTGCGATCCCATTTGTTTAGGCGACTTACAACTACATAAATGAACATGTAGTATCTGATCAATTGATTTTAATAAAATTACCGCTGCCTTAGCTTTGCTAGTTTTCCATTGAGTCCATTTTTAACTCCTTGTTTATCCGGTTCTGGCACTTCTTCCTTTACAAACTGTTCCAGAACCTCTGAATCCAGTAAAAATAAAACATCAAACAAACTTCCACATTTCAAAATTTGTACCATTGAATTTCTGAAAATTAGCCAAATCTTTCTCCGCCATCGTTGAAAGAAATCAAGCAAGATGACCTCACAAAAAACAAAATATACTTGGTTACAATACACGTGCAAAACACTAGCTTTTTAAATTTAATTTAAAATACCACGTGTCGCGTAAATATCGAACTAAACGAATTATGTACTTCAATCACGTGAACCTCAAAACCATAAAATCACGCTCTGCTGCCATGAAAGGATTACACCAAAAATAGAATGTAAATAAAAATTCGGAAGCCCTCGAATCTTGCTGGTTTACACCTATATTAATAAACAAGTATTACAGCAGCTTACAACGTTTATGTGTTAACTTTAAGGAAAAAACTAGTTACAGTTCTTAAAATAAAATTGTGTGACATTTACCGACGTCCATAGCACACTACGCCCTTTTATTTAAAATTAACTATTAGACAAGGATGCAAACTCTTCGCAACCAATATCAACATACTCATTGTGCATCCTTGTTTTACAAATGCAAGGCTAAATATATCAACGTCACATTATTACACAAATATAACCGCACTTGCAGCTTATATTTCTAACACTAAGACAAGTTCCCGAAAGAGAGCAGCAGCTTTTTCGGTACTTAGAGTGGCAGAGACCATAGGGGTCGGTATGGCATTCTAGGACACACTACTGTGATGTGGAAGGCAACAGGAAACCACCACATTAGTTCCAAGTACAGAGCGTACTTAAATTGTTAAGGCAGACGAAGCATACAAACTAATTAAAATGAATTTTAGGGATATTAAACCGTATAGAAAAAATATAAGGGACGCGGGAGGAAACGTCATTATAGAAAATGTATAGAAAATGGATGGATTGCAAGAATATATAGAGAATTTATATGCAGGAGAAGAACTAACAGCATTAGAGCAAGAATCAGACATTGAAAAGAATGACTCAGGATATCCTATACTTAGAGATGAGTTTGAATTAGCATTAAAAGGTCTGAAAAATGGTAAGACACCTGATACAGCATTAGAGCAAGATTCAGACATTGAAAAGGATGACTTAGGATATCCTATACTTAGAGATGAGTTTAAATTAGCATTAAAAGGTCTGAAAAATGGTAAGACACCTGATACAGATAAGGTGCAAGCAGAAAATCTAAAAGCTGTTGAACAAGCAGTAACAGAACGTCTCTTGCAACTTGTAAGCTACATGTATGAGACAGGCGAGATACCCAAAGATTTCAAACGTTACCGAAAAAGAGGGGCTCGGATAAATGTGAAAATTTTTGAACTATAAGTTTGACAGCACATGTGTCAAAAATATTAACTAGAATTGTACAAATACGAATGAAAAACGAGCTGAAGAAGTACTAGGGGAAGATTAATTTGGGTTTAGGCGAAACAGGGGAACACATGAGGCTATTTTAGCTCTGAGGGTGATAATAGAGAAAACAATAGAAAAAGAGGAGAGCGTGTATATAAGGTTTGCAGATCTGCAAAAAGCATTCGGTAATATAAAATGGAAAAAAATGTTCGAAATATTCAAAAAGATTGGAATGAGTTTTAGGGATAGACGGATAATACATAGCTTATACAAAGAGCAAACAGGAGTAATAGAATTAGAGCAGGAACGGAGAGAAATAAATATTAGGAAAAGGGCGAGACAGGGATGTGCCATATCCCCATTCATTTTTAACTTGTAGGTTGAAGAGGCAATGAATACTGTCAAGAAGACATTTTGAATTATTATGCAAGCACAAACGATTGATATGCTTAGATTTGCAGATAATATAGTAGTATTAGCATCTAGCAAGGAAGAGTTAGAAACTGCTTTTAATGAAATGCAAACAGTTCTAACAGAGAGATACGGTATGAAAATTAACAAAAATAAAACTAAAGTACTAGTATGCAAAGGAGGCGAAATTAAATTAAAAATAGAATACAAATAGGTAATGAGGTTAAGTATTTTTGCTATCTAGGAAGCCCAATAGCGCAAGATGGGAAGAGCGCAAAAGATATAAAACAAAGATTAGCACAAGGTCGTGTTACATTTAACAAGAAAAAGCAATGACTGTGTTAAAGACTACAAACATAGAATCAAGGAAAAGATTGCTTAACACGTACAGTGCCACGGGGGACATGCCACATCCCCCATTTAACAAAAGACTTTTGTTGCTGAATGGCCGCAGGGGACAAACAATATCCGACAGTAACAATTTTACTTATGGCCATGTAAAACAGCATTTGTGCAACGGATCAATGCAAAAATACGTAGGTGGCTAGGTAATGTTATGGGCAACATTATGATATACTTGGTTTTGGTGTAGGGCGTTTATATCACGTACAGCAATGATTTTAGTTAGTATAATTAAAAAACACAGTTTTCGCTACATTTTATTGATTTAAAGTATCTACCTTGTGAACATTAAAAAAGCAATGTAAACAAAGATACTTTATACATGCATTGCTTCGAAATTTCGTTTTTGCTGCAGTATTTTTTGCTACCAGTCGACCAGAAGCTTTGACAGTTATGGCGTAGCAACCGCTGCAGGTTCTTCCTTCACAATTTTCGAGTCTATGGCTGTTAGTTCTATTTTCTATTTCAGAAAATGGAATTTGGTTTATTTTTAACAAGTCTAAACATTAAATATTACAGCAAGGATATATAATATAGCAATTATTCGATTACAAACCTTGTATTACTTCCTCTCGAAATTTTGTAATGGTAATTTTGTTAAAAGTTACTTGTTGATGTAGTATATATGCGTTGACTAAAGACGATCCAACTACTAACTCTATTACCAACTTTCTATACCATTTCACACCACGACGTAATGAAGAATTATACGATTTTATTTGATCTGCAAGCAGAACATAAACTAATATTACAGCAAAGATAATGTAAGAAATAATCTGATATATCAATGTATGCCTTGTGCTTGTTATATTCGATAACGGTATTAGGTTTATGCATCTCTCCAGACCTCGTTTTTACATTTACCATTTCTGGTGGAAATTTTGTAGTTAGCATCAGGGCATCTCTTCTATCTCGCCATTTTTGCATATATACCCCAGTAATACTTTCCTCCGAAATTTCTTCGCTTTTTTTCAATTTCTTTTGTATAACATTTTTTGAATTGTTTTTTCTGTTGCTGCGTACAGTCCCCAGAATATAAGCGTTCTTCTCAAGTAAGGCATGGGCTAATTCAACAGAAGTGTAATAGTTATCCACAACAATTGTACGTCCTTTATGTAATAGATCTTTTGCTAGTCTCAACACCACTGCTGAAGGAACTGAACTTCCATCCGCAACCTCTTTTTTCTGACCAGAGTAGACAGATACATCATATAAGTACCCATTTTGAAGACACAATTTAAAAAGTTTAATACCAAATTTATGGCGTTTGTTACTGGTGTATTGTTTAAATTTAAGTCTGCCCTTGAAAGGTACTAAAGTTTCATCTATACAAATAAATTCACCTGGTACAATAAAACTTTGAAAAGTTGTCATCAGTTTTTTTAATAAAGGAGTTATCTTAAATAGACGGTCAGGATCTTCAACATTTTGGTTGTCCACAAAGTGCCAATTTTTTAACAGTATTTGGAAACGATTCCTGGACATCACTTTCTTAATGTCATTATAATAGATTAGATCTGTAGACTAATAAGCAGCCAATGATGGCAGCTGAACCAAACCAATCCACATCAAACAGCCGATAAACTTTTCCATTTCATTTTGATCCGTCGGACAAATGCCGGGCTTTTGTTCAGAAAATTCAAACTTTTTCAAATACGAACCTGTAACTGTTGACCAAATTATGGTATCTTTTGTTTGACTTTGGGTTTCTAATTCATCTTCAGTTTCAGAATAATAGTTTACATTTTGTGCAATCACTTGTCCTATAAGTTCATCTATTTCATTTGAAGCAGAATAAACCGGTATATGCTCACAACTGGATGGCGTCATGGGTTCTGTTACATGCACAGTTTTTGTTAATTTTTCTTCTGCAGATAATGTAAACAACTCAGAAGAAAACGATCCAAATTTAGAATCAGGCAAAACACGTGGGCGTACACTGTCAAAATTTTTCACTGGTAAAGGTAGCGTTTGGTGTTTAGAACTATTATAAATCATAATTTTTTTCTGGGTGTTTCTGGATCCTCGTCAGATGAACTCGAGGAATTAGAAGGTTCATATTCACTTTCAACAGGTGAGAAATCTCTTTCATCAGCAGATAATACATCTGACCACTACTCTTGCAATATCATTTGTTCTCGTTCATAACTCATTTTATTAGTTATTACACACACAAATACAGACTTCAACGCAAAGCTCTTCAAACACGAATGAACACGAACGATTTATAGCATGATGCACCGAAAGTTATGCGCACGTGTACAGTACGTGGGTTCCCCCCATGGCCGTTAGGACATCAGAAGTGGTTGTAGCCGCGGGGGACAAATGCCGTCCGACAAATTAATTTTAAAATTTTTCACTAATTACTATTATTTTAAGAAAATAGCAATTGGCAATATACATATTAAGGTAAAAAAAGTTAATTACGGCAAAAAAAATTGTGGCCACAACGAACCGCATAGCACGGTATACATGGTGGCACTTAAGGTGTTAAAACATATGTGTGGAGCACAGCACTGTACGGTTGTGAAACCTGGACAGGAAAAATAAAAACCTTTGAAATATGGTGCTACAGACGCATGAGGAAGATATCATGGACAGACAAAGTTACGAATAAAGAGGTACTAGAAATGGTAGGGGAAGAAAAATATATATGGAAAGCAGCAAAAAATAGGAGAGATGGGATGATAGGCCACACACTAAGGCATGAGGGAATAGTGCGGAATATATTAAAAGCAGAGATAGGAAAAAAGAGAAGTAGAGGTCAACTTAGGTTAGACTATTGCACACAGATAGTAAAAGATGTAGGATGTGGGAATTTCAGGGAAATGTGTAGGCTAGCTCAGAATAGAAATCGATGGAGATACGCATCCAACCAGTCCCAAGATGGAAAAACTAATGACGAAAAAAATAAATGTACTTAATCCTGATGATTATTATAATATTATTGAAATAGCAGGGGAATAAAATAGTAGGGGAAATAGAAGGGCAGAATACGTTCTAAGGCATTTTTGGAGAATAATGCAGGATAAATTACAAGCAGAGAAAGGAAAAAGGAGGTAGAGGTAGGAAACAATGAGGGTATGCATAATAATGATGATGATGATGATGATGGTTAAAAATATGTTATAAAAGAGGTGTATATTTTAGGGATTTGTTTCATCACAAAAGTGCAGTCCATTAAACGGTAGCGCACGGTCCTGAACACGAGGCCGACCCCACCCTCAGTTTTTGCTAACTTATATGACGACGGCGACAAATTGGGCCACGAAGTGCTATTATAATTAAAATATTATTATATTAAAATTTCTAACTAATTAGTTTAAGATGGAGATTGTCCGATAAAGTAGATATAAAATTAAAGATGGTTAAGATTATCCTTTTATTAATAATATTATTATAATATTATGCCTTCTAAGTATTTATCTTTAATGTGTTTCACTTTATCTCAAATTTTCAATATATCGGCTTCTGTGGTATCTTTACCCACTTAACTACAGCATTTTCTTTGCATCTGCTACTCCATGAGGTATGCAACTACAAACTAAAAAGTGATAATTAAATATGTATAACTATCTAAGACACAAATCAGCATTTTAAACTCCACACTTGTTTAATATTCAAGAGATATAAAAAGGATACCATTATTCACATCAAAGTTACAAATTAAAAAGTGTAGATAAATGTAAAGAAGTTACTCATCTTAACTGTTACATAAAACTTGTTTTAGCTACAGACTATGTTCAAGAACATTCAACATTCGACCGAAATGAACAGTATGCATGGAATCGCGCTAGAATGTTGTGACTGGTTTCGGTGATTTATATAAAATGGTATCTGATTATTTTTTATTTCAGAATGTTAACTTTAGTTTTATATTGTCGATTATCCTTTGAATTTACCGCCTTAGCTTCTGATTCTCAGATTCCCACACTTCAAGTTGCTTTAGTGCAATAAATGCTTCTATATTTTCTGCTCAAACCAACTATTAGTTGCTAATTGATTTACATATTTTACATAAAATTACTAATTAGTGAAAGTTTTATACTTGATGAGAAATTAGCTTGTTAGAAAAGAATTTTTATTTGTTTCAGAATCACCGCCAATGTCACAAAGGAATTTTCCTCCGTCGTTTTGGAATAGTCAACATTACCAGGGTGCCGCTGGAACACATCACGATTTTTATTCGGAGCATTATCATCCTGGCGATGCGTGGTATCAGTATAGTACTCATAGGGCTGTGCACGACTATCATCATAATATGGCGCAATATAGTGGGCTGTTGTTGCCAGGATCAAGACTGCATATGGGATCACATACGCAATGTAAAGCTATGGAATGGCAGCACCCTTCACTTGACACACCGTATTCGTCGTACACATCCATGTCAGGTAAATGACTTAAAGCAGTGGTTCTTAACCTCTTTAAGCTGCGATCCAAATATAAGAAATACGTTCATGTCGCGATAAAAAAAAACAAATTTTTTCATTACCTATTTTAGATATATTAAAAAATATTCTAGAATTTTACATGACTTTTTTTAGGTGACATAATTTTTTTTTAATAATAAAAGTAAACAAACGTACTTTTTGATCCAAGGGAAGTTTAATGAATAATCACGTGTTTGACAATATTAAATTTATTTATTAGTATATTTCAGTATGTAACTTGATCGGGTATTTGTTTCTGGTCATACAGACAGTCGAAGCACTAGCCATGCACATATATGTTGTTGAAAATGGCAATAACACTTTTAGTACGTGCTCAACAATTGCTGACTCTGGTTTTTAGTTTTACCCAGAACGCGCATATACAGGGTGGTCCAGGAGGAAAGGAAAGCATTTAAATAGGTGATTGTACTCCTGAAAACAAGGCAAAAAGGTCATATAGACATATGTTTGGAAATGCTTTGTTAGCGAGATAAAACCATCGAAAGATTTTGCCCAGATTCCCACTCCGGCGATTAAATGAAACCGGACTGAAACCATTAGAACGGTAATTAAGACAAACTTTTGATAGTTTCATATGAATTTTGACCTGAAAAATTGAATAAACTAGGTCCAGAACTGTAAGTCCCCTAGTTTATAATATAACATACTTAAAACACAAAAATTTACTGTCAAAAAACACGTTTTTTACGTTTGAGGCACTATAATTTCATTAAATGACTAACAAATGCTGTTATACTCCCCGGCGTCCGTATTCAGCGTCACTACTACAGTTGGAAACACTGATACGATCCACGTTCACAATATTGCACAACAATGATATTATAACATAATTACGTGTCAAATTGTATCACATACCAAATACGTTTACAATGATACAATTTGCACTCAAAAATGCAAATAAAGCGAAGTACTCACTTAAAACGCGCGATGCAGTTAATCTCAGGGTCCTTGTTGGGGTGGGTTGCGTCATGCCATTTGAATCCAAATTTATTTGCCTTTCCTCTTTTGTCGTTCGTAACGGTACGGTAGGATCAACCAGGTAAGGAACAATATAAGACAGAGATATAGGGAAACCTACATCCTAAAAAGAGAAAAGACAACAAAACGACAAAGGAAAACGTCACCGTTCGACGTCTCGTGGCTAATAATCCTGTCCTGTCGTGTCGCAAACCGCGCACTTCCCCATCACTCCGCTCCTGCGCATTCTTTTGCGCAAACGCAACTGTCCGAAATGACGGAAATGAACAGGTCTATTTTAAAATAGTGGCGGGAATTCACTCACAAATTTAAAAGTGTACAATGACAATTTTGGCATGTAACAATGCATAAAATCCAAGAACAAAAATTGTAGACAATTTAATTCTGAGAAAATGTACGTTGAGGAAACCAACGTTGATGTTCTGCAACTGAAGCTGTAACATTGCCATTACAAAAGACATACACTTAAACCGTATCTGTGTATTCGGCGTGAAAAAATACGCGAGGAATTATTAAGAGAAACGTGAAACAAAACCGACACAAATTTCTAAATACACATTGAATTTTAATTTAATTTAAATTCTTGATAAACACACTGTACTGTAAGCCACCTGAAGGCTGGCCCAAAACGCCTTCTATAAATGGCACACCGCGCTCCATGATCTAACATCTAGTGGCAGTGACTCGACCACTCCTATGTTGTGTTGTTATAATGTAACCCAAATTCACACTGGGAAGATGACGTCAAGGCGGGAAGGTTTGATATAAAACTACAGCATTTACCTAACTTGACTTTTAATCAAAACAATAACCACTAAATAGGTCATTGGCATGAAAGCATAGAAAAATGATATTCAAAGCAAACAGTGCCGTACTCAACCTGGCCGATTGGGGAAAGAGCACGGCAGAGAAAACTCCAAACTGCCCTCACAGTTTTAATTGCATTTGACACAATTGACAAGGACAGGTGACGTATAAGCACCCCAGTTAACCAACATTGAATTTGACGGGATGTCAACCGTTACCCAGACCTACCACACATGACAACTAAAGAAACATTAGTGTAAACCAACTAGTCTTTTCTGGTAGGTACTGAGGTCGGCTAGGCCAATACTACCCAGATAAAGTTAAAAAGGGACACCAAGAACATGACCTGCACTTTGACTACCAATGTTCCTTCCCGCACGGACATAAAATGTTAGTAATATTCAACAAGGTTCGAACACACGCGCCCACATATATACATTAACAGTTTGCAGCCTGATGTTACAAAATATTTCACAAAGGCTAACCGACTTCCTATTATTTGCAAAAAGAGTACAACTACAGGTACATTAACAGGACAACATGAATCACTGAAATGAACTTATGATATGATTGCGCATAGTTTAAAAGGCGCTTATTATTGAATAGACTATCTCCAACATAGTCATAAATGCAAACGTGAAGGCACGAGATGGTCAATCATACCAGAGGTTCAATTTAATTACATCACAACAATTATCACAAACGTTAAATACTAGTTAATTATATATGAACATCGGCTAGATAATAGGATAAACAAAACAACAAACATATCATTAAGTTAAACCCAGATGTGAGCAGTGCAGTTGTAAATGTGATTAATATGCTGAAATAAAACAATTACACATAAATAAAATGTCAAATGCATCACAAATATCAAACAAAGATAACACAGAAATATAACACTGTTCAGGTTCCAGCTTAGCCAATAATTTGATTTAATATGATGTCAGTACTTTTCATTGTTTGTCGTAAAATTACAGTAATGGTACCTTCGTTATTGATTCTGCAATAAGTGCAACGCAATTGTAGTTTTAACTCTGCATTAAATACAAAATCAACATTATTTTAAATAAATAAATATTAGTTTTACTTTGATTTAGATACTAAATAAACAATTTAAATAAATAAATATTAGTTTTACTGATTTACATACTAAATAAACAATTTAAATAAATGAATATTAGTTTTCGGTTAGACCAAACAACACACCTTTATACATAAAACATATTCAGTAAAATAGTAAATTTACCTGCAGTTACATATTAAACAATCCACATCAAATTCTAAGTCAACAGCAACAGATAACTCAAGTATATTTCCTTCAATGATTAAATAACTAACGATTTTACAATAAATACCAACATCGCACTCAAAACAAGGCTGGAATTACCAGATGTAATCGGATTACCTTAAATAGCAACTACATTATCAACATAAAACATTACCTTTAATAAAAAACCGCCAAGTGATATATTTCATCCTACCACCTTGAAAGCTAAAAACAATCTTTAACTCTTGTCGAATAGATCGATCGTCCTCTACACATGCGCCCCTTATAATGTAAATTTTGTCGTCACGGAATACGTTCAGACACCTACAAGTAGTTCCTGAGCTATTCTAACAAATACTTTCAAATATCGAAATGTACACTATAATATTTGCAATAATTATCAACCAATGAGAAATCAACTTAGAAACACTACGGATCACTACAACACTAAATGGTAAATGGAATTTAAAATTAATTTTTCTAACAAATAAAAATGCAATAACACTAATCACAACTACAGTAACCATGCGCCTACGAATAAATCAGAACGTGTTTAAGCAGGTAACAACGGTAGCAATGATCAGTGGTACCAACTTAATATTAAAGTACTAAAATAATAAATAATAAAATTTAATTGGAACTAATCAGCTGACATGCTACAGTAACACCTGTTGTTATTGCATTCAGACTGTTCAGAGTGCATTTGCTTCAGTATTTGTTTTCTTACAATTAAATTTGAATCAATTAATTTAGAATTTGTTTGCAATTGACTTTATTTACATACATTTTCTCAGAATTAAATTCTCTACAATATTTGATCTTGGATTTTATGCATTTGTTGGTCATTTAATGAAATTATAGCGCCTCAAACGTAAAAAATGTGTTTTTTGACAGTAAATTTTTGTGTTTTAAGCAAGTTATTTTACAAACTAGCGGACTAACAGTTCTGTGACCTAGTTTATTCAATTTTTCAGGTCAAAATTCAAATGAAACGATCAAATGTTTGTCTTAATTACCGTTGTAATGGTTTCAGTTCGGTTTTATTCTCGGAGTGGGAATCTGAGCGAAATCTTTCGTTAGCCTTATCTCGCTAACGAAGCATTTCCAGACATGTTTATATGAACTTTTCGTCTTGTTTTCAGGTCTACACTCACCTGTTAAGGTGTTTTTCTTTCCTCCCGGACCACCCTGTATATTCAATGTTTCTGTCGAAATTGCAACGGAGTACTTTGTTATGTGTTTAGTTTACTATATCTTCTGAATTAATTTTACTCTACAGGGGGCAGAGTATCGCAACAGTAAAGCAGTACACTGGCTAGCTTTCAGTGGTGCGGAGTTGGCTCTATAAAAGCAAATATACTACTTTTAGGGGTATAACAGAGAGTTGCACCATGAGCGCGAAACCGTAAACACGCATGGCATTACTAAGTAATGTTCAAGTGCTATTCGGTAAATTGAGTTTTGTTTTATGGTGTAAGCGGCAAGTGCTACACAGAAATAGAAATAGTGCATTAAATGAAATTTTCGGACAACATCATGTAGGATTATAAATATTCATAAGTAGGTACCATTATCGAATGTGGTTAAAAATGAAGGAAAGGGAACCCAATTATTAGTTGGTAATAATAGTGGTAAGTGCACCGTTTATTCTACAAGTAAGCTAACGACAGAGACGTTTAATCACTAGCAAAGTGTAAGTGGCACAATCGCACTAAACACAAATGCCAATTCTTCAGAGTAGAAGTGAGTGTAAGTATAAACTCACAGCTCTAAAAACACGGACCAATAAACTTAAAAGTAGTGGTAGAGGGTCGCGATGGAAATAAACGGCCTTAATTTTAGCCTAGAACATCGAGGATTTGCAATAGCAAGGGAATAGTATATTTTTTGTACTACGTCATCTATTGGAAAGAAACAAAGTGCATTATTTAGAGCAAGTGTTGTTCTACGTAGTGTCATACCTGCCACAACAGGCACTGTCATAGAATTTGAGAAATGTGTAGACGCCACGATGAAAAAGTACACCGAAATAATAGCTGAAAATAGTTTCATGAAACAGCAATTCGAATCAGCAATATTCCAAATCCTCCTGGATTTGGATTACAGGATCAAATAAAAAGTATCCAACAAAACATGGAAGCACCACACGAGGATAGAAAGCAAAAATCATCTATTAAGAAACTTAAATCACAAAACAGCCAACCAACCCTGACCCAAAGCCATTTCGAATTATCAATATACATGAATGAAGACAACGTAATGGAAAAAGAGTTTGTAGAACCAGGGAAACCAGAAAGTGCAAATTCACAGTATAATGTAAGTAAGGGCCGCTACATTTGCAAACGTGTCCTCCCATGCTCCACCCGAAGGTACTACATTGGCCAAGAAGCTGTTCCAAGCACGATAGGGATCTTTACCGTGCATGACAACACTCACACACGGGACCACCATTTTACCTCTCATCCGAACAAGAACGTACTTTTATGAAAAATGCTCGCTCAACATTTTTCAAGCGGACCGTGTTGGGATTTAATCCCGGGACCTTGGACAAAGTAGTCACACACATACCAACTACGCCACGGAGCCGTCTTGTGCAGATTTACAGAAGAAAATCAAAACAAATAACAGTAAAAACAGCAAAAACAAAAACAAAGGCAACAACTTAATGGAGGAAATTGTGCTAAATTTGTAGAGTGATACGCATCAGAGACGCGATCAAAAAACGATGGCCATACCCAGATTTCTAATAACACAAAATGAGGAAAAGGAAGAGGGAGCCTTTGAAGTGAGGAAAATAACGCCTCGTCTATAATCTTAACAAATTAGACTGACTATAACATAGCCAAAACAATGATAAAGCAACTCGAAATTGAGCCAAGCTCGTGTAAAATATTGTAACGCGCTACTACTACCGCGTTTCTTTAATTTAAAACAAGTAATAATAATGGTCTTTATTACTCACTGTTCACAAGTCTAATTAACAGTATATGCCTTATTTATAGATGTTTTCAGTCCACTTAACAATGAAGCACTATTACACCAATGAATTTACAAGCACTAATATCTTCTTAAATTAACTTCTTTACCCTAGGTCCAATAACAACACTAACACAACTATTTGTTTATACACTTCTATTTATTTATGTATACTGCAAGCTGCATGCACATTAGACACAGCATATCATTTATGTATATATTCTAAAAACTCAACTACGTTTACTTTACAACGATATAATTTATATTAGACATTCAAGAATAGACTAACTCTTACATTCATAAGCGGCCTTATATATACCCTGCATTAGGATATGACTCATTATCTAGAACTTTGTAGAAGGATTCTCGAATGCTGAAGAATACGCTGTGCCCCGGGCGTTTGTATGTTTGACGGGTTGCCTAATAGTGGATCGCAACACTGCCCCCTCTTTAAAACCGTTACGTCTCGTAACTGTAAATCCATCTTGACGCCAATTCGATGACTGGTGACGGTATCGGCAGCTATCTCCTCTGGTGCATCCACCGCGTCGTTGGAAGTAACAGTCAACACTCTTTTCATGGTCTTGGTAGGCAACCGGTTGATAACAACAAACAAGAACCTGGACGTTGGTTCCCTGGAAAACTACTTCTAGCATATTTCGGACTATCCTCCAATCCAAGCGATCCAGTCCACAGCCCAGCTTGGGCACCGCTAGTCTCGTTACTCCATTTTCCATCATCTGCGCCTTAAGATTTAGCAAAGCCTCCCATAGATGTCCATAACTAGGTCTCTGCCATGAAGAATTTTTGGTGACCAGATAGTAAACATAACGATTTTTATCTTGAAGGACCAAAGATTTTCCTACAGTTAGCTGCTGTTGTACTAATTCATCCACACATCCAAACTTTTTCTTGAAAACAACAGCTATTCCCTTGACATTGCCAAATCTTGGGCTACGCAATGTGCAAGGAATACTCTCCTGGTGCTCTAAACAGATCTTGCTGTTTTTCAACAACAACGCCAAATCTCGCCTTAGCGGAACCACCATACGCCGCCATAAAGCTCTCAAAATCTACATTTGGCTCATGATTAATAACTTGCCGAACACCATTATCATTATTCGAGTCTTCCTGGTTGTTGCCAGCGTAGGATGTTAAACGGTCAAAGTGTACCACTTTCGGTTTACCACGAGGATCTTCTGATCCGGTACACTACATCATTAATCCTTTTAACACTTCGTACGGCCCTTCCCATTGTCTTTGTAGTTTTGGCGACAATCCACGTTTTCTTTGTGGATTGTACAACCACACTAAATCTCCAGGTTGATAACCACCTTCTTGTGCTCTCGTGTCATATTGTGATTTCATTCGATCGCTTGCTGCCTGTATATTCTTTCGGACGTTTTCGTGAATACTATTTGATCTTTCACAAAGCTTACTAACGTAATCTTCACCTGCGATCTCTTCTCCAGGTTTAAATCCAAACTGAAGATCACATGGTAGTCGCAATTCACGTCCTAGCATTACGCAAGCGGGAGAGTACCCTGTGCTGTCATGTACCGAAGATCGGTACGCCAGTAGGAACAAATGCAGATATTGGTCCCAGTCTCGTTGATGTTCAGAGACAACTTTGGCCAGGTACTTCCTAACGTCCTGTTCATTCTTTCAACCATTCCATCCGATTGGGGATGAAGTGGCGTGGTTCTAGTCTTCCTGATTCCAAGATGCTTGCAGACATTTTGAAACAATACTGATTCGAAGTTTCGACCTTGATCGGAGTGTAATTCCAACGAAACTCCAAAACGACAAAACAACTCCCTGACTAGTACATCTGCAACCGTCTCGGCTTCTTGGTTAGGTATAGCATATGCCTCCGGCCATTTGGTAAAATATTCCATTGCAACCAAGATGTATTTATTTCCTTTCTCTGATTCAGGAAACGGACCAGCTATATCAATGGCTACCCTTTCAAAAGGATTCCCCACGTTATACTGTCTCATTGGGGCTTTCCGTTTTGAGACCGGGCCATTTGCAGAGGCACACAATTCACATTTCCGGCACCACTCCTTCACATCCTCTTTGCAGTTCACCCAATAGAATCTTTTTCTCACTCTTTCGAGAGTTCTCTTCACGCCAAAGTGCCCTCCGGAAATACCATCGTGCAAGTGCTGCAACACTTCCGGCACTCTGCTTCTCGGCACTATCACTTGAAGTCTCTCAGTGCCATCTTCAAATTCCAGGCGTCGTTTCAAGATTCTATTTTCCATCATCAAGGAGTCCCACTGTGCCCAGTATGCCTTCAGGCTCCTACTTAAAATACTAATTTCTTCCCAAGCTGGTCGTTGTCCTCTATTTTTCCACTCCATAATACGTCCCAATTCGGCGTCATTCTCCTGGTCTTCTCGCATTCTTTCGGGTTGCCAAGTATCATCGGTTACTGTCATTCTATGGATGACACTTATTTTCTCTTCCATCTTGGAGCAATGATTGCAGTCCACCGGACAAGGTCTCCTTGATAGAGCGTCTGCATTCCGATGGCTAGTTCCTACACGATGTTCTGTATCAAAGTCATATTCCTGCAGCCGCTCTATCCACCTTGCCACTTGCCCTTCAGGATTTCGAAACTGCAATAACCATTTCAGTGCAGCATGGTCTGTTCTCAACAGAAATTTACGGCCGTATAAGTACTTATAAAAGTGCTCCACGGATTTGACGACGGCCAACAACTCCCTTCTTGTCACACAATAGTTCCTTTCTGGCCGCGACAAGACCTTGCTGAAATACCCAATAACTTTTTCTTGTCCGTCCTGCACTTGAGAAAGAACGCCTCCTATAGCTGTGTTACTGGCATCGGTATCCAACACAAATTTCCCCTCCATCCGTGGATAACTCAAAATTGGTGCTGTAACCAGTAGCCGTTTCAGTTGTTCGAATGCCCTTTGGCAGTCGTCATTCCAATCATATTCTTGTCCATCTTCGGTTAATTTCGTTAACGGTTTGGCAATGTTCGCAAACCCCAGTATAAAACGTCGGTAATATGTGCACAATCCTAGAAAACTCCGTAGTTGGTGTATATCTGCTTGTGTAGGCCACTCTTGTACCGTTTTTATTTTGTCAGGGTCAGGTCTTATTCCGGTCTCCGAAACGACATGTTCTAGGTATTTCACCGCTTTTCCGAATAGGTGACACTTCTTGGGGCTCAATGTAAGGTTTGCCCCGCGTAATCTTTGGAATATCTCCTCTAGGTTTTAAGGTGTTCTTCAAAGACCGGCCTAACACTATCACGTCGTCTAGGTACACCAGACATGTTTTCCAGGACAGGCCACGCAGTATCGACTCCATCAATCGTTCAAAAGTAGCAGGGGCATTGCATAATCTAAATGACATGACCTTGAACTGCCATAATCCAGTTCCAATTGTAAACGCAGTTTTTTCTTTATCGTTTGGCTCCAAGCTTACCTGCCAGTATCCGCTTTTCAAGTCCAAGGTCGAAAACCATTTAGATCCGGATAGAGTATCTAAGGTGTCATCAATTCTGGGCAAAGGATAGCTGTCTTTCTTTGTCACATTGTTAAGCCGCCGGTAGTCTACACAAAACCTTGTCGATCCGTCCTTTTCTTGACAAGCACTACCGGGGACGCCCATGGACTATTCGAGGGTTCAATCACTCCCTGTTCTTCCATATCGGTGATAATTTGCTCAGCTTCCTTACGTTTTGCCAAAGGAAGCCGCCTGGGTGTTGTCTTATCGGTTGCGCATCTCCAGTATTGATCTTGTGTTGCACAACATTCGTCCTTCCTTCTCACTATCATCCAGTGCAAACACACCTCGATATCGTCCGACCAGTTCTTTTACCTTGCCCAGTTGATCGCCATTTAATCCTTGACACGAGGGTATCAACATATCCAGCAATTTCTGTGAGCAACCGTTGGTTGGTTTATTTTTCGTGTCGTCAATACAACGTTTAATATGACATACTGGAATGCAACTTCCCACAATCATGCCTTTCTTCAGGGTCACTGTATGAGGGTTAATGTTCAGCACCCTTACTGGTACCATATTTCGAGACTTTACCAGCGTTCTTCCAATCAGAAGCCCTCCTGACCCATCCCCGATTCAGTTGCTTCCATCATGCATACTTGTCCTTCCCGGAGCGTACCATCCGGGCGTCCCATTACTATCATCTCCGCCTTCTCGGGTATTTTCATATCGCAAATCATTCGAACTTGCATCGTCTGGTTACTCGTCCCTTGAAATGGAATCTCATCATCATCTATCCGAAGCACATTTTCTTTCATGTTTACATGAAACCCATATTCTCTCATGAGATCCATTCCCAAGATCACTTCTTCTGTAATTTCAGCCACCAACACTCGATGATTAATTAATTTGTCCCCAATTGTCAACATAACGGCAGTCTCTCCATGAGTACCAATCTTCTCACCACTTGCCGTTCGGAGACACACCGATACAGGTAGCACTTTTCCACGACCAACCAAATCTGGTCTCACAATAGTTCTTGTCGCTCCTGTATCCACAAGTAATCGGACAACCCTACCATTAATTCTACCATCGATATAAATGCTGTCCAGACTTTCCACCGACGATGCAGCACGGATGATAATCTCCGGGCACTACGCTGTGCTGTCGAAGTTCGCCCTCTTACATGGACCAGCTTTGGCACAACCGGTTGTTTCTTTGGTTGAGTACAGCGTCTCTGCATATGGCCAACTTCACCGCAGCTCCAGCATCGTAGACGCCATCTCCGCGGTCGTAGTCTTTTCAGCCTTTCCGCCTTTCGCTTTTCAAACACACGGTTGATTATTTCATCTATGCTGTTCTGAGCTTGACCAGGTTCCTCTAAGGCAGACCGAACTTTGTGACTCACCCTATGTGATGTCTGCTTAGCTGCTTCAAATTCAAGCGCATGGGCCAGTGCATCATCTAACATTTTGGCCGTGCTAGTCTTAGCGCTTCCTGTATTTCGCCATCCTTAACGCCATCCACAAATGTTTGGACAGCAAGTTGTTCGAGGAAGCTGTCTGGTGCCGTTGGGTATGCCAATCTAACTAACCTGGCAATGTCAGCTTCGAATTCTTGCAGGCTTTCACTTGTCTTTTGCGAGCGGTTCTTAACTTGTGCGTGGTAAACCTGTTGAAGGTGAGCATCTCCATATCTCATCTCAAGCTTTGATGTTAAGAGGCCGTAATCATTCTGCTGGTGATCGGGAATCGTTTGTAAGATGTTAAGAGCCTCCCCCCCGTAGGGCCACTATTAAGGAGATAGCCTTCTCTTTGTTGCACCAACTGTTGGCTATTGCAGCAGCTTCAAATTGTTTCAAATATGTGGGCCAAGGTGTTTTACCATCGAATGTAGGTGGTTTTACTTTAAATTTAGACGGAATTGACTCGCTTCTTTCCGTGGTTCTTATTTCTGGAATGTTCTGATTAACAACTTGGCTTGGTAATTCAAGTGGTCGCGTTGTTAGTGAAATCATTTGTTCTTGAAGCCTCATCACATCTTCTTCCATTTTTTACCAATTTATTATCCAACTTTTGCTCAACTGTTTTTACTTGTTCAGTAAAATTTTCTTTCAATGCAATGGAACTTTCCATTAATCTTTGTTCTAACGTGGCTGTACTTTCATTCAACATTTCTTCCACTTTGGCAGCATTTTCACTTAACCTTTCCATTTTCTCAGCGTTTTCAGTAAACCTTTCATCTATTTTTGCAGCATTTTCAGTAAACTTTTCATCTATTTTTGCGGCATTTTCAGTAAACTTTTCATTTAGTGTCACTTCCAGTTTAACCGACCTCTCCTCCATACCGGATTTAAAATCCTTGAGGAAATTCATTAAAGTGTCTGCCTCCATTTTACTTTGATTTCTTGTCACTGGCATATACAAACTACTTAAATGTCTTTAGGCTTGTGTGTTTTCCTTTTAAATTAATCACTATATACCCCACACCTGACACCAGTGTAACGCGCTACTACTACCGCGTTTCTTTAATTTAAAACAAGTAATAATAATGGTCTTTATTACTCACTGTTCACAAGTCTAATTAACAGTATATGCCTTATTTATAGATGTTTTCAGTCCACTTAACAATGAAGCACTATTACACCAATGAATTTACAAGCACTAATATCTTCTTAAATTAACTTCTTTACCCTAGGTCCAATAACAACACTAACACAACTATTTGTTTATACACTTCTATTTATTTATGTATACTGCAAGCAGCATGCACATTAGACACAGCATATCATTTATGTATATATTCTAAAAACTCAACTACGTTTACTTTACAACGATATAATTTATATTAGACATTCAAGAATAGACTAACTCTTACATTCATAAGCGGCCTTATATATACCCTGCATTAAGATATGACTCATTATCTAGAACTTTGTAGAAGGATTCTCGAATGCTGAAGAATACGCTGTGCCCCGGGCGTTTGTATGTTTGACGGGTTGCCTAATAGTGGATCGCAACAATATTTACAAATGACGAAATAGATTTCAGGGCAATAAGAGCACCTTTAATTTTAAAGACATAGAACACCACAGCCTTCAATTAAAAAGTGAAAAGAATGTTATAGTGGTACTAAGAGTAATACCAATGGGAATAACTGAAGCAGAAATATAGGACGACCTTCAAGTAAAGGGAAACCCAATAGTAATATCACCGAGAAAAGGAAATATAATACGTCAATTCCCGATTATAATGGTCCAAACGTCCAAGGATGAAAAAAATAAACAAATCTTCAATATAATACATATTAACGACTTAAAGGTACAAATCAAGTCTAAAAGAAAACCAACCTGTCAAACGCAATGCTTTCGATGCCAAAAATTTGGCCACTTGATGTAACATCAATCGGTCTATGTTCGTTGCTCCGAGAACCACCCAAGTAAATTATGCCAAAACGACAAAACGTCCGAACAAAAAGATGTAAACCCCGATGGAAAACTCAACCGACGTTGCAGAGAGAGTGTTCAGAGAGACCAGAAAATATAACAAAAGACAAGAAGCAGAAAAAGCCGAAAAACAAAGGAGGCACGAAAAAATTTAAAAGACGGTAGTGAATGAAGGAATAACGTATGCTAAAGATAGCAACAAACAACGGAAGAGCTTGTTCCCGAAATAATAATACAAATAATTAAAGAATGGATTGTAGAACCAACGAAACCCACTACCAGAGACTTTAAACGTTATTATGTGGAACGCAAACGGCCTAACAAGAAAAGTTTGAATTACAACTATTTGTTCTAAATATCAACTCCCATATATCACTCATAAATGAAATGTACCTGAAACCACACCACTAATACCAAGGCATTTTTGGCTTCAAACTACATAGATCCGACCGCACAGATGTAAGACGAGGTGGTGCAGCAGTCGACGTATACAATAACTGGTGCGCGGGATCGATGCGCATTTCCCAACTAGTAAATACGGAGCACACAACAATAGAGACAAGAATAGAGGAAAAATATACAAATTCAAAACAATATATTTACCACAAACAGAATCGTTTCCTGAAATTGAACTCGAAGGATACTTAAAAAACGAGCAGCACCATGTAGTAATAGGTGGAGATTTCAAATGTAAACACGTAGAGTAGAGATGCAGAAACACAGACACAAGATACAAGAAACTTATAAATCTGTGTAAAAATACAGAGTCAAATATAAAACCTCTAAGAGAGTCTACAAGATATGTAGCAGAAGGTTTGTTTAGCACAATGGATTTTTACATTCCCAAAAATATCAACAAACATATGACAGTTAATGAGAACCAAGATCAATTAGCGGTAGAACTTAAAGTCGTATTGTCGGGAACATTCAAAAGAACCAAAATCATTAGGAAAAGAAATAAACTGGCTAATGCACAAAGAATTAATATCCAACTACCAGCACGAGGAAAGGACAACAGTCGAAGAATCTGTAAATAACTTAACAAACAAAATCCAGGAGGCAACAGAAAAAGCCACCATCTACAACCAAACCGACAAGAGAAAGGAATCCTTTACAACAAATACCAGGCCAAAAAAATGTTTTTACGAACCCGAGCAGTTGTACACAGAAGAGAAGAAAAATGAACACCCACAATAGAGGAAATAAATTTATCAAGCGTGGAGGAAGCAAAAAAGATCTGAGAAGTTTCAAAAGTAGTTAGAAAGAAAGAGCGGAAAATCAGGTAATCTTCTACAACGACAAATTGGCATTTACAGAAAACGAAGAGAGCCGAGTCTATTACACAACACATGCATTTACAATTCCATAGACGTACTAAAACAGAAAGCATACAACATCTATTCAAACGACATCCGGCAGAAAAGAAGTACCTGTACATTCCTTTCTCTCAGAAAAACTTTGGCCGCAAGAGAAAACACAGGAAACATTAAAGAATTGGCTAGAAAGAAACCACCAGGGATAGATAACATAAAAACAAAGCATCAATACACGCTCCGCTGGCGCAGTTAGTGGAGTAACCAAAGCATTAAGCAAAATACAGAAACTCTAAAAAAATTTACATCAATAGAAGGCAACAATAATCATAACCATCCCAAAGAAAACATGGACCCTTCAAACCCATGGAGCAGAAGGCGAATAAGTCTCTTAGGTACACTGTTTAAACTTGAGGAGCCAATGAAAAAGGAAGAACTTCAGAACTTTCTAGAACGCTGCCACAGAATACCAAAAAACATAATTTGGGCCCGGTAAAAGCTTGACGCAGCCAAACTGACCGTAAATTTCGTCACAAATGTCAAAAGAACCAAGGAAAAAAAACAACAAATAACAATATTACTCGACGAAAAAAAAGCTTGCGACAAAGTCTAGAGGAAGGGATAATTTTTAAACATCGAAACAGTTATAAATAATATATACACGTTCTAATTGTACGGATTTCTACTAAAATTAAAAATGCCCTACGATGCGGCGCTAATGTTGCATATGCTTATAAAACTTGTTCCGGTATATTGCCTCAAGGAAGGAGTTAGAGCAACAATTCGTGCCTCATGTTGGGGAGACACCGCTACCGGATTTCATAAATTATGCGTGCTTAAGGTTACTAGGTTCTTGTTACGGACTCTAATGAAACTAGTTTTAGATCAATTCGGACGTGTTAAGGAAACAATTTGTTGCACGCGATACGCTATACTAATATACTTTAAAAAAAGTGAAGTTTTAAGCTTAAAAAATAGAAAGGTTAAAAACTGTTTTGCCGACCGCTAACTGGACTATCACTCCAAAGGAGAGTTAGAGCTGGGTCTGAGCTGAAATTTTTTTAGTTGAACAGAAAACAATTTAATCTAAGGTTGGACGTCACGATGGAGATTTTACGACTAGTACTTTGACCATACACAAAGAAGGGGTTGTTAAGTAACTACGATAAAAAAATTCAGCAAAAGTAGTAGATTCACCCTTAACCGCTGGGCACTACCTGCTACTCTTGCGTTGTGCATGTTTAGGTTTCAGTTTATCTTCTGCTGTTCACTTGCGGATATGAAACTTAACGGACCCCAGACTGACCCTGAATTGTGGTACTTATGTGTCAGAGACTTTTTGCACATCAACGACTCCCATCAAAGATTAAAATAGAACTGAATGGATTAGGAAAATAACATATGAAGACAATTCGATCTAGGAAATTTTTATCTCCCCGGAAACAAATTAAAAACCATGAGATATATTTGAACAGTAAGTTATTGAACGGACTTTTAATGATAATCATGCTATTTAAAACGTTCTAAGCGAGGCTTCAAAACACCTGAATTATTTTCAATATTATTATTGTTGGTGCAAAATGTAGAGTTTAGTCTTGCAATTTAATTCAACTAGGAAATAATAGATGGTTTGTTGTTTTTCATATGGGATCAAAAATTTACTAAGAATTCGAAAACCTATATAGGTTTGCAAATAAATAATTTTTAGCGATTTTTCATTTTTTCTTCCTGCCTTAATACAGCTTTGTTACATTGTAAAGAAATTTTGCTACACAAAAAAATTGCTACAACATAAGTTAATGAGAATCCCCAAGTTATCTACTTAACATAATTGGAAGTTACTCAAAGAAACAGTCCAAAGCGGTCTCATTGTCGTGAAAAAAAATCAAGAAGATTACGCAAATCATAGGATATCAGAAAATTCTGAAATTATCAACCCAAGGAGAAGAAAAATTAAGCGTATACAAATTCTAACACTTTTGCTTAATACTTTTACGCTTACCTTGAAAGGTTTTTAAACTCTCTTTGTCTAATAAAGCATTTGAGCACCAGACCACCTGAAGAAAAACCCAAGTAAGTCTCACCGAAGGTGGATGTTCCGAGAGACGGTTAAAGGGTTTCCACTGCAGATAGAGATTGGTAGAGCCTCACTTACAAGCTACTCACCTCTTTCTATTACTTTAAAATAAAGACAAATAATAAAAATTTCACGTTTTGTACATATAACTTATATTGTCAAACATGATTATCACAGTAAATAATAACAGAAAAAACTAATATTTATTCCTAATTGGTCAAATATGCGTGTAGCTAAAAAAAGGACAACTTAAATTTATCAATAATAAATGTTCAACCAATTTAATTTTTACAGATGAAGTATGCAGATACAATTGTGAACTTTTTCATATGAGAATTTACGTGTTTACTATAAACTTTAAATAAGCGTACACGAACGTATTAGTCCATTTTAATAATAAGTTTTACCACCAATCACAATGATTAGATGCAAAACAGTTCTAGTCGTTCTAATATGTTTGGTAGGAATGCAAATGTTTTTCTTCCCAATTCTGAATTACTCCATCGTTCTTGTCATATACCGACGATTTGCGTTTTTATTTGTTTTTTACCATTGTAGGTAGCTCCGATTAGGTTGTTCATATCGAACATCTTATTAGTGCATAGGTGATAACAGGCGCCCCTGTATTTTATTTGTAAATCCAAAGGTAGAGTGCCCAGAATTATCAATAGTGGGGACTGGTTCTATATGTACCTGTTAGCCTAATAAATACACTCCTTTGTATTTGATTGAGCTTCATTCGTGGTCTTACCAAGTTCAATCTATGGGCCCAGACACTCAAGGCATACGATGTTATAGCCGTGAGTACTGTTTCAATATATATGTGTATGTGCCTTAGGGTATTCTATAGTCTAGTTGGGCAATGTTTGCTATAGTATGCATAGTTGTTTTAGCTCATTTACTAACCTCTTCAATATGGTCCTCAAAGTTTAGCTTTTCGTCTAAAATAATTCCTAGGTATTTATCCTTGCTCATTCTCTTTACTAAGGTTCTTTGGATATGGATCCTTAGTCCGCTTTTTAACGTACCTTTTACAAGTGTGTAAGTAGTCTCGTTGACCGATATTTGTAATTTGTTGTTTTTGCCTATCCAGAATCTCCAACACGGTGTTCGATCGTTTTCGTAACTGTGCTCCAGTGTCGCACTGCAAGACTACAGCGATATCGTCTGCGTAAGCTACGACTGACAATACTTCCTCAGCTGCGCTGAGCAGTTCCAAAACCTCATCTACCATGATGTCTCCAAAGGGAAGGGTACGCAGGCCGAGCTCAGGGAACACCCCTTTGTTATCCCTTTTTTTTGATGTCGTAATCATTTTTTACCTCAACGTATTTGTCTTAACAGTAACTTTTAGTGGTTTTATATAGAAGTTTAGAGCATTGAATATTCTGTAAAGTCTAGATAGTGCCGGCCACCAAAGGTTGTTCAAGGTGCCTTTTATGTCTACGAATATTATGACTACGTATTTAGAGGATGTTGTTTTTATTGTCATCATATTCTTATTGGAGGCATCTTCGGCAGACTTGTCCTTCCGGGAACCGTACTGGTTTACGTTTTTCCCTGTGCTCTCTTTATGCGCTTTTGAACGTATATTGATCAGTCGTCCATATATCTACTTAATGGTATTTAAGAGACATATGTGCCGGTATGAGTCTGCTTTTGTAGCTTTTTTGCTTTTCCTTTGTATAAGACGACAAGGTTTGCCAATACCATCCGAACCAGGTGCCCGTTTCTTCTTGCCTTCCATAATGGCTACTATAACATCCCCTTTTGTAAATTTGCTTACAGTAAAGATGATTTCGTAGTTTGTGCCTATTAACATTCTCTATTATATTTGTCAGGAGTGCACTCAGATAAATTGTCATCTGGAAGTAGTTCATCCAACATGGTTTCGAGTGTGTCTTTCCATGATGTTGTGGTAACAGATTTTCAAGGTAGAGTATGTGGGGGGAGGTTTGATTTTGTGCCTAACTATCTTGTATGGCATATCCAGCTGAAGATGTTTATTTACAAATTGTTTTATTGTGCGTTCTTTTTCTTCTTTGATTTTTAATTTGTATTTGTCTTTGGTTTCGCGATATATTTTTAAATTGTACTTTCATCTTTCATCCATTAGAGATCTTTGGTAGGTCTTTCAAAGTCTAAGGGTATTATTCTTTAGTTGTTATAGTTCATCAGACCAAGTAAAAGGCTTTGGTCTATTTGATTTTTGTGTTGTTCAAATAGCTTTGTTTATTGTCATTTTAATATTTTTTGCTAAATTAGCCGCGCGGGTATGGGCAGCTTCACCCACTTTGTATCTCCAGATGCGTTAAATACATGTACAAATTTGCTCCAGTTAGGCTTCTTTAAGAGAATAAATTGCTAAAATTTATATTTCACTCACCTACGGTATAATTTTCAGTGGTCCATCTAGAGATCGGTTATAATTATGAAGTGATGTTGTTTCTTAACTGCATTTATCATTCTCTATAGCGCTTTTTTGTTCACCGAGTGTTCGGCTGATGATGTTGCTCTCAGGATGGTGTTTGGTGTAGCTCTTCTCGCTCTCCGCAATCTGTGCTTGGTTGTTGACAGCGATCGCTTTGGTGATGAAAGTTTCTGCAACCAACACTAGACAGCTCTACAAACATGTGGTTAACAATACATTGGCAGCTCCGTGGCGTAGTGGTATGTGTGTGACTACTACGCCCAAGGTCCCGGGTTCGAATCACGACACGGTGCGCTTGAAAAATGTTAGGCGAGCATTTTTCACAAAAATACACCCTCGTTCGAATGAGAGGTAAAATGGAGGTCCCGTGTGTGAGTGTTGTCACGCATTAGTGATCCTTACCTTGCTTGGAACAGCAAGGGTTCGGCAAAATTCCAAATTCTCCAGGTAAAAAAACTCGCTTCCTGGCCAATGTAGTACTTTCGGGTGGAGCATTGGAAAAATCACATGTAAGGTTAACAATACATTACATTTGTTACACTCTTAACGGACAGTATGGGCGATGAGTACGTATGCGTCGTAGCTAGCTACCGTCGTCATCATCAGTCTCGATCGCCCTTGTCAGTCATCATTGCTGTCGTGATTTGCCATCAACATTGCCGGTCGTTATTGCAAGTTGCCATTGCCGTGGTCGAGAGTCATCACCGGTAGCGGTAACGTTAATCAAAACGGCGGCGACGACAACTGGTGACTACCAACGCAACGGCAGTTGCAAGGGCGACAGCAAAAGCGACGACTACCAATGACAGTGATCGTCGACGGGGACAACTCAGTACATACACGACATAAAATAGTCAAACTTGGTTTTGAACATTTTTGCAGTGTATACCTAAGTAATCAGAAAGTAATTAAGGAATTCTATTTGTTTCTACGTGAGGCATTCGAAATCTACTAGCTACATATAAAAATCTGAGTTTCCCACGTAAAGGATTGACAGAAGTAGCAAGGTTGCTTTTAAGACATAAACACGTTCTGCAAAGTACAGCATTGCCTTGCTCAAATTTTGTGCCTCGTACCGTTTTACTTGACATTACACATACATTGAGGACCAAACGTTTGTCGCCCTCCCCCCTTTAATTTTAGAATAGGTAATCTTTTCTCATATAATTTGGGCTGTTAATATAAGAGTAAAAGAACTATTTTTTGACAGGTATATAACAGTTGAAATTTTCTACATGCTAGTCGTTGCGGAGAAAGGCAATAGGTTAAGTTCTTCTTTTCTTTAAAAGATGCGTCAAAGCCATTATAATGGAATACTGAAAAATTTGACAACGTGAAGTAAGCAGAGCCATTGTAACTACTACCTGTCAGATATGTAATTGTTTGAAACCAACTGACTGTAAGCTAAAGTGGTTATCATCTAAAAATTACTAAATCAACCGTGATTAAACTCGTAGGTTGAATTAAGAACAAAATTATCTTTAAGCTGCCGTATTGTTCAACTCTCTTTTCAATAAAAAAAAATTTAACAATGGCTCCCAAGTGTCATTTTGAAACTTTTAACTGTCATATTTCTGTCAAAAAAATAGTAATTTGACTCAAATTGCATAGGGTAAGCATTAACCATTTTAAAATTAAAGGCGAGGGGCGCCACGAACTCTTGGTTCCTATCCTGGTTAGCTCCAAATAAGAGCGAAACGAGGTAACACGGTGCTCTTCAGTCTTCCACGAGTCATCTAGCGTCGAATATTTTTCTTCATTATGTCAAAGTTGTTAAACTTACTCTTTATACAATTTCCTGGTTATGAAAAATTGCAATTGTACCTTCATGCAGGTGGCTTCGTGGTTTCAGCTGTATGAGCATTACCATACGGCTCCGTAGCTTAGTTGGTATGCGTGTGACCACTAAGCCCAAAGTCCTGGGTTTGAATCGGCACGATCCGCCTGAAATATGTTAGATAAGCATTTTTCACAAAAATACGCCCTCGTTCTGATGAAAGTTAAAATAGAGGTCCCGTGTGAGGGTGTTGTCACGCACGTTAAAGATCCCTACCTTGCTTAAATCAGCAAGGGTTAGGCAAAATAAAAAATTTTCCAAGTAAAAAATTCGCTTCCTGGCCAATGTAGTACTCTACGATGCAGCATTGGAAAATCAAATGTAGTCTACGATCATGCAGATCAACAGTGTCAGGTAAATTAACAGGAAGACACAAAATGTCAGCTATGTGGTGATATACTTTATTATGAGGAACTTTGTGAGAGCCAGGTTGATAGTTCTGTAGTTGATTCCAAACCGAAAATTAACGATGTTTTGTATTTTTCCACTTAGTGTGTATATTTAAAAATGATTTCAACTTATGGAGAAAAATAGAACAATCTGACGAGATTCAAATCCAGCAAAACCCACATTTGGCTTTTTCTCTTTACAAATTACTAACAAACACAACTAAACTTTTATAAACCTTTATATTAAATTTATTTTCTGCTCAATCGCTATTCAGACATACCTATAATAAGTTATAGCTTTTGAGATACCCTACTGGAAACTAATTGAGGCACCCTGTTCCTAGCACAGCACCTGTTAATAAAAATTGTGGTAACGATTAATCTAGAAAACTTTTAAAGCGGTTTTAAATCCTGTTACGCCACCGGTCACCCTCATAGAAAACTCGTTAAAGTACCTCACTAAAAATTTGGTGTCTCGATAAAGTACCGAAAACCGCGTCTGTACTAACAAAAATGGTTGCCGACTAAGTCAGCGGGAAGGGTGGCGTAAGTGTTTGAAGGGGGTCTCAGAATGCTATCGTGTGGGAAATACCAGTCTTAATCAAGAATTATCTTGGACGCCACCTAATCTCGAAATACGGGGAATCCTAGGGAAAAAATAACCAGAAAGAAGAACAAGAAAATGCCAAAACTTAAGATCAGGAAAGTAATTTTGGCCTAAAATTCACACAAGGCATAACCGAATGCACTAATGCTAAAAATCAACCTAAAATAAACGTTAACAATAAGGACATCAATATACCGACTTAAAAATTGCTGGCTGAAGAAGAGGTTTCCAAAATCAAATGTTGAATTACCTGAATATCAATCACGCCTCAAGGTAATTAGAATAAAATTTATTCCATCGGTGCTTAAAATATTACCCTTACAATAGTTGTAAAAAAAACTAATATAGGACTATTCTACAATTATGATTTCATCACAAGTACATCTAAACATTCTTAACAAAGAAAATAAATATATCAAAAATTATTTAGCTTAATGGAAAACGTCTTCGGCGTGCAAAATTATTTTCTAAGTTTTTAAACTAATAACAAAAACGTAATGTGAGTACGTTTATAAATTTATAAAGTAAAAAAACGTGTTCATTAATATACGATGACTGTAGGTGATAGTTTCACAAGATTTATTATAAATACCCGAGAACTCATTTGCTGTTACCTTTGGAAACAACTAAAATCAATGAAATTCTAGACTCGATCCATTTATTATATCCAAATCATACGGTGCTTTTGGGATTTCGTTAAACAGTTTGATGTTATGAATCTTTGCTTACATGAATTGGTTTACTGAAGGAACAATTCTCTTAAAATTAAAAGTAACAAACCTGATAGGGAATTATTCCGAACTTTTTGACTAATTACATTGATCAGTTCGATACCTTAATATTTACAAGTTAACTTTAGCTACTCAAGTTTCGATACTAACGACGAAATGCTCAACACAAAATTTATCTTCCCTCCATTAATGACGAGATTATCTTCGGCAAAATTCGGACAAATAAATTAAGATTGCAAATTGAAATTACGTTTGTTGTTTTTCTCCATCTAACATATATAATGTTATATTACTAAAACCTTAACTTCAACCAGAGAAAAGGACTTTTCTATTTTCTAATCAGCATAATTTAGCATGAGTCTTTTTCGTTCCACGACGACTAGGTCATAGGCGCCAATGTTATACATTATTAATCGAAACAAATGAATCGTAAAACTGCACTGATTAGAATGCAAAATAGAGACCTTAACCTTTAAAACCGCCATAATGAATTTGACAACCTGTGAGTATGAACAATGTAAGGTACTTGATCAAGAATGCACGAAACCTAAAAATTATACTTTTTAAACGCAATAACCATCTTGGAGGGATTTACGCATACAGAAATTATTAAAATGAAATATGATTATAAACATATCAGAGGAATGTTACAATCAATTTTCCTTTTTTTTGCTCAGTTATAGTTAATGTTAACCGTATAGTTTTATGTTGCTGATTTAATACTAACTCCAAAGCATTCTAATGATATTTTTTATTGTTTCAGGCTTAGAGGCACAAGTGCAAGAATCTTCAAAAGACTTATATTGGTTTTAAAAACCAAAAATCGATATTTATGTGTAAGTGATTTCAAGTGTAATAATATTGTAAAAAGTACAAACTTTATTTAATTAATTTAGTTAGCTGTATCACTTTAATTAATTATACGGTTTAGTTAATTAAAATTGAATGTTCCTTATTGTACCATGATAAAAATATAATATACAATTGCTTTGCAATATTAAAAAATTACAACGAAGTCTTTGTGTCTATACCTTATGACCTCTAGAACCAGTGGTTTTTGAGAAATTGACAATTTTTTAAAAAATTGATGTGTTTTTCTTAAGTAATGCAAGCGGTTGTCCAATGCTCTGCTAACATTTTTCAATATATTGATATTAGTATTTTAGAAAACCCTTAGGGGTAAGAGTGACGATACGTTACATATTTAGATTTGCCCAAAAGCAGGGGAAACCCCGTAACAATTTTTGGGGTGTACCGGTTGACTACAATGGTGCGGTAGTGTGTTAGCTTGAAAAAGATAATAAAAATTAAAAAACAATTGAAATGGATGAAATACAGACAAACTACGCTACAATAACGACTTACCGCAAAAAATTTTCTGGTTGTCATAATTAAGGGGCTCCAAATCGTCTTGCCGCAGCTATCTTTTTGATATTTCTCCTACACGGACGACGGCTATTCCGAATAAGTCTCTTTTGCTTTTAGTTTTATAAATTTGTCACATTATACTTTGCCTTTTCCAACAACACCTTAAAAACATTCATTAAATTTTGGTTAAATTAAAGAAAATTGTAAAATGGAGCGTCTCTTCCAAATATAATTTAATCAGTGGGGTGACTGGATATCCTTTCACAAATTTATTTATTTTTACCTAGTTCATACATGAGTGCAAATAAGTTTCAACTTAGCTTTAACTTCTATTAACATCACAAAATTGCAGTAAAATAAATCCGAAAGGAAACCATTAAATCAATCAATAATACTACCACATGATTGTTCCGGTTTCCAATATTGATATACATGACATTCTAAATCCCATTTCTGGTAATGCCATAATTAACGATATACAAAAACATAGTTTAATACTAACTTTTTTTTTCATTGTTCAATTCTCCATTAAAAAAATACTTTAAAATTGATGCACATCTGTTTCCTAATTTTTCAAAATGATTAAACTTTATTTTCCGATAAAGTATACTTAAATTTAAAACAAAACTAGTTCTTTCGCTATTTTATAGTCCAACAAAATAATTATTTAACGTCATATTATTATCCTACCAAATAACTGCAAACGATTTACAACATTTCATATTCCACATGTACATTTTTAAAAATCGTAAACGAAAAAGTTCAAACTTTACTTATGTTAATTTTCTCTAAATTCCAACCCTTCTATTGTAGGGCGAAACCAATTTATCACTCTTTGATTGGATAATTTCATTGTTTGTTGCCCGATTGACGCAATATAAATTCCATGATACACACATGCTTAAACTCTCTGACCTACTTCTTTACTAAAGCTCAGAAACAATGCAACGTCGACTACATCTACATCGAAGGACCTACGGCTTACGGTCTACATACTTCAGTTGTTACTTAACCATTTTTAACTGTTAACTTTTTTCTTGTCAAACTTAATCGTCATATAACATTTTCTCTTCTTCAGGCAATCCTTATTAATTGCGGCCAAAATCCGTTAACACAATGTGACATTAGATTATCTATGCTGAATAAAAGGTTATTGTCACTTTGACTAAGTTATAGTCACGTACTTCCTTTGTGATTCTATTGCTGTTGCAATGATGGAATTTCGCACTTTCTTGAACGTCTAGCTATGTCTTAAACATTGTGTTACATTTTAGTGATCCTTACATTTCTCATGATTTAATTTATTTCCTGGATGTTGAATTTGTCGTTTTGTTTATTGCATAACGCGCCGCGTTTTATTTGAATAATAATTTTCAGTCTTATTTTCCCACATATTTAGCATTTTGTATTACATATGTATTTATTAATGAGCAATACATTGTAATGTTTTATTGAATTTTTTATTTCAACGGTTCTTATTTATCATGGCGTTAATCCTACTTAACGTTATTGCGTTACCCTTTTATCTTATGAAAATGTACCAAAGTTTCCACATAAAGAACTATGTCTGCTCTATATGACAATGTTTAAACTATAATAAATTATTACAACAAGTAGATCAAAGTTATGATGTGGCAGCAGTAATGGCAGATAAATTAGGAAGACTGCAGGTTAAAGTAAAAGAAACGTATCCATGAACCCTATTTGTAGTTTGAAACGATTCAAGGTTCTGGGTAAAGTAAATTTAAGTATACGCTAAAACTAGTCTAAAAGGTATAAATTAGATTTAAGTAGAAGTTAAGAAAATGAAAGTTCAAATGTAATATATATTTATACGCAGAAAGTAGCGTTACAGGAAAAAATGGGTGGAAATAAAGATAGAGAAGACAATGTATATTTACATAATCAAAAGTAAGACAGCAGATATGACTTACATGTTAATCGTTGGAAGTAAACAGGGATGGTTGCAAATCTTTTATATGCTATGGGTCTTGAAGTTTACAATCAAAATCGTGTAATTTGTAAGTTAATGTGTGGTATAATTAACTTAAGTTATAATTAGAAGTTAGTTTTTGAGGGAAACTCTTAATTGTATTAGATAAAAAATGATTCGGTTGCATTTTCAATTTTAAAATAATGAAGGTGATTTTATCTAAGCTTATATGCACATAATCCATATTGGTATTGTAAATGAGAAACAAGGTTAAGATAAAATTATATACTGCAGTTAATGAAGAGAGTTAGCTGTGCTTATTTATTAATTACACAAGATTAGAACAGATCTTTTGATTCTAAGGCATGGTTTTAAGTTACCAAGTCACATGATTAAAACAGTAGAAAAATGAAATATTTATCATAAAACAGGTTTAGATAAAAGGAGAAGTACTAAAAACTCTTGGATAGATTTGATACTATTTATAGGGGCTTAAATTTAGTTTACATAAAAAATCTCTAAAAAAATCGATTTGCGCGTTTTTATTTACGAACCGACATATAAAAACTATCAAACGCTAAATTAATCTTTTTTAATACGTAAGCTTAATATTCGTCAAAGAAATTTTTACAAATTTATTAAAATGAGATATATTCTTGCATTCAAACGGGAAAAAGTGTTCTGAGCGTCGAAATATTAAACTACTAACTGAAAATCACAACAAGGTAAATGTTTTAAAGGTTAATACAATTTACAAATATGTGTCCTAATACAACCTATATAATCGAAACTTTAATGTAGAAGGAAACATTTTTTTTCAGCAACTGTAAATTAGAGGTAAGTACAAGTCATTTATATATAGTTTTTCTTCCAGAAGGTCGAAATCTTGTTGAACATTTACATTACCAAATCTTTAATTAAACTCCTTAAAACACCAATTTTAGCTTCGTAAAAAAAAAAATTCGTCCTTAACACAAGAAAACCGACATTTTGTATTATGTCAAGGTATTATGCAATAGGTTAAGTAAAGTGTACAAATAAGTCACTAGGGGTCGATTGCAGTATATTCTAAAGTATCATAATCCAATAGGATTTTACAACAAGGAACGTATTATTTAAATGCAAAACTGAAAGATATTTTTTCGCCAGAGAGTACAATTGGTATACTTTCAGTTCAGACAATATGTGAAAGACTACCATAAAATGTGCATGATACAATAAGCAAAAATATTATAACTTCAGAGAAAGAACCAACTCTTAATGTTTTTAATTACCAAACACTACGCATTTTATTGTCATAGAAACCATCTCTTAGTTAAAGTGCCCATATGACCTACTAGTGCCAATTATTAAATTACTGGATTGTATCAATTATTATATTGTCAACTGGGCGCAAATTATTACGTTGACCCTGAGCGTAGTTTATTACGCCCCAAATGTGGTCGTAAATTATTGCCGTCAAACGGTTAGATTTACATTCAAGAACGCAATAACAGAATATGCAAAACGCTTACATTGATTAATAGCTGTAACCGAAACATCCTCCGCGCGTCGCTTTAAGCCGAAAATCACCCCTGACGTCTTAACGTAGATCAGGGTTTCGTGAGGTTTGTTTTTTTAATTTTTCAGATTCTTCCAGAAAAATGTTAAAACCTACTTTAGGGAACACCAGGCATTATTAATGTAATTGGAAAAATGGTGGAGGGATGCTCAAGATATACTTTGCTGTACTTAACTCGCACTCGCGTTTAATTAATCGAGATCGTACGGTAGTTAATCGTTAAATCCCGTTTAAAACGCATCTTTCTTATCAACTTGCTGTTGTGTCCACCATAAAAATGCTTCTTATTAGCTAAACGCGATAACTACACATTTCTTTGGCTTGGGAAAAAATCGTGCTTAAACGAAAACTTACATTGTAGGTTGTCCATTACAATGCGTGAAAACTAGAAACCGCACTTTTATCGTTGTGATCTAATTTATACATATAATAATAATGGGAAGATAACGCTTTCCCTTTCGGATTAAAACATCCCTATACATAATATTAAAGCAAAACTTTGGGCAGTCAAAGAGGTGTAACACAAGAAATTTGCTTAAAATTTTGCAATGTATTAACTAATAGACCTCAACAATTTGTTCAGTTGATAATCGTAACTCAGATACTTGCTCCACATAAAATTTTATACTTTTTTTCTTATCACGTTCAACAGCGATTAAGTTTTTTTAAATATTACTACTATTTTTTTAAATTAACTTTTTGCATTACTTCTAATAAATGGCGCAAAAATTCATACGAGTCATGTTTTTGCCTCTTACAAATTGTGACATACTTTACGAAAGCTTTGAAAACAGTATAATAGGGTTATATACTTCTGGTTTACCACTTTGTAATTCTTGTATAGTTTGTGCTAAAAATGGTCCGTTTTCTAAAATTTCATAAAATGTATCTAACACTATGGAAAGTTTATCATCTAGATTCGTTCTGTCATCGGGTAACTGAAAATATTTTCCAGGTAGAGCCTCCACCAAATCATTTGCCGTCCCATTGCAGATTATTTTTTGCCGCCCTACCCGTTATTTTACAAACTTATTTGTTATCAAATAGATTAAATTTTGCATAATGTGAACTGACAATTCTGAACGGACCTGCACCTTGATGAAGTTCTAAAATACTAGAACAGGTAGAATAGCCTGCTCATTTCAATGAGCTAAAGAGCCGAACCCTAGGGTTAACCAAATTAGTGGGGTCTTTAGCGAGAAACCAGATAAGACAGGTCCCCGAAAGAGGGCAGCGGCTTTTTAGGTGGCGGAAACCATATGGGTCGGTATAACATTCTAAGACACACTATTGCGATGTGGAAGGCAACGGGAAACCACCACATTACCTCCCAAGTACACTACGTACAGAAATTGTTAGTATAAATGATGGATCCTCTGGGGTAAAAATTTCGGAGGTAAAATAGCCCCCCATTCTGATCTCCGGGAGGGGACTACTTCAGGAGATGTGATCCAAAAGTATAGAAAAAGATCCGTGAACACTCTGCGAGTCGGAGCGTGGAATGTCAGAAGTATAAAACAAGTAAGTAAGCTAGAGATCCTGAAACTCGAAATGGATAGGTTAGCACTAGACATAGTAGAAATCAGCGAAGGCTGCTGGCCAGAGACGGGGGATTTTTGGAGTAGAGATTTCAGGGTAATTCATACAGGATCAGAGGAAGGAAATTCGGGGGTGGGGATAGTTATGCGAAAAAAATAGATAAGATACGTAAAAGGACATGACAATTTAATAATTACGGGTAGGGAAAGAGGGATAGTAGGTTTATTTGGTTTACGCACGAGAAATGACAGAGAAAATAGGCTGGTAGAATTTTGCGGCAAGAACAACTTAACAATCACAAATACATTATTTCAACATCATGCTAAAAGACGATACACGTGGAAGATGCCAGGAGATATAGGAAGATATCAAATAGAATACATTATATTCAGACAACAATTTAGAAATCAAGTAAAAGAATGTAGAAGATAACCAGAAGCAGATATAGACACTGACCACAACATCGTAATTATGAAGGCCACTCTTAGGTTTAAAAATCCGAAAAAAAGGAACGGAAAAAGGCACTTTGATTTTGAGAAGCTAAAAGATAAATATATCTACGAAAGATTTGAAAAAAATGAAATGAATTGCTGAAAGATATCGGGAAAATTTCTGATACTAAGGAAGTAGAAACAGAATGGAATAACATTAAATCCAGCTTAGACATGGCGGCCAGAGATATTCTGGGGTATACACAAAAAGAAAATAGGAAACCATGGATAACAAAGGATATCCTGAATTTAATAGAAGAAAGACGAAAATACAAAAATAGATCAGACGAAGCAGGAAGACAGAGATACAAAGCCATAAAATGGGAAATTATTTGCAAATGCAGGAAAGCTAAAGAACAATGGATTGATAAAAAGTGCAAAGAGGTACAAACTAAGATGGAAATAGGAAAGACAGACGAAGCATACAAATTAATTAGAATGAATTTTAGGAATATAATACCATATAGCAAAAATATAAGGGACGCGGAAGGAAACGTCATTATAGAAAATGTAGGTGCAAGCAGAAACTCTAAAAGCCGCTGGACAAGCAGTAACAGAACGTTTCTTCCGACTTGTAAGCTATATCTATGAGACAGGCGAGATACCCAAAGATTTCAAACGTATCATCATAGTAACTATACCAAAAAAGAGGCGCGGATAGATGTGAAAATTTTCGAACACTAAGTTTGACAGCACACGTATCAAAAATATTAACTAAAATTGTACAAAGACGAATGGAAAAACGAGCTGAAGAAATACTAGGAGAAGATCAATTTGGGTTTAGGCGAAACAGGGGAACACGGGAAGCTATTTTAGCTCTGAGGGTGAGAATGGAGAAAACAATAAAGAAGGGGGAAAGTGTATATATATAGGGTTTGTAGATCTGGAGAAAGCATTCGACAATGTAAAATGGAAAAAATGTTCGAAATACTCAAAAAGATTGGAATGAGTTTTAGGGATAGATGAATAGTGCAATGCTTATACAAAGAACAAACAGCGGTAATAGAATTAGAAAGTAGAGAGGTAAATATTAGGAAAGGGCTGAGAGAGGGGTGTGCCCTATCCCCATTAATTTTTAACTTGTACGTAGAAGAGGCAATGAATACTGTCAAATGCAAAAAGACATTTGGAATTAATATGCAGGGACAAAAGATTGATTTACTTAGATTTGCAGATGATGTAGCGGTATGAGCATCTAACATAGAAAAGTTAGAACCTGCTCTTAATGAAATGGAAACAGTTCTAACGGAGAGAATGAAAATTGACAAAAAGAAAATTAAAGTTCTAGTATGCAAAAGAAGGGAAAATAAATCATAAAGATAAAGACTAATAGGTAGCGAGAACTTACAAGATGTTAAGGATTTCTGCTACCTAGGAAGTCAAGCAGCGCAAGATGGGAGAAGCACAAAAGCTATAAAACAAAGATTAGCACAAGGTCGTGCTACATTTAACAAGAAAAAACAACTACTGTGTTCAAAGACAACAAACATAGAAAAAAGGAAAAGATTGCTTAAAACACATGTATGGAACATAGCACTGTATGTCTGTAAACCTGGACAGTAGGAGAAGCAGAAAAGAAAAAGGTAGATGCCTTTGAAATGTGGTGTTACAGACGTATGATGAAGATATCATGGACAAACAAAGTTAAGAACAAAGAAGTACTAGAAATGGTAGGGAAAGAAAGAAGTATGGGGAAAACAATAAAAAATAGGAGAGATAGAATAATAGACCACATTGTAAGACATGAGGGAATAGTGCGGAATATATTAAAATTAGAAACAGAGATACGAAAAAAGAGAAGTAGAGGTAGACCTAGACTACTGCACACAGATAGTGAAAGATGTAGACTGTGAGAATTTCAAGGAAATGTGTAGGCTAGTTCAGAATAGAAATCAATGACAAAAATAATAACTGTACTTAAACATGGTGATTATTATAAACAACTACAGATATTGGTTTAGCAATACTCTCAACTGGAAAACATTAATACGGCAAATGGCTAATTGTTAGGGGATCTTTGTCAGTCACGGGCTGCTTAACCCCTTTCACATACCACTGAATTTCGGTGAAATAAGGCATATAATTAGAAAACAATAGAGGGGAACCGAGCTGTACATAGGCTGTGTGACTACTACGCCCAAGGTCCCGGGTTCGAATCCCGACACGGTCCGCTTGAAAAATGTTAAGCGAGCATTTTTCACAAAAATACACCCTCGTTCGGATGAGAGATAAAATGAAGGTCCCGTGTGTGAGTGTTGTCCCGCACGTTAAAGATCCCTACCTTGCTTGGAACAGCAAAGGGTTCGGCAAAATTCCAAATTTTTCAGGTAAAAAAAAGTCGCTTCCTGGCCAATGTAGTACTTTCGGGTGGAGCATTGGAAAATCACATGTAATGTATATAGGCTGTACAATGTAGTACCTTCGGGTGGAGCATTGGAGACGTGGCCGCAAGTATAGCGGCTCTTATTCAAATTATAATGTATATAGGCTGTTAGGCGGCTCCGTGGCGTAGTGGTATGTGTGTGACTACTAAGCCCAAGCTCCCGGGTTCGAATCCCGACACGGTCCGCTTGACAAATGTTAGGCGAGCATTTTTCATAAAAATACATCCTCGTTCGGATGAGAGGTAAAATGGAGGTCCCGTGTGTGAGTGTTGTCGCGCACGTTAAAGATCCCTACCTTGCTTGAAACAGCAAGGTTTCGGCAAAATTCAAAATTTTCCAGGTAAAGAAAAACTCGCTTCCTGGCCAATGTAGTACCTTCAGGTGGAGCATTGAAAAAATCACATGTAATATATATATATATATATATATATATATATATATATATATATATATATAGGTGTTGTGCGAATTGCAGGAACTGTGTAAGTTAGCTCAGAACATAAATAAGCTGTGGTACAGGTCCAACCAGTTTCAAGACGTAAAACCCAATGACAAAAAAGTGCTCTTAAATCTGATGATTACTATAAACAACTACAGGTGTTGGTTGTAAAATATTTTCAATTAATGTTGATTGTGCGAAAGGATAAATTGGAAAAACTATTAATTCAGCAAAGGCTCAAGTGCTGGGGAACTTGGCAGCCAAAGGCTGTTTACACCCCCTTTACATACCACTGAATTTCTGGGAAATAGAATATATAACCGTAAAACAATAGAAGGTGACCGAACTGCATCAAACAAGAAAGAACACCGGCTATGTTCAAAGACAACGAACATAGATACAAGAAGAAAACTGTTCAAAACATAGTTAGGAGCACAGCACAATACGTCTATGAAATGGGGCAGTAGGAAAAGCAGACAGAAAGAGATAGCAGCCTACTGGAATGTTGCGCTTGAGATGTATGAGGATGGTAGCATGGACAGACAAAGTTAATAACAAATAGGTTGTAGAAATAGTAGAAGAATAAAGATATCTGTGGAAAACGAAAAAAATAGGGGAAATAGAAGGACAGGATACGTTCTAAGGCATTTCCAAGGAATAGTACGGGATACATTACAATTAGTGATAGGAAAAGAGAGATAGAGGTAGATCGAGATCAGGCTTTCGCACACAGATAGTGATAGATGCAGACTGTGCATATTTCAGGGAAATGTGTAGGCTGATTCAGACTAGGAAACAATGAGGGTACGCGTCCAACAAGTTCTAGGACTGAAGACCTAATGATGATGAATGTGAACTGATTGGAACAAACTTAAAATGCAAACTACTTACGTGGATAGGTTATTAGAAGAAGCACAATTCAACGCAAACAATAGGTCCTTGAAGTTAAAAAAATAACAATATAAGAGTGACTAACACTATTTCTATTTCGCTATTATTACAGTGCAGTAGTGCCTCACAATTTAAAGTAACTTTTTTAATAACGTTTTGCAAATGAAGTGTCTCGCACAGTTCATGTTCTATTGCTAAAACAGATAGAGTTGATAGCCTTTCTTGGCTCACGGAAGACCGCAAATAATTTTTTATAATTTCCAGTTTTGAAAAAGAACGTTCATCCGTTATCACTGTAACTAGTAATGTTTAAAATATGCGAACGGCAATTGTTAAATTTGGAAATGAGGATGATAAGTCATTTTCAAAATATACTTTAATAAGCTATTTGGATTTACCTCATCAGATGCCAAATGAAGTTGTATAGCTTTGTAATCCGTTAGTAATGTGTGAATTTTCCAACAATATTATTTAAGTTCATTATCATGTTTACAATCTGATAAACAATAAAGTATCTTAAAGATATCCGTGTGCTGTTGAAGTAATTTAAATTGTTCGTCTCAAACAACAATAACGACATCTAAAATTTTGAAGTAGAAATTCACTTTAAAGATTCCTCGGGGAGAAACAAAGGGTTCATCCTCCCCTTCATAAGTAAAGATACGCTATTTTTCTTCTAACCCGGGAAACTGATTATTCAGGAAACGAGTCCTCGCTGTCGGTGGATGCAGCTATTTCTTTGGCTTGCGTTACAAATACATTAAACTGTTCATCAGATCTTATTCCAATAAAGTAGATCTTTAAACTATTTAGTGCCTCCATCTATGATTTTGTTTACTTTAAGAAGCATTTTACTCAGAACAATAATCTCATTTAAAATGTTATGCCAAATTGAAATGGAAGACACAAACTAAAAACTATTAATTTTTGCAGAAGTGAGTTGGTCAAGGTTCCTGTGTTCATATTTCTTGTGCAATCTTCTTGAATTTCTTCTAAAGCAGCACAAACTTCTACAATTTGAGTTTTAAGCGGTATCAAAGCTTTAATGTGACTTTCCCATCTGGTATCCGACAGCGGTTTTAACGTTAATTTTGGAATATGTTTCAATAAGATGTTCCATCTGACATTTGATGCTGAATAAAATACATAATTTCTTGAACAAGATTGAAAAATTCCACTGCTTCGAAACTAACTTTTACGGAATCGTGTATAACAAGGTTCAAACTGTGGGCGGAACACTAAATAAAAATATGCCCTAGCATACTTGTCCAGGATTTTTTTGCAAACCAACATGTTAACAACGTGCTACGTACAATGACGTAGTCGGAAGAAAACGTAAATATACCAGACTAACCCCCAATACGAAGAGGGGAGGGGTTTCTAGCAACATAAAAATAATACATCGCTAACGATTTTCTATTTACAATAAAAAAACACAAATATAGAAATTTCTATCGAAACAGCAAAACAAAATTAACTAAGGCTACTCTTTAATAAAAACAATCTTACTCTATGGACAAATTGGATAGTGGATCCACGAAGTGCGTATTTCGCGGCTAACATGTAATAAAACTCAGTAAGAAAAGGAAAATTAATGCTTAAAATTTTTCAATCGCAAGTATGTTAAATTTTGAAGTATTAAATGTAAATTAAGGTTTTCCTTTTAGTACAGGTGTTAAACTTAAGCATTAACTACAGCCCACGTTGTAGCAACAATTAACAACGTATACCCAAAAGTACCAGCGCCACCAGCTGTTCAACAAGTATGGTGTACTGATTTTACACTATTCACCGTTGATAAATAAAAATCCTTGAAATGCATAACAGAACACAAGACACATACCTCTCTGCGTTAGGATACTTAACTTGCCAACCGCCCGGAGGGAGGAAGTCAGCATAAAAACATAACTACCATAGTAACTACAGCAACTGGTCCACGGCAACGGACAAGTGGGCTATACGAGAAAGAACGCCTTTGGCCTCCAGCAAAAAAAGCTAAAAATAGAATCTGCTTAGATGGGGTAAGCGCGGGAACACTCACCAATACACGCCAGACATCTCTAATTGGTAGAATAACAATAAACGTACATTGCTTTTAAAGTGATAGAACGAGTAATGTAGAACATATTTCGTCGCACGGGCTACAGAATCAAATTCAGAATGAATTTAAATGACACCAATTCAAAATCCAAACATCCGTGTTATCGAAACGCGATGCAAACTGGAAAACACGGTTTTACCGGAGAATACTGCGCGACCTTATTTCAACAAGTCATTACTTTGGCACAATAGAGAAAACCCATTATACGCGGTTGTAATGTTGAACAAATTGAAGGTTGCCTAAAAACAGGCTATGGACTATTTAATTATAGCATAATAAACTTTACGTTTAAAAGCAAATAGATTTAAATTGAGGAATTATTCGAAAGCGTATTTATTGCAGAAAAATAAAATATACAGGATGTAAACTATTTAATTGTAGCCTAAACTCGTTGTTTTTAAAGCATAAGAGACTTAAGTTGAGAATTATTGGACCGCGTATGGAATATTAACCGGTAAAAATGTACGGGATGTTCAAAATAAACGTACAAACGCATGTTTGCTTCATTAAGTCTAACTTTAAATAGTCCATTTCTTTTTTCAGTAAATTCAAATAGGCCTTGTCCAGATATATATACGTAATTGGTCAAAATTCTAAAAAGTGTTCAAATATTTGTAGTGGCTTACTGGTAGAAACATATCTAACTACAATAGTAATTTGTTCTATGTGCGACACATCTGGTGTACAATATAAAATGATGGAAAAATATTTGGCCTCCCGTATTCGGTTTAATATTTCATTTTGAACAACCTCTGCTATTGCAAAGATCATTTCATTTTGTAGCTTTTTGATTGAATCCGTCTAAAGTGCTCTGGTAATACAGCATCAAATTTTGAAATCATTTGGACCAACTGAAGATAATTGTCATTATGTTAATCATTGCCTAGAGAAAAATTTAACAATTAATAGTAACCTTTCAATTATGGTCTTACAATGATCTTTTCCAACTCATAAAGTCTCTGACTAATAGAATCGACTGTTGACCCCTTTTCCATCGCTTTATTTAAATCAAACGCACTTTTAAAGTTTCTTATATAACGGTCACTCAATTCTTGACCTTTAAGAATCGCGCTTAAATGCTGCCAATCACACACTCCCTTTGACTCACCCAACGACTTTTCATTAATTTTTGTTACAGCGGTATTGAATAATTTACATCTTCATCATCAGTCCTGGAACTGGTTAGACGTGTACCCTCGTTGTTTCCTATTCTGAACTAGCCTACACATTTCCTTGAAATTGCACAGCCTGCATCTATCACTAACTGATGTAAATCTACATCTACTTCCATTTTCTCATCTTTGGTTGTAATATATTCTGTACTATTCCCAAAAATGCCTTTGAACGTATTCTGCCCTTCTATTTCTCCTATTTTTTTTCCATAGATATCTATATTCCCCTACTATTTCTATAACATATTTGTTATTAACTTCGTCTGTCCATGCTATCATCCTCATACATCTGAAGCACAACATTCCAGAAGGCTTTTATCTTTTCGTGTCTGCTTTTCCCATATTTTATCGGCCTACTATCCTCTGCTCTACACATATGCTTTCAATAATTTTCTTCTTGTTTCTATGTTTGTTGTCTTTTATCATAGTCGCTGTTCTTTCTTGTTAGATGCAGTTCGGTCCCCTTCTATTGCTTCACAATTATATATATATATATCCTATTTCCTCCAATATTCAGTGGTATGTGAAGGGGCAGGCGGCTCCGTGGCGTAGTGGTATGTGTGTGACTATTACGCCCAAGGTGAGAGGTAAAATGGAGGTCCCGTGTGTGAGTGTTGTCACGCACTTTAAAACCCCCTACCTTGCTTAGAACAGCAAGGGCTCGGCAAAATTCAAAATTTCCAGGTAAAAAGAACTCGCATCCTGGCCAATGTAGTATCTTCGGGTAGAGCTTGGAAAATCAAATGTACGTTATGTGAAGGGGGGTAAGCAGTCTGTGGCTGTTAAGTTCCTTCAGCACTTACACATTTGCCGATTTAATAGTTTTTCCAATATATCTTTTCGCACAATCAATATTAGTTAAAAATATTTCAACCCCAACACCTGTAGTTGTTTATAATATTTAACAGATTTAAGTGCACTTATTTTTTCGTCATTAGGTTTTCCGTCTCGAAACTAGTTGGACGCGTACATCCACTTATTTATATTCTGAGCTAGCCTACACAGTTCCCTGAAATTCCCACACAGTCTATACACAGCTAGGTTCCCCTTCTGCTGTTTTCTAATTATATGGTACTTTCTAGTTAGCGCTTGAAGTGAACGGACGTGCTTTACGGAGCTCCCGCCTCACTAGCAAACAAGTAAGTTTTATATAGAGTATTTTATTATATTTTATTATTTGAAGCTTTGTTATTTATTGTGTTTAATTTTATTATTGTGTGGCATTAATTTTAATACAAAAGACAGTGAAATAAAATCAAAAACCATAATTTAGTCGATTAAACAATAAATAAATCGCGTTTTTTTGAATTTTAAACTAGAATTCCTGTTTAAAAATAAACTAACCTAAATTTTGTGCTAATAAACAAAAAACTAATAAACTAACAGCCCAAAATAGTTTCAAAGTAATTTAAAAGGCGTTTTTAATAAATTTACAGAAAAAGCCGCGTAAATAGTGTAAACCCGCGTAAAATCATCAAATAAATTCGGGAAAATTTTGTAGTGTGCGTGTAATTAAATAAAATAATTAAAAACTAAAATTTTGGGCCTTTTAAATAATACAAATTGCTTAAAAAACGTAAATTTTGAAATTATTTAAATGTAAATATTCTATATTTTAAGTACACTCGTACTTAAAGATTGCTTAAAGTCGAGTTTTTAGTGTAATGCGGTGTAGCACTTGAAACTCGTACCAGGCACCGAGTAAACACGAGATAAGCACTTCCGGTAACTATATTCCAATAGCGCGTGTTGTTATTGTTTGTTTCCATATTTAAATTTAAAGTCTGGTATTAAATAAATTCAATTTTTTGAAGTAATTACCTTTTATATTTTAAAATTTGATTTGGCGGTTTCTAAAAATCTAAATAAATAAATAGTGTTGTTTACGGTATATTTTTATTGAGCTAGCGAATTTATTTTGTCCTCGTTATTTTGACGTTTAATGTTTTTTGTACAATTGTTAAATTTGAAATTTAATTTGGCGGTTTGAAGTTTAATTAAATAAATAAATACAGGGTTGTTTACGGTTTATCTTTAATCAAAATATTTTTATTGGACCAACGTTGGTTTTTTGCTGTCGCTGATATTTGTGACGTTTAGGGGTTAATTTAATCTTTGTGTTCTTTTAGCGTCGTAATGGTCAGGTAGTTTTTGAGTTGCGTTTTTCGGTAGTTGTCTTTTTGTTGCTTGCTTTGAGCATAGTTGTCCACCGAAATAAGAAGCTGTTGCCGAAGAAGAAGAGGCGTGATCGGTCGGAGTCCGTCAGGAGCGAGCAGTCGGAGGCTGGGTCGGTCGCGAAGATCGGAGGAAGGAGCTCGTGGTTAGGCTGCAGAAGGTGTCGCAGCTCGACGGGGAGGTAGCGCGTCGCAGAGGGAGCCTGAGTTGTTGGTGGTGGAGCCGGAGAGACCGGCGCCCTTTGTGTGTGGGGCCGGGTCAGAGTCGCCCTCAACTTCGAGAGGTCAGCGTTGAGTATCGGTTAGCAGCAACGGAAGCGTTGCGGCTAGCGATCTAGACGAGCTGGATCTCCTGATGTTCAGGACGAGGCGGGCGCACGGCTTCATACACAAGCAGATCCCTGCAACTTTGGCGACTATCACTATGGACGAGAGGAAGGTGATTTGCAACGCCGCGGACGATTTCCGAGACGTTGCGAATCAACTTTTAGGTATGGTTAGGTGTCTTAAGTTGGTGCGGGGCGAGGTAAAGGAGATAGTGGCGGAGGTAGCAGTCGCATCGGCGCGCACGGAGCAGGTCGTAGTCGGGTAGGGAGGATCAAGAGGTCGCTTGGTCCCAGGGGTGATGTCATATGCCGGTTCAGTAGTCAATAAAGCAGCGTCGACGGTCGCGGTTCGAGTCGACGCCAACCCAGAGGTCAAAGGAGACGTCATGGTGACGTTAATGAAGAAGGTTGATCCAGCCAAGTATTGTAATTGAAAATTTTGTAATTATAATACAAATCAGTTAGGAAATGATAGAAAAAGCTAGAGACGGATTTAGGCTAAATATAAAATAAATTATTTAGATCAGGGAGGCTTTCTACCCTTTTCTTGTCCGCTCATCCTACTGTCTAGGCTTCACAACCGTATAGTACAGTGCTCCACACATATGTTGTTAAGCAATCCTTTCCTTGTTGCTATGTTTGTTGTTTTTGAACACAGTAGTTGCTTTTTCTTGTTAAATGTAGCACGACCTTGTGCTAATCTTTATTATATATCTTTTGGGCTTGTCCCATCTTGCGTTATTTGGCTTCCTAGGTAGCAGAAATCGTCAATCTCTTGTAAGTTCTCATTACCTATTTGTATTCTTGTTTTTGATTTAGTGTTCCCTCCTTTGCATACTAGTACTTTAGTTTTATTTTTGTTAATTTTCATACCGTAACTCTCTGTTAGAACCGTTTTCATTTCATTAAGAGCAGCTTCTAACTTTTCCTTGCTCGATGCTAATACCGCTATATCATCTGCAAATCTAAGCATATCAATCTTTTGTCACTGCATAGTAATTTCAAATGTCTTCATTCATTCATTGGCTCTTTAATGTACAAGTTAAAAATTAATGGAGATAGGGCACATCCCTGTGTCACCCCTTTCCTAATATTTAATTCTCTACGTTCCTTATCTAATTCTAATACCCCTGTTTGCTCTTTGTATAAATTATGTACTATTCGTCTATCAGTAAAGCTCATTTCAATCTTTTTGAGTATTTCGAATGCTTTTTACATATCGTCAAACCCTATATACATGCTTTCCTATTTTTCTATTGTTTTCTCTATTATCACCCTCGGAGCTAAAATAGTCTCCCATGTTCCTCTGCTTTGCTTAAACCCAAATTGATTTCTCTTAGTACTTCTTTAACTCGTTTTTCCATTCATTTTTGTAGAATTCTAGTTACTATTTTTGACATTTTTGACACTGTAAAATTTATTGTTCAAAAAGTTTTACATCTAGCCGAGCCTCTCTTTTTTGCTATAGTTACTATGATTTACTTTTGAAATTCTTGAGTATCTCGCCTGTCTAATACATATAGCTTTCAAGTTGGAAGAGACGTTCTGTTACTGCTTGTCCAGTGGCTTTTAGAGTTTATACTTGCACCTTATCTGTACCCGGCGCCTTACCTTTTCTCAAACCCTTTGATGCTAATTCAAACTCATCTCTAAGTATAAGATATACCAAGTGATCATTTTCAATGTCTGATTGCTGTTATAATGCTGTTAGTTCCTCCCTGCATATAAATTCCCTATATATTATTGCCATCTACCCACTTTCTCTACATTTTCTATAATGACATTTCCTCCCGCGTCCTTTATATTTTTGCTATACAGTTTTATATCCCTAAAATTCATTCTAATAAGTTTGTATGCTTTGTCTGCTTTCCTATTCTCATCTTAGTTTGTGCCTCTTTGCATTTTTCATCAATCTATTGTTCTTTAGTATTTCTGCATTTGCGAATAATTTCCCATTTTATGGCTTTGTATCTCTGTTTTCCTGTTTCGTCTGATTTATTTTTATATTTTCATCTTTCTTCTATTAAATTCGAGATATCCTCTGTTATTCATGGTTTCTTATTTTCTTTTTGTGTATACCCCAGAATATCTCGGGCTGCCATGTCTAAGCTGGATTTAATGTTATTTCATTCTGTTTCTACTTCTTTAGAATAAGAAATTTTCCCGATATCTTTTAGCAATTCATTTGACTTTTTTCAAATCTTTGGTGGATATCTAAATCTTAAAGTGACTTTTTCCGTTTCGTTTTTACAAATTTTTTAATTTAAGAGCGGTCTTCATAATTACGATGTTGTGGTGAGTGTTTGTATCTGCTTCTGGGTAGCTTCTACAGTCTTTTACTTGATTCCTAAACCGTTGGCTAACAAGAATGTAATCTATTTGATATCCTCCTATATCTCCTGGCATCTTCCATGTAGATCGTTTTCCAGTATGATGTTGAAATATTGTGTTTGTCATGATTAAATTGTTCTTGCCGCAAAATTCTACTAGCCTATTTCCCCTGTCGTTTCTCATACCTAAACTAAATAAATTTAGTACCGCTCCTTCCCTACCATCACCTACTACTGCATTAAAATTCTCCTTAATTATTAAATTTTCACGTTCTTTGACGTATCTTAGTATGTTTTCGATATCTTTGTAGATACCTCTTCGTCACTGTAGCTAGAGATGGGCATGTATACTTGTATTATTACTGTGTTTACCGGTTTAGATTCTAATCTAACCATAAGTACTCTTTCGTTCTTTTGTAAGTAATTTTCTAGTGTTCTATCTTTTTTCGCATAACTATCCTCACACCCGAATTTTTCCCCCTGTTCCTGCATGAATTACCCAGAAGTCTCCACTCCAAACTCCCCCGCCTCTGGCCACCAAACTGCGCTGATCCCTAGTATGTCTAGTGCTAACCTATCCATTTCAATTTTCAAGTTCTCTATCTTACCTACTTGCTTCATATTTCTATCATTCCACATTCCGACTCGCAAACTGTTCCTGACTATCATTCTGAACTTTCCGATCGCATCCTCCGGAGTAGTCCCCCTCCCAGAGATCCGAATGGGAACTATTTTAACTCCGAAATGTTTTACCCCAGAGAATGCCATCATGTTTATTACAATTTAAGTACGCTGTGTGCTTGGGAGGTAATGTGTTGGTTTCCCGTTGCCTTCCACATCGCTGTAGTGTATCTTAGAATGCCATACCGATCCCTATGGTCTCTGCCAATCTAAGTACCGAAAGAACCGCTGCTGCCCTCTTTCGGGGACCTGTTTTAATCTGATTTCTCACTAAAGACCCTACTACTTTGGTGGAACCTGTAGTTTGTTTTTTTAGCTCATTGAAACACGCAAGCCATTCCACCCGTTCTAGTAATGTAGAATTTAGTCAAGGTGTAGGTCCATTCGAAACGGAAATAATTTACGAAATAATTTACAAGGAACACAAAATGCGCTGTTTAACCAAGACCGTTTAATTTTTTCACAACTGCTTAGCGTAAGGTAGTCTGAGAATTTTCTATTGTTGGCATCTCTGGGGAAAGGAAAGTTTTGATTTGCATCGGGAAATTTTCAACGATAAATTGAACTTCATTTGGTTTTATTGTTTTTGGCCATTTTCCAGGATCATACGAAATAAGATGGATAAGTATCAGTAGTGGTATTAGTAGTAATTTTTAATTCTATTCGTTCCTCGTCGCGATGCAGCTAGTAGCACATTATGCATTTGCTGTTTTGTTTTTATTTTCAATATCTGTTACTTTTTCCTTTGCAACAGGGTTAGTTGCATTATTTGGTTTGAGATCTTTTATTGTTGTGATCGAAGTCGAAGCGTTAATGTTTATATTTTCATTGCAATTTTTTGCATTTATCGCTAAAGAAATTATCTAAAACACCTCTTATTTTTTTCTTTTCTTCGAATTTAGCTTTTCTTTTTTGCTTGTATTGAAAGCCGGATGAACGTTTTGTTTTTCTTTCAGACATTCTGTTACAAAAATTATTTGAATACTGAAAAATAGGGTTTTTAGTCTTCTTAAGGTCTTAACAAACTATCGGAAATAGCAACAAAATTAACATAATTATATCATAAAAGTCTTCTTTCACTTACAGTCAATACCAAGTTTACTATAATCGAATTACAAACAAGTTAATAACAGCTCAGTAAGAACAAAAAAGAACAATCGGAGCGTTTAAAAATTATTTAAAGCAAGAAGACTAATTGAATAAAACTGGGAGGAGGTCCCAAGCGCCGCAAAAAAATATCCAAATATTCCGATTTTAAATAAGAGGTAGGGTGATAAGGGTTGTTTTGCGGTAAACATCCGGTCTATTGTTACAAGAAAACAGGTATTAAACTAAATATTATGAAAACTAAATGTTTACTATTTTGAAACGAGTAATAACCCCGGTGTGCTCTTAAACCATATGAAAGATAAGATAGTTTTTTAAAGATAGCAAAATTCTGAACAGACTTTATAATTTCAGCTGTTTCAAAACCAAACATTAAATCTGAAAACCATTTAACATTTGTTCTACGGGCGGCCGCCATTTAATTCGGCCGCCTTTGTGCTCTGCACATTTCGTACTTTAGTAGTGGCGGCCCTGTCTCCAGGCTCTCAAGTTTTATGAAGCAATTGTAATCGACATTATGTTTGTCTAAGATATTGCATAACGGAATTAAAAAACAAGAATTGCCTAAATTTGTTAAACCACGTGCCCCTCAGTTTTCTTTATAGTTTCACGTTTGTTATCAATGTGAACCACCCTTACTGTCTGAAAATACATATAGCACCGTTAACATAAGAACATGCACATGCAACATAATTATGACCAATGCTACACAAGAGCGATACCAGTAGTAGGATTGGCTGATCCGAGGACAGCGCCACTGCGCCACCGTTTTTACATGTACATTCCCATAAGGAGGATTCTGCTGGGAGGAATTTTCTTCTTGCTCCCTCCTTGTGTACCTCTTTGTGGAGAGGGAGATTTCCTTCTTGCTTCATTTTTACACCCATTATCCCTACCCTAAAAAATCGGTAACTTAACCCTATAGTTTTTGAGATACCTCTCGGTGTCTATCGGCACCGCACGACCTACCTTTTTAATTTTTATCTTAACATCAACCCTTATCGAGTTACAATCCCCAATTTTATACCTTTTTTTATTTATAAACAGTTCTAATCGTGTATGGTAAAACCGATTTAATTTTTCTTGGAAGTCCGAATCTACCATTAATTAAACCTTAGGCCAACTCGATTTAAAAATTTGGTGTAAGCAGAAAAAGTAGTACGCATTCCTCTAAAACAATTTTATTTAATTATAATTATACAGTGTGCATTTAACATCTATTTTTATATAGGTAGTTTCGACTACTTTTACAAGGTCGTGGTGACGTCATAGCCTTTTTTAAATAAAGAACAATGTAATACTATTCTAAAATTTTTATACTGACATTTTACATAACAAAATTTAAAAATATTTAATGCCAAGCATGGAGCCATTTAAATTTAACTTTAATACAAAGTTATACACAGAAAACAGTTCTTTCTCTTTGTTTGTTCGTTTGGAGTGGTTTTAATTTTATCTAACTTTATTCGCAGCTTAAAATTTAACTCGACACCCAAGTCCTCTATCTCCTTTTCTAGCCAATTGTTTGATGTATAGAGACCGTCTAGGTTTTCGAATTGTAAAATGTACCGAAGTCTGTCTCTATAAATAAAGTCTTTGATTCTACCGACAACCAGATCCATTCGTTCGTGTAATTCTTGCAGCTTGTGACAATCTTTTAATCGCGGCTCTTCCACTATATCCTGCATACGTATCTTGTTAGCTTGATCGACTTCTTCTTGTCGGTATTGGCGGGAATCCTTATTCTCCCACTCACTGTTGCGTAGTTGCATGTCCACCACTTTTGGGAATACATGGTCGTTACAGGTTGTAGGACCCTCGGTTTTAAATGATCCAAAAGGTTTTTTACTAGGCAAATATACAATGTTTAGCAGAACCCCTTTACGTGTGGTGTACGCCAAGGTTACGAAACCCGCATTCCTTAGTTCGTCTATGTTATCTGCCATTTTGATAAATACGTTTTTAGAATAACCTTTAAAAAAGTATACGGATTTAGTACCATCCTTTTCCGCAGACGCCTACATAACTAAAAGCGTCTTTCTTACCACAAATGCATACAGCTTGTAGAACCCGGATGTACCTAAGTCAGTCCACCGGCACAAAATAATCTTTTAGTTCTTCCTCATTTTCTCTAATAAGATGTTCTTTGTCTTACACATCTTTGTATTGTTCGCGTATTGTCGCAGTGTTTTCTATATAGTCCAACTTTCGTCTATTTGCATCCATTTCCTCTAATTCCAGCTGTCTTTTTGTTCCACTTACAGCGTATGGCGTGCATGATAAAGCAATTTTCTTTAGCGTAAACGGATAGAGTTTGCTGCCAATATTTACGCGTTGTCGTACAACCTCTGGGCGAAGTTTAGGCATATTTATCAACACCAATTGCGAATTGATTATTTCTTTTGGAATTGTAGAATATGGCGTTGCAGATTGTGTAAAATATGTACTACCTGCTTTAATGTAGCACTTGGGTAAGATTTTTATTTTACCTTGGCTGTCTTCCTCCTCTATTATCTCCAAATAATTTACAGGTAAATAGTTAAAACTAAAAGCCGAAAGCACAAACTTCATCAATTTTTCCTTTTCCTCTGGTTTCTCGGACAACTTAATTTGCAAGCCAGTCAATTTCTTTGTATGGCTATTTCCTCAATACACGTACTGTAGTAGGTTATTATACACTAAACAGCAGCTATTTTGTAGCTTGTCCGATGGCTTACTCCACATTTTGGCAAGTAGTACCAAGAACATTGACGCCTTTAGGAAGGATAACTTACTATCTTCCATTAAGGTTAAACAGTCTTTTAAGTGATTATACACTTGTTCCTCACTGACATAGTTTCCAATTCTACAGTTGTATATTGTCGCTTCCAATCGCGTAATACCATGTTTTTTGGCCAAAATTGACGCGAATGTTTCCCTTAAACGTGCATCTGGACAACGAAAAAAATCTAGTATATGATTTCCAAGTTGTTTATTAACACCAGGACTTGCTATCTGACACACAAATTTGTTGTATATCTTAATTTTTGCATTGGTTGTTAGCCATGTTAAACAATTGATTCCAACAGTTTTGTCGTTGTCAACTATAATATTGCAATTATCTTCGTATTTGCCCTTGTAGCGAAAGTTATAGTTTGTAGTTAAATAGTTACACATCTTCATTTTGCTAAATATGCCAGCGAAATCTTGGGTTACATCCATGTCAAAAAGATAGTAATAATCATTTTTTGAGTTCGTCTAATATATCTGATAGTTCTTCCAATAACGTTTCCAACTTAACATCTGTTAGTTCCACATGAACGTCTCCAAGGTGATTAACTTTCCTCAACTTCTTGGGAATAAAGTGAAACCAGCAAATGAGCGATTTGGATTGTGGCTGCTGGTAGAAAATATGTGCAACAATAATCTGGTGACAGTTATGGGTAATATTTGTGGAACAAGTGTATAATCACTTAAAAGACTGCTTAACCTTAATGGAAGATAGTAAGTTATCCTTCCTAAAAGCGTCAATGTCCTCGGTACCACTTGCCAAAATGTGGAGTAAGCTATCGGACAAACTACAAAATAGCTGCTGTTTAGTGTATAATAACCTACTACAGTACGTGTATTGGGGGAATAGCAATACAAAGAAATTGACTGGCTTGCAAATTAAGTTGTCCAGAGGAAAAGGAAAAATTGATGAAGTATGTGCCTTCGGCTTTTAGTTTTAACTATTTACCTGTAAATTATTTGGAGATAGTAGAGGAGGAAGACAGCCAAAGTAAAATAAAAATCTTACACAAGTGCTACATTAAAGCAGGTAGTACATATTTTACACAATCTGCAACACCATATTCTACAATTCCAAAAGAAATAATCAATTCGCAATTGGGGTTGATAAATATGCCTAAAATTCACCCAGAGGTTGTACGACAACGCGTAAATATTGGCAGTAAACTCTATCCATTTACGCTAAAGAAAATTGCCCTATCATGCACGCCATACGCTGTAAGTGAAACAAAAAGACAGCTGGAATTAGAGGAAATGGAAGCAAACAAAGATGTGTTAGACAAAGAACATCTTATTAGAAAAAATAAGGAAGAACTAAAAAAACGATGGACTGACTTAGATACATCCGGGTTCTACAAGCTGTATGCATTTGTGGTTAGTAAGAAAGACTCTTTTAGTTATATAGGCGTTCTTGCGGAAAAGGATGGTACTAAATCCGTATACCTTTTAAAAGGTTATTCTAAAAACGTATTTATCAAAATGGCAGATAACATAGACGAACTAAGGAATGCGGGTTTCGTAACCTTGGCGTACACCACACGCAAAGGGGTTCCGCTAAACATTGTATATTTGTCTAGTAAAGAACCTTTTGGTTTACTTAAAACCGAGGGTCCTACAACCTATAACAACCATAAATTCCCAAAAGGATAGACATGCAACTACGCAACAGTGAGTGGAAGAATAAAGATTCCCGCCAATACCTACAAGCTAAGAAGATATCTATGCAGGATATAGTGAGAGAGCCGCAATTAGAAGATTGTCACCAAAGAATTGATCTTTTCGGCGGACTCAAAGACTTTATATATAGTGACAGACTTCGATACATTTTACAGTTCGAAAACCTAGACGGTCTCTATGTATCAAACTATTGGCTAGAAAAAGAGATAAAGGACTCGGGTGTCGATTTAGATTTTAAGTTGCGAATAAAATTAGATAAACCACTCCAAACAAACAAAGAGAAAGAATTGTTTCCTGTGGATAACTTTGTATTAAAATTAAGTTTAAATGGCTCTATGCTTGGCATTAAATATTTTTAAATTTTGTTATGTATAATGTCAGAATAAAAATTTTAAATTACTATTACATTGTTCTTTATTTAAAAAAGACTATGACGTCACCACGACCTTGGAAAAGTAGTCGAAACTGGGTAACCGAGAGCATAGCAAAGTGGTGATTTTACCTATTTAAAAATAAATGTCAAGTGTACACTGTATATTTATAATTAAATAAAATTGTTTTAAAGGAATGTGTACTACTTTTTGCTTACATCAATTTTATAAATCGAGTTGGCCTAAGGTTAAATTAATGATAGATTTAGACTTCCAAGAAAAATTAAATCGGTATTACCATTCACGATTAGAAACTGTTTATAAATAAAAAAAGTTATGAAATTGGGAATTGTAACTCGATAAGGGTTGATGTTAAGATGAAAATTAAAAAGGTAGGAATACAAAGATCGTGCGATGTCGATAGGCACCGAGAGGTGTCTCGAAAATGTTAGGGGTTAGATTACCGATATTTTAGGGTAGGGATAATGGAGGTAAAAATGAAGCAAGAAGGAAATCCCCTCTCTACAAGGAGGTTCATAAGGAGGGAGCAAGGAGGAAATTCCATTCAGCAGAATTCTTGTTAATCAAAATGTTAATTTGCATTTACAATCACACAAAGGAAATGATAATTTAAAGGAATATATCACCTACCTTTCACTGGTTGTAGTGGTTGATTGTACTTGCACTGCTATCAGATAATTATGGACTGTATGTATAATGTTCACTAATTGTTGCTAATTACTGATGCTCGATGCACCGAACTAAATCACGAACCAAAGCCAAGCGAGAACGAAGTTGAATTGTCGTCCACTCGTACATTACCAACCCTTTTATGTCGTTGCACTAAAGGTAGGGATAATGGAGGGTTTCTAGGTGGGAATAGTTTAAGGACTTAAATTAATTGTGATTGGCATACTACACTACAACCAAAATACTTATAAAGCCTTAACATACCGCCCACCAAAATAAGTATTAGGAACTTATTTTCTAAGTGTGTCTAAACGAGCAAAAAAAAAATATATATATATATATAATCGTAAATTTAAAAGTTAACTTACCCTAATATACTAACTATAATACTAAGTTGCCTCTGAAATGGGAGAGGGCACAATTTTACCACGGGCCTTTTAAATAGTCCCTGGGATGTTGCCACGGTAGCCACACGACAAACATTGTCCTTTCCATAATGCAACGTATGTATACGTCCCATTTTCCACTGTAATGGAGACACTTGAGTATCCTTAATCAACACCAACGTTCCCACCATTAACGAATAATTAGCAGAAAACCATTTGGTTTTCTGTTGAAGTGTGCAGGTACTCCAAATGCCACCGTTTCCAAAATGATTGCTGAATACGTTGAACCAGTTGCCAACGATTTAAAGAAGATAGTTTCAGATCTAAGACATTAGGGTCGGGAATGCCAGACACTGGTTCTACGTTCAGAAAATGACCAGGACTTAAGAATGAAAAATCAGTGGGATCGTTACTCATTGGACATAAAGGTCTGGAGTTTAATATGGCTTCAATTTGAGCAAGAATGGTGTTAAATTCTTTGTACGAGAGAATTTGTTCGCCTACCACCTTCTTGAGATGGGACTTTACAGATTTTATCCCAGCTTCCCACATTCCCCAAAGTGAGGAGCCGACGGAGGATTAAAACAAAGTGAATACCTTCCGTTTCAGATGACTGCTTCATATATTCGATTAGTTCCCGAGATGCTCCGATAAAATTTGTTCCACAGTCACTATGAATTTGCAAGCATTTACCTCTGCGTGCTACAAACCGCCGTAAAGCTGCAATAAAGGCTTCTTTAGATAGGTTTGATGCCAACTCCAGATGTATCGCTTTTGTACTAAGACAAACAAATAAACAAACATAAGCTTTCAATGATTTGGCACCTCTAATACGATTCATGGTGATAGAAAAGGGTCCACCGTAGTCTACCCCAGTATGTAGAAACGCTTTACCGGCAGTAAGTCTAGCGGGGGGCAAGTCGCCCATAGGAGGGCATAGCGAAATAGGTTTTTGACGAAAACATCGAATACAAGAGTTTAGGCACTGTTGAATAGCCCTTTTTGCAGACAGAATCCAAAAATTTTGTACTAACAAAAAATGAGTAGTTCTAAGTCCAGGGTGTAAATATTTCGTATGGCAATCTCGAATAATGAGCTCTGTCACCCGGTGTGACCGAGGAAGTAGCAATGGAAATTTTGTATCATAAGATACGTCTGCATTTCGCAACCGGCCGCCCACCCTTAACAACCCATCACTGTCAAGGAAAGGACTGAGAGATCGAAGTTGTTTATTACTAAGTTTTCCTTTCGAATGATATCAATGTCCTGACTGAAAACTTGTTCTTGAACCCGTTTTATTAATAAATGAAGTGCATACTGTTCGGGGAGACCAATAATTGTTCTAAGTTTCGAATATCCAAATTTGCACGAACTTTCAAGTTACGAATGAACTGACAAATATATACCAGAATCCTGCATATTTTCGCAAATCTGAAAATTGATTTACCATCGAGTCTACGAAATGATCTGCAACGTGTATATTAAGGGATAAAGTTCTTTTTCAATGTGCATCTGAGTGTGATCTGTAAGAGTTGGTTCCATATGAGCAGGCCAATTCTCTTTAGGTAATAGTAACCATGGTGGAGCCGTCCACCACAAAGGATGATTAACAAGCTCAGCAGCTAATAATCCTCTTGATGCACAGTCAGCAGGATTATCCTGTGATTTAATATGATGCCACGATGATGGAGCCACTCGTTCTTGGATATGCGAGACACGATTGCTAATAAAGGTCTTCCAATTATACGACGAAGATCGAATCCATGCTAATGCTACTGTGGAATCTGACCACGCAAATGTATCGTCCAATACTAAATTATCTCTATACGTATTTTGCACATACTCGACCAAGTTCGACAACAACACTGCACCACACAATTCTAATCGAGGTAATGATATACGATTGGTTGGTGCGACCTTAGATTTGGCACAGACCAATGATACTTGGATGTTCCTTTCTCATCGACACAGCGGAGATAAACTGCTGCTGCATATCCAGCTTCCGATGCATCACAAAATGCATGAATTTGTACAGTTTGATGGTTATCGCAAAGAATCCGTCGAGGAATTTCAATTTTCAATAACTCGGGTAATTGTTGAAGATACAGATTCCATTTTAAAACAATTTGTTGGGGAGGAAGTTCATCCCAGCCAATTCCTAATATCCATACAGATTGAATCAAATGTTTTGCGAAGAAGACCAATGGTGATAATAACCCCAGAGGGTCAAAGATCCTTGCAATTTCCGAAACCATATTCCTTTTGGTACAAGGCCGATCAACGATATTAAGATTGTAAAACAACACATCACTCAATGGTTGCCATTGCAGTCCTAAAATTTTTTGAGAAGTATTGTTTACCTCTTCAAACAAAATGCTTGCTGATACCGAACGGAATCAGGTAAATGGCCAATGACACTTGGCACGTTGCTATTCCACTTTCGCAACATAAAACCACCTGATTGGCAAATTTGGTTTAATTCATACACGAGTCGTTTGCCATCCTCTATCGAATCACACCCTGTAATCAAATCATCCACGTACGTATCCGATGCTAAAATCTTGGAAGCAATAGGAAAACGTAACGATTGACTTTTGCAAGTTCTTGAATTACACGCATGGCTAAAAATGGTGATGATGTGATGCCGTATGTAACAGTGTTTAGCTGATAATCGATAACAGACTCGAGGACTTAAATCTCCAAACTATACGTTGATAGTCTCGATGGCTAGTAGAAATAAGAATCTGTCTATACATTTGCTTAATGTCCGCAGTTAAAACTACAGAATGTAAACGAAAGTGTAATAACAACTCCATGATATCTTTTTGAAGAGGGGGGCCTGCGAGTAAATGATCATTTAAAGACCCTCCACTTTGAGCGCTGGCTGAAGCATCAAATACGACACGAAGTTTTGTAGTTGTACTGTCTGGTTTGAACACGGCGTGATGTGGTATGTAATATACCGGCGATAATGTAGACGATCGAGTTGAATCCGATACAATACGAGACATGTGACCACTATCGATATAATTCTGCATAAATTCTCTGTACGAATTATACAGTTGAGGATTTATTTCAAACGGCGTTCTAGTGAAAGAAATCTTCGAAGTGCTATTTCCGAGAGCCAGCAAATAGCGGTTCAGGACCATTGAAAGGTAACAAAACAATAAAACGACCGGTGTCATCCTGCTTGTGAGTGTCCACAAAATGCCTTTCACAAATTTCCGCATGAGGAGATAATTTGTTAGAATCTGGAATATTTTCCAGTTCCCAAAATCGAGTAATGTTAGCATCTTCTACAAGTGCAGCTAATGATATACGAGATGTAACAGAAGAAAGAACCTTCCCTGTTAATATCCACCCAAAGGTAGTGTGAATTGCCACGGGTTCTTCTAGTGACCCAATGCGAGTTGCGTTTAATAAAACACGCGCGAACAAATCTGCACCTAACAATAAATCGATATGGCTAGGTTTGTCGAAGTCCGAATCTGCTAAATCTAATCCAACTATGTGAGGCCAACTATTTGGTGAGATCCTTGATGAAGGAAGGGTTCCACAAATGTCTGGTAAAACAAAACAATCAATACTGTACTCTGGAACAGTTTTACCTTGAGGACTAATTTTACACGATACTTGTCCATACGCATGAGAAGCAGATAACCTAAGCCTTCAACCTTCATTGAAATATTCGATTTTCTTAAACCTAAGCGTCGACAACACTTATCAGTCATGAAATTTTCCATTGATGCACTATCTACAAGTGCTCTTACTGTCTGAACTTTACCAAACCCATCTGTAATTGAAATTCTTGCGGTGCCTAATAACGTCATTGTGTTGGACGATCTAGATGATAACAACGTACTTGTAGTAGTGTTGCAGGTGGGTTCGGGAAGTTGATCTGTTGCCTGAGTGATTGCAGGTTTCTGTGCAACTGTAGGGTTTTCAAAGTGCAATAAAGTATGATGACCCCTTGCACACTTTTTACAAACAAGTTTGGAAGAGCAGCGTGTAACCATATGAGAGTTGCGAAGACAATTAATGCATAAGTGTTTGTCTTTAACAAAGTTATAACGGTCTTGTGGCGATTTATTCAGAAACATTTCACATTGGTATAAGTTATGAGTACCACTGCAAAGACTGCATTTCTGAGCGAATGAAGTTGTTACGAATGACTTTCGAACTTGGGGTTTTGAATATTCAAAGGAACGTTTAGAAGGTACACTAGATGATATGGTTTGTTTAACGGACGTATTAAATTTGGACGGTGTATCGGAAACAACCATATTGCTAATTTCTAATGCCTTGCAATGTTTTTCTAGAAATAATTTTAATTGATCATAAGATGGAATGTCTGATGTATTTTCTAATTCAAATGTTTTCAACAGATTTGTATCTACCTTTTTTGATAACAAATTAAACAATACGAAGTCGAGCAAATCAATCTTAGTTTGACGTAAGCTTGATATATTTTCCGTAAAGCAATTAAGCAATTCTCTTAAATCTGTATGTGAATTAAATTTTGCTTTTGGTGACGATTCTAAAGCATTCCAATGCGTGTTTGCAATTAAACGTTTTGAATTAAACCTCTCCACAATAATTGAATAAGCTAGCATATAATTATTATTCGAAATTTGCAAATGTCTAATGAGTTCTCTAGACTTAAAATCCAACGCATCAATTAAAAATAGAACTTTTCGATCGGTAGCAATTGATTATTTTCATGAACTAAATTATTAAAAATTGAATAAACTCTTGGAAATGTTCTATTTTTCCAGAAAATTTTTCATTTCTATCCGAGGGAGACGAATATTAGTACATGAGCCGATGCTAGTAATATTTTCAGTCAAGCATTTTTCAGCAGTGGATATATTATCAAATTGTGCCTTAATAATTTTAATGTTTAACAAAGACCTATCTATTTCAATTCTTAATGTTGTAACTTCATTTAATAATTCCGAGTTGTCCTCATCCAATATGCACGTTTTATAAGATGTATCTACATCGTTTTTGATATCAAAGGCGCTTTCAGCCATAATATTAACAGAAATACAATTGCCTTTAATATGCTCCAATTTATCTATCGCACCAGATATATCAGATAATCTATCGAGTGCGGCCTTTAAATCCACTATCAACCTATCCGATGAAATATGTGCCATCCTAACGAACAAGGTTACTAATATCGATTTTATATTGATTTCAGCTACAAAAATGAAGGGTTTGTTCACCTAATAATAGGATATACCAAGGGTAATGTTGAACTACCTGTTAAAGAATTTTTACTACAACGTGCCTAACGGGAGCTTGCAAGTTTCAATATGACAAAGAGCAAAGGGTTTTATTCTACCCGGTTTTACGAATACCTGAATTCTCTAGCGAACTTGAATTACAAGTTTAAAATAACTGTATTGCTTAAACACTTTTCTGACTACAAATTCTTACGTTAACTATCCTAAAATTTACAAAGATTTGTCATTTTAAGGCTTTATAAGATTCTGTATCAGTACAAAATTTCAAATTTAATGCGAGATTGCATCCACCATAAGTTAGTTTACACAATTGACTATGAAACTTGTGGTATGACTACACTTTTATTCTAAATGCGGTCAACCCCTAATTTAAGCGAAGAGCAATAAACAATGTAGTTAAAATGAATGCCAATAATAAATGCCAATAATAAACCAATTAATAAGCAAAATATTTGCTCAAAGGACCAAAAATGTTAATCAAAATGTTAATTTGCATTTACAATCACACAAAGGAAATGATAATTTAAAGGAATATATCACCTACCTTTCACTGGTTGTAGTGGTTGATTGTACTTGCACTGCTATCAGATAATTATGGACTGTATGTATAATGTTCACTAATTGTTGCTAATTACTGATGCTCGATGCACCGAACTAAATCACGAACCAAAGCCAAGCGAGAACGAAGTTGAATTGTCGTCCACTCGTACATTACCAACCCTTTTATGTCGTTGCACTAAAGGTAGGGATAATGGAGGGTTTCTAGGTGGGAATAGTTTAAGGACTTAAATTAATTGTGATTGGCATACTACACTACAACCAAAATACTTATAAAGCCTTAACAATTCTCCTTATGGGAATTTACATGTAAAAACGGTAGCGCGGTGGCGCTGTCCTCGGATGGGCAAATCCTACTACTGATGCCTATAAGATAACTTTGTATATATTTAGATGGCACTTATAGCTGGCACGTATATTTGGGAGGATCGTTTTATTCCAATGGATCTTTTTGCCCCGGTCTCCCCTAATTTAAAATTACACATGTAGTAGTTAATAAAAATAAAAAGCATATTTTTTGGCGAAAATTGAAAGTTGAATATGTTAATATGAAATTTTCAAATGTCACGTCAAATAATTTTATAATCTTCTAATTTTATGTTGGTTGACAAATCTATTTCGTTTTTGTATATGAACCAGTATCAAAACTAATTTTAATTTAACTTTATTCTTTTAATAAATCTTGTCAATTTTTAAAATTTGCATGAAAACTAATTTTTTATACATGTTATCTGTCAAAATCTAATTGCAAAAACGAATAGCCCAAAATCAGAAACAACGAAGCAAATAACTCTTATCTGAATTTTCGTAACTTGTTCTTCCTACAAAATACGCGCAAGCGAGTGCGTTTTCACGTACTTATTGATTACCGCCGCTTTCTCAATTAGTTGAAAATACACTTGGTTAATTTAATTGGAAATTCTTGATAAAGCAGTAGGCTTGTGCCTACTTGTGCCGTAACAGAATGAAAACACTTCATAACTAACTTAAGATGTTCAAGGGTACATTATTAAGGATCTTACTAAAGTTAATACCGCCGGATTTGAGAACAACCGCAACAGTGCTGTACTTGATTTAATAAATATTAAAGGAAAATTTAATAATTTTGGGGTAAAAATTTCTTACGTGTGTGCATTAGATGAATTATTAAAAACCCGTAAACGATAGTACTTTATACAGCATGACACCGGATTTTACAATAAATTAAAATTTACTATACAACGCACCTTTTATAAAGTTTGTGTTTTGTTATACGAAAGTTAATTAAATAGTTAAGGCCTAAGTACAACATTCACTAAAAAGGATAATATTGTTACGCAATTGTATATATCTGGATTATCTTCTTTAATTCATTAGAATCATTAGAACAGGTGAAATGACTTGCGTGTTCTAATGAGCTAAAGAGCCAAACTACAGGTCCAACAAAAGTAGTAGGGTCGTTAGTGAGGAACCAGACTAAGACAGGTCCCCGAAAGAGGGCAGCGGCTCTTTCGGTACTTAGATTGGCAGAGACCATAGGGGTCCGTATGGCAGTCTAAGACACACTACCGCGATGTGGATGGCAACGGGAAACCACCACTTTATCTCCCAAGTACACAGCGTACCTAAATTATAATAAAATGATGGCATTCTCGGGGGTAAAAGATTCCGGAGTTAAAATAGTCCCCCATTCGGATCTCCAGGAGGGGACTACTTAGGAGGATGCGATTGGAAAGTTAAAAATAAGAGTCGGGAACATTCTGCGAGTCGGAGCGTGGAATGTTAGAAGTATGAAGCAAGTAGGTAAGCTAGAGAACCTAAAAATCGAAATGAATAGGTTATCACTAGACATAGTAGGGATCAGCGAAGTTCGGTGGCCATAGGCGGGGGATTTTTGGAGTAGAGATTTTAGGGTAATTCATACAGGAGCAGAGGAAGGAAATTTGGGCGTGGGGATAGTTATGCGGAAAAAGATAGGATACTGTGTAGAAAACTACTTACAAAAGCACGAAAGAGTACTCATGGTTAGATTAGAATCTAAACCGGTAAACACAGTAATAATACAAGTATACATGCCCACCTCTAGCTACAGTGACGAAGAGGTAGAAGCCATCTACAAAGATATCGAAGACATATTAAAATACGTAATAGGACATAAAAATTTAATAATTACGGGGGATTTTAATGCCGTGGTAGGTGAGGGTTGGGAAGGAGCGGTAGTAGGTTTATTTGGTTTAAGCACGAGAAACGACAGGGGAAATAGGCTGGTAGAATTTTGCGACAAGAACAATTTAATCATCACAAACACATTATTTCAACATCATACTAGAAGACGATATACGTGGAAGGTGCCAGGAGATATAGGAAGATATCAAAGAGATTACATTCTTGTTAGACAACGGTTTAAGAATCAAGTAAAAGACTGTAGAAGCTACCCAGAAGCAGATATAGATACTGACCACAACATCGTAATTATGAATTTAAGAATCTGAAAAAAAGAAACGGAAAAAGGCACTTGTCTTAGAGAAACTAAAAGATAAAGATGATAATAAAGACAGATTCGAAAATAAGTCAAATGAATTGCTCAAAGATATCGGGAAAATATCTGATACTAAGGAAGTAGAAACAGAATGGAATAACATTAAATCCAGCCTAGACATGGCGGCCAGAGATATCCTGGGGTATACACAAAAAGAAAATAAGAAACCATGGATAACAAAGGATATCCTGGATTTAATAGAAGAAAGACGAAAATACAAAAATAAATCAGACGAGACAGGAAAACAGAGATACAAAGCCATAAAATGGGAAATTATTCGAAAATGCAGGAAAGCCAAAGAACAATGGATTGATGAAAAGTGCAAAGAGGTACAAACGAAGATGGAAATAGGAAAGACAGACGAAGCATACAAATTAATTAGAATGAATTTTAGGCATATAAAACCGTATAGCAAAAATATAAGGGACACTCAAGGAAACGTCATTATAGAAAACGTAGAGAAAGTGGGTAGATGGCAAGAATATATAGGGAATTTATATGCAGGAGAGGAACTAACTGCATTAGAACAGGAATCGGACATTGAGAATGATGACTTGGGATATCCTATACTTAGAGATGGGTTTGGATTAGCTTTAAAGAGTCTGAAAAATGCTTACCGCCGGGTACAGATAAGGTGCAAGCACAAACTCTAAAAGCCGCTGGACAAGCAGTAACAGAACGTCTCTTCCAACTATTAAGCTATATGTATGAGACAGGCGAGATACCCAAAGATTTCAAACGTAGCATCATAGTAACTATACCAAAAAAGAAAGGTGCGGGTAGATGTGAAAATTATCGAACAATAAGTTTGACAGCACACGTGTCAAAAATATTAACTAGAATTGTACAAAGACGAATGGAAAAACAGGCGGAAGAAATACTAGGAGAAGACCAATTTGGGTTTAGGCGAAACAGAGGAACACGGGAGGCTATTTTAGCTCTGAGAGTGATAATGTAGAAAACAATAGAAAAAGGGGAAAACGTGTATATAGGGTTTGTAGATCTGGAAAAAGCATTCGACAATGTAAAATGGAAAAAAATGTTTGAAATACTCAAAAGTATCGGAATGAGTTATAGGGATAGACGAATAGTACATATCTTATACAAAGAGCAAACAGCAGTAATATAATTAGAGCAGGAACGTAGAGAAGTAAACATTAGGAAAGGGGTGAGACAGGGATGTGCCCTATCCCCATTGATTTTTAACTTGTACAGGCAATGAATACTGTCAAATGCAGGAAGACATTTGGAATTACTATGCAGGGACAAAAAATTGATATGCTTAGATTTGCAGATGATATAGCGGTATTAGCGTCTAGCAAGGAAGAGTTAGAAGCTGCTCTTAATGAAATGGAAACGGTTTTAACAAGAGATATGGTATGAAAATTAACAAAACTAAAACTTAAGTTCTAGTATGCAAAGGTGGGGAAAATAAATCAAAAACAAGAATGCAAGTATGTAACACGAACTTACAAGAGGTTAACGATTTCTGCTACCTGGGAAGCCAAATAACGCAACATGGAAAAAGCACAAAAGATATAAAACAAAGATCAGCACAAGGTCGTGCTAAATTTAACAAAAAAAAAGCTACTACTGTGCTCAAAGACCACAAACATAGAAACAAGGAAAAGATTGCTTAAAACATATGTGTGGAGCATAGCACTGTACGGCTGTGAAGCCTGGACAGTAGGAAAAGCAGACAAGAAAAAGATAGAAGCCTTTGAAATGTGGTGCTACAGACGTATGTTGAAGATATCATGGACAGACAAAGTTAAGAACGAAGAAGTACTAAAAATGGTAGGGGGAGAAAGAAATATGTGGAAAACAGTAAAAAATAGGAGAGATAGGATGATAGGCCACATACTACGGCATGAGGGAATAGTGCGGAATATATTAGAAGCCGAGATAGGAAAAAAGAAAAGAAGAGGCAGACCTAGGTTAGACTACTGCACACAGATAGTAAAGGATGTAGGCTGTAGGGGTTTCAGGGAAATGTGTAGGCTAGCCCAGAATAGAAATCAATGGATGTACGCATCCAACCAATCCCAAGATGGATAAACTAATGACGAAAAAATAACTGTGCTTAAACATGATGATTATTATAAGTAAATACAAGAAGTGGTTGGGTAATATTCTCGAATAATGTTAAGTGTGTGAAAGGATTTACTGGAAAACCATTATTTCGGCAAATATCTAAGTGTTGGGGATCTTGGTAGCCACAGGTTACTTAACTCCCTTCACTGGATCTCGGTGAAATAGGGCATAAAATGAGAAAACAATAGAAGGGGAACGAGCTGTATACACATGCTGTGTGAGAATTTCAGGGAACTATGTAGGCTAGCTCAGAATATAAATAAGTGCAGGTACGTGTCCAACCAGTTTTGAGACGGAAAACTTAATGACGAAAAAATCAGCGCAGATAAATCTGATGATTATTATAAACAATTGCAGGTGTTGGTTGTGAAATATCTGCAACTAATGTTGACTGTGCGAAAAGATATATTGACAAAATATCAAATCGGTAAATGTTCAAGTGCTGGGGGAACTTGGCAGCCACAGACTGCTTACCCCCCTTATCAACCTTACATGTGATTTTTTTTCCAATGCTCCACCCGAAGGTACTACATTGGCCAGGAAGCCTTGGGCGTAGTAGTCACACACATACCGGCTACGCCACGGGGCCGCCCCCTTTCATATACTACTGAATCTTGGCACAACCACTGAAGGTCGGAGAAATAGGTTATATAACTGTAAAACAATAGGTGACCGAACTGCATCTAACAAGATAGAACAGCGCCTATGAGGAAAGACAACAAACATAGAACAATAAGAAAATTGTTGAAAGCATATGTGTGAAGCACAGCACAGTATGCCTATGAAATACGGATAGTCTGAAACGCAGACAGAAAAACGGTAGCAGCCTTTTGAAATGCCGTGCTTCAGATGTATGAGGACTATAGCATGGACAGACAAAGATAATAACAAATAGGTTATAGAAATAGTAGGGAAATAAGGATATCTGGGGAAATATAGAAATAGAAGGTCGGAATATGTTCTAAGGCATTTTTGGGGAACAGTATGGAATATATTACAAGCAGAGATAGGAAAAAGAGTTAGATGTAGACCTAGTGATAGATGCAGACTGTGCAAATTTCAGGGAAATCTGTAAGTTAGTTTAGAATAGGAAACAATGATGATACGCGTTTAACCAGTTCCAGGACTGAAGACCTAATGATGATGATGATCTTCTTTAATACCCACAGTAAACACAATAGGTGTGAAAGTATTAGCTCTAAACTGTAGTTTATACATATTTGTTGTATATTTTTCTTCTGCTACCAATTCTGAAATTCATGATGTATTTTATAGCTTCATTAATAACTCCGAATGGTGTCACTGTGAAAACAAATTATTAATATTAGGCGATTTCAATTTATCAACTTTCTACGCGAGTTGTTTAGACAAAGCAGTGAGGACTAACAATATTACTGCCTTAGTCAATTTCTGTGCGTATTTAGGTCTAAACCGAATTAATACTATACTCAACACTAACGATTGGCTGCTTGACCAGGTCCATTTCCACAGCCCCCGTCCAATCAAAATTTGAACTTTTTTCTACGTCATTCGTTTGTGCATCGTAGGTACTCAAATGTGCACGGTAAACGAACGTATGTGCACATCTCTATACGGAGATACGAAGAAAATAAGGTGGAGGAGCTAAGAAACGGGAGCCTTCTACGGAAGAAATTCAGGATTTTTATAGCCAATTGTTTGTGCATTGTAGGTGCTCAAATGTGCACAGTATACGAACGTTTGTGCACATCTCTATACGGAGATAAAAAAAAATTAAATGGAGGGGCTGTAGAAACGGCAACCCCTCCACCAAAGAAATTCAGAATTTTTTATAGCCAATTGTTTGTGCATTATAGGTGCACAAATGTGCACAGTATGCAAACGTTTGTGCACATTTCTATACGGAGATACGAAGATAATAAAGTGGAGAGGCTGTAGAAACGGCAGCCCCTCCATCAAAGCAATTCCGGATTTTTTATAGCCAATCGTTTGTGCATCGTAGGTGCACAAATGTGCACAGTATACAAACGTATGTGCACATCTCTATACGGAAATACGAAGAAAATAAAGTGGAGGGGCTGTAGAAACGGCAGCCCCTCCCCACCAAGGAAATTCTGGATTTTTTATAAGCATTCGTTTGCGCATCGTAGGTGCACAAATATGCACAGTATACGAATATTTGTACACACCTCTATACGGAGATAGGAAGAAAAAAAGTGGAGAGGCTGGAGAAACGGCAGCCCCCCACTAAAGAAATTCCGGATTTTTTATAGCCATTCGTTTGTGCACCGTAGGTGCACAAATGTGCATAGCATACGAACGTTTGTGCTCTTCTCTATTCAGAGATGCAAGGAAAATAAACTGAATATATCAGAAGTTTCATCTTGGTCTTGGAGATCAAAATATTTTACTTGTATGCCTTCGTATCAGGGCCTCCCAGAAGGGGGGGGGCAAATGGGGCAATTGACCAGGGCCCGGACTCTGGGGAGGCCCGGAGAATGAGATAAGTTAAATGTTATTTTAATTAACGACGCCGTCTGCATTCATCATATTAATCTTATATATAGGGTGTTTCAAATTGCTCGGTTTTTTTTAACAATAAATAAGACACATAATTTGCATTTTCATTTTCAAAATCTTTTTATTGGTAATTGAAGTATCACTAATTACATTTATATGCGAAAAATAATATCTACCAAATGACCTCCTCTTGCAGCTCTACAGACGTCCACTCTTTTATTAAAATTTTCAATGACATTTTGACATAATTGAGGCTCCATCTCACCAATGACATCAATAATTTCACTTTCAAAGCAGGAATCGATTGTGGATTGTTATTATAAACCTGACTTTTCACATAAACCCAAAGAAAATAGTCTAATGGAGTCAAATCACATGATCTTGGTGGCCAATTAACATCACCGTTTCTTGAGATTACACGTCCAGGAAATTTTTCACTCAATAAAGCAATTGTTTCTTGTGCAGAGTGAGATGCAGCGCCATCCTGTTGAAACCAAATATCCTCTAGATCGATCACCATTGACAGTTACAGCTTCACTAGCAGCATTTTCAAAGAAGTAAGGTCCAATTACACCACCTGACCATAATGCACACCAAACAGTAACTCGTTTAGAATGCATAGGTTTCTCGTGAATAATTCATGGATTTTCCTCACCCCAGATACGACAATTTTGTTTAGTAACATAGCCAACAAGTTCAAAATGTGCCTCATCGGAAATCATGATTTTTTGAGAAAAATCAGCCTGTTGTTCATTGATGAAATTGACAAATGAACGACATTTTAAACGATCTAATGGCTTTAGTACCTGTGTTACTTGAATTTTATATGCCTTTAGAGCTAAATCATTGTGCAAAGTACACCGTGTTGTTGATCCACTAAGTCCAACTTGTTGCGAACGTCGTCTAATGGACATTTTAGGATCTTCAGCAACACTATCACGAACCAAATCAATATTTTCTTGTGAACGATCGCTACGAGTGTATTTTTCACTTTTTTGATATTCCATCGAACCGGTCTCTTGAAATTTTTTAATAATTCGACCAATAGTGCTTTCAGCTGAACGATTATGTAAATCATAAAATTCACGTAGTTTTCTAAAAACACTTTTTACAGAACGCTGATTTTCATTAAATAATTCAGCGTGAACGCGTTTGTGTATCGTGTACGAAGCCATTTTTATAAATGTCATACATCAAAAAACCCCGACGAATTCAGTGCGCCATCTATATTTTACTTATTCTTAAAAAAATCTGCGCAATTTGAAACACCCGTTATTTAAAACACTAAGCCCTCTCATGTAACGCTTAGTTTGAGAAATCTATTGAACAGATTTTTATCATTCAAGTAGTAAACTGAAGCATTTTTTTTTACAAAAAAAGTAATATTATTGGTGAAAACAATGTTTAAAGTTATTATTAATAAGGGCGCGATACGATGTATGGTTGGTTATCTAAAATTCATAAACAAGAAGTTCTGTTTTGTAAATAAGTTTTTTGGATATTAAAATAAGATAAATGTAATTTCACCAAATCACCATAGCAGAAAGGGGACTGCCTTTCAAGGGTTAATTCTCAAAATTGCCGATCCACATAATGGAAATTTCTTGAGAATCATAGAATTGTTATCAAAATATGATCCTTTGCTAAGAGAACATGTTACAAGAGTACAAGAACACCAAGATAAAGAAACACGTCTCCAAGCTCATTATTTATCATGACGATCTCAAAACGAGTTCATAGAAGTTTGTGGTAAGAGAGTTCTTAACTAAATTTTAATGGGAAAGAGAAAAGGTCAAGCAGTATGCTATATTAGTCGATGCAATGCCAGATGTCGCACTCGAAAAACAGATAACATTTATTTTACGATATTTATATGAACATGAATCTGGTTGCAAAATTGCTGAACGATTTCTAGGTTTTGTAAAGTGTAATAAAAAAACTGGAGAAGAAATTGCTAATGAAATCGTGAATGAGATGGCCAAGCAAAGCATTTCTTTAAATGATTGCAGGGGGCAAGGTTTCGACAATGGAGCTAACATGGTTGGTGTGTATAAAGGAGTTAAAACTCGTATAGCTGAAATCAATCCTTATGTATTATTTTCTAAATGTGCGGCATACAGTCTCAACCTAGTTGGTGTGAACGCGGCAGAATCGTACAAGAATGATGTTATGTTTTTGGTGTTCTACAACAGTTGTACACATTTTTTTCAAAATCACCACAAAGGTAGGAAATCCTTGAAAAAGAAATACGATGTTCTCTCCACAAGCTTTCAAACACAAAGTGGTACGCCCGAATAGATGCAGTGAAGCCTTTCGCTAAACACCTTCCTGGCATTAAAAAAGCTGTCGCTGAATGTTTCAAACTAAACATGTCAGCAGAATAAAATGCCGAACTCTTGGGATTTGAAAAATTTCTTAAATCTTTAAAATGCATACTAATGGTCACAACTTGGTTCAAAATTCTTGTTTCAATTGATCACCGAAATAAAGTTCTCCAAGCACGAGAAACCTTTCTCGATGAAGAAGTGTCGCAGATTGATAGTCTGATAAGTGAAATAAACAATGTGAAAGATAAATTTGGTGTTATTCTCCAAGAAACTAAACTTGTAGCAGAATTTTTAGCCGAACAAATGCCTACAGATACTAAATTGGCTGAAAAGAGAAAGAGAAAGAGAAAACATTTTCACGACGAAAAATCTGATGAACAGTTAAAGCAAAATACCGGCGGTTCAGAAACAAAAGAAGAACGATAATTTAGAATAGAGGTATTTTACACAATTATCGATTCTGTTACCTGCGGGCTACGCGAAAGAATCAATAATACAAAGAATTTAAGTAAAATTTTTCAATGTTTGTGGCAATATCTCAATAAAGATGAAACTGAAATTGCAAACCCTTGCCGATTGTTACTCTCTTCCTATCCTGTAGACCTCTCAGAAGCTCTAATAGAAGAACTTGTTCATCTAAAGTGTATTCATACAGTTAGTTGTGGTACTTTTATCTTGTCGCCATTCAAGTTGATAAATAAAATTAAGAACTTGAAACTAGAGTTGCTGTATCCAAATGTGTGCATTGCCATCCGTTTATATTGCACACTTCCAGTGTCAGTAGCAGGAGCAGAACGTTCATTCAGCGCACTCTAAAGATTAAAAAATTTCAATCGTTCTACTATTGGCCAAGAAAGACTTTGTGCACTAACTACTCTCGCTATGGAAGCTGATCTAGCCCGAAATGTTAATTTCAGTGACATAATTGAGGATTTTGCAAATAAAAAAAACCAAGAAAATTATGTTTTAAATTTAAGCAGGTTTTTGTTTAATGACTGTTTACGAGTTAACCATATATTCTTTTAATGTAATTTAGAATACATTAGGTGTATAATAAAATACTATTCAGGGCAGATGGGTAATGTTTACACACACATATATAATATATATATATATATATATAATATATATATATATATATATATTACTCAAATTTAGACCAGGGTAGAAAATTAATTAATTTCATCAAATAATTTTAATCACCGTGTATAAGGAATTTTATTAGATAATACGCGTTATTAAACCCGTGAATAATAAAAAATTTATTCGTTTCATTAAAAATAAGGGATTTAAATTATTTACAAGACGCTTTCTATAAAAAGAAGCAGAATTAAAATGCTCAATTTGTATGTAATTTAATTGTTCCAAGTAAAGAATCAAATAGAAATTACGTGCAAAATTTATATTAATTAACTCAGTTTTCAAGTAATGGGTATTAAACAAAATGTACAAATAATAATTTAATATTTAATTAGGATTCACTAAAAATTAAAGGGTAGAAGTCAACGCCATTCATTATTATTTTAATTGGAGTTAATTGAACCATTAGTAACATATAATATGTATAAAAGCTTGTAAAAACCCAATAATATTCAAATCGTAGAAGTGTTATTTAAAATGTTACGATTGAACACCTGCGTATTTTTAAAAGTCACGTTCTGCTTAAATTTTGTAGATAACAAATGGTTACAGAGAATGTTGGAGAAACCGTCGCTTAATATTCACAAGAAATGCTAATAAAGTGGGTTATTTAACAGTCCACGTGGATTGTACACAGCCGATAGTAAAGAGTATCGATTTGCACCACTAAGGCCAAGTTAGAAAAGGAAAGAAAAAATGCGTCAAGCAGAGACACTAATAACGTAAAGGCGTGATTTGAGCAACGTCACGAGGAAACGATTGGTTGTAATAAGATGCAGATATGAGAGGTGTAAACGTAACGATTTCGATACAAAATTAATTAGTTATTCTCGGACGTGGTTGCGTGCCGTGTGGAAAATTTCTCAGATTTTCAACTAGCGCGTGTGCAAATTTAATAGAATCGCATGCCCGACTGTCGAGAAGGGAACCGAGAATGCGAAATTCTAAAAACTGGCCGTTGAGGGACAAAAGCGACGAACAGGCTAGCTATTATATATACCCGGACTTTAAACAGTTTGGCGCTCTTAGATTTTCGATTTTGATTCGATACTTTAAACAGTTTGCTTGTATATTTTGGTGATTATTGAATACTTTAAAATAGTTTGCTCGTTACGTGCTACGATGAAAGTTATTTAGTGCATTTAGAAAAGAAGATACAAGGTAATAAAGTCTAGTTATATTTGCGAGTATTACTGTACCAACTATCGAAATTTGTAACGATAAATGAATAAACAAAAGTAGGCAGTTTTGGGTATAGAGTGAAAGAAGTATGAATTTCTTTGCTATTTTTCCGGGGTGTTAATAATCAAATGTTATTCGTAATCGTGAGTGGATCCACAAAACAAGATCAGATATACATAGATGAGTTCCTGAGAAGCCCTGAAACAATTTTAGATGAATGGTGGTGTAGAAAATTTTAAAAACGTTCAGAATCAGAAGCCGTAAACATAACCCAGTTGGAATGGTGTGATTAACAAAGGACGATGTACATTGGAGCCACGAGTGCATTAACCTTCAGGTAACTTATGCTTTGTTGTTCGATTTTTGATGTTTTGGTGTGTGTTGAATAACTTTATAATTTGTTTGCTAAAAAAAAATGGACAGTAGTGAATTTGTACAAACAACAAATTTTTAATTTTAAGGTGAAATTTTCTTGTTTAAGTAGAAAGGAGTATTTAGCAGTTTATGTTCTTGATTATGATGAAAATGTGGGTCTGTCTTTGAGCTCAATTAGACTAACCTGTTTAATTAACGTATAGGGGTGGAAGATGCTCCCTTTTATTCAGACTTAGGTCTGCACATATTGTTAAATTAATTAGTAGGCATCCTACAAGGACTTTAATTCTGGATGCATATTAAAATGATGACAAATTAATCTTGAAATTTTCTGATACTGAAATTTATGCTGAAATTTAATTTTGAAATTTTAATGTATTATGAATATTGATGTAAATAGAGTTAACTTTGATGTTTGTGGTAGGAATGTATTTGTTTTTTTTTATGAATGAGGATGAAAGTTTTAACTAGATGAGCAGCCAAGGCGGAACGAGTAAAGAGGCTATTATCAGAAGAGAATCACAGCAAATCGTAGCGCCCAAAAGTGAGGCTCGAGTTCAAAATAAAATTTTTGTGATTTTATTCCAGGAAACTGGCGAGTCGTTTTGTACATTTCACAGCAATATATATATATATATATATATATATATATATATATACCCATAACTTCGTATAAGTGGGCCCGCGCTTGTATTTCACTAGGGGCCCGAAATTTCTTTGGGCGGTCTTGTTTCGTTTGGTGGACAAAAGCGCATCAAAAAAAGATTCTCGCTATCGTGGTTTGAAGCATCCGTCAAAATTGTAAATTCGATTCACCATGATCAACATTTAATTCTTCAATCGCTGTACGTCTAAATACATTTACTACAGTAACTTCTGTTTTCATCCGATTTCTTGAAAAATTTAGCATCGAAAAACTCGAAGCGGTGGCACTGTCGACACATTTACGTCTCTCATACTTTATATGCTGTTCAATATTACCGGTACCGCTATGAGACACACTGAATTCTGTACGTGTGCGCATATGACATCCTAGGGAGTATTTGTTTGCTTAATAAACAGTTTGTCTGTAACCTAATATTAAATATGGACTTGCATTTCGGCATAGTTAAAATGGGAGTTTCCAAAACAAAACACTTGGAACGCGAGTGTTAGTGGAAACAACCGACAATTTAAAAAAGGCGATAAGTAGTAAGAAGTACTCAAGACGTGGATGGTAAGCAAACCAAGACTCCCCTCCTCTGCCCGTCCATTCCTTCTCGTCCCATTTTACATTATCCGGTCCACAACAAAATTTTTGTAAGAAAACGTCGTTCATTTGATGGGTGCTGATACTTCGGCAGTTCTATGTTTATTTTTTATATTATACTTTGTGAAAGTGTACAAACGCTACGCCCTAAGGAACAATTATCCATAAAAAGAGAAGAAACTTGTTTGGAAAAGAAGTTACCATTTTTACGGAATCCGGTTTTCGCAAATCACTTTCCTTTTACCTTAATATACGAAAGTGCACAAACGTTGAGATTTTTGCAGTATTATGTATGTGCAATACACGCCAACAAACATCACTAAAAATCTTGAGTATGGCGCATAGAAAAAGTGTTGCTGTGTTCATGTGGACAACTCAAATTGATTTCTGCATAGCTAGTATAGGTTAGGTGCGTGAAGTTAGCCGCACTTTTTTTTAATATCAAAAAATTTTTTGTAGCATACTTAGGCGTTATTTTGCGCCGTTTACACAAAATGTTGCGCCCACCTAGTAAACAAGTTATATTAAAAAGCTATTGTTCCGGCCAAATTCAAGTAGCCGCACTTGTTCGGAATTTTGAAAAAAAAATGTGTGCTATAATTAGGCGCTCATTAGGCGCCAGTTTACACCCTTGAAATAAAATTTTGCGTCTTCGTTGCAAGCAAGTTATTTAGAAAACCTCCAGTAGGCACGGTTCAAGCATCTACGCAAAATTTCCTAAATAACTTCTTCGCAATAATATTTTTAATATAACTTGTTTACTAGGTGGGTGCAACATTTTGTTTTAACGGCGCAAAAGAACGCCTAATTATGCCACAAGAAATTTTTTGAAATTCAAAAAAGTGCGGCTAACTTTACGCATCTGACCATTACTAGCTATGCAGAAATTAATTTGAGTTGTCCACATGAACAGCAACACTTTTCCTACGAGCCATACTCAAGGTTTTTAGTGATTTTCGTTAGTGTGTATTGCACATACATAATTCTGCAAAAATCTCAACGTTTGTGCACTTTCGTACACTAAGGTAAAAGCAAAGCGATTTGCAAAGACCGGAGACCGCAGAAATGGTAACTTCTTTACCAAACAAATTTCTTTTCTTCTTTATGGATAATCGTTCGTTAGGGCGCAGCGTTTGTACACTTTCTCAAACTATAATATAAAAAAATAAACATAGAACTGCCGAAGTGTCAGCGCCCATCAAAGGAACGACGTTTTCTTACAAAAATTTTGTTGTGAACAGATAATGTAAAATGGGGCGGGAAGGAATGGGCGGACAGAGAAGGTGCGTCTTGATTTGCTTACCATCCACGCCTTGAGTACTTCTTACTACTTATCCCTTTTTTCAATTGTCGGTTGTTTCCACTAACTCTCGCTTTCGAAGTGTTTTATTTTGGACTCCCCTATTTTAACTATGCGGAAATGCAAGTCCGTATTTAATATTAAGTTACAAGCAAACTGTGTCTTAAGCAAACGAATACTCCCTAGGATGTCATATGCGCACACGTACAGAATTCAGTGTGTCTCATAGCGGTACCGGAAATATTGAACAGCACATAAAGTCTGAGCGACGTAAATGTGTCGACAGTGCCACCGCTTCGAGTTCTTCGATGTTAAATTTTTCAAGAAATCGGACGAAAACGGAAGTTACTGTAGTAAATGTATTGAAACGTACGGCGATTGAAGAATTAAATGTTGATCATGGTAAATCGAATTTACAATTTTGACGGATGCTTCAAACCACGATAACAAGAACATGTATTTTTTTTGATGCGCTTTTGTCCACCATACGAAGGCACACAAGTAAAATATTTTGATCTTCAAGATCAACATGAAACTTCTGGTATTTTCAGTTGATTTTTTTTGCATATCTGAATAGAGAAGTGCACAAACGTTCGTATACTGTGCACATTTGTGCACCTACGATGCACAAATGATTCGCTATAAAAAATCCGAAATTTCTTTGGTGAGGGAGCTGCCGTTTCTACAGCCCCTCCACTTTATTTTCTTCGTATTCCGTATAAAGGTGTGCACAAACGTCTGTATACTGCGCACATTTGTGCACCTACGATGCACAAACGGTTAGCTACAAAAAATCGGGAATTTGTTTGGTGGGGAGGGGAGGGTGTCGTTTCTACAGCCCCTGCACTTTATTTTCTTCGTATCTCCGTATAGAGATGTGCACAAACGTTCGTATACTATGCACATTTGTGCACCTACGATGCACAAACGATTGGCTATAAGAAAATCCTAAATTTCTTTGGTAGGGGGGCTGCCGTTTCTACGGCCCTTCCACTTTATCTTCTTCGTATCTCCGAATAGAGATGTGCACAAATGTTCGTATACCGTGCACATCTGAGCACCTACGATGCACAAACGATTGGCTAAAAGAAATCCCAAAATTTCTTTGGTGGGGGCTGCCGTTTCTACAACCCCTCCACTTTATTTTCTTCGTATCTCCGTATAGAGATGTGCACAAACGTTTGTATACCGTGAACATTTGAGCACCTACGATGCACAAACTATTGACTATAAAACAAATCCGAAATTTCTTCGGTGGGAGGCTGCCGTTTCTACAGCCCCTCCACTTTATTTTCTTCGTATCTTCGAATAGAGATGTGCACAAACGTTCGTATACCGTGCACATTTGAGCACCTACGATGCACAAACGTTTGGCTAAAAGAAATCCTAAAATTTCTTTGGTGAGGGCTGCCGTTTCTACAACCCCTCCACTTTATTTTCTTCGTATTTCCGCATAGAAATGTGCACAAACGTTCGTATACCGTGCACGTTTGGGCACCTATGATGCACAAACGATTGGCTATAAAAAATCCGAAATTTCTTCGGTGGGGGCTGCCGTTTCTACAGCCCCTCCACTTTATTTTCTTCGTATCTCCGTATAGAGATGTGCACAAACGTTTGTATACCGTGAACATTTCAGCACCTACGATGCACAAACGATTGACTATAAAAAAATCCCAAATTTCTTCATTGGCGGGCTGCCGTTTCCACAGCCCCTATTTTTGTTTTTTTCGTAACTTTGTATAGAAAGGTGTACAAACATTCGTTCACTGTGCACATTTGTGCACCTACAATGCACAAACGAATGACGTAGAAAAAAGTTCAAATTTCGATTGTAGAAATGGACCTGGCTTGACCTGGTATTCGGTCAATTGGATACTGTTGTCACACGTTCGCTTGGCCCATTTCTTCCTGAAGACGGGCATCATTGGATATACTGTTGTTCCTGTCACATAGGCAAAATTATTTTCTTGTGTTACATAAATCTCATATAACTATAAAAAGGCAAACTTACTTCAATTGTATACTGACTTTTGCAACATTGATTGGGATAGTTTATCAGAACTTAATGATATCGATAAAGCTTGTAACAGGTTCTATTTATTTATACATTCGGCGATTGCTGTACATGTACCAAAAATTAGTTACTGTGGTAAAGCTAACTTACCACCTCAGTTTAATAGACAAATAATCTCAAATATCAAAATTAAAAATTGTTGTTTTCGTTTGTACAAAACAACATTTGACATCAATGTTTATAATCAGTTTAGTAGTTTGAAAGGTAAAATTAAACGTGATACTTCTGTGGGCTAACAAATCTATTTAATAAAAATAGCAAGCAGCATGCATACGAGGTAATTCCAATCGTTTCTAGAGCTATATAAATGCTAAAAAAAAAACTAGTAGAATACGTAATGCTATGAGCTATGGCAATACATCTCTTAATAATTCTCAACACATAGTTGATGCATTTGGTTCGCACTTTCAAGCTTCCTACGTTGACTTGACTCCACGTATTTTGAATTAAATTCACTTGACAATAGCACAAATGTTCTTAGCTGCAGAGTGCCACTTCTTAATGAAGCCGATATTTTAAGGCGCTAATAAAACTAAAATCTAAGAACACGAGAGGGGCGGATGATACATCCGCTTTTTTTGTAAAGGATTGCTCAACAATTTTTGTCAAGCCACTTACCATACTTTCAATTTAGCTTTGAGAATACAACAATTTCCGTAATGTTTCTAAAATCTGCCCGGTTTATAAGAAAGGCTCCAAGTTACAAATAGAAAATTATAGACCGATTACAATTATGTGTAATTTAATAGTCATTGAAATTGTTAGGCCTCTAATATGCCCTGAGCAGCATAACTTTGTACCTCGTAGGTCTACAGTTGCTAACCTTGTCTGTTTCACTCGATATGTTGCTGAACGACTTGATAATGAAGAAGAGGTTGATGTCTTGTATACACACTTCTCTACGGTCTTTGCTAGAATTGACCACGAAATTTTAATCACTAAGTTTTCTAAAGTTGGACTCACGTTACCTTTCCTAAGATATTTTGAATCCTACTTAAGAAATCGTAAATTGCGTGTGGAATATCATGGCCATCGGTCGTTTGACTATGTAGCTTCTTCCGGTGTACCTCATGGATCTGTTCTTGGGTCTTTGTTATTTATAATTTTTATTAATGACATCGTTCGACAATTTCCGGATGAAGCTACAAAGTCATACGACTGATGGCCATGATATATATATATATATATATATATATATATATATATATATATTGCCTTGGAATCGTCTGGAACACTCTTTTTTAACATCGAGCCTCAGCGTTAGGCCGTCATAAAAATTTAAAATAAAAAAAATTCTAAATTCAAAAGAAATTCTTACACTACCTTTTTGTAACGCCTCCTTCTATTCTGCTTACCCTGGCTAGCTCAGCAATCGGCTTCTTCTTAAATACCTACCATTTTAAGTACATACCTTTCTCTCTCTCACACACACACACACACACACACACACACACACACACACACACACACACACAGTCAAATAAAATTACCAAACAAATAATACAACAACCATACAACCTTTTATTTACACATATTAACAAGTTTCCATTCTAAATAAAAATATTTACACCTTGGTACAGACAGTTTGTTACAACAGCTACCAGCTCAATCGTTAAATACTTTAAATTTTTTGGTTTTAATATATTTTAACAAATTCTAAATAATACGAGTAGATGGGCCCCACATGCAACCCTAGTTTGACCTTATTCTGGTCTATTTTGAGCTCATTATAACCCAGTATTTGTAAATGCTTTATAAACCTTGCATTTTATTGAAAACAAATTTAAAGACCTGTTTACTCATTACAACAACAATTTATAGTATGAATAAACCTTTATATATAATCAAGAAACCCTTTTTTAATAATCAAAATTATTTGTCCTGCACATGTACCTCTTTAAACAAGTTTTATAATAATAAATACGCCACCAATAAGTCAAACTCACAAACACTAAAAAATATCAACACAAATGTTTATACAAAAACAGGAATTTAAGTTTCGTTACCTGGAGTCGCCTTCGTTCCTCGTCACCGCTGTGGATGGTTACCAAAAACCCTCGTCGTTGCGTCCATCTACGTCGATTATGCGTGGACCCAACTGATCCCCACCTATCCAAATCTCGGCCACCACCACTATTCTTCTATCCAGATATCAGTCTTGTCTCAAACGTAACATTCCATACCAAATATACTTCATGCATAACAATTACGCTTTTGGCTTCGCTTACTTAAATATTATCCCTTCATTTAATAGCTTCATTGTAGTAACGGCACCTTTTATCTAAACAAAAGCACCAACTCGTGCAATATCACTTTTACAACATGTGGTACGCTACTACAGCTTTCATAATTTCTAAACAGGATGTTATATGCAACTTTACTGACTAAACACAATAATTAATAACCGTAAGAGCATTTACTATTATTACGTTGCTGATCTAAGCACGGTCTCAACTCTAAAAGGAAAGAGAACTTTAATATTTTTCTCCGTATATTTATATGATTTTCAAACCCCTGTGGAACTTATTTCACTTGAAAAGCTTCTTTTCGAAGCTGCTTCTTAAAACTTTTAACGTAACGAACACTAACTTCTCAAAAATCCCCCTTTCGTCGTGCTGTTACATAGAATTTTGTTTTCTACCTTAACGGACACGCTCTTCTTAAAAACTGCTAGCCATCGACCAATGATAGAATTTTCCCTCGTCACAACGCTCTACCTATCCGCTATCTATCTCCGTTCCACGCATGTTTGTTGTCTCCTTTAGAACTCCTCTTTCTTAAGTTACAGAAAATCGATATCGTAGTCGTCCTTCACATTTACCCGTGTATTTCGTATGTGACTTGTACCCAACGCTTTCTGTACCTGCTTCTTTGTCTGTCTTACATTATCGATTGCTTATTCCACTCCGTCTTTAAGGCACTTGTTATTTAAAGCAGTTGTTCAAACCGACCGTTGCAAACAATTTCATAGGAATTCTGTTTTAACGTTTATTTAAGTTCCCTGAACGTGAAATTTAATCAACAGGTGTTTCTTGAAACAACCGACCGTTTAAAATAACAATTCTTGGTTTAACCATTCTTAGTATTTGTATAAACGAACGGTGGCTTTTAAAATGGAAACATTTGCGTATAAAATTATTGATCTTCTATGCATGCAAGCTCCCTTTATGCTTCCATGCGTTTGATTTAAAATTATTATAATTACTTATGCGAATCCTTGAGTTTTTATGTACTCTAAAGCTTTCTTCCCTTATGCAATTTTAACATTTCAATTTAAAAATAGAAAACTACCTTAATAACCGTTCGTTTTCACTATATAAATTAATTAATTTGGCGCGTAAATAATATGCTCCTGTTTCTATATACACAGTTGCTAAAATTTTATTGTCTACCCCTATTTAACCTCCAATTCCACAACAATATATATATATATATATATATATATATTATTATTAACTAAGGGCACTGGGTATTGAACTAGGTATTGAACTAGATATTGAACTATAAATTTGTCAAAAATTCAACTAAGTAAACGATTAAGTGTTTAACTGGTCATTAACCAAGCTGTACTACGCGATTCAATAAACAACTACCAAACAAAATCAACAAGAAAATCCAACTGAAAACAATCCAACGGTACTGGTCAACAGCACACAGCGGCAGTTCTAAGAATTGGAGTGCATACAGAGACGCGTTTTCACAACCAGAAGTTCAACAGGGAAAAACAACAGGTCAGAGATAAAATTTATTAATAAGATAAGGTATTAATTTCTTTTTGAACATTTAAATTTTGCATGTACTGAGATATTTATGTAAAGGGTTATAAAAAATTTTTGATTGGTATGTAGAAATTACGTAAACGGTAAAAAAGGTCATTAAACATTCAACTGACTTCCAGTAGTATGCAGAGTTATTTTTGCAGGACTTAAACTGATTTAAGGGAGTCACAATTTGGAGACACACTGATTTATATTGTTCCTTTAATTCAGGGTTTTTCTTAAATAGCGAATAATATTATAATGGTTGTGGAGCTACAAATTGTACATATTTTGGTTATCATATAAATTTTGGTTAATTTTGTTTACCTTATTTAGGTGGGAAGTGTTAGATAAAGGGGGGGGGGCAAAACTTCTCTGTTATCGTAGTGTCGTGCACTCTGTGTGGGGTTAAACTGAGCTAGTCGAGGCATTTAAAACAAATTGTGTGAAATCTAAAATTTTTCTTAGGCTATTTAGACACAGAGAGGTGGCGAGCAGTAGGCAACTGAATGTTTACTACATTGGAGTACAGCGATATCATAGCAATATGTATCTTTGTTTAAAATAGTGTGTGGTTAGTGGACTGTTATTAAATTTAATTTCAATAGATGATTTCGAAGAGAATTTCTTCGTTTAAATAAACGACATGATTTTTCCACAACGAATTTAAATATAGGACAAGAATACATAAAATTATCTTTGTAAATTAAGATGTTAAATTGAGCGTTTAGAATAAGTACTAGTATAAAGCTTAATATTAGTTAGAATCTAGCATGAAATTAAATTATTTAATGCTCAATTACTCTTTCGTTTACTGAACTGTTAAGGATATTAATAACGCTGTCTTCTGCTTCTACAAATTTTTCACTAAACCTACACCTTATATACTCAACGAAAATAGTACGAGTTTAGTTATACTACAATGGTCACTGCTAAAATTCGCGAATAATGTATGTAAACAGTATAATTTGAGTAAGGACCGCTACATTTGCGGCCACGTCCCCAATGCTCTACAAGAAGCCACTACATTGGTTTTAACCGCAAATAATTACGTGCTTCATATATATCTGATTTCAAAATTAATTAATCGTTAAACATAATTTATAAAGTAAAGTTAGGGCTTAAATAATTGCGAGTGTCTGATTAACAAGACACTAGCAAAAGGTAGGGGGGAGGGGATCCGTAATGCCGAATAGCAGTCGCCGGCTCTGCTTACCGATGCGACCTGAAAGATCGATTTAGAGCTATCCACATCTAATGAAATTAGTATTTACTAATGGATTCAAATTTCTAAGTATACGTCAAATTTATAAATATTGAATCCAGCTATTTGTTCATACTCTATACATTTATAATATCGTCCACTCTAGTGTATGTAATTTATTCTAACTTCAGCCTAAACTCGCCCCAAGCGTTCACTATCGTTCCCCAACTGATATACTTCAATCTTCCTTTTTATGGATACTACGACCAAAGAAAGGCAATATGCCAAGCAAAAGAAATCAAGCGACAAAACAGTAAAATATACAATGTGCAATACAGGTATGAAATGTTATATATATATATATATATATATATATATATATTCATATGTAAATAATGCATTAAGCATATAACAGTGTATAGAATAGCAAAGAAACATCCTTTAAATTACCAGATGCACTCGCTTAAGTATTATATCGGCTAAAGCCATCACACTAAAACATCCTACACCAAATTTAAAGCGAGCTCCACCCCACCTCCGGTTTACACCTGATTTTTAGCTACTCGCGACCCCTCCAGCAAACTTCTTCAAGGCTATCCGGAACGTTCTCTGGTTAGCCACTCCGTGGGCTTCTTCCAAGCTTTGGCCATTCTAGTCCCTCGACAGCTAGTTTCCTGTTCGTCAATCCTCTGTTAGCCATCTCGAGTGAGCCATCAAATAGCACTTTGGATCAATGCAGTAAGCGTAAGATTACGGATCCCAAGGTCCTGGGTTCAAATTCCGACACGGCCGACTGCTTAAAAAACAGCAGGTGAGCATTTTTCACAAAAATTACGCCCTCGTTCGGATGAGAGGTTAAATGAAAGTCCCGTGTGTGAGTGTTGTCACGCACGTTAAAGATCCCTACCTTGCCTGGAACGGCAAGGGTTCGACAAAATTCTAAATTTCCAGGCAACAAAACTCGCCTCCCGGCCAATGTAGTACCTTCGGGTGAAGCATTGTAAATGTAAATGCACGGCCTTCTTGGCCATCTGCTCAAAATATATGTAAACCGCTAAACTGCTTTTCAAAATCTTTCCTTTTCATGGCTATACACTTAATGAAACAAATCTTTGAGATAGTTCTTGCACTCTGAACAAACAAGCAAATTAAGTTTTCCAAGGACTTATTCAGGTGATGAAAAACGTCCTCTATTCATTTTATTTTCGATATATCGGAATAAGAAAAATTTGTTGGGCAATAAATCCGGAAAATGTGGGCAATGAGCCATTATTTCGATGTTGTTGCTGGTCAAAAACTTACAAGTTCTCTGTTATTCTGAATAAGATTTACGTCGTTTCTTCTGATTTCAATGGTGACGTTCGGCAAACAGATTGTAGTATAAGTAAAGTTACGAATTAACCATAATTCGATCTTCTAGCGGAACAGTTGCAGCATGGCTTATTTTTCCTAAGAAATAAGTAAACATTCTTTTCGTAACGCTTCCTAAGCTCACGAACCATTTTCGTTAGTTTAGGTTTATTATTAAAGACAAACACTTAGTACTAGGCGCAGTTTTACAAAGGGTATCACATTGCACAAATTTTAATACAATCAAAAACAATTTAATCAATTACAAAGAGCTATCTTTATTAATAGGCGTAATTTAAGATAGGCTTAGCGTCCTTGCTTCTCGGTTAACAAGTGCTGGCGTTTAAATGGACAGCGGGTTTTTCGTTAGGTTTGGACGCTGGTTTCTTCAGATTGCCTGCAGTGAACGTAGTTTTTGAAACTTACAATATTATGAAACTCAAAAGATATTAAGGTGTACTGGAATGGTGAGGAATTCACATGTGAACTTCATTACATACTTAAACATGCGCTAAAAGCGTACACGTCCATACGGTAAGGAAATTCGACATACTCTCCTAAGACGCATGCCTTACTCTTGAAACTCGTCATCTCCCTACCTGCCGTCGAGGGTATTCATTGGTTAGGGTAATAACCACACATTCTTCAAGACGTGTGAAAAGACTTGTTTGACGGAATATATACGATATACGTAGGTTCTTGACCTATAGTTGCATGACACCGCAATTTTAGCACAATAACCTAATTTAGACTACAAGAATAATGATAGGAAATAAAGCTCTTTCTTTTGCATTAAACAAATCCCTATACCTAACATTAAGACATAACTTTGTAGAGCCAATGAGGCGTAACTCGTACAATTTGAAACATCTATACAGTTGATTGGTGTTTAGTTTCAGCCTCATATGGATAAATCCATCATCTGTCACGACATTATATACAAAATTTTAATGACCAACCTTGAATTTTTGTATAATTTTCTTACACCGCTTGACACGTGTCTGGTCGAGTCTTTCAAACTGAGATCCACCGACTGCAAAGCTTCCTGATATGCAACTAGTTTTGCAGACTTATTGTATTGGTTGCGTGGCGGTGGCTAAGGATTCCTTTATCTTTCTATATGTCACGTACCGATATGCTAAAATCGATACTCTTCGTTCATTAAACTTTGGTTTTCGAACCTAAATTTTGCAAATCATTTGTTAAACGTAGTTTTGATGGTGTATCTTCCCCAAATAACAAATTAAGGTTTTCCACATATTGCAGTAGTGTTAAACCTTATCAAAAATGATAAAAAATCTTCACTAAAAATCATGAGTCGAAATTTTTATTTCTACACGAAAATATTTTTTAAATTTTGTTGAAATAAAACTGTTAGGTTTGAAATCGAATTGTCGACTGATTTATCGGATAAAAAACCCATTATTTTATGGTTATACAGATGCGGTTCCTGTATGAACTTGATACCAATTTTATTTTCCGCAAATAATTTAACGAGATCCTTTTTAAGATACATGTAGTAGCTCAATGCACTCCAAATAACAAGAAACCGTGCAAAGCTGAAAATGGAAAATATGTAGATACGTTTCTCTTTGTTACAACTACAGTATTATCTTTACCCATAAATTGTACTTATTTTAAGAAATACACATTTCCTAGTCACCCTTTTACCCTTCCCTAAATTTAGTTGGGCGCAATTAATAAACTTAGCGTCGTGGCGCGTGTGGACCTTCGCGCTACCGCTAGTTCTGTCGTTTGCCTTTGCAAATCTTGAATTCGTGCCCGACCTTGGCACGGTTACCACACAACTGTATCTTCTCTTTGCATTGCATTGACCTTTGGCCGTACTCGTAGCACCTGTAGCACTGCGTCACGAAGTGGTACCAGGTCCATACTCTTCGTTACCTAAGTTTTATAGATTCGGCTAATATGCGCCTTCAAAGTGTGAGGGTCACTTCGTAGACAATTTTTGGCGAAGAGATACCTAGAGCCCTTTCCGCCAAACCTAAACTTCTCTTTCAGGTGGTCTTCTAGCTTCAAATTGCCGAAGCGGGGATTCTGGCTCGCGATCAACCGGACAAGTTCTTCTGCCTTCATCGGCGTTTCGACCCCCGGGAGAACGATCCGTGGACGCTTTTTCTCGATGGACTTCGCCACAAATTCCTAACAGTTTCTTTTTTACCTTGGACTGCAGCTTCATCGCATCCTCGCGACCAGCACGCTCCACGATAACATCCCGTCTGCGAGACCTTAGAGTACCGACCACAAAAATTGATCACGACCGGAATCGACGTTCTTCATCAATATCGACATGACGCCCTCCTTCTTTCTTGGATTTTTTCCGAATAGCAAACGTCGACTCGCCTCCGTAGTTACTGCGGCGTACAATGCATTGTCCGCCTTCTGACTATTGGAAGCCTGTTAATCTGAGACAGTCTTTATCTTCGCTAGACCTCTTGCTACAACGCTTGCCCTTTTAGCATCCCCTATGCAAAACCGTATCGCCCTACCAATACCAATTAGTCAATTCACAACGTCCTAGAGCTCGTCCACGGCGTTCCGAATCATCAACTTGTCATTGACGACAATTGTGGCTAATGTCGGCGACACCCCCTTTTAGATGATGGTATGCGCTTTTTTCACTCTAAACATCAAAATGTCCAGTTAGTCGAGGTCGCTAGCAGCAACGCTTCCGTTACTGCTAGCCTGCGTCTTGCGCTGTCTTTTCGATGTTGAGGGCAATTCCGGCAACATACACAAGGGCTCTGACTTTCCCGACGCGATCGCCGCCGGTGCAGATTCCTTCGATAATCTCCTCTTGAGTCTCCGACATTACGTCCTTTAGCGTCACCTTCAACCTCTTTCCGACAGCGCTCTCAGCCTTTAACCTAATTGACTCCGTTCTATCGCCTCCTTGATGTTTACTTTTTTTATTTGATCCGCGAGTTACATATCCCTTAATTAATACGTATATAAAATTAAATGCAATTATTGTCTTAAGAAATAGAATGTTACATTGTATAATTGAAGGTAATAATATAAAAGGTTAACGAAAAGTCGTATCAAACATGAGAACGGAAGCACCTACTTTGTAATCCAGACGCAACCTGATACTGCAGATGTAAGACAGAGTGAACTGCAAAAAAAGCAGACTTAATTAAGATTACTAAGAAGTAAGACATTGAATGTTATCAAAAAATAGCAGACGGTGAGATCTGCATTTCCCACAAGATGATGTGAGAGTAGGGATTACATAAATACCCTGAAGAGCCTTTGATGGCCAGTCAGTCTCGAACTTTATAACATTAACATTCTTAGTAGTTTAAGCTACTCACCATAATTTTTAGTTGTTAATTATTGATTATAAACTTCAAGTATTTTGTCAATTTCAATTAGTTTAGTGAATATAAACGTTTAAATTGATTGTATCAGAAAGAAATCATTTATGTAATTGAATAATTCAGAATAAAATCGATAGAAGAGTTTTTTGGGAAATAAATGTTTTTAAGAAGAAGCTTCTAAAGGCCCAAAACCAATCTGGCGTAGTCGGAACGGATTCCAGAAAGGCACTAGCAATTCTAAAATTGAAGAACTGGTGACCGTGAATTTCAATTCTTCACTGGAAACAAAAACCAAACAATTGGACAAAGTACAGGATCGACCAAATCTAATAAACAAGGAAGGAAAATGAAACTGACAATCAAATTATTGTGAGTACCTACAGTTCATTTTTCTAACAATTTCAATTGCATATTGATATTAGCAACTAAGATTGAAACAAGAGAATTTATATGTTATGTACAATATATTATCACACTTTATTATTATTGAAAGAAATTGACTCAGCAAAAGTCTGAACTCGAATATAACAAAGGTTTATAATTATATACATTTTATGTTCATTATATTATTGCAACAATTATTTTATAAAACAATTATTCAGCAAAGGTCTGAAACCGATGTAATTATAGCAGAGGTTTATAATTACATACAATACACGTAACAATAAGTGATTCTTTAAATAACTTTAGTGCAAACTCAACTGAAATAACTGAGAATAAAATTTATAAAGATGAATTCTGAAAACTTAAAATTGTATTTAGACTCAATATCAACGTATGATGGTAATCAAGCTCTATTAGGTATTTTTATTACTGCTTGTGAGACATTCCTGAAATCCTTTAGAAACAAGGAGACGTTGACCGAAATTTATGGCTATTACGCTTAATCATAAGTAAGTTAACAGGTTGACCCTTTTTGCAAGTCGCGATGACCTGACAGATTGGGACAATTACAAAAGAGTGTTGATTGAGTATTTCGGCGATCAGCGGAATATGAAATGTCTCATTAGGGCCTTAATAAACCCGATCAAAACATACGTTTAATAAAAACAAAAACGTACGATGAGATGGCGTTAGACACTTACATGAACGCGTTACCCGAGCGATATTGGACAAGATAAGATTTCAAAACCCCAAAATTTAGAAGCAATGAATTTAATTGTAGAAGAAGAAAACGTGATGTATTACAGAAACCAGATTTACAATCCTAACACAAACAAAAATTACTTACCAATTAAAACGATACAAACCGTGAAACAAATAACAACACAACGTAAATTTACATCATTTAACGCACCAATAAACCAACCAAGAATTAACAATCCAAACTTTAATAATACAAATTTCAACAATCAATTTCGAAAACCAACATTAAATTCGACTTTTATAAAACCCGCATTAAATCCAAAATTCAATCAGAACGCTAATTGAACATGGCAAACATTCCTCGTAAATTCTAACAGAAACGCACCCATGACGAGTAATAACAACAACCCCAATAATTATTACAAAGCAACCCCTATGGACCCTTGGTCTGGTAACACCAGACAGAACACTAAAATATCTCAAATTAGACCCGATTATACCCAAAAACGAAAATTCACTTTCGAGGAACTATTTCACCAAGAAGTAGAAGATTTTAATAACAAAGACATAGATAATTATGCGAATCCAAGTAGAGACGATGAAACAAATCATTCAGAAAATTACGATTGCAACAACATTTACGAAAATTACAAAGAGACAATGTAGAAAATGCGTGTTCAAATTTTCAGTTGGACCAAGTAAAATACGATCAGATGTAATAAATCTAAACAATATTAATCAACACATTTTACCCTATATAGAAATACCTCACGCGAAAATTAAATTATTAGTCGATACAGGATCTTCAAAAACTTTAATTAGTCCCAAAACCGTGCAGAAAAATTATTTAGATTTTGTAGAAAGAAAACTTTTCAAAATCAGAACAGCATACAAGACGACACTACATCAATTATCGCAAACATACCCTTACCAAAAGTTTTCAACGTAAAATGAAACAGATTTTGCGTCTTCGAATTTAATGATAAATACAACGGATTAATAGGCATGGATCTTTTAAGAAAACTAGGAGCAAATATCGATATAAAAAATCGATTATTAAGAACAAAACACAGACAAATTCCAATTAAGTTTCAAAACACCAACATTCAGACGATCAAAAGTACACAATCGAACGAACCTAGGACAGAAAAACAAATAAAAGTTTTAGTAAATTCAAAAGGCGACATAGATATAATAAATCACATGTCATTTCAACAATGAATAGAAACACCCACCGCGTTAGTACACATAAAAGACAACTACGCCACTACGACAATTTTAAACTCAAACGATTACCCCATAGAAATATCTTTAACGACACCAATAGAAATGGAAGAAGTGAATTTTAGTGAAATGGAAATTGACGAAGACCCTGAAAGTAGTTCCAACCCCACAGAACACGATAAAATGTTAAAGGAAAATTTAATTAACATTCGTTTCGATGACAATACTAACACAAAAGAGGAGAGAGCAATTAAGGACTTATGCTTCGAATACCGAGATATATTCCATTGTGAAGGAATACCTTTAATTTTGACCAACACCGTCAAACAAAGCATTGAACTAACAGATGATAAACCGATTTTCAGCAAAGCTTATAGACTACCTCAAGCAAGTCAAGAAGAGGCAGATAGACAGTGGATGTATGGGATGTTCAGGTGATAGAGATATGTTAATTATAGGGAAGGACCGATTGCTTTTGTAGCAATACCGATGGCAGTGGAGCGGTTATGTAATAAATAAAGCAACTACAACGAACTACTTAATAAAGGGTATAAATACCTTAAAGCCTGTGCCGCTCGGGGCAATAAAAGTTCACACACAAAAGGTTTAACGGACACCCAAGAACACGCACGTTCGGGTGATGGTGTCGTTTTCGAAAGCTCTCATACCATTGGCTTCTGCAACGGTTCGAGTACGACTCACTTCACGCACTCCCACTGTCGGTATAAATGTTTCACTAAAAACTGTAGGATACCCGCACTAATAGTATTTATTGTCACCAATACCAATAAATGTTCGATGATGACGTAACAGACAGGTAGAAGATTTATTAAATCAAGACATCATTCAGCATTCGAATTCACCATGGAGCAGCCTTATACTAATTGTACCGAAGAAACTAGATGCCTCAAGCAAACGCAAATACCGAATGGTTATCGATTAGAGAAAACTCAACGAGAAGACTGTAGACGATAAGCATCCATTACCAAAGATCACAATATTAAACAAACTAAGAAAATCTCAATATTTTTCGACATTAGACCTCGCTCAGGATACCACCAAGTGGAATTGGCCAAAAAAGATACAACCGAAACAGCTTTTGGTACACCTAGAGGACACTATGAATACAAACGCATGCCGTTTGGCTTAAAGAACGCACCCGGCACTTTCAGAGTGCTATTGATAATATTTTGAGAGGAATTTACAACGAAAAATGTCTTGTGTATCTGGACGACATAATTGTATACTCAATATCACTCAATGAAACACATCGAAAGGTTAAGAGAAGTTTTTGAACATTTAAGAAAAGCCCACTTTAAATTATAATTGGATAAAAGCGAATTCTTCCAAAAAGAAGTAGAATTTTTAGGACACATTATAACGCCACAAGGGTGTTATGCCAAACCCAGACAAAACAAATGCCGTATTAAACTACCTTTACCGAAAACCAACAAAGAGATAAAAAAGATTTTGAGGACTCTGTGGATATAACAGAAAATTCATAAAAGGATACGCACAAATAACCAAACCATTAACCAACTGTTTAAAGAAAGGTTGATAAAATTGTACACACCAGAATTTATTAAAGCAGTAGAAAAAATTAAGTGTATTCTTATGAATCACCCTTTATTAGAATACCCTGATTTCTCAAAACCATTTATATTAACAACAGATGCATCCAATGTTGCTTTAGGCGCAGTATTAAGTCAAGAAAAAGTAGGTAGCGATAAACCAATCAGCTACGCATCACGAACGTTAAATGAAACGGAACAGAAGCACAGTACTATTGAGAAAGAACTATTAGCCATAATTTGGGCAACAAAATATTTTAGACCATACCTTTATGGAAGGAAATTTTATTATACACAGACCATAGACCATTAGTATGGTTATGTAAACTCAAAGAACCAAACCCAAAATTACAGAGATGGAGGATTAAATTGGAAGAGTATGACTACGAGATCATATACAAGAAAGGAATATATAACAATAATGCGGACACATTAAGCACAATACAACTCAACGCCATAGAGACAGAGTCAGTTGTAGGAAATGTTGACGAAACAGAGATGAGAGAAAACCCATAAGAAATGGAAACTATACATTCAACGCAAAGCGACGAACCAGAAACTGCAATTAAAATTCTAAACGAAGCAATAGATACGAAACCGAACCAATTTATAATTATTGAAGTTTTAACCAACCCTGAACCGGTAAAATATACAAAAACAAACAATAGAAAACTATATCAAATTCAGATATCGAAAGATGACAACGAGGAGCAAATAATTAAAATTTTAAAAGAATATACCCCGAAGAAAAAACGTTTATACTTTTATTTCACAACGGAACATTTGTACAAAAGATTTTCTGAATTATATATTCGATTGTTTAATAATTCAGGACCCGAGTTTATCAGACGTACACGAAAATTAATAACTTTAGATGACCTAGACGAAATAAACGATGTGAATTCGAAACCAACACGAAGGTAAAACCAATCATCCTAGAATAAACGAAACCTCAATACAACTCATAAGAAGATATTATTTTAAAGACATGAAGGAATCAACTACGGATTTTATTAATCAATGCGAACTATGTGACGGAGCAAAATACGACTGATCACCACCAAAAGTACCCTTAATGCTAACCAAAACACCCGACAAACGTTTTCAAAAATTACATGCAGCCACTGGTAGTAGAAGCCCAAAACTTTTATCAATCGTTGACGCATTTACAAAAGTAGGCCAAGCGATACCCATTACTTAAAAACAGTATTGATGTAACCCAAATATTTTTACAGTACTTTACATTTTACGGTACGCCCGAATCAATAACCTTAGATAATGGAAGCGAATTCAGAAACGAAACCATACAAAATACCTTAGAACTCCATAGAATTCATTTCATAACAGAAAATCACCCGGAATCGAAGAGATTGAATGAACGATTACACTTAACGTTATTAGAACAAATCAGACTGTTAAGATTAACATACAAAAACGAACAAATCACCAATTTAATGTCATACGCCCTAATTGCTTACAACAACAAAATTCATTCCTCAACTAACTTTACGCCCCTCGAATTAACATTAGGACACTCAGATTCCCGCAACCCTATGATATATACTATAATAAAGGAGTATATCAACAGTACGCCAAAGACCACAAAAAAAAATTAAAAATTACTTACAATAAAGTCAAAGATAAAGAACGATTTAGAAAAACCCGCAATGAAAACACCAATATAAATAAATTCGCAGTAGGGCAAACCGTCTATGAAAGAAATTTCAAAAGTTAAACGACACAAAACGGCACCCAGAAATTTAGGTCCGTTTAAAATCAAAAAGATCTCGGAAAAAAAACATAGCAGTAGTAGACAACGAAGAAACCATAAGATATATCCATTTAAAGAATTAAGACACCTTGTAATTTTAGATGGACAGCCATCAACCCTTGCCGTCAATCTCCACCCAGGTAGAAATTGAGAAGTATGCAAAACACAGTACACTATTGGACTTTCGCACAGATATTTGATTTAACTGAATTAAAACAAGAATTTTATGAAATTAAAGACAATTATGACAGGCTGAAAGAATCAATGGACACAGCCAAATTCGGAAAAGAGTATGCGATAAAAATACTTAATTACAAAAGCATAATGGAAAATATCCTAAAGAACACAGACGACAAATTCAAACAATTATTATTAACAGACCAAGCCACAAGACAGAAAAGAGGAATTACTAGTGGATTAGGTAATATTATAAAAGCTATCACAGATAATTTAAAAAACCAAGATACTGAACGATACGACAGTGCAATACGAGAATTGATTGACAACCAGCATGATATAAAAACTATTGTTACAAACCAAATTTCCCCAACTCAATCAACCATAGTAAAATTTAACGATACACTACGCAAATTAGTAAAGAACCAATACAGTATAACAAATAGAAAACTAACTCTTGAAAGTAACATGCAAACCACAATGCTAGGAATGCGAAATTTAATAAGATTTAACACGATATTTAATTAAATGATAACAACCCTCACTGTAATTGAAACAGATTTTAGCGACATATTTGTTAAATTAAATACCTTACATGCTAGTAATATCGAACGCTTGATTTAGTGAACGAACTATTAGGAATCAAATCATTTATAACCAATGGTAGATTACTTTTTGAAGTAAAAGAATCTAACATACTTGTATTCGAAAAAATAGTCATAGTAAAAGGTTACGTAAAGAATCATGAAATTTCATTTTTAATAGAAATTCAATTTGTAGAAATTAACCCCTATAATTATTATCATTTATTTGCTTTCCACATGAAAGTTAATACTCAATATCAAGTTGTTATCCCTAAGACCAAGTTCCTTTCCTTAAATGAACTTAGGTATAAATTCACAAATGAGAAATGCAAAGAAGTGGCACCCGGTCAATACTTATGTCAATCAATAACGACAACAGCAATTCAAACAGATAACCCTTGCGAAGTGCAAATATTACGATTCTCTAACCGTTATGAAAATTGTGTGCCAAAATCAGTACATGAAAATTCAGAATGTTATGGACAACAAGTGGATTGCTGTATTTCCGCAAGAAGTAATAGCAACCGCCAATTGCAAAAAAGGCGGACACAATTTAGCCTTAATTGGAAACAAAAATTGATCACCATAAAGGAAAGATTGCTATTTAAAAGTAAAAAATGAAATTATTCGAGTATATCAAAATCCAGCAATGACAAAGAAATTTGCAAATCTACCCGAACTACAGTTCAAGATTCCTCAAACCGAAGACAACGAAATTATCAAAAAACCGATGCAACTAGAATATCTAGACCTTGAGGATCTCAACCACGCAGTGAAATTAATGGACAGTTATAAAGAACAATTAAGTGAGTTAAAAGTACCAAAGTTACAATGTGACAATATTAGTGTTTGCATAATTTTATTGATTATGTATTATTTTTATTAACTGTATATTTACTGTATAAAATATATATTAGATATAAGAACAAAGAAACAAATGTGTACAAAGAAACCACAAATGAAACTTTAGGGACAATGCGTTTTAAAAATTAAGTACAACCCTTAATTTTTATCTAAGTCGGGAGGTGTTACATATCCCCCAATTAATATGTATATAGAATTAAATGCAATTATTGTCGTAAGAAATAGAATGTTACATTGTATAATTGAAAGAAGTAATATAAAAGGTTAACGAAAGTTCATATCAGATATGAGAACGGAAGCAACTACTTTGTATTCCAGACGCAACCTGACACTGCATGTAGAGGACACAATGAACTGCAATAAAAGCAGACTTAATTAAGATTACCAAAAAGTGAGACATTATATGTTATCAAAAAATAGCAGACGGTGAGATCTGCATTTTCCACAAGATAATGTGAGAGCAGGGATTATATAAATATCCTGAGGAGCCCCTGATGGCCAGTCAGTCTCGAACTTCGTAACTTTAACATTGTTGGTGGTTCAAGCTACTCACCATAATTTTTATTATTAATTATTGATTATTAATTTCAAGCATTGTGTCAATTTCAATTAGTTTAGTGAATACAAACGTTTAAATTGATTGTAACAGAAAAAGTCATTTTTGTAATTGTGTAATTAAGAATAAAATCGATAGAAAAGTTTTTTGGGAAATAAATGTTTTTAAAAAGAAGCTGCCAAAAACCCAAAACCTACCTCGCGGATTTAACTTAAAATAGTGAAACATATACTTCACTAAAATCGTATATCTTAGAAATGTGAGCTCTTACGCAAAAACTAATGCCATATTTGAATTCAGAACATCAAATTTATATTAAATCCGCTTCCAATACTCTCGCATCAAAACAACTGTTGGCTCATGTTATTCACGCCAAACATAAGGAGAATGCAACGTAGATTTCTTTTAACGTTAATTTTAGTTAACTTAAGCTAAGTTTGTCTTGTCTTTACACGTAAATTATTAGATAAACAAGGAAAATTTTCTGAACTTAAAAGAATGTTTGTAAAATCTGAAACATTTACTCGTTAACTTCAACAGACCAATATATCAAGCAATCTTCTCCAAAATTAGTATTGACATTTTGAATTGTGTTATGGCCTATTGCGGTTCCAAGTAGCGTGAGACAAGAATTTTTAGAGCATTGCCGGCTGTTATCTATTCGTTGTTAATCATCATTTATACTTGTAATCATCTCTTTCTGTTTAAAATTGACTTGGGTCTCGGCTCTCGACATCTGCCCCTGCATCGGCGAAGACATGTGTCACTGAATCAGGTAAATGATGATCTACGTTCTACGACTCACGCTGCTAGTAAAATAAAATGTCTTGAAACGTTTGAATTACCATTATTCTTCCTTGTTAATTTTGAATATCATAATGCTACGTACACTGAGAAGCTCAAAGGTAAAGATAGTTATTATAATGTCGCTTAAAAATGGAAACGAATGTTTTCGGCTGTTCCTCTTTCAAACAGCATTATCTTCAAGAACAATCGTTTTTCTTACAAAATTTACCGACATCCAAAAGAATGTTCGTAAATTGGTTCTTACAAGCCGCTACACGTATTTATTGTCTCAAGGAATGATTCATTTTCGGTCCGTCGTTGTTAAATATTAATTTTTTTACGATTTTCAGCTTCGCTCGTAAAATATTAGCGTCTTAATATTTTATTACATTTAATTACGTAATAATAAAATAGATCAGATAATAAAGAGAATGACTTTGTCGGTAGCAATGAAAATAGTGTTCCATCCAAGCACTGTACAGCGATTATATTGATGTCAGCTAACCATTTAAAAAACATTAATTCAAGTTTAGTTTAGTGGTTTACATTTTTTTTCGATGCTCAGATAACCATCTTTCTAACCCAACTCTTTTTTATTGAATCTTGATGTCTTTGACTTATTTTTAATCAGATTCCGTGCCATACCAGTCAAGGTCTTTAATACAAAACGGATTGAACTTAACATCTCACTTTGCTTGGTTGTTACTAATTAAAGCACAATTAAAATTAATAAATTCAATTAATAATTGCGCAAAGTTTTGCAAAATTATTAAAAGTGCAAAACACCTTCCTAAAAACAAACGATAAACATATAAATTAATAAAACACCCACGATTTAAAGATCGCGAAGGATTACGTGTTTAAATCGTGACTTTGCTTTCGCGGTTTGAAAGATATACTGGGTGATGGATCTCATTTCAACCAACAGCGATTTTCGTTAATTTTGGTTCAAAAAGAACGCTTAAATTACCAAAATTAGATTTTTTAAGACAGAAGGAATCCAAACTCAAAACAAACAAAAATGCTTTTCGATAGTCATTCGTAACAGCTAAAGTTATCCTAGACAGTATCGTTCTCAAATGCTTCCCATCCTTGGACTATAAAACTCTTTACAGCTTTTTATTTTGTAATAATGAAGCCAAACAATCTAAAATTGAAAAGAGCAAAACCATTGAATGAAAAATGAATTTATTGACAGCTACAAGGGCGTATTTAAAGAACCCATATGACTGAAAAGTATGTGGTATCAAGCTTTCACAACTTGTTTGTGCCATCTGCACGTCCAAACATGAAATCATTGGTTGTAGTCCATCTTTGCGTTGTTTGGTACGGAACATATCCTTTCCAGCGATTATTTCGAAAAAGTGTCCAAATTCAACAATATATATATATATATATATATATATATATATATTGCTGTGATAAGGGGTTGTTTAAGGGTGTATTGTATAGCAAGGATCGTGCAGAAACCATAAATTGCGATAGGAAGCAGAAAACTGCATTTATTTAGTAGAAAATTTAATAATTCTTATATTATGTAAATAGTAAGCATTTAACACCCTGTATATAGACCATAATTAGTTTTAAGCGACGCAAATAAATACATCTTACAATAAGAGGACGCATATTTAGCATAGAAATAGGTAATTCATACGTTAGGTAAATAACAGGGATTTAACACTCGGTATATAGAGCTTTAGTAATTTGAAGTAATGCAAATAACGATATTTTTCAGTAAAAGCACGCGTATTTAGAGGAAGGATAGTACATGTAATTAAACGCGCATTCAAAAGGGTTCTAATTAGTTATAATATAATACGGAGATAAAAGATAAAACTTAACAAAGCCTTGTGTAAGTGCGTAGAAACAATCAACATTCTTGATAAGAAAATGCAGTTTAAAGATGCGTAAATAAATAAAAATAGACGAAAGTAAAATTCAAATTACATCATGTATTTTTGTATAATTGGAAAACGCGATATCTAAACAAACAACGGATGGTCTAGATAGCGTACAATAAGGTGTCAAAAAAACACATTACATGGGAAACGAATATATTACATCAGAAAACCACTTCAAGTGCAGGATATACAAAGACCTTATTGGTTAAGATAAGCGACGGACTTGGTGAAAACCCAACCCACATACGAGTGGGTTGAGCCTATATTAACAGCGAGAATGATAAGAGAGCTCAGTTTTTAACTCAAGAAAGCCAGGCTGCGATACTCTGAACCTAAAAGTCACGCGTAATTTAATAATTGACAATATAATAGTGAAAATAGATAGTAACAAGTAAGTGCTATAAATATGAAGATTTCTTTTGCCGATTAACGTGAGTAGAATTTGGGGTAATTTATTTAAACTAATAATATAATAATAGGGCTCCAAATGTGTGTATAATCTGGATTCAAATGGGTGTATAATCCCAATTCCAAATGTGTGTATAATCCTAATCCTAGTTGATCAATAATGATCCAAATGTGTGTATAATAAATTCGAGTGGATAGATATAATAATTCCAAATGGGTGTATAATCCTGATCCGAGTGGATTGATATAAAAATCCGAGTGGATAGATATAACTCCGAATGGGGGGATAACAATTCTAGTTGGTTGATAGTGGATGGTATAATAATTTAAATGCATGGAAAATTCTAATTGATGGTATAATATTTCAAATGTATGGATAATTCAAATATGGGGATATTTTAAATGGATTAGAATAAGATTTAAATCAGCGTCGACGATTTTGGTATAATTTTGAGTTGCGAGAAAATAAAGAAGCAAATTATGGAAACCAAGGGGTTCAATTAAGCAGAACAGAACAGGTCAGATCTAATTAGTTTTAAGACATTTTTTCTATTTAAATTTGGATATTGAATTTACTTAATTTATAAAAGTGTAACAAAGTCAGCAACAAACTTTGCATACGTTAAAAGTTCGTAATATTATAAAGGGATCTGAACGTTCGAGGTTTCTTTGATAAAAAGGGTAGTTTTTGGTGACTTTAGATTGATTGCAAAGCATATGAATTTTGGGATAAATAAGACTTGTAATATTGATTGATCGAATGGTGTATTTTAATAATTTCAAAACTTGTACATAATATTTCTTTTTATTATATGAAATTAATTGACTTCATTTTATAATTCAAACAAAGAGGTAATCAGAAAGGGGTGAAGAAGAAAAAAATTGATCATCGTAACGTTGTGCACTCTGTGTAGAATAATAAAAGCTAGCCGAGGCAGAATAATAATAAAATTAGTGAGATTTAGAATTTGATTAGAAAACACAGAGGTGGAGTTAAGTAAGAAAACGTCCATTGACACCGAGTACGGCGTTATCATATCAATATATATATATATATATATATATATATATATATATATTGCTGTATACCTCACCATTATTCGGGAACTAAGGTTTTCGAATCGAGCCCCAGCGTTGGGCCGTCATAAATGCTGTGTAATGTACAAAAAGCCTCGCCAGTTTCTGGAATAAAATCACAAAAAAATTTTATTTTGAACTCGAGCCTCGCTTTTGGGCGCTACGATTTGCTGTGATTCTCTTCTGATAATCGCCTCTGTCCTCTTCCCGCCTCGGCTGCTCCCCTAGATAACTTACATCCTCATTCATAAAAAAACAAACACATTCCTACCACAAACACCAACGTTAACTCTATTTACATCAATATTCACAATACATTAAAATTTCAAAATTAAAATTCAGCATAAATTTCAGTATCAGAAAATTTCAAGATTAAATTTGTTATTATTTTAATGTGCATCCAGAATTAAAGTACTTGTAAGATGCCTACTAATTAATATAACAATATTTGCAGACCTGAGTCTGAGTACAAAGGGAGCATCTCCCACCCCTTTACGTTAATTAACCAGGTTCGTCTAATTGAGCTCAAAGACATACCCAAATTTTCATTATAATCAAGAACATAAATACTAAATACTCCTTTCTACTTAAACAAGAAAATTTCACCTTAAAATCAAAAATTTGTTGTTAGTACAAATTCACTACTGTCCATTTTAAGTAAATAAATTATAAAGTTATTCAACACACACCAAAACATCAAAAATCGAACAACAAAGCATAAGTTACCTGAAGGTTAATGCACTCGTGGCTCCAATGCACATCGTCCCTTGTTAATCACACCATTCCAACGGGGTTATGTTTAGGTCCTCGGATTACTGGTCGCCTTTAAAAATTTTCTACACCACCATTCATCTAAAGTTGTTTCAGGTCTTTTCCGGAACTCATCTGTGTATATCTGAATCTTGTTTTGTGGATCTAGTCACGATTACGAATCATTTAATTATTAACACCCCCGAAAATAGCAAAGAAATTCATACTTTTTTCACGCTATACCCAAAACTGCCTACTTTTGGTTTATTCATTTCTCGTTACAAATTTGGATACTTGGTACAGTAATACTCGCAAATATAACTAAACTTTATTACCTTGTATCTTCTTTTCTAAGTGCACTAAATAACTTTCGTCGTAGCACATAAATAGCAAACTGTTTTAAAGTACTGAATCAAAATCTAAAATCTAAGAGCACTTTTTAAAGCATCGAATAATCAAAATCTAAGAGCGAGAAACTGTTTAAAGTCCGGGTTTATATAATGGCTAGCCTGTTCGTCGCTTTTGTCCCCAAAACAGACAATTTTTAGAATTTCGCATTCTACGTTCCCTTTTCGATAGTCGGGCATGCGATTCTATTAACTTTGCACACGCGCCAGTTGAAAATCTGAGAAATTTTCCACACGGCACACAACCACTTCCGAGAATAACTAATTAATTTTGTATCGAAATCGTTACGTTTACACCCCTCATATCTGCATCTGATTACAACCAATCGTTTCCTCGTGACGTTGCTCAAATCACGCCCTTTAATTATTAGTGTCTCTGCTTGACGCATTCTCTCTTTCCTTTTCTACCTTAGTCTTAGTGGTACAAATCGATACTCTTTATTGTCGGCTGTGTACAATCCACGTGGACTGTTAAATAACCCACTTTATTAGCATTTCCCGTGAATATTAAGCGACGGTTTCTCCAACATTCTCTGTAACCATTTGTTATCTACAAAATTTAAGCAGAACGTGACTTTTAAAAATACGCAGGTGTTCAAACACAATACTTCTAAATAACACTTCTACGATTTGAATACTATTGGGTTTTTACACGCTTTTATGCATATTATATGTTACTAACGGTTCAATTAACTCCAATTAAAACAATAATGAATGGCGTTGACTTTTACCCTTTAATTTTTAGTGAATCCTAATTAAATATTAATTATTATTTGTACATTTTGTTTAATACCGGTTACTTAAAATTGAGTTAATTAATATAAATTTTGCACGTAATTTTTATTTGATTCTTTACTTGGAATAATTAAACTACATTAAAATTGAGCATTTTAATTCTGCTTCTTTTTATATAAAGCGTCTAGTAAATAATTTAAATCCCTTATTTTTAATGAACGAATAAATTTTTATGCTTCACTGTTTTAATAACGCGTACCTTTTCCCAAAGCTTCCTTCTACACGGTGATTAAAATTATTTGATGTGATTAATTAATTTTCTACCCTGGTCTAAATTTGAGTATTTTCCCCCTATTTGAATACAAATAATCCCACTTATTTGAATTCAAATATAAAACATTTAGACTGCAAAAAAAATTTACAAAAAAAAATTACCTATCTCACTCTACCCCTATCTTTCTAATTTACCTAACTTATATCCAATCCTAAAAATATTTACACCTACCCTATATCCCTATCCTATTCCTAACTATCACCTAATTTTATAAACTGAAATTATCCCTAACTTCATCCTACTTATCCATCTAATCCTATATGTGTAGGACGGACAAGAGAAATACGAGAACGAAACGTTAACACAGTTAGGTTTGACAACAGGACACCGAATTATCCAAGACGGCCTGACTATAATAGGAATTTTCGGCCGAATTGGGAACGACGAGGACAGGAATACAGAAGCAATAGTGCAACTAGGGGACCGACGCCAAGACCTAGTTACACGAGACAGAACAGTTTGCCGGAAGTAAACAGGACAGTGACGAGCACGACGAATAGAGACAGGGACACGGATATTAATACGAGGAGGACGTACGCACAGGTTGTAGAAGGACAACCAGGACCGAGCACAGAAAACAGGACAAGACAGAATTTTTAGAACGCGACAGACCACTAGATTTCTGTGTAAATGTATATGAACATCCACGTGAATTTTTCAAAATTGAGGAGGAAGTAGAGCCAGAAACTGTAGAAAAATTATGTTTGCCAATTATTAGTATAGGAATTTTTGAGAATAATGTAGAAGTATTACTTGATACAGGGGCAGAGGCGAGTTTAATATCGGAGGAATTCGTCAGCAAAATTAGGGATAAGGTTTGTGATAGAATTATGCCTATAAAGCGTAGCCATTTAGTAGCTCCAAATAAAAAGAAGTTTGCTGTAGTGAATAGCGTTGTGGTGCTTAGGATAAATATAGGAGGTTTAAGCTGTGAACAGGAGTTTGTAATTGTACCTGGACTGAAGTTTCAGAGCATTTTAGGTGTTGATTTTTTGATGCAGTTAGGGGTTTTGATAGATATGGAAAGGAAGGTAGTAAGGATTAAAGATAGGGTAGTGCCATGGAAGGGCAGTTATGAAGTCACAGAGGATGACACGGGGTTGAGTATTAATGTAGTAGAGGTAGAGGATGATGAAGGTAAACAGATCAACACAATAAGATGTCCAGAGGATAGGATAGTAGAGGTTCAAGCTTTATTACAAAAACATGCAGAAGTAGTGGAGGTAGAAGCAAGAGCAGCATATCGGGAGCAGGTGAAGGCAGAATTAATCTAAACAATATAAACCCTATGTTTAGAAGTAAATGACGAATTTATCCAATATGCCTTTAAATGAAGCGTATTATTACCCAAAGCGTCCTTATACCCGGTGACTAAAATTATTTGATGTCGTTAATTAATTTTCTACCCTGGTCTAAATTTGAGTAATATATATTGCAGAGAATTTCTCTAAAGACCAATCGAGCCCTAGTGTCGTTGGGCCGACATAAAGATTTTCTGAAAATTTAATAATAAAAAACAAATATATACCTCTGGAATGCCTCCTTACTTCTGCACACCCTGGCTAGCTCTAAAATCTGCTTCTTCTTGGATACTTACCATCCTAAATTCACTTTTTCTCACATCTACAGTCAAATGAAATTACCACTCAAATAATGCAACAAGACATACAACCTTTTTATTTACACATATTAACAAGTTTCCATTAGCACGAAAATATGTACACATTTGTATATACAGTTTTTTAAAATGTTACCATCTCAATCCTTAAATTTTTTAAAATTTCATGATTTGTATATATTTCAATAATTTTATTTTAGACGAGTAGATGGGGCCCGTCGTGCAACCCTAAATTGATTTTTATTCTGGTCTATGTTGAGCTCAGTATAACCCAGTTACTCTAAATGCTTCTAAACATCGCATTTTTGTTTAAAATAAAGCTAAAGACCCGTTTACTCCTTACATCGAAATTTTTGTCATTTATTAACATTTTTAAATAATCAATATCAATTATCCTTTACATATACCCCTTTAAATGAGTTTTTATGGTAATCAAATACACCCCCCAATAAGTCAAAACACTCAAGCACAAAATACCAGCACAAATGTTCATGCAAAAGCAAGAAATTAATTTTCCTTACCTGGAGTAAGCTTCATCCATCGTTACCTCTGACGATGTGTTCCAAAACCCTCGTTGTTGTGTCCATACACTTTGTTATTATACCTGGATCCAACTCATTTCCACTCGCTATCCAAATCTCTGCAACCACCTTTAGTATTTCTACCCGGATATTTGTCTAGACCAAGTCTAACCTTCCGTAACCATTACACTTCACACATACTGGTTTCAGACTTCTCGACTCGCTTACCCAAGTACCATCCTATCATTAGATCGTAGCGTGTAGTAACAGCACCTTCTATAAGCCAGCACCCACTTGTGCAAATCACACTTTTAATACATTATCGATGTTCGTTACTAACAGCGTTTTACACACTTTTAAATAGGATGTTGTACTATAAGTCAACTAATAAGCGAGAATCAGTACAAAGTAAAAGCACGTAATAGCAAGTAAGAGATAAGAGAGCTTTAATACCTCTCCTAGTGTATTTATATGCTTTTGTTCACCCCTCACGAACCCCATTCCCATCGAAATGCTTATTTTTCAAAACCGATTCTACAAATTTTGAACGTAACGAACTTCTACGTCTGAAAATTATAAGTTTATCCTGATTTTTCAATGAAATTTACTTAACAACATCTAACCGACGCAAGCTTCTCAAAATTTCTAGCATTTGACCAATTATATTGCTTTCCCCCGATTTTAATGTCCAACCCCTAGCTAGGGGTTGTAGTTGTGAGGAGGGGTAAGCAGTCTGTGGCTGCCAAGTTCTTCCAGCACTTGAACATTTGCCGATTTAATATTTTTTCCAATATATTTTTTGGCACAGTCAACATTAGTTGCAGATATTTCACAACCAACACCTGTAGTAGTTTTTGATAATCATCAAATTTATCTGGGCTTATTTTTTCGTAATTAGGTTTTCTGTCCCAAAACTGGTTGAACACGAACCTGCTAGCTTACACAGCTACCTGAAATTTCCAAAAAGCCTATATACAGCTCGGTTCCCCTCCTTATTGTTTTATAGTTTTATGCCCTATTTCACTGAGTTCGGTAAAGGGTGTTAAGCAGCCTGTGGCTGCCAAGATCACCCAACACTTAGACATTTGCCGCATTAATAGTTTTCCAGTAAATTCTTTCACACAATTAACATTATTCAAGAATATTGCCCAACCAATACTTATAGTTGCTTATAATAATCATCATGTTTAAGTACAGATACGTTTTTCGTCATTAGTTTATCCTTCTTCAGGCTGGTTGAATGCGTACCTCCATTGATTTCTATTCTGAGCTAGCCTACATATTTCCCTGAATTTCCTGCAGTCTACATCTTTCACTATCTGGGTGCAGTGGTCTAACCTAGGTCTACTTCTACTTCTCTTTTTTACTATATCTGCTTTTAATATATTCCGCACTATTCCCTCATGCCGTAGTATGTGGCCTATCATCCTAACTTTCCAAGATTTTTACCGTTTTCAACATATTTCTTTCTTCTCCTACCATTTTTAGTACATCTTCGTTCTTAACTTCGTCTGTCCATGATATCTTCATAATACGTCTGAAGCACCACATTTCAAAAGCTTCTACCTTTTTCTTGTCCCCTTTTCCTACTGTCCAGGCTTCACAGTCGTACAGTGCTGTGCTCCACACATAAGTTTTAAGCAATCTTTTCCTTGTTTCTATGTGTGTTGTTTTTGAACACAGTAGTTGCTTATTTTTGTTAAATATAGCACGACCTTGTGCTAATCTTTGTTATATATCTTTTGCGCTTTTCCCATCATGCGTTATTTGGCTTTCTAGGTAGCAGAAATCATTAACCTCTTGTAAAAGTTCTTGTTACCTATTTATATTATTGTTTTTGAATTATTTTCCCCTCCTTTGCATACTAATACTTTAGTTTTATTTTTGTTAATTTTCATACCGTATCTCTCTGTTAGAACCGTTTCCATTTCATTAAGAGCAGCTTCTAACTATTCCTTGCTAGATACTAATACCGCTATCTGCAAATCTAAGCATATCGATTTTTTTGTCCCTGTATAGTAATTCCAAATGTTTCCTGCATTTAACAGTATTCATTGCCTCTTCAATGTAGAAGTTAAAAATTAATGGGGATAGGGCACATCCCTGTCTCACTCCTTCCTAATATTCATTTCTCTACGTTCCTGCTCTACTTCTATTACTGCTGTTTGCTCTTTGTATAATCTATGTACTATTCGTCTATCCCTGTAGCTCATTCCACTTTTATTGAACATTTCGAACATTTTTTCCATTTTACATTGTCGAATGCTTTTTCCAGATCTACAAACCCTATATACACGCTTTCACGTTTTCTATTGTTTTCTCCATTATCACTCTCAGAGCTAAAATAGCCTCCCTTGCTCCCCTGTTTCGCCTAAACCCAAATTGATCCCCCAGTATTTCTTCAGCAGGTTTTTCCATTCGTCTTTGTACAATTCTAGTTAATATTTTTGACACGTGTGCTGTCAAACTTATTGTTCGAAAATTTTCACATCTATCCGCGCCTCTCTTTATTGATATAGTTACTATTATGCTACGTTTGAAATCTTTGGGTATTTCGCCTGTCTCGTACATATAGCTTACAAGTTGGATGAGACGTTCTGTTACTGCTTGTCCAGCGGCTTTTAACGTTTTTGCTTGCACCTTATCTGTATCCAGCGCTTTACCATTTTTCAGACCCTTCCTTTAATGCTAATTCAAACTCATCTCTAAGTATAGGATATCCCAAGTCATCATTTTCAATGTCTGATTACTGTTCTAATGCTGTTAATTCCTCTCCTGCATATAAATTCCCTATATATTCTTGCCATCTACCCACCTTCTCTACATTTTCTATAATAACGTTTCATCCCGCGTCCTTTATTTTTTTTGTTATACGGTTTTATATCCCTAAAATTCATTCTAATTAGTTGGTATGCTTCATCTTTCTTTCCTATTTCCATCTTAGTTTGTACCTTTTTGCATTTTTCATCAATCCATTGTTCTTCAGCGTTCCTGCATTTGCGAATAATTTCCCATTTTTTGGCTTTGTATCTCTGTTTTCCTGTTTCGTCTGATTTATTTTTGTAATATGGTCTTTATTCTATTAAATTCAGGATATCCTTTGTTATCCATGGTTTCTTATTTTGTTTTTGTGCATACCCCAGAATATCTCTGGCCGCCATGTCTAGGCTGGATTTAATGTTATTCCATTATGTTTCTACTTCCTTAGTATCAGATATTTTCACGACATCTTTCAGCAATTCATTTGACTTTTTTTTAATCTTTCTTGAATATCTTTATTTTTCAGTGTCTCAAAGCTCAAGTGTCGTTTTCCGTTTCTTTTTTTTTCAAATCTTTTAATTTAAGTGCGGTTTTCATAATTACGATGTTGTGGGCAGTGTCTATATCTGCTTCTACAGCTGGGTAGCTTGTGCAGTCTTTTACTTGATTCCTAAACCGTTGTTTAACAAGAATGTAATCTATTTGATATCGTCCTATATCTCCTGGCATCTTCCACGTATATCGTCTTCGAGCATGATGTTGAAATAATGTGTTTGTGATGATTAAATTGTTATTGTCGCAAAATTCTACCTGCCTATTTCCCCTGTGATTCCTCGTCCCTAAACCAAATAAGCCTACTACCCTCACATACCAGTGCACTAAAATCCCCGCAATTATTAAATTTTCATGTCTTTTTAGTATCTTAATGTGTCTTCCATATCTTTGTAGATCGTTTCTACCTCTTCGCCACTGTAGCTAGAGGTGGGCATGTATGCTTGTATTATTACTGTGTTTACGGGTTTAGATTCTAATCTAACCATGAGTAGTCTTTCGTTCTCTTGTAAGTAATTTTCTACACAGTATCCTATCTTTTTTCGCATTACTATTCTCACATTCAAATTTCCTTCCTCTGCTCCTGTATGAATTACCCTGAAGTCTCTACTCTAAAAATCCTCCGCCTCTGGCCACCGAACTTCGCTAATTCCTACTATGTCTAATGCTAACCTATTCATTTTCATATTTAGGTTCTCTAGCTTACCTACTTGCTGCATACTTGTAGCATTCCACGCTCCGACTTGCAAAATGTACCCGACTCTTATTCTGGACTTTCCGATCGCATCCTCCGAAGTAGTCCCCTCCCGGAGATCCGAATGGGGACTGTTTAACTCCGAAATTTTTTACCCCAGAGGATGCCATCATGTTTTTTTCAATTAAGTACTTGGGAGGTAATGTGCTGGTTTTCCATTGGCTTCCACATCGCGGTATTATGTCTTAGACTGTCATACCAACCCATGTGGTCTCTGCCATAAGTATCAAAACCTGTCTTAGTCTGGATAATCACTCCTCACTCCTTTGGTTGGAACCTGTAGTTTGGCTTTTTAGCTCATTAGAACAGGCAAGCCATTTCACCTGTTCTAGTAATCTAGATTCTAGAACCTCGGCAAGGTGCAGGTCCATTTGCTTAAATTATGTGAATGTAAAAACAAATACTTATATTGCTGCCATCATGGTGTTAATGCTACAAGTGATTTACAAGTACCACAATGAATACTTCTTGGAGTAACATAATTAATAGTAGCTGGCAACCTTAAAAACATTTGAGTGCAAGTAGGTGCGCAATTTGGAGATCTTTGATTTGGATGAGGGAGGTGCACGATTCTCTGGACAGAACTGTAAATTGTTGTGGGCGACGTGTAAGGGAATACTCGAGATCAACTTCCAGCATGTATTCTTTGTCATGCTCTTCTGGAATCTTCATAATTATTTCTCGTAAACGGTTTAGATCATCTGCGTTAAGCCACCTAAAACCGCTAGCATTACGAGCGCATTTTAACTGTTTTGAATGCATTGTAGAAGTTTTTAGCGTTTTGAGAAATAAAATTAGATCTGCAAAAGCTTCACATTTTTGATAGTCACTATTAAGTGTTTGTTAGACCATTTAACTGTAGTTCTGGAATTTGTTGGATTAAGAGTTTGTATTTTAGAAGTTATTCTATTACATTCTAGTGCTTGAGCCTACTTTCTGCTCGCCAGTTCTACCTACGGTAATGATAATTGTATCATTGGAAAGGTGTACTCAGGGTTGTTGTCTTTAAAACTTGGCAGATTGCAAAAGTGATAGACGAATGTTGTGTGTAAACACGCTTACAGTTATAAGTATATAACAGAAGTGTTTTTCAAAATCTTTACGCGATAGCGTTTTAGTATGAAAATAACATATGTTTTTACTATGAAGATAGTACCAATGTGTTGCGTTAGTTGATGTTGCAAATCCACATAAAATTGGTTTATCGTATACCGCACAAGACAATAAAATATCTGATGTATTAAAAGCCGGATTAAAAATATCTGTCAACATTTCTTTAAATGAGCTTGCCACATTAAAAATAACTGGCAACATTTTTTAAATAGCTGAAAACTCCGTGGAGTAACATAATCAATAGTGGTCGGCAGCCTCAAAAACATTTTAGTACAAGTAGAACCTCATTGGATCACGTATGTTATTTATGTTACGTAATTAGGTGAATTGTTGACCATCAAGCCTTTGTAATTAAAATGATGTTTAAATCCGAATTTACTGGTAATTTTACTAGTCGTTTGAGGATATGAATTACAATCGTTTATTTCAAGGTGCTATCAGCTCAATATTATATTTTAACAAGCTTCTTTAATTAGGTGATGGTAATACACCATTAATTAGAATGTTTCAATTTAGTTAAATATGGATAATAATCTTGGACTCATCATCAAAACTTAGTATAATAGTTAAGTTTCAAATGTAAACCAAGTAATAACATATACATTAACAATCTTTTATTTGACGCATTTTGGTAGATTGTTAATACAAATGTTATTACTTGGTTTACATTTGAAACTTAACTAATATACCAAGTTTTTATAATGAGTCCAAAATAATTACTTATATTTATCTACTTCAGAAGGTTAAGAACTAATTCAAAATATTTATTTATATATATTGCTGTGTTATTTTCGTATATTTAGCCCCTACGTTTGGGCAGACCATAAAATGCTGCGTTATTTTCGCCCCCCGGCTTGGGCATACATGAAATGCTGTGATAACCCTTTTATATTAATCAAGCACTTTTAAAATGTTAAGTTATGGATCTCTTTGCCTCAACTAGCTGATTCAATTAAATAAAGCAATTCTACAATACACAATATAATGATTAAATATTTACAACTTTTTTAAAATCTTTCCCTTTTCAGAATATTTACATATGCCAGATTTAAGAAGTTGCAGCCAGCAAAACGAGCCTTTTGTTATATTTAGAAATCTTTTGAAACGTTTCAAGATGCCTATTGCCTTTCATAAATTTATCAAAGAAACCCCGGTTTTGTTGTCTCTTACATTATTGAATTAAACAGTTTACAGAAATAAATTATATCAAAATATCAAAATATCTAACCTAAAGTGGTTCAGCAGTTTCTCTGCATCCCCAAGAGTTTTTGTATCCAGTCTGATTGTTTAGAGTCGAATTTGGAAGTCGACATCAAAACACAAAATACTATCCAAATCGTTATACAAAATCCCATAAGTTAATCCAATAAAAGGTTTTCCATCTCCGTAATTAACAAAATAGTAATACAACATTTACCATGTCAGTGATTACCAAAATTAATTTAAGATGAGGTAATCTCCAGCGTCTCCAGAGCCCTGTTTTATTTATTTTAGAAATTGTGTAATTTTACTAAATCTGGTTTACTTACGTCTATAATAGATCGGCACAATTTACACAATTTTTACACTTTTATAAAATGCTTTTCACTTTACATTCGTTTAACTGGTTACGTGAATAATTTAGCACTTTAGAGTATCGTGACAGTCCAGTTTAAAATGTATACTAACTCGTTGCTCAATTGTTATCGTATTTATAGGCCTTGCCCCTTTGTTTGCTATTCGTTGTTTTCACGTGTTGGGCGACACCATTTGTCTTATCTCTTGTGTACTTCGGAAATTTTACCAATTGTATAGTTCAAATACTTGGAAGAACGCTCAAGTTGTCACGTATTCATTTACATACCATTACATTTAATTTAGAAATCCGAGGAATCTTCATTCATTAAATCACGTATCATTGTTATTTGCTTATTCTAATCTAAACAGAAATAAATTTTGTGTTTGTTTATTTCCTAGTTAACTTGGATTTTTGAACAAATGTAATACTTTATGTCACGTACAATTTATTCAAATAATGCATAATTTTGCCTGCGTATATGATGATATATTTAACGCACTTGTTGAATATTTATCTAGCCAATTCATATAGGTTTTCCGTTGATTTAATTTTGATGTATTTCGTTACATTTTAAATCTTATCTTTGCTCGTAGCTACTCTTGTATATGCGTTTAATCTCTTGTACTGTTATATACAGTGTGCGCTCAACTAACAATATGTATAGTGACCTATTTACTCTTATAATATCAGTAATTATGTGCTTTTGTTATTTAGAAGTTTCTTTTGTTTACTCTACAACTTCTATTACTTAACCTACCCCTAAATTAACCCTATAATTAAAGCAATATATATATATATATATATATATATATATAGATGTTTTTGGCCTGAGGAGCCGGTAAAATTTATAAAAATTAATATATGTTTTCGAGTGCATGCATTTTTAATTGAATTATATAAAATAAGTGATAAGGTTATACAACCAAAATTCCAGAGGAGGATTTCCATTTAATCAAACATCGGGTCATCTCTGGTGGTATTGAAGAGTTTCACCAGTGAAAGTGAGATATTTTGCAGCAGGGTCCAGCCTTTTAGGATACGGCCTTTTTGATATTGGTGAAGTATTGAGTGTTCTTAGTATTAGAGCCGATTAAGCATACAGTTGGTGAAGTTGTAGTTATTTGTAGAACCTAAAACTAAAGTCAAGTCCATTTTGAACATAAACTAATACGTACTATTAACAGGTATTCACTGCAAGTATTCAAGGAGATCTTGTTGTATCCTGTATCAAAGTCCATGTACAACCCAGACACATTCAAAGGAGTTGCAGGTATTTGAAGTTATCTTTATATACACATCATTTAAAGTAATTTGTGAATAATTTGAATTTCAAACGCTTACCTAAATTAAATATTGTTGGGTCTATTTATCCATCTTAGTATAATCACGATACGCAAGCATTAAAAAGAGGTTAGGTGCTTTTGATTGAGCAACGCTTTATGCGCCTGTGTTTTCTATACCTGTAAGGGGACAGAGAACCCACGTCTTCTTACAGAGCATAAATAATAGATTCAGTTTCCTGAGCGAGTCTTTAAAAGTCGTGGCATAATTAAATTTGAAAATTTGTTTAATTAAATCATTTTAAAGGCCAACACCACAGTAAGGTTGCACTTATTAAACTTTAACCCGTATTTTTGAAGCATAATTTTATTAAATATCACCATACATAATAATATATATATATATATATATATATACATATATATATATATATATAATATAATTCTTGGTGACCTTGCAGGAATAATACTTCTTCTTTGTAGGTTTTTAGGTCTGCTGGATTTAAATAAATACTCTTTTTTATGGCCTAAATTTTCGCATATATTTTTTTATGCTTGATCACAGGCTACAACTGTATTAACGCTTTATAAAGGATGAACAAAGATAAGAAAAACTTACAGTGAGGATGGTTGAAATTGACATCAGTGTTTGGAATAAAATAATGTTTTTTATAGAATAAATATTAATGTAAATAGTGAAAGTAAAATGACAGTGTCATTTTTAATAAAAGTTTATTATTTGTTTTTAACGACAGTGTTGGTTTGTGAGTGTATGTGCATGTAGGTGTGTGTGTGTGTGTGTGTGTGTGTGTGTGTGTGTGTGCATGTGAGGGTGAATGTGTTTGTGTAATTTTGTATGTTTGTGTGTGTGTGTGTGTGTGTGTGTGTGTAATAGTGATTTAATTGGAATATGTGTTATCAACAATTGAGTATATATAAATGTAAAATAAACAAAAAACAAAAAAGAAAGAAATAAAAAGTGGTTGAGGGTGAAGGGTTTGATTATTATCGAAGGCATTTAATGTTTAAATTTTAATAAATATGAATATATGACGCTTAGGTTGTCAATGTCCGTTTTTTTGTTGAAGTTGTTTGGGCTTTTATAGATGTAGCACATCTCCAAGAAAGTCCTTTTAAAAAGATTTTGTTCCACTTTTAATAGTTTTGGATTTGAAAAGTCCATTTTGTGATTTTGGTTGAAGGTGTGAGTTGTTAATGCACAAGCTTTTGGTTTTACTCGAATGTCACTTTTGTGTTGGGTAATTCTTTGACCAATATTTTGTGACGTTTGGCCTATGTAACACTGATCACAATCTAAACAGTTAATTTTGTAGATGGCATTTCTTTGAAGTTTGACTGGTGTTGCATCTTTAAGCTTGGAGTGTAGATTTCTTATTGTTAGTAAATTCTTTTGGCAATTTTGACATTTAAGTTTTGAATACTTTGCTTAATTTAGTAGTTAAATTTTGAATAAATGGTATGGGTGTATAAATTTGGGGTGTACTGGATTTTGGTGTATTGTGATTATTTTTTGTTGGTGTTGTTCTGTGATTATATAGAAGTTTCTTGATCAATGTTTTGGATAATTGTTATATAATAATATGTTTTCCAAAAGTAATAAGTTTTTGTATGTAGAGAAGTGTGTGATAGCCTTTTGACCCTGTTTTTGAATTCTAATATAAAGTTTGTTTTCATGCTAAAGGGATGATTTGATTTATAATTTAGGTAACGTTTGGAACTCATTGGTTTTTGATACCAATCTGTAATTATTAAATTGTTTTTTCTTATTAATAACATATCTAAAAATGGAATCGTGTTGTTATTTTCAATTTCAATTGTGAATTGTATGTTTGGATTGTTTTTGTTGAATATTTCTAAAGTTACATGTATTTGGTCTTCAGGTACAGCTGTTATTATGTCATCTACGAATTTCTTTATAAATGGTAAATGAAAAGGAAGAGATGGTATGACATTGTCAAGAAGTGAATTCATTACAATTTCTGCTATAACTGGGCTTATATTTGAACCCATTGGACATCCTGATATTTGCCAATAAAATTTGTATTTATATGAGAAAAAGCTTGTGCTGAAGATGAAATCTATAATTTCTAAAAAGGTCTTTTTTGGGATGTTGCAATTTTTGTTAATTTCTATCCAAATGTTGTCGATATTTTTAAGAGCCCAGTTATAGCAGAAATTGTAATGAATTCACTTCTTGACAATGTCATACCATCTCTTCCTTTTCATTTACCATTTATAAAGAAATTCGTAGATGACATAATAACAGCTGTACCTGAAGACCAAATACATGAAACTTTAGAAATATTCAACAAATACAATCCAAACATACAATTTACAATTGAAATTGAAAATAACAACACGATTCCATTTTTAGATATGTTATTAATAAGAAAAAACAATTTAATAATTACAGATTGGTATCAAAAACCAATGAGTTCCAAACGTTACCTAAATTATAAATCAAATCATCCATTTAGCATGAAAACAAACTTTATATTAGAATTCAAAAACAGGGTCAAAAGGCTATCACACACTTCTCTACATACAAAAACTTATTACTTTTGGAAAACATATTATTATATAACAATTATCCAAAACATTGATCAAGAAACTTCTATATAATCACAGAACAACACCAACAAAAATAATCACAATACACCAAAATCCAGTACACCCCATATTTATACACCCATACCACTTATTCAAAATTTAACTACTAAATTAAGCAAAGTATTCAAAAACTTAAATGTCAAAATTACCAAACAGAATTTTCTAACAATAAGAAATCTACACTCCAAACTTAAAGATGCGACACCAGTCAAACTTCAAAGAAATGCCATCTACAAAATTAACTGTTTAGATTGTGATCAGTGTTACATAGGCCAAACGTCACAAAATATTGGTCAAAGAATTACCCAACACAAAAGTGACATTCGAGTAAAACCAAAAGCCTGTGCATTAACAACTCACACTCTCAACCAAAATCACAAAATGGACTTTTCAAATCCAAAACTATTAAAAGTGGAACAAAATCTTTTTAAAAGGACTTTCTTGGAGATGTGCTACATCTATAAAAGCCCAAACAACTTCAACAAAAAAAAACGGACATTGACAACCTAAGCGTCATATATTCATATCTATTAAAATTTAAACATTAAATGCCTTCGATAATAATCAAACCCTTCACCCTCAACCACTTTTTATTTCTTTCTTTTTTGTTTTTTGTTTATTTTACATTTATATATACTCAATTGTTGATAACACATATTCCAATTAAATCACTATTACAACACACACACACACACACACACACAAACATACAAAATTACACAAACACATTCACCCTCACATGCACACACACACACACACCTACATGCACATACACTCACAAACCAACACCGTCGTTAAAAACAAATAATAAACTTATATTAAAAATGACACTGTCATTTTACTTTCACTATTTACATTAATATTTATTCTATAAAAAACATTATTTTATTCCAAACACTGATGTCAATTTCAACCATCCTCACTGTAAGTTTTTCTTATCTTTGTTCATTCTTTATAAAGCGTTAATACAGTTGTAGCCTGTGATCAAGCATAAAAAAATATATGCGAAAATTTAGGCCATAAAAAAGAGTATTTATTTAAATCCAGCAGACCTAAAAACCTACAAAGAAGAAGTATTATTCCTGCAAGGTCACCAAGAATTATATATATATATATATATATATATATATATATATATATATATATATATATATATATATATATATATTATTATGTATGGTGATATTTAATAAAATTATGCTTCAAAAATACGGGTTAAAGTTTAATAAGTGCAACCTTACTGTGGTGTTGGCCTTTAAAATGATTTAATTAAACAAATTTTCAAATTTAATTATGCCACGACTTTTTAAAGACTCGCTCAGGGAAACTGAATCTATTATTTATGCTCTGTAAGAAGACGTGGGTTCTCTGTCCCCTTACAGGTATAGAAAACACAGGCGCATAAAGCGTTGCTCAATCAAAAGCACCTAACCTCTTTTTAATGCTTGCGTATCGTGATTATACTAAGATGGATAAATAGACCCAACAATATTTAATTTAGGTAAGCGTTTGAAATTCAAATTATTCACAAATTACTTTAAATGATGTGTATATAAAGATAACTTCAAATACCTGCAACTCCTTTGAATGTGTCTGGGTTGTACATGGACTTTGATACAGGATACAACAAGATCTCCTTGAATACTTGCAGTGAATACCTGTTAATAGTACGTATTAGTTTATGTTCAAAATGGACTTGACTTTAGTTTTAGGTTCTACAAATAACTACAACTTCACCAACTGTATGCTTAATCGGCTCTAATACTAAGAACACTCAATACTTCACCAATATCAAAAAGGCCGTATCCTAAAAGGCTGGACCCTGCTGCAAAATATCTCACTTTCACTGGTGAAACTCTTCAATACCACCAGAGATGACCCGATGTTTGCTTAAATGGAAATCCTCCTCTGGAATTTTGGTTGTATAACCTTATCACTTATTTTATATAATTCAATTAAAAATGCATGCACTCGAAAACATATATTAATTTTTATAAATTTTACCGGCTCCTCAGGCCAAAAACATCTATATCATATATAAAAATTTTTAATCAATCCTTAATTCTAAACAACTATCACCTAGGAAAACTAAAACATTTACATCTAGCCTACTAACTAATAATATATAAGGGATGCATTTAATAATTTATCCTTAACTCTACTTAATTACTATTTTAGAACAGCTTTGGTATTATTAAATTGCATTTTGACATTTCATAACTTTTTATTACTTTATAATTAAAATATATTAAACTACTTTCATTTCAGGTACATAAGATTTATGAATGGAACAAAGTATCCTGAACAAATTTACAATGAATAATTCTATCAACAAAACCTATACACATTCAGTTGAAGTTACATTAGATACCATTCGTATTGAAAAATATTGGAAAAATGCTTTTTTTAAACCTCAAACGCTGCGTCACTAGTACATAATATTCTATATCTGCGTTTAACAAGTAATTATTTATCAATCTTTGTTTACCGTAGTGTTTTTAAATTTTAGAATAGCTTGATAAAAGTGGTAAATTAATGTTTTTATCCTTAGTACTAACGACTACCTTTCTAAACCCTTTGATAATGTCAAATACTAAAATATATATATATATATATATATTATATTGACGTGATAGGGGGTCACGAGAGGTCATTGAAACCCCTAAATTCTAAAAATAAATCCCACCAAAATATAATAGAATCCGAAAAAAATTGAATTTTCAGTAAAGTCATGGTTACACCCTGTAAAATACAAGCCTACTTTTATTCATTAAAGTGCCATGCAAAAACCCAAATAGCGCATGTATAAATAACCACCCCATATGATAAAAACATATTATAAATAAATAGCAAGTAACGTAACTCCTATATGTAAAAATACTTAATTGTAGAATATCGTAAAACGCATTAAATGCAAACGTAGAAATCGATCATTTTAAGATAAATACAAAGCCATTTATTTTACTTAGTAATTATCAATACATTTTGATACAAATTTATTTGATTTGCTGTAAATAGCATAAAAGAGTTCTAGCTTTACGCTTTTAGTTTAAGAAACTACAATCAACGTGTATTTAAAACTCCTTTTGCATTAAAAAAAAATTAAAGTTTAAATTTATTACCCGGTGGATAAAAGCAAGTCATTTTAAATAGAGAATTTTCTAGAACAAAAAGTGTGAGTCATCGGTATTTGAAAATCGTATAAACTCATTAATAAATAAACATTTTATTCCTAGAAACGGCCCGATCATTAAAAAAACCTACAAAATGCGGGGAATAATTAATAAAAATAATTTACGATTTTAGATTTAGTACGGGACGCCACAATAATAGTATATGTGAGACAAGGACAAATAGAGAGCGTCACGGATAACTGGAATCAGATAATTAAATAATAAATCTCCGCGATTTTAGACGCTAATTAATTTTCCGAGAACTCTTGCATCAAAATTTTCCACATTTTTCTAGTAAGCTTCTGGAAAAAAATATTAATTTGTATATAAAAAAGCGTTTATCAAATAAAGAGGCATTCATTCATTAGATTTCACGAAGTTCATTCAGGAATTTGATTCAAGCGAAAAATGTTATTTTAAGTCGCAAGCTGTTGCTATGCGGAAATAGTATTTGAGTATGCAGTAAGCATATTGCAATTTAATAGTGGCAAGGTTGCAAAGAATAAAGAAGCAATGTTTTAAAAGTAACTTACAACGAAAAATAAAAATCAGTAATTACAAGAGGAAAAATTCTTCGAGATAACGCTATTTTTAAAGATTTTATTAAATAATAGAAAGAAAGATTTAACCAGAAATGTACTTTGGTAATTGCTGTTTGAAATAAGAATTTCAATATGGAGAATCTTGTAAGCTGATTTGACGTCATTGGTGTATCTGTATCGCAGCAAAAACAATATATCCACAAACGTTTATATGAACACAAATTCGCTTTAAAAAATGATTACGAAACTAGTTCAGCCTCAGATTCCTTTGCTTAATACAATACTGGTAAAGATTCATACACTTAATACAAGCCTGGTTTTAAAACAAATGCACGCATTGCTCTAGTTAAATGTTTATCAATGAGGTTGTTGGTTACCTAAGCATAATAATTTAGTATAAGCAATTTAGTTCTTAAAAGAAGATGTGATACATTATTAAACATTATTTATTATTTGTCTGTTATTAATCTTTGTTATTTTTACGATAAATGTGTTTTAGCTATCTGACTAAAATGTTCACATCCTAACAGCAAATTCATTAATATCAAAAAGTTTTATATAATTTTGAGTATGTACGAACAATTTTATAATTTTTTTGAAATAACTATGTAATATTGTAGGTTTAGATTATGGTAATTTGTACCGAATCGCGTATAGCAATTATGTTATAATGTATTCATATACAAAAAGCTATAGTTTTTGTTTTTTTGGAAAACATGTAACTCGATGACAAAAGTCCAGGCATAAAGAAGAATATATATATATATATATATATATATATATATATATATATTGCTATGAACTCCCTCAATTATTCTCGTCCCATCGTTTGGGCGTCTTATAAATATTGCTATGATCTCCCTCAATTATTCGCGCCCCATCGTTTGTGCGACATATTAAAATTGCTATGTATTAACTGGATCTATCGAGCCCCGACGTTGGGCTGTCATATAAATATTGCTATGAACTTCCTCCAGGAACTTAACTGGATTTTATCTTTTAAAGGCCTTGTATCGACCAATAACAAAACTTGATGTGATACCGCCTTACTTGTTATCAATGGCGTATTCAACTTATAGCTCCTCCTTTATTGTTTAAATTATCAAATCACACTCCCATTAACTTTATCTTTTGACCTCGACTAGCGTTTATTTAGAATTATAAAATGAAGTTAATTCAATTCCATATAATGAAAACAGATATTATGTACAGGTTTTCGAAAATTATTAAAATACACTTTTCAATTAATTAATGTTGTAAATCTCATTTATCAAAAATCATATACTATACAATCAATCTAAAGTCGCCAAAAAACCTATTGTTTTTATAAAAAGAAGCTTGGAACGTTCAAAACCCTTTTATCATATAACGCACTTTATACGTATGCAAGTCCTTTGTTTTGTTGACTTCGTCACATTAATTTATATTAAGCAAATTCAATATTCAATATTTAAATTCAAATAGAAAAATAATGTCATAACTAAAAATCTAACCTGGTCTATTTTCTTCGCTATTTCCTTCCTGCAATCGACGCATCCATTATCAGCTAATATTTTCCATGCATTATGCCATCCATTTGGATCAAAATTATTTTCCCCCAATTTAGAATTATTATATGCCCATTCGTAATATTGTCTATCCACATGCATAAACCATTGCATTTAAATTATTGTCATCACCCTCTGGACTACCATTATTAAACTTAGACTTATGCACCCCAAATTATTGTCGTCTCATTTCGACTTATTACTTCTTCTCACTAGACTTAGAATTACATTTATTCTCCACGGACTCGAACTTGTATTATCATTCTCCCCAGACTAGAAATTCTTATTATCACACTTAGACTATTATTCTCCACGGACTCAGACTTGGAAATCTTATCATTTATTTTCCCCCGACTTGAAATCGTAGTTTACACTCCCCGGACTCGAACTTGTATTATCATTCTCCCCAGACTTGAAATCGTGGTTTCTACTCCCCGGACTCGAAGCCCTATTATTATTATGTTTTAGTTTAAATAAATTCCCCAAAATCTACTTACGTTTAATCGGCAATCATAATTTTCATCTTCGTCGCACTTAAACAATTTTTCACTTTAAATTATTCCTACGTATTACACTTTGTTTCAAAGTGGCGCACCTCGGCCTTTGTTGAGTTGAAAACTGAGTTCGTTATCACTGTCCCTGTTAATATATGATTGATCTCCTTCACCGTCAGTAGGCATGGCTTACAAGCTCGTCGCTAATTTTAACCAATCAAGTCTTTGCATTTAAAGTAGTTTCTGATGTAACTTTCTCTGCCTTCAAGTAATTGTGGCTTGCTTTAAGCTGCCTTGTTATCAGACATGCGGTGTTTTGACGAATCTAATCGCTTTTCTATGTTGTACACAAACAACTGATGGAATTCGACTTTCAATTTTCATATATGCTTGTTATTTACGCAATTTTTAATCACCTTTCTTTATGAAAATTGTTAACTATTTGTACGCATTTACACTATGCTTCCTGAAGCTGTGTTTCTTATCTCCGTATTATCATAACTGACTGGAATTCCTTTGAATGCGTGTTCTATTACTTTGTTATGTTTACTTATAAATACGCGTGCTTCCACTGAAAAATATCATTTGCCTTACCTAAATTAACTAAAACTCTATCTACAGGGTGTTAAATATTTGTTATCTACTTAATGCATGTATTCCTTATTTCTACGCAAACTATGCGTCTTCCTGTGTCTATTTGCGTCGCTTAAAACTACTTATACTTTATATACATGGTGTTGACTGCCTACTATTTACAAACTATCTCCATTTCTCAATTTTCTATTAAATAAATGCAGTTCTGTGCTTCCTATTATGATTTCTAATTCTTGCACGACCTTTGCTATAAAACACATCCTTAAACAACCCCTTATCACAGCAATATATATATATATATATATATATATATATTGTTACGAGTTTACACTTGATTGGAGCCCCACAATCTGGTTCGACAAAAATTCTTGCGAGGTTACTCTGCTACTTCAGCTTTGAGCGTTTGATTAAGTTTTCAAGCACTTTTCCTACTAAAGCTCAAAATTAGGAAAACTAAATTTTCATCTCCATTAGTGTAGTATATGTGCAGTATATATATATATATATATATATATATATATATATATATATTGCTATGCTACTGGAATAATCGACGCCTCTTGCATTGGGCTGTTATATTAATTTTGCTATGTTCCTCTTTAAATTATTCGCGCTCCATCATTTGGGCGAGCATATTAATATTACTATGTATAAACAAGATTGTAATTATCTCCTCCGACGTTGGGCTGTCTTATTAATATTGCTATCAATTCCCTCCAGAAACTTAACTGGATTTTATCTTGAACCAACCTTGTCAACCAATAGCAAAATTCGATACGTTACCGCCTTACTTGTTATCAATTTCATATTCAACTCGTAGCTCCTCCTTGAACTGTTTAAATTATCAAACCACTCTTATTAACTTTATCTTATGACCTCGACTAGCATTTATTTGGAATTATAAAGTTCAGTAAATTTCGATTCTATATAATGAAACAAATATTCTGTACAGTTTTTGTAAATTATTTGAAATACACTTTTCAATTAATTAATGTTGTAAATTTCATTTATTAAACATCATATACTATTTACTCAAAACCCAAAGTCACCAAAAAAACTTATAATCTTTATAAACGAAGTGTAGAACGTTCTAAACCTGTTATCATATCACGCACTTTATGCGTATTCAAATCCTTTGTTGACTTTTTCACATTCACATATATTAAGCAAATTCAATATTCAAAATAAAAAAATATATAGAAAAATAAAATGTCTTATAATTAAAAATCTGACCTGATCTATTTTCTTCACCTCGACGCATCCAATTGAATAAAAATTATCTTCCCCCAATTCAGGATTATATTGTCTATCCACACGCTTGAACCATTGCATTTAAATTATTGCCATTACCCTCTGGACTACCATTATTAATTTATACACCCCAATTTATTGTCGTTTCATTTCAGACTTATTACTTCTTATTCTCGTCAATTTCCCCAATCTTAGAATTGTATTATCATCATTTATTTTCCCTATTGCATATATTCTCCACGTACTCGAATATCGTAGTTTATTTTCTTCCCTTACTCAAAGATTGAATTTTTCTCCCCGTCTTTAGAATTTGAATTCGTATTACCATTGTCCCCTGACTCGAAATTACATTTATCCTCCCCTTACTTAAAGCCCTATTATTAATATGCTTTAATTTAAAATAAATTCACCAAAATCTACTTACGTTTAATCGGCAATCGTAATTTTCATTTTCGCACTTTTACAATTTTCACTTCGAATTATTATTATTACGTATCACTTTATTTCATAGTGGCGCACTGCGGCCTTTGTTGAATTCAAAACTGACCTCATTATCACTGTACCTGCTAATATATTATTGAATTCCCACTCCGTCAGTGGGTATGGTCTAGAAACGCGTTGCGCATTTATAACCAATCGAATAATTACATTTAAAGTAGTTTCTGATGTAATTGTCTATGATTCCTAATAATTGTAACCTGCTTGCAGCTGTCTTTGTTATCAACATGCGGTGTTTTGATAAATCTAATTGCTTTTCCATAAACAACTGATGCAATTCGACTTTTAATTTTCATATCTACATGTTATTCACGCAATTTTTAATCTTCTTTCTTATCAAAAATGGTTGACTATTTGTACGCATTTATATTATGCTACCTGAAGCTCTATTTCTATATCCGTATTAATCTAATTGTTTGGAACTCTTTTGAATGCGTGTCTGCTTACACTTTATTATGTTTACATAAAAATATACGCGTGCTTCCACTGAAAAATATTACTATTTGTTTTACCTAAATTACCTAAAACTTTATCTACAGGGTATTAAATATTTTCTATTTACCTAATGCATGTGTTCCTAGTTTCTACGCTAACTATGCGTCTTCCTGTGTGTATTTGCGTCGCTTAAAACTATTTATACTTTATATACAGGGTGTTGACTGCTTACTATATACAAACTATCTCCATTTCTCAATTCTTTCCTAAATAAATGCCGTTTTCTGCTGCCTATGGTCATTTCTCATTTCTAAACGACCTTTACTATCAAGTACACCCTTAAACAACCCCTTATCACAGCATTATATATATATATATATATATTGCTGCGAGTTTACACTTGATTGGAGCCCCACAATCTGGTTCGACAAAAATTCTTCCGAGGTTACTCTGCTACTTCAGCTTTGAGCGTTTGATTAAGTTTTCAAGCACTTTCCCTACTAAAGCACAAAATTAGAAAACTAAATTTTCATCTCCATCAGTGTAGTTTGCCACGGCTGCTCTGCTGATGACTGAAAATTACAACTAACTACTCCACACAAAGAAAAACTCTGCAACGGTAACTCTCCTAGCTTTATTCAGAGAAAATTATACACCAAAAAATCATCATCAACATTTAGTTCACAGATCAATTATATTACATGCTTCCCCTTTTACAATTAATACATTTATATTACATATTACCCAGATTAATAATCATTAAAAGTAACAGGGCTTTACCGCCAACCTTACTTTACCCCTGGCTTAATACGAGCTCATTGTAAAATCTTTAACCACTCGTGCTAATTTCAGCAAACAAATTATCAAAATTCCCTTTTACCTTGCACATAATAAAATAGTACATCAATCATTTTTAATAACCTAAAATCCCACATAAAAAGGTGTAGTAAAATAATATCATAAAAGTTATATCATTAACTATTTTCGATTCTGTTATGTTTAGTTTAACGGCACATACTCATAAAGTACAAAAGTCATTACACATCAGTTAAAGCAAATTTTAATAAACATCCGTTACCTGGAGTGCTACTACCCATGGATCTGCTCTTATACCATCGACGTCTGTGGCCTTTATCAGTAGCTGCGCCTGTCCCCCAATCAGGATTGCAGCCGACGTAACTGCAAGCTGCTATTCTATCCCCTCGACTACCAGATACATCCAAATTCCCCCAATTCTGCTACAAATCCCGGCACCCCGACACAAACTCCGCTCACGTAGATATTTTCTGCGTATATCTGTTAACGGACACTTACTTCTCCGAAATTTAGCCCCTACTGGCAAATTTTAATTTTAAAACACACCTCCCATAATACACATATTATAGCCGTCTTGCTTCAACATACTCCCTTAATCTCCTATTCCTTACCTTGTCTAACCACCAATCTGTTCTCATCCCACTACCTTGTCTGAACACCAAGCTTAACAAACTTTGTATTATGCCTTTCTTTGTTTTACTAATTCTGCCAAAATAATCCCTCTTTGTTTAACTAAGTCGGTTTGACATTCAAGTGGTTAACTAACCACTTGCACGTCAAACCGACAAATTACCATCTCTAAACAATATTCAAAACTATGCTTGTCTGAGTCCCATACATATTCTCTCTGATAGTCTTTCTTCATTTCACTAAAAATTAAAGGGTATTATTTTAATTGGAGTTAATTGAACCATTAGTAACATATAATATGTATAAAAGCCTGTAAAAACCCAATAATATTCAAATCGTAGAAGTGTTAGTTAGAAGTAGGACGATTGAACACCTGCGTATTTTTAAAAGTCTCGTTCTGCGTAAATTTTGCAGATAACAAATGGTTACAGAGAATGTTGAAGAAACCGTCGCTTAATATTCACGAGAAATGCTAATAAGGTGGGTTATTTCATAGTCCACGTGGATTGAAAATAACCGATACTAAAGAATATCGATTTGTACCACTCAGAACAGAGTAGATAAAGACAGATAATATGCGCAAGACAGAGACACATATAGTAAAAGGCGTGATTTGAGCAACGTCACTGGGTTGCGATTGGTTGAAAATAAGAGGCAAACATGAGAGGTAAAAATAACATTTCTATACAAAATTAATTTGTTCTTAGACGTTGCGTGCCGTGTGGAAAATTTCTGAGATATAACTGGTGCGAGTGCAAATTTAATAAGAACCGCGTGCCGGGCGGTCGAGATGGGAACAGAGTATGCGAAATTCTGGGAATTGTCCGTTTGCGGGACAAAAGCGACGGACAGGCGAGCGATTATATATACCCATGTTAATATGAGTTTTTCTCTCTTAGTTTTCGATTTTGATTCAATAATTTAAACAGTTTGCTCGTATATTTTGGTGATTATTTAATACTTTAAAACAGTTTGCTCTTTACGTGCTACAATGAAAGTAATTTAGTGCACTTAGAAAAGAGGATGCAAGGTAATAAAGTCTAGTTATAATTGCGAGTACTGTACCAATTATTCAAATTTGCAACGACAAATGAATAAACAAAAGTAGGCAGTTTTGGCGTATAGCGTGAAAGAAGTATGAATTTCTTTGCTATTTTCGGGGGTGTTAATAATTAAATGATTCGTATACGTGACTGGATCCACAAAACAAGATTCAGATATACACAGATGAGTTCCTGAAAAGCCCTGAAACAACTTTAGATGAATGGTGGTGTAGAAAATTTTTAAAGGCGACCAGTAATCCGAGGACCTAAACATAACCCAGTTGGAATGGTGTGATTAACAGAGGACGATGTACATTGGAGCCACGAGTGCATTAACCTTCAGGTAACTTATGCTTTGTTGTTCGATTTTTGATGTTTTGGTGTGTGTTGAATAACCTTATAATTTATTTACTTAAAATGGACAGTAGTGAATTTGTACTAACAACAAATTTTTAATTTTAAGGTAAAATTTTCTTGTTTAAGTAGAAAGGAGTATTTAGTATTTATGTTCTTGATGAAAATTTGGGTATGTCTTTGAGCTCAATTAGACGAACCTGGTTAATTAACGTAAAGGGGTGGGAGATGCTCCCTTTGTACTCAGACTCAGGTCTGCATATATTGTTATATTAATTAGTAGGCATCCTACAAGGACTTTAATTCTGGATGCACATTAAAATGATAATAAATTTAATCTTGAAGTTTTCTGATACTGAAATTTATGCTGAAATTTAATTTTGAAATTTTAATGTATTATGAATATTGATGTAAATAGAGTTAACGTTGATGTTTGTGGTAGGAATGTGTTTGTTTTTTTTATGAATGAGGATGTAAGTTATCTAGGGGAGCAGCCGAGGCGGGAAGTGTACAGAGGCGATTATCAGAAGAGAATCACAGCAATATATATATATATATATATATATATATATACGTGTATATATATATATATATATATGATATATATGATAAAAAGGTAGTTTAAGGGTATATTAAGTCATAGGGGTCGTAAAATAAATGTAAATATTATTAACGTTATGAAACCTAAAAACTTCACCATTAAATAGGAGTAAATCGACTATTTTACATAAAGTCCATATCGAACACTGTATATAAATCATATACAATTTAATTCGTAAGAAAGAAGCTCATTATTCAATAATTAGATACTATTTAGCAAAAATAATAATGTGTACGTCGTATAATACGTTTTAAGTTAAATATACAAGTCCAAAGCTGGAAAGAAACGAGCAAAAATAAGGTTTTAAACGCATCAAGTTTCATCAAAATAAACACGTAATCGGTGAAAATATACAACCTGGCATACTGGCTATTTAATAAAATCATTAAATATATCAACACATAAATAAGTAAACGCGTTCAAATACGTCAAAATAGGAATATGAATACGTGACGAAAAACATTGTATATTGATAAAATCCAACATATTTGGAGTAACAAACAATAAATAACACGCGGCGCATGATATGGTGAAGTTTGGACTATAGTCAACACAAACATGAAAGAAGTGACATAATGCAGTAAAAATTTGTACTTTCTATGAAAATTTGCCACACAAAATTGAACGTCTACGTGTGAAATGGAATGTCTAACCAAGAATCGGAACAGGGAATTTTAGAAATGCTGAGTTCTGCAGAGATAAGCGCAAGGTACGACGCCTTCATCAACAAGCACACGATCAACACCAATAAGAAAAATAGATAGGAGGAGTCTATAAATACTATGGGGACCTCATAAGCATTCAGTATCTCTTTGGCCAAGGCACTAACCGCGTCAATTTAAAGTGAAATATTACGTAAAAGTGAACGTAGTGAAGATTAATAATTGATTAAAATAGTGAAAATTAAAAGTGTCAATTTATACAACAAGAAGTAGCCGTTTTGATATTAAAACGTAAGGTAAACTATTAATTGAATTAATTCTAATATTTTAGAATTTAGGGCTTTGAACGTACCTCCAAATGTACTTCTAAATAAACGTCTGAACGTACCTCCAAATATACTTTTCAATAAACGTCTGAATGTACCTCCAAACATACTTCTAAATATACGTCTAAATAAATGTCTAAACAAACTACGAGAATATTCTAAAAATTCTTCTAAATAAGTTTACAAGGAAACATAAAATAAACGTCAAGATACTCAAATTAAATTACAAGTCATTCCAAAATCCAAAGGGAGAATTCGAGCAACAATTAATTAATCATTCTGGTCAACAAGTAAAGAAACTACGCTAACAAGTCAAGCTGTAACAATCCAGGGGTGCTGACCATCGATATTCAGAGGCAGTTCTAAGAACCAAGCAGTAAAAACACATGTCAGAGATTTTATTCATTATTAGTATGACTGCTTTTGAATTTTTAACATTTAATATCTGCTATATCAAATATCTGTAAAGGTCATCAAAAATCATTTAAGAATTTGAAAAATAGAGAGAGGATCGTTTTGAACGTTCAAAAAGTACTTAAAAGTAGTTACAGTGGAATTTTTGCTGGCTTTCAGGGATCATAAATTTTGGTGAAATCAGATATAAATATCAATATTTTATTCAGGGGCTAATTTTTGAACATTAAACAAATTAATAAGTTATTGACATAAAAGTGTACAATAGTATCGTTTATTACATTGTATATTTTTGGATTGCAAATTTATATAACGCCCAATCGTGGAGTTAGTTCACAATTAGTCCTGTCCAAGACCTTATATTTTCCATCTTTCAATTACTAGCTCGATTTGAAATGATCATTTGGGCTTTTCATAAAAGTCTAAGTTATTATTTCATCATATTCACTGTAATACTATAGTATTTTTCAACTTACCTTGTGTAATTAACTATCTAAAATATTTAATATTTGGCTTATAGCCGTAATTTCGAGCGTAGCTTCCTGTCTATAACTGACATAAGTCAAAAACTTGACAATGTCAGATATGATTGACAAAAATGCCAAACGTAATTGAAAGTTAGGTTTATGTATAGTTGTGTACACGATTTAAATTTGTAAATTTTCCAATTGTGTCATCGGTCTCGGTGGCGTAATTGGTAAACGCATGGTTCCGGCAAAACCAGGATACAGGTTCAAGTTCTGTCCAAGACCTTATATTTTCCATCTTTCAATTACTAGCTCGATTTGAAATGATCATTTGGGCTTTGCATAAAAGTCTAAGTTATTATTTCATCTTATTCACCTGTAATACTATAGTATTTATCAACTTACCTTGTGTAATTCACTATCTAATAATATATATATATATATATATATATATATATATATATATATATATATATATATTTACTGAAGTTGTTTGAATATACAACGTTGAATCTTTTGTAAGTACAACATTTTTATTCTAAATTTTTAAAAAACTTAAATCGAAAGGTACTTAGAAGTAACTTTTAAATTAAATTACTGTACACAATATTTAGTAGAAACAAGTTTTTGTTTTGTTTATCGACATGCTTTACTTGATTAGACATACAAGTTCCATTTCTTCTTTACAGTTCTCTAAGAGCTGGCTTTTGTTTTAGATCATGAGTTTTTCTACAGCCATATGTGCTGTGTGCTTGGCTACGTTTACCAGAAGCGAACTTAATCCGTCATGTAAAGAACGCTCACCACTGTGTAAACAGCGACCAACGTCACTTGGTAGAAACGTCATCTCCCATCAAGCCTAAGGGGAGTGGAGTAACATGCACCGTTTGTGGTAATAAATTTAGTAGGACGGAAAGTTTAAGAAGGCATACTGTAGCGATTCACAGTGCAGCATCTACGCCTACTAAATGTATTGCTGCACCAGAACAACACAGACTCGCGAATGTAATCACAGGCTGAATGTCTGACTGAGGATGACATTATCATATATACAATTGATTTTAATAAAAATTTTAAATAAAATTAGTTTTTTAACATGTTTTGAATAAAATTAGCCTAGCCCTGTAGAAATTAGATGGTAGTTTAAATCGGATGGTTGATAGAGAACTTCAAACGTTCTACAACCAACTATTAGATTTTATTGCCGACTACATTTACGACAAAAGACTGAAGCTGTTACGTATTTCTAGTAGACGCCACGTTGTGCGTCAAAGTTATGTCACGGTGGCTCGTAGCCGTGCGTAACAAAAGAAAATCCAAGAGAAAAAAACAGTGACCGGGCTCAATCGGAGAGTAGGGGGGGTTGTAGAAAGCAGACCAACCTATAATGGACGCGGCTGTCAGGAGGACAGTACAACTGTCGATCAGTACAACTTCTGATCGCCTACCTAGACTGTATATCCACATATTAATTACAGCGGGATTATTTATTAATGACAAGTGGAAAGTAATTTTACGAGTATTCCAATTTACAACTAAACCATCTTTTAAAATTAATACCGGCGAGTCAACTTGCATATCAATCTGAAAACTAGGCGGAAGTATTTACTTTATACAAACCGCGATCCAAAAACGATGTATTTTAAGAATTAAGTAGACTAAAAATGTTAGGCCACCAAAAATGCACGTTACAAAGCTAACAAACAAGAAGAAAGAGCTAACATTTTGCTCGAAAATGATATACGAGCGTGTAATTTTTATTCGGCGATGGAAGTAAAAATAATTATTTAACAGTTCTGGAAATAATTTCCATAGTATCCAGACCGATATGTCAAAAATGTGCTGCTTGTGCGCTCGCTTCTGCAAATGTGTAGACGATGCAAAGCTTCGAATAACAGAAGTTGGGTATGCCTTAAATGGTGCTCTTCAACCTGTCATCCAAATTATTTGCTGTAGTGGTATGTATGCACATTCTACTTTTGACTGGAAGAAATTGTCAACTCCTTTAGTGGAATTTCAAATTTAACTATTTGCTCAAGACTCAAAACATATCATATTAAATGGTTTGGCTACTGGAGACAATGTTATCGACATACAATTGGATCAGTATTTGAAATTGCCGCTGACCACCGCTTTTAATAGAAGTATATGGCTGTTGAATAATTTTGAAGAAGAAAATGCATTCCCTTTACAAATTGAGAAAAACCGAAATGTTTTTGTGTTACCTGAGTACGAGTGCTGCAAACTTTTGAATTTACATGAATTTGTCAGTTATAAAATGTAGAATTGAATTGTAGAGGTTTTCAAAAATTTTATAAAACTTTTTAGACGATATAATATATATATTTTGAAATAGTACTGAAGAAGAACGGGTTAACATCGTATTGGAGAGCTAGCGCATTGACGGGCGAGCGGCTGGGCGGGCAGGCGGGCGGGCGAGCGGGCAGGCGGGCGGTCAATAGAACTGGCGGACGAACATGGACAATTTAGTAAATAAATACATGCTTTACCAATTGAAAATAGTTTTAATGCGACATGCGTAGAAAGCAATTAGTGGGATCCGGGAAAGTGTGTATAAACGCCAGTAGGTTGTTCAATGTAGCTTAATAACGCTTCGCGATCGCTTCAATAAATTTAGTATTCGAGATCAGAGTCTAGGTCGAGAATAAGTATTCTGGGACGCTGGAGACAACGTTGTCGACATACAATTGGATCGAGATTTCAAATTGCAACTGACCACCGCTTTTAATAGAAGTTTGTGGCAATGGTTAAAGTGCCTGCTTTGCATGCGGGCAACACGGGCAAAAGGTACCTACTTTGCATGCGGACAGCACGAGTTCGAACGCCGCTTCAAATAAAAATTATTTTCTCTAAGTGGAGGTGGTGGTGGAAATATGTGGAGGTGGGTTAAGGAATGTGGAAGTGGGTGGAGGGATATGAAGGTGGATAGAGGGCGGTGGAGGAGTGTCGAGGGCAGCGGAGTGTGGAGGGTGGCGGAGGTGCATCTCAATCCTTGTTCTCCACGTACTTATGGATTATGAACTTTAGCAATCTTTTATTGACTATAACTTTCTTTGTCTTCTTTTAGTTTTTGTTATCAGCTTCTCTTATTATTTTTTCTTCATTTTCAATAATGTTATCATTTATAACCATGTAAGCAAATAACATTGTTAAAGGGGATATTTTATCCAAAAAAAATTTCAACAACAAAGCCACATACTATTGAATATGGTAATCTCTGTTATCTGCACCCACAATTTAAACCGCAATAATTGCATAAAATAAAATAAAGGAGTTCTTCTGATGCAGGAGGAGGTATAGTAGTAATGGGCTATAATAAGTTGTTATTAGAACTCCGACCCCATTATTACGGATCTAAATATCTTTCCAGTCATAATTGAATCTGCTAATATACCCTGAATAAATGTTGTTGTGTAGCTGCTGCAGTGGGTGGAAATGATGATAACTGCACTAGCTTGTTTAGTCTTGATTATTTTGCAAAATTTAAATATTGCTACTTATCAAATGAATTGTATTTTGTATGGTCTGATACATTCAGGTATACATCTGATACCAGGGCGCTTGGTAGCATCTAGCAGGATACACTACTGCAATATATGTCTGGTAATTAATGCACGATACTATAACTAATTGTTTACAGGATTAACTTTTGTGCATGTCAATAAGCACAAACAGGAACAAATACGTATATATGTAGCACAAACATTTACACGTACAACAAATGCTTACGCTGGTTAATGACAAGTGCAGTTGAATATTTAAAAGATTAACACGAGTGTGTTAATGAGCACGAACAGGAACAAACGGTAATGTATTCCTACATATAAGCAAGCACAAACATATATACATAAAACAACCGTTTTAGAGCAATAATTGAAAATGTAGCATAGATATCTACAGGCTTAACACGAGTGTGCGTTAATGAGCGCAAACAGGAACAAATGTTTCAATATTTTTTATATCTATAAACCAAATTAATTCAGCAAATAAAAAGTATATCTTTACGTGATTAACACGATGTTGTGTTAATGAGCACAATAACAAATAGTTACCTATCTTTATATATAATAAAAGCACAAACATATAGGTAGCAACCGCATTTACGCAGTTGAAGACAAATGCGATGTAAATAGGAATAACACGGGTACGTGCTAATAAGTACAAATTAGAACAGACGCGTAGCCTATTTCGCCATAAATAAACAAACTAATCCTAACAAAATGTTATTATCGGCTAAGAAATGATTATTATTAATCCATAAGAAAATGTAGATACTCAGGAAGTGACTGTCGGCGAGGGTGGCGGAGCTGGTGCTTCCATGGTACATTGCGGTAAGCCGTTCATTCGCTGACAAGAGCTAGCTAGCTGACAACGTCGGTTGGATGGTGCTCTGGGTTTTCAGATGTAAGCGAGTAAGGTGAGGTCAGGATGTAATTACTGACCGTGTAAGAGAATGATTATGTGCCACCAGGGTACAAATCACTGGCTGTGTATTGATGAAGTAATAGCGTGCTGCTGGGATACAAATCACCGACTGTATAGTGTTCGAACCGAGATAAAAATCGTCAGCGATGTGAAAAGACTGTAATGTATGTTAACCGGGATAACAATCACGGGTTGTATGTATAGCATAATACTTACTAGATGCTCGAATAACAACCACAATCGTGCTAGTAGGTACTGTTCCTAGGATAAAAATCGACAAGGACTGAATTTCTGGACAATTCGAAGCTGTTATATGTTTTCCCTGTCTGATTTCAGGCGTGGTTATCGTGATCAGGGCAAATGAATTACACTCCCCTTGGTTTTTATGCCTGCTAAACAACTTTTTATGTCTAGTAACACATCGGCCCATAAGATTACAATGTTATACAAGACCGCTGCTACGCAAGGTCGTACGTAGTATAAAAAAGTCTACTTCAAGAACATTTCAAAAAGAAAAAATTATAGTTGTGTATATTTCTTGGCCTTCCTGAAAATAAAGACCATCAAAATACACCACTGTACGTAAACGTGTAGTGGAGTATACATCTTACACGAATATTACTATTATTTAAATATTTTATAGGACTTTTTATGGAAAATGAAGCAGCAATAATTTTCAAAATGACTACATCTAACAAAGAATCAATAGTTTACGAGACATTTACGATAAGTTGAGTTTCGCAAGCTTTGACCTTTCACGCAAACGCGATTTTGCACTGGACTCTTTTAAAACACTATTTACGATGCTAAGATGAAGATAACCATGGTGGAAAATCTTTACTTGGTTTTTGGCATTATTTTCCTGGTCATAATGTTTAAAAATATTATACAAGTATGCAATGGTGCGCATCTGCAACTTTTATTTGAAACATTTTTAATGAATATGATAACAGATAAGAATACATGAGATATTAGAGTTCCTCGCGCTAATGGGCAACCATGTGTATCTCGTGTGTTACATCGTAAATATAAAACGTATAAACGTTTTGGTTTGATAGTAGATTAAATATTCATAATTTAATTTTTTATATATTTAGAAAAAAAATTAAGTGTTTATACTATTAATTAGTTAATTAAATATGACGTTTATTAAGACACCAACTGCAAGCTTGTTAAAAATAACAAATGCCTACATAATCTAAAAGCGTTGAGAATATCACATTTCACATATCTTTGTAATTAATTTACGACATGCTTTGAGATTGATCCTCTAGCCTACATATAGGGTGCGGCAGTAGGGTTTAGTACATTTTGATCTATGCTATGTACAAAGTTTTAGAGAAACCAAAAGAAATAAGACGTGTCTAAACCACAGCATTTAATAACTATCAAAATTTTTTAAATTATACTCTTTGAACGAGCCTATTTGGACACATCGAACGTTTTTACGTGACTGAATATATTTGACCAACACAAATTCATTTTTGCAGGAAACCGGAGGTTCGCCTCCGGAGTTGCTATTTTGTATTCATTAATGGTCTATTTTCATTTAAATCATGTTGTAAATGTAGTTACTGTTGGTTGGTCATTGAAGCAGAGCTAGTTATAACCTACATTTTACGCTAAATTGTGTTTTTACATTATTGTTGATCAATCCCTAAGGAAGTCTCCTTAACTACATTAAAAAGAAACCATAATAGACGCATTATTTCCAATATTTGCAATCTACTGTAATTTCCTCCGTGGCGTAAATAGCACCACCGCCGCTAACGCTCTGGGGGGAAGGGGGTAGCCTTTAATGGGGCGCCCTAATAACAACATAAAGAGTTATTATAATGGTATGTCCTTGCCATATTAAATGTGATGTAAGAAACAAAATATTCATATTTTTTTAATAAAATGAACAGAATTGTCTTTGTTTCAAAGCGTTTAACTTCTAAGATACATTTCACCGGCATTATAATTTAATTAAGGGGCCGCTATGCTTGCGGCCACGTCCCCAATGCTCCACCCGAAGGTACTACACTGGGTTCAAACGCGAAAATATAAACGTCCTCCTAATTATTCTAACTTCAAAATTAACACATCGTAAATAAAAATCTAACAACTAAAACAAAAACTAAAAATAGGGTTTCATTGATGGTATCCCTAGCGTTGATTTGGAGTGTGCCCGATCAACAAGACACAAACAAAATAAATGGGGAAGGATCCGTAATGACGGATAGCAGCCGCCAGCTCTGCTTACCGGTGCGACCTGAAGGGTCGAATTAAAACTATCCAAATCTAGCTATCTAATTTAAAATGGATTCAAATTTTCTAAGAATACGCCAAATATTAATAGTGAATCCAGCTATTTTACCTGCCCTATAAATTTACACATTTGTTTCGCTGGTCTAAGTAATTTGTTAGCATAAGTCCGTCCCAAGCTTTCCCTATCATTCCCTAACTGATTTATATTGTAATTACAATCTTCTCAGACAATCTTCCTTCCTATACATAAGCTGCCACCAAAAATGGCGGCAGAACGTCAAACACATAATATCAAACCACAAACAATAAAAGCAGGCAAAAATATAAATATATAAATAAACATCTATAAGCATTAAGCGTTGAGCAGTGCATAAAATTGCAAAAAGCATAACCCAAATTATCAGGTGAACTCGCATAAGCATTATACCGGCTAGCGCCATTACGCACAAAATGTGCTCGTTAAATTATTTCAAATCTACTAATTATCATAAATCAATGCTTGTGCGAGCACAACCGCCACAATGTTGTTCTTACCTCGTTAATATATTTCTCCAGCATCCGAAGATCTGGTCGTCTGGATACATTTAAACTTACTGCTAGGGGGAAATGGATATGCACTGCTAAAGTTCCTGTGGGTATGCATTAATCGTCCTGGGGGATCACAATCACTATCACTTCACTTTTAAGTCCTGGAGGGATGCGCGGTTCACTCTATTTTATTAATTATTTTATTGCTTTGTTTATTTCATTGATTTAATTTAATGGGGGTTTTTGATTTATATGTTCTTATTTATTTATTTGCCCGAATTAAGTTTTAAGTTTTTATTTATTCTCGATTTCCGCGCGTATAAGGTTAGATAGTGGTCATAGTGATTGTATTAGTGGTGCGGGGGTTGTCGTGCATGTGGACTTTTATAAATATTATGATAATTTTATTTTTTTTGTTTTTAGTTTTTGTTTCATTTTTTTTTAGTTTGTTTTTATTTATGTTTTTCCCTGTTTTTTTAATTATTTAAATACAGTTTTTGGTTACCAAACTCATATCATTTAACGCCAGGTCAAAATCTAAAATTTCCAATCCTGCCCCCCTTCCTTTTACGCGCGGTTATCGCTGTCTAATCTCGCGACCCTTCCCGCGAACTCTTTAAAGGCTGTCCAGAACGCCTTCTGGTTAGCCACTTCCCCAACTTCCTCTAGGCTCTTTGGCCATGCTAGACCTAGGGTAGCTAATTTGCTATCAGCTAACCCTCGATTTGCAGCCTCAAGTGGGCAGTCGAAAAGCACGTGCTCTGCGCTTTCAGCGCCTTCACCGCATTCGCAGCGGTCGTTGTCGGTTAAACCAAATCTTTGTAAATACGCTTTTAGGGCACCGTGCCCTGTTATCAGTTGCACCATTTTATGATTGAGTTCTACCTCGATATTACCTCTAGCTTCTAAGCTCGGCATGAATTTGTGGGTCAACCTGCCCGTGGCAGCGTTGTTCCACCTCTCTTCCCATTGTCTGATTGATTTTTCGCGCAGCTTTCTTTTAATTAGAGACCTCGATATCGACGAATGTGATATCCGAAAGTTGCCCGTCGCGGCCTCTTTAGCTAATTCATCAGACCTATCGTTCCCTACGTTACCATCGTGCGACCTAACCCAACAGAACTTCAAACGTCGAAACTCGAGCGCCGTATGCGCTATCCTCCAGACGTCCGCTTGGAGGTTTGTTGAGGTGTTCATGTTGGTCAAAGCCGTCAGCGCTGATTTCCTGTCGCTGACTATATAATATTCATCTCTGCCCGTGTGGTTTATGACGTAATCGATTGCCTCTCGTATGGCTACCAATTCGCACTGGAAGATAGTGCTCCAGTTTGCGAGTTTCGTTTGATACCGAAACACTTCCCTTTCCTGCTTAAACACAACAAACGCCGCGCCTGCTTGCCCGTCATCCATACGTGGACCGTCTGTATAAATTCTGATACCCGTCGCGTCCCTATCGCCTTCGACAAACTCGATTCCTCTAATATCGGCCGGGTGCCCTAACTTTGATACGACAATCTTTTTCTCTACCTCCCTTTTGCCAAGATGAATATCTTCGATAGTTTCACGTCCTTTCCCTGTATCTACTAACCTTCTATTTCGAAACTCCCTAACGACATATTCGATAGGAAGAGTCCTACTGATAACCAGCACCGCCTCCGTGGAGGTGGTCCTATACGCCGTCGCCGTCTTCACCGCAGTAATGCGTTGAACGCTCGTCAATTGACGCATTTCCCGGACTTTGCAACGTTTCGCCCATACAGATGCTGCGTACAGCATTGCCGGCTCTATCGCTCCGGCATAGACCGTCCTCAGCGATTTGCCCCTGAAACCCCAGTTTATTTTCGCCGCCGCCATCATTTTGTTTGATATTTCGCACAAACGATAGGGTTTGCAGCACAAACCAGCACAAATGTAGCACAAACGCATGCACCACTTTATATGCCCCTCTGAAAAAGTGGCGGTGCGGACGTTTCAGCAGCACCTCAACTTGTTTTTTGAATATCTCGAGAATGGAAGTAGCACAAGCGATGGGGTTTGCAGCATAAAGCAGCACAAATAAACGCACCCATTTTCAATCCTTCACTTGAAAATGGGGGTGCCGGTGAAATGCACCTAAAATTTAGTGTTATAGACTTGAAGGATAGTTAAGTGGAATTCTCTTCATAAGTAACATAAATAATATAATGTTTTCAGCTTTCTATAACAAACTATTAAGCGTCAATCGGTCGTAAATTAAGGGTATGACCTGGTCTAGGTCGGATACTAACGGCATAATGGAAAAGATAACAAGGACAAAGCGTCGACCGGGCGAGTTCTCTTAATTTTATATTTTGGTTTTAGTGAATCACGATAAAGTTTATTATTGGACAGTATTTTCAAGGTTTATGTACACTAAACAAATGTTACAAAACTTTAAAGGCTGTATGTTTATGAAGTAATTCAAGGAAAATTTTTTCTCTAAACCATGAGAACAAAATCGATGGAATTTGAAACATGTGGGTCCGGTTGGTCTTTGGAAAAATGTTCTATTTAGAAATAAATATTAATAAGTATAAACCGATGTGAGGAGTTTTAGGTTAAGAATAAAAATTGTGGATAAGAGTTTGGTAATTGTAAAGACGTTATTGGGTCAGAGGATGCTAAAGAAGATTCGGATGGCGGCCCTGGTTTCAACATGACGAACATGGTCCAGCAAAAGGATGTTGGTATCCAGCGGTCAATATTGTCTATATCCCGACACGGCCGACTACTTGAAAAATGGCAGGTGAGCATTTTTCACAAAAATTACGCCCTCGTTTGGATGAGAGGTTAAATGGAGGTCCCGTGTGTGAGTGTTGTCACGCACGTTAAAGATCCCACCCTGCCTGGAACGGCAAGGGTTCGGCAAAATTCTAAATTTCCAGGCAACAAAAAGCTCGCCTCCTAGCCAATGTAGTACCTTCGAATGGAGCATTGGAAATGTAAATGAACGGTCAATGTTGTCCACCCCTTAATCTTCTCATCTTAATATCTAGACAAATTTGCCCGTCCTAGAAAGTAATTGTTTTGTAGAAACGTGTATTGTATTATTTTTTATCGAATGCATCTTTAAAATTTGATTAAACGGTGAATCATTGATTATTGAATGCAGTGCTAGAGCAATTTAGTTGCAAATGAATTTTACTGTTAATTAACGGAGAAAGTGTTCATTCTAATTGCATGGTGCTTGGTGCAGCTATATTCCTCTATAACTGTAGGCAAAAATTTCAAGCGATCTGTAACTTCCTTGCAAGTGGAAAATTTTATAGAATTTGTTTTTTAATTGTCCTAATCAGTCGTTCTGCTATATCAACTTTGACTACTATATGTATGTGGTGTATGGTTTATCTTATATTGCTATATGTTTTTTTAAATAAACAATATTACTGACTGCTGTGTCGAATTATAGAAAATAATGGAAAATTTTTGTTCATCGCTAAAATGTATTGTTTTCAAAACTTGGAATTTCTCCAAATTCTATTACAATTATATAGGTAATTTTTCTTTAATGATTGGACTAATGCGGTTTAATTGAAAGTGAGAGTCTCCTACATTGTATGAGATTTAATATTAATAGCTAAATATTAAAATTCAATATTTTCGAAACTTCGGAACCGCTTGGTGAGTATAAAATTTGTTTATTATTCAAATGTACTAATAGTTTTTATATTTTAGGTGATAAAAAGTTAGAAACCTGTTGATGGAGGAGATGGGACGATTTCTAATTTTTAAGTGTACAAATTTAGAATATGGGTGCTATTATGTAGGATCGATTCAAAATAAGGCAGAACATGAAAATTGTTGTCCATTAAAAAGATATAGCTGTCCGTTATTGTCGGAAGCATGTCGGTTGGAAGTAGCGTATATAACTATTGTTATATTATAGCGATTATTAATGGTGTTAAATGTTTAGGGAAGTTTGGAAGAAATCATCAGCCACTTTAGGGTATCGCAGGAAAATCTGGTCATTGCTATGAACAATGAGATAATAGTTTCATCAAACTTTAAACAGTCTGGAGCAAGATTGTGGAACATGCTCGCTCGATATTTCCATTGCCATTTTATTATTACAATATTAAAAAGCGTGACGGATAACGAGGGTGGGTATATAATCTACATTACAGTCAGAAAAATTGAAGCAATTGTTCAATTCTATTATGAGTAAGTATACTAATAGTTTATTTTAAAGTGGTATATCTTATTTTTAGTATTTCATTATCCGCAAACGCGATTCCATTTTCATATAGAGGATTCGTAGACTCTACAGAAACAGATATTACTGATATAATTGATAGCTCTCAATTAGCTATTATAGATTTTAGAATTTTGGAAAAGGCCGTGTTGGCTAACGGGAACATCGATATAAATATATCTATAAATATATAAATTTTTTAATTAAATATATCTATATAAGTATGTAAATTTTTTTAATTAATCTTCTAGACCACTACGCGGTTGATAATGATAGAACGGTAGGAATCGATTGATTAACATGGTTAATAGTTAATGTAAAATCAGGGTACCTTAGTAATAATGGAGAGGAATATATTTTAAACTGCGTTGTTTAATACTGGGTGCACGAGATATATTCTAAAACACTTTCACTTCTAGTACATAAAATTAATTTAATTATCTATACTGTTCAGTTTTTCGTAGTATTATAGTTTAGAATGTTTTCTAAGCGGACGCTGTAACTATTTGTATCTTGTAATACGAATACAGAACTTTGACCAATTCTTAAATATATTGAAATACGTTCTGTGTTTTCCTCAAGTTCTCAACTTGTTCAGAATTTTTTTCAAATCGAACGACCCCTTACTGATTTACAGACCAACCTTCTACAAACCATATGAGGTTCATCTTTAATCTATTTGGGGGTCATGGATGGTTAAATATTCTGTCTAAGGTTATGGAAGAATACAATAATACATCACATTGAGCTATTAACATGGCGCCTATGAAAGAGGAAAAGCACCCAGAAAGAATAAAACTCCAAATCAGCGATAGAAGTGTTACAAGTCGAAAGAAATTACATTGCATTGGAGAAATTGTACACAGAACGTTTGTATTTTAAAAAATACTATATTTTGAACTTTTATGTTAATTTGTAAACATTACTACCATTAGAGAAAACAAAGATTCACTTCCAAATAATTTACAAAACTGTCCGTGTATTACTAATTATTCCTAAGACACTCGATTACGTTAAAATTAATGATATCCATTTAGCTATGAAACGAATATACAAGTTTCGCTCGGTGATTAATTTGGAAACTAAACAATCATAAATACCAAAAATATTACGTAGAAGTTATTTAATTCGTATCCTATAGACAATACGCATAATATAAAACGTTTAGTGTTTTATTGAGTTTTTTTTCAAAGGTTTAAATTGATTTGCAAAAACCTGGTGACCAAAAAATTTAAAGATGGAGTTAAAGCTAAAATTAAATAAAGGTAAATATAGGATATCAAGAAAGAATGCAGCAGGAGTCATCCACTTTCACTATTATAATTGCATTAACAATACGTTCAATGACAAATTTCAGGAATATGAAAAGCCAGTCATATATTAATTAAAATATGATCTTCCCATTTTGTACATTATCGTTAAGCAAGCATTGGAATTTTTCGGTTGCTGGTAATTTCTTGTTTAAAGTAAAATGTTTGTATTTTCAACTTTTAATTAATCAAATTTTTAATTTCCAAAGCATGCAAGTATCTATCATATATTAGGGGTAACGGTTCAGATCAGGGTGTCGAGAGCAAGATCCATGCTAACAGCTAAAAAAATGCTTAGTTGAAGAAAACTTTTATCTGGATTAAATATAAAATCAAAAAGTAAAAACTTGGGGTACGAGGGTTTAACAGACATCCAAAAAAATTTGTAAGGGATAGTCCCATTTTAAAAATTCAATCGGGGTTACTTGCGCAGAAAATTCTAGATTACCTCTAATTAACAGATCACCAATCGTGTGCGTGTATGTTAGGTTGCAAACATTTAGGTGCCGAGAGACGCTGTCCGTGCATTGTAAAGGTACGAGTTTTTAACAGGGTGTAACTTTGCAAGGGGTGGTCCTATTTAAAATTTATTTACAGATTTGGACTCCCTAGAAAAATCTAATATTAGTTGATGCCAAAAGAAGCTGGTGGGTAAATTTAAGGACGAGTTCAACGGGGATTTAGTTCTCGAGTTTGTCGGTACTAGAGCTAAATCCTGCTGTATGGCCACAAAAAAAGACATCGTTAAAAAGATCAAAGACGTCAATCATAGTGTGGTGGCTGGGATTAATGTCACTGAATTTAAGCGGTTAGTAAAAATTCTTAAAATTGAGGTAGTTCCCTGGGGGATGATGCAAACTGAAAAATTCCTAGAAATTCGAATAGCTGAGAAAAATCTAATATTAATTGATACCGAACAAGATACATTTATCTTAAAAGATGAGCTAGGAAGGCAGGAGGAAATGAGTGAGGAAATTTCTAAACTTAGTCTATGCGTTTTATTAGGTTTCTTAAAATTATCCCGCAGAAAACTTTCGAAGGGTGGTTTGATTTAAACAATTCAAACAGGGTTAGATTGCCCGGGAAATTCTAGATCAGGCTAAAGTGGTTAGTCGAAGACAACTCTTACCTAGGCTAGATCGGTGACGCGGTGGATTGGGTAGATTCAGTGGATTCTATAGGTGGATTCCATAAGGTGGATTTGCACCAGGATCGGCCTATTCCTCTACTAGCGTCCACGTCAAATAATTCCATTGCCGAGGTGAATAAATCTTCTTGTGAAACTTAACAGGTTTCTGTTAATTCGGATACTTTTAGTAGAAATTCATATACATTATTTGGATTGTCATTAAATTTAATAGACCAAGAAGAAATAGATGTTGGGTTAGATATGTATGTTACGGTAGACGGATATACATTAATAGTGGGAGTGGTATTTACTAAAGGAACTTCACTTATTCCATTTGAAATTTAATATTTTTCAACTTTTTCATATAAATTAGCATCTAATAAAAGTGCGGTAGCATAACTTTCATTTTTGAAAATTGTTATTGCCTCAGTATCGGTTTCAGAAATAACTAAACGTTTTATGCGATTACAAACATGTGCTAAACGCGACCTAATTCATTTAAACACGGAATCATTACTGTTTTTTTCAAATTCTTGTAATAAATTTTCTATAGAATTAAGGGTAGATGATATAGCTTCACTTTCTTCTTCAAATGTTTTCATATAATTAGAAAGATCAATTTTCGAAGTGGGTTTTGTACTTCCAAAACGTAGTGTCTAGCTTATAGTTTACGTTTTTTTTTCTATGGGTTAATAAATGACTAGCTTGGAAAGTATCTTCCATTTTATTTTTATTTTTACTAATATAATTTTCAAGTTTGTGTGGGTAAAAAGTTTATAAAATTTATTAATATTAAGATATTTTTACTTTCGAGTCAATATTTAAGTGACGTTTAAGAAAGATACAATTATTGTATACGTATTTATTTATATGAGCACTAAATCGTGACATTAAATTTTATATGCCAGAAAAATATTAGTTTTAAAATTGATAAAACTAGAATAATGCAAAAACAAAAAGTATTGTTTTTGTGACTTGACAGTATGCAAGTCGATTAAAAATGAAAGTAGGCTAAATTTTTCTAGTATAAGATAAGAAAATTTTAGAGTCTGCAAGATTATAACGACTCGATAAATGGTCAAACATATGGTTGATCTGAGCAGTGTTACCATGAATATTTAAGAAATAGTATCTGCACGTTTCCCTATAATAATTAGGTAATCTGTCGATCTAATTGCATGCATTGAATTCTTCTCAATTTAATTACTATCCAGATATTTGCACGGTAAACATATAGACAAATTTAACACCAGGAAACTAGAAACATATCGTTTTACCAGATTTTTAATGGTAATGGAAAGTTTTTGTAGAATGATCAAGAATCTTAAAACTCTTAAGATAGAAATTCGATAAAACAAATGATTGCTAAAGTATTCGTTATGGGATTACGCAGTTTTAGTATTGAGAATGTTATACCGTGATAAATTAACTAAAACTAGTAGGTCAAGTATCTGCACTTGTATTTTGATGTTAATGGACTTAGGATAATTATGCACTAAAGAAACTCAAAATATGCAAGCAAATGCTATGCTTTAAAAGCATAGAAAATATGCACTAAGAATTAGTCATTACATTTTCCGTCTTGTTATAAAAACTAAAAGCATTTATTAAATTGAAAATTATTTAATTACCTACAATTAATTGGTAAAACAAAATTAATGAATACTGAAACAAATTATAAATTTATAATTATTACAGACTCTACTTTTGGCCTTCCTCGAGTGCAGACGTGTTTCGTAGAGTTCGAACAGTCGGAAAAGTGGTTCATTTTCTTTTCGTTTCTTATTCCATTGCCGTTCTACAAAATATCGGCGCTTCGTCGATAGGAGGACTATCGCGAACTAAACTAGGGGCAGCTGAACGACACCCCATAACAAAAGACGCACATGGATTAGGACAACCACGGGATAAGTGCTAACTTTAAAATTTGAAAGTTCAGAATGGTGTTTAAAAACCCTAAACACCAGTCTTTTCCGGACTGTCCATTGTTGATATGAAATGAATAACTTTTTTCATTTTTAACTGCTAATTGATATGCTTAAGACTTTGAATCGCTAGTTGTTAGTCCAAAAAGCCGGGGGTCCGTATCAGTAATGTAATCGACAATTTCAACCTCCTCTTTTTTTAAAAACACTGTCAACTTCGGGCTTAGAGGTACCTTAATGAACATCATGTCACCAGGTTCTCGGGCTAACTTCACATTCCTTTCTATGGTAGTTTGTAGAACTGCAAAATATTTTGCAGCTGATTAGTAGTCCATTCTTCCTTCTCAGACAGCTGTAACTGCTTTATTGATTTCTTGTTCTGCCCACTTCTCTCTATCAGTTCTGCGATTATAATTTCTCATCATTCTGAAAAAAAATCTACTCCAATTTGAGATGTTTTGGTTATATGGAATAAAACGGGGTACTTACTCCTTGTCTCTTGCTAGGTACCTTATCTTGTCGCTTGGGGTATTCTTCAACAAAAATTATTTTAACTAAATAAGTACTCTTAAGAATTTAAAACTTAATCTTTACCTGTATTATCTAATACACAATACTCGTCTATACGGGTTTATAATCTACTCAGTCAACGACACTTAAGCGACTGAAGGTTGCGACGATTTCACTCATACGAAATACAATGTGCCGGGTTAGACACTTGACAGTTAAGATTACAAACTAAAAGGGGAACCCCTGTAGCCGATCTATCCCATCTTGGCGCATCTTTTTCTATCAAGAAAAATTCTTTTAGCATCGTATAAAATTATCAGAACAAATTCATATTTTGTAATGTCATTGATACGTAAATATTAATTTTTTACATCAAGCGATGTTACATTTTGCAACACCTTATTTATATTTTTCAATCGTTGATAGCTTGTATTTTTGGTTAGCACTTCATTTAATTTATCAATGAATTGATTTTTCTGAAGTTTACTTAAAACCTTAATAGTATCTTGTATTATCTCAATACTGTCACCTAAAGCTAATGTATAATAAGTTCATATCAATATTTTAACTTGTAAATATATGTTATCTTCATTACTACGAAGCAATAACAAGGTGATCCCAGACAACAAGAACACCACAAATATAACACTGGTAGCATAAGTCAAAGGTTATAAAATGAATTTACGTAGAAGTGAACAAAATGAAAGTTCAATGGTACGATATTTTTATGTAGCGAAGGTAAGTAACATCACAAGAACAAAATTTTATTTTATTAAAGATAGAGAGGTATATTTACATAAATAAAGGTAAGACTACAGTTAGGACTTACTGGTAAATCGTTAAAAGCAAAGAAAAAGGATTGCAAATCTTTTATATGCCAAAGTTTTGAAATTTATTATTAAAATCTTGTAATAACATAGGATAATAGTTATTTACATAAGGCATGATTAGAAGTTAGTTTTTAAGAGAAACTCTTAATTGTATTAGACAGGAAATAGTTTTGTTGCATTTTCAACTTCAAAATAGCAAATGTGATTTTATCTAAACCTACCTGCACATAACTTATGTTGGTATCCTAAATAATAAAGAGAGTTAAGTTAAAAAAATGGATATTGCCGTTAATAAAGGTAGTCAACTATATTTATTTATTAACTAAACAAGATTATAACCATTGTCTTTCTAAAACAAGGTTTTTAGTTACCAATTCATATAATTTAAACAGAGCTATATTTTTTATCAGAAAAATTGGAATATTTATCATAATAAACGACTTTTAAAAAGAGAGAAAAATTACTACAGACACTTAGATTTGGTACTACTTCTAACAGATAAAGTTTGATTTGCGGAAAAAGAACTCTTTATATTAAAAACGGTAGCGAAAATCTTTAGAAAGTAAATATTTCAAAAGTTAATTACGAATATATATAAGATAATTATACATACCTAGCAAGCTTTACTGTAAAAATAACGCAAATTAAACGTGAATTATTTGTGTAGAATTGTCCGTGAAATAATTGCAAATCTCGAAAGTTCACGAACTTCAATTTTAGCTAGACTATATTAAAACTTATTTCATTAATATTTATTTTAGCAGAAAGCGTGGTTTTACTACAAGGAAACCAGATATCTTTGTTTTCTTTTTTAAGGTATTATGCAATGGGTTGGATAAGGTATATAAATATGTCAGTAGAGGTCACCAGCAGTTTATTCTAAAATGTTAAAATCCATTAAGGTTACATTAAAACATAATTCAATAATAATTATTTTAACAGAACACGTGGTCTCAGCACAAGGACAACAGCTATATTTGTTTTCTTTTTAAAAGTATTATGCAATAGGTTAGCTAAAATATACAAATATGTCAGTAGTATATTCTAAAATGTTACAAATTTATGAGAGTTACACAGCTTTTCATGCGAAATTAAAAGGTGTTTTTAGTTCAGACTATAGAATTTGTTTTCTTGTTTGAGCGATAGCTACACGACGAACACAAAATATGGATAACGCAATCAGTAAAATTTTTTATAATTTTAAGGAAAGCGCAAACTTTTTGTAACATTTTTTTTTATTTACCAAACATTTAACATTTTATATATAGAAACTACCTCTTCATTAGAGCGCTGAATTGTTATCACTATTTTCGTTTGTTTAACACAGATGCTGACGGCGAGGTGTGATTAACCTACACTATTGAGGAACACAAGATGTTTATTGAGATAATGGGACAAGTAAAGATACAAAAGGGACACTTCGTCCGGAATTAACGCTTGTGTTTTTCTGCTCGATATTGTTCGATAGACTGTAATCAAGTCTCCATTTAAGGCGCATTTTCCCACGAGCATGCTATTTTCCTCACCATAAAACGCTTCTCATTGGCAAAATATGACCACCACACATTTATTTAACCTAGGAAATGTTTACTTGTCGGGAATAGAAGCAATACATTTGAAGTTATTGTTCTCTGGTTTGTGAGAAGTTATAATAAAAAACTTCTACGTAATATTTCAATTAAATTTAGGATGGGAAAAGAGTTTTCCGTTTTTGGATTCACAAATGCCCTAATCCTAATATTAAAATGAAACTTGATGCAGCCAAAATGCGAAATATAATTTAGTTAGACCCCTATACTAAAAGCACCGACAGGAGTTTTCTTCTTTTTTACGCAAACTTAAATAAATCTGGTATTATAACTGAGCGCTTGTGACTTTGCTACTTCAAAATTTTAAATAAATGTTAATGTCTACCTTGCTGGTTATTTGGACAAGGTAATGATGTTTTGGCGAAGGGTTCTGATGATTGTTCAACAGAACAAAAGGAGGCCATAATGAATCATGCTCTATTTTTGATTGATGGAAATTAAATATGACTATTGATGTAGAGATAGACTTATAAATTCGTCGAGAAATATCATGGTGACGGCAGGTCTTAATGTGGGTTGTCGATGTTACTCTAACAATAGCAACTTCCAATATGCCTTTTCGAGGCCACGATGAAAGCATAAACTCTAAAAATTCTGGTGTTTTTTTATCAATAATTGCCTTACCGTCCAAATATGAGTGTTTTACAAAATGTGCTAGAAAATAAGAAAAAGAACTCTGTAACTTATCTAAGCCCAACTATCCAAAATGAAATTATTCAAATATTAGGCAATGCTATTAAACAAAGTATAATTAAAGAAATAAAAAGTGCACTGTTTTTTTCGATAATAGTTGATGACACTCAAGATATTTCAAAAATTGACCAATTAAGTATCATTGTTAAATGTATAGTTACTGATTATAAGTATAATAGGCCTTACATGTGATTTTCTCATGCTCCACGCGAAGCTACTACATTGGCCAGGAAGCGAGTTTTTTTTAACCTGGAAAATTTGGAATTTTGCCGAATCCTTGCTGTTCCAAGCAAGGTAAAGATCTTTAACGTGCGTGACAACACTCACACACGGGACCTCCATTTTACCTCTCATCCGAACGAGGGTGTATTTGGTGAAAAATGCTCGCCTAACATTTTTCAAGCGGACCGTGTCTGGATTCGAACCCGGGACCTTGGGCGTAGTAGTCACACACATATCAACTACGCCATAGTGCCGCCTAGTATAATAGGCCATCAAAAATTGTAATATTTGAATCTTTTCTTGGATTTGCCCCAGTTTTAAGCCAAACTGACAAAAACCTTAGTACTTCTATATTGGACATACTAAGCGACAATGAATTGCTCATGGAAAAGCTTCGTGGACACCTTATGCTCCATACGTACACTGTGCTGCACGTAATTTAAATTTAGATCTTAACGATTTTACTAAATTAATTAATTAATTAATTAACTAATTAATTTTTGGGCATTTTATGTTTTATGTATATTATTCCTCAATTTCGTAGAGGGCAGATCTGATATCTTCGATTTATACTAGTACAGGATTTACTAGTTTTTACTTTTATAAATAATTTTCTCTTAATATACAATAGGGTGAGGGGGCTGCGGAGTTTTTGTAACGCAGGAATGGAGTCAGGTTAATACGCCACTGGACACTCCTATCTGTACTTACAAGAACCAGTATAAAAATTACAACTAAAGTAATTTATTAAATCAATTTCTTGTTTTCTGTATACAATATGTATCATAAGTAGGGTTGCTATCCGCCCGGGTTTCTCCGGATTTGTCCTAGTTTGGAAGGCGTCCGGGCGGGGTTTTGTGTAGAGTCCGGATTTTAAAATTACCCGTGCTGCCCGTCCGCAGGGTCAGGTGCGCCCTAGTCCATTATACACTAAGAGCTACGAACACCACACCTTCGACCGTTGACTGCCACTCACCGGTGCCGTCGTCCCATCAACCGACGATATCTCAGCTCATTAGCGTAACAAGTGTATACAAGAGCTGATTTGTGTGGTGTGCAGTGGTGATCTCGATTCTACGGTGCATCTTATATGTAATAATGTAAGTAATTAATTGCAAATGTGTTCTATTTAGACCATAATACATGATATATGAACTTAACTGACGTTTTTACTTAAAAGTTTTCTTTTGTTTCATTCCAGATCTCAAAATGCCTAAGCGTAAATGCTTATTTAACAGCGACTTACAAAATAAATTTCTACTGATGAAAAAAGGAAAATATGATTGGGAAGTTTTTTCTACAATTTGTTCAACAAATATTTCGATAGCAAATAAGGGTGTTACTGACATAAATGAGCACTTAAACACCCAAAAACACAAAACAAATTTTAGAAGTCAGGCAAGTACTTCAAACATTTCCCCATTTTCTGTTAGATCAAGTTCTGAAGACCACCTTATTCGAGCAGCTGAAGGCGCAATGGCCTACCATACAGTATCTCATCAGATGTCTATTAATTCTTTAGATTGCACTTGTACTCTCAACCGCGTACTGTTTTCGGGGTCAGATACGTCAAAGAAAATGACCTGTAACCGTACGAAAGCTACTGCTATAGTAACCGGCGTGCTAAGCCCTATATCGATTGCCGAACTAAAAAGCGACTTACAGGGTGTACCATTCGTAAGCATATCTGCTGATGCTGGTAATCATGGAAGCACAAAATTATTTCCTATTATTATTGAGTATTTTGATAACCTAAAGAACGGAATCACTTCAAAGCTTCTCGAAATAGAGTGTACGGAAAATGAGATTTCTGACACAATTCCTGAGATTTTACAGACAAATGAATCATGTATAAAACTGTCGCTCCACCTGCTAATCGTCACTAAGTTAGTGGAGAGAGATTCGCAACTGTTCCCACGTAGTTATCTGACGACAGTGCCCCGTAGTGTGTGTGCTGCAGTGAACGTCTCTCGTTTGTGCGGTGTCTTCCACCGTGTGCGCACACTCCAGTTACAAAATTTTCGCGCTAAAATGGATACTGAAGAACGTAATGGGATATTTCTATGGTAACTAGTGTTGAAAAAGAAGAAGAACGGAACACTATTCTTCGGCTAGAACAAGATAGAGTTAGGAAAGTTTTTTTTGAAAATGATAGTGATGAACATGACATTATAAATGAAGATAATTCCGAAGGTGACGAGGACCACATTGACGCCAGTGATCACAACACTGATACTGAAGAAGATGAGTGCTCTAAGGCATTTGCTCCATTGAATAATAGCATTTTCTACTTATCAAGAGATGGAAACACAAGATGGAATATGCACATAGGAACCACTGTTGGTTGCGGGAGAATAAGAAGCAAAACTATAGTATCACATTTGCCGGGACCAAAACGTGAAGCTAAGAATGCATCATCAGCAATTGAATCCTGGTCAGTGCTTTTCCGGATGAAACTTTGGATACTATAGTCGGATATACAAATATTTGTATTAGAAAATACGGATCAAACTTTGAACGGGAACGAGATGCTATATCGACCAGTAGGGTGGAACTAAAGGCAGTTATAAGACTTCTATATCTCGCAGGCGTTTTGAAAGCGTCACACACCAATTTAGAAGAGCTCTATTCCAAGGATTGTACTAGAGTAGATTTTTTCACAATGACAATGAACATAAAATGGCTACGCTCTTTATTACGCACGGTTCGTTTTGACGACATAAATTCTAGGACTAAACGTATGAAATTCGACAAATTGTCACCTGTAAGTGAATTGTTTGACGGGTTTGTTACGCGTTGCGAAAATTTCTACAGTGTCAGTGAATACGTTACCATAGACGAAATGTTGGAAGCGTTCCGCGGTCGCTGTTCAGTTAGACAATATATTGCTAATAAACCCGCAAAATACGGAATTAAAATTTTTTCACTGGCTGACGCTCGGACCTATTACACACTGAATATGGAAATCTATGTGGGAACTCAGGCGGACGGTCCCTTCGTCTGAACAACAGTGGTCAAAGTATTGTTGAACGTCTAGTGCAACCAATATCGGGAAGCGGCCGTTATGTGACGACCGATAATTGGTACACGTCTATACCACTTGGGCAAAGGACACTTACTAGGCATAAACTGACCCTCGTTGGGACAAAGCGAAAGAACAAAAGAAAAGGCCCACCACTGTTCGTTGAAACAAAAGGTAAACCAGTATGCAGCAGTATTTTTTGGTATCAAGAAGACGCCCTCCTTTTTTCATATGTTCCAAAGACTGATAAATAAAAGTATACATTACCTAATAAATTGCAAATAACCTAGTATATATTAAAAGTAGATGTTTTAGTTTCTAATTTTTAGTTGAACTGTTGCTTTATTATTTGTTTAGAGAAAAAAGTTTATTTTTTTTAATTAGATGATTTATTTTTGTTCCTTTTTAAAAGAGAGAAAGTATCTGTATATGTTTTGTTAACGGTTTTAGACTATAATTTACATATAATTAATTTTTATAAAAATGATAACAAACCAATGAATATTGATAGTATTTGTATTGTACATTCTAGTAGTTAATTTGAGATCTGTCATCTGTAATGGCAGCTACTACAATACCTACATACTTTCATCAAATTTTATAAGAATAAACAAAAAGTGATAAATTATAATATTTTAAACTTGTTTTGTTTTATTGATACCTAAGGTATCCAAATTTCTGCAAAAATATCCGGGGTTTAAGCTCAAAAATCGGGGTTCTTGAAGCTTCTTGTCCTGGTTTATCGAATTTACAGATAGCAACCCTAATCTTAAGTAATATTGTTACACAAAAATAAAATATATAGTAAATTAATTCCGAAAATAAAGGGTTAGAATAAAAATCCTGTTTAAATCTTGGTTGTATGTTTACGCTTAATTATTCATAAGAATGTTAAAACGCGATTAATCCGCAAAACTCAGGCATGTTGAGAATTAATAGCATATCTTGTCATTAATATGTTATTAATTAAATGCAAGCATACTGCACAGTGCTGCACAGATTTAATGCTTCTTTGTAATTTTCCACTAACACTCATGGCGTAAAATACCTTATTAAAAGATAAACTGATATAATTACGATGCAAGAATTTTAAAAGCCAGTTACTTAACATAAACGTTAAATTCGTTACCCATGAAGAGCAAAACGCAAGTACGGTAACTTTATGGAAATTATTAGACACAAACATTGCAATATACATGTCAGCAAATTTACATATTTGCATTGAACACCGGCGATATATTTGATACTTGAATGGCGTTGCAAAAGCGGCAGCGGAGGTGCATATGCACATGTGCATCTTTGCTCAATAAATCATTCAAACGGAAGCAGTCTGACTGTCTGGTTTAGAGAACCCTGTCTTTTCCTCCATACAGCTGTTGCTTAATAAGATATAGTTGCTGGGGTTGTTCTCACGTTTATTATTTACTATTTTCTAATACTTAAATTAGCATCAAATCAGTTAGAAGCTCACTAAACTAATAAACAACGTACTAAAAGGCAAGAGCCTTGATCGTGGCCAGGAAATTTAAAGGTGGTCACGCAACTCATTAAATTTTGAGGTTGACATTTATATATTTGATGTTACGCCAAAATCATCATGTGTGATGAACATATGTATAAGTGTCCATGTGCAAGACAAATGCATAATAATGCATACAAAAGGAAAAAATCTTCGATCATGATATCTTATAAAATATGAACTAAGATGTTGTTCATCAAGATCTGGGAAATCGCCTCCGGTTTGTTAGGATATTCTGTTGTTGCTAACGTCATCAATAAAATCTTGGATTGATATTAGAATAAAGCCATAATACTCCTTGAGCTGGTAATATTTTAGTTTTATATTTTAACCGCAGCTCTCACAAAATCCTAGTTCACCTAAAACTGTATAATCGAGATATCAGATCGACATGTCCAATTCTCAGTTTGTATAATTATGTTTTAACTATTAATTTAATCTGTCAAGAGAATAATAAAACCTTTTTTCTTGGAAATGAACGAATCTAGCTATGCGATTTGGAATCAATACTGAGTTTCAGTGTGACATATGAAGCTTAACAAACACTGAAAGAACTACTGTATTAAAAAAACTTTTCAAACGGTAGTAGCAATCTTTTGCATATACAGAATGCTTCTGAAATAGTTCTACCTGTCAAATGAGCGTTACGTTAATATATTTTGCTTTGCACCGAAGGGGCAAAGACCCATAACAATTTAAGGGTGCGTCTCACAAATTTCATAATAATTTCTATTCTTGAAGTTTTAGTGTAAGTTAGAGGTGTGTGGATCTCATTTAGTAACCTTGAGCTCAACACATTCCCGTATTTATCAAAAAAACACAAAGTGAAATATTAGTAGTGCTAGTTGCTATAGATTTAAACTGCTTCTGTCTATTATTCCCATTGTCTTTTCTTGTTTTCATTTCCTAAAAACTTACACATTATTTATTTTTGTAATAGGTAAGCTACGTCTACACACAGTCATATACCTAAAAGACAGACAAGGAAATAACACACCCCAGTTTACAATACAATATATTTTACAAAATATTAAAAAATTGTAACAAATAGAACGAAAATATTGGTTTGCAGAAAAATCCCAACTCTCTTCATCATATGCTTCCGTATGTTCCTCAACCCCTTGTTCATTAGTTTCCAAAGGAAGCTGAAAACAAAAAAAAATTATCTTCGTAAATATCAGATAACAAATTGCACCATTATATATCATAAACACTTACCTGATATCACAAGGTCGAGAATTTCTTATTAACAATGAAAGCCCAAGGTAAAGTTGAATGGAAAACGGCTTGAGGAAAAGAAAAACTCTTTAGACATAAACTGCTAGTAGAGTGTTAGCTCTGGGTAGATCATGAGCTTGGGTCATGGGTTGTCAGATGACCAAAAATATAGATAATGAGCGCCACCGTATTTTTCAATACAACAACCTACAAAAATTATCCGTGCTTGTATTAGGGGAATGCGGAAACCTTATATCTACACCACTAATATAGCCACAAAACCTGAATTTCACCTTCTTAAAGCACTTACCAAAATCTCAAATACGAGATGTCTTACAGATGTCTCGATTTAACCTGTAAACAAACAAATGCACAACATGGACACCGTTTGTGTCCTCAAAAATATTTACCTAAAATAATATAATAGAATTTAAGTTCCAAAAATATACACCCAGGGTATTTGTTATCATTAGACACAATGTCTGCTCATGAATGACCTATAAGTTTTACTTGTATTTTGAATAATAAAAGAGATAGGCAAAATGGATTCTATTTGATTAAATTCTTTGATTTATTTTAACATAATCATTTTCAACTAAAATTTTTATAGAACAGAAAATTAATAAGCTTTTGTATTCAAAAAACATAAAGATCTTTAAATTGAATATTTCATAATAAATTTTCTAAAAAGTTTGAGCTCTCTTAATAATTCATATTACATATTTTAATTTTTTAGCCATGAGTAGTACTACGTTGACTTCACAATAAAATTTAATTATTTAAGTTCTCATAAAATAGCATGTTTCAACATAGAGTTAGTTTTACTTAATATGTATAAAAAGAATTCATCACGTTGTTTAGGAATCAAAGTACATGACCTCAAAATTATTAAATATATTTTTAAATTAGCATAAAATAACATGTGATATTTAAATTGGACAGCTAAATATTTTTTGACATCATATGTCACTAACAACTTTTTCAGTTTAATTAACGCTATCTGTTTGTGAAATAATTATGATAAGCAAACTGCATAGCCAGCTTTAAAAATTATGCAGGGTTACAAATTTATTACGGAATCTTTCTTTTACTAAATAATTTTTAAGTTACTTTAATCAAGGTAAAGCTTCAACCTTCTACCTTTTATATTACGTTTAAATAATTATAAATGTGATTAAAGACTACATATCACTCACGTGTCGAAGTACAGTACGACCAAAAGAAATTGAACTATGACATCAGATGTGGGTTAGTCCATAACCATCTGCGATGTACAAACAGGAAACACATGATTACGAAGGAATTTATCGCTGGAACTATGAGAAATCTTCTGAACAAAACATTATTTAACCAAACCAATTCTTTCTAAAGTACATCCTATAAATTCTTGTATTTCAAGTCTCAAACTAAATTTTCTTTTCAGCATTAAATACGGCAATGATGATATTAACGAAATCCGTGATATAATTCCATGATATTGCTTACTTCCTTGATTTTAACTGTATGATATTAACTGCATGATATTGACTGCATGATATTACACTAAGAGGAAAGCATTAATAAAATGTATTTAATTAATTATACCAACTGTTTTAATGATGGGGGAACCTCTATATCTTCGGTCAGCAGAAATCAATTAAGCAGCTACAGGAGGAACACAAAATGAAATCTGCATGCTATAACCGCCAAAAACCACTTTCCGACTCGAAGGTTAAAACCATTCTTTTTTCTTGCGGACTGTGTTACAGGCCACGTGCCTGTCTATCATCTTGACTTTCTATGCCGCTGATTGCAGCTTACTTGTTCAGACGCTGATAGAAAAGTGGCACGAAATGACAACTTGACGAAGCTTATAGTAGGAACTTAGACCTATAAACCGGAGGAGCACATATGCTATTGTAAATTTTATAAATTATTTTTAGTGATCAAAAATTTATAAATTATATTTCTATATTATTACGGTATTATTTTAGATTAATAGGCAAAATGTAACCGCGTAAAAAAATACGTTACAAAGCAGCATTTCTAAAAGACTTTTATTTGATTTTTCTTTGTCTAATGGAACTTAAATAGGGGTCTGGCGTTAACAATGATCTATTTATAATGTCCATATTGCTTTGTTCTTGAGAAAATTTTCTAGAGTGCTTTTCACTAAATTGTCGAAAATATTTATATCTGGCTTCTGCGGCCTATTCTAATAATGTCCCTATTGAAAGTAAGACGTGCTTTATTATCATTTTGTTTTCGACCTTACTTAAGGTCGGTTTGACGCAGCTCTAACCTTTTTCAATTCTGTGCTAATCTAAAAAGTTCTAAATACCCTTCACAACCTAAATATCTAATAATTTGACTAATATAGCTTGGTCTAGGTTTTTCTATGCTCTTCTACCCTTTTCTTATCTACCTGGCTCTACACAGATATTAGCATGCTGATGGTTGTTGAAGAACGCCAACATATTCACATGATTCCCATTTATAAGGAAATGAAATATTACCTGGGCATCCACTCCAAAAAAAGGAAAAGTGTTAAATTATATGTTATGGTAAGGCTTAAGCAACAAATCGCTACCGACACGCCAGACCGCTAACTAATTATGAGTTATGTCAAAGAGATGTTTATTAAGTTAAATGTTATGGTAAGGCTTGAGCAGCGAATTGCTGCCAACATGCCATACTGCTAACTAATTGTGGGTTATGTCATGGTGCCGTTTATTAAATTATATGTTATGGCAAGGCTGAAGCAACGAATCGCTACCGACATGCCATACCGCTAACTAATTGTGAGTTATGTCATGGTGCCGTTTATTAAATTATATGTAATAGTAAGGCTTAAGCAACGAATCGCTACCGACATGCCATACCGCTAACTAATTGTGGGTTATGTCATGGTGCCGTTTATTAAATTATATGTTATGGCAAAGCTTAAGCAACGAATCGCTACCGACATGCCATACCGCTAACTAATTGTGAACTATGTCATGGTGCCGTTTATTAAATTATATGTTATGGTAAAGCTTAAGCAACGAATCGCTACCGACATGCCATACCGCTAACTAATTGTTAGTTATGTCATGGTGCCGGTTATTAAATTATATGTCACGGTAAGGCTTAAGCAGCGAATCGCTGCCAACATGCCAGACCGCTAACTAATTGCGAGTTATGTCATGGATACGTTTATTAAATTATATGTTATGGTAAGGCTTAAGGAACGAATCGCTACGGACATGCCAGACCGCTAACTAATTGTGAATTATGTCATGGAGACGTTTATTAAGTTATATGTTATGGTAACGCTTAAGCAGCGAATCGCTGCCAACATGCCAGACCGCTAACTAATTGTGAGTTATGTCATGGTGACGTTTATTAAATTATATGTTATGGTAAGGCATAAGGAACGAATCGCTACGGACATGCCAGACCGCTAACTAATTGTGAGTTATGTCATGGAAACGTTTATTAAGTTATGTTATGGCAAGGCTTAAGCGGCGAATCGCTGCCAACATGCCATACCGCTAAATAAATGTGAGTTATGTCATGGTGACGATTATTAAATTATTGTTATGGTTAAGGCTTAAGCAACGAATCGCTACCAACATGCCAGACCGCTAACTAGTTGTGAGTTATGTCATGGTGATTTTTATTTATTTATTTTTTGTCTTGTTTTCGAACTTAAGGTCGGTTTGACGCAGCTCTAAATTCTTTTCTATTCTGAGGTAGTCTAAAAAGGTCTACATACCCTTCACAACCTAAATCTCTAATAATTTGACTAATATAGCTTTGTTTAGGTCTTCCTACTCTATTTTTATTTTGTAGTCTATAATCTAAGACCTTACTAAATAGTCCCTCATGTCTTATATGTGTCCTATCATTCTATCTCTCCTGACCTTTAATTTTTTCCACATACAGAGTTCCTCACCTCTTTTTCTATAAACTTCCTAATTTGTTACTCTATCTGTCCAACTAATCTTTAACATTCTCCTATAACTCCAAGTTTCAAACGCTTCTATCTTTTTCTTATCTACCTCTTTAATTGTCCAAGTCTCACTACCGTATAATAGAACTCTCCATACATACGACTTTAAGAAACTTTTTCTATTATATAAACTAATACTATTAATTATTAGTAAGTCTTTCTTTTTTAAAAACATTTTTCTAGCTTGAGCTATTCTAGCTACTATATCCTTTCTGCTATGTCCGTCCTTTGTAATTATACTACCTAAATAGCAAAATTCATCTACTTCCTCTAACTCGGTATTACCTATTTTTAGTTTTGGTTTAGAACTAGGCTGTAACTCACTTGTCATTATTTTTGACTTTCCTGAGTTAATTCTCATACTATAGTTACTCCGTAGTATCTCATCTAAAATATTTAAAAACTCTCCTAACTCTTTTCTAGACTCTGCTATAATGGCTATATCATCTGCAAAACGTAACATGTCTATTTTCTGTCCCTGTACACTAATACCTATCTCATTTCTCTCTCTAGCTAAGTTTAAAGCTTCCTCAATATAAACATTAAAAATCAAGGAAGATAGTATACAGCCCTGTCTAACACCATTTCTAATCTTAGCTTCTTTTTCCGTTTCATCAAATCTAATTATTACGCTTTGGTTTTTTATAGACTGTAAATAATTTTTCTATCCCTATGAGAAATTATTATTTTTTGCACAACCCTTAACATAACAATCCAATTAACCCTATAAAATACTGTTTCTAAATCTGCGAAGGCGAAATGAGTCTTTTTATTTTTTGTAACCTTTTTTCGATAACTACCCTAATCATTAGTATCGGTTCTCTAGTCCCTCTGTCTTTACGAAAATCATATTGGTCTTCGCCTAAATAATTCTCAGTCAAAGCTTCTACTCTATTTTTAATTATTATTGTTAGTATTTTGGAAGCGTTAAACTAACCGTTCTAAAATTCTCACACCTATCAGCTCCTGACTTTTTGGGATTGGGATAATAATATTTTCTTTGAAATCTATTGGGACCTCACCTGTCATATATTACTTTTACTAGTTCATATAATCTGACTAAAGTTTTCTGACTTGCATATTTTATTAATTCTGCGAGTATATCCCCGGTGCTCTATCAAATTCCTCTCTTAATATTGAGAACTCTATTTCTACATCCTCTTCTTGGTCGTTCTCTAACTCAACCATATCGTCTCCCTTATATAAATCTTCTAAATATCTTTTCCATCTATCTGCTACCTCATTTTTATTTATAAGAAGCTCATTATTCTCATCTTTAATACAATTTTCTCCGAAAAACCTTTTAACTGCCCTGTAAGCCTTGTCTGTCTTACCTACTCACAAATTATCTTGTATTCCCTATTATTCTCCTCCGTCCATTTATTTCTAGCTTTTCTACACTCATGTACTATCTTATTTCTAACTCTACTATATTTTTGCCTACTTTCACTATCCAATTCTCTGAAAGGTTTAAGCTTTTTTCTATTCTCTATTAAATCTAATATCTACTTTGTTACCCAGGGGTTTCTCGTTTCTACTTTTCTCTTACCTATAGACTGTGTTGCTGTATCACGTACAGTCCTTTTTATTTCTTTTCATCTATTTCCTACGTTCCCTCCTATAGCCATCTTTTTGATCTTATTATCTAATACTTGTTTATATTCCTCTTTTACCTCATTATCATTAAGCTTACCTAGATCCCATCTCTCTTTTTTGAATTTTAGATTGCACTTCATTTTAACTAAGTTATGATCGCTATCTATGTCAGCCCCTGGATAACTACAACAGTTTTTAATTTGGTTTCTAAATCTTTGTTTAACTAAAATATAATCTATTTGGTATCTAGCCCTATCACCTAGCGCTTTCCGGGTATATCTTCTTCAAACATGTTGTTCGAATAGAGTGTTTACAGTTACTAATCTATGTTCCTGGCAAAACTCAACTAATCCTTCTTCTTTATCATTTTGTCTACCATACCTAAATTTTCCTACAATTTTTCCCTCACTACCTTCTCCCACTGGTGCATTAAAATCGCCCATAACTATTAAATTCGCATCTCCCTTTACTTTTCTCACTATACTATTTATATCCTCGTATATCTTTTCCACTTCCTCATCTTCGTATTGAGTTGTTGGCATGTAAACCTGTACTAAATCAGTGTCTGTGGGTTTCGTATTCAATTTAGCCATAATTATTCTATCACTAAATTGTAAGTACTCTTTAACTTTACGTCCTAATCTTTTACCTAACACTATTCCTACGCCTGCCTGTTCATTAGTTGAAGAAGTTGTAATTATTCTATAATTATCTTTCCAAAAGTAAAATTTCTTTTCAGCATTAAATACGGCAATGATGATATTAACGAAATCCGTGATATAATTCCATGATATTGCTTACTTCCTTGATTTTAACTGTATGATATTAACTGCATGATATTGACTGCATGATATTACACTAAGAGGAAAGCATTAATAAAATGTATTTAATTAATTATACCAACTGTTTTAATGATGGGGAACCTCTATATCTTCGGTCAGCAGAAATCAATTAAGCAGCTACAGGAGGAACACAAAATGAAATCTAGCTATAACCGCCAAAACCACTTTCCGACTCGAAGGTTAAAACCATTCTTTTTCTTGCGGACTGTGTTACAGGCCACGTGCCTGTCTATCATCTTGACTTTCTATCGCTGATTGCAGCTTCTTGTTCAGACGCTGATAGAAAAGTGGCACGAAATGACAACTTGACGAAGCTTATAGTAGGAACTTAGACCTATAAACCGGAGGAGACATATTTTGTAAATTTTATAAATTTTTTTAGTGATCAAAATTTATAAATTATATTTCTATATTATTACGGTATTATTTTAGATTAATAGGCAAAATGTAACCGCGTAAAAAATACGTTACAAAGCAGCATTTCTAAAAGACTTTTATTTGATTTTCTTTGTCTAATGGAACTTAAATAGGGTCTGGCGTTAACAATGATCTATTTATAATGTCCATATTGCTTTGTTCTTGAGAAAATTTTCTAGAGTGCTTTTCACTAAATTGTCGAAAATATTTATATCTGGCTTCTGCGGCCTATTCTAATAATGTCCCTATTGGAAGTAAGACGTGCTTTATTATCATTTTGTTTTCGACCTTACTTAAGGTCGGTTTGACGCAGCTCTAACCTTTTTCAATTCTGTGCTAATCTAAAAAGTTCTAAATACCCTTCACAACCTAAATATCTAATAATTTGACTAATATAGCTTGGTCTAGGTTTTTCTATGCTCTTCACCCTTTTCTTATCTACCTGGCTCTACACAGATATTAGCATGCTGATGGTTGTTGAAGAACGCCAACATATTCACATGATTCCCATTTATAAGGAAATGAAATATTACCTGGGCATCCACTCCAAAAAAAGGAAAAGTGTTAAATTATATGTTATGGTAAGGCTTAAGCAACAAATCGCTACCGACACGCCAGACCGCTAACTAATTATGAGTTATGTCAAAGAGATGTTTATTAAGTTAAATGTTATGGTAAGGCTTGAGCAGAATTGCTGCCAACATGCCATACTGCTAACTAATTGTGGGTTATGTCATGGTGCCGTTTATTAAATTATATGTTATGGCAAGGCTGAAGCAACGAATCGATACCGACATGCCATACCGCTAACTAATTGTGAGTTATGTCATGGTGCCGTTTATTAAATTATATGTAATAGTAAGGCTTAAGCAACGAATCGCTACCGACATGCCATACCGCTAACTAATTGTGGGTTATGTCATGGTGCCGTTTATTAAATTATATGTTATGGCAAAGCTTAAGCAACGAATCGCTACCGACATGCCATACCGCTAACTAATTGTGAACTATGTCATGGTGCCGTTTATTAAATTATATGTTATGGTAAAGCTTAAGCAACGAATCGCTACCGACATGCCATACCGCTAACTAATTGTTAGTTGTCATGGTGCCGGTTATTAAATTATATGTCACGGTAAGGCTTAAGCAGCGAATCGCTGCCAACATGCCAGACCGCTAACTAATTGCGAGTTATGTCATGGATACGTTTATTAAATTATATGTTATGGTAAGGCTTAAGGAACGAATCGCTACGGACATGCCAGACCGCTAACTAATTGTGAATTATGTCATGGAGACGTTTATTAAGTTATATGTTATGGTAACGCTTAACAGCGAATCGCTGCCAACATGCCAGACCGCTAACTAATTGTGAGTTATGTCATGGTGACGTTTATTAAATTATATGTTATGGTAAGCATAAGGAACGAATCGCTACGGACATGCCAGACCGCTAACTAATTGTGAGTTATGTCATGGAAACGTTTATTAAGTTATGTTATGGCAAGGCTTAAGCGGCGAATCGCTGCCAACATGCCATACCGCTAAATAAATGTGAGTTATGTCATGGTGACGATTATTAAATTATTGTTATGGTTAAGGCTTAACAACGAATCGCTACCAACATGCCAGACCGCTAACTAGTTGTGAGTTATGTCATGGTGATTTTATTTATTTATTTTTGTCTTGTTTTCGAACTTAAGTGTTACGCAGGGGGGGCCCCCTAAAGTTTTCTGACTTGCATATTTTATTAATTCTGCGAGTATATCCCCGGTGCTCTATCAAATTCCTCTCTTAATATTGAGAACTCTATTTCTACATCCTCTTCTTGGTCGTTCTCTAACTCAACCATATCGTCTCCCTTATATAAATCTTCTAAATATCTTTTCCATCTATCTGCTACCTCATTTTTATTTATAAGAAGCTCATTATTCTCATCTTTAATACAATTTTCTCCGAAAACCTTTTAACTGCCCTGTAAGCCTTGTCTGTCTTACCTACTCACAAATTATCTTGTATTCCCTATTATTCTCCTCCGTCCATTTATTTCTAGCTTTTCTACACTCATGTACTATCTTATTTCTAACTCTACTATATTTTTGCCTACTTTCACTATCCAATTCTCTGAAAGGTTTAAGCTTTTTCTATTCTCTATTAAATCTAATATCTACTTTGTTACCCAGGGTTTCTCGTTTCTACTTTTCTCTTACCTATAGACTGTGTTGCTGTATCACGTACAGTCCTTTTATTTCTTTTCATCTATTTCCTACGTTCCTCCTATAGCCATCTTTTGATCTTATTATCTAATACTTGTTTATATTCCTCTTTACCTCATTATCATTAAGCTTACCTAGATCCCATCTCTTTTTGAATTTTAGATTGCACTTCATTTTAACTAAGTTATGATCGCTATCTATGTCAGCCCCTGGATAACTACAACAGTTTTAATTTGGTTTCTAAATCTTTGTTTAACTAAAATATAATCTATTTGGTATCTAGCCCTATCACCTAGCGCTTTCCGGGTATATCTTCTTCAAACATGTTGTTCGAATAGAGTGTTTACAGTTACTAATCTATGTTCCTGGCAAAACTCAACTAATCCTTCTTCTTTATCATTTTGTCTACCATACCTAAATTTTCCTACAATTTTTCCCTCACTACCTTCTCCCACTGGTGCATTAAAATCGCCCATAACTATTAAATTCGCATCTCCCTTTACTTTTCTCACTATACTATTTATATCCTCGTATATCTTTTCCACTTCCTCATCTTCGTATTGAGTTGTTGGCATGTAAACCTGTACTAAATCAGTGTCTGTGGGTTTCGTATTCAATTTAGCCATAATTATTCTATCACTAAATTGTAAGTACTCTTTAACTTTACGTCCTAATCTTTTACCTAACACTATTCCTACGCCTGCCTGTTCATTAGTTGAAGAAGTTGTAATTATTCTATAATTATCTTTCCAAAAGTCATTACATTTTGGCCATCTCACCTCACTAATACCTAAAATGTCCAGTTTTCCTTTTCTCATTTCGACTAAAAAATTCGTTAACTTATCTACTCTAAGTAATGACCTTATATTCCAAGTCTCTATCACTAAATCGAATCGTTGTTTTAAATTCTTACGAAAACGAATTCTAAGTACCCTCTTCACCCCGGAGATCTGATTGAGGGGATATTTTACCTCCGGACAAGAATTTTACTTGTGAGCTCTCCATGATACATAGTTCGTGTTATAGGCCACGCATACCTGGAAAAGATTGTGGTAGGTTCCCATATCTTTCCACAACGCAGTTTTCAAAGATTTCAGCAAAAAGACGTATCTGTCACGGGCAACCCCTCAACAACCTTGTAAATTACTGAAGATCGACTGAGACCAACCGACTTTCCTCCAATATCTTTTAGCCAGCAAGGCTACTGCTCCTTGATGCGCCTTTTAATCGCCTTTAACGATAAGCAGGCTAACTGTAGTAGTATTACTTGTCCCCTACTATAGGGATGTGTAGTAATACATCAAAAAAGAGATTGCCATCAGATTGAACACCATTTTCGTTAGCAATTGTTTGATTTATTCTAAAAAATGACTTGGTCACAAAACACCAATTTATGTCATCAACCATGTTCATTATGAGTCGAAAAAAGATGTAATACTGTAAGTCCTTCTCGGCGACAAGGATCTACTGTTTACAGTCTACGATTACACAACACAAAGCTACAAGTTTGTAAGAACATGTTCTTAGGAACTTTGAGCCTAAGTGATAAAATGGTGCATAATTGGGTGCACAATAGTCAAGACCACAGATTGATGACCAGAACAGAAGTAGATAATCAATCAAAAATTAACAAGAGGCAATTTCATGATTTTTACAAGAAAACTAAAAAGGATGTTGATTACTTGAAGTCTTTTTTTGAGCTCATGCCAAAGATAAAGTCACATTATTATCACAAGGACTCAAAAAAAAAGTATTTCGAATATCCATTCCAAACAAAAAACGAAATATACGAAGTATATAATGGCAAATGAAAATCTGAACAACAACCTGTTATGTCGGTGACTACTTTTAACAAAGTGTTCCAATCGCTCAATCTATCTATATATATAGACCAAGAAAAGACCAATGTGATACGTGCCTTCAGTATTCGGCCAAACAGTTAACTGACAAAGACTACGAGGACCATATTACGCAGGAAAAACAAGCTCAAGAGGAAAAAGTAAAGAACAAATGGGAGGCAATAGATGGGAAAAATATATATTCACAATGGATGCACAGTCTGTGAAACTGTGCCCTGTGGTTGAAGCCAGCAAAGTGTACCACAAGAGCAGATTACGGGTGCACATATTTAAAATCTATAATTTGGCCACACATCAATGCACAAACTATATGTAGAACGCAAATCAATGAGACTCACAGGCATTGGTATTTGTTGCATGCATCGTTTAGAAAATTACTGTCTCCAAGAAAAAAGGCCTGTAGTAATATTTTCTTATGGTTGCGGTTACCAAAACCGTAACTCGGCTCTTGCAAATGCCCTAAGCTACTTTTGCTTCAAGCACGAAACTGAAGTAGGGCAAAAATATCTCAAGAAGGGCCACACTCAAATGGAGCGTGACTCTATTCATGCGCTCATAGAGCGAAAGCCGAGGGGTAAGCAAATCACGCTGCCTTCACTGTATGCGCAAATTATCCGTGCTTAACAATTACGAATCTGTGAATTAATGTTTTGTAAACTGTAGGAGACATTGGATGCTAGAAATATAGTTCTAGATACAATTTTGCTGTATCTAGGCAGTAAGTAGAAAATTTTTCAATGTTAATAGTGTGCCCACTAGAAATCACCTCTAAGGCAGTGGCAAATATTTCTATGAGGCTTTTGACTATATCTGTAATCATTGCGCACCTTTTAGAATTGGCAGAAAACCTTTGGTTTGTATTGCCATCATTACTGTTTCCAAATTGGGATTTCGGTACATCAACAATGAGTCCAAGTTCTGTTCTAAATTTCTGCTCTATAATTGTTTTCATTTTAATTATTTTTTATCTTCTTTAGATCGTATTTGCCACTTCTGAACAGGAATCTTATAAGATAGGTGGAGTAACGTTTAAAAAAAAACCTTATACGAGCATGTAATATCGACAAACCAAATGTTAAATTTTCAGTACTGACTTCATTACATCTTGACAAATCATTCAAGTTCCTTTGATGTAGCTTTACAAATGTAACATCTTACGGTTGAAGTAGTATCTGTTGCTACGTTACATACTTTGCCATCGACCATAGTCAAAAGCATTGCGTCTTCTACAATTATTTTTCTTTCTCCTTCTACAATCACAGTTGCGTTTAAAAACAATTTTGTTGTTGAAATAGTTTATTTCTTCTTTTGTTACATCTGACGTCTCATGTATATACCTTATCCTCCTACGACGACAAAATCGAGGCGATGAGGTAGCAGGATTTTGCCAAATCACTTTAAGCAAGTGAGTCGCAAAGGAATTAGAGAAAACTGAAAGGTGTTGGTATCAAAATCACTACTATTTTGGAACCTTACAGAGTTTAAAATCATTTGCAACCTGGACGGATGTTATTGCACAGTTACATGTATTTGTCGACGCAAGCAAGGACTGCAGTGCGGCTGTCGCCTACACCCGCTTACAGCAGGGTACTACAATTGAATGTTTAATTCTAATGGCAAAAAGTAGAGTATCCTCTTTGAAAATTACATTAATTCCGAGGTTAGAACTTGTTGCCGCAGTGTTAGGTGCACGTATTGGTACAACTGTAATAAAACAACTGTCTATTGATCTATCGCAGAGGTTTATTGAACTGATTCAAGGACGGTTCTATATTGGCTCCATACTGATGCGCGAAGGTTAAAAGGAAAATTTGTACAATTTAGACTGACGGAAATACAAGACACAACCATAGTGTCAAACTGGCGGTATGTGCCAAACTGCCAAGTCGGCACAATGTAGCGGATGATGCCACAAAATGGGGTAAAACTTTCAAGCTTTATTCTAAAGATCGCTGGCTAAGAAGGCCTCCCTTTTTGTATCGCACTGAAAATGAATAGTCCGAAGATAATAACCCGAAAGAGATTAATGAGCAGGAAGAAACGCAAGTAAATGTTCATATCGTTTCTGTACAAAACAGTGGAAAATCATTTCTCAACTATGCATACTTCTCAGATTGGAATCGTCTCGTATGTGCAGTGACTAAATTTGGCCGTTATACAAAGAGGCTGAAGTGCAAAATTAGGCACAAAGTTACGGATATATACGCCTTAAGAACACTTACGTCCAAAGAGCTTGCAGATGCCGATAAGTTTATATTTAAACAAGTACAATCAGAGAAGTGCCCGCTTGAAATTTCTGCATTAAGATCCAGACAAGAAAATTTCATTCCTATGCTTGATAAAGAAAGTAGCATTTATCAACTGTCACCAATGCTAGTGGATGGTTTACTAAGAGTCCGTGGTAGAACTGAAGTTGTATTGGAACAGTCACCATACGTTCAGGTTAATGATATGATCTTGACTAAGGAGACTGTCAAGCCAATGATTTTTCCGGTTGATCACTATGTGACTAAGCTGTTAGTGAAGACTTACCACGTTCAGTTTAAACATCTTTAGAATGAAACGGGATTTAATGAGATCTGTCAACTGTACTACACACCCAAACTCCGGCAGCTGATAAAGAAATTTCAAAGTCAGCGTCCTAAATGCAAGTTATTGCGAGCCAAACCAACTCCTCCATTAATGAGAAATCTTCCGAAGGGGCGTTTCGCACCGTACACGTTACTCTTTACCTACACAGGAGTTGATTGTTTCGGTCCACTAGACGTTGTCGTTGGTCGGAGACGTGAAAAACGGTGGGTTGTTTTATTCACGTGCCTAACTATAAGAGCAATGTACTTGGAATTGCTACATAAATTAAACTACGACGCATTTACCTTGGCCTTTAGATGCTTTGTAGCTCGAAGGGGACAACCCAGGGAAATGTTTTCAGGCAATGGATCTAATTTCGTAAAAGCGGAACAGATACTAAGAGAGCATTTAAAAAATAATTTAAATATTGAAAAGATTTCTAAAGAACTAACAACGCCTAATCTCAGCTGTCATTTCAACCCCCCTGGAGCGCCCCATATGGGTGGGACAAGGGAAAGAGTGGTTAGGTCAGTTAAGAGAGCCTTTTATACAACACTGCCTTCAAGAACGTTGAATGATTCAATGTTGAAGTCATATCTTGCTGAAGTGGAAAATATAATAAACTCGCGTCCTCTGACGTAAATACCTGTAACGAGTGGATTTGATGAAATATTAACACCAAACCATTTTCTTCTTGGAAGTTCCAGTGGTATGAAACGAATTGGAAGCTTTACTGGTGATGCCGTGTTTTGGTGTTCTAATTGGATAATGACACAACTATACAGTGCCAAATTCTGGAAGAAATGGATTTTAGAGTATTTTCCTGAATTAACTAGGCGAAGTAAATGGTTTGCCCCCGTAGATTCATTGAAGGTTGGTGACTTTGTGGTAGTATTTGACACTGATCGATACAAGGATCATTACCAAAACGGTGTCATAACTAAAGTCTGTAAAGGGAAAGATGGGCAAGTTCGTAGTGCCAAGGGCAGAACGTCGACTTCAATTTTAATGCGCCCTACTGCAAAGCTTGCTAAAGTCGATATATTAAGTTTTGAGCCAGAATACAAGCAGTATGTTCTGGGCACTGGGAGGGAATGTAAGTAACTGTCAATACTGAACTAAATAGTATTAAATAGCAGTGCCAGTGTGTCAAATGGAAAAAACAAGGGACAGATTTTGAGTGACAGTTGTTGGTTTTCAATTTGAAGTTTATTATTATTTATAATTATATGTTAATTGAGTGAAAAACAGTATTTGAGCGCCTTTTATATAAATTGGTGCATTTGAGTTTGAGCATACATTAATAAAGTCAGCTACAAATCGGATTTTTAAACATTTAATGAATAATTAACTGCATTTCCTCTTTGAATTGCTAAGGCGACCCTCTGTAATAGCAATTTAGTGGCTCTACTATCATATGTGTTATCTGCGATTTGTTTATCAATGTCTTTTAAGAATTTTAATCTTTGTGCTCCAAAGACTCAGAGGATTTCGATTAAAACTAGTTAAAACAGATAGAAATCTGATAAAGAGAAACATTTTTTAACTTAATTTTGTCACCAGCAATTGCTACCGACCATGGTTTATTTGAATAAGTAATTACATGTGTAGGAGCAAGCGTGTCACAACAAATAAAATTCCACATTGCTGCTTTTCCAAACTTCCACGGTATTAAACTAATTCCATCTGACCTTTTGTCGTTTTCCATAAATAAATAATTAGGCTCAAGAATTGAAGGAGCATCAGCTAAGGCCAATACCCGTTTTATTATGTCATTTACATTTTTATGACGTGCTGGCGACCTGCGCTAAAACGACAACTAAATCCGTGAATTGCTGATTCGTTTACACTTCAATTCCACAAATATCGCGCCTAATCTAAGTCCTACAGCTATCCTAAAGAATTGTTGTCTAACAAAGTCCCCAAAGAAGCAAAGGGAAGGGCTTTCAGTCAAAAACCTGAATATTTTGAAGATGTTGCAAGAATAGGTGCCTTATGTATATGATTTGTAGCAGATTCAAGCATATTTCTTGAAGTTATATCTAACAAAGGGTTATCCCATTCCTTCTGGACAGATTTGTTTAGTGCGATATTAATTAATTTTGTGTTTGACTTCCATAAGTCCTCTGTCTCTAAATGTAAATTTTCATTCGGGATATGTTTAAAATTTAAAAAAATATTTTGTATTAAAGGCCAAGAAGCATAAATAGACGATAAAAATGTTAGTAATGTAAGTGTATTAAAGGTTCGAATCCCTAAACCGCCTCTATTAACTAGTAATGAAGCTTGTAGATTTTCAGATTAATATTTAGTATTTCTTCTAGTGTGTTATGTAATAAATTGTCGAAACAATTTAAACTGTCAAAACAATTCCAAGTTGGACTACATATGAGGATATATATTGCTGTGGTACTCCAGCCCTTACGATTTGGTGTTATAAAATGCTGTGTTATCCCCTTTATATTATGCCCCGCGATTTAGGTCTATCATAAAATGCTATGATATTTTTATTTGCCCCTTTGATCAACCAAGCATCTAGGATGTGAACTGTTAAGTTATGGGTTTTTGCCTCAACTAGCTGTTTTAATTAAATAAAGCAATTCTACAATACACAGTATAATGATTAATTATTTACAACTTTTAATATCTTCCCCTTTTCAGAATATTAACAAATACCAGTTTTAAGAAATAGAAGCCAGCAAAACTAGCCTTTTTGCATACATTTAGAGACATTTTGAAACGTTTCAAGATGCCTATTACCTTTCATAAATTGATCAATGAAACTACTGTTTTGTTGACTCTTACATATACCAAAAATATTGATTCTTCTTAATTTTCTTTGGGAATTAAACCACTTATATTTTTTAAAATCAACTTTATTTACGTTTCGATCCATGACCTAGGATCGTTGTCAAAATAATAAAAACTTCAAGTTTGACATTTATGAAATAAATTGAAGGTGACTTTGATTTATTGATGTTCGAAATATTTGGTTTGAGTACACTAAGCAAAAATTTTTAAAGTTTAAAAGAATGATTGCCTTCAATTTGTGTTGCGACCTGGGATCGGCTTTCTTTAGGTAGCCAATACGCTTAACGTGAAATCAGCTGATTAATTTTTATTGGTGAATTTTATATAAATTCAATAACTTAAAATTGGAAAACATTTTTTAACATGTTTCTATTTATACAATCGAGAAGATGGTTATTAAAGAAGTGTGCGATTGTGTTACCGTAAGGGTTAAGCAATCGTTTTTTTATATTTATTTTGAGAAAAAAATCATTATGATTTAAGTTACCTCTTTGGTAGATTTTAACATGGTTCTGAGGCGACCCTATGGCGGGTTTACATTTGTCAGATACCAATGTTGTTCTATGAAGATTGTATATAGATCTGAGGCGACCCTAAGACGGGTTTACACTTGTCAGATACAAATATTGTTCAATGAAGATTGTATATGGATCTGAGGCGACCCTATGGAGGGTTTACACTTGTCAGATACCAATGCTGTTTTACAGGGGTAGTTAATATGCTTAATTTTATGTAATTAGTTATTTTATGTATAAATAGAAATCATGTATGTAGGCTGTATTTCATGTTAATATCGCAAGGAAAACCCAGGATAAACTTGCAATGCTACTTAGATATTGTGGGTATTTGATTTTCATTTGTTATTTCTTTTAGTAATGGAATCCATTGTTTACTGAAAGTCACGGATTCGTTTGCAACACAGTTATTTTTATGTAGGGTTATATAAGCAGCTTCTTTGATTTTACGTTTTTGTTGATTTTCTTCTTTGTCTATAATTTTTGCGTCCTCCCATTTTATTTTATGACTGGAGTCCCATGCATGTTGGCAAATCATGGATTTTTCAAATTTTCTATTTTTTATATATGATTTATGTTCTTTTAATCAAACTTCAAATGGTCTGGAACTTTCCCCTATATAAAACTTGTTACATTCGCACGGTATTTTGTAGATGCAGTTTTTTGAACTTTGTATTGCGTTTTTGGGTTTTGTTTTTGTTAATTGTGCTCTTAGTGTATTGTTGGTTCTAAATACTGTTTTAATTCTAAATTTGTTTCCTATTCTTTGGACTTTTTCGGAGAATCCTTTTATGTATGGTATTGAGAGCATTTTTTGGTTTGTATCGCTGTTTTTGTTTTCTTTTTCTTTATTTTTAGGGTTTTATTCATTTCTTTCTCTATTATTCTTTTAGGATATTTGTTTTTTATTAGTGTACATCTGATTAGATCTTTCTCTTTCTTTAAAATTTCTTCGTTTGATGATATTAATTTTGCTCTATCATCATACATGGTTTTGATAATTCCTCGTTTGACACAGTGTGGGTGGTTTGAATCGAAGTTTAAGTATCTGTTTGTGTGCGTTGGTTTTCTGTATACTGATGTATTAATTGTTGTATCGTTTTTGCGCGGCTCCGTGGCGTAGTGGTATGTGTGTGACTACTACGCCCAAGGTCCCGGGTTCAAATCCCGACACGGTCCGCTTGAAAAATGTTAGGCGAGCATTTTTCACAAAAATACACCCTTGTTCGGATGAGAGGTAAAATGGAGGTCCCGTGTGAGTGTTGTCACGCACGTTAAAGATCCCTACCTTGCTTGGAATAGCAAGGGTTCGGCAAAATTCAAAATTTTCCAGGTAACAAAAACTCGCTTCCTGGCCAGTGTAGTACCTTCGGGTGGAGCATTGGAAAATCACATGTAATGTATCGTTTTTGCTAACTAAAATATCTAAAAACGGAAGTTTTCCATGTTGTTCTAATTCATATGTGAATTTAATAGTTTAATTTAATTAAATTTAATAATTTAATATTTTAATAGAGAAAGAAATGAATAAAAACCCTAAAAATAAAGAAAAAGAAAACAAAAACAGCGATACAAACCAAAAAATGCTCTCAATACCATACATAAAAGGATTCTCCGAAAAATCCAAAGAATAGGAAACAAATTTAGAATTAAAACAGTATTTAGAACCAACAATACACTAAGAGCACAATTAACAAAAACAAAACCCAAAAACGCAATACAAAGTTCAAAAAACTGCATCTACAAAATACCGTGCGAATGTAACAAGTTTTATATAGGGGAAAGCTCCAGACCATTTGAACTTTGATTAAAAGAACATAAATCATATATAAAAAATAAAAAATTTGAAAAATCCATGATTTGCCAACATGCATGGGACTCCTGTCATAAAATAAAATGGGAGGACGCAAAAATTATAGACAAAGAAGAAAATCAACAAAAACGCATAATCAAAGAAGCTGCTTATATAACCCTACATAAAAATAACTGCGTTGCAAACGAATCCGTGACTTTCAGTAAACAATGGATTCCATTACTAAAAGAAATAACAAATGAAAATCAAATACCCACAATATCTAGGTAGCAGTGCAAGTTTTTCCTGGGTTTTCCTTGCGATATTAACATGAAATACAGTCTACATATATGATTTCTATTTATACATAAAATAACTAATTACATAAAATTAAGCATATTAACTACCCCTGTAAAACAGCATTGGTATCTCATAAGTGTAAATCCGCCATAGGGTCGCCTCAGATCCATATACAATCTTCATTGAACAATATTTGTATCTGACAAGTGTAAACCCGTCCTAAGGTCGCCTCAGATCTATATACAATCTTCATTGAACAATATTTGTATCTGATAAGTGTAAACCCGTCTTAGAGTCGCCTCAGATCTATATACAATCTTCATAGAACAACATTGGTATCTGACAAATGTAAACCCGCCATAGGGTCGCCTTAGAACCATGTTAAAATCTACCAAAGAAGTAACTTAAATCATAATGAATTTTCCCCTCAAAATAAATATAAAAAAACGACTGCTTAAGCCTTACGGTAACACAATCGCACACTTCTTTAATAACCATCCTCTCGATTGTATAAATAGAAACATGTTAAAAAATGTTTTCCAATTTTAAGTTATTGAATTTATATAAAATTCACCAATAAAAATTAATCAGCTGATTTCACGTTAAGCGTATTGGCTACCTAAAGAAAGCCGATCCCAGGTCGCAACACAAATTGAAGGCAATCATTCTTTTAAACTTTAAAAATTTTTGCTTAGTGTACTCAAACCAAATATTTCGAACATCAATAAATCAAAGTCACCTTCAATTTATGTCATAAATGTCAAACCTAAAGTTTTTATTATTTTGACAACGATCCTAGGTCATGGATCGAAACGTAAATAAAGTTGATTTTAAAAAATATAAGTGGTTTAATTCCCAAAGAAAATTAAGAAGAATGCTAAACAAACCACAACAAACATACCAAAAATATTGAATTAAAACTGTTTTCAGTAATAAATTAAATCAATATCGCTAACCTGGAATGGTTCTGTAGTTCTTCTGCACCTCCCAAAAGTTTTCGTTTTCTGAATATTTAGAGTCGAATTTGGAAGTCGACATCAAAACCAAAATACTATCCAAATCGTTATTAAAATCTCATAAGTTAATCCCATTCAAGATTCAATTTGAATATCTGTAAATATAAGATTTTCTATGTCCGTAATTAACAAGACAGTAATAGAACATTTTCCATGTCAGTAATTACCAAAAAGTAATTAACCAGAGTAATTAACAGGAGATGATTAACCAGAGCCCTGTTTTATTTATGTTAGAAATTGTATTTTTACTATGTCGTTATTTACTTACATCTATAATAGATCGGCTCACACTTGCACAATTCGTACACTTTTCAAAATGATTTTAATTTAACTTTTGTATCACTGGTTACGTAAATAATTTAGCACTTCAGAGTATCGTCGTAGCCCAGTTTAAAATGTATACTAAACTCGTCGCTCAATTGTTATCGTATTTAAAGCCGTACCTCTCTTGTTTTCCATTCGTTTATTCACGTATTGGGACGACACTTTTGCCTTTATCTTTGTGTATTCCGGGAATTTCACCAATTGTTTAGTTCAAATATTCGGATGAATGCTTGGCTTGTCACGTATTCATTTACATATCATGGTATTAAATTGAGAAATCCCAAGACTTTCCGTTCATTAAATCACGTATACAGTGTTCATTACTTATTCTAATCTAAACCGAAATAATCAAGTGCTTGTTTATTTCCTAGTTAATATTGGATTTTTAAACAAATGTAATTCTTTATGTCACGTACGATTTTCAAATAATGCATAATTTAGATTGCGCATACGATGATATTTCTAACGCACTTGTTAAATATTTATCAAGCCAATTTATATAGGTTTCCCGTTGATTTAATTTTAATGCATTTTGTTGCGTTTTCAAATCTTATTTTTATATACAGTGTGCTCTCAACTAACAATATATATAATGACCTATTTACTCTTATAATATCTGTAATTATGTGCTTTTATTAACTGGAAGTTGCTTTTATTTATTCTACGACCCCTGTGACTCAACCTACCCCTAAACTACCCTATAATTATAGCATTAAGTTAGTTTATGAATAGCAAAACAGTTCTTAAGTAAGAAACATGAAATATATGACGGAATCTTATTGATCGTAACCAAGAAGTCATGGATGATAATGATTCAATTTTTGCATTTCTGCAGGTTGAGATTTTTTCTGGGCACAGAGGTACTCCAAGTAAAGTCCAATTATTTTTAAGTGGTGTGTATACTGATATCTGGAGCAATAGAGTTGAATATATCTTGAATATATTTTTTTTATGAAATATAAGGTAATTCACATTTTTTAAAATTAATTTCTAAACCTACAGTTTCAGATAATCCACTAACTTTTTTTAAATTTTCAGACTGATGCAACATTACCGCCAATACAACCATCATCCAAGTACCAAACATTGAATTTCGTGTTGATTAGGTTATTTATATGTAAACAAAATAGAGGTGGTCGTAACGGATCTCCTTGTTGTAATCCTCTTTCTAAACTGATTATATTTCTATCAAAAGAAAGAAAAGTGGAATTCATACAGCATTGTTTAATAAAGGAAGATAAATTTGAAATATGATGATTAATTTGATCAAATATTATATGTCTATGTACGGAATTGAAGACATTTTTAAAATCTATTTTCAATAATACTTTGTCTTCCGAAAAACTATTTACGTACATACGTATAGTACGTGCTATAATTTCGCAACCATTTAAGGTTGTAAACCCAAATTGTAGTGGTCTGAACAAATTTCCTAAATTTTCTTTTATATTTTTACAGCATATTTTAGCTGTGCACCTGCGAAAGACAGTACCTATTGCAATTGGTCTAATTCCATCATCTTTCTTTTTTATAGCATATAATGATGGTCCGTTTAAAACAGGGCATACACCGTTTATTACTTTTCCCGAGAGCATCAAATTGCATAATGATGTTACGAATTTCAAAAGAATCTGTTCGTGCATGCCTGTAGAATAACTCTGAAGGTCTTGTAAATGTGAAGGACGAAAAGAGTCTATACCTCCAGCTGAGCTGGTTTTAAAAGAATTTATTACCGTGAGAATATCTTTGTCGGAAGTAATTAAACGTGAATAATTGTCAAAATTTGAGTTATAGATTGAAATAGGCTTTGGATGTTTTAATTTTAAAATTTCATAAGTATCGTCGTTATAATCTGAAAATTTTTTATCAGAACATAAAATTTTGATAGCGGAAAAAAGATCACCATCTGACACTTTTAATATTTCCTTCTTTAGACAAAACCTTTTTTTCTTGTTTATTGGTCCTAGTATTTTCGGTTAGTGAGTATTTTTTTAAATTATCTAAATTTATTTTTGAATCAGTATCTGATTTATTTCTTCCTAAATTTGGAATAGTCAATACTTTGTATGAGAATAAAAAAGTTTGTCCATGTTACAATTGTGTTTAATATTACACTTTTGTCTATAACTTCAGTTAGTATAGAAGCAACTTTCGGTCTGACACTTTTCGGAATACGTTTTATTACATTACCATTTCTTTTTAAAGATGCTAAGAGGGTATTCAGATTCCATGTATCCTTATTAACGGTCGGTTGATTGAAAATTTCACTTTTGTTAGCTAGCTGGTTTATTTTCAAAAATAGTGTATTTTTTCCTTATATTAATATCAGTTTTGTGGGCTGTTCATTCATGAATTTTAACTCCTATTACATTTTTAAATTTCCTATTACAAATCTTACCGATGGTATTTTCACCTTGTAATTTTTGGGGTTTGTCAGTTTTGATAGTTTCAGAAATGTAAAATTTTTTGCTTCCACTTATTTTCATTTACAAGTCGAATTTTGGTTTTATTGATTATAAAAATTATCCATTACTATGCAGTAACCTTCACTGATTAAAGTTTTTGCCAAATCTTCATTCATATAACTGTATATTTTTATATTTGGAATATTAAGAATATTCATCGGTCTTGTAATACCTCATAAAGAACACAGACGACAAATTCAATCCATTAATACCAGAAAAGAGGGCATATAAATAGATTAGGTAACATTATAAAAGCTATCACAGGTAATTTAGATAATCAATATGCTGAACTATACTACAATTGATTGACAACCAAAATGACATAAAAACTGTTGTTAAAGATCAAATGTCTTCAACTCAAGCAACAATAGTAAAATTTAATGACACGCTAGATAGGTTTTGGGCCTTTGGAACTTCTTTTAAAAAGTTTTGTCGCTAAAAACTCTTCTATCAAATTTATTTTTAATTGTATAATTACAAAAAGCAACTTATTTCTGTTACAACAACTTAGACGTTTATGTTCAGTAAACATTAAGTAATTGAAATTGCCAAAAATACTTGAAGGTCTCTAATTAAACACAGCGCAGTCTAAAGGACCACCTGCGATATTAATCCGACAAGATAAGGTATCATACGTTAACAATTCACTAGACTCTTAAGAGAACTAGTATGATCATTTTCCTAACGAGTGCATCCACTACGATAAGAAAATCAGACAAAAGTTGACACAACAACTTAAAAGTATCACTACAGATACCTTCACACAAAAACAAACTGTTTTAAGGTAGTTTTTTAAAACGGTAACGCCCTAAACACACAAAAATGCCCAATTATAAGCAGTTAAATACAGGTACACTGTCCCAATATGCTAAAACAACCGAGAATTTAATAAGATATCAATAAGAAGCAATAGCGTCTCACCACGAAGTTCAATAAAAAACAATGAAAAAAATGTTTATAAGTTATGTTGATTTGGTGGAAAAAGAAAGAAATAATGATATAGTTAAATGTGGGCGACTGCAATAATTCAGAGGAAAAACACATAGAATAGACAATCCTAGTTTTTTGCAACTGTGAATATGGACTATTTCTTACAATGGCATAGGCCGCGGCTCCTATGTGAGCCCAAAGAAGAAAGCATCCACTCTAACATCAGCTCAAATCAATCATAAAAATTCAATGAGTTATTTCAACCAAAGTTACGACAATTACCTCACAATTAAACGATGTAAGACAAATACTAAAAACCAAATAATATGCTGTAGGAAAAGTTTGAGAATTAATTAAATGAAACAACAGAGTTATATTGGGGGGTGTAGAGAATGAAGTGATATATATCTAACGGTATGGTCAAGGAAAAGTCAACCGAAAAGAAAAAGATAGCTAATTTAAGGTAAGTAAGTTAAACGTGTAAGAGATATACACAGTACAAGAGGGAAAATAAGCGATTAAAGTTACTAATTAATGGTGAGAACAAAAAAATATTAGGTAAATCGTAAGGAGAATGGAACGTGAAAACTTAAGTAGCATTTGGGTCAGCAGAGAATGGCTTAAGGTCTTTAATCTGCCACCTGCCTTGGCGTTTTCCTTCAGCATCTTGAAGTTCGTAGATAAGGGGACTAATGACACGAATGACCTTACAAAGAATGAATTTAGGGGCTAATTTTGAAGAAAATTTCTTAGATGCATCCGATAAGACATAATTCTTTTTCCAAACTTGTTCGCCCAAGGCGAAGGAAATATTTCGTTTACGTAAGTTATAGTGGTCCTTACTCTTTTCGTAAGCTTTTAACAAATTTTTTCTAACGTCGTTAAAGATAGAATGTAATGATTGTTGGTCTTTGTCCCAGCGTACTTTATCGTCATATAGGAACAATAATTCTATGCGTTGTTTGACATGGATTATTCTCGAAACTAACCGCCTTAGCTCGATATCACTGGTGCCAGGATCTATTCTATTTATTATACTAGTTATATCATTTAAAGACAACTTAATTTCAGATACGTTATAAGGCCAATCGGAAACGATTTTCTTTAAGATAGGGACGCCTTTCATTTCCTGGGCTAAAATGGCTCTAAGTTGTGATCGTCTATCATTTTGATTAGGGGCAGGGGTAATATTTTTACACTCAATCTCGTAAATGAGCTCAAGGGACTTAAGATGTGAAATATTCATCTTGAATTTATATTTGAGACGCGATATATATAAGATATACAATACTGAGGTAATTCAGAAGGTAAAAAACGGTAGAGCTACTTTAGGGTAAAAACTTCCTATAAAGGCATTCGTAAGGAATAATATTCAAATTTAATCACGCTAAGTATCCAAAACACTAAAGAAACACGTTTAGAACTATACGAGGGCAAGATTAGTGTTTAATAAAAGGGATATATCATTGATAAACTACAAAAAGACACTTCAAATTATAAAAACACGTAGGTAATGTGTTATTTAACAAATGCAACAACCCGTAGTTTAACGTTTCTTAAAAAGATATTGAACAAGGGCAATTTCTTTCGTTAAGTGCTTTTAAACACAAGGTTTCTTGTAAAGATAATTCGAATATCATTAATTAAACAGGTAAATTACTAAGACACTTTTAGAATGTAATCACAAAACAGTGTTGATTTATGGTTTCAAAATAGTTTTTTAAAGTCGAAAAAAAAACAGACAAGGGTTATGTTTCAATTTAATATAAAGTAGATAGTTTCATAGTAAACCGTGTTTAAGACATGCAATTATTTAAATGCTTATTTATTTGTGTACTTACGTGTAAAAAAGTAGGGTTAAGGGATTGATCCTTGCTAGAAACTTATTTATGCATCCAAAAACAAACTAATCACTCAACAATATAACTGAAGTTAACAAACACATCCCGCATTCCAAATTAAACTAACATTATATTTAAAAAATATTTTATAAGAACAGCTATATTTTAGTTTGAAAATGGCGGTACACCTCTAGTACCATAACAATTATTTTTGACATCTATGAATGGGGTGTGTTCCAAAACACGAATATAAGATTTCAAGGTCAACAGATATTAGATAATTGATTTTTTTTAGTTAAAAAGCTATAAATAACATCAGGTAATACATTGTATGTTTATAAAGTAAGTTATGTATTATAACCTCACACGTTAAAGCGCCAATTCTTACGTTTTAAAAGTCAATTCTTACATTTTAAAAGTCATAAATACAACACCGCAAGCGCGGTTTACTAGACACCACAACAGTTGGTAGCGCTAATCTTATACAGATTTCGGCGCGCCCATCTGTCAATAACGTCACCAATGCACAAATTTAATACGCAATTATTGGAAAATATATAAATTTAAGACAATAGGTTATGCAGCAAAATACTCACATGAATATGTCTCTGGGTTAAAGTTGGCTTCTGTTGAAGTCCATCGGGGCTACTGAGGGCCCTTTTAAGGCAATTAACGGGGGGTACGCCCGACGTACATCCAAATGGCTTCGACGGGATCTCAGGGCTCCACTCCGGAGTAATTAAAGATGGTGCTCCGGCGTGGAATGCGGTTTAGCCAAGGCTACAAATTTATTACCTACCTATGCAGGGAACGGATAAGGAAACATGGTATAAGGGCAATAAACAGAAAAGCAAGGCAAGGATCTACATAGATAAAGATAAAGGCACGATACGATACCTGAACAAAACCGCTCTCCACGAAGGTCAGAGGTAAAAAGCCACGTTACAGAGACTCACGGAAACACTTCTCTCCCACTTTTTCTCCGCCACTCGCGTCGCGCGATCTGGCCCAAACGCACTCTGACGTGACGGAAATATACGCCAAGTCTTTTGAATTTGTGGCGCGAAACTTCCGCACATCAAAATTAACCTAAAAAATGTTTAAGTGCCAATTTATTGGCACGTAACAATAAATCAATAATTAATAATTAAAAATTACGGTGAGTAGCTTGAACCACCAAAAATGTTAAAGTTATGACGTTCAAAGACTGACTGACGATCAGGATCTCCTCACAGTATTTATGGAATCCCTGCTCTGACATCATTTCGTGGGAAAGTGCAGATCTTACCGTCTGCTACTTCTTGATAAACATACATTGTCTTATTCTAAGTAATTTTAATTAAGACTCCTTTATTGCAGTTTATTGTGTCAGCACCTGTAGTATCAGCTTGCGTCTGAAATGCAAAGTAGTTGCGTCCGTTCTCATGTCTGATATGAACTTTGATTAACCTTTAATATTATAACCTTCAATTAATACAATGTAATATGCTAATACTAAGACATGATAAATGCGTTTAAATTTATATACATTTTAATATGGGGTATATGTAACTTGCTCCAAAAAGTAGTCAATAACCAGGACAGTATAAGAAATAAAATATTAGCTCTTGAAAATAGTATGTAAACCACAATATTAGGGATACGCAATTTGAAAACTTTAACAGTATTTAACCAAATGATAGCCACCTTCACTGCAATTCAGCAGATTTTAACCACGGTTAAAAATGCTACAACGTTTGCTAAATTAAATGCCTTGCATGCCATTACTTTCAAATCACTTGATTTATTGAAAGAATTAATATAGTCCATTCGCTTTAACTTTAGGATGACGTCAAATGTAGTATTAAAATATTGACAACTGTATACCAATGAATACCTAGAATTATGCTTGAAGGATATTGTCATTTAACATAGTAAAGGTTGGCAGTTCTGTACGGTGTTGCCACAAAATACTATTGACAATGGGAATATTGGTGTATCTTTTATTAAATATATTATTTAAACTAACATTGGCAATGTTGCATTTTATCCAATTGTGATGTCATTCTAAAGTTAAAACGAAGGAGCTATAAGACTCAAATTGTTTATAACCCATAGCAAACTACCTTTCGAAATAACAGAATCTAACATACTTGTGTTTGAAAAATAGCCATAGTGAAAGGCTACTTAAAAATCACGAAGTTACATTTCTAATAGAAATTCTAATACAAATTAACCTTTATAATTATTATCATTTATTGCTTTTCCTATGGAAGTTAATAGCATACCACTGTTTCATCCCTAAAAACGAATTCTTTTCCCTACATGAACTTAGGAATGAATTCACAAATGAAAAATGCAAAGAAATGGCATTCGGCCAATACTTATGTCAATCAGTCACAACAACTACCACTCTAGTAGCTACCAGTGCGAAGTACAATTATTAGGATTCTCTACTCAATACAAGAATGTGTGCCAAAATCAGTACAAATTACAGAAATGAAGACAAAGGATTACGGATAGCAAGTGAATTGCACTGCTTCCGCAACAAGTAATAGAATCCGCCAAATACAACAAAGACGAAAACAGCCTAGCCCTGATTGGAAGCAAAGTTATCATCATTAAGAAAAATTGCTACCTAAAATTAAGAAATAAAATCATCCAATGTATAAAAACCCGGCAGTGACGAAAAAATTTGGAAATCTATACAAACTACAAATCAAGATTCCGCCAACCAAAGATAGTGAAACAATCCAGAAGCGTTATGCAACTAGAACGTCTGGATTTGGACTGTCTCAACCACGCAGTGAAATTAAGGGACAATTACAAAAAACATTAAACACCCTAAAAGTGCCAACGTTACGTTACAATAATATTACTGTTTGGACAATTGTATTGATAATTTTAATTTGTTAACAGCTGTATACTCAGTACACAAAATTTACATTAGAAATAAGAGTAAAACAACAACAGTTGATTTTTTAGGGACAATCAATTTTAAAATTAAGTACTGACCATTAATTTTTGATCTGAGAGAGGAGGAGTTACATACCCCCTATACTAATAGTAGTAAAAATTAAATGCAATAATTATTTTATAGAAATAGAATGATACATTGTATTATGGAATGTAAGGTAATAAGTGTCAACTGAGTTCATACTAGTGATAGAATAAGAGACATTTACTTTATAACAGAAACGCTAGTTTAGATAAAGAACAACGAACTTGCAGAGAAATGAACACATTGTATGTTATCGAGAAACAGAATAAAAGAAATTTTGCAGTTTCCAACAGAACTATGTAAGACCAGAAGCTTAAGCGTTAGATATTACTTCAAACTACTAATAGTCTTTTGGAGAAATATATTTCCTTAAATAAATCAACTTTTCCTCATTACTCAAAACACTGATGGAAGACATGAAAACTACTGAAATCAGAATTACAATAAATAGATTCAAACAACAAACTTTTCCTTTAAGGAGGAACGAAGTTTATCGGCTATTATCATAAGAAAACGTTGAAAATTTCACGACAATGCTAACAAAGCTATGTTAGATTATTTAAAATAGTAAGGTACACCAGCACAGATGAAGAAAGCAATATCGAGTAACGAAAAAAAAAATTTTATGTACCGATAGTGGTACATCAATTGTAAATTTAGACAAGTGTCAAAGTTAAAGACGAAATTAAAAATGAAATTGAAATGGATCACACTACAGAAGAATTGTAGATATTGTACTTAAAGTGAAAGCTCACAACAATTGTTACGCGCAGTTGTGCATTTGAATATTTACTAGCAATTTCGACTGCTTTCTCAATTCTAAATGAGTGCTTATTCATCAAGGATTTTATTAAAATTATTAGTTGTAATTTAAAATGCTTCAATCTATTTCATTTTGACATAGCGTTTAAAAGTGGTATTCGATAATCACAAACATGTGTTTTCAGAAATATTACAATGAGTGTTTTTACAAGGTTATTTCTGGCTCGCTTATCGTTAATCCAAAGCATATAAATTATTAATTGATATCTACATTTCTATAATTTTATTCTGAAAGTTAGGCAACTTTTCCTACACGTAGTTCAGAAGTTCACGAGTTGGATGTATTCTTGTGTTTTTTGAAAGCGCTACAACCGTTTCGACTTGGTAGACGTTAATCGGGTTTTGCCCATTATCAACTGTAGGTTCGTTGATGAGAATATAAGCATAAGTTTGTTGTAAAGGATATATCTCGGATAATTTTTTTTAACAAACAGTTAACTTTGTTTGTGTAAAATTTAAAATGTGTTATCTCTTTTAATAAGGGAAAATACAATTTGTGGAACGTTTTTTAGTGAAACAATGACATAAGAACGTTTTCCTGTCGGAGCTCCACAGATGCATTTCTAATATCTATAAGTAAACGCTTAACACATTTTGATAGAAGATAACTAAATTCGTGTGATGATATTTTCATATTCAGTCAAGCGGTACTAAAATGATTTGTGCTTCATTTAGAGCTACTACTATTGTAAATTGTGATCCAGCAGATGTCAACTACAAAAAATTGTTGTGTCTTACCCGTAAATTATCAGAACCTTCAAGACCATGCTTTGATAAGCTTAAAACAGGAACGTCATGCCAAGCTGCAAGGTTTGGTGTTTCTTCTCTACGCGTTTTGATGATTTCCTTTATGGAAAATTGGGTTTGGTTTTCTTTTTTAAATTTTTTTAAGATTACTCATCGCACCACCGCACAAGTTACGGTGTGAAAATTGAGCTTACTTCGTTCAAATCGACGATGCTAATTGCGACAGCTTTATTGGTTGTGTATGAATTATAAAATAAGATTCACATTGACTGTCCATAAAATTTTCTATATAAAAAGTTTAGAGTTACACTATTGTTTAAGTGTGACGTTATTACCTAATAATTTTTGTTGCAGCTGCTACGAAATGCATTTAGGCCAGTAGATGCCTCTTTTTTACTTTTATTCCTGTTGCTTATTACATTTTTTTTTTGGTATTTACTTATTATGAATCACTTTTAAGAAGTGCTCGTAGACAATAGTTAAATATACATAATTTTTTGCCGTTGTTTTGTTTAATTTTGGTTTAATGTAAATATTAGAATTGACGGTTATATTTTTTTATAACTATTTTTAGTATAAGGGAAGGTCAAATATTAAAAAATTGTGGTAAACCAGTGGTTGAAAGCAATTTACTATATATTTTTTTGTTGTTTTTATTAATTTTGTTTTATGTAAATATTATGTTTGAGGGTAAATATTAGTGTAAAGTAAGTCAGAAATATATTAATTATTTTTGCGTCGGTATATATATTTTAGATAAATGTTGTTTTCTACGTGGGTTGGTTTTTTTTATTGTAACTTGTTTTTTAATTAGAGGTTTTGTAAATAAATGTTCTCACTTGAGGTTTCCTTTTTCTTTTTTGTTGTGACCAACCTCACTCTACGACTTTCTAGCTAGCACGGCATTCTTTGGAATCATCTTCTGTTGCGGTACTCGATGCGGGCTATTTTCTTTAGTTATTTTATTTTCCTTTCTGGTCCGCACGGAATATCATAACACAATATTCAAATTGAGGAAGAGCTTGGTAATAAAATTTTAACATGAAGATCTGCTTCTAATATTTTAAAAATACACACCTTTATTCTAGTGCAATTATATGCTTAATTTACGCTTTGCTATTGCTTAAAAATCAAATTTATACATGCACTAGGTATCCACTAGAATAGGTTATAATAATTTTATGTTATAATTCAGGTATCATTTATAAACGCCTTTTCTTTTAATTCATAGTGCCACATGTGTTTCAATTTGCCAATTATTCTTTTAAAACATCAATCGGAGACATTCGACGGCCGTGTGTTAAGTAAGTAACATTAGGAAAGGAATTACTATGGCCGCGAATAGGCGCTTAGCCTGCTTCATTTTCTAGTTTCTTCATAATGTGAAGCCAGCTCCCGATTAAAGTTAACGGTTAGCATCTTATCGTTCGTTTAGAATTTTTAAACTAAGCTTTTCATATTTAAGCATCTAAATTTATTTGAAAATTGTTAAAGATTATGTTAATGTGGTGAACTAGCCTTAATGAATTCAATGTAGTGCAGTAATATTTGGAGGAATCTTTGCAAGATTTTGTTCAGTTTTGGTTCAATGGTATGCTGCGAGCAATCATGCTGATTGGGTAATAAAATTTAAGGTCAGACTTTTGTCCTTGACACGAGGTAAGCACTAGAAGATGAGAAAGATAAGAAACATTCGTTGTTTTGTGAGTAGAGAACACGCTTAAACTGTGAAAATCTAACAACGTGTTTGGTTGGTCTCGTTTGTTTGGCAAATGCCATAGTACGTCACAAACATTAAAATATTTGTTGATTTAAGTTGATATAAGTAGAGATTTTTTAAAAAGTCTGGGGTCATATGTTGTAACACACTTAATGGAAAATGTTGATCTTCTAAAATCTAATTAGCCATGTATTCTTAAAGCATTTCATTATTTGTTACAAGAAAAGTTTGATTATGAGCAAGTATTGCTGATAATTTGTGAAGTTGAAATTTCCGAAAATTCTTTCCAATGTCATTTAATGCTAATGAGAAGCTAAACATTCACATGATTGTTTATCGTTGTCATATTTGAAATACTTAAAAATTTTGTGTTCAAAGAAAATAGCATCAAGTTTTGTTTATGTTTTTATTGAAATTACTTTATACTTAAATCGATGCTTGTAAGCTGTAGGTAACTAAGATCTACTTAATCACAGTATTAAAGTTTAACTGTAATTTGAATAACTATATAGAAATTATTTGGTAGATCTCTAATACGTTCTTGATATACTTCTTTCCATAAAAGTAATATTTTTATTATGAAAACTGCTACATAAAAAAGGAATTTAAACTAAATATTTACTTATACTTATGTTACTCTCTTATTTTTCACAAATATGTTCAAAAACAGTAAAAATTTGAGCTCCTTTATAAGGGATAAAAATATATATCGAAGGTAAGTAGAAGTAGTGACTTCTAAAATTAGTAATTATGTGAGGTATTACCAGAACCAGTAAGTAAGAATATTTTTGAGGTCCTGTTTGTTATAGGCCTATTATATCTATGACCGTAGTGAATGAAACTGTTGTTCTCTTTAATTTTTTATTTATATCTTAAAATTTATACAATTTCAGAACACTTTGTGCTCTTTTGTTTAACTAAACATAATACCTTTATTTTAAGAGTTGTGTCCTTTTTATGGGACAAGTTTTTTTATTCAACGAAGACCATTACTTTTTACGGAGGGTCTTTACGTCCGCCTTCAGTGTACACTTTGCCTAAATAAATTTTATTCCAGGACATGGTGGCCAGTTTTTTGTTTTTGTTTTAGTTTACCGTCATGGTTTCTATTCGTATAGAGTAATAGGAATTCACGACCACGTCTCAAAAACCTGCCCACAGATTAAAGCTCTAGCTAGTGGGAAGAAATCCCATTTCATCGGCCTTCAGTCGAAGAAAGAGGGTCTTTTCTCCTAGACTTTAGCTTGGGGAGCAAAAAGATAACATGCTGTTGTTGAAGTAAGGGCAACCTGCAAAAATTGTTGGAAAAACTATAGACAAAAATAATGCTGCCCAAAGTAAAATAACTTTTGTTTTCCGACAGCTAATGGAAATAGCTATATCGCAAATTGAGAGCTTATAATAGAATTATCAGAACTGAAGTTCACCCTCAACTAAGGAACTATATTAATTTAAAATTGACTTAAAGTAATTTAATGTTTAATATTTAAAATATAGTTAAACTATTGTTTTCTGAGTGTAAAATATTTCTTTATTTGTTTTTGTAAGTTTTACACTTGTAAGGTTCCATAATTATTGAAAATATTAACTTTTAAAATTTCAAACTTGTACTTAAAGCATATGTGATCAATCTGTTCGTGAATGAAACAAGTTCGTTGGTAATTGAAATAACAAAATTAATTTTGTTATTTGTAGCTCTTAAATAAAACTTTTTAAAAAGACGCTTCTAGCCACCCAAAATCTATCTCCCGGAGTAGCAAAAACTTTAGCGTCGGCCCTATCAGATATGAAGATTTATATATTGTAACATGTCATTTAGTTACGCCTCAACAAGTAACAGCGTGTTTTGCACTAAAACATATACATTTCCTCTTGGCTAATGAACAACAGTGAGTTTTGTCAATATTCCAACTCAAATTTAAGTTTCTTACATTTAATATAAATTCCAGAAAATAACACTCTATATAGCCTTTTTATAAATTCTTTATTCATAAATTTTCTGTTTCCTAATATACAATTACGTACGTATATAAGTAATTTCTTTATTGGTAAATTTTCCAATATTGTTCTCTAAAAGCATATCTGGAATGAATCTGAATCGTAGTTTACTCAAGACATTCGTTAGTGTTCGTTTCCCCCCCAACAATCTTCGTTGGTTATTTTTAGTTTGATAAGTCAAGTTTCATTCTTTCTATATCTGACTGCTTTCAAGAGCTTTTCTTGAGAACTTTGGAAAGAATTTTGATGTTACCTCGTCATTTCTACCTGGTACGTAACTTGTTATTACATATTTCGTTGTTTCCTAAAAATACCGTTTTAGCTTTTGAATATAGAGGCGAGAGCACCAGATTATCTACGTTACCCAGCTTTAGTATTTAAAAGTGGTAAGTTGTTTACGGATTAATTTTCTGTTAATTTCAATACGTTTCGTGTAAAATTTCCTTCCCTCATACATGTTTAACTTTCTAGGGACTCTCTACCACCATGGGAGTTTCTATGGGACCCTTACGTTTATTTTCACTTAATGCGTTTCCTTTTCAACTATATTTTAAATTACGTTGCTGTCTAAATTTTGAGTATGTTTTGTCCAGTTACTACGTTTAAGGTATCGTTAGACGATTACCTGAATCTTTTGGTTGCTACAATTTCAGGAGATGTGCGAGATTTTTCTGTTTTTCTAGGAAGCTGGTTCACATAACCTACTAACGCCGCCGAAGGATATAAAGGAGCACCTGTTAAATTTTGAGTAACTTATTTGTTTTATTTGAGTTACAAAACTACAGGTATGAGATTGAAGTTTTTACTAAATAAATAGTTTCTTATGTAAATAAAACGGCGATTGAGCTTTTGTTTGAACACATCTGTCAAAATTTTAATTCTAAAGTATTTATCTTGCATGTAAGTGGCGAATTTATTTAACTAGTAAGTTTTGGTTAACTGGTCATGTATTCTGTGACATAAGGATGTTCATGAAACTTATTGTGATAAGAGCTCTATACATAAAAAGAAATCAAATTTCCTTTTACATTTTATTACTTATATAAAAAGATAATTACCTATGTTAATTATTGACAATAAGTATTTTCTTTTAACGCATGTCGATAGTCAAAATTTTGTCTTATTCAATATGTGTTAGTATTAATGAAAATAAATGAACGTATGTATGAAGTATTTAAAATAGATACGATATTAGTTGTACGTCATATATACGTTCGTAGAAAGGATGTGTTTAAACAAATGCCTTACCTGGACGTTAATATACAAAATTTTCTTTAAGTATAATATTTTTATTGAACTATTAAAAAAAAAGTTAAATCATCGTTTCTATTTAACTTTATCTAAGTATATTTACCTCACCCTGAGATTTAAGTCTTTTGCATACGCCGCAGCTGATGAAGTCGATGCTAGTCCCACCAGAGTATTTTTTATATTCTGCTGTTCACCACCTATTCTTTTACTACCCGTAAAAAGGAAGGGTGCGATATTTAAAATAAGATCTTAGAAACTACTACTTCCGCTATTACCTGCAAATGGAAACGACCTTCATAATGACTCAATTATTAAACCAGTCATTTTAAATAAATTACAGATCACAGAGAAAATCAAATGAAACTTTTATATTAAAATCTTCTTAGTGAAAACATTTTTAATGTCTTATGCGTTAGTTTCATACCAAATGTTGACCTTTTTTAATTAACTCGTTTACAAATTTCATAACTCTTGTGATTCAATTTCCATTTCTCATGCAAAAAGACTTACTTATCTTAATGGCACGTTGTATGTAAATATATACTTTGCTTTTGTCAAAAACTCATTAAATTAAGTATTGGCTTACATAATGTGGTCATGTACTAATTTTAAATTCAATGTTAATTGAATTCAATGTATTCTTCTGTATTACTTTAAAATGTTAATTTCTAATAGTAATATGTATAATATGATAATACCAAACTATCACACGCCACCATACAGTTAATTTGCAACTGCTTTTAATATTTTACAGCTGTAGGAAATAAGAGGTTGGTCGGTATCAGCAGCAGACTGGCATGTTTTATGTTTGTTTTGTAATTATTAACAGTTTCATCTATTATTATCTAGTTGTTAACACTTCTGTGTATTTTTAAAAGAATTTTAACTGCTAATATTTGCCTTGTTTTATTACTTGCCTACTGAAGGTACAAAAATGTTTATATGCTGCAAAAGTGTCAAACTGGCGGCCCATGACCTGCTTGCGGACCCCTGCGTACATTTTTGAGGTGCACAGCTTTTTTGAACACTAAATATTGTTATGTATTCAATTTAAACTTCAAACAAGTTCAATTACACATAAATATTTATAAAGAATCTTTAATCTACTGAAATGCAGCTATATTGTTAACTAATAATAATTACTACACTAAGGACTTATTTAAAAACGACGCAATACTCAATTATTATTAATCTATCTGCATATTCTTGGAGTGCTGCACCATTAATACATTACTATAACTAGGTTTTTTTATTTACTCCCATAAGAGTTACTAATTTGTTGTATGTTTCATATGGTGTAATTGAATTAATATTAAACTTGCATTTATGACATAGATAGATAAGATGGATGTATAGATAAATAGATAGATAGATAGTTTATAAATGTTTTAAAATATACAATATTTTTTTGCATATTTCAAAATATTATAACACTTTGAAACCCTAAAATATAAACATGTAAAACTAGACATTATAAATATAAAAAATAATATCGCTTAAACAACACACTACTTGAAATGGGCATTGAGATAGCATTAAAAGAATTCTTTTAAAGAGTAAAATGCTTGATTTAGCAAAAGACTTATTATTTTACTTTAAAGTTTTTACTTGATAATAATTTTATAACTAGTGAGAAGTCATTCAAGTACATAGTAACTCAAAAAATGTCTTGAGGCCTTTAATCTTGTAAAGACATAAGATAATTGTGTCTTGTGTCATTTGTATGAAGTGGAGTGGAAGTACCTGGTTATGTTGTATGGTTGGTGTGTGTGTGTGTGTGTGTGTGTGTGTGTGTGTGTATAATGAAAAATAAAGATGTATCTGTAAATAAATTCCTATAAAAATAATAAGAGCTTATTTACAATACAAATCGAGCTAATAGTTGCATAACCATTAACAAAACAATAGCATTATTACTTAATAAGGAGAGGAAACATCTACTTACCGGTAGTATGACTACTACGCCCAAGGTCCCGGGTTCGAATCCCGACACGGTAAGCTTGAAAAATGTTAGGCGAGCATTTTTCACAAAAATACAACCTCATTCGGATGAGAGGTAAAATGGAGGTCCCGTGTGTGAGTGTTGTCACGCACGTCAAAGATCCCTACCTTACTTGGAACAGCAAGGATTCAGCAAAATTCCAAAAATTTTCCAGGTAAAAAAACCGCTTCCTGGCCAATGTAGTACCTTCGGGTGGAGCATTGGAAAAAAATTACATATAAGGTTGTGGAGGGCGGATAAGCATCCTGTGGCTGCCAAGTTCCCCCGCATTTGAACATTTGTCGATTTACAATTTTTTTCAATATACCTTTTCGCACAGTCAACACTAGTTGCAGATATTTCATAACCAACACCTGTAGTTGAGTTGTTTATAATAATCATCAGATTTATCTGCGGTTATTTTTTCGTCATTAGGCTTCCGTTTCAAAACTGGTTGGACGCGTACCTCAACTTATTTATATTCTGAGCTAGCCTACACAGTTCCCTGTAATTCCCACACAGCCTATACACAACTCGGTTCCCTTCTATTGTTTTATAATTATAAGCCCTATTTCACCGAGATTCAGCGGAATGTGAAGGGGGTTACGCAGTTTGTTGCTGCCAAGATCCCCCAACATTTAGACATTTGCCTAATGAATAGTTTTCCAGTAAATCCTTTCACACAATTAACATTATTCGAGAATATTGCACAACCAATACCTGTAGTTGCTTATAATCATGTTTAAGTACAGTTATTTTTTTCGTCATTAGTTTATACATCTTGGGACTGGTTGGATGCGTACCTCAATTTATTTCTATTTTGAGCTCGTCTACAAATTACCCTGAAATTCCTACAGCCTACATCTTTTACTAACTGTGTGCAATAGTCTAACCTATGTCTACTTCTGCTACTCTTTTTACCTATTTCTGCTTCTAATATATTCCGCACTATTCCCTCATTAGTAGGTTAGGTCAGCGCCGGCGCTAACCTAACCTACTAATTTTTCCTTTTATCTAACTTAGGTCCACACTTGGTTTTTAATGGAAAAACTCATTAAAAAGCAATTAGTGCTAATGGGTTTTTAATGAGAAAACTCATTAAAAAGCAATTAGGTCATATGGTCATGCGGTCATATGGTCATGTGGTCATATGATCATGTGGTCATATGGTCATATGGTCATGTGGTTATGTGAGCAGGGAGATTAAATTTGGTATATAAGGAAGTAGTTTTGGGTTGAGCTTAGTTATAGTAAAACATTTTTCGAAAGATGTCGCATTCAAGCAATCAGTGGTGCTCCAAACAATCTATTACAAAAGCAGCAGAGGATATCCTGGATGGCTCGAGTTTCTACGCTGCTAGTAAAAAATATAATATACCTAGAACAACGTTATGCAGATATGTTAAAAGGTTGCAGAACGTGAAGAAATTACATAATTCCAACGATGCATCCAGAGATGTTATACCAGAAGTTAAAATACCTATACAGAATTTTGATAACTTTGCTATTGCTAATGCAAAAGAGGATGGTAAACATGGTCCTTTGTTCCCGTCTAACATACGAGCTATATTCGTGGGACCATCGAGTTGTGGGAAGACCAACGCTTTAATATCTCTGATCTTGCACGAGAACGGTCTTAGATTCCAAAATGTCTATGTATTTTCGAAGAGTTTATATCAACCGAAATACGAATTGTTAAGAAACGTTTTTACACCATTAAAAGAAGAAACTGGGTACCATGAGTTTGAAAATTACTATGATTTGATCGAACCCGGAGATACCAAAGAAGATTCAATTATGGTTTTCGATGATATACCTGCAAACGAGCAAAGTAAAATCAGTCAGTTTTTCTCGTTCGGTCGACATAAAGCAATAGATTCGTTCTATCTATGTCAAACTTACGCTAGTGCCTTAAAACATAGACTCAGAGATAACGCCAATGTAATCGCATTATGGAAACAGGATGAAACCAATCTCAGACATATCTTTTCGGATCATATAAGTGGTGACATGACATATCCGAAATTTAAAGAAATGTGTTTACAGTGTTGGGGTGACTCAAAACATAATTTTATAACTGTTGTGAAAGATTTTGATTTGGATAATGGTCGATATAGGAAGAATTTCGACGAGTATATAAATATTTAACATTATTCAAAAAAAGTTAGTTCCCATCCTGAGTCCGATGATGACGAACGTTAACAATTTTATTGTAAATAAACGTAAGCCTCATTTTATGCAGGATTCTGTACGAAAGAACTTTGCGGCATACAAAAAGGGAGACGCTACATCTCTACAAAAATTCAAAGAGGTGCACAAACAATTGATTGATCCCTTGCAAAATTACCGATTCCTAGTCACAAGGAATAGCGGAAAGAATTTCCACACCTACAACAAGCGTTAAAGTTGAAATCAAAGGCTGGCTTTTAAAAAAGATTAAGTTACCAGTTGACGACGAGCCTGTACATCTTTATTATACGGACGTGTTAGCTAGAGACGAATACGAAAATATATACAAGTCGGTTATGGAGTAAAGTATAACCGTCAATTGATACGCATAGTTTAGGAAAAAGTATGTAGGAAATTGATTTAGAAAACAGTGACACAACCTAAAATAATAACGTTTATCTAGAGACTAGATGTCTAACAAGAGTTATAATTATTTTTAAAGTCCTTAGCATTTTTCTTAAGAAATGTAATGATTTTGTTCATAGAATACATTCCATACCGGTTGCTTCGTGCGTGCACACAAATCGGATGCAATCGGTACATATCCGAATAGGAGTAGCCCATATAAAAGGACTGTTCGCGTAGAAGTTATTATTTGTTGATTGTACGGTTTAAAGAGGCAATATAACAAATATGTATAAAGACTTTGGAGAGGTTATTCGAAGATTTCGCAATGCTCTACGAGTAAAAAAAGCAGAATGTGGGCAACGCTTTTCGATAGAAGGAGAAAAATGTCTTATGTGTCAGTCATACGAGGAAGCAATACAGCACTGTACTGCAGTGTTATCAATGCCCGAGGATCTGGATGATTTTATGGAAATAATCGAGGAGATGGGGTTTATAAAACTGTTGGCAGATATTCAAATGGAATATATACTAAATTGTAAGTTTTAAAATAACAATTTAACCACCACAACTGTTATCATAAGAAATGAATGATGTGAATTTAGAAATTATTTTTGTATATATTAGCTTGTTTATGTTTTAAAATATAAAGCATACATTGGTATTGTTTAATTTTTCAAATGTTCACGTAACTGAAATGGGTATCTAAGTTCTTATGAAAAGAATTATAACAAAGAGCGCTACATTTAATTTTAATAGAAATGAGTACAACTACGTGTTTCAAACTTACCTTTTAGTTTTTTGTTGATTTTTTTCAACTTCTATGATATTACATAAACCAAAATTCTGCTACTGCTTCCGAGTAATTGTATCCTAACAATACCATTATATATAAATAAAACCAAAACGTTTGAAACAATATTTATATTTCAATTCAAATACTTAACAGGTACACTTCACATAGAAATATATTTTTATTCATTAAAACTAATATACACACACACACAAAAGTCACTTTTTCCTCCTTTTAATTGGCAAATGTGTAGTATACATATCCAAATTTTGCACACGATTTTCGTTTGATCTGAGTTTCGTATAGAGTGTAGCTTTTGGAACATTGTAGATTTCGGATGCTTCTGAACCAGTAATCCATCCTTTGTTTATTTCCTCAAGGGCTTTATTTAAATCCTCTTTAGTATACGATTTAAGTTGTCTCTTTCTTTTCTGTCAGAAACGTCTGACTTGGAGTCTATGTTCTGATCTTTCGCATCAACATTATCATGAGTAGGTTTATCTTGCACTATTTTAGTATTTACCAGAGATTCATTAGACACACCATTCAAATGTTGGCTAGTTGAATTGTTTGATAAACTTGTTTTCATCTCCTTGACAACTTCTTCTAAAATTTTATAGCATCTAAGGATATAATTCTTTCCCCGCTCATTTTTATTACGATGTTTACTTATCAAAATGCAAATGCAGACTATTCTAATTTCACAATTTCGAAAATATGTATAAATATTTACCCCGTCTAACTTTGTTCTCGTTTGATACATCCGATAATTATAGATGTAGCGCGTAAGCAAGAAGTTAATTGATTTTCACCGACGTGAATAGACTGGTATGAAATGTTACTCAAGGTTAAACGACGCTGGGTTTCTCCTAATTTAAAAGTAAACTACCTAATTAGTGGCTACACCAAGATGGACAGTGTAGAGGATGTTAAATCTTTCAACACTCGAAATGTTGTGGTCACCGCCTCCAGTAACCTAGGGGAGATCTACAATTCCTTTGTGGAGAGGATGTCAGCTAAGTCAGAGGAGTTCCAGGAGCGTGATTCTGGTTAGTTTCTACAATTATTGATTTTTTCTAATTTGTAAGTTTTAGGATGGAGTCTGAAACAGGCGTTGTACTTGGAGATTAATGTAAACAAGTACAACCCTTTGCGTGGATCCTCATACATCGAGCTCCCCAAATGGGTTCGAAACACCAGAGCTATTATTAATATACAAAATGACGACAACGCATGCTTTGCCTGGTAAGTGATAGCTGCGCTCTACCCCAGTGCTCACAATCCGCAAAGGGTCGGTAGCTACCCCCATTACAGCACCATTCTCAATTTGACAGGACTGCAGTTCCCGATATCCATAAAGGATATACCCCGGTTCGAGGAATTAAACAACATCAGTGTCAACGTGTTTGGGGTGGAAAGGAAGTCGATTGTGGGACACACCAGGGGTTTATCTCAAAAGACAGAGCGATACGGTTTAGAAATAGATTAAAGATGAATTATATACGGTGCTTGCAAAAGGTTATTCTACAAATCAGTAAGGTGTCATTCGATTTGAAAAAATTCCGAGGATTTGAGAACCTGAGGAAAACACAATAATAATTGAAATCTTACACGATGGTATATTAAAAATACTGCTAAGAGTAATTTTGTTTAATAATTCTAAAAATGGCGTTGGTGGTTAAATACATACAGGTAAAACCCACTATAAAACAATTATACGCGTCACTTTTCCAGTCAAGACTTGCATATAACGCCATCTAATATAATAAGGAGCTGCGCACGCTCGACCATCGGCATAAAAGGCGAGAGCCATGTTCCAGTGCATTAGTCGTCAAAGTATCGTCGAGTTTGATTAAAATTATAAATTAAAGATGGATTTTTTCTTGTGTTGACGTTACAAGTGATGTGCGAGTACCACAATTAAATATCAACCATCTAGTTGGTAAGTCAACCTATAGGTTAGGCGAATTTCCTCCAAATTATCACCACCATATATTAGAAGTTGGTTTTGATTTATATGGTGGTCTTCAACCTGCCATCCAAGTTATTTGCTGTAGTGGTATGTGTGCTGATTCTACGATAACATTCTCTTACTTCGATTGGAAGAAATTGTGTACTTTTCAAGTGGAATTTCAAATTCGCCAATTTGCTCAAGACTCAAAACAAGTCAGATTAAATGGTTTGACTACTGGAAACGATGTTGTTGACATACAATTGGATCAAGATTTCAAATTGCAGCTGAGCACAGCCTTTAATAGAAGTATATGGCTGTTGAACAATTTTGAAAAGAGAATTTACATAATATGGAGATTACGAAAGATGGGAATGTTATTGTGCTACCTGCGTACGAGTGCATCAAGCTATTAAATTTGCGAGAATTGATCTGTTTTAAAATGGCTGAGTTAAGGTGTAGAAACTTTCCAGAATTTTACGAAAATTTGTTGGTGATATAAAAAGTATGTGGAAATACGACGGAGGAAGAAAGGGTTCAAACGTTATTAGAGGGGGAGAGCAGTGCCAGTATTTCTCTGTCTAATGATTGCAGCAATTTAAATTACTCGACAGTGTTGGAACTTATTAAATGTTTCCCCATTCAGTACTTAAAAGATGCAACTGCAAGGCAATCGCTTGCGCAAATGTTTAGAGATTTGGCTATCCCAGATTCGCCAGACTCTGGTTACCACAGCGGTTTATAGATGTTATCAATACATGTATGTATTCTATTAAAACATATTTCTTGATAAAGTTTGTTTTTACATATTTGTATCGCCAACATTACCATAAATTATTAATAGACGTATTAAACTATCCTGTTTTTATTTTTAGGTTTAAAGTGGTGTACCCCGCAAATAATAAACACAATTTACCGCATGTTAACAAAAAGTTGTGGGGAAATTTAAAGACAAGTTTAACGGTGACTTGGTGTTAGAATTTGTAGGCAGTAAGGCTAAGTCCTACTGTATTGTACGCGAGAAGGACACGATTAAAAAGATTAAAGGGATTTCACGAAGTGTAGTTAAGTAAAACCGAGGGTCTTACAACCTATAACGAGCATATATCCCCAAAAGGGGTGGGTATGCAACTACGCAGCAGTGCGTGGGAGAATAAGGATTCTCTCCAATAAGAAATTAAAGTTTCCATGTACGTAGCACCTTTTATTGGGTAATGGTAGAAATGTTAAACCTATAAAGGCGATTATTAATTGTGGTTTAGTGACCGCGTTCGTGCACTCTTCGAGTGTCTTCGGCAATCTTCGATTGTTTCCAAAGAAAATATTCAAGACTGCCATTTAATGTCGTGGTGTAACATCGCCCACGGTTAAGCTTATACATCCGTCGGCAGCAAAGTACTTAAAGTCTGGGTCTTGCAGTATCGCTTTTACAAGAATAGCTCACAGCGACACAAGAAAAAACAGCACGGTATGTCATTAAGCAGTAAACGTTCAGCTCCGCCAGTTGTTAAAGGGTCTTGTACGAAACAACCAACATCCGTGTAAAGCGTGCGAGATGGAGGTGTTAAAGTCTGCATACCCTGGTTCTAATAGCACAGCAACCTAATTAAGGTAGGTCAGTAAGCAATATTTAATTGCTGTTAATTGACTTGCATTTAGCGTACTTTCCTATTGTAATAACCGCATTTGTTTGGAGAAGAAATTATAAACAGCTTTCAAATGTGATTCACATGTTCGTTAAGAATCTAGAATATTTGCTGGATTACGAGTTACAAATGAATTAATGCTACATTGGAAGTTTCGAAAATATTGAATTATAATGCTTCTACAGCGTCACGTAAGGTAATTTAGGTAATTGATGTAGGATATCAATATGTAATAAGACCCATTTACTTACTCTAATATTGTTTTATGATTATTGAACAGTACTTAATGTGGTTTATTACATTTTGATAATTCTGAAATTTAGGTAGTTAATGATGTCATACACAAAATTTCTATTTATTAGAATCTAAATCGGTACTATGAATTCACTAATTAACATGGTTGGTATTTTCTGAACTGCACCAAACAGAACGTTTGTATTTTAAAGAATATTATTTTTGAACTTTTATATTAATTTTGTAAAACATTATTATATTATGTAGAAGTATTTTAAAATTTAATTCTTTATTAGCAACTATCCTGTAAACAATAGCATGATATAAAACACCGTTTTACCTTTATAAGAATGTAGCAGGAGTTATCCGCTTTCACTATTATAATTGCATTAACAAGGTATTACAAATTTAAAGCAAGATTTGGTGATAGATGCGAGCACTGTAGAAAGTACCTTGTGTTATTATTAATCTACAAGTAATTATGCGGGGTTTCTAATGTACGTCATTGAAACATATTTCTTGTATTCCCAAATATACAGTCAATAATTAATAGAAAGAAATTATATACGGCTTTCACTGGTATTTCGCATGATTGTAAAGACAGTAGTTTTGAAGCGATATGGTGTTTTCTAAAATATTTGCTGGATTACGTGTTACGTACTTGGTAAAATTTTAAACCTGAAAATTGATAGCTGTTTTTCGGACGGTAAAACATATTGTTAGATTAACAACAATATGTCTTATTGACTGAAAACACGTTTCCTCTCTTTTACTTTAATCTCTTTTTTGTTACAGGGCTATTTAAACAACCCATTAATCTCTTTTTTGTTACAGGTTAAACTACTTGGATTTGGCTACCCAAACAAAATAATGTTATACTTTGTAAAAATTGTAATTAGTTTATTAAACTGTAAATAAATTATTAAACTTTTGTGTGCTTATTTCTTTGTATTGGTTAAAGCATATGTCATAAATGAGCAAAAATTTTAAAGAGGTTTGAGAGCTTTAAAGTGGTATAACTTTGCAGGGCGTGGTCCTATTTTAAATATGTTTGCAGATTCGGATGCTGCGTAAAATTCTAAGCTAATTTAATGTATCGCATGACTGAAAAATTTATAAGAACGCTCAAAAGTTGCTACAGGTAAGAAATCTTAAAATTGGGGTAGCTCCCTTGGGGGTGATGCAATCTGAAAAATTCCTAGAGATTCGGGTAGCTGAGAAAAATCTAATATTAATTGATACCAAACAAGATAGGTTTATCTCGAAAGATGAAAAATGGTTAGACGAAGAAAACTATTTGGTTCAGAATGTTAGCGGTAAAAAAATCTTAAAAATAGGTTTATCTCGTGTGTGGAAATGAGGATGCTCATTTATCTCGAAAGATGAAAAATTTAAGATATTTATCTCGAAAGATAAAAATGGCTAGTCGAAGAAAACTTTTTGGTCCAGATGTGTGTGGAAATGAGGGATTCTGGTGGAAATGAGGTGGTGATTCGTCACTAAATACTCTACTAGAACCGTTTCCATTTCATTAACAGTAGCTACCAACTTTTCCTTGCTAGATGCTAATACCGCTATATCATCTTGAAATCTATGCATAGCAATTTTTGTCCCTGGATATTAATTCCAAATGTTTACTTCTCTACGTTCCTGTTCTAATTCTATTACTGCTGTTTTCTCTTTGTATAAGCTATGTACTATTCGTTTATCCCTATAACTAATCACAATCTTTTCGAGTATTTCGAATATTTTTTTCCATTTAACATTGTCGAATACTTTTTCCAAATCTACAAACCCTATATACACGCTTTACCTTTTCTTTTATTATTTTCTCCATTATCACTCTACAAGCTAAAGTAGCATCCCGTGTTCCTCTGTTTCACCTAAACGCAAATTGATCTTCTTCTAGTATTTCTTCAGCTCGTTTTTTCATTCGTTTTTGTACAATTCTAGTTAATATTTTTTACACGCGTGCTGTCAAACTTTTCACATATATCCGCGCCTGTCTCATATATATAGCTTACAAGTTGGAAGAGACGTTCTGTTATTGCTTGTCCAGCGGCAGTTAGAGTTTCTGCTTGCTCCTTATCTGTACCCGGCGCCATACCATTTTGCAGACCCTTTAATGATAAATCAAACTCATCTCTAGGTATAGGATATCCCAAATCAAGATTTTCAATGTCTGATTCCTGTTCTAATGTTCTTAGTTCCTCCCCTGCATATAAACTCCCTATATATTCTTGTCATGTATCCACTTTCTCTACATTTTCTATAATGAAGTTTCTTCCCGCGTCCTTTATATTTTTGCTATACGGATTTATATCTCTAAAATTGATTCTAATTAATTTGTATCTTGCATCTTTGCACTTTTCATCAGTCCATTGTTCTTTAGCTGTCCTGCATTTGCGAATAATTTTCCATTTTATGGCTTTGTATCTCTGTTTTCCTATTTCGTCTTTCTTCTATTAAATTCGGGATATTCGTTGTTATCCATGGTTTCTTATTTTCTTTTTGTGTATATTCCAGAATATCTCTGGTCGCCATGTCTAAGCTGGATTTAATGTTATTCCATTCTATTTCTACTTCCTTAGTATCAGAAATTTTTTCGATATTTGACGATATTTGACTCTTTTTCGAATCTTTTCTGAATAACTTTATCTTTTAGTTTCTCAAAGTCAAAGTGCCTTTTTCCGTTACTTTTTCAAATTTTTAAATTTAAGAGCGGCCTCATAATTACGATGTTGTGGTCAGTGTCTATATCTGCTTCTGGGTAGCTTCTACAGTCTTTTAATTGATTCCTTGTCTAACAAGAATGTAGTCTATTTGATCTCTTCCTATATCTTCTGGCATCTTCCACGTATATCGTCTTCTAGGATGATGTTGAAATAATGTGTTTGTGATGATTAAATTGTTCTTGTCGCAAAACTCTGCCACTCTATTTCCCCTGTCGTTTCTCATGCCTAAATCAAATAAACCTACTACCGCTCCTTCCCTAACCTCACCTTCTAGCGCATTAAAATCCCCCGTAATGATTAAATTTTCATGTCCTTTTACCTATCGTACTACGTCTTCGATATCTCTGTAGATCACTTCTACCTCTTCGTTACTGTAGCTAGAGGTGGGCATGTATACTTGTATTATTACTGTGTTTACGAGTTCTTTCGTTCTTTTGTAAGTAATTTTCTACACAGTGTCCTATCTTTTTTCGCATAACTATTCCCACACCCGAATATACCTTCCTCTGCTCCTGTATGAATTACCCCGAAGTCTTCACTCCAAAAATCCTCCGCCAATGGCCACCGAACTTCGCTAGTCCCTACTATGTCTAGTGCTAATCTATTCATTTCAATTTTCAGGTTTCTAGCTTACCTACTTGCTTCATACTTTTAATATTCCACGCTCCGACTCGAAAAATGTTCCCGACGCTTCTTCTGCACTTTTTGATCACATCCTCCGAAGTAGTCTCCTCCCCGAGATCCAAATGGGAAACTATTTTAACTCCGGAATCTTTTACCCCAGAGAATGCCATAATGTTTATTACAATTTAAGTACGCTGTGTACTTGGGAGGTAATGTGATGGTTTACCGTTGCCTTCCACATCGCGGTAGTGTGTCTTAGACTGCCATACCGACCCCTATGGTCTCTGTCAATCTAAGTACCGAAAGGGCCGCTGCCCTCTTTCGGGGACCCTACTACTTTGGTTTGACCTGTAGTTTGGCTCCTCATTAGAACACGCAAGTCCGCAATAAGAAAATTGTATATAAAGTAAGATGTATCTGTAAACAAACTCTTATGAAAATAATAAGAGCCATTAACAAATACAAATCGGGCTTGTAGTTATATAGCCATTAACAAAACATTAGCTTTATTACTTCACAGGGGAGGAAATATCCACTGACCAATGGTTTCAGCTTGTTAGCCTCATCAGAGTGGAATAGTTCCCAAGAACCCTATGAAGTAATCGAAGCTATTATAATGATATAATTTCGAAACAATCACTGTACTATGGCAAAAGTAAATAAAACCGCCATCAGGTGATAAAACACCAACACTATTAAAGTGTGGAAGTACAGAATTGAACCGAAACTACATAATAAATTTTATAAATGACTATAAAAGTACGTCTGGCTTTGAGATTTGCGGAATGTTACAGCAAAATTTATTTGCAAACGTAACAAACCTTCTCGTGGCGACACCCGGGTTCATGCCCCAAAGGCAATTCAAATAAACAAAGACAAGTTATTTGCAGTCCACAATAAGAAAATTGTATATAAAGTAAGATGTATCTCTTATGAAAATAATAAAAGCCATTGACAAATACAAATCGGGGTGTCGCCACGAGAAGGTTTGTTACGTTTGCAAATAAATTTTGCTGTAACATTCCGCAAATCTCAAAGGCCAGACGTACTTTTATAGTCATTTATAAAATTTATTATGTAGTTTCGGTTCAATTCTGTACTTCCACACTTTAGTAGTGTTGGTGTTTTATCACCTGATGGCGGTTTTATTTACTTTTGCCATAGTACAGTGATTGTTTCGAAATTATATCATTATAATAGCTTCGATTACTTCATAGGGTTCTTGCGAACTATTCCACTCTGATGAGGCTAACAAGCCGAAATCATTGGTCAGTGGATGTTTCCTCCCCTGTGAAGTAATAAAGCTAATGTTTTGTTAATGGTTATATAACTACCAGCCCGATTTGTATTTGTCAATAGCTCTCATTATTTTTATAAGAGTTTGTTTACACATACATCTTACTTTATATACTATTTCTTATTGCGGACTGCAAATAACTTGTCTTTATTTATTTGAATTGCCTTTGGGGCATGAACCCGGGCGTCGCCACGAGAAGGTTTGTTACGTTTGCAAATAAATTTTGCTGTAACATTCCGCAAATCTCAAAGGCCAGACGTACTTTTATAGTCATTTATAAAATTTATTATGTAGTTTCGGTTCAATTCTGTACTTCCACACTTTAGTAGTGTTGGTGTTTTATCACCTGATGACGGTTTTATTTACTTTTGCCATAGTACAGTGATTGTTTCGAAATTATATCATTATAATAGCTTCGATTACTTCATAGGGTTCTTGGGAACTATTCCACTCTGATGAGGCTAACAAGCCGTAACCATTGGTCAGTGGATGTTTCCTCCCCTGTGAAGTAATAAAGCTAATGTTTTGTTAATGGCTATATAACTACCAGCCCGATTTGTATTTGTCAATGGCTCTTATTATTTTCATAAGAGTTTGTTTACAGATACATCTTACTTATATATATATATATATATATATATATATATATATATACATATATACATATGCGGATATCAATGCAAAAACAAAAAAATACAGTATCAAGAAATAGCAAATAACAAAAACTTCCTCGAATTTGCAACAAGTTAGTAATAGACTTTTTCCTACTAGTGCCAATTTATGATTTTATTTTATATGTGACAGTGCACAGTGACATAAAGCTACCGACAGCAAGAAAAAATAAATTAAATAAATCAAAGATAGATTAAGTCTAATTATTCCAACCACGAAATCTTGTCGTTCAGGTGGAATACCTTCTATTAGCTTCTTAACTCTGGTGATCTGTATTAGTAAAATAATAAATAATTTACTAATGAGGTAAAAATTTTAAATCGCTGGCAAATGTTTGGTTACAAATTACTTCATTTACCACTTTTTTTAACTTATTAATTTTAATTTAAGCTGAATTTTAAATGTTAAATTTAACTGCATTTCAAATAAGTGTATACAGTAGTAAATATAATTAATTAATATTTTGTATGGAACTAGTGTTGGAACCTGTATAGATTTGTCTGTGTGTCCATTGTTATAATAAGAAGACTTTCAAAAAAGAAGCAACCAGTTTTTCGAAGACGTGAATATATTACAAAAATTTTAATGTTAGTGTAAGCAATTATTGTTATTTTATAGCCAATCAAGTTCAAGTGCCATCTCCAAAATTTTAAGTTATATTCTAGACACGCTAGTCACTTTCTTCTGGGTAATAATGTTTTTGGGCGTTATGATTATTCAGGTAATGAATGTGTGGTGAGATTGTGTTGGAAATAAATCGAAGTTCATCTGTGAAACAGAATAGCATTTTTATTTAAGAATTAGTCCGAAAGAAACCTACATCTCAGAAGTGGGATTTGAACTCTGCCTGGAATTTGGAATTCTCATTTTAGTAAATTACACGTTTTAGGGTTATGTCAAGAATCAGAACAGTAATGCTAATGTAAGAAACTTTAACGTTATGCCAGATTTTTCCAAAAGCATCTCGACATTCAACGGGGAGGACTTGACTGTCAGTAAATTTTGGTTAAGCAGTCTTCAAAGTGCTGCTACGTTGCATACGTGGCCCGAAGAATTTATTTTAGAGACCGCTAAATCACACCTTACGGGGGCAGCGTTTCACTGGTATCAAACAAAGCAGGATTTGATGTCAAGTTGGAGCGAATTTCAGGTTGAATTACAACGTACTTTTGTTCATGAAAAGAATTTAACATCGTTGTGGAAAGCTATGTCCACGCGTATCCAAACCCTAGTGAAGATCTTAGTCTTTACTTTCAATAGAAGGTCAAGTTGTGTTCTCGGTTAAATTTAAGCTTTGATGAGACTAAGGAACAGGTGGCGATGGGATTAAACTCTACAGAATTGGCTTTTATGATTTTAAGCAAAACTCACTTTGGTGTTGATGAACAATAGTCGCTTTCCATTCAAAACCGAACTGATCTGTATCACATCAGACTTTTGCAAAGACTCGTGAATGGTACATGATGGATCATTTAAATGTCAATGTCAAATAAATTTTATATTTCACAATTTGAATTTTAAATATTGTTTATACTCCAGTCAAGCATTAGTTACTTATTGAGCAGTAAATTAAGGTATTGCACAACATAATTAGACTGACTTAGTCTTAATAATTGCATTGCTGCTGAAAGCCATTAATTTTATGAAATACGTACAAAATTTCAATTATAGACCTTCAAAAATTCGTTTAACGGATTAAAATAAGGAAACTGAATTTGACTTTACACTAACAAAGGTCATTGCTAGAGTTTAGGTCATACTGTAACAAAAGACGCAAAATTTTTAAAAACTACATTTCCGTTTCCACTAAGAGCTATCTACTCCAGTAAAAAAGTTGGTCCTTAAGAGAGCAAGGAAAAGCAAGTCCGGATCAGTTCAGTTTACTCGTATGGTAACGCATTTTTAGGGTAATATGATCTGGAGTTGATCTGGATCAACTGGTTCACTTAAATGGAAAGTGACTTTTATCGTGATGTCGTATTATACGAACGTGCTAATATGAAATGGAAATCAAAACACATTAAATTGTCTCGAGATGTGGTTGGTAATGGGGCACACCGTAAGCAGGGATTTAGAGTATAGAGTATAGAGTATTATAATTGTCAAAGGAAGGAGCATAGTGTAAAGAAGTGCCCAGAACATAAACGTGTTACGTGCCGAAATCGGCCATAAACATTTTTATAAGTTTTAATTTGTAAGGATTTTGCGCCAATACATTTGAAAAGACGTGTGTGTATTTCCGTCACTTCAGACAGTGCGTTTGCGCGAGATTGCGCCGACGCGGTGTGTCAAGAAGAGTGTTGGTGAATTTCCGGGAGACGCGTCGTGACTGTGACCGAGAGGCCAGCGAATGTAGTTATCTGTGTCTTATCGTGTCTTTTTTTTTTATATGTAGGTTTCCTGTTATACAAAATTACCGTACCTTTACCTGTTTTCCTTACCGTATCTCTACACCAGAAGGAAGAAGACAAATTTGAATTTGGATTCGACCGGGGCAACGAATTACCCACGCCCGAAAAGGATCAACGGAGCCCGCCATCATGGAGTAGCGCTGGAGTCACCCTACAGCTTACGTGAGTACCCTTTTGGTTTTCCTTAAAATTAGTATAACTTTTTTTATTATGTTGTAATAATTCGAACATTGATATGACGTAATCTTTTATTTGCGCGTCATTTTTACAATTATTTAACACTGCTACCAACTGACTGTAGTGGCTCGCATACCGCACCGGCGGAGGTATAATAAACGAGAACGTGGTTCCTGCTACTGCTATACATGTGGTAGTATGGCGCATCGGTACAAGGATTGCCCTAAACACAAATCAACAGCACCTGATGGGAATACTTCTACCAATGTTGTGCAAGTATCGTTACCAAATCCTTATGTTGTAGATATAAATTATGTGAACGAGAATTGTACGTATTGTGTTACGGGGTTAATTGATTCAGGTAGTCCAATTAGTCCTATAAAAGCGGGTTAGCTCCTAATGATGAACATAATAGTCACAGGAATTAATGGTTCAAAATTCGATATTATTGGTATTTTTAATAAAAATGTTACAATATTTGATATTGAGGTTATGATGAAGGAAAAACTGAAAGTAATGTTACATGATTTTTTGGCCAAGGGCATCATTGAACCTAGTTTTTCTGCTTATGCGAGTCAAACTGTGTTAGTACACAAAAAGACGGATGATTTAAGGTTATGTGTGGATTACAGAGAGATTAATAAAATAACGGTTAAAGATAATTATCTAACGCCTCTTATCGATGATCATTTGGATCAACTTACAAATAAAAACGTATATAGTTGTATCGATCTTAAGCACGGGTTTTATCTTGTAAAAATGTCTGATGAATCGGTTAAGTATACTAGCTTTGTTACTCCGTTTGGACAGTACCAGTATCGCAAAATACCGATGGGTCTGACCAATGCCCCAAGGGTGTTTGCTAGGTTTACTAATGAAGTCTTTAAAATGTTGATCAGTGAGAATAAGGTACTGTTGTATCTTGATGATCTCTTAATTGCAACAGAAACTTATGAGGAACATTTTGAGATATTAAGGTTAGCCAGACAGTTTCAGTTAGAATTTAGAGTGGACAAATGTTTTTTTATGTATCCCGAAGTTACCTACTTGGATTATTTAGTAAATGAAAATGGAATACGCGTTAGTAAGGCAAATGTGCAATCGGTATTGGATTATCCAGTACCACGGTCTACAAAAGAAGTTCATCGTTTTATTTCTTTGGCTAGGTATTTTCGTAGATTTATGTACAATTTTGCACTTATTGCAAAGTCCGTTTATAATTTAATAAAGAAGAATGTTGAGTTCAAGTTTAGGCCGGATGAAAATGAAGCTTTTGAATGTTTGAAGGACAGATTACATAAAGTCCTATTCTAGCGATTTATTCGCCGAAATTAGAAACGGAATTGTACTGTGATGCGAGCAGTAGTGGTTTTGGTATTCCTTTGCAAAAGCAAGCGGAGGGTGTGTTTAAACCTATCTTTTATTTTAGTCATAAAACAACACCAACTGAGAGTAAGTACCACAGTTTTAAACTTGAAGGTTTGTCCGTAATTTATGCTATTAAACGTTTCCATGTTTATTTGTTCGGTATCAAATTCAAGGTAATCACTGATTGTGATAGCTTTCGCCTAACGCTGAGTAGGCAACATGTTAACCCAATAATTTCTAAGTGGGCTATGTGTTTGCAAAATTATGATTATGAAATAGTTCACCGGCCGGGTAAGAAAATGTCGCATGTAGATGCACTTTGTAGGTGCCATAGCGTTCTTGTTTTAGAACCAAGTAGTTTCGAACAAACCCTTTCAATTAAACAATGCCAGGTTCCTGAAATTCCAAAAATAGCGAAGCAATTAGAAACATCCGAAGATAAACTATTTGAAATGCGAAATGGTCTTATTTATAGAAAGAATAAAAAGAATAAGTTGCTTTTTTATGTGCCTAGTTGTTTAGAGACCAATGTGATTCCCACGTGTCATGATGATTTGGTCATGTGGGAATTGATAAGGCTGTAAATAATTTTATGAAAGTGTACTGGTTTCCTAACCTGAGACAAAAAGTTAAAGAATATATTCAGAATTGTTTAAAATGTTTAGAATTTTCTCCTGTTAGTGGCAAAAAAAAAGGTTATTTACACAGTATTGAAAAAAGTGACGTCCCTTTTGAAACGGCCCACTTAGATCATTACGGTCCTTTAGAAAAAGCTCTTCGAGGGTTATAAATACATCCTTGCTATTGTTGATATTTTTACAAAATTTATCAGGCTTTATCCATGTTAAAGTATCTCCACATACGAAGTAATTAAACACATGTCAGATTATTTCAGACGAGTAATCTCGAATCGTGTAACTTGCTTCACTTCGCATTTATTTAAGGATTTTGTGGAACAAGAGTTGATCATTCATGTTTTAATTGCGATAGGGACACCCCGTGCAAATGGACAAATGGAAAGATTTACCCGGGTTTTAACTCCTATGTTGGCAAAACTATCGATTGCTCTTAATAAATGAGATACTGTATCAAGCGAAATTGAGTTTGCAATGAATAGTACTATTTGCCGGGCCACGATGGACACCCCAAGTAAATTGTTGTTTGGTGTAGATCAATTAGGTAAAGTGAATGATAAGTGTCGATTTATTCTAAAATTATATGCGGAAGAGCAGAGAAATCTAGAAAATTAGAGAACAAGCGTCTAAAAATATACACAAATCTCAAGATTACAATGAAAGCTACTATAATAAAAAGCGTAAGGAGGGATCCGTTTATGCTGTTGGCTAATATGTTTTGATCAGAAATGTTGATACCACACCGGGAATAAATAAAAAGTTAATCCTAAAATTTAAGGGACCTTATGTTGTTGACAAGATCTTAGACAATGATCGATATGTGGTGAGAGATATTGAAGGGTTTCAATTAACCCAAATGCCTTTCAATACGGTGGTCGGCCCTAATTAAATAAAACCTTATTTTTGTTAAGAGTTTCTTTCACAATTTATGTTCAGATTCACAAATAACGTTTCAGTAGCTACCTGGACTTGTATGTACTTTTATGAATATTTAATTATGCCGAGAATTTATGATTTTATGTACTGCTTATGTTATAGGATTATTATGCATGACTCGGTTATATACTATACTTATGATTTTATGTCAAATTCATGTTTTTTTTGTTAAATTTATGAGGATACGTCTCCACTTGGCCGAGAACGGTCAAAATGTCAGGTTGGCCAAGCTATAAGCAATTATTATGTTATTTTATAGCCAATCAAGTTCAAGTGCTATCTCCAAAATTTTAAGTTATATTCTAGGTACGCTAGTCACTTTCTGGGTAATAATGTTTTTGGGGGTTATGATTATTTAGGTAATGAAATGTGTGGTGAGATTGTGTTGGAAATAAATCTAAGTTCATCTGTGAAACAGAATAGCATTTTTATTTAAGAATTAGTCCGAAAGAAGCCTACATTAGTAAAATATTTATACACAAAGATTAAAAATACAATTTAATAACTTTACAAGTAAATATTCAGAATGATTTCCTGTAATCCAGACGCAGTAGATATGAACTCAATTCGAACCGATCTTTGCGCACAGATCATATCGGATCGAGCTGTTAAAATATCCAGGTCGGTTCGAAGATCGGATTCCAGAAAAATCCCTAGATCAAATCGAATCCGATCCCATCTTTGATCCAATCTAAAATCGATTTTTAAATGCATCCTAACTCTATGACTACCGTATCCAGAAACATGTAATTTGCATCAATTTTTAAGTTCTGCTGTGCCTCCTGATCCTACAGGACCAACACTCTACAAGTGTGATACAAGAAAAAAATACTATTTGTTACAATTTGAAAAAATACGATAATTCTTACAATTAAAGAGTCGATAAAACAGTTTACGAGTTCATAAATACATCGCGCAAGCGCAATGAATAAAGCGGGCGACGCCCTGGCGGATAGTAACACTAACCTTATTACAGATTTCGCGCAGCCAACTGCCGATGGCGTCACCAATGCACAAAATTATATTGCGCCATAATCGGAAAATTTACATAAAATTGAGACACCATATTCTAATGCAATTACTCACATGAATATGTCGCTGGGTTAAAGTTGGCTTCTATTCCAAGTCCATCAGGCTACGGAGGTCCTGTTGAGGTAGATAAAGGTGATACGCCCGACGCTCTTCCAACGCGTTCGGACCAGCAATCAGGGCTCCGCTCCGAGGTGATTAAAGATGGGACGGCTCAGGTGCCGTTGGCAGAGCATGGACATCCGGCTCATCTAGGGTCGTGTAGTACGGTACGCCTAGGTGGCTTCAAATTGACACCTACCTATGCAGGAAATGACGGGAAAACCAGGTAAAGGGGCGACAAACAAAAGATAAGCAAGCAAGGTAACTACATAGGTAAAGCTAACGATACGTTAACGAAAGACGTCCACTCTACTCGAAGGTACTGGCAAAACGGCCACGTTTAAGAGCGTCACGGAAACTCGTCCCCACTCTTTTGTCTTTTACACGTCGGCGCGAAGTTATTCGTCCAACCCTCTAGCGTCGCGTACTCTGCGCAAACTCACTATGACGTAACGGAAGTACGCGCCTAGTCTTTTAAAAATTCCGCGCACCGCGTCTTTTGAAATTATGGCGCGAAACCTCCGTACATCAAACTTAACCTAATACATGTTAAAGTGCCACTTTGGCACGTAACATATTAGAATGGAAACTGCTGGAAACTGACCCTAATTTTTATCAAAAAATCATCTACAGCGATGAGGCCCATTTCTGGATGAATGGGTACGTTAACAAACAAAATTGTCGAATTTGGGACGATACCAAACCACAGAAGATTCTAGAGCGTCCAATGCATCCCGAAAAAGTCATTGTTTGGTGTAGATTTTAGGCTGGCGGCCTCATCGGTCCCTATTTCTTTCAGAACGACGTTGGCCAGGCTATTTCCGTCAACGGCGAACGCTATAGGTCGATGATTACCAACTTCTATTTGCCTAAATTGGATGATATGGACACCAACGGCATGTGGTTTCAACAGGACGGCGCTACGTGCCGCACAGCTCATGCCACATTGAACATTCTGCATGAGCGATGTGAACTGGCCACCGAGATCGTGCGATTTGACCACATTATTCTTTTGCTTGTGGGGGTTTCTTAAGTCGCAGGTCTATGCGAATAAGTCACAAACCACAGCGTTCCTCAAAAACAACATAACCCATGCCATCGGCCAAATTCAGCCTAATTTATGCGCCAGAGTCATGTAAAATTGAACATTTCGGATACGCGCCACCCAGCGAAATCGCGGCGGCCATTTGCAGGATGTTATATTCCATACATAATGGCATCGATAGGCCTTTCAAACGAATAAAAAGTTTCGATGATACCTCACACATACTTTGCTTTATTTAAATTTAAAGATAGGAAGCGCTTAATGAAAGGCCCTATTTATGCTTGTATTATTGAACAACTGAAGGCTAAAGCTTTTAATGTGTATTCATTTGTCGATAAAATTAAAATAATAGAAAGTGGCCTGTCAAAATTAAATTTAACAATTGTAACAAAATTAAGATCATGTGTTAGACATTTTAGTGATAAAGGTTATGAATCGGAAACATATCTTTGTGGTTGTATGGTTTTGAATAAACTTTTTTTGCTGGCCATATCTACTGTTTTCTCGCAAAAGGTCCGTGTGGAAAGCAGTAGGATATGATGATCTAAAAAATAATTATAGGTCTGGGAAGAGACACCGAGACTCCGCAATTCATATAGCTAATAAAAAATTTATTTGTAAAAATCAGGGAATAGAATTTTGATTAAGTAATCAAGCTGGAAGCGGAAAAACACAATGAACTGATTAGGCAAAACAGGGAAACAGTTGGTAATTTAATTAGAGCTACTTGTCTTTTGGGAAAATTAAGTTTAGCATTTAGAGGTCACAACGAAAGCGATTCGTTATAAGTAGTTGGAAACCAGGCGCATCAGCGCTTCATTTCCAACAGCATCCTCATTTCCACACACATCTGGACCATATAGTTTTCTTCGACTAACCATTTTCATCGTTCGAGATAAATCTATCTTGTTTGGCATCAATTAATATTAGATTTTCCCAGCTATCCGAATTTCTAGGAATTTTTTAGATGGCATCATCCCCCACGGAGCTACTCTCATTTTACGATTTTTTACCGGCATCGATTTCTAACACTCCTTAAACATTTTTTTAGCCATGCGATACATTAAATTAGTCTATAATTTTACACAGAATCCGAATCTGCTAACAGATTTAAAATCCGACCACCCCTATCCATTTTACACACATACCCTATGGTAAACGTATATCACATTTTTCTTTCATCTTTCAAGATAAATCTATCTTGTTTGGTATCAATTAATATTAAATTTTTCTCAGCTACCTGAATTTCTAGAAATTTTTTAGATAGCACCATCCCCCAGAGAGCTACCCTCATTTTAAGATTTTTTACCGGCAGCGATTTCTGACCGTCCTTATAAATTTTGTAACTATCCGACACATCAAATTAGTCTCGAATTTTACGTAGAATCCGAATCTTTAAACAGATTTGAAATAGGACCGCTCCTTACAAAGTTACACTTTAAAGCTCCAAACCTCTAAATTTTTTGCTCGTCTATGACATATGCTTTAACCAAACACATAGAGGTATTAACACAAAGAAATTAAGCACACAAAAGTTTAATAATTTATTTTATGCGATTTACAGTTTAATAAACTAATACAATACAATTTTTACAAAGTATAACATTATTTTATTTTCTTCGTGTAGCAGGTTAAAGTAACCTATAACAAAAAAAAAGAAATTGGCCTCAAACCTCTAAATTTGTGCCTTCATATCTAACCTAGATAAAAGTTTTCTTCGACTAGCCATGTTAATCTTATCTATAAGTTTCCAGGCAATCTAAAACCGTGGGAATTTTAGAAATGAACCCTTTATAAGCCACAAGTGTTTAATATTTAAAACCATTTTCAAACAGTAATGTACTGTTTTTAGAATATTCAAAACCACGACTTTTAAAATTTTAAACACGTCATAACATAATTATGTAGTCAATGTAGTCAATGCTAAATAGGTACTTGGAAAATACAATTCGTATCCGAACTAATTTCTTGACGATTATGGATTACCCAAATTACATGTGAAAGCAGTGTATAAGTCCTTTTTAAGCGTATTTCTTCTCCAAACAAATATACTAATTACAGAAGAAAAGTACGCTGAATGCAAGCCAATTAAGAGCTTATAACGTTTTGCCTTACTAAGGGGTTATTTTCTTCACTCCTATATTGCCAGCTGAAAGGCACAAGGATAGATGACGAGGATTTCCTGAAGATGTAAAGAGCCAAGGTTAGTTTCGGTGGAAAATGGCTCGTAGATGAGGAAACCTCCAAAGGCTAAGCGGCTAGTCGAGCGATTTGCTCTGGGTAGAACATGAGCTTTGGGTCGGGGTTGGATTGCAACCAAAAATATAGTGAATATGGCGCCACCAAATTTTTATATACTAAAAACACCCCACTTGAGTCTCTTCTATAAGGCGAATGCGGAAACCTATACTCAAATACCGCTATACAAAAAAATATCACGAGAACTCAATCCCTAAAGTTTTCTTACCTTATGGCTCGATATTGATCGTTAAAGATGCACTGCTACACCTGTAAGCAGATTAAAACAAAACTAGCACCGTTTGTGCATTCATTTCAAAAAATTCATAATTAATAAGAATCAACCCTTATTAATTCCAACTAATAATCATAGTCTTGAACAAAATGAATGTATATTCCTTTAAGTTGCAGTATAAAATTATTTACAAAGCATCATCTTTAAAAATTTGACTAAATTATGATAATGAAAAATATGTACATGTGTACTTGGTAATAATCTCAACATCACTATCTCACAAAAATAGAGTAATGTAGTTTTTTACATTATAAGACTCTAGCAAGAATTTATTCTTGTAAATGTTTAATTTTGAATTTTAGGATTGATTAAATTTATATTACAAACTTCATTTGGTCTTGGTAGTACTACATAGACTTCACATTAAATGGTAAATTATTCCAATTATTAATTAATGAAAAGCAAAATGAAACAATTTAGTTCTCTAAATTAACATAATTTGGTATTCAAATAATAGCTTTAATTTTTGTTAATCCTGAAAGTTAACTTTTTCTATCTTTATATCGCCATCTACCATTTTTTGTTAATACTCATACAAAGATTAAAAGTGAAGTTTTATAGATTCCTTTCACCAATGTTAAAAAATAACTTGTTTGTCATTCACATAATGAACTAGGAAATTTCCACGTGAACAAACAAAAACTTATTTTTTTGTCATGCCAAAGGTTGCAGCTGACGTATTAAAAACTCTAATTAGATACCAGATGTTAATCCATCAGAAAAATACTTGCAATGTATTTGGACCATACCCGCAATAATAATTGATGAATTGGACTCTTCTTATTTCAGCAATAACAGGATAGAAATCTCCAACACCACACAATCTAATTAACTTAATACTGAATTTCTAACAAACATCACGTGTGTCCACATTAAACCACGTTGGATTGATTACCACATCAAGTAAAATTTCAAATATGCTTTACAATTCCAATAAATTTTTATAAGTTTTCGTAAGTTGCACTGCAAATATTAAATTAATAAAGGCCTTAAAGCCCGGTAATACTTACTGCTATCCTAAAGCCATCCATTACAATTAACGCCCCGTCTTGTACGAACTATATAAATGCCAAGCGTGGACATAAAATGAGTCTAGCCGAGACGATTTCATCTTGAAATCCTTTTATCTTTCTGTGCTTTCAACACCAGGTGTGCAACGCCATGTTCTTTATACAAAGAAACAATTAACCTTCTCTAACAACAGCTCAGGTGGAAGTGTCCTATTGACGTATACTGCCGCCTGACAACAGTTACGATTCTTAATATAATCAAAGGAGGGAGCTCTTATAGTGACGCTTGCAAATGGCATTTTCTGTCACCGCTTAATTTATAATTTATGCTCGCAGTTCGAAAGCTTATATTGGATTCAATAACATGTAATAATTTTCACGTAGATTGTGTAAAGATATTATATTTGAATTGACTTTTTATAAATTTATTAACGTAAGTATTTGTGAAGATATTGCTAGAAAATAAACTTGTTACAAGCTAAGAACACAAAGAAATTAAGCACACAAAAGTTTAATAATTTATTTTATCGAAGATTGCCGAAGACACTCGAAGAGTGCACAAGCGCGGTCACTAAACCAATTAGCATTAATATAAGTATTCCGTACTTTCGTAGGTTGCTCATTTTCTAGAACCAAATCTTCCGCAATGTACAATGTCCTTAAAACTATCTACATTAATATTCTTAACTACACTTCGTGAGACCCCTTTAATCTTTTTAATCGTGTCTTTCTCGCTTACAATACAGTAGGACTTATCCTTACTACCAACAAATTTTAATACTAGAGCCACATTAAATTTGTCTTTGAATTTTCCTACAACTTTTTTTGTTGACATGCGGTATATTGTGTTTATTATCTGCGGAGTACACCACTTTAAACCTAAAAATAAAAACAAGATAATTTAATACGTCTATTAATAATTTTTGCTAATGTTGGCGATACAAATATGTTAAACAGACTTTATCAAGAAATATAATGTTTTTAATAAAATAAATACATGTATTGATAACATCTATAAACCGCTGTGGCGACCAGAATCTGGCGAATCTGGGATAGCCAAATCTCTAAACATTTGCGCAAGCGATTGCCTTGCAGTCGCACCTTTTAAGTATTGGATGGGGTAACATTTAATAATTTCCAACACTGTCAAGTAATTTAAATTGCTGCAATCAGTAGACAGAGAAATACTGACACGGCTCTCTTCCTCTAATAACGTTTGAACCCTTTTTTCCTCCGTCGTATTTCCACATACATTTTTTATATCACCTACAAATTTTTTGTAAAATTTTGGAAAGTTTCTACACCTCAACTCAGCCATTTTAAAACAGATTAATTCTCGCAAATTTAATAGCTTGATGCACTTGTACGCAGGTAGCACAATAACATTTCGATCTTTCGTAATTTCCATATTATATAAATTCTCTTTTTCAAAATTGTTCAACAGCCATATACTTCTATTAAAGGCTGTGCTCAGCTGCAATTTGAAATCTTGATCCAATTGTATGTCAACAAAGTTGTCTCCAGTAGTCAAACCATTTAATCTAACTTGTTTTAAGTCTTGAGCAAATTGGTGAATTTGAAATTTCACTTGAAAAGTACACAATTTTTTCCAATCGAAGTATGAGAATGTTATCGTAGAATCTGCACACATACCACTACAGCAAATAACTTGGATGACAGGTTAAAGACTACCATATAAATCAAAAGCAACTTCTATTATATGGTGGTGAGAATTTGGTGAAAATTCGCCTAACCTATAGGTTGTCTTACCAACTAGTTGGTTGATTTTTAATTGTGGTACTCGCACATCACTTGTAACGTCAACACAAGAAAATCCATCTTTAACTTTTTTTTTTGAATTTTTTTAATCAAACTCGACGATACTTTGACGACTAATGCACTGAAACATGGCTCCCTCGTCTTTTATGCCGATGGTCGAGCGTGCGCAGCTCCTTATTATGTTAATTGGCGTAATATGCAAGTCTTGACTGGAAAAGTGACGCTTATAATTGTTTTATAGTGGGTTTTACCTGTATGTATTTAATCACCAACACCATTTCTAGAATTATTATACAAAATTACTCTTAGCAGTATTTTTAATATAACTCCGTCGTGTAAGATATCAATTATTTTTGGGTTTTCCTCAGGTTCTCAAATCCTTCGGAATTTTTTTCAAATCGAACGACCTCTTACTTATTTACAGATCAACCTTTTGCAAACCATATGGAATTCATCTTTAATCTATTTTTAAACAGTATTTCTCTGTCTTTTGAAATAAACCTATTAAATTAATATAGAATTTTCCTGGGGAATCGAAATTAATTATCACGTCTTTTAAAATTAACTCCGACAAATACCCGCATAGTGTATTAATATTCAAAAACCTAACAGCAAAACACCTCTGCATTTTTATTTAGATTTAACTCTATAATAGAGTAAAACTCAAAAAAATATTTATTAGTATCTAGGATTGCTAGAATTTTCAATTAGTGCAGCCACATTCAAATAATTAAACCAAAAGGTATAATATATATTAATTCTGCACGGCGGGCTAGAAAGTGGTTCGATAATCTATTTTAAATGTAGTTCTAAGACGTATTTTCTAAATAAATTTAGTGAAATGTATGATCATCAGCCTTGCATTTTTTTGTCAATGACGTCTGACTATTAATTTAATAAAAGTACCTTTCACAATTCTAGTTAATATACGGAAATACACATTCTATAATTTGATTTAAATTGGGTTAATGTAAGGACAAATTATACTTATACTTTCTCTATGTACATAAATACGGGGAAAATGATACCAAAAGTTCATTTTAAGTTTATTTTTGTAAAACGTAAAGTCATTCAAAGTGTAATTAACAGTGTTACAGAATTTTCAGCCTTTGAAAATTTCATGTGAGGACTATCGACAAAGAAGAGTAAGTCTTAGTTTGAATTTTGCAAACACAGAAGAAATTAATATTTACATGTATAATTCAAAAACTGTTAATCATGAATTTTTTCTAGAATGAACATCTTAAGTATCGCATGCAGTGTGTGCGAAAGCGTTTTTACTAGATGTGACGCCATAAAAAACACAACAAAAGGCACATCAAGGAGATTTATTTCCAGGAGGAACTAAAAATTACAGACAATGAGTGGGAACAAATTAAGGATTTGGAAAACCAGTCGACCGCAGCGCATAAAGAATAAATAAACGCCGCAATTTAGTTAGAGCGAGCCAAGTTGCTATTTGAAAAACCATACGCCATAACAAAATCTTTTTCCAAAATTATAATTGTAGGCCTGAACCCGTTCCGTTATTATTTTAGGTTGTGTCACTGTTTTCTGAATCAATTTCCTACACACTTTTCCCAAACGATGCGTATCAGATTGGGGGTTATACTTTACTCCATAAACTGACTTGTATATATTTTCGTATTCGTCTCTAGCTAACACGTCCGTATAATAAAGATGTACAGGCTCATCGTCAACTGGTAACTTAATCTTTTTTAAAAGTTAGCCTTTGTTTTCAACTTTAATCTTCTTTATAGGTTTTGACATTCTTTCCGCTATTCGTTGTGATTGGGAAGCGGTGATTTGCAAGGGATCGATCAATTGTTTGTGCACCTCTTTGAATTTTTACAGTGATGTCGTGCCTCCCTTTTTGTGTGCCACAAACTTCTTTCGTACGGAATCCTGCATAAAATGAAGCTTACGTTTATTTACAATAAAATCTTAAACGTTCGTCATCATGAAACTTCGGATTGGGGCTAACCATGAACGCCGACTTCTATATTTATATACTCCTCAAAATTTTTACTATATCGCCACTTATCCAAATCAAAGTCTTTTACAATAGTAATAAAAATATGTTTCGAGTCACCCCACCCCAACACTGCAAGCACATTTCTTTAAATTCTGGATATGACATGTCACCACTTATATGATCAAGAAAGATATGGCGAAGGTAGGTGTGACCCTGTTTCCATAATGCGATTACATTGGCGTTATCTCTGAGTCTATGTTTTAAGTTACTAGCGTAAGTTTGACATAAGTAAAAGGAATCAATGATCTTATGTCGGAGACACTTTCACCTTATGAGGCAATTTCACCCTATGAGGCAATTTCACTCTATGAGGCAATTTTACCCTATGAGGCAATTTTACCCTATTTCGCCTTATAAAACAATTTCACCCTATTCTGATGGAGATAAATTCAAGGAACTTTGCCATTAATGCACCCCACAACCAGACCTAGATCCGATTATGCAAATAAAGAAATAGTTTAATATTATTGCAATATCACAAAAGTTGTACGCAGCAACCAATTTTAAATAAATTGTCTTTGAAACTTAAAATGGATGTTATAACTAAGTTTTATCATTACAGTGGTACCATATCTGGTTGAACCGAGAAACAGTGCAATTAAGTTGATGAATCGATGTGAATTGGTGTAGCTCCGACTCCCAGCAGGTGGGGTTGGGCCTGTCTGACCGCAGAGTAGTCGTAATAACTATCTTTGTAAATTTTGGTATCTATATCAGTTTTCGAGTTAGAGGCCTTGGTATAAAATTTACAATTTTATGTTAAAAATTTTCTAAGTCCGAACTACTAAAAATTTTATCAAGTCCCAAAATATTCAAAATGGACATATCTCGGGCGTATGTTGGATATAGTTTGGATGTATGTCGTGCGGATGCGAAAGGAGACAGAAGGACAAAGTAGGATGGAGGGTTTAGGCTAGTTTACGTTGTTTAGAGTTAGGTTAGTCGGTGTTGTCTGAAGTTAGGTTAGGTTAGTTGGACCTGTCAGGAGTTAGGTTAGGTAGTGTTGTCTGAAGTTAGGTTAGGTTAGTTAGACTTGCGTGGACTTAGGTTAGATAAACCTATCAATTTTTCCTTTTATCTAACCTAAGTCCTTTGATTACACAACTTTTCTCCCATTTAACAAAATCTGTATCTCATACCGTTTTCAAGATCCCCATAGTGGCCCTCCTTATACCAGACACAGTGTGTATATATATATATATATATATATATATATATATATATATATACATTCGAAAATTTTATTAATTTACCAAAATCGAAAATAAATTTCACACAATAGAAACGTTTTTCAAAAAAAAATAATTTCTTATCCATATTCCTCTCTTCATCGCCTTAATTCTTCAACCGCTTCCCTGGCTAGCTCAGTGGGGTCTCCTCTTGGATATCTAGATTCACTCTCATACTCTTTATCGTTCACGCACACACTCAATAAAACCACAAAATAATACAACAATCATACAATATTTATTTACCACTATTTACAAATAAAAATCCAATATTATCCACATTTCAGTGATCAAGTTACACCTCAATAAATCCTATTTTTGTAATGTCCTGGATTTTAACTTGACATATCAAACACATTGAATGTACCCGGAGTAAATGGGCTCTGAATAATACCTTATTTTCTTTCTTTATTTATAATTTATTTTAAATTAGTATACTCTGGAGTATGGTGAGCTCATGATAGCCCAGTTAATTATGAATAATATATGCTTTTGTACTTCGCATACTCTTACAACAAACAAAAAAAACAAACCCATGTACTCTTAACAATAAACATTTTAATTCCTGAGGAACGTTACTAAGCTTTATACACACCTTTAGATTTATATTGAAATACCATAATAACAGTTAGTTATACGTATTATTGTCAATACGCAAAATAATGCAAAATACCCTCATAGTTCACTCTCACTCGTCACACAATTTTCATAGTTTATAACAACAACAATTTTAAAGCGTTACCTGGATTTTCTTGAAGATCCCTACTCCGTTGACGATGCGGTAAAGTAGTTTCGCTCTGCTCTGCTGGCCGCCTCTAGCTATTTGTAGATGAACACCATTTAAGTTGTGCTGCTTGCTCTGTCTTCACGGTGCATCCAAATCCAAATCCAAATTAATTACACTTCTTTCATAATTGCGTACTTTAGTTTAATTTAATTTCGTTTACGTTTCATTACTTCACTTCACGAGTTTGTTTAAAATAAATGTTGCGCCTCAATTAAAATTTAGACTCGACACTATTCGCGTATCAAATTATGAGCCCAACACTGTACTATTTAATTTAAAATATGTATACTTAAAAACTCGTATTCTGAAGCAGTAAAAATACTAAGAGATCGAAGTTAATAGAGAGCGATGCTAATTCTTTTCGAGTATTTATATGATTCCGAATGCCACCTCTAGGCCACTCTTCCCGTAAAATAGCTAATTTAAAATAACACTTCCTCAAATTTTGGTTCAACCGTTTTCAAAATCCCCGAAATTTAGCGTGTCGTTACGATATTTTCCGAAAAAACCCGACTTCAAATATCCCCGTGTTTGTCTGTTCTACAACTACTATATCAACCAATAATATATCCATTGACGTCTTAAAAACCCCGCCTATATTAACGCTATTCCTCTCTTACGCATATACTATGTTTCCTTCTAACCTTGTTTGAGTGGTAGAAATCGATATTACTGTCCGCGTTCTATTTACTCCATGTGGACTTGTATACGTGCTTTTTGAAGTGGACTGTTATTATGCCTGTCTCATCCGAAGCATTTCATTGACCGTCTATCCATTCTGCACTTTAAGGAAACTTTTAGTTAACATTTACGCGAATCGTCCGACCGTTTACCCGATATACTTTGAATACTGTCTTTTATCTACACAAATAAGGGGAACCTGATATTTCGAAAACATGCAGGTGTTCAATTAACCAACGTTTTAACACAACATTTCTAAGAGTTGGCTTTTTAAGGTATTTTATATTCAACGGCTGTATATGTGTTAGCAAAGCGTTTCACCTTGGTAATATCGATTTTTCATGCTTTAATGCGTATTATACGTAATTCAATTAAACTCAATTAAATTAATAAATAATTTGTATTGGCTACTAAAATTCATTTTCTTATGAACCTAACTCAATTTTAATTACTAATTGTAAAATTATGGTAATACTTGTTACTTTAAAATGAACTAAATGGAATAAATTTCGCACGTAAATTCTGGTTGTTTCCTCTATACAGGGTGTTTGAAATTACCTTGTTTATACTTAAATTTAGCCCTTTAAAACCACTACAATATATATACATATATATATATATTAAAGCTTGTTAAGTTGTTTTAATTTTCCCATCTACAAGTTCTTCTGCCGAAAAATTCTTCTCTAGTTTAAAACAAAAAAAAAATTATTTGAGAAATACTTAACACCACGATAGGCTTTCAGCATTGGCGTTAATGAAGATAGAAAATGCTCTTTTAGATAATTTAAGGTCCTCCCCGCTCTTTAAGGAAGAAATCATTGACGCTTTCAGTGAAAAATCCAGATGAATTCAGTTGACTTTTAAAGAATAATTGCCAAGTTGCTTCTGTGTATAATTTTTTATTTTGTGCGGTGAGTCAACTGTTATTATTTCTATACTTTCTTTGGATTGTTAGATTTGTTTAATCGATCTATATACCAAATTACTTTAAATTCAATACTTATACGTTTGGAAATCGCATCCCTTAATAAAAAAAGTTACGCAACGCCACTGAGTAAAAGTATTTATCATTTGGCGCCATTTTGGCCCCTCAGAAGGCTGGTTAGTGATTTTTCTTTTTGTGGGTCGTAGATATAGGGAAGGCACGTAATAATCTTAGTTTGGTTCTGGCAGTTTATTTTCTTGTATACTTGATCTGGCGAATCAAAGCTATAACGTCATATGTCAGCTGTCGAGAACGTTGCCAAATGTTGAAAAATGTGTTTTTCATTTAAATACACTATTAATTATTGCTATGGTGTATATAAACGTTTTAAAGACACCGATCATGTACCAAACACGCCCTAGGTTATTATACAGCAAAGCATATCAAGTAAACATGCATTTCACGGTTCCACAACGATTAGTTTGTGAAGAAATACATTATAAGAATGAACTATCAATTATAGTTACTTTAAAAAAAGTTCGTACAATATTAGGACGATGTGAAAGCATCTACAAAGTTAACAGTTCTGAATTTAGCTAAAGCTATTAAAAAAACTGGTTCTGTTTTTAGCAATACAGCAACACCAATCCTCATAGGGATGGATTCGGGCCGGGGCGGACCGGGCTTTTAGATGCGGCCCGGCTCGGCCCGAAATAATTTGCTCCGGCCCGGCCCGGTGGCCCGGCCCGAACCAAAATGCATCGGCCCGACTTGAGGCCCGGCTTGAATTTCGGGCCGGGCTTCGGGGCGGGCCGGGCCGATTCGGGCCGGAATGTAACTAAAACCTTAAGTGATGTATAGATTTTTTAACATCCAAATGGAAAGTATCATTTGTTAGTATATGTATTTTCGGTTGTATAAGAATACTTCTTTACTATTATTATGCTTTTTTACAAAAGTTGAATATATCAACTTTAATAAATTATAGTTTATAGTATCATTTTAACCTCGAAGAATCCCAAAGGTATTTGGAGATGATGCACACTTGCACAGGCAATCCAAAATAGAAGGTGGTTTGCGTCAAACTTCAACCTTAAGTAACAAAATGCATTTTAGACCTCATGTACTACTACTAGTATATAGTAACATATTTAAAGGAAAGTATTCAAAATTTGACTGAATATTGTTTCCCCATATTCAAAACAAAGACCGTTGCCAATTTCCATTTTACAGATTGCTTGTGTATAGGTCTACATTTCGAGAATGTGCTAGCATCCGTTCAGATAACTGACTATTCAAGTCTCTCGTATCAGGTAGACATTACTTTGTTGTCTATGAATATTTTTTAGTCGCATGCTTTACTGGAAATTTTAATTATTATGAAAGAAAGGCCGACAATATTATCTATAAAAATGTTCAATATTAATATATGCAGGGTTTTCAAAATTATGGAAACGCTGCTTTCGCCGTATATAGGAATCTGCTACATATTGAGTAAAACAATAACATATAATTACAAAGAATCTAGCTCTTTAATATGAAAAAAGACATGTATACAGAATGTCCCACACCGAGCTTCCATTAAAAGTATTTTAAAACTACAATTTTGCTGGCAAATTAAAACCTTGTGTAGGAGTTACCGAACAAGGCGAAACTATAACTAAAATAGTTTTGAAGTCTTGCAAATATCTGTCACATTAATTATTTTAAATAGCACATCCTGTATTTTATTCCATATATGAATGATGCTTTAGAAGATGATTATTCTGATTTAAGCGTATGTATCTTCAATCGTTGTGCATCCAGGAATTATTGATCTAAAAAATCGTGTTAATAAACATTTAATCAAAACGGATTGCAGGTTGTGTTTCCATTACACCTTAAGAAATGTTTTTCAATAAAAACAATAAAGTAGTTTTTACAATTTTAGGAGGTGAAAAATTCTGATTTGAAAAATGTAATTTATATAATTGAACCCCCATTTTTTTATATCTCGACATGAACGAGCATAAAAGTATAATCAGTTATTTGGAAAATTTCGGTTTTTGCTTAATTTTCTTTAATTTTACTGTCGTTTGTGGTATTGCGGGTATTAAGGTTATACATAATTTTTTTAATAAATTGAGCTCAAGCAAAGTACAAATATTTGTTAAAGAATTTCATTGCTTATTCTAACTTATTATTAGTTTTTAAATTTGCGTTATTAAATTGTAAAAACTATGTTATTGTTCTTATTGAGATTGAGAAACAGTTGTTTTAAGGTGTTATGCAAACACAACGTATAAACCGTTTTAATAAAATGTTTATTAATACCATTTCTCTGATCCTCTAAAGTGCACTTTTTAGGAGAAAAAATTTCTGGAAGCAAAACAATTGAAAATAGTTTTACAAACCCTAATATCAAAATAATAATCTACTCGCGCACTATTCAAATAAGCAATAAAATGCGGAGTATGCCATTTAAAATAATGAAATTGACAGTTACTTTTGATATAATCGAAAGTTTCACAACGTTGAAAATATCTTAGCTAAATTTGCTTTATTGGGTAACACCTACATGCAAAATTTCAATTTTTCAGTAAATGTAAGTTTTGAGATTTCTTTAATGAAAGTTTGTCGATACATTCAAATAATTAAATATATTTGAGCTGTTTGTTTGTAATTCATAAATAATATTCAGTGCGGGCCACAATATTAAGTTAATTAATAAGTATAATAAAATAAACCAGCTCAATTAACATACGTTGTAATAGTCATTCAAATTAATTAAATATAACACGGACAATTTTTATTTCAAATTTCTTGAAAAGTGAAAAGAAGTGAATATTACTTATCGAAAAAAATCGAAATTCACAAATCGGTTTAAATCAAATAATTTTCGTTTTCGATTTACTTCCATTATCACACTTACCAATATGTGTGTAACTGTACCTAGGTGATATATTAAGAGGAGCGTTAATTATAATTTTGCTTAAGAGGCAACTAAAGAAATCATTAAATGGAATCTTTTACTAAATCAATAAATTTTATATTTCGTTACATAAACTTCGGGCCGGCCGAAATAGCCCGAAAGCTTGAGGAGTCTGGCCCGGCCCGGCCCGGGCCTGACACGTGCTTGGCCCGGCTTGGGCCCGAAAAATTTTGTCGGCCCGGCCCGAAGCCCGGCTTGATATTCGGGCCGGGCTTCGGGCCGGGCCGGGCCAAAGCCCGGGCCCGTGGCCATCCCTTTCCTCACAGTGGTTGGTCAAATAAAAGTATTACTGCAGTTATTGAAAGTGTATGAGATGATCAGTCCAGGCTTGGCAACAGTGCATTGTAATACCAATCAAAAAACCAGAATGCTCTAGAATGTAATGTCAAAGTACTATATGTTTTCATACGATTTGGCATTTAGAATTTGTCTGCCTGGATTAGTATTTTTGACGTCATAGCCTTGATTCGACGGATGGACTATGGCAGATTTTCAGCTTGTTAGTAAAATATTAAGTAATATATTATTTAGATGGCTTAATTTTGACCCCCCTAAACGACTGGTCGGTGATTTCCCTTTTTGTCAGTTGTAGATGTATGCACATGTAATAACCTTTGTTTGGTCCTGATACATTCTTTCTACGCCATTTTTTCAATTATTTGTTGATTGCGTTGGGCATTTTTACATTTTTGAAAATTGCGCCAATAATTTTGTTTTCCTGAAAAGCTCAGAAATAACAAGTTGAAAATGCAAGGCATTGTCGCAACGAACTTCCAAATGTAGACTTACTTTAAAACAAATTAAAGAAATTAAAATTATTATGTTGTAATAATTATAAGTATTCAGATAAAAACAAAAATTTATAAACAACAAAGACATTTTAATATATTTTATTTTATTGAATAAATATTTTAAAAGCTATATATTAGTTCTCATCAATAAGATAAGAAATTTTTTTTTTATATGAATCTAATTATTTTCGGTAATCAAAATTTAAGTTTAAACAATGTCTATAATATTGGAATAATTGGCACGAAATGCCATAAATTGTTCAAATATATGTCGCATATTGATTTTAAACTTATTTAAAATTTTAATTATCCCTGTGGATTTTCCCGGGGGCTCGGCGTCCCCGTGGCCCGATTTTAACTGACATCAAAACTTAAGCTATGGACACCGAGCTGAATCGATTGATGTTTCACACATTGATGTCCGACCATTAAAAAGACCTCGGACACACAGACACACTGACAAATAGATTTCATAAACGAACGAAGTTCGTTGAAAATGTTTGTTAAAATTATCCTATTATAGTATCTTACCCCATAAAGAAATTCACAGATTGGAGAAAATTGAGATACTTTTCCTTTACAGTTTACAGACATAATAATTATGACACGCATTTCGCTGTTTCTTATTTAGATATTTTATATAGATCTGTCGAGGTTAAGGAATGGCGAATAAAATATCATTTCGTCATTTTTGGGTTTTGTAAAATGCATATAAAATTAAAAAAATAAATACCAATATCTATCAACGTTCATTGTGTACATATTTCAGTCACATAAACTCAAATTTAACCTGAAATCTTACTTAATGCTCTGGCTTCGCCACGGTATCTAGCAATTAATTTTCAATTATCCTAAATAGTAGCAGGGCGATTTCTATAATATGGTAATGGTCATTCAAATCGACCAATATTGTCTAAAATGCGCTGCCTCGGAGTGTACTTCTACTATTGACCGTTCGCATAGAATCCCAACATCAGGATAATATGTGAAGTTGTTGAAGTGAATGTACTGTACATAACACAGAGACTCAAGGGGCGTTACTATGGTAACTAAATTCCACCAATCAGCGGTTTCATTATTTCTTGTTTGTAAGGTTATATGAGAAGTACGCAATGGTTTTATCTTCTGTACTGTACAAAGGTAATAAATTTTATTGAGGGTTACGCGTAACTTCCGACAATAAGAATAAAGGTTTATGTCTGTACTTCAATTACTTTCGGAGATGTACTTTTATATACCGGATTAATAGAATAATTAGTCAGCTATTGGAATAGTTGCGAATTGATTTCATTCAATTAGTGCATATGCTCGTTTCCAACTCCAGTTCTAAAAGGATTGGTATTTCATCAAGCTGAAGCGAACTATACACTTCTGGTATTATAGGAATGTTTCTAGAGCTTCATTTAGGTTCCAAGCATACCGAAATTTCTGAAATTTATGTAACAATTTACGTTGTAGGTTATGTAGTCAATTGTTCTGGTTTAGTTTCTGTAAGGAACTAACAGCAAATTAATTTCGCATTACTATAATTGTGTCTAAAAAAAAATAGTGAATGCCTCTATACTCAAAATGGACAATTGTTACAGTTAATATTTATTTAGTTTGCAAATTAAATAAATTACTTAGATATTCAAAATTAGTTTTCAGAAGATTTATAGAAGGATAGAGTAAATTATGAACTGTTTTTTTTTGTTTTGACTGTAAATGTTAAATATTAGCAGCTGAAATGAAGGAAGAAAGACCGCGACATTGTGGGATACTTAAGATTCATCAGCTATTAATGAGGTATCCTACTGTAATAACTGTTTTAATAGTTTACGTTGTTTACTTGGCATGTTGTGCATATGCGCCATGATAGTTTCTTTGCTACATCCTTAAATAACACTGAACAAAAATTGAAAATTTTTTTGTTTCCTTATGTGCGGTGACCGATTCGCACGGAATTTTTCTTGCTGATTACGAATCTGTTAACAGTATTTTTCTATCGCCTTTAGTCAAAAGTTATTCATATTTTTATAGCAGAACGTTTATTATGTAATAGGGTCCGGGATAGATGGCCATAGTTTTTCAATCCCCTTTTATACCCAGTTAGTGTAACCAACCTAATTTTAGTACAGTTTATACACATGATGCGCATAATGTCAATAATGAATACCTCAATTTCATGCATAATTTACAAAATTTTTGACTTTTTAAAAAGTTATCATATTGCACATCTCTCCCGAGGATCCGGGTGAGATGACCATGACTCTAAGGTAGATATAACCCACCAGTTTTTAATGCAAAATAAAACCTAATAAATTGAAAAGTGAAATAACGTGATGGCTGTAAGTATTCTCACACCTTTTCTTTAAAACAAAACTCAAAAAAATAATAAACAAATAAAAATCTATTTGTAAGTAATTAGCTTTTGGTATTAACATAACATTGCTCATCATAAGGCCTTCAGTTCTGGAACTGGTTAGGCGCGCCCACTCATTGTTTTCTATTCTGATATTCTGATACATATTTCCCTAAAATTTGAACAGTCTGCATCTATCACTATCTGATCTAAGTCTACATCTATCTCCCCTTTCCTATCTCTGCTTGTAATATATCCCGCACTATTCCCCAAAAATGCCTTAGAACGTATTCTGCCTTTCTATTGCTCCTATTTATTTTCCACAGATATCTTTATTCCCCTACTATTTCTGTAACCTATTTGTTATTAACTTTTTCTGTCCATGCTATCATCCTCGAACATCTCAAGCACAACATTCCCAAAAGCTGCTACCGCTTCTCTGTCTGCTTTTTCTACTGCCCGTATTTCATAGGCATACTGTGCTGTGCTCCACACATATGCTTTCAATAATTTTCTTCTTGTTTCTATGTTTGTTATCTTTGATCATAGACGCTGTTCTTTCTTGTTAGATGCAGTGCAGTCCCCTTCTATTGTTTTATAATTAAACACCCTACGACATTCAGTGCGGTTGATTAGGGGGGTAAGCTGCCTGTGGCTGTCAAGTTCCCCCAGCACTTAAACATTTACCGATTTAATATTTCTTCCAAGACGTCTTTTCGCACAGTCGACATTAGTTGCAGATATTTCACAACCAATACTTGTAGTTGTTTATAATAATCATAAGATTTATCTATGCTTATTCTTTCGTCATTAGGTTTTCCGTCTCAAAACTGGTTGGACAAGTACCTCCAATTATTTGTATTCTGAGTTAGACTACACAGTTCCCTGAAATTCCCACGCAACCTATATACAGCTCGGTTCCCCTTCTATTGTTTTCTAATTATATTCCATATTTCGCCAAGATTCAGTGGTATATGAAGGGGGGCGGCCCCGTGGCGTAGTCGGTATGTGTGTGACTACTACGCCCAAGGCCCCGGGTTCGAATCCCGTCACGGTCCGCTTAAAAAATGTTAGGCGAACATTTTCCCAGCATACACCCTGATTCGGATGTGAGGTAAAATGGAGGTCCCGTGTGTGAGTGTTGTCACGCACGTTAAAGATCGCTACCTTGCTTAGAACAGCAAGGGTTCAGCAAAATTCCAAATTTACCAGGTAAAAAAACTTGCTTCCTGGACAATGTACTACCTTTGGGTGGAATATTGGAAAATCACATGTATGGTATGTGAAGGGGCTTAAGCAGCCTGTGGCTGCCAAGATTCCGCAACACTTAGACATTTACCGAATTAATAGTTTTCTAGTAAATCCTTTCACACAATTTACATTATTCGAGAATATTGCACAACCAGAACCTGCAGTTGCATATAATAATCATCATATTTAAGTACAGCTATTGTTTTCGTCATTAGTCTATTCATCTTTGGACTGGTTGGATGCGTACCTCCATTGATTGCTATTCTGAACTATCCTACACGTTTCCTGAAATTCCTACAACCTACCTCTTTCACTATCTGTGTGCAATAGTTTAACCTAGGTCTACCTCTACTTCTCTGTTTGCCTATCTCTGCTTCTAATATATTCGCACTATAAACCTTATGCTGTAGTATGTGGCCAATTATCCTATCTCTCCTATTTGTTGCCGTTTTCCACATATTTCTGTCTTTCCCTTCCATTTTTAGTACCTCTTTGTTCTTAACCTTGTCTTCTTCATACGTATGTACCACCACATTTCAAAGGCTTCTACCTTTTTCTTGTCCGCTTCTCCTACTGTCCAGGTTCCACAGCCGTACAGTGCTGTGCTCCACACATATGTTTTTAGCAATCGTTTCTTTGTTTTTATGTTTGTTGTCTTTGAACACAGTAGTTCCTTTTCTTGTTAAATGTAGCACGACCTTGTGCTGATCTTTGTTTTATATCTTTTGCGCTTTTCCCATCTTGCGTTATTTGGCTTCCTAGGTAGCAGGAATCATGAACCTCTTGTAAGTTCTCGTTACCTATTTGTATTCTTGTTTTTGATTTATTTTCCCCAACTTTGCATACTAGTACATTAGTTTTATTTTTGTTAATTTTCATACCATATCTCTCTATTAGAACCGTTTCCATTTCATTAAGAGCAGCTTCTAACTCTGCCTTGCTAGATGCTAATACCGCTATATCGTCTGCAAATCCAAGCATATCAATTTTTTGTTCCTGCATAGTAATTCCAAATTTCTTCCTGCATTTGACAGTATTAATTGCCTCTTCAACGTACAAGTTAAAAATTAATGGGTATAGGGCGCATCCCTGTCTCACCCCTTTTCTAGTGTTTACTTCTCTACGTTCCTGCTCTAATTCTATTACTGCAGTTTGCTCTTTGTATAAGCTATGTACTATTCGTCTATCCCTATAACTCATTCCAATCTTTTGGAGTATTTCGAACATTTTTTTCCATTTTACATTGTCGAATTCTTTTTCCAGATCTACAACCCTATATACACGCTTTCCCTTTTTCTATTGTTTTCTCCATTATCACTGTCAGAGCTAAAATAGCCTCCCGTGTTCCCTTGTTTCGCCTAAACTCACATTGATCCTCTTCTAGTATTTCATCAGCTTGTTTTTCCATTCGTCTTTGTACAATTCTAGTTAATATTTTGATACGTGTGCTGTCAAACTTATTGTTCGAAAATTTACACAACTATCCGCACCTTTCTTTTTTCGTATAGTTACTATGATGTTACGTTTGAAATCTTTGGGTATCTCGCCTGTCTCATAAATATAGCTTACTAGTTGGAAGAGACGTTCTGTTACTGCTTGTCCACCGGCTTTTAAAGCTTCTGCTTCCACCTTATCTGTGCCCGGCGCCTTGCCATTTTTCAGACCTTTTAATAATAATTCAAATTCATCTCTAAGTATAGGATATCCCCAGTCATCATTTTCAATATCTGATTCCTGTTCTAATGCTGTTAGTTCCTCTTCTGCATATACATTCCCTACATATTCTTGCCATCTACCCCACTTTCTTTACATTTTCGATAATGACGTTTCCTTGTGTGTCTCTTATATTTTTGCCATACGGATTTACATCCCTAAACTTGATTCTAATTAGTTTGTATGCTTCATTTGTCTTTCCTATTTCCATCTTAGTTTGTAACTTTTTGCACTATTCATCAATGTATTGGTTTTTAGCTTTCCTGCATTTGCGAATAGTTACTCATTTTATGACTTTGTATCGGTTTTTCTATTTCGTCTGATTTGTTTTTGTATTTTCGTCTTTCTTCTATTACATTCATTACATCCTTTGTTATCCATGGTTTCCTATTTTCTTTTTGTGTATACCCCAGAATATCTCTGGCCGTCATGTCTAGGCTGGATTTAATGTTATTCCATTCTGTTTCTAATTCCTTAGTATCAGAAATTTTCCGATATCTTTCAGCAATTTATTTGATTTTTCTTCGAATCTTTCTTGAATATCTTTATCCTTTAGTTTCTCAAAGTCAAAGTGCATTTTCCGTGTCTTTTTTTCAAATTTTTAAATTTAAGTACGTCCTTCATAATTACGATGTTGTATTCAGTGTCTACATTTTTTTTCTTCTACCATTTCTAGCACCTCTTTGTTCTTAACTTTGTCTGTCCATGATATCTTCATCATACGTCTGTAGCACCACACTTCAAAGGCTACTATCTGCTTCCTGTCCGCTTTTCCTACTGCCCAGGTCTCACAGCCGTACAGGACTGTGCTCATATGCTCATATATGTTTTAAGCAATCTATTCCTTGTTTCTATGCTTGTTGTCTTTGAACACAGTAGTTGCTTTTTCTTTTTAAATGTAACACGACCTTGTGCTAATCCTTGTTTTATATCTTTTGCGTTTTTCCCATCTTGTGTTATTTGACTTCCTAGGTAGCAGAAATCCTTAACCTCTTGTAAGTTCACGTTACCTATTTGTATTCTAGTTTTTAATTTATTTTCGCCTCCTTTGCATACTAGTACTTTACTTTTAGTTTTGTTAATTTTCATACCGTTTCTCTCTGTTCAAATTGCGGCTTCTAACTCTTTCTTGCTAGATGCTAACACCGCTATATCTTCTGCAAATCTAAGCTTATTAATCGTTTGTCCCTGCATAATAATTCCAAATGTCCTCCTGCATTTTACCGTGTTAATTATCTCTTCGATGTACAACTGTTAAATATTAATGGGGATAGGACACATCCCTGTCTCATCCCTTTCCTAATATTTACTTTTCTAGGTTCCTGCTCTAATTTTATTACCGCTGCTTGCTCTTTGTATAAACTATATTCTAACCGTCTATCCCTAAAACACATTCCAATCTTTTTGAGTATTTCAAACATTTTTTCCATTTTACATTGTCGAATGCTTTTTCCAGATCTACAAGCCCTAAATACACGCTTTCTCCTTTTTCTATTTTTTCCATTATCACTCTCACAGCTAAAATAGCCTCCCGTGTTTCCCTGTTTCGCTTAAACCCAAATTAATCTTCTCCTAGTATATCTTTAGTTTGTTTTTACATTCGTCATTGTACAATTATAGTTAATATTTTTGACACCTGTGTTATCAAACCTATTGTTCGAAAATTTTCACATCCATCTGAGCCTCTCTTCTTTGGTATAGTGACTATGATGTTACGTTTGAAATCATTGGGTATCTTGCCTATCTCATTCATATAGCTTACGAGTTGGAAGAGACGTTCTGTTATTGCTTGTCCTGCGGTTTCTAGATTTTCTGCTTGCACATTATCTGTACCCGGCGCATTACCATTCTTCAGACTTTTTAATGCTAATTCAAACTCATCTCTAAGTATAGGATATCCCAAGTCATCCTTATCGATGTCTGATTCCTGTTCTAATGCTGTTAGTTCTTCTCCTGCATATACATTCCCTATATACTTTTGTCATCTAACCACTTTCTCTGCATTTTCTATAATGACGTTTCTTCCCGCGTCCCTTATATTTTTGCTATACGGTTTTATATCCCTAAAATTCATTCTGATTAGTTTGTATACTTCGTCTGTCTTTTCTCCTTTCATCTTAGTTTGTACCTCGATGCACTTTTCATCAATCCATTGTTCTTTATCTTTTTGCATTTGCGTATAATTTCCCATTTTATGGCTTTATATCTCTGTTTTCCAATTTCGTCTGATCTATTTTTGTATTTTCATTTTTCTTCTATTAAATTTAGGATATCTTTTGTTATCTTTGTATATGCCACAGAATATCTCTGGCTAACATGTCTAAGCTGGATTTAATGTTATTCCGTTCTGTTTCTACTTCTGGAGGGGCGTAACTTCCTCCACGTAATTAATTAAATAAGCGGGTGGATTAAACAATTTAGTGTAAAGAAATTATCAAGATATAAATTTGCGGGACTAAATTGGAAGCGATAAAGCGGTTGTAATCTGGTTGTCTTGTACAAGGTACAGTATAAATGTTTAATGTTAATTAAGTGCACAAATTCATATAAACAAAAGTCAAAAACTCACCAGAATTTCTTGGCTTTCGGTGCTATAGGTGATTTCGGCACGCACAATCCACGGTTAACACACAGTTGCGGTTTATGTTATATTTTTAAGCAGTAAAACAAAAGTTTAGGCACTTCTTGAGTGCTCTGCGGTCACACACGATCCACGTTTTCTACAATAATGCACTCTTGCGGACCAGGTGTTCGTTCCAAGATAAATTTGGTTCTATCTATCGCGCACTATCAGTGTTTATTTCGAATACACAACGATGCTTTTGGCGCGAACTAAGGCACTTATAAATTAACTATAAGTCGCCGAACCAACTTTCTTAAATAAATTTTACCAACACCTTTCAGCAATTTCTTTGACTTTTTTCAAATTTTTCGTGGATAACTTTATCTTTTGGTTTTTCAAAGTGAAAATGCTTTTTTCCGCTGCTTTTTTTTTCAAATTTTTAAATTTAAGAGCGGTCTTCATAATTACGATGTTGTGGTAAGTGTCTATATCTTTTTTTGGGTAGCTTCTGCAGTCTTTTATTTGATTACTAAACCGTTGTATAACAAGGATGTAATCTATTTGATATCTTCCTATATCTCCTGGCATCTTTCACGTGTATCGTCTTCTAGCATGATGTTGAAGAATGTGTTTGTGATGAGTAAATTGTTCTTGTCGCAAAATTCTACCAACCTATTTCCCCTGTCATTTCTCGTGCCTAAACCAAGTAAACCTCCTTCCCTACCCTCATCTACCACTGCATTAAAATCTCCCGTAATTAATAAATCTTCATGTCCTTTTACGTATCTTAGTATGTCTTCGATATCTTCGTAGATCGCTTCTACCTCTTCCTCACTGTAGCTAGAGGTGGGCATGTATACTTGTGTTATTACTGTACTTACCAGTTTAGATTCTAATCTAATCATGGGTACTCTTTCATTTTTTTTGTAAGTAATCTTCTACACAGTGTCCTATCTTTTTTCGCATAACTATACTCACACTCAAATTCCCTTCCTCTGATCATGTGCGAAATATCCTAAAGTCTCCACTCCAAAAATCCCCCGCCTCTGGCCAGCAAGCCTCGCTGATCTTTACTATGTCTAGTGCTAATTTATCCATTTCAATTTTTAAGTTCTCTAGCTTACCTACTTGCTTTATACTTCTGACATTCCACGCTCCGACTCACAAAATATTCCCTGCTCTTCCTCTAAACTTTCTGATCACATCCTCCGAAGTAGTGCCCTCCCGGAGATATGAATGGGGGACTATTTTAACTGGCGTCGCCGTGGATCAATGTAGTAAGCGTAAGACTACGGATCCCAAGGTCCCGGGTTCATATCCCGACACGGCCGACTGCTTGAAAAATGGCAGGTGAGCATTTTTCACAAAAATTACGCCCTCGTTTGGATGAGAGGTTAAATGGAGGTCCCGTGTGTGAGTGTTGTCACGCACGTTAAAGATCCCTACCTTGTCTGGAACGGCAAGGGTTCGGCAAAATTCTAAATTTCCAGACAACAAAAAACTCGCTTCCTGGCCAATGTAGTACCTACAGGTGCAGCATTGGAAATGTAAATGAGCGGACTATTTTAACTCTGTCGACAGCTGCAGGATTCGAACCCGAACCTCTAACCACTAAACTAAATTTTTATTAAAACAACCTAATTTGTATACATCTTTATTAAAAACAATACATGTACGATTATGTAAATTGTGAATAAATCTACAAACAAAATTAATTTCGAATAAATACAACTATAGGTAATTACCGTTGTAAATTACAGAAAGGTGATCAATTTAAAACGTGTATCGGCAGAAAAATAGGCCCTATTGACATCGTCCGTAGGCATGTGATACTGTTTACTACCATATCATCGAATTATCCCAACGACAAACGGTCGGGCGGGCGGTAGCGGGCGGGGTGCGGGCGGCGGCCGGGCGGACGGGTAGGCTGCCGTACGGGTGATCGAGCGGTCGAGTGGGCGGGTGGTAAGATGGACGAACGGGCTGTCGGGTGTGCGAGCGTTAGCCTACAAAGATACTGTAGTTGCCCAACAGACACCACGTGGATGTAACACAATACCTACCTGGATAAAAAGGGAAAAAGGAAACTAGGATTGGGAAAGGTAGAGGATAGAAACTTATAACTACTATATACACAAAACCATATAAAAGCTTATCCTAAAACAACTTTAAAAGCTATGTTTATTAAAATTTGTCTATACTTTTATGCCCTCATGCATACATGCGAGTGCTGTTTGGGATCACAAACCTCTTATCATCCTCCCCTGACAAACACATTTTATTAACTTGCTGCGTGAACAATTGATGTTTGTCACTGCTGATGCATATCATCGTATGCATGAGGGGTCTGCCGCGATTAATTACAATGTTTTTGATATCAACACTAATAAATTTATGAACTACACTACGTGATATCCCCTTATTTTTTCTTTTTACGTCTTTTTCCGTTATCGCGCAATACCATTTGGCTTGACTGTCAGCGAATTCATATAGGTAAGAAACCCACAATGCTATGTCCTCAGCTACTTCACAAAAGTTGCGATGACGTCACAGTCTTCTTAAAATAAAGAGCAAGGCAATGCTATTCTAAAGCTTTATTTTACCATTAGATAAATAACATAATTTAATAACATTTAGCCTGCCACGCATAAGCCAAATAAAACTTAATTTTAGTACCAAGTTACGCACAGAAAACTGTAGCGAAAGTTGGATTACATAGAATAAATTGCTGCGATGCGAGAACAATCCAAAGATGTGTTAGACAAAGAACATCTTATCAGAGAAAGTGAGAAAGAATTAAAAGATTATTTTATGTGCCAGTGGACCGACTTAGCTACCTCTGGGTTTCACAAGCTATATGCGTTTGAAAGGCTCTTTTAGTTGTGGGTATTCTAGCGGAAAGAGATGGTACTAACTTGATACACTATTTAAAAAGTTTTTCTAAAAACGTATTTATCAATATGGCAGATGACATAGACAAACTAAGTACGGTAGGATTCGTAGCCTTGGCGTACACAGCACGTTAAATGGTTCCCATAAACATTGTTTATTTAACTAATATAGAACCATTCGGATCATTTAAAACCGAGGGTATTACAACCTATAAAGGTTATATTCCCAAAGGTAGCGGACATACAACTACACATTAATGTATGGGAGAATCACGATTGCCTGCAATACCAACAAAAGGAAATCGAGCAAGCCAACAAGATACCTGTGTAGGACATAGTTGGAAAATCCCGACAAATGATTGCCACAAGTGGCAAAAATTACACGAAGGAATGGATCTCGTTGTTTATGGAATCAAAGACTTTACGTATAGAAACAACCTTTGGTACATTTTGCAATTCGAAAATCTGCACGGTCTTTATGTATCCAATTATTGGCTAGAAAAGAAGATAGAAAACTTGGGCATCGATTTGAATTTTAAACTACCGGTAAGACTAGATAAAATTAAAACTATTCCGAACAAACATAAAGAACGGATAGTTTTCTGTACGTAACTTGGTACTAAAATTATTTATTTGGCTTATGCTTGGCAGGCTAAATGTTTTTAAATTATGTTAGTTTTCCAATATTAAAATAACGTTTCTGAATAGCATTTTCTTGCTCTTTGTTTTAAAAGAGTGTGACGTCATCGTAACTCTCAAGAAGTAGCTGAAACTAGGTAACCGAGAGCATAGCGTTGTGGGTCTTTACCTATATGAATTCGTTGGCAGTCGTGCCAAATCATATTGTGCGATAAAAGAAAAAAATGTAACAAAAAACGGAATATGGCGTAGTGCAAGTTATTAGTGTTGATGATTTGAAGAACATTGTAATTAATTGCCGCAGACCCCTCATGCATACGATGATATGCATCCGCAGTGACAAACATCAATTGTACACGCAGTAAGTTAATTAAATATGTTTTTCAGAGCAGAATAAAAAGACGTTTATGGGTCTTAAATAACACTCGCACGTATGCATGGGGGCATAGAGGTATAGACAAATTTTAATTTACATAGCTTTTAAAGTAGTTTTAGGTGAAGCTTTTTATATGGTTTTGTGTATATAGTAGTTGTAAGTTTCTATCTACCTTTCCCAGTCCTAGTTTCCTACCCTTTTTATCCAGGTAGACCTTGTGTTACCTCCATGTGGTGTCTGCTGGGCAATTACCATATTCTTGTAGGCTAACGTCCGTCCACCCGCCCGACCACCCGACCGACCGACCATCCCACCGTCCGCTCACCCGCCCGACCGATCGCCCACCCAACTGCCCGACCGCCCGTCCGCTTGACCGCCAGACCGTCCATTTGCCGACGCCAGAACCGTTCACCCACCCGACTGTCTGACCGTCTGCCGTTAGGTTTATTCGACGATATGGCACTAAGCAGCTTCAAATACCAAAGGACGATGTCGTTAGAAAGAGAAAATATCATTATTAACTTATTTCCCAGCCAATCCACGTTTTATATTAATCACCTTTCTGTAATTTACAACGGTACTTACGTATAGTTGTAATTATTCGAAATATTTTGTTTGTAGATTTATTCACAATTAAATAATTGTATATGTATTGTTTTTAATAAAAGTGTATACAAATTAGGTTGTTTTAATAAGAATTTAGTTTAGTGGTTAGAGTTCTGGGTTCGAATGCTGCAGCTGTCGACGAATGCGGGATTACTCTGACGCACAATTTCCTAAATTTATAATTGTGTAATTCAACATGTAGTTAAGAATAGATGTATATATTTTAATAAAATTATAATATTTCTTGAAAAAGTTTGTTTAACTTATTTGTATCGTCAACATTAGCAAAAATTATTAATAAATGTATCAAATTATTTTGTTTTTATGCTTAGGTTTAAGGTGGTAGCACTCTTAAGTTAATCTTTAAATTAAAATGGAATCTGTGCATTAAACAATAATACGAGATGTTGCTAGTAATAATTTTGAATGACTCAATAGTGTAGTGGTTAAGGTATCTGTTTTGCATGTGGACTGCACAGGTTCGAATCGCGCTTTGAATAATATTTTTTCTAAGTGGAGGTGATGCTGGAGGTGTCAGGTGGTGGAGGATGTTGAGGTATGGAGGTTGGTGGAGGTATGTGGAGGTATCTGGTGGATGTGGAGGTGTATGGCGGGATATTGAGGTAGGTGGAGGGATGTGGTAATGGGTGAAAGGATGTGGGAGTGGATGAAGAAATGTGGTGGGATGTGCAGGTGTGTGGAGTAGTGTGGAGGAATGTGGATTTGGGTGGAGCGATGTGGAGTTGGGTGAAGCATGTGCAGATGAGTGGAGGGATGTGGTGGTGGTGGTGAGATGTGGAGCGAGGTGGAGGAATGTGGAGGTCCAATGGTCCGGCTGAAGGACAATGAGGTCTAGATGCCGGAGGCTAAAAAGTGGCCAGTTGACGAAAACTATTAGATCCTGATGATTTAAGATGACAATGTTAATTTTCCATAAGGAGGATACTACTCCCTTGTGGGGATTAACATTGAAGTCGTACTATTACAAATACACTACCGGTGGCACAAATTAGCATTCAACTTGTTATTATTATTCCTTGAAAATTTTACGGTGAACTATGAAAGTTGCTCACAAATCAAAAGAACTAACGCCCAAATTATCGATATTATAAAATTGTGGTAGTATCTTAACGCACCTTCTATGTATAATAAAATACAATTGAGTATATCCTAAACACAGTTACAGTTCGAGCATTACTAGGCTCTGCTCATAGTTTGGTTCGAATTCGAGGTAAGCTTCGTGTTTGAGCTGACAATTTAATGTCGAACCGAACTTCGAGCCGAACTCAACTTTAGTGTTCTCGAACCGAGCCCGAACGGACGGATAGCTCATGCGCATAAGCATGATCACGTACCTTATTTTCATCTTTGATGTTGGACTGTAACTTGATCTAACTGTGTAGCTATATGAACCCTATTGTAATTATACTCAACACTCACGAACAACGATAAAGTTAATAAAACTTTCGTGGTCCCACCATGACAACAACAACCTCGTTTTTCGGTGATACTTTTAAGTCGGCATGATTCAGAAGGCGATGTGTTAAGGCTTTATAAGTATTTTGGTTGTAGTGTAGTATGCCAATCACAATTAATTTAAGTCCTTAAACTATTCCCACCTAGAAACCCTCCATTATCCCTACCTTTAGTGCAACGACATAAAAGGGTTGGTAATGTACGAGTGGACGACAATTCAACTTCGTTCTCGCTTGGCTTTGGTTCGTGATTTAGTTCGGTGCATCGAGCATCAGTAATTAGCAACAATTAGTGAACATTATACATACAGTCCATAATTATCTGATAGCAGTGCAAGTACAATCAACCACTACAACCAGTGAAAGGTAGGTGATATATTCCTTTAAATTATCATTTCCTTTGTGTGATTGTAAATGCAAATTAACATTTTGATTAACATTTTTGGTCCTTTGAGCAAATATTTGGCTTATTAATTGGTTTATTATTGGCATTTATTATTGGCATTCATTTTAACTACATTGTTAATTGCTCTTCGCTTAAATTAGGGGTTGACCGCATTTAGAAGAAAAGTGTAGTCACACCACCAGTTTCATAGTCAATTGTGTAAAGTAACTTATAGTAGATGCAATCTCGCATTAAATTTGAAATTTTGTACTGATACAGAATCTTATAAAGCCTTAAAATGACAAATCTTTGTAAATTTTAGGGATAGTTAACGTAAGAATTTGTAGTCAGAAAAGTGTTTAAGCAATACAGTTATTTTAAACTTGTAATTCAAGTTCGCTAGAGAATTCAGGTATTCGTAAAACCGGGTAGAATAAAACCCTTTGCTCTTTGTCATATTGAAACTTGCAAGCTCCCGTTAGGCACGTTGTAGTAAAATTCTTTAACAGGTAGTTCAACATTACCCTTGGTATATCCTATTATTAGGTGAACAAACCCTTCATTTTTGTAGCTGAAATCAATATAAAATCGATATTAGTAACCTTGTTCGTTAGGATGGCACATATTTCATCGGATAGGTTGATAGTGGATTTAAAGGCCGCACTCGATAGATTATCTGATATATCTGGTGCGATAGATAAATTGGAGCATATTAAAGGCAATTGTATTTCTGTTAATATTATGGCTGAAAGCGCCTTTGATATCAAAAACGATGTAGATACTGCTTATAAAACGTGCATATTGGATGAGGACAACTCTGAATTATTAAATGAAGTTACAACATTAAGAATTGAAATAGATAGGTCTTTGTTAAACATTAAAATTATTAAGGCACAATTTGATAATATATCCACTGCTGAAAAATGCTTGACTGAAAATATTACTAGCATCGGCTCATGTACTAATATTCGTCTCCCTCGGATAGAAATGAAAAAATTTTCTGGAAAAATAGAACATTTCCAAGAGTTTATTCAATTTTTAATAATTTAGTTCATGAAAATAATCAATTGCTACCGATCGAAAAGTTCTATTTTTAATTGATGCATTGGATTTTAAGTCTAGAGAACTCATTAGACATTTGCAAATTTCGAATAATAATTATATGCTAGCTTATTCAATTATTGTGGAAAGGTTTAATTCAAAACGTTTAATTGCAAACACGCATTGGAATGCTTTAGAATCGTCACCAAAAGCAAAATTTAATTCACATACAGATTTAAGAGAATTGCTTAATTGCTTTACGGAAAATATATCAAGCTTACGTCAAACTAAGATTGATTTGCTCGACTTCGTATTGTTTAATTTGTTATCAAAAAAGGTAGATACAAATCTGTTGAAAACATTTGAATTAGAAAATACATCAGACATTCCATCTTATGATCAATTAAAATTATTTCTAGAAAAACATTGCAAGGCATTAGAAATTAGCAATATGGTTGTTTCCGATACACCGTCCAAATTTAATACGTCCGTTAAACAAACCATATCATCTAGTGTACCTTCTAAACGTTCCTTTGAATATTCAAAACCCCAAGTTCGAAAGTCATTCGTAACAACTTCATTCGCTCAGAAATGCAGTCTTTGCAGTGGTACTCATAACTTATACCAATGTGAAATGTTTCTGAATAAATCGCCACAAGACCGTTATAACTTTGTTAAAGACAAACACTTATGCATTAATTGTCTTCGCAACTCTCATATGGTTACAGCTGCTCTTCCAAACTTGTTTGTAAAAAGTGTGCAAGGGTCATCATACTTTATTGCACTTTGAAAACCCTACAGTTGCACAGAAACCTGCAATCACTCAGGCAACAGATCAACTTCCCGAACCCACCTGCAACACTACTACAAGTACGTTGTTATCATCTAGATCGTCCAACACAATGACGTTATTAGGCACCGCAAGAATTTCAATTACAGATGGGTTTGGTAAAGTTCAGACAGTAAGAGCACTTGTAGATAGTGCATCAATGGAAAATTTCATGACTGATAAGTGTTGTCGACGCTTAGGTTTAAGAAAATCGAATATTTCAATGAAGGTTGAAGGCTTAGGTCTATCTGCTTCTCATGCGTATGGACAAGTATCGTGTAAAATTAGTCCTCAAGGTAAAACTGTTCCAGAGTACAGTATTGATTGTTTTGTTTTACCAGACATTTGTGGAACCCTTCCTTCATCAAGGATCTCACCAAATAGTTGGCCTCACATAGTTGGATTAGATTTAGCAGATTCGGACTTCGACAAACCTAGCCATATCGATTTATTGTTAGGTGCAGATTTGTTCGCGCGTGTTTTATTAAACGCAACTCGCATTGGGTCACTAGAAGAACCCGTGGCAATTCACACTACCTTTGGGTGGATATTAACAGGAAGGTTCTTTCTTCTGTTACATCTCGTATATCATTAGCTGCACTTGTAGAAGATGCTAACATTACTCGATTTTGGGAACTGGAAAATATTCCAGATTCTAACAAATTATCTCCTCATGCGGAAATTTGTGAAAGGCATTTTGTGGACACTCACAAGCAGGATGACACCGGTCGTTTTATTGTTTTGTTACCTTTCAATGGTCCTGAACCGCTATTTGCTGGCTCTCGGAAATAGCACTTCGAAGATTTCTTTCACTAGAACGCCGTTTGAAATAAATCCTCAACTGTATAATTCGTACAGAGAATTTATGCAGAATTATATCGATAGTGGTCACATGTCTCGTATTGTATCGGATTCAACTCGATCGTCTACATTATCGCCGGTATATTACATACCACATCACGCCGTGTTCAAACCAGACAGTACAACTACAAAACTTCGTGTCGTATTTGATGCTTCAGCCAGCGCTCAAAGTGGAGGGTCTTTAAATGATCATTTACTCGCAGGCCCCCCTCTTCAAAAAGATATCATGGAGTTGTTATTACACTTTCGTTTACATTCTGTAGTTTTAACTGCGGACATTAAGCAAATGTATAGACAGATTCTTATTTCTACTAGCCATCGAGACTATCAACGTATAGTTTGGAGATTTAAGTTCTCGGAGTCTGTTATCGATTATCAGCTAAACACTGTTACATACGGCATCACATCATCACCATTTTTAGCCATGCGTGTAATTCAAGAACTTGCAAAAAGTCAATCGTTACGTTTTCCTATTGCTTCCAAGATTTTAGCATCGGATACGTACGTGGATGATTTGATTACAGGGTGTGATTCGATAGAGGATGGCAAACGACTCGTGTATGAATTAAACCAAATTTGCCAATCAGGTGGTTTTATGTTGCGAAAGTGGAATAGCAACGTGCCAAGTGTCATTGGCCATTTACCTGATTCCGTTCGGTATCAGCAAGCATTTTTGTTTGAAGAGGTAAACAATACTTCTCAAAAAATTTTAGGACTGCAATGGCAACCATTGAGTGATGTGTTGTTTACAATCTTAATATCGTTGATCGGCCTTGTACCAAAAGGAATATGGTTTCGGAAATTGCAAGGATCTTTGACCCTCTGGGGTTATTATCACCATTGGTCTTCTTCGCAAAACATTTGATTCAATCTGTATGGATATTAGGAATTGGCTGGGATGAACTTCCTCCCCAACAAATTGTTTTAAAATGGAATCTGTATCTTCAACAATTACCCGAGTTATTGAAAATTGAAATTCCTCGACGGATTCTTTGCGATAACCATCAAACTGTACAAATTCATGCATTTTGTGATGCATCGGAAGCTGGATATGCAGCAGCAGTTTATCTCCGCTGTGTCGATGAGAAAGGGAACATCCAAGTATCATTGGTCTGTGCCAAATCTAAGGTCGCACCAACCAATCGTATATCATTACCTCGATTAGAATTGTGTGGTGCAGTGTTGTTGTCGAACTTGGTCGAGTATGTGCAAAATACGTATAGAGATAATTTAGTATTGGACGATACATTTGCGTGGTCAGATTCCACAGTAGCATTAGCATGGATTCGATCTTCGTCGTATAATTGGAAGACCTTTATTAGCAATCGTGTCTCGCATATCCAAGAACGAGTGGCTCCATCATCGTGGCATCATATTAAATCACAGGATAATCCTGCTGATTGTGCATCAAGAGGATTATTAGCTGCTGAGCTTGTTAATCATCCTTTGTGGTGGACGGCTCCACCATGGTTACTATTACCTAAAGAGAATTGGCCTGCTCATATGGAACCAACTCTTACAGATCACACTCAGATGCACATTGAAAAAGAACTTTATCCCTTAATATACACGTTGCAGATCATTTCGTAGACTCGATGGTAAATCAATTTTCAGATTTGCGAAAAATATGCAGGATTCTGGTATATATTTGTCAGTTCATTCGTAACTTGAAAGTTCGTGCAAATTTGGATATTCGAAACTTAGAACAATTATTGGTCTCCCCCGAACAGTATGCACTTCATTTATTAATAAAACGGGTTCAAGAACAAGTTTTCAGTCAGGACATTGATATCATTCGAAAGGAAAACTTAGTAATAAACAACTTCGACCTCTCAGTCCTTTCCTTGACAGTGATGGGTTGTTAAGGGTGGGCGGCCGGTTGCGAAATGCAGACGTATCTTATGATACAAAATTTCCTTTGCTACTTCATCGGTCACACCGGGTGACAGAGCTCATTATTCGAGATTGCCATACGAAATATTTACACCCTGGACTTAGAACTACTCATTTTTGTTAGTACAAAATTTTTGGATTCTGTCTGCAAAAGGGCTATTCAACAGTGCCTAAACTCTTGTATTCGATGTTTTCGTCAAAACCTATTTCGCTATGCCCTCCTATGGGCGACTTGCCCCCCGCTAGACTTACTGCCGGTAAAGCGTTTCTACATACTGGGGTAGACTACGGTGGACCCTTTTCTATCACCATGAATCGTATTAGAGGTGCCAAATCATTGAAAGCTTATGTTTGTTTATTTGTTTGTCTTAGTACAAAAGCGATACATCTGGAGTTGGCATCAAACCTATCTAAAGAAGCCTTTATTGCAGCTTTACGGCGGTTTGTAGCACGCAGAGGTAAATGCTTGCAAATTCATAGTGACTGTGGAACAAATTTTATCGGAGCATCTCGGGAACTAATCGAATATATGAAGCAGTCATCTGAAACGGAAGGTATTCACTTTGTTTTTAATCCTCCGTCGGCTCCTCACTTTGGGGAATGTGGGAAGCTGGGATAAAATCTGTAAAGTCCCATCTCAAGAAGGTGGTAGGCGAACAAATTCTCTCGTACGAAGAATTTAACACCATTCTAGTTCAAATTGAAGCCATATTAAACTCCAGACCTTTATGTCCAATGAGTAACGATCCCACTGATTTTTCATTCTTAAGTCCTGGTCATTTTCTGAACGTAGAACCAGTGTCTGTCATTCCCGACCCTAATGTCTTAGATCTGAAACTATCTTCCTTAAATCGTTGGCAACTGGTTCAACGTATTCAGCAATCATTTTGGAAACGGTGGCATTTGGAGTACCTGCACACTTCAACAGAAAACCAAATGGTTTTCTGCTAATTATTCGTTAATGGTGGGAACGTTGGTGTTGATTAAGGATACTCAAGTGTCTCCATTACAGTGGAAAATGGGACGTATACATACGTTGCATTATGGAAAGGACAATGTTTGTCGTGTGGCTACCGTGGCAACATTCCAGGGACTATTTAAAAGGCCCGTGGTAAAATTGTGCCCTCTCCCATTTCAGAGGCAACTTAGTATTATAGTTAGTATATTAGGGTAAGTTAACTTTTAAATTTACGATTATATATATATATTTTTTTTTTGCTCGTTTAGACACACTTAGAAAATAAGTTCCTAATACTTATTTTGGTGGGCGGTATGTTAAGGCTTTATAAGTATTTTGGTTGTAGTGTAGTATGCCAATCACAATTAATTTAAGTCCTTAAACTATTCCCACCTAGAAACCCTCCATTATCCCTACCTTTAGTGCAACGACATAAAAGGGTTGGTAATGTACGAGTGGACGACAATTCAACTTCGTTCTCGCTTGGCTTTGGTTCGTGATTTAGTTCGGTGCATCGAGCATCAGTAATTAGCAACAATTAGTGAACATTATACATACAGTCCATAATTATCTGATAGCAGTGCAAGTACAATCAACCACTACAACCAGTGAAAGGTAGGTGATATATTCCTTTAAATTATCATTTCCTTTGTGTGATTGTAAATGCAAATTAACATTTTGATTAACACGATGAATCCAACTGTTTTTGTAATATATTTTGGTTCGTTCATAGTATTTTTGTGGACTCTTTAATGTCAGAGAGTTTCTGCATCTCCCCTCAAGGTTAATTTATTTTTCAGTATGTTCAACGACGCGGTGGTGCCTTGTTTCCTTTTAATTTGTTGAGCTATCATAACCAACCCATGCCCAAACATATGCTCGTGAATTCAACTTCAAGCTAGTTGTTGGTACGGTAAGTGCGGGAGTTTCGTCCATCTAAAGCATCACGGGCAACCTCATATTCTAGAAAAGCTAACAAAGTAGGTCTAAAATTATGTAATTTTTAAGTCTTTTTGGCCTACCCATAAAATGTGGTTCCCGTTGCATACTCCCTTAATTTTAAATACTAACTAGAAACACCCAACTTTTTATTTAAATAATCTAATAATCAAACAATAGTATCTGCATCGCAAACAATTATCTTCATGCAGAAACTAATATAAACTCAAAGCAATAACATACATATTAAAAATTTTAGTCAGGACATACGCTGCGTTCTCATCCATAAACTAGAGAGATCAAAGGTTATTTAATTTAACGTAATTCAGGTGCACGAACACCCCAGTAGATCCAATAACAAATATCTATTTGTCAAATATATTAGCATCGTGGCGGGTATATTCAACGAAGGGTTTCTATATTAAATGCTCCTTCACCCTAATCTGATCTAAATTGCAATGATAGCCCTCGAGTTTAACAGTTTGTATTCACCCTCTAACATATTGAATGGATATTGAGCATCCAGTCGTTCAATTCAATGGGTTTTATTAAGGATCAAACGTTATTTTTATTGTTTGATTTGTAATTAAAACTGTTTTATTCGAATTAATTTTTCTAGGCATTAAAAGTTCTAAATTAACGATAAATTATAGGATCTAATTATTGCACGAGCAATCTTTTGCTGAGAGTGCATTTTTAATAGACAATATCGGGAACACCTGTTTACCTTTTTAAAGATTCTTAAAAATGGATTTGTCCAATGTCCACCAATTTCGTATATTACGACAACTTTTCTATATAAAGTAGACTGCAATACTCCAAAATTTTAAACAACACAAGAACAGGAACAACAATGTCGGAGGCTTTCACAGTTGGAGTAATGATTAGTTTGGACCGTGTTATATTAAATACTAACGAAGTCAACGTTTCGTCCACTTTTGAAGCCGCTTACTACATGTTGCTGGTCAATTAAACAGGTATAAAGGTACTATAAACCATAGTGTGCCATATAGAGGGCGTAATCGGTTTCACAAGATTTTACAATACAGATTATTTTGCTTTACACAATTACACAATTACTAAGCTAAGGTTAAGCTTACCTTTAGTGCTTGATAATTAAATTAAGGTGAAGCCAAGTAATGAATGCTTGTATATTGTATTTGTCCATGCTAAAATCTTATTACGCAGCGTTCGCTTACATAAATAGCGGTCGTAAATCTGAAATTCTCTTCTATAACAGATTCTTTGGCGGAGTTCGTTGTTTACCTACAACATAAAAGAACACGACAAGGTTACGATAAATTGGGTAATATATACGAATTTAATGGGTAAACTCCGCCACACTAATTTATGAAGTAGTACTCACTAGTCTTCAAGGTAAAATAGTTACGAACAGAATGCCAACATGGCCGCTGTTCCTTTTATTAACTGTCTCTCACTTCTTGTATGTATCGCGCTCTCATTGATCAAAACAATGACGTATATTTATTTCGAAGCCTGGAAAAACTTTACGCCGCAGAATACAGAATAGTAATTATAATTAATTCCTCTAGCAACACTGGGAACTCAAAACCGCAAATACTGAATAATAAAACTGATTTAAAAAACCCCAAATATAATTACACAACCTATTTTCTAGCTAAATTACAATGTTGATTATTAAGAAAAATCGTTGTGATACCAACGTGGCACAATAATCGAATCAAAGCTTCAGAAAGAAAGAACAATAAAGAAAAAGGTATCTTTGTATGAGAATCCATATACATGGAAAGCTTATCTTTTAAATAATGTCTGTAAGCGCTACCTGACTTTTAAATCATAGCAATCCTTCCGATATCAGGAAACGGAAATAAGTTGCCACCTGATCATCAGGCTACATCATGTGAGCGCGTAAGAGTCTTGCTTGCAACCACCTAGACCACATCAAATTAGTCGTAGGATATGAGGCTAGATTACTTAAAACTAATAATTAATTTCACTACAACACTAAATACAAAATTAATTTTCCTTACATTGCATATAGGTGCGCAAAAATTTGAAATACTTATAAGATATTCTGTTTAACTCACAACAAATTAAAATGCTGGCCTATTAGCAACATGAAAACAAAACATATTGCAGCAATAATAACTTTACGGTAACAAATTAGCCAGCTGTATTAACGATAAGTAAATTTCTTAATCCTACCCAACCGAAATACAGAGCCGAAAAGCAGTTTAGCTCTTTTAAATAACGCAATAAGTCCAACTTTTAATCGTAGATACCAAAGAGTTGAAACATCAAATAGATAAAATAAATAATTAAAGATATTTTCAAAGAGAAAGATATATTGCTGATTTTTGATTTTCAACAACAATAAGATAAGGTATAATCTCGAAGATAATAATAACCATGTATGGTTTAAAGTATTAATTAGATAAGGTAGCATCTCAAAAATACGTTCACAGAGGAAGATAGATATGTAAACATTAATTAGATAATAAGAAAGTCTCCAAGATATTTTCAAGGAAAAAAATAACTAATTAACCATTTATCGCTTAACCTATTGATTAAATAAAGTTCCAAGATAAACTTCAAAAATAAGTATAACAGATAACAATTATTTTGGTTCGGAGGCTCCACCCTTAGAAAGGCACACCACCCTCCTATATATTGCTATGACTACGCCGCACGTTGGACCGTCACTAAGAGAGTGCTGTGATTCAGATACAGCAAATTGTAGAATTTCAAATTGTTGACTTACTTTCTAACTTTACTTTGCCTGGCTAGCTCACGGAAATGTTGAAATTTATAAAATGAAATCAAACACAAGAATATCACAAACCATTTATACAGTATTAAATATTTTCTCTCATACAAAAGCATATAGAACATTTACAACATCGTTTCTTTCAAACAAAAAATTATTTCCAACAAGCACCTATTTAATTAAATTGTCAAGATGTCTCTTCCGTTACTTTTGATTTACATAACTAAATCTTTTCTCTTATGGATAGTTTACCTGGTTCTTTATTCCCACGCTTGTAAAGTTTGTTTGGCCAAAAAATCCTTGACAGATAATCAATCAAAGTGTTTGAATTCTAAACACAAACTTCCTGGTAAATATACCCTTACCAAAAAATTATTATATAATTAAGACCTATTTTACTTTAGATTTAAATGGCAAATACTCAAATATCAATTACAAACAATATTTTCAATAAATTACACTTGCAAAAATCCACGAAGGGTTTTTCGAATTTGTAATCAACGGTATTGAATATTTTCGGCTTCTATTCTTTAATTGACGTCAAAGCCCAGTTTACAAAATCTTTATATTATTTACATTTCCAATTAGAAACCAATGTGCATCCTCGATTTGATTACTCAATAAAATTTTAAATAACTTTTTATATCGGATCATTTCCCATCTGCATTGTATATTACAAGATCAAATAATTGCATTTACCAATTTTTATATTTACGCAGGTTACGTTTAAAACTAATTTCTATATTCACTGTTCCATTTTAATTATTAAATTACGATATGCGTATGGCAAAACAATTCAAAACAACAGGTTCCAAATTCTTTTCTCAAAGTTTTCGCAATCGAATTTATGAACGATTTTATTTAATAAACGATTCCGTTTATATACAAAAATTATTTATTTTCTAAAATATACTCGTGTTTACGTGATTCCATTCCAACTAATACACGCCTATCTGACGTAATTTTCTGGGAATTTCTCATTAACGTTCAAATCGTCGCGTTTTATTACCTCGTTAACGCGTTCCACTTATTAGCGACGTGCGCTGTTTATCTTTGTTTAACACCCAAGGTTATTATAGCGGCGTATGCTAATCCAATAATTGCGAAATGTAATAAATAACTTATATCAATTTTTATTACATTTTATGGGTTTTTTAAATCTTCCCACCGCTTCTTAATATAAACGTTTCTTTATTAAGTAGGTCATACTAAATTGACGTATTTCTTCTCGATTCCCCCTCGCAATTTCTCATAAAATCTCGTATATTCCCGAAAAATTATTTCTTTAAAGTAAATTTATGTTATACAAAAGTCAATTTACATGAATAATTTAAAGCTTTATATTGCAAACTAGGTGCATTTTTATATAGAAAATATTTGCTTTCACGGTAAAATGGGTTTTAATGCACATTATTAAGATTAATTGTAGTTTCGTCTTCAACACGATTGATTGTTCTTACGCTAAATAGAACGAATGTTTTATATGCAATGGGAAATGTATTTTTATGCTAATAAGTGAATATAAATTGCTTTGTATTTATCTTTGTATTTATCTTAAAATCGTCCTCCATGAGCTCATGAGTTGTAATCCTTTTATAGGGACTCAAGCATCATATCCATTTTGGTAATTCCCACTTATTGTATTGGCATGTGCTTTTTTATCTGCGTTACATGTCCAAACTCGCAAAATTGCTTTTCTATTTTGCTAATTGTCCCTTGGGTTATAGGCGGGAAATCCGGAAATTCTTCATGAATTGGCGAGCAACTTCCATTTCTGTGCGTGTGTTATCTCCATAACCATTCATCTGTAGAACTGTTATTTTGTGCATTTCTGTTAATCTAACCATGTTTTTGAATTGCAGTTAACGAAATTCCTACGACAAGTATAACACCGACAACTACGGGTTATTGCGCCTGTGAGAGGACCCGCCAGTACCTGGACAAACCGTTTTCAAATTCTAATAACTTAATGTAGAACAACTTTATCTTTAATTTAAATATAAGCCTGGCATTGGTGGATTTTGAAGGGTGATAATACATCTGTTTCTCTCACTCCTAGTTCTTATCTTAACATTTATAGTGCAGCTCTATATGTCGTCCATGGTGGTTGTACATTCTTCGACCGGTACAATTTGCTAGCAGTAAATTTGGAAGTAAGTATAAAATGCAGTGACGTTGTGATGTACTTTGTTTAACATGTTAAGTGACTTGTAGGTATTGTAAATTACTCTAAAAACCAATTAATAGCGCAATTTGTGTTACTTTGTACAAAAAAATAGATGCTCGGTCAATAGCAAAATCTGTGCAAGCAAAATTCCATTAATCGGACATTACATGTGATTTTCCAATGCTCCACCCGAAGGTACTACATTGGCCAGGAAGCGAGTTTTTTTACCCGAAAAATTTGGAATTTTGCCCAACCCTTGCTGTTCCAAGCAAGGTAGCGATCTTTAACGTGCGTGACAACACTCACACACGAGACCTCCATTTTGCCTCTCATCCGAACGAGGGTGTATTTTTGTGAAAAATGCTCGCCTAACATTTTTCAAGCGGACCGTGTCGGAATTGGAACTCGGGACCTCGGGCTTAGTAGTCACGCACATACCACTACGCCACGGAGCCGCCCCCAATAGTCGGACAGCTGTCCGAAAACTGCAAACATGTAACCATTGATATAATTCTCTCTTTCTCGTTTAATAAAGACAAACTAGCACCGTTGTGTTTGTCATTTTATCCCTTTACCTATGTTTTAAAACGTGGCCAGTAGACGGACAGAAAGTGCTTTACTGGTGCCCATAATATAAAAGCAAAGTTTTGTGTCCGACAGATTGGCTCTGCAAAATTTTGAACTATACCAGTAATCGGACATCGTAATTTTTGTTATTACTTTACTAAGTCACTTTTTTGCAATTGATTTTTAATTTTTTTGAAATATTGATTTTTTTTAGAATGAATTCCGGAAAGAAAATTTCACCAATATAGTGAAGATAATCTAAAGATGACAGTAGAAGAAGTCATAAAAGGGGGAAAGTTAAGAGAAATATGTCGGCAATACGGTGTGCCGAAATCAACCGTGCTGGACTGTGTCAAGGGACGAATTGCTGAAAATGTAAAAAGAATGGGCCCAGAACCAATTTTAAGTAACGATCACGAAAATACATTATTAAATTGGATTGTGGAAGTGGCAAATTGTGGCTTTCCACTAAAAAAGCAAGGGTTACTAGCTTCTGTTCAGCAAATTGTACAGAAAGAGCGTATAAAGACTCCGTTTAAAAACGGCCGACCAGGTCAAAAGTGGTATGCTGGTTTTTTAAAAAGGCACCCCCAATTAACCTTAAAATATTCCAAATTCTTTGAAAAGTATAAGGCACAAGTGACCAAGGAATATATACGGGCATGGTTTAAAGACATAGAAACCTTTTTAAAGGAAGCTGGTTTTCTATCCGTTTTAGAAATCCAAGTCGAATTTTAAACGCGGACGAATCTGGTTTTAGTCTTTGTCCAAAAACTGGGAAGGTGCTGGTTGTAAAAGGACAAAATTTATATGCTGTTAAACATGGTAAAGAAAAAGAAAATCTTACTGTTTTAATTACTTTTACAGCAGATGGAAGACTTGCTCCTCCGCCTGTGGTGTTTCCTTATGCTAAACCTCCAAGAGCTATTGTTGAAAGCATGCCTTCAGATTGGGTTCTTGGGTTCTGAAACGGACTGGATGAGAAGTGACATTTTTTTAATACGTTGCCAATAGCCTGAATAATAGGCTACACACAGAAAATATCCAAAAGCCGGTGTTGTTCTTGGTAGATGGGCATAGATCATATATATCACTAGAGCTAAGCAAGTTTTGTTCCCGTAGTGGCATTATATTGTATGCTCTACCTCCAAACGCTACTCGTCTTTTGTAGCCAGCAGATGTGGCAGTTTTTAAAGCAATAAAAGAGTATTGGCGTCAGGAAGTAAGAAATTGGCAAGCAAAACACATCAACCGAGTAGTTGTAAAATCCGATTTTTATCCAATTTTTCAGGAAGTCCATAAGCATCCCAATATAAAACAAAATTTTATAAACGGATTTAAAGCTACCGGATTATATCCCTTTGAACCGAACAACGTGAACTATTCGAAATGTGTACAAAATCGATTGGAAAACTTGAATACTAGACTTACAGAATTGACAGAAGACGGAAACGTCATAACCAAAGAAGATATCAAAAGTACGGAGCAGGTTATTACAAAACTGAAACCGAAACTATTAGAGGAAGGAATCAATGCAGATATAATATTAAACCTAGTACGGCCATTGAGCTCAAAAGAGGATGAAATATCTCTTTGACTGATGCTGATTTCAATGAAATGGAAGTAATTTTTTTGTAATTGTCGAACAATAAGACTAAAACTGACCTTGTGCCGATCAACGTCTCTTCAAAACCGCTTAACGATCTTCCTATAATTGAACAAACTAAAGAGAATATAAATGCAGCCGAAGAAACAGTAAAATTAATTGCAAATACTTATCAAGCAACTTAATGGAAAAAAATACTGAAAAGACCGATGGCGTAATCAGAATCACTAAAAGCGAAATTGAAAAATTATAAAATCAATGTGAAACTGAAAAGGTATTGGTATTAACACAAAGTGAGCAAAACACTGAACCTGAAAAGATCACAAACGCAGATGTTCATTAAAGTACTGTATTAAGCAGTATTGTAAATAGTAATCATAAACAACTTTTTCAAAAGCATCTAGTTTTTCCGAAGCCTATAAATAAATCTTTAACAAAGCGTCGACAAGAAACAATTCCAAGTGCGATTTCATCAGAAGCTTGGAAAGAATGCTACCTCCAAAACGCAAAAGCAAAAGAAGACAAAGAAAACGCTAAAAAAAAGAAAAAGGTAAAAAATGCAAAAAATAGAATTATAGACGGGAACTGCAAAAAATCAATAGTTTACTAACCACTATTAATGGTGAAAATCTTATCAAAGCTGATGAAAAAATAGTTCAAACATGTTAAGTATGTGAGGAGGGCCTTGATAGCGACACCGAAATTGAAACCGAAAAAAATGTTGGGTGTGATCGGTGCCGTAGATGGTTTCATCTAAGTTGTAGCAGATTTTCCGAATTAATTTATGTTGAAGCCGCCAAGGAGGATTGTTTGTGAATTTTGCGAAAGTGAACTTTAAGCTACGTATATATGTAGTTCAGTTCAATTGCCATTACGACTTCAAAATATTAATTGTTAATACATACTTTTACTAATAATACTTTCAGTCAACTTTCTTCTTTTAAGTGCTACCATAAAAGTTATTTACACTATGGTACTACCTTATTAATCATTATACTGATAAGTTTAGTGTAAAATTATTTAATCTAGTTAACTATACATGTGTTTTATTTGGCTATGAGAAAGGTTAAACAATAGGTAACTGTTGTAAATATTGCCAGCCCGATTACTAGAAATTAAATGGGCGAGTACTAGCGTGTACTGTCCGACTAATGGCCAAATGAGAACGTTTTCAATAAATAATTATGAAAATGTATTGATATATTTGTTTAAAAAAACCTTTGATTATGATTGAAAATAGCAATTTTAAGGCACCTTTCTTTTGTAAGGTAAAAGAGATATCTTGGTAATTAAAATTTGTGCAGGAAAGTAACGGAGATTTTTCACAAAAGTGTCCAACAACTGGCTTATTCGCCCTTACTGTGTCATGCAGTTATAATCAGACACAATTTGCTAAGGCGTTTTAAACAAAACTAACTTTCCCATGGTAACTTTATGTTTTTTTAAAAAATACATATGAAAATAATAACATTTTTGAACAGAGAATGAAGAGACCTTTCAAACGATATATCACAAACCCAAATTTTACATATAAAAAATTAGGGTTATAACTGTCACTCGAAGGGAGTTCAATGTAGGGATCAAATTTTTCGTTGCAGGATGTCAATTCATAATCTAAAATTGACGTGTTTCGGCATTTTCTTTAAATATGTACAGTTACCGAAGTAATGAATTCATTAATAGATTTAACATGGACTTCGTGATAAAACAGAGGTAGTACGTTCTAGTCGCCAAGATAAACAAGTGGGCTCCTTTAGCTAATGAATTTAACGTGGAGTTCTGAAATTAGTTTGTACGAAAGTTTCTTTGAGATACGGAATTTTTCCAACAACGAAATTATTTACTGCAAATGGTGCTAATTTACTTTCGACTAATTCAACCCATCACTAAGTAACATAAATAAACAGATATCCTAGATCATTTACTGCTAGCTATCGGTCAAGGGAATTGAACACAAAAGAATTCGGTCTGATTTTTTGGTTAAGTTTTTTAGGTTACTTAATCGCACAACTGAAGGTGTCACGATGTTGTCGAACTATTATTTTTAGATCTATCTAATGACTTGTAATGGTCCGAATTATGAGATATTCCTATGGAAATTCATCAATAGATTTAACAGGATTTCGTGATAAAACAGAAGTAGTACGTTCTAGTCGCCAAGATAAACAAGTGGGCTCCTTCAGCTAATGAATTTAACGGGGGGTTTTGAAATTAGTTTGTACAAAAGTTTCTTTGAGATACGGAATTTTTCCAACAACGAAATTATTTACTGCAATTGGTGCTAATTTACTTTCGACTAATTCAACCCATCACTAAGTAACATGAATAAACCGATATCCTAGATCAGATAATCATTTACTGCTAACTATCGGTCAAGGGAATTGAAGACAAAAGAATTCGGTCTGATATTTTAGTTCATGTTACTTAATCGCACAACTGAAGATGTCACGATGTTGAAATTTAACTTACTTCACTCAAACTACCGAAATACACTAACCTCTACGTTTGGGTATTAATTATAAGAAAAAATTTTCCATCTATATTAAATCTAGAGTACACTATGTTAACGTGTGGCGTTTTCTAATATTTTTGTTTCAGTTACGAGGAAATGCATTTCGACTCGTAGAGAGTATCTTTCTTTGCTACTGTAATTTATGGTTACTTTTTTTAGAATTTCTTATCCAGAATTACTTGTGTACAATACGCAAGTACGTGATTTTATAGCCATTTCTTTTATATTAAAGATTTAATATTGAATAACCACAGGACTGAAAAACAGTCTACTGTACATATATTTGCTAAATTTTTTTATATAAATGCTAGGATAAAGGTAGAAAATTAGGTTAAAGTAATTAAAGAAGAGTATTAATTATTTTTGCAAAGATTTTGCACTATGTAAATCCTCCGGGATATGCAGGATAAATGTTGTTTTCTATGCGAGTTGGTTTTCCTTTTATAACATGTTGATTTCTTAAGGGTTTGTAATTAAATTTTTTTCTTAAGGTTTTCTTTTCCTTTTTTTGTAACCCACCTCACTCTACGACGTTTTAGCTAGCATGGTATTACTTTTCTTAATTCCTTTTTTGTTACGGTACTCGGTGTGGGCTAAGTTTCTTTGCTTACTATACTACTTTATTTCTTGTTCGCACGGATTACCGTAACATAAAATTTGGCATACCCAGGGGGGAGAGGTCCGATTTTTGAAACCCTTCGTTTAACTTAACGTTTGACCTCAATTTCTGACATCTTTATTGCAGTTGCGTCTGTCTATTGTTCCTATAGGTTTTGCTGTACCCCGAATTTGAGCTTATGAAAACACTGGTGCCCTATGTTATTAGTATTCCTAAATTCTATTTTGTTGCTCCTACAATTATTTTTTTTTTGGGAATTCAATTCTTCTCTTCGGGTATATTTTAAAATATTTTATTGGCTTCGATTTTCTTTTGAATTAAAATGACTGATCGCAAGATTTAAATAAATCGTTTACGTAAGGATTGTCTTACTTTTGAACTATTGATTAGAGTAGTACCTGTGTCGCCTACAGACGCCGTCGAACAGATGAGAACATTGCTTCGTCCTTTGGTCAATCTAGAATTAGTTGATAAACCCTTGACTTATCCACCGTATAAAGTAAATCCGGAGGCAGAATTAAAGTCTAAGGGTACCAAATTGGAACGCAGTAACTTTATAAACTCTGATTCACCCGTAGCTACCAATCGCACAAAACTCGTAAATTTCTCAAAACGCATCGATTTACTTTCCTCGATAGGTCTACCGCCTAAACAACTGATATATCACAAACCCAAATTTTACATATAAAAAATTAGGGTTATAATTGTCGCTCGAAGGGGGTTCAATGTAGGGATCAAATTTTTCGTTGCAGGATGTCAATTCATAATCTAAAATTGACATGTTTCGGCATTTTCTTTAAATATGTTCAGTTACCGAAATAATGAAATTATTCCATTTGGCTGTTCCATGCTGAATAAGTTTTTTGAGATGCCAAACAATAAACGTTAAATATTGCGCTAAACTTCTAGGCCAACTGGATAAAAATTTTCTTGAAAAAAGACCTGCATTTCGTAAGAAGAAGATCATTTTCCATCAGGATAATGCATGTCCACACACAAGTGCAGCAGCAATGCAAAAATTGAATGCTCTGAAGTACAATCTGTTGCAACATCCACCTTATTCGCCTGATTTAGCTCCTTCTGACTTCCACCTATTTCCACCACTAAAAGTTTTCCTTGGGGGAAAACGATTTTCCACGGATGAAGAAGTAAAATCAGCTGTCGACGACTATTTTGGAGGCCTTTAAGAATTGCACCTTCGTGATGGCATAATGGTTTTGGAACATAGCTGAATGAAGTGTATTCAACTTGACGGAGATTATGTTGAAAAATAAACTATATTTTAAAAACAAATTTTTTCATTTTCCTCTTCGTTTCGCGAACTTTTCAAATCACCCTCGTACTTACCATTTACATTATATGAGATGATCGTGTTTATGTATTAAAATATCCCAAAAATCGCTTCCAAAGTCAAAAGTGTATTGAGTGCGGACTTCAGTCATTCGCACACGATGGGTAAAGAAGCTCCTACGCTGGCCTGAGCGCAAAAATAAGTAATCATTATCGAAGCCATAATACGTATATCTCTAACTAGAAACTGCAAGAGCTTATCCACAAAATATACCTCTTATTAAATTTTTTTCATAAATAAACGTTCACATCAAGATTTTCAGGAGTGACCAATGTTTTATAAACACTTTAAAAAGATATAAATTTATTACTTTTATTTCTCAGCTATACAGTTAATACTAAATCTGTGTCGTTAAAACAAGAATAAACCTTTGTCGGCTTCTGTTTTAGAATTAAGCGGCTGTTGCCGGAACAATGTCCAGTTGGTATAAGGTTCATTTTACCTTATCGCAGATGAAATTCCAGAAGTTTCTGGAATTTTTTAACTACTGTTGGAATTTAATTTTGTTGAGAAAGGATTTTCGTATTATTGCTTATAATGGCAGATGGCTTAACTGATGTTTGAAACTTTATTTGGAATTGATTTGCTATTTAAATTTTTTAAAAACTTGCTAATAAGAATGCGAACTTTGTAATTTACATTTATATATTCCTGTCATCACTATCAGATAGCAAAGACATCTGTAAAAATGCTATTTAGGAGAAATTTTTCAGTTACACGATGCAAAACAACATTTTGTATCTTGTTTATTGGATGTTGTTCTGTAATAGATCGTCGGTAGATAAAACTAGACTAAGCAATGTCCCGCGACAACTTAAAGACAAATTTAAGAATTTAAAAACAGCTCTATTGACTACCATCTAGTGCGGGGGTTGCTTATTATAGTTCAGAATTGCGTTAAAAAAGTGCTGGCATCTTACAACTGACATTTCTATCGCAAAGTCTGACATTTTTGACGGTATACGTGCTCAGAACGTATTCACATACGAGAGCTGTTTGTGCTGTTTTACAGTAACTTGAAAAATTCATCTCGGCTAAAAATGGAATTCAGTCGTGAACATTTTCGAGCGATTTCACAAGCCAAGACGATTTTTGTTTTCTGCTGTCTGATGGGTGTATTTTATGTATTTTTGGTCGCTAAAGTCGATCCTATATAATCTATCCTTTATTCCCTCGTCTATAATCCCAATCTGTCCCTCGTCAAATACTTTCTCAAACAAATTACCTAACATTATCTCATCCTGTCCTTCTAAAATACTTTTCCTATTCATCCCTGTGCCATAAACATCACTATTTATATCCATCCCTTTGTTCGGACTCACATTAGGTGCCACCCAATTCTTCTTAATATTTAAAATCTGTACACTTCTATCCTTGCCATCTATTTTCATCCCAAATCTTTCTATAGCATCTATCCCTATTATAAATTCTAAATACAATCCCGTTGCCACTAAAAACTCAGCTTCTCCTAGCTTTCCTCCCCCTATTGAAATTGGTACACAAATCATTTCATCGATTACCGATATCTTCTTTTTCATCGCAAACCACAAACTTATCCGTTTTATCTTGTACATCCTCCCTTTTAATACCCCAGCATGCTTGACTACTATCTCTTTTTTTACTAGTGACAGCTCAGACCCACTATCAATTAATGCTACATATAAACAATTATTTAACTTCAAATGAACAAACGGTAAACTCCCTTTTCTTTCCCCTCTCTCTTCTAACAATGAATGCACAAAACTTAAACTACTGGTCGTACCCATATCCACTAAACTTAAGCCTATATCTAATTCTAAATTGATAAACTTATTTACAAAATCGGCGTTTTTTTTAAACAGAATGGCTCCTCGTGTACCTGTGCTACCTCAATTAAATTCTCTGATTCACTGTTCCTGCCTGTTGTCGTCAAATGTCTTATCCCTACCTCACGATTATCCCCTGGACTTTTATCTCGCTCCCTATTATAATTCAGTCGTTCATTCTCGCTGTGTCTACTGCCATAGTCCTGATGTCCACGCTGGAAATCATTTCTTTGAACTGTCTCCCATCTCCCCAGTCATTTCTATTCCGGTTATTTTGTGGAAAGTTGTCCCCCTGATATTGGTTTCTGTTCCAGTTATTAAATCGGTAATTGTCCCCTTGATCCTGGTTTCTGTTCTCATTGTATTGATGTGTCGTTTGTCGATCTCTGTGTCTTTGTTCATGTCCCTGATTGTCATACCTATTCCATATTTTGAAATTTTCATGCTGATTCCGGTTTCTCCCTGTATTCCTGCCTTCCCAACATTCATTATTATTAGTTTCGAATTCCCTTGCCATATCATAGTTTCGCATTATTTCTAGGAACTCTTTTAATGTTATTATATTTTGTGTGGCCAAGGCCCTAACCACTTCAGCTTCCATGTGCCTCGACAAAAACTGTATAAGCTCTTCTTCCCTAAATTTAGGAGTCAAATGTTGCGCCTGATTATAATTATCGATAATATATTTTTCTCTCGACCCCATGCTAGTTAAATATTGTCCTGTTATTAATTTAGTTCTAATTTCAGTTTGTTTTGCATTACCCCAATATTGTTCCTTAAAAAGAGTCTTAATTTGTTCGTACGTGTTGTAATTTTTTCTAATTATACTGTGCCATTTTTCGGCGTTATCCTTTAAACTAGCTCCTATCATTTGCATCCGCACCCTCTCTGGTTCACCTTCTATTATCTCGTCCAACTTATTTAGGTATAGCATTGGCTGTTCAAAACGTCTTCCCTCAAATTTTGGTAAAATCTCTTGTCCGTTTTTAAAGTACTCCTGGTCAATTGTCACAAAACGTCGCCTTTCTAACCCTGTCACTTGTTCCCTAATCTCTCGTATACCCCCTTCAAAATTTTCTAACTTTTCATTTATCACGTTTTTAAAACCTGCTACGTCTGCTCCAAATTCTCTGTTGCCTAAATTTTCTACCTGAATGATTTCTATTAATTCCCTTTTTGAATTTTGAAGACTTTCTGTCTGCCTCAGATCTACTCCTACTATCTCACCCCTTAGCTACGACAAACCTGTTACTAAATTTTCCTCAACTACCCTTACCCTGTCTTGAACTTCAATCCTTACCTCATCTCTAAGCGAACCCAAACTGCTCTGTATCAATGCATTTATCCCTCCAAATTTCATCTCCATCATTTCAAATCTTTCCCTCACTTCCGCATGTAAATTCTCACTTTTTCTTCCATTTTCTCAAACCTTTCCCTCACTTCCGATCGTGAATTTTCAAATTTTGTCTCTATTTTCTCAAAATTTCTCCTAACTTCCGCTTGTGAGTTCCGAAATTCTCTTAAAAACTGCATGATGCCTTGCGTGTCCCCCCCGTTCCCTGTCTCTCTGACTCCTCCAACCTGTTTTTCTACGTCAGGCTGAATTACAACCACCTCCGGCTACACATATTCTTTACTTTCATCTCTTGCAACTCCTGCCGCTACAGTCTCCATCACCGGTTGCCCTCTCACAACAGTCTCGACGCCATAAACGTTCGCTGACCTGGTGATTCTTTCTTCGTCGAACATAACTTTCCTAGGTTCAAATTAACAAAAAAAATAAACTATTTTCGATGTGCCCCACCTGTATACGAATCTAAATCAACCCTTTTTTATTTTACGTCAAAACGACCCTTGTTTTTATTGTTAATATGACGCTAGTCCGCCCCACGTTGTTGACGACACTTATAATATATGAGCAAATTAGCAACGCACCAAATTCCTCTATAATTTCTTTTCTAGCCCTGTTTTGCGCGAACGCTTAATATATATGAAATTTTATAATAAATAGCAAGTATGTATGAAATTTTTCTTTAATTAATAAATTACTAACTTCTCTATTGGTTGTTTAACTGATCTGCGCCTCGACCAATGAAACTCTTATCTCAAATTAATTTTGTGAATAAATCAATATCTGCATACAGCGTGAGTTCTGAACTGTATACAGATGTACGTGACAGTGCCACTCAAATGACCTCTAGTTAATTCTACATAAGCTATTCCTAAATGTGACAGTGTAAACAATTACTTGAAAATACGAACAGTAAACAGTTTATATTGATTAATAAATTAAGATTTCAATCGAGCATAACGGGTTAAGTGTTCAAATATGACACTGATAAAACTAATACCTGAATTCCAATGAAACGTCTTGCTGCTGATCAATGAAGCCCCACTGCCTACAGCAACGACTCGAAACAGATGCGGGTTCTTAATACCTAAAGATAAGTATGTTTTAAAATTGTGTATTACAGAATTTACGCTTTTTATTTTGTTGTCGGTTGTTCGTTTCTCTCTTCTTGATGACTCTGCTTTACATAAATCTTGCTGGTGCTTATTTAAATCACGGGTATTCTAGTACTACTGCTACAAACAATAATTTTCTCAATTTCGGGTAAATTAATGTATTCAAAATAATTCAGTTTTGTATCTGTCATGTACAACTTTCGTTAACAATAAAATATTTCTTCAAATTCTATACTATTTCTTTTAAAATTTTCTAAATTTTTTACAAAAAACTTCTATTTATTTTTTCAAAATTCAACAACTAACTGTCTTTTTTCATCTCCCTGGAGATCCCTCTTAAAACATTAAACCAGCCCACTCTTTACAATTCTCTTCCAACTAAAATTCTATGATCCATCTTTTTATTAACAAATCTTATTGCTCTTGTCAAATTCTAATTTGGAGTAAACTAATATACAAATGTCATTGGCCGTAAATTTATAAATTTTGATTGATATTTTAATATTTTAATCCTAACAACAAGTGCTAAATAATTTCTTTTTAGATGAGTTGGATGTCTACAAAGTTGCAAGAAGTGAATTTCAATGATATAATGGACTTACAACTATATACTGAAAAGTAAATAAAATTTCTACATCTTATAACTAACTTAAATCTAATAAAAACACGCTAATTGATTTTAAAATTTTTTTAGGCTTTACGTACATATTCAAATGAAAGTGAAAGTTTAACATCTTATACCTAACTTAAATCTAATAAAAACGTACTAAGTGACTTCAAATTTTAGCTTTACATACATATTCACATAGCAGTGAAGTTTTGTTTTAAATATTTAAACAAAATTTTATGATATACAAGCAACAGCAGTTCACTTCATTGGAACATACTTTTCAAATTTACTTTACGAAATCACCAACACCCAATTTGAAATCTTAAAACTTCATTTTCCGAAATATCATTTTACATATCTTTGACAAGTAACTGCCTTCACCATCTCCATCATCAATTATTTTTCGAACTAGAAGTCTATATATGAGTGGTACTTCAGTGTGTCAAGGTTCAAATATCATATATCACACTGCGCCAGAATTTTCGTTTTATCCTCAAGTAATAAGATATTCGTTAACAACAGTTTACAATTTATATCATATTGTAATGAACGTAATCCAACGGGTCACCCATAAGAAAATAATATTTTACTGTACAGTTATATGTTGTCGATAGACTATAGAATGTAGCAACAGTGTGTAAATGAAACTGATATGTTTTACTACGTATGTGACGAGTTTACGATTAAACCTCACATATCCGAGACGCGAACAAGATTTTTGCGTCGTGTAATCAGTCGGTATACTGTATAGATTTTCCTGGACTAATGGATGCATTAGAATATAAATACAAAACTAATTAGTGGAGACTATTTATAGATTCATCTAATATAAAAGCTTGAAGGGAGTTCTCCTACACACTGGAAATTCTTACCCTTCTATTCCTATTGCCCACGCAGTCAGTATATATGAAAAAAGACTATCGCAATATGAAAAGTATTTGGTGATTTAAAAGGAATGCAATTGGGATATATCAAGAACTGCCATTTTTTCTGCAAATGGGAGAGTACAGCAAAGGATAAAAACTACTTTATAAAGGGCGGAAAGTACAAGAAAACCTTGCTGCTGGAGAAAAAGTGATACGAATCCTCCTTTTCGTTTATACAAAGAAAGTTTTGCTACCACCTTTGCACTTAAAACTGGGTGTTACGTCATCATTGAACAATTCAATAGTGGTGACAATAAATACCATTAGTGCGGGTACCCTACAATTTGAGTGAAACCTTATGCCGTAGTGCGAGTGCGTGAAGTAACATGACGGACGGTAACAGAAGGCAGTTGAACGAGAGTCCTGAAAGCGACACCACACCGAGTGCGCGTGTTCTTGGGTGTCCGCTACCTTTTGTGTGTGACCTCTCTTGCCCAGTGCGGTACAGGCTTTAAGGTATTTATATTCTTTATTAAGTAGTTTGTCGTATTTGCTTTGTTTATTACATAACTGCTACACTGTCATCGGTATTGCTACAAAATAGCAATTGGTCCTTCCCTATCATTGCAATTTCTAGATTAATTTTATCAATACTCCCTGTATGTTTGTTGTGGTTTGTTTAGCATTCTTCTTAATCTTCTTTGGGAATGAAACCACTCATAGTTTTTAAAATCTATTTTATTTACGTTTCGATCCATGTCCTAGGATCGTTGTCAAAATAATGAAAACTTCAAGTTTGGCATTTATGACATAAATTGAAGGTGACTTTGATTTATTGAAATATTTGGTTTGAGTACGATAAGCAAAAATTTTTAAAGTTTAAAAGAATGATTGCCTTCAATTTGTGTTGCGGCCTGGGACCGACTTTTTGTAGGTAGCCAATACGCTTAACGTGAAATCAGCTGATTAATTTTTATTGGTGAATTTTATATAAATTCAATAATTTGGAAAACATTTTTTAACATGTTTCTATTTATACAATTGAGAGGATGGTTATTAAAGAAGTTTGCGATTGTGTTACCGTAAGGCATAAGCAGTCGTTTTTTTGTATTTATTTTGAGGGGGGAAAATCATTCCGATTTAGGCTACCTCTTTGGTAGATTTTAACATGGTTCTGAGGCGACCCTATGACGGGTTTACACTTGTCAGATACCAATGTTGTTCTATGAAGATTGTATATAGTTCTGAGGTGGCCCTAAGACGGGTTTATACTTGTCAGATACCAATACTGTTCAACGGATATTGTATATGGTTTTGAGATAACCCTATTGCGGGTTCACACTTGTCAGATGGTAATGCTGTTTTACAGGGTTTGTTGATATGCTTATTGTTATGTAATTAGTTATTGTATGTATAAATAGAAATCATGTATGTAGGCTGTATTTCATGTTAAATATTTCAATAAATCAAAGTCACCTTCAATTTATGTCATAAATGTCAAACTTGAAGTTTTTATTATTTTGACAACGATCCTAGGACATGGATCGAAACGTAAATAAAATAGATTTTAAAAACTATGAGTGGTTTCATTCCCAAAGAAGATTAAGAATAATTTTATTAATCTTATCAACCACTGGGATTGATGAAAACTTTGTCAAAGCTTTAAATAAATGCGGTAAAGGATTCCAATATCTGAGGGGGAAGTTTTCTAGACTAAATGAGGCAAAGATAAAAGAAGGCATTTTATTGGACCGCAAATTCGTTACCTCATAAAGGATAATGTATTTAATTCACAACTGGCCGAAATTGATGCTGCTGCACGGGTAACATTTAAAGAAGAGTGTTCCAATTTCTTCGAAAATACAAAGGCAGAAAATTATGAACCAATTGTAAATCTTTTAATTTTCAAGTGCAGCGATATGGGTTGCAAAATGTTTTGAAGAATAATTTTCTCCACTTGCGTTTGGACCTTTTTCTCGCAAATCTAGGGTATGTGAGTGACGAACATGGTGAAAGGTTTCACCAAGCCATTATGTAGTGTGAAAAGCGATACTAAAGGAAATGGATTCCGACAATGCTCGCAGATTATAATTGGAACCTAATCAGGGATGATCCAGAAGTACCCTACAAAACGAAAATCACATGCAAAAACATTTTGAGATTTGGCAGTGTGACGTGGTATGCATAATTTGTATTACAACAAATGTAAACATTACATAATAAAACGTTCCACTAAAAAAACAAATAACTTTTGGCTGGATGGTGATAAAATTTGTTAACATATTCGTAATTAATGGAAAACGTTCTATAAGAAACGCCCACGGCACATTAGGTACTAAAATGATTTACAATTTTTTGTTCAGTGCCACTTTTTACAACTAAAATTGTATGTAGATGAAAATTTGGACCTGCGGACCCGTTTAGGTATACGAGCAATACGTACTAGGACTTAGCGGGTAACGTCTTATTCAAGAATTTAGTAATTGGCCTTACAATAATTTATTTATCTAAGACCAAGAGTAAATTAAGTCTAGTTTACTTAATTTGCCTATTTATTTCGTAAATTAATTAAATAATGTTGATTGCAACTTATGTTACGCCTTCTGTACGAGTACGCGATATACTACTGTATTGTACCTTTATACCTATCTAATTGACAAGTAACAATTAGGTCTGTGTGTTGTTAGGTGCCGTTCCCACAGATAAATATTTTCGATTTTATGTAATTAAACCTAATATTCTTTACTGTATTCACGGTCATTTGCAAATTTTCATTATCAATTTCCACTACTCTCTAAATTGAAATGGATACTTATTAATATCTCTGTAGAATTTTATTAGTATGTTTAGTATGAGTTAAAGTACCTCAATCTATCTCTATTTTGATATAGCATCGAAAATGCATTTGGTTATCAGCAACCCTTGCTTTCTGAAATGATATGCTCGCATTATTTAAACAAGTTTTATATAAAATAGATTTTCTACATACGTGATTAGCGAGTGCGATTCAATTCCAATTTGCCGACTTCTTTGACTATACATGAATGTTTCTTAAAAAATAACATACATTACAATGAAATGGAAATTATCAAATGGGTTTCCCGTTATCAATGGTTATTGGCTTGAGTTTTCTAGTGTGGCAAATTCGAGTTTTTGTTGTCAAACTATTATTTTTAGAGCCATCTAATGACTTGTAATGGTCCGAATTATGAGATATTCCTATGAAAATTCATTAATAGATTTAACATGGATTTCGTGATAAGACAGAATTGGTACGTTCTAGTCGCCAAAATAAACAAGTGCGCTCCTTCAGCTAATGAATTTAACGTGGGGTTCTGAAATTAGTTTGTACGAAAGTTTCTTTGAGATACAAAATTTTTCCAACAACAAAATTATTTACTGCAATTGGTGCTAATTGACTTTCGACTAATTCAACCCATCACTAACTAACATGAATAAACACATATCCTAGATCAGATGATGATTTACTGCTAGCTATCGGTCAAGGGAATTAAAAACCAAAGAATTCGGTCTGATTTTTTAGTTCATGTTACTTAATCGCACAACTGAAGATGTCACGGTGTTGAAATTTAACTTACTTCACTCAAACTATCGAAATACACTAATGGCAGCTTATACGCTTGGGTATTAATTATAAAAATAATTTTTTATCTATATTAAATCTAGAGTACACTATGTTAAAGTGTGGGGTTTTCTAATATTTTTGTTTGACCTACGAGGAAATGCAGATGATATTAAAAGACCTTTTGAGGAAGAAACTATGGCGAACAACGCATACACGTTCATGGCCCAACCCTTAATTGAGAATGCATCTTCATTTTGTTTAAATCTCTTCGGGACTGATAACAAAGTCACAAGCCAAGACGTATCAAAAAGATGGTCGTACTTAGAACAGCAAGCGATGTTACAAGGAATATGTATAGATGGATTTGCTTCAGATGGAGACACCCGTTGCCTTAGAGCAATGATAATCTATTCAAAACTACCTCTAAAAAGTAGTCGACAACCAAATTGTCCATACAATCATTATTTCCAGGTAAGTATGGGTTTTCTCAGTTTTTCTTTTGGTTGCTTTTTGAACGAAGTAATTTTTTTAGATGGAATATAACACAGAAAAAGCTGTTTGTATTCAAGGCACGATTCATATAGGAACAGAACTTAAAACTCGTGTGCTAAATCCTAAAATATCTTTAACAATTGGCCAGTTTTCTGCTACATCATCACATTTGGAACTTCTTATAACAAGTCATTCCAAAGATTAGCATCGTCTTTGCTTTAGTTATTTAAACTTTCTTTTTCTCCCATTAAATTATTAGCATTAAAATTTATTAAAATCGAAGCTGATGTTTAAAAGTTGGAATAAATTGCATTTTTAAAGTTGTTTGAATGTGAAAATTTCAAAATTGTTTTTATTGTTTTAGAGCAAACATTTCGTTTTCCAAGAGAAGAATCCAAAAGATTAGGAACCAATACAGCTAACTTAAGTGAAACCTTGCCATCACAATCAGAAGTACTACATATTATACAGCAGGCTAATTCAGATGCAAAAGATGATGTCAAAAAACTTAGTATTTGTTTTCAATCATCCGCAGAAGAAGAAGGTGCATGTTGTCATTTTCAGGTGCGAGGGAGTACATTTAGTTTAGACCAGGGATTAGACAATATAAATACTGCCCCAGAATCACATTTTGATGATAACGAGGAACACAACCTTCAGAATACTATTTTAAGAAACTCTGACACACATGATTCCGACTTTAATAAAATATGTGCAGAAGAAGTAGAAGAAGACTTTACCAATACTTGAGAAAATCGAATGGAACAACTTAAAAGATTATTCTGAAAGTAAAAAACCATGTGGAAGTCAGTTGCTGCATGAACAACAGCAAGCGCGCAGTAGTTAGAAAATCGTCTATTTGCTGGTGTTATAGTGAGAAATGTGGACGACTCTCAAGTGATCACATATATCGGGTACGTGGAACAAAGATTTTTCATGCTGTAAGTCAGAAGAATAAAAATAAAAAAGAATATAAAAATAGTGAAAGGAATAGGGTTAATACTGAATCAGAAAATGAAGAAAGCGGTGGAGACTATGAATCTGAAAGTGAAACTTTAAGTGAAGATTTTGAAGAAAGCGTAGAAGAGCAGTCGGAGTTTTCAGAAACTGAAATAGAAAAATAATATGCTGTTTACTTTGATGATAGATGGTACTTTGGACGAATTATACAATTGATTGATGAAAATACTTCTAAAATTTAATTTTTGTCGGAATGTTTGGATTCTTTTAAATGGCCTAAAAATAAAGATATGCATCAAATTAGAAGTTAGTTTTTATTACATGGACCCATAAATCCCGAAGGAGTTGAACCTTTTTATATAAATCGGTCAAATCGTTTGAAAATTATAAAGAAGTATAAGCAAATGAAACAATCCTTTAAACGATAAAGATCGGTTTTATAAATTGTATTACAGTAATGTATGAATAATCCGAACCTCCCTCTAATCCGAGAAATCATAATTGTGTAAAATTATCTCTGAAATAAGATAATCAGAACAAATTTATTGTTACGTAGATATAATTCGAATGTAGTAACTACTTGTGTCTCCGCAATCCGAACCTATTTTATTCTATGTATAATGTTTGAGCAAAACATAAGCATTATTATGTATCTTTATCACTTTTTTCTGACGCTACAGTCAGATTTTTGAAATCTAATCCAAACGTTGTACAGAGTTCAGATAGCATATTAAATTTATTCTATAATCCGAATATTTTTTAATCCGAATATGGTCTGCCAACTTCGTTTTCGGTTTAGCCATACATTACTGTATTTACAGATATTCTAGAATAACTGATTCGTTTCAGTTTGTTAACATTTATTATTTGTTTTATAATTGTATAAAATTTTTATTAAGTTAGTTCACATATATAAATACAATTATATTTTAGTAGATGTTTATTGGTTAAATTAGCGCCACATTTCCACCAGCATCCACATTTCCATACACATTCTGGACCAAATACGAGTAGTTTTCTTCGACTAGCCATTCCATTGTTAGCGATAACTCTTTCTTGTTTGGTATCAATTAATATTAGATTTTTCTCAGCTACCTGAATTTCTAGGAATTTTTTAGATAGCATCACTCACTAAGGCGGTACCCTCATTTTAGATTTTTTTAACAGCAGCGATTTCTGGCCGTCCTTTTTAGCCATGCGATACATCAAATTAGTCTAGAATTTTACGCAGAATCTGAATCTGCAAATAGATTTAATATCCGACCACCACTTACCGTTTTACACACATACCCTCTAGCGAACATATAAAAAATTATTTTTGTTTCTTTTAAGATAAATATATCTTGTTTGGTGTCAATTAATATTAGATTTTCTCAGCTACTTGAATTTCTAGGAATTTTTTAGATAGCATCACTTCCTAAGGTGGTATCCCAATTTTAAGACTTTTTTTACCAAGGTCGATTTCTAATCACCTCTCCTTTTTAACATCTATAGTACTTAAACCAAACACTTAGAGGTATTAACACAACTAACTTACATACTACTATATACATACACAATAAAATATATACGTATATAAGTAACTGTCCTATTTTTCCAATGCGTAGGTTGATTTTTTCGGACAACTTAATTTGCAACTCAGTCAATTTTTTTGTATTGCTATTTCCCCAATACACGTACTGTAGTAAGTTAGTATACACTAAACAGCAGCTATTTTGTAGCTTGTCCGATAGCTTACTCCACATTTTAGCAAGTGGTGCAGAGTACATTGGCGCCTTTAGGAAGTATAACTTACTATCTTCCAACAAGGTTAAAAAGTTTTATAAGGGATTATACACCTGTTCTTCACTGACATAGTTTCCAATTAAATACTCCCTGTATATTTGTTGTGGTTTGTTTAGCATTCTTCTTAATCTTCTTTGGGAATGAAACCACTCATAGTTTTTAAAATCTATTTTATTTACGTTTCGATCCATGTCCTAGGATCGTTGTCAAAATAATAAAAACTTCAAGTTTGACATTTATGACATAAACTGAAGGTGACTTTGATTTATTGATGTTTGAAATATTTGGTTTGAGTACACTAAACAAAAATGTTTAAAGTTTAAATGAATGATTGCCTTCAATTTGTGTTACGGCCTGGGACCGACTTTTTTAGGTAGCCAATACGCTTAACGTGAAATCAGCTGATTAATTTTTATTGGTGAATAAAATTAATTAGCTGATTTCACGTTGCTGCTACTACCTAAAGAAAGTCGATCCCAGGTCGCAACACAAATTGAAGGCAATCATTCTTTTAAACTTTAAAAATTTTTGCTAATATTTTAATAAATCAAGGTCACCTTCAATTTATGTCATAAATGTCAAACTTGAAGTTTTTATTATTTTGAAAACGATCCTAGGACATGGATCGAAACGTAAATAAAATAGATTTTAAAAACTATGAGTGGTTTCATTCCCAAAGAAGATTAAGAAGAATAGTTTTCAATTGTACAGTTGTACATTGTCGCTTCCAATCGCGTAATACCATGTCCTTTGACCAAAGTAGACCCGAATATTTCCCTTTAACGTGCATCTGAACAACGTAAAAATCTAGTGTACGATTTCCAAGTTGTTTATTAACTCCAGGACTTGTTATCTAACACGCAAATTTGTTATATATCTTAATTCTTGCATTGGTTATTAGCCATGTTAAATAATCGATTCCCACAGTTTTATCGTTGACAACCATAATATTGCAGTTGTCTTCGTATTCGCCCTTGTAGCAAAAGTTATAGTTTGTAGTAAAATAATTACACATCTCCATCTTGCTAAATATACCAGCAAAATCCTGGGTTACATCCAGGTCAAAAAGATAGTAATAATCTATTTTGAGTCCGTCTAATATATCTGATAGTTCTTCCAATAAAGTTTCCAACTTAACATCTGCTAGTTCCACTTTGTACGGAACACATATAAAATTTTGTAATTCTTTATTAATGCTTTCGAGATCTTCTTTTCCGATAATTTCTTTTACTTCTTGACCCATCTTGTTGGTGCTTTCCAGAGAAAACGGGAGTTTAAATTTTACACCATATCTGGCGGAAACAAATCAGTCGAACTTTCCTCGTAGATAGCCGTTAAATGCACCACAAATTTCTTTTTTAGGATAAACATCCGTTTGTTTGCAGATGTTTGCTCGAAGTCAGAAAGGTCGCAAATTTTAACCAACATTATATTGTCACAAAATGGTTCTGTAATTGGAGTGTGTATTCCGACATTATACATAACAAAATTTAAAAATATTTAATGCTAAGCATGGAGTCATTTAAATTTAATTCTAATACAAAGTTATACACAGAAAACGCTACTTTCCTTATGTTTGTTTGGAGTGGTTTTAATTTTATTTAATTTTATTCACAGCTTAAAATTTAAATCGACACCCAAGTCCTTTGTCTCATTTTCTAACCAATAGTTTGATACATAGAGACCGTCTAGGTTTTCAAATTGTAAAATGTACCGAAGTTTGTCTCTATATATAAAGTCTTTGATTCCCCCGACAACCAGATCCATTCCTTCGTGTAATTCTTACAGCTTGCGACAATCTTTTAATCACGGCTCTCCCACTATATCCTGCATACGTGTTTTGTTAGCCTGATCGACTTCTTCTTGTCGGTATTGGAATGAATCCTTATTCTCGCACTCACTGTTGCGTAGTTGCATGTCTATCACTTTTGGGAATATATGGCCGTTATAGGTTGTGGAACTTTCGGTTTTAAATGATCCGAAGGGTTCTTTACTAGACAAATATAATTTGTTTAGGGGAACCCCTTTGCGTACGGTATACGCCAAGGTTACGAAACCCGCATTCCTTAGTTCGTCTTGGTCTTCTGCCATTTTGATGAATACGTTTTTAGAATAAACTTTTAAAAGGTATACGGATTTAGTACCATCTTTTTTCGCAAGGACGCCTACATAACACAAATGCATACAGCTTGTAGATCCCGGATGTATCCAAGTTAGTCCATCAGCACATACAAATATTCTTTAAATTCTTCTTCATTTTCTCTAATAAGATGTTCTTTGTCTGATTATCTTTGTATTGTTCGCGTATTGTCGCAATGTTTTCCATGTAGTCCAACTTCCGTCTTTTTGCATCCATTTCCTCTAATTTCAGCTGTCATTTTCTTCCACCTACAGCGTATGGCGTGCATAATGGCGTACTTTTCTTTAGCGTAAACGGATAGAGTTTCTGCCAATATTTACGCGTTGTCGTACAAGCTCTGGACGAACGTTAGGCGTATTTATCAGCCCCAATTCCAAAATGACTATTTCTTTTGGAATTGTAGAATATGGTGTTGCAGATTGTCTAAAATATGTACTACCTGCTTTAATGTAGCACTTGTATAAGATTTTTCTTTTATCTTGGCTGTCTTCCTCCTCTACTATCTCCAAATAATTTACGGGTAAATAGTTAAAACTAGAAGCCGAAAGCTCATACTTTATCAATTTTTCCCTTTCCTCTGGTTTTTCGGAAAACTTAATTTGCAACCCAGTCAATGTCTTTGTATTGCTATTCCCCCAATACACGTACTGTAGTAGGTTATTATACACTAAACAGCACCTATTTTGTAGCTTGTCCGATAGCTTACTCCACATTTTGGAAAGTGGTTCCGAGTACATTGACGCCTTTATTAAGTATAACTTACTATCTTCCAATAAGTTTAAACAGTTTTTTAAGGGATTATACACTTGTTCCGCACTGACATAGTTTCCAATTGTACAGTTGTATATTGTCGCTTCCAATCGCGTAATACCATGTTCTTTGACAAAAGTAGACGCGAATGTTTCCCTTAAACATGCATCCGGACAACGAAAAAAATCTAGTGTATGATTTCCAAGTTGTTTATTAACACCAGGACTTGTTATCTAACACGCAAATTTATTGTATATCTTAATTCTTGCATTGGTTGTTAGCCATGTTAAATAATCGATTCCCACAGTTCTATCGTTGTCAACCATAATATTGCGGTTTTCTTCGTATTCGCCCTTGTAGTAAAAGTTATGGTTTGTAGTTAAATAATTACACATCTCCATCTTGCTAAATATACCAGGAAAATCTTGGATTACATCCATGTCAAAAAGATAATAATAATCTATTTTGAGTTGGTCTAATAAATCTGGTAATTCTTCCAATAAAGTTTCCAACTTAACATCTGCTAGTTTTACTTTGTACGGAACACATATAGGATTTTGTAATTTTTGTAATTTTCGAAATGTTCTTTTCCGATAATGTCTTTTACTCCTTGTCCCATCATGTTAGTGCTTTTCAGTGAAAACAGGAGTTTAAATTTTACACCATATCTGGCGGAAACAAATCAGTCGAACTTTCCTCGTAGATAGCCGTTAAATGCACCACAAATTTCTTTTTTAGGATAAACATCCTTTTGTTTGCAGATGTTTGCTCGACGTCAGAAAGGTCGCAAATTTTAACCAACATTATATTGTCACAAAATGGTTCTGTAATTGGAGTGTGTATTCCGACATTATACATAACAAAATTTTAAAATATTTAATGCTAAGCATGGAGCCATTTAAACTTAGTTTTAATACAAACTTATACACAGAAAACACTCCTTTCTTTATGTTTGTTTGGAATGGTTTTAATTTTATCTAATTTTATTCGCAGTTTAAAATTTAAATCGACACCCATCTCCTCTATCTCCTTTTATAACCAATAGTTTGATACATAGAGACCGCCTATGTTTTCGAATTGTAAAATGTACCAAAGTTTGTCTCTATATATAAAGTCTTTGATTCCACCGATAACCAGATCCATTCCTTCGTGTAATTCTTGCAGCTTGCGACAAGCTTTTAATCGCGGCTCTCTAACTATATACTGCATACGTATCTTGTTAGCTTGATCGACTTCTTCTTGTCGGTATTGGAGGGAATCCTTATTCTCCCACTCACTGCCGCGTAGTTGCATGTCCACCACTTTTGGGAATATATGGTTGTTATAAGTCGTTATAGATTATTACTATCTTTTTGATATGGATGTAGCGCAAGATTTTGCTGGCATATTTAGCAAGATGGAGATGTGTAATTATTTAACTACAAATCATAACTTTTGCTACAAAGGAGAAAACCGCAATATTACAGTTGACAACAATAAAACTGTGAGAATCGATTGTTTAATATGGCTAACAACCGATGCAAGAATTAAGATATACAACAAATTTGTGTGTCAGATAACAAGTACTGATGTTAATAAACAACTAAGAAATTATACACTAGATTTTTTACGTTGTCCAGATGCCCGTTTAAGAAAAACATTCGCGTCTACTTTGGCCAAAGAACATGGTATTACGCGATTGGAAGCGACAACATACAACTGTTCAATTGGAAACTGTGTTTGTGCGGAACGGGTGTACAATTTCTTAAAAGACTCTTTAACCTTATTAGAAGATAGTAAGTTATACTTCCTAAAGGCGTCAATGTACTCGGCTCCACTTACCAAAGTGTGGAGTAAGCTATCGGATAAGCTACAAAATAGCTACTGTTTAGTGTATAATAATCTACTACAGTGCGTGTATTGGGGGAATAGCAATACAAAGAAATTGACTGAGTTGCAAATTAAGTTGTCCGAAAAACCAGAGGAAAGAGAAAAATTGATAAAGTATGTGCTTTCGGCTTTTAGTTTTAACTATTTACCTGTAAATTATTTAGAGATAGTAGAGGAGTATGACAGCCAAGATTAAATAAAAATCTTACACATGTGCTACATTAAAGCAGGTAGTACATATTTTACACAATCTGCAGCACCATATTCGACAATTCCAAAAGAAATAGTCATTTCGGAATTGGGGTTGAGAAATACGTATAACGTTCGCCCGGAGGTTGTACGACAACGCGTAAATATTGGCAGAAACTCTATCCGTTTAGGCTAAAGGAAATTACCCCATTATGCACGCCATACGCTGTAAGTGGAAGAAAAAGACAGCTGAAATTAGAGGAAATGGATGCAAAAAGGCCGAAGTTGGACTGTATGGAAAACATTGCGACAATACGCAAACAATACAAAAAAGTGTTAGACAAAGAACATCTTATTAGAGAAAATGAGGAAGAATTAAAAGATTATTTTATGTGTCGATGGACTGACTTAGATACATCCGGGTTCTACAAGCTGTATGCATTTGTGCACTTGCGGAAAAGGATGGTACTAAATCCGTATACTTTTTAAAAGGTTATTCTAAAAACGTATCTATCAAAATGGCAGATAACAAAGACGAACTAAGGAATGCGGGTTTCGTAACCTTGGCGTATACCGCAGGCAAAGGGGTTCCGCTAAACATTGCATATTTGCCTAATGTAGAAACTTTCGGATCATTTAAAACCGAGGGTCCTACAAACCTATAACGACCATATATTCCCAAAAGTGGTGGACATGCTACTACGCAGCAGTGAATGGGAGAATAAAGATTCCCTCCAATACCGACAAGAAGAAGTCGATCAAGCTAACAAGATATGTATGCAGGATATAGTGGGAGAGCAACGATTAAAAGATTGTCGCAAATTGTAAGAATTACACAAAAGAATGGATCTGGTTGTCGGTGGAATCAAAGACTTTATATATAGAGACAAACTTCGGTACATTTTACAATTCGAAAACCTAGACGGTCGCTATGTATCAAACTATTGGTTAGAAAAAGAGATAGAGGACTTGGGTGTCGATTTAAATTTTAAGCTGCGAATAAAATTAGATAAAATCAAACAAACATAAAGAAAGGACTGTTTTCTGTGTATAACTTTGTATTAAAATTAAGTTTAAATAGCTCCATGCTTGGCATTAAAAATTTTTAAATTTTGTTATGTATAATGTCGGAATACACACTCCAATTACAGAACCATTTTGTGACAATATAATGTTGGTTAAAATTTGCGACCTTTCTGACGTCGAGCAAACATCTGCAAGCAAAAGGATGTTTATCCTAAAAAATAAATTTGTGATACATTTAACAGCTATGTACGAGGATAGTTCGACTGGTTTGTTTCCGCTAGATATGGTGTTAAATTTAAACTCCCGTTTTCTCTGGAAAGCATTATCAAGATAGGCCAAGGAGTAAAAGCAATTATCGGAAAAGAAGACCTCGAAAGCATTAATAAAAAATTACAAAATCCTATATGTGTTACGTACAAAGTAAAACTAGCAGATGTTAAGTTGGAAACTTTATTGGTAGAACTATCAGAAATATTAGACGGACTCAAAATAGATTATTACTATCTTTTTGACCGGGATGTAACCCAAGATTTTGCTGGTATATTTAGCAAGATGGAGATGTGTAACTACAAACCATAACTGGTGCTACAAGGGCGAATACGAAGAAAACCGCAATATTATAGTTGACAACGATAAAACTGTGGGAATCGATTATTTAACATGGCTAAAAACCAATGCAAGAATTAAGATATACAACAAATATACAACAAATTTGCGTGTTAGATAACAAGTACTGGTATTAATAAACAACTTGGAAATCGTACACTAGATTTTTTACGTTGGCCAGATGCACGTTTAAGGGAAACATTCGCGTCTACTTTTGTCAAAGAACATGGTATTATGCGATTGGAAGCGTCAACATACAACTGTAGAATTATAAACCTTGTCAGTGCGAAACAGGTGTACAATCCCTTAAAAGACTCTTTAACCTTATTGGAAGATAGTAAGTTATACTTTCTAAAGGCGGCAATGTACTCGGCACCACCTGCCAAAACGTGGAGTAAGCTATCGGACTAGCTACAAAATAGCTGCTGTTTAATGTAAACCAACCTACTACAGTATGTGTATTGGGGGAATAGCAATACAAAAAATTGAATGGCTTGCAAATTAAGTTGTCCGAAAAAATCAACCTACACAGAAAGAAATCTAAACTACATTTAAGAATAATTTTATACTTGACACAATGGTGTCGTATCAAAGAGCAACTACTCTTAATTTAGAAAAGTATAGTTCTTTAAAACACAACTCTTTCTTTAATTCAAACAATGGCATACTGTTGAATTTCAACACTATACAAGCGGTACTCGCAACAGTAAATAATATTATATTAATAATAGCCCCTGCATTTAAATTAACTGACCAATTATTCTTGGCATAATGCTGTACGTTTTTTATTGCAATGTAGTTCACTAAAACAGCCGCATTGATAATTTAATTTAAAATCAACTATTCTTATATCAACACACTTAACATTAGTTCAGTAATATAATTATTGAATCAAGTAATTTCAAAGAGATCATCAAATATTAACAACTATAACTATACTTGAACTAATGTATTAGGAATGTCAGTTCCATCCTCATCTGCGCCTTGTCCATCCTCCTACCGATAGTTCCTGGCGGCATGTTGAATTCGCGCGCTTGTGTAAGTTTAATACACAGTACCTATATGCAATGGAAAACTTGCTAAAACATCGGAATCTACCACAATTAATCGAAACATTTAATAGTAAGTTTTTGTTTGATATTTTTATCTAGATTGCATTCTAGTATCATAAATTAGCGTAAAACATGTTTTTTGACTGCTTGGTTTACCATAAATTTATAACCTCAAACTTTCGTTAGAATTTTAGAAGTTGTAATGCTTTATTGACTGAATTTGCAGATGTTTAAACAAAATATCTTGAATTAACCAATAATTTTGCCTGGCATGAAGAAAGTAATTCGAGCATAGGAGAACGAAATCAATATATAAATTGTTGGTTATTTTGCAAAAAGACAAGCCCGTGACCGGTTTCACTGTTCTTGCAGATCATCAGACGGACGCATATCTTTTTGCAAAACAACCAACTAAGTTCTAAAATAATACACAAATTAAAGTGTATCTATAGTGCAAATATTTCTCATGCGCCCTCTATACTCGGGAATAAGCAACTAACTATCGAAGACTGTTTCCAGTCTCCGACGGGATAGTGTAGATAGCATTGCCAGACAAAATTTAAATAGCTAGTCAAAAGACAAGATGAAAATTAAATAAACAAATGACCTGTTACCTACCTAGCACTGGCGGACCTTCTAAGAAGGTACTACACCCAGTGCTAATCGAGGAAGTTGGTCGACGGAAACCAATCCGTTTCCAATTAAACATTAACGAATAATTTTGTCTGGCATGAAGAAAGTAATTCGAGCATAGGAGAACGAAATCAATATATAAATATAAATATATAAATCGTCGGAGACTGGAAACAGTCTTCGATAGTTAGTTGCTTATTCTCGAGTATAGAGGGCGCATGAGAAATATTTGCACTACAGATACACTTTAATTTGTGTATTATTTTAGAACTTAGTTGGTTGTTTTGCAAAAAGATATGCGTCCGTTTGATGATCTGCAAGAACAGTGAAACCGGTCACGGGCTTGTCTTTTTGCAAAATAACCAACAATTTATATATTGATTTCGTTCCCCTATGCTCGAATTACATTCTTCATGCCAGGCAAAATTATTCGTTAATGTTTAATTGGAAACGGATTGGTTTCCGTCGACCAACTTCCTCGATTAGCACTGGGTGTAGTACCTTCTTAGAAGGTCCGCCAGTGCTAGGTAGGTAACAGGTCTTTGTTTATTTAAAATATCTAGAGGTTTGCTTCTTCGTTTTTAGAAGTATAACATTTCCATCAGACACCTAACCTTAACATTATTTCTGCAAACCATCAAAGGACACTAATTGCAAACTCGAAATTCTTAGGTGTGCAGTAGTCATTTCTTGCTTTAATTAGCATAGTGTATAGGTCTTGTAGGTGCTATGCATTGTAATATTGAAGTTTCAGCTCATGAGATTACCAAAAGCGACCTTCAACAATTAACTGATGAACAAATTAAGGAACTTATTCCAGTTTTGGGGCATCGATTACAATTTTTGAGACATTTATAGAATTTCAAAGAAAATGCCTTGATTATAAGCTTGGTAGGTTGAAAGTGTTATGGTAATTTTAATAAAGTGTTTATTTTAGGAAAACGACACTGAATTTGAAAGTAAATTTGCAACTTCGAGCGATACTGACACTTCTTTAGTTTCTACAGTTACTGGGCTGTGGAACAAGTTGATGATGTACGTGTAGTAATTGCATTTGGTGTGCAACTATTGAACAATAATATCACAAATTTCTCTTTGTTACAAGCTTAAGGTTATGGTGCCACAACCATCTACTTCTGTTGAAATAAGCTAAAGGTTATGGTTGCCATAACCATCTACTTCTGTTGAAATAAAGACAATTCTAAATTCAATTTAACATTTTTATATTCTAGAAACAATGGTATTGATTTGTTACTTCGACATAAGTGCTTTGTTAAGTGGAACACATTTAACTGTTTGTATGAGTAAAGATTATTTAGAGTCAAATATAAACACAATTTATTGCAAGAATAGTCTAATCTTATTGCTACACACAGACTTATTTTGGAAATCAACTTCAGTCTTTACTTGAGCTTCAACCATACTCTATTCTTAACTTCAGAAAATGCTCAGCTTAAATGCTAGGGATAGGTAGTACTTACAATCAATACTAGTTTGTGTTGAGGCTATTTAAACACAGTATTGTGTTGAATCGAGATGATTCATGTTTAATATAGACTAGATTTTTCTATGTGTACGCATGGGGCATAAAATGTAGGATAGTTACTTATATATGTATATATTTTATTGTGTATGTATATAGTAGTATGTAAGTTAGTTATAACACATACCCACCATCCCCATCCTTAATAATCCGTTCGCTCCTGGCGACATGTGTTTACCTCCACGCGGTGTCACTGGACGGTAAAACATATTGTTAGATTAACGACAATATGTCTTATTGACCGAAAACACGTTTTCTCTCTTTTTAAACAATACATTAATGTCTTTTTTGTTGCAGATTACTTTTACCTGCTTGGATTTGGCTACACGAAAAAAATAAAATAATGTTATACTTTGCAATGTAAAAGTTGTATTCTATTAGTTTAGTAAACTGTAAATCGAATAAAAAAAATTATTAAACTTTTGTGTGCTTAATTTCATTGTGTTAATACCTCTAAATATTTTGTTAAAATACTCTAGATGATAAAAAGAAGAGGTGATTAGAAATCGAACTTGGTAAAAAAAATTTAAAATTGGGGTACCACTTTAGGAAGTGATGCTATCTAAAAAATTCCTAGAAATTCAGGTAGCCGAGGAAAATCTAATATTAATTGACACCAAACAAGTTATATTTATCTTAAAAGAAACAAAAATAATCTTTTATATGTTCGCTAGAGGGTATGTGTGTAAAACTGTAATGTGTAGTCGGATTTTAAATCTGTTTACAGATTTGGATTCTGCGTAAAATTCTAGACTAATTTGATGTATCGCATAGCTAATAAATTTATAAGGACGGTCAGAAATCGCTACCGATTAAAAAATCTTAAAATGTGGATAGCTTCCTGGGGGATGGTGCTATCTAAAATTTTTTGAGAAATTCAGGTAGCTGAAAAAAATCTAATATTAAGTGATACCAAACAAGATATATTTATCGCGAGAGAAACAAAAATAATCTTTTATATATTTGCTAAGGGGGTATGTGTGTAAAACGGTAAGGGGTGATCGGATTTTAAATCTGTTTATAGATTTGGATTCTGCGTAAAATTCTAGACGAATTGGATGTATCGCATGGCTAAAAAAAATTTATAAGGACGGTCAGAAATCGCTGCTGGTAAAAAAATCTTAAAATGAGGGTACCGCCTTAGGGAGTGATGCTATCTAAAAAATTCCTAGATATTCAGGTAGCTGAGAAAAATCTAATATTAATTGATACCAAACAAGATAGATTTATCACGAAAGATTAAATGGCTAGTCGAAGAAAGCTATTTGGTCCAGAATGTGTGTGGAAATGTGGCGCTGATTCAACCAATAAACAGCTACTTATTTTTGCAAATACTCTTATTTTAATATGTAACCACTAAAACAATTACCTTTCCATGCATAACTCATACAGGATTACATACAAGTTTACTGCTGGAAAACTACTATACATTACCTGCAAATTACTGTACATTACATGTAAATACTCTACATTACCTATAAAATACTTAACATTTCCTGTTTATTACTATACATTACCTATGCATTACTGTACATTACTATACATTACTGGACATTACGTATACATTATACAGTACTGGTACCAAAAAAATATCAAGTGGAACATCCCCCGACACTTTTAATTTGATTAAGATAATTTTTAGTACCGTCAAACAAATGTTGATAGATATATCAAGCCAAAAATTTGACATATAATCCTTCAATTGTTTCTATAGTAAAATTTCCTTATCAAGAGTCATTTTGTTGCTTTTTGGTATCCGTAAGAATGTCCGCTCATGTCATTTAAAAACAGTAATACCTGCAGGGAACAAGTAACACTCGAAGTATATCGGGTGCAAATAGTGATATCGCCCGATTTAAATAAACTTTTACTGAATTTGTAAACGCAGAAATTTTAATGTGAACTTATTTTCTACAAATTCGATTACCATTTCGGATAACGTCTAAAAGTAATGGTTGACCACAATATTTATTTACATTCTCCAATCAGAGCAACTACAGAAAACTTAAGCTTAACGCTTATTTTAAATGACTAATTAATTATACATGTTATCATATCAAGACTATTCCTAATATTACTCGAAACTCGTTAAACGTCTAATGGTAAAAATGACGGAAGCGTGTAATAATGAACATTTTTGGAATCCCTATCTAATTCTCTGACAATATTTTATACCTACAGAAGTAATTGACATGAAATATCAATAACAATAAATAAAAAGTGTTCACCTGAGTTTTGTTCCGCGGCATCAAAAAGGCAGGTGATCCAGTGGAACCTAATCACACAAATACATAAGGTCAACTTTGGATTGTCACTGTTAATTACCCATTTATACAAACACGCCGACATCCTTTGATATAAACCGATACCATAAAACACACTGGTTTAGATCTAATGTAAGAAATTACATCAAGTTTATATGGGGTTTTGTAGCGACACGAAGTCTGTTAAGCCAGTTCTAACAAGATAACTGTTTTTGTTATTTTGTTAATTGTTGGTTTTCTGAAACCTAAGACTTTTATCAAGGGGTTGCATCTAAATGTACACGCCCTTAATGTTGCCAGATAAATGGAACACACGCAGTTTTAAAATTATTACTTGAGCTTTTTGAGAGCTGACATCGTTTTTTTAATTTTATGAAAATTCTGTGCGACAACTATTAATATTTCATCCTTTACACCCAACATGACTCTAATATGGCCGTAGTATACCAGGGGAATCATTTAGCGTGGAATTTTGTAATATCTCGAAAAATACGCATCGTACAGAAAAATTTACCGAATCTTTTCATAAAACTTCATATCGAGCAGAAGTTGTAAATTCCCACACTTTCAGAACATAAAGTTATATTTTCTGCGTACTGTTTGTACGACTTGATTTATTTGGAAAGTTTGTTTATTCTTGTCATACGAGGGACAATATTTATGTATTGAGAACTGACAATACTGGTATTGCCAGGTGAAATCTGGAGTTGCCATTGTAAAGTTTGACATTTTTGAGGTTATAGGTATACGTTTTGATGTGCGAGCACTATTTGTGTTTTTTGCAGTGTTTAAATTTCATCTCAGCCAAAATATGGAATTAACTCGCGAATATTTTCGAGCTATGATTTATTATGACTTTCGACGTGGTCTAACTCAAGAACAATGCATAAATCATCCGAATTCAACTTTTGGCGATGAAGCTGCATCCACAGCCACTGTATATCGCCGGTACACAGGATTCAAACGTGGACGTAGTTCGCTCACGGACGAAGTTAAAGAATGTCGTCCAAAATCGGTAGTTGTGCCGGAAAATATCGATGCTGTGCGAGAACTAATTGAAGAAGTTTGTCATGTAACATATCAAGAAATCGAGAGATGTTTAAGCATTAGTATGACTAGTATACATAAGATTTTGTACGAATATTTGTGTGTTCGCAAGCTGTGTACGCGTTGGATTCCACATTTGTTGACAGATGTTCAAAAAAATGTTCGTGTCGATTGGTGCCGTAAAATGATTTCAAAATACAACTGTGGTGCATCCAAAGTGGTATACAACATCGTCACAGGTGACGAGTCGTTGATTTATGCGTATGAGCAAGAAAGAAAAGGCCAGTCTGCAGTTTGGGTGTTTCACCGCCGTTTGCACCGTATTTAATTAAGTCTGTCTTACCTTATGAATTAATTAAAACTAAGCTCGACTTAAGTTTACCTTTATTTGCACCGATAAGTTTTTGTGTTTCTTAAATTAGGCATTATGTCAACTGGCAACATTGCAAATAACTGTTTAATGTCAAAATTTGAAATGCGACAATACGAAAATTTGAAACCCACATTTGACGGTACAGAGTGGTTTTTCATGCTTCAAGTACCTTTTGTCAGCTGTATATTCGTATTTCTTTGTTGATCAGGTATTTTATTTCGCCGTGATGAGCGCAAGTTGTAAAGTTATAGAAAATAAGCAATTACACATAATGTATATAATATCTTATTAGAATCAAGTTGAAAACAAAAAGAGGTGCGAATTTTAATTCTACAGATAAAGAGCATTTTGTAAATATAGTTTATAGATATAAACACATTATAGAGAATAAAAAAACATATGGAATACACAATGAACAAAAATCTAAAACAAGGTCCAGGATAGCACTTGAGTTCAATGCTTCAGGTGGTATTCAGCGAGAACCTGACCAGCTGATGAAACTATATAACAATTTAAAAATGGTTCTTTGAAAAGATGCTGCTGTGGAGACAAAGCATATGTTATTCACAGGTAGATTTTATGATATGCAACTTTTGCACATATATTGTTATTAATACTTAAGGTGGAGGTAGACCACCAACAAAACCGGACGATAAAGATTTATTACTAAGACCAATTATAAATGAAAAAAGTATTGATGGAAAGGTGAACGAATTTGACGGAGACAATATGGAGCATGGCGGTGGCATAACTACAAATGTAAGTTTTAGCAGTTGATATTTTTGCAAATTCGTACTTATATTCAGGTGAATGATGCATGTAACACAATTGGCGAAGAGAACGACTTGCACACATTTGAATTCGAATATCTCGATTCTGATCTTGTAAGTATAAAATACTGCCGTTGTTAAGGTATTTAAAAACTGACATATAGGGTTCCTTCCCCATATCAGATGCTATGCCAACTTTATGTTTATCATCAGAGCAATTAAACACAAAGCACAAACGTTGTTCCAAACCTTCACTTGTAAGTCTTTTGTAATTTTTTAAATAAATTTCGGAAATTTTAATTGTTATAGGCTTCAAGTCGTAGAAGACCGACGGCAGTTGTGAAAGCATTGACATCATCAGAAGTATCTGAAAAGTATTTAAGACTTTTAGATAAAAGGCTTTTCATCGTAGAGCTAACAAAACAACAACTTAAAGACAACATTACGCATGAGCAAAACAAAAGAAAAATGTAATTAAAGCTGCTACAATTATCACTTGAAATTAAACAAGTGAAACTCAACATATTAAGATCCAAAAATTAATTTTATTTATAATACTTGATAATAGTTACAACTCGCTAATAAAGATTTTTACTACAGATTACTACAAATTAAAATAATTATTAATGTATTGATTTCTTGTATCCCCGCTACCATGCACTAGTGCATTTGGTTGTGCTCTTATTTGTCCTATTTGGATTAATTGCTCCAATTCATCCCGGTCAATGGCTTCGGCAAAAGGAGCTTCCAATCCATCATGTACCTTAGCAAAGTTATACAAAACACCTGCTGCTACTATGACTGTCATTGCAGTGTTTAAGTTTAAACGTAAGCCATATGCAAGAACAGGAAACCTCCTTTTCCACACCCCAAATAATCTTTCTATAGTATTTCGTGTGCCAATGTGTGCTTCATTGTATAATACCTCAGGCCTGGTCCGAGGATTTAACAGTGGAGTTAAAAAGTAAGGAGGCACAGGATATCCACTATCACCTATAGTTAAGACCATAATTAATTATACATTTATGAATGTAGACTTACCTAGTAATATGCAATCGGGAATGTGCCCTGCATCAAATCTAGCTCTTATACAACTATTATTAGAAATCGTAGCATCGTGGGCTGACCCAGGCCACCTTGCTACTAAGTTTAAAATATTTAAATTTGCATCCCCAATTGTCTGTAAATTTAAAGAGAAGTAGATTATGCGATTTCTAAATACTTCTTCTTCGTCACCTCCTACAAATTCTATTAGCATCTTATTGCGTTCTTTTCTCACGTATAGAGATTGTATTCTAATATGGGTACCATCGATAGCCCGAATAACAGTAGAAAAACCAGCAAACTGATAAAAACCTATTTGTAAATCACGAACTTGTTCTTGAGTTTCAGGTCACTTTATAAATCTTTCATGTAATCTTGCAATTGCTCTGGATACTCTGTTAGTAATTTTTGATGCTGTTGAGACATGAACACCTACAAAATCAGCGACACTTTGTAAATGGCCGTTTGTTGCATACAATCTTAAACACAGCAGTAATTGGTTTATAGGTGAAACGTTGATATTCCTAAAACATTTTAACTGGAAACTACTGTATTATAAATAATTATTTTAATTACATATCGGTAGCATGCTCTATTTCCGCTTCCATCAGAGAAAGTAAATTTAAGGTTGTTTGTTTGGTAAGCCTAGAACACAGCAACCACAAATTAGTAGGTACATCTACATAAGTATGCGAAAAATATTACCGAAACCTTCTATAAAACCCTAGCTCGTCCAAGATATCAAAATATTCCGATCGAGGGTACATTAACCTAGGAAATTCATCATCATCATTAGGTCTTCAGTCCTGGAACTGGTTAGACGAGCACCCTCATTGTTTCCTATTCTGAACTCACCGACATATTTTCCAGAAATTTGCACAGTCTGCATCTATCACTATCTGATCTAGGTCCACATTTGCCTTCTTTTTCCTATCTCTGCTTGTAATATACCCCATACAATTCCCCAAAAATGCTTTAGCATGTATTCTGCCCTTCTATTTCTCCTATTTTTTCCCACAGATATCCTTGTTCCCCTACTATTTCTATAACCTAATTGTTATTAACTTTCTCTGTCCATACTATCATCATCATCATACATGTGAAGCACAGCATTCCAAAAGGCCTCTACCATTTTTCTGTCTGCTTTTCTTACTGCTCGTATTTCATAGGCATACTGTGCTGTACTCACATATGCTTTCAACAATTTTCTTCTTGTTACTATGTTTGTTTTAAACAATATTTTCCTTGTTTCTATGTTTGTTAGCTTTGAACACAGTGGTTGCTTTTTCTTGTTAAATGTAGCAGGACCTTGTGCTAATCTTTGTTTTATATCTTTTGCGCTTTTCCCATATTGCGTTATTTGGCTTCCTAGGTAGCAAAAATCCTTAACCTCTTGTAAGTTCTTGTTACCTATTTGTATTCTTGTTTTTGATTTATTTTCCCCTCCTTTGCATAATAGTACTTTAGTTCTATTTTTGTTAATTTTCATACCGTATCTCTCTGTTAGAACCGTTTCCATTTTATTAAGAGCACCTTCTAACTCTTCTTTGCTAGATGCTAATACCACTATATCATCTGTAAATCTAAGCATATCAATTTTTGTCCCTGCATAGTAATTCAAAATGTCTTCTTGCATTTAACAGTATTCATTGCCTCTTCAATGTATAAGTTAAAAATTAATGGCGATAGAGCACATCCCTGTCTCACCCCTTTCCTAATGTTTACTTCTCTACGTTTCTGCTCCCATTCTATTACTGCCTTTTGCTCTTTGATAAGGTATGAACTATTTGTCTATCCCTATAACTCATTCCAATCTTTTTGAGTATTTCGAGCATTTTTTTCCATTTTACATTGTCGAATGCTTTTTCCAGATCTACAACCCCTATATACGCGCCTTCCCCTTTTCTATTGTTTTCTCCATCATCACACACAGAGCTAAAATAGCCTCCCGTGTTCCTCTGTTTCGCCTAAACCCAAATTGATCTTCTAGTACTTCATCAGCTCGTTTTTCCATTCGTCTTTGTACAATTCTAGTTAATATTTTTGACACGTGTGCTGTCAAACTTATTATTCGAAAATTTTCACATCTATTCGCGCCTTTCATTTTGGTATAGTTAATATGGTCTTACGTTTGAAATCTTTGGGTATCTCGCCCGTCTCGTACATATAGCGTACCAGTTGGAAGAGACGTTCTGTTACTGTTTGTCCAGCGGATTTTAGAGTTTTTGTTTGCATCTTATTTGTATCCGGCGCCTTACCATTTTTCAGACCCTTTAATGCTAATTCAAACTCATCTCTAAGTATAGGAAGTCACCATTTTCAATGTCTGATTCCTGTTCTAATGCTGTTAGTTTCTCTCCTGCATATAAATTCCCTATAGACTCTTGTACCCACTTTCTCTACATTTTCTATAATGACGTTTTCTCCCGCGTCCTTTTTATTTTTGCTATACAGTTTTATATCTCTAGAATTGATTCTAATTAGTTTGTATGCTTCATCTGTCTTTCCTACTTCCATCTTAGTTTGTACCTTTTTGCACTTTTCATCAATCCATTGTTTTATAGCTTTCCTGCATTTGCGAATAATTTCCCATTTTATAGCTTTGTACCTCTGTTTCCTGTTTCGTCTGATTTATTTTTGTATTTTCGTCGTTCTTCTATTAAATTCAGGATATCCTTTGTTATCCATGGGTTCTTATTTTCTTTTTGTGTATACCCCAGAATATCTCTGGACGACGTGTCTAGGCTGGATTTAATGTTCTTCCATTCGGTTTCTACTTACTTATATCAGACATTTTCCCGATATCTTTCAGCAATTCGTTTGACTTTCTTTCGAATCTTTTTTAATATCTTTATCTTTTAGTTTCTCAAGGTCAAAGCGCTATATTCTGTTTCTTTTTTTCAAATTCTTAAATTTAAATGCGGTCTTCATAATTAGGATGTTGTGGTCAGTGTCTATATCTGCTTCTGGGTAGCTTCTACAGTCTTTTACGTGATTCCTAAACCGCTGTTTAACAAGAATGTAATCTATTTGATATCTTCTTATATCTCCTGGCATTTTCCACGTATATCGTCTTCTAGCATGATGTTGAAATAATGTGTTTGTAATAATTAAATTGTTCTTGTCGCAAAATTCTACCAGCCTATTTCCCATGTCGTTTTTCGTGCCTAAACCAAATAAACCTACTACCTACCCTCACCTACCACTGCATTAAAATGGGAGGTAATGTGGTGGTTTCCCGTTGCCTTCCACATCGCGGTAGTGTGTCTTAGACTGGCATACCGACCCCTATAGTCTCTGCCAGTCTAAGTACCGAAAGAGCCGCTGCCCTCTTTCGGGGACCTGTCTTAGTCTGGTTCTTGACTAAAGACCCTACTACTTTGGTTGGACCTGTAGTTTGACTCTTTAGCTCATTAGAACATGCAAGCCATTTCACCTGTTCTAATAATCTAGAACTTCGGCAACGTGTAGGTCCATTCGAAATTGTTAGGAAATCCATAATCAATAATTTCAAGTACATCTTCAAAGATATCATCGTTATCAATTTCTTGATAATTTGCCATATTGATGCTATATTTTCCTATTACTAGGCTTAATTTGCAAATAACATGGTATTATTTTAATACTAAAATTTTCGAATAATAAACAAACTACAACGATGGTAATATTACGCTATCGTGACACTAATAAATACCTTTTTATATAATGCGCATGATTGAAAGCTAACTTAACTTTAGGAAAGCTTTAAGTGAACCCTACTTGTCGACTTAACATAAGTGGTTCTTAAACCTAATTAAGACGTGCTTAACTTGCGGTGCAAATAAAATTCTCGACTTACGTAAGAGTTCATACTTAAGTTTTGCTTAACACATACGATGTAAACGAACATCAATGTGAAGCCAAGCCAACATAAGTTGTTCGTTCTCGAAGCGTTAAGAAGCAAATGGTGGCGTTTTTCTTCACGAAAACTGGTCCTGTGGTAATTGTGGCTCTCGAAAATCAAAAGACCGTTAGTTGAGCGTGGTATACAACCATCTGTTTGCCTGAAGTTTTCGGTAAATTGAGAAAAATCAACCCAAAACAACGAATCATTTTGCATCATGACAATGCGAGCTCACACGCATCACATGCAACAAACGAGTATTTGGACACACAAAAGATCGAATTGATGGGTGATCCACCTTACAGCCTCAACTTGGCACCCAATGACTTCTTCTTGTTTCCAGTAATTAAAGATAAACTGCATGGACAACGATTTTCATCCTGTATGTTTGTTGCGGTTTGTTTTGAATTTTTCTTGGGTATTAAACCACTCAGAGTTTTTTAAATTGTCTTTATTTACGTTCGATCCATGACCTAGGTAAATAAAGACAATTTTAAAAACTCTGAGTGGAGAGAAAGAAAAGAGAGAAAGAAAAATTAAGAAAAAACGATTTTCATCGCCCAAAGAAGCGGTTGAGGCCTTCAAAACACATGTTTTAGAGCTACCATCTTCTGACTAAAAAAAGTGCTTTGAAGGGTGGTTCAATCGCATGCAAAAGTGTATAGATCTTAAAGGCGATTATTTTGAAAAGCAATAAAAGTATTTTTCATCAAATTCATTTTTTTATTCTTTCTATTCTCAATACATAAATTGTGTTCCTCGTATAGTTTGCTTGACGATACACAGTTTGCATAAGTGTGGGTTTGAGAATAATAGTACAAACTGCTAAAATTTCTATTTTAGAGAAAAACCAACATTTTTTTGCTTGACATAATATTAATTAATTACAAAAGTATCTTTGCTAACTGGACAACACAATTTTTAATATTAAAGTCCTATGTGATGTTATGGTGCACGTCGTGACCAAATGATGTAGCATATTAACAGAATTGCGCCAACAGAACTTTAATATACCCGAGGGAGGCATCACTCTACGCCCCATGTGGGTGTGGCGGTGGGCAAATTTGAAATCTTAAATAGAAATCCCTATTTTTAGCGTAAATTCAGATTCTATGTCAAAAAGACCGTACGATTTGTCCTAAAAATTTCTTTCGACTCGCTACATATAGCGCTATAATCTCAAGAGATGTAACAGAATTCAAAAAAATGAAAAAACAGAAAAACACGTATTTAGTATTTTGCGACGGGCAATTCAACAATGCTACGGTTACCCCCACCCCCACCTTCCGTGGTTGGGGTGGTTGGTTAATAAACTGCTTTAGCGTATCCCAGCAACGACGACGGAGACGTAATTTACTTTCTGTTCCCTTCCTTTATTATCGTGAGTCCTTTTGCTTCTCGCCTTTCGGGGTGCTTGATTAAGGTAAGTCCCCTCGCCGCTCACTGCTCAAGTAAGTGCTCGAAATGGTAACCTTGAACTTCAATAAAATTGATGGTCCGTGTTTCAAATAACTGTACACAACTGAGAAGTACGCCTCTAGCAATACAGACACAAGCATTCGTGATTCGTTCAGTCATATTCTCAGGAGTTGTTGGTACTTGTTGGTACACTTTGTCTTTCATATATTCCCACAAAAAACTAGTGAAGTCACATCTGGCGATCTGGCAGGAGTGATATTATTCAGATCCGTGTTGTTTACATAAAAACTATATTTCTATTGTTATAATCTCATTATTACTAATTTTGTTAATCACAAGTAAATAGAGGAAAGGTCCGAATGCAACAATCACTCTGACTTTTACTCAGATAAATTTATATAAAAGCAGATATTAAAGAATTACAATCAACTAGTCATTGCTGAACGTTATAGCTGAATTACTGAACTTTAGTTGTAATAATAGTTATACGAATTGTAACACTTGTTTACCTTTCAAAAAAAAAATTTTTATTGAAGTTTTCGCATTCGAAAACAAGATTGACGCAGTCAAAGGTAGGAATCAAAGAGCACTAGTTGCGAAGAGAAAAAAACGCACCCAAGAGCTGTTGGTTTCAACCATTAACTTTGAACAGAACAAAAGTACAATCCCAGGAGGAAGAAACTTTGAGACATACCATAACAAGTAAGTGTTGAGTCCTTTCCTTTTCCTGATCCTTTTGACAGTGTATATACCTATCAAAACAAAAGAGAGAAAAGGTAATACACTTCTTAGACCGACTAAAAGTAATGAAAATTCGATTAAATTTAAAAATAAACTCAGCCAGTTCATTATTTGAACACCAAAAACAGCATTAATTTTGCAAAACGCCGCCACACCCGTCGCGGTTTTAATATCAAATACAAACGCGAAATAAGAACTCTCCTAACGCTACAAAAATCTAATGCTGTCGACGAAGCAACATCGTTAGTTATACCCCACGTTTTTATGGAAGAACAAATTAACAGTAGATATCAATTTTAGCATAATGCACAAGTCAATAAAAATCTGAAATATGACAGCAATAGTAAACCACTCTAAAAATTTCAGAATGATCACAAACACCAATATCATAATTCCTACAATGAATAAGTAATTCTAACTATAACAATCATTACAATCACTTTCAACAAACTCCGCAAGGATCACACAATCCCTATTTTTATAATAATAATTTCCCCAAGTCAACCTATCAACATTCAGAGTAGGCCAATTCCCTAAAGATCCCCTACGAATAAACAAGTATTTGGAAATTTTACGAATATATTCGTACCAAAGAATTCAAATAAAACCTAAACGCACAGGAACAAATGTCAATAAGTTCAAGTCTTACAAACAACAAACAATATCAACGGACAAATTCATTTGAACATCTTTTTCAAGAAATTACAAATGTAGAAACATTTCCATACGAGATAGAAGGTTCTGTGGAATTTCAACCCCCCCTCCCTTTTACATTTGACTTTCCAATGCTCTACCCGAAGGTTCTACATTGGCCAGGAAACAAGTTTTTTTTTACCTGGAAATTTTGAATTTTGCTGAACCCTTGCTGTTGCAAGCAAGGTAGGGATCTTTAACGTGCGTGACAACACTCACACACAGGACCACTTCTCATCCGAATGAAAGCGTATTTTTGTGAAAAACGCTCACCTAACATTTTCAAGCGGATCGTGTCGGGATTTGAACCCGAGACCTTGGGCATAGTAGTCACACACATATCAACTACACCACGGAGCCCCCAGAATTTCAATACCTCAATAATTACAGCAATAATTATTACAAAACTAGTTATAGTGAAGAACAAAACACTTATGTGTAAATGTAAACAACGCCTTTTACGAGCAATATAATGAAGGCAATACCTTAATGAAAATTTTCCAGTAAGAAGCCTCTTACTGGACGGAACATAATTGACTTAAATAATGTAATTCCTAATTCATTATTTACATTAAAATACAACAACAGCCGATGAAATTATTAATTACTAGATGGTGTTATCCCTCGCTAATCGGACCCTATTTTGCAGAAATCTATTTTTCAAAATCGATATTTAAGTCCTATTCACCAATACTTACGTGTACGGGAGAATGTGAAGCCAAATTTAAAACACGCATCCGTATATTTAATGAATTTACCACTTTACGAAAAACGCTAAAATTCGTATTGTTGAACTTCAATGATTATTTCGACAGAATAATTGGATTTCATGATTTATGAACACTAAACCTCAATGTTAACCTAAAAAAATAAAATACTGTTTAATAGTGAAATCAGAATCCCTTTGAAATTCAGAGAAGATTTTGCAAACACAGAAAATTGAAACGGAACTATTGGAGACCGTAACTTTTTAAATGTTCTCAAACAGCATTTGAATCTTAAATATAGACTCAATTATTTCTACAAACAAATCAAATAAATCTGAATTCGACTTCGACAAAATCAGAATCGATTATCTAAATTCAAAAGAAAAAGAATCTTTAAGAAATCTTTTAATTAAATATAAAGATGTAATGTGTGATTCTAATCAAAAACTAACTTTCACTAATAAAATAAACACGAGATTAAAACAACCAACGAAATTCCAATTTATACGAAATCGTACCCGCATCTACTCAAAACCGAAGTACATATGCAAATAACCAAAATACTAGAAAACAGAATAATACAACTAGCCCACAGCCCATGGAGTGCTTCAATATGGATCGTCCCAAAAAAATCAATCAAAACGGAAAACAAAAATGGCGTATTGTTACGAACTACTGCAAGTTAAATGAAAACTATAGATGATTGTTACCCATGCCAATCATCGTCGACATCCTAGAACGTCTACGAAGAACACAATACCATGCTACGATCGACCTCAGTCAAGGATTTTTTAGAAATTTGACTACACCCTAACTTTATCCTCAAAACAGCGTTTAATGTAGAAAACGGGCACTACGAGTACCTCAGATTACCAATTGGACTAAAGGATGCACCAGCCACATTCCAAAGAAGGATGGATAACTACCTGATTTTGTCGAAGTCAAATTCAGATTTATTTGATTTGTTTGTAGAAATAATTGCGTCTATATTTAAAGATTCAAAAGCTGTTTGAGAACATTTAAAAAGTTACGGTCTTCAATAGTTCCTTTTCTTCAGAGTTATTAATAAATTCTAAAGTGGTTACACTGTTTTGTATTGTTAAACGTTCGGCTAGAATTATGATAGATTCGTTAGTTAAGTCCGGTGTAATTATTTGTTCAGGTAAAACTTTTTCGTTAATTGGAGACAGTTGTATTTCAATTTTCGTGTGCAAAACGATTCTGATTACAATTAAACAGTATTTTATTCGAGTTAATGGAGGTTGGTTTGAATCCCACGGAATCCCATTACAAAATAACATTGATTATCACATTCCTTGTTTGCCAGCAATATTAACCCAAACCACTGCAGCACAGGTTTTAGTCATTCAATGACAACCGTGCCCATCAGGCCACCACCTTCCCGAATAAGACCGAGAAGTTCGACACAGCACCCAATACGTCACGCGCTGCTTGAGCCGGCCAGCAAATTTTAAGTGCAGTGCAACAATATCATAAACTTTTCTTACAACGAACTCAACTGAAGATTGCATAATTTGCATTGGCAAACCACATCTTTACGAACGCAACCAAATGATCATCGCCAAACAATTTAGCCATATGAACCGTCATTCCCCGAATTAAGATTGAAACGCTCCTGTTCATCTGCATATCTCAATACCCAGGCCGTTTGACGCAAGTTTACAAACAACCATTCACCTAGAAAACCTCCAGGTGCAACATTTTCCGAGTGCGAACAACGCGCAGCACCGAACACAACCTTTTCGATCAGTCGCTGCAGTAGGCCGTAAAGCAATTCACACTTTCAAAGCGGCACTTTGTAAACCACCTGATTTCAACATTTATTTAAACATTGCGATCACCAGATTATTCCGACCTACCGCCGTACAACTTTTTGCCCACCGGCACGATATCCTTTTCAAACAACCCGTTTACACAAACCATAACATCATATGTCCGGATTCACACAAACGCATTCAATTTAAACCACATCGTTTTTCAACATTCACGAGCGCACCACGCACACGCATTTTCATTTTTTGGCAGAAACATCGCATGGTGTCAACCCTTATGTCGATCAGATGTTTTACACACAACCAGACCTTATTTAACGCACCAGTAAACACATCAACGTTTTTACAACAACGATCACAACGACATCACAAGCATCTCATTTTACCCCACCGAAGCGCTATTTCATACGATCGCTTCAAGATTTCAAAACCAGACCCTCATACTTTTAAGGACTAAGGCCGAGATTTACCTCATTTACATCCACAATAACACAACCAGCTCATTACCTTTGCCGCGAACACGTCATTGAAAACAATTTTCGACAACCAACAGAAGATTTAAAGATGGACACAGCATCTTAATGGCAATTAACCAACACACCATTTGAAACCATCACCGGATACATCCCACGTACAGTTTGTCAACGAAGAACTTAAATGTTAAACCAACATTTACACCAATCTTCCATAACCTCCACTGACAGTACCCGCATAATTCAAGCCGAAACACTTTACCAATCAGCCACTTCCAAACCTGCCGTGCCCCAGCACCCCGCCTGCGCACCGCACCGCGCCACGTTCGCACGCCGATGGGCACTGTTAGCACCTTTTATCGCACACAGCCTTTATAAAGAACATATTACATTAAACGTTTAATTCGACACACATTTCACCATTATCCATTTAAACATAAGAAAGCCAGCCAGGGTGGTTTAATTATCTTTTTCGCAAGCTATAACGATACCGTTATCCTTTCAATCCGAACCGTTAGGGTAACCGGAGGCCTGTTTGACGCCGAAAAACCATTCTTTCAGCGCACACCAACCAGCCCCATGCACCCCATTTCACGTCGGTTGAATTCCCCATGTCCACCACGGGAACATATAAACGTTTAAATACGATCGGTAACACGCGCGCGAACAGCCCGACTATTTTCCATTCGTCATTTTGATAACACGTTTTGAATAACTTGCAACGATTTTTCTGAAGAACGTTCATTCCAAGAGTCTTAACCGAACGAAGGACCCGATGTTCACCATCGACTTTCTTCCTCATTTCTCACTCAAAGCCCCATTGTCAGCAGCCTTCCACCAGTTTCGCCTTTTCATTCCATTTCTTCCTTCACGCAACAACCGGGCAACGAACGTTTACCAATCCCAGCGCGTGCGAACGTTTGCCAGTTCAAAATGAATTTTTCGAACAACGAGTCGCAGATGTAAAAGCACCGACTTGGTAAGATTTTATTTGTTCATTTTCCCATTCCCATACCGGACAGTTCGCCTACACTTTCGCTTTTAACAACCATTTCTAGCCTCACAGCCAATTAACAGCAGCCTTGGTCCATTCCATTCGAACAGATTTGACGCATAACCTCATCTTCAACAGCACTTCCGCCCGACACCAGTTTGCGCACCAATGACACGCAACGACCCCAGCAGACGCAAGTTCAAACGCCACGACAAACGCAGCACCGCATTGCCGCAAACAACCGCACAATACAGTTCATATTCCATGACCCATTAAACAGTCATCGCAACCCAATTTCATTCGTCGCACATCATCTTATGGTTTCCACACCCTTTAACATGCCCAATTTAATTTAAAAAAAATTTTCCCCCACCCGGCCACCCCCCGGAAAGGGATTTTGGGGATCCCAGCGGAAACCATTTGGGAAAAAAATTTACCTTTAAGCCCCCACCGTTTCCCTCATTTTTCAAAGTTTTAAAAAATTCTACGTAATTAGGTTCAAACCAAGAGTCTTTAACCAAACAAGAACCCGTCTTTTCCAAAATTTCTCATTTTCCCCAACCCCATTCTTCACCTTGCCTTTCCATTCCCCACCATTTCTTTCTTCCACGCAAAACACAACTTTCGATAACACTTATTTTCGGCCCAAACCGGTTTTTCGAAAATAAATTTTAAATAACTCGAATTGGAATTTTTTTTTTTTTTTTCCGCTTTTTCCCATACTCTTTCGACCCATTTTCCTTCAACTTATTTTCAACCCATTTTCCGAAAGGGGCCTTACTCCTCAACAGCCAAATTACCCGCACCTTACGCACCCCAACGCAACGCTACAACGTGCAACATTTTAAACGCGAAGCAACCACGATCCCCAGCCGCATCACCTTTGCCTTCCAACCCACCCTTCCCACACTTTCCAACTCAATTACCTTTCATCTCAAACATAAACCCATCTGTCACCACCCATCACTTCAGTAATTTTTAAATCTACTGCTTTCCCAACCCCGAACAATTTCTTTTTAAAACAGGCAGAACAAACATTTCAGAACCCAAAATTTTAAAACCACCAACCAAAACCTTTAACACACATTAATCCCCCCCCTCCCCACACCCACATTCCACCCCATCCACCTCCACATCACCGGACAAAGGGAAACGTTTTAACGCCAATTTGGCAACAACCAGCAACAGCTCCAACACGACGACATTTTCAAACACCGATTTGGGAATACCTTTTATGTGTTCATCGATGAATTTTCACCATTAAACCAAAATTTCAAAAGTTTTCTTACCAGGAAAAGCCACGCCGGGGCCGGCCCAACCTATTAAATTTTCCTTTATCTAACCTAGGTCCACACTTGTTTTTAATGGAAAACCAAAACAACAACAATACAGTAATAATAACAATTAAATAGTGTTTATTAACGAAAATACAATAACTTAAAACAAGAGGCTAATGGTAATTTAGCCATCATTTACAAACAGGGCATGTTATTATTCAACGCACTGATCTAAATGTGTAAGCAATCGAGTAATGTTCATCCCAATTACAAGTTTATTGTCATAATGTAGGAGGATTACGTACAAAATGTGTTGAATTATCAATGCAATTTTTATCAATCCTTTACATATTCCTTTTCGATGCGCATCCCTGTCGGCTTAGGTTGGATAACAACATATTCGACTATCTTCGGCAATATACGTCCTCACTCTGTAGAATACTAAGAGAACAATTTTTCGTATTCAATTTAGTATTCGATAGTAGCTAGAACGGTAAACATGAGCGTCTCCAAGGTGATTAACGTTTCTCAACTTCTTGGGAATAAAGTGAAACCGGCAAATGAGCGATTTGGATTATGGCTGTTGACAGAAAATATGTGCAACAATAATCTGGTAAAAGATATTGGTAATATTTGTTATGTCGAAGGCGAACAGATGCTGACTGGTGGACTACACACACCAATTACAGAACCATTTTGTGACAATATAATGTTGGTTAAAATTTGCGACCTTTCTGACACCGAACAAGCATCTGCAAACAAAAGGATGTTTATCCTAAAAAAAGAAATTTGTGGTGCATTTAACAGCTATCTACGAAGAAAGTTCAACCGATTTGTTTCCGCTAGGCATGGTGTTAAAGCTAAGCCGTTTTCTGGAAAGCACTAACAAGATGGGCCAGAGAGTAAAAGAAATTATCGGGGAAAGAAGACCTCGAATGCATTAATAAAAAATTCCAAAATCCTATATGTGTTCCATACAAAGTGGAACTAGCAGATGTTAAGTTGGAAACTTTATTGGAGGAACTACCAGATATATTAGACGAAGTCGAAAAATATTATTTCTATCTTTTTTGACATGGATGTAACCCAAGATTTTGCGGGCATATTTAGCGAGATGGAGATGTGTAATTATTTAACTACAAAGCATAACTTTTGCTATAAGGGAAAATACGAAGAAAAGTGTAATATTATAGTTGACAACGATAAAACTGCAGGGATTGATTGTTTAACATGGCTAACAACCAATGCAAGAATTAAGATATACAACAAATTTGTGTGTCAGATAACAAGTCCTGGTGTTAATAAACAACTTGGCAATCATATACTAGATTTTTACGTTGTCCAGATGTACGTTTAAGGGAAACATTTGCGTCTACTTTGGTCAAAGAACATGGTATTACGCGATTGGAAGCGAGAATATACAACTGTGCAATTGGAAGCTATGTCAGTGCGGAACGAGTGTTTACACCCTTAAAAGACTGTTTAACCTTATTGGAAGATAGTGTTATACTTCCTAAAGGCGCCAATGTACTCGGTACCACTTGCCAAAATGTGGAGTAAGCTATCGGACAAGCTACAAAATAGCTGCTGTTTAGCGAATAATAACCTGCTACAGTACGTGTATTGGGGAATGGCAATACAAAGAAATTGACGGGCTTGCAAATTAAGTTGTCCGAAAATCAAAAGAAAGGAAAACATTGATAAAGTATGTGCTTGGCTTTTAGTTTTAACTATTTACCCGTAAATTATTTGGAGATAGTAGAGGAGCAAGACAGCCAAGATAAAATAAAAATCTTACACAAGTGCTACATTAAAGCAGGTAGTACATATTTTACACAATCTGCAACACATATTCTACAATTCCAAAAGAAATAGTCATTTCGAATTGGGATTGATAAATACACCTAACATTCGCCCAGAGGTTGTATGACAACGCGCAAATATTGGTAGTAAACTCTATTCGTTTACGTTAAAGGAAATTGCCCCATTATGTATGCCATTACGCTGTAAGTGGAAGGAAAAGACAACTGGAATTAGAGGAAATGGATGCAAAAAGGCGAAAATTGACTACATGGAAAACACTGCGACAATACGCGAACAATACAAAGATGTGTTAGACAAAGAACATCTTATTAGAGAAAATGAGGAAGAATTAAAAGATTATTTTATGTGTCGATGGACTGACTTAGATACATCCGGGTTGTACAAGCTGTATGCATTTGCGGTTAGTAAGAAAGACTCTTTAGTTATGTAGACGTTCTTGCAGAAAAGGATGGTACTAAATCCGTATACTTTTTAAAAGGTTATTCTAAAACGTATTTATCAAAATGGCAGATAACAAAGACGAACTAAGGAATGCGGGTTTCGTAATCTTTGCGTACACCACACGCAAAAGGGGTTCCGCTAAACATTGTATATTTGCCTAGTAAAGAACCTTTCGGATCATTTAAAACCGAGGGTCTTACAACCTATAACAACCATATATTCCCAAAAGTGGTGGATATGCAACTACGCAACGGTGTGTGGGAGAAAAGGATTTCTCCAATACCGACAAGAAGAAGTCGATCAAGCTAACAAGATACTGTATGCAGGATATTGTGGGAAAGCTGCGATTAAAAGATTGTCACAAGCTGCAAGAATTACACGAAGGAATGGATCTGGTTGTCGGCGGAATCAAAGACTTTAAATATAGAGGCAAACTTCGGTACATTTTACAATTCGAAAACCTAGACGGTCTCTATGTATCAAACTATTGGTTAGAAAAGGAGATAGAGGACTTGGGTATCGATTTAAATTTTAAGCTGCGAATAAAATTAGATAAAATTAAAGCCACTCCAAACAAACATAAAAAAAGGACTGTCTTCTGTGTATAACTTTGTATTAAAATTAAGTTTAAATGGGTCCATGCTTGGCATTAGTTGTTTTTTAAATTTGTTATGTATAATGTCAGAATAAACATTTTATAATAGTATATAACATTGTTCTTTATTTATAAAAGGCTGTGACGTTACCACGAAATAGCAGTCGCACAGAGAGGGGTGCGCATGGGCAGCGCGCATGGGCAGGGTGCACGCGCATGGGCGCGCATGGGCAGGTGTGCATGCGCAGGGGTGCTCATGGCTGGGATGTGTCTGGGCGTACACGAGGGAAGCGGATGTTAACAGTCACCAAGCATCCAATTCTTTATTTGGTGTGAGTACTTGTCTGCGTATGTATCCAGGAGTAAAAGAATACGATTTGCATACGCAGCTTATTAATAAAATTAGTTTATCGAGGGAAGATGACAAAAGGTACATCATTCCTAATAGTACAACAATCTACGCATGGGGTGTAAAGATATAAGATAGTTGTTTAGATTTGTATATATTAGTTTTAAGATTCCATAATTTTTAAGTTCTTCTCCCACCTTCCAAATCCTTCCGGCTTCTATCCTGGTTGACAGAGTATACGTGTTATCTCCACGTGGTATTTGCGGGACACTGCGGTTTTAGATTCTAGGAAACGGTTGGTTAAAGCATATGTCTTGCATAGCAAAAAAGGGTTCTAAAGATGGTGTTAAATAAAGATGAGCAAAATTAGTCTTTAAAACGCATAACTTTGTATGGGTGGTCCTATTTAAAATCTGTTTACAGATTTGGGGTCCCTAGAAAATTTAATATTAGTGCAAACATTAAAATTTCGACACTAGTGACTACCCTCGAGACAACAAATACAATATACACTTGTGAACAAAAAGTTGTAGGAAATTAAAGACGTATTTAATGGGTGTCCAGTATTAGAATTTGTTGGTAGTAATGTTAAGTCCTACTGTATTGTAGGCGAGAAAGATACGATTAAAAAGATTAAAGGGGTCTCACGAATTGTAGTTAAGTAAAACCGAGGGTCTTACAACCTATAACGAGCATATACCTCCAAAAGGGTAGGCATGCAACTACGCAGCAGTGTGGAGAATAAGAATTCTCCAATAAGAAATTAAAGTTTCCATGTACGTAGCACCAGTCATTGGGTAATGGTAGAAATGTTAAACCTATAAAGGCGATTATTAATTGTGGTTTAGAAAATAGTAGTTTTCGTGGAGTAAATAAAATAGCTTAGACTGGTTAATGTATATGGTTACATACTCTCGTACACATCCACAAACATCTGTTTACGTCCGCAATATCGATACCGGTAGTTTTTGTTTAACAAATAGTAGGAAAAATACGTCAGGTGTTAGTGCGTGGAAGCCCATAGGATCGTTGGAATTAAAAAGAACGATATGGCGGAATGTATGGTGGTCTCCGTTAGAATAATCGAAAGTGGTTAATCAATTGTATTAGATGTTTAAATAAGCGAAAGTGTAAAGGCCTACATAAACAAAATTTAATTATTCGACAAAAAGTGCGCGATGTGCTACACTTATAAAGAAAGTATGGAATGGTGCTTTGCATCGGTCCTACCCGTAAAAAGGGCGACTGACTTTTTCAAGCAACTACAAGAATAGCAGTAGCGCAGAGAAGGGGTATGCATGTATTATACAGTTGCTACAAAATATGTTAGTTTACGCGTAGCTCGGATGTGTAATTGATCACGACTTAAAGATCCCTCGGAGGTTTAAAAATTCTCGGCCCATTGTCGTTTGAAAATGTTTGTAAATTATCAGAACAGGAGCGGGTTGAAGTTTAATGGATGATTGACTGAGTTTTTCTACCTTTACGAGGGAATTGGAAGTTGACAGACATCGAGCATCTAATTTCTATTTGGACGATATCGAGTACTTACCGGTTCTAGAAATCATTACGTGCGACCGCTATGCGAAAGTGTAAAAGCCACAGAAGCAAATTTAATTATCATACGAAAAAGCGCGCGATGTGTTATAGAAAGTATGGAAAATGGTGCTTTGCATCGGTCCTAACAGTAAAAAGGAGAGTGACTTTTCTAGCAATTACAAGAATAGCAGTAGCGCGGCGAAGGGTATGCATGTATTATACAGCGCATTGTTGCTATAAAATATGTTAGTTTACGAGAAGCTCGAACGTGCACAAATTAAATTTTAATCTATAATTAACCATGGTCGTAAAATGGGAAATTAATGGGTAATTTGAATACCGCTACATATACTTTCGCTTGGTGATTCATTTGAAAATATTCAAGCCTACCTAAAGTATGACGTAGAAGTTATTTAAAATTAAATTGTTTATTAGTAAGTATTCTGTAGAAACAAGTTTGGTATTCCTTAGTAAAGGTTTAAAGTGTTTTTGGTTATAGTAGCACTGCATCTTCTACAGCACGACTTGCACACAATTTGTGTGCGTGTGCTACCACCCTTTGGATTTTTAATATGCACGCGATCCGTATAACATGGAAGACGTTTTCCGATGTTTCTACTAACGGCATTCGCACCATCGACAAAGCGAACCAGGTGCATGCATTGGCGCTAAATGTATTGGACGAGCAGCGAGGATTATGACGTCATTTAGTTCCTCGCTGAATCCTCAACTTCGTTCGGTATCTTCGAAACCTTCGGTTTGCATTCTATAGGGTACATAAAGCAGGTACGCAGAGTAAACTCTTTAGTTATAAGTTAGTTCGCTTACAAGTCAAGTCTTATAGTGCGGATTTTGTTTTGTACTAAAATGGTATCTGCAAACGTTTTTAGCAACTCTTGCGGTGCTTCCTATACCTGGAAAAATGCTCTCAAACGGCACCAGAACAAATGTCGTGGTGCAACATCGTCCAGGTTGCTTATACATCCGCCCGCAGCAAAGTACTTAAACTGTGGGACTTGCGGTTTCGCTTTTACGAGAATGGACAACTTACAGCGACACAAGGAAAACAGCACGGTATGTCATTAAGCCGTAAACGTTCAGCTCCGCCAGCTGTTAAAGGACTTGTACGAAACAACCACGAATTATGTGTAAAGTATGCGATTTCGAAATGGAAAAACTACGTATGCCGCACATTTAAGAAGCAACAGACATAAAATGCATCAGTTACCGCTACTAGCGACGATGGTGTAGAAATGGTTAGCACTGCGTTTAACAACCGTATGGCTAGCTATCGCATAAAGAACGCCAGTGTCGACGATGGAGTGCCCGAGTTTCTTTGGAAGCAGAAAGAGCGATTTATTCGATTAATAAATGAAAAAAGAATACAACATACAGCAGTAAAAGTCTACTGCGAACTCTACGGCGTTTACATCAAAATGGGGGAAGAGACTACCGATGTGAAATCCTTTAACACAAAAAATGTTGTTATAACGTCTTCTAGTAATCTGGAAAATATGTACGAGGTCTTAAGCGAAACCATAAGAACAAAATCAGAGGAATTTGAAACATGCGGGTCCGGTTGGTCTTTGGAAAAGGTGCTCTATTTAGAAATAAATATTAATAAGTATGACCGATATGACAAGTTCTAGGTTGAAAATAAAAATTGTGAATATGTATTTAGAAATGTGGTTTAAAAATTTAAACTGTATTAGTAAAATTGTTTGTAATAAAAGTTTTAAGAATGGTTTTAGATTTTCTTTATGTATAAGCCGCAGGAAATTTATAATTTAAAGGTGTGTGTAAAATGGTAAGGGTCGTTCGATTTTAAATCTATTTACAGATTCGGATTCTACATAAAATTCTAGACTAACAAGATGTATTGCATGTATAAAAATTTATAAGAACCGTCAAAATCGCTACCAGCAAAAAAAAATCTTAAAATGGGGTAGCTCTTGGGGATGGAGCTATCTAGAAAATTTAAAGAGATTTGGGTAGCTGAGAAAATTCTAATGTTAATTGATACCAAACAAGGTAGGTTTATCTCGTGGGTGGAAATGTGGAGAAAGATTTATCTCGCAGAGGGTATATGTGTAACTTTGCAGGGCGTGGTCCGATTTAAATCTGTTTACAGATTCGGATGTGCGTAAAATTCTAGACTAACAAGATGTATCGCATGTATAAAAAATTTATAAGAACGCTCAAAAGTCGCTACAGGTAAGAAATCTTAAAATTAGGGTAGCTCCTTGGGGATGGTGCAATCTAAAAATTCCTAGAGATTTGGGTAGCTGAGAAAATTCTAATATTGATTAATACCAAACAAGATAGGTTTATCTCGAAAGATGCAATGGCTAGACGAAGAAAACTATTTGTTAGGTTTGCTTATAGAGCAAATAGCAAAATTAGAAGATCAGGACTTTAAAGGGTATAACTTTGCAGGGCGTGGTCCGATTTCAAATCTGTTTGCAGATTCGGATTCTACATAAAATTCTAAGCTAACAAGATGTATCGCATGACTAAAAAATTTATAAGAACGCTCAAAAGTCGCTACAGGTAAGAAATCTTAAAATTAGGGTAGCTCCCTTGGGGATGGTGCAATCTAAAAAATTCCTAGAAATTCGGGTAGCTAAGAAAATTCTAATATTAATTGATACCAAACAAGATAGGTTTATCTCGTGGGTGGAAGTGTGGAAAAAGATTTATCTCGCGGGTGGAAAGAATGGGGGTGTGACGTAAGAAAAATGGTTGGGGGGTGTTCGAGCAAGGCGGAGAGCAAGGCGGAGTCAGGAGGAGATTCATCTAAAATAAGACTTTATAGTGCGAATTTACATGTAAATTTGGTCCAGATGTGTGTGGAAATGTGGATGCTGGTGGAAATGTGGTGCTGGGTTCACTGAATTTACTCTACTGGGGTAAATTCTTTAAATACAGGGGTGTGTACTTTAAATTTGGCTTCACGTTCTCCCGTACACGTAATTATTGGTGAATTGGACTTAAATATTGACTTTGAAAGATAGATTTCTGCAAAATAGAGTCCGATTAGCGAGGGATGACACTATATATCAATTAATAATTTTATCGGCTGTTGTTGTATTTTAATGTAAAGTAATGAATTAGGAATTACATTATTTAAGTCAATTATGTTCCGTCCAGTAAGAGGCTTCTTACTGGAAAATTTTTATTAAGGTAATTGACTTCATAATATTCCTCGTGAAAGGCGTTGTCTACATTTACACATAAGTATTTTGTTCTTCACTATAACTACTTTCGTAATTATTATTGCTGCAATTATTGTAGTTTTGAAATTCCTCAGTATCATCTATCGTATGGAAATATTTCTACATTTGTCATTTGTTGAGAAGGAGGTTCAAATGGATTTGCCCGTTAAAATTATTTGTCGTTTGTAAGCCTTGAACGTATTGACATTGGTTCAGGTGCGTTTAGGTTTTATTTGAATTCCTTGGTGCGAATACATTGGTAAAATTTCCAAATACTTGTTTATTTGTAGGGAATCTTAGGGGAATTGACCAACTCTAAATGTTGATAGGTTGACTTGGGTAATTATTATTATAAAAATGGGGATTGTGTGATCCTTGCGGGATTTGTTGCAAGTGATTGAAGTGATTGTTTTAGCTAGGATTATTTGTTCATTGTGGGAATTGTTGGTGTTGGTGTTTGTAATCATTCTGAAATTTTTAGAATAGCTTACTATGGCTGTCATATTTCAGATTTTTATTGACTTGTGCATTATGCTGAAATTTATATCTACTGTTAATTTATTCTTCCATAGAAACGTGGTTTATAACTAACGAGGTTGCTTCGTCGACAGCATTAGGTTTTTGTAACATTAGGGGACTTCTTAGTTTCGCGTTTGTATTTGATATTAAAACCGCGACGGGTGTGGCAGCGTTTTGCCAAATTGATACTGTTTTTGATGTTCAGATAATGAACTGTCTAAGTTTATTTTTAAATTTAATTGCATTTTCATTACTTTTAATCTGTCTAAGATGTGTATTACGTTTTCTCGCTTTTGTTTTGTTAGGTATATAAATTGCCAAAAAAATCAGGAAAAGGAAAAGACTCAACACTTACTTGTTATGGTATGTCTCAAAGTTTCTTCCTCCCGGGATTGTACTTTTGTTCTGTTCAAAGTTAATGGTTGAAACCAACAGCTTTCAGGTGCGTTTTTTTTCTCTTAGCAACTAGTGCCCTTTGAATCCTACCTTTGACTGCGCCAATCTTGTTTTCGAATGCGAAAACTCCAATATAAGTTTTTTTATTTTGAAAGGTGAACAAGTATTACAATTCGTATAACTATTATTACAACTAAGGTTCAGTAATTCAGCTATAACTGTAATTCTTTAATATCTGCTTTTATACAAATTTATCTGGGTAAAAGTCAGAGTGATTGTTACATTCGGACCTTTCCCCTATTTACTTGTGATTAACAAAATTAGTAATAATAAGATTATAACAATGGAAATATAGTTTTTAAGTATACAACACGGATCTGAATAATATCACTCCTGCCAAATCACCAGATGTGGCTTCGCTAGATTTTTTGTGGGGATACATGAAAGACAAAGTGTTCAAACAAGTACCAACAACTCCTGAGTATATGACTGCACGAATCAGGAATGCTTGTGTCCATATTACTAGAGGAGTAGTTCTCAGTTGTGTACAGTTATTTGAAACACGGACTAACAATTTTATTGAAGTTCAAGGTTGCCATTTCGAGCATTTACTTGAGCAGTGAGAGGCAAGGAAACGTACCTTAATCAAGCACCTCGAAAGGGGAGAGGCAAAAGGACTCACAGTAATAAAGGAAGGGAACAGAAAATAAATTACGTCTCCGTCGTTGTTGCTGGATTACGCTAAAGCAGTTTATTAACCAACCACCCCACCCACAGGAAGTGGGGATGGGGGCAACCGTAGCATTATTGAATAGCCCGTCGCAAAATACTAAATACGTGTTTTTCTGTTTTTTTGATTCTTTTGATTTATGTTCCAACCTTGAGATTATAGCGCTATCTGTAGCGAGTCGAAACAAATTTTTAGGACAAATCGTACGGCTTTTTCAACGTAAAATCTGAATCTGCGCTAAAAAATAGAAATTCCTATTTAAGATTTCAAATTTGTCTCCTGCCACACCCACATAGGGCGTAGGGGGATGACCCCCTCAGAGATATTAAAGTTTTGATTCTGTTGGTGCATTACCGTTAATATGCTGCATCATTTGGTCTCGACGTGCACTATAACATCACATCGGACTTTAATATTAAAAATTGTGTTGTCTAGTTACCAAAGATACTTTTGTAATTAATATTATGTCAAGCAAAAAATGTTGGCTTTTCTCTAAAATATAATTTTAGCAGTTTGTACTATTATTCTCAAATCCACACTTAATGCAAACTGTGTATCATCAAGCAAACCACATCACAAGAATAAACAAACTTTCCAAATAAATCAAATTTAAATCGTACAAACAGTACGCAGAAAATATATAATACTTTATGTTCTGATGTTCAGCTCGATATGAAGTATTATGAAGATGTTCGTTTGAGCGACGGATGTTGATGAAGAATTTATTGTATACCAAGAAGAGAAATTACTATACTACAGCAAATTCCGCCGGCATAATTTATTTACAGTAAGCAGTACACATTACAATCAAGTATGAAAACCACAAGCATTTGCACGTAACAATCGGCAAGAACAATATTTGTACTGAATCTTCAACGAATTTGTCAGAAGTGGTAGTTAGAGCAATCAGAATAATCTACCACAAGAATTGGTCCATAAAATTCAAACAGTACCGTATCCTTTTACATCGCAACTAAAGACAGACAGGGAAGGGGTGATAAAACCAGTTTATTTATCTGTTTTGCTACCAAGGCTATACATTTAGAGCTAGTCACGTCTTTAACTATAGACGCGTTTCTAGCAAGTTTTCGTAGGTTTGTGGCTAGGCGAGGTAAGCCTCTGCATGTGTATAGTGACATTGGCGCCAATTTTGTAGGTGCAAATACAGAAATTAAGTTTATATATTGGTTTTTACAAAATAATAAGACTTCCATTATTCGAAAAATTAATAACGAAGGTGTACATTGGCACTTCATTTCTTCACACTCTCCACATTTTGGTGGATTGTGGGAGGTAGACATAAAGAGCATAAAGTTTAATTCAAACGTATTATGTCAGTACATCATTAACATTTGAAGATTTGTACACTCTGCTTACACAAATTGAAGCAGTTCTCAATTCTCGACCTTTAACACCAATATTACCTGATCCCAATGACCTACAAGTTCTTTTCTGATCGATCGAACATATACTGGTGGTATTGCTGACCCTGATGTGACTGATATTATACAAAACCGTCTTAGTCGCTATCGGTACCTGCAACAACTAAATCAACACTTTTGGATACGTTGGTTCAAAGAGTACATTTCCCATCTCCAAGTACGCTGCCAAATGGAAACAAAATCAAATCAACGTAAGGATGGACGATGGTTATAATTAAGGAAGAAAACTTACCTCCTAATAAATGGCTTGGAGCTAGTTGTAAAGAACAGATGGAATCCACGAGTAGCTGATGTGAAATGCTCTAGTGGGGTGTTAAAATGATCGGTAGCAAAAATTAGTCCGTTAGCAATTAATGACTAACATTTTTCTTGTAGTTATCCACACGTTATTGTATGGCCTTCCACGCATTCATATCAGTTGTTAGTTCCACCTCCTATGGGTATCGAATACATACCTGCCTGCTATGTTTTACGTTCATTCATAACTTAAACATTGTATTTATTTTTCATTACTTAACTTAAAAAATGTTCAAATCTTTTGGTATTTCAAGACGCACAGTATGTTGGTGCATTACGTTAATATGCAGCATCATTTGGTCATGACGTGCACTATGACGTCACATAGGACTTTAATATTATAAATTGTGTGGTCTAGTTACAAAAGATACTTTTGTAATTAATTAATATTATGTCAAGCAAAAATGTTAGTTTTTCTCTAAAATATAATTTTAGCAGTTTGTACTATTATTCTCAAACTCACACTTATGCAAACTGTGTATCGTCAAACCAACTATACGAGGGACACAATTTATGTATTGAGAATAGAAAGAATAAACAAATGAATTTGATGAAAAATACTTTTTTTGCTTTTCAAAGTAATCGCCTTTAAGATCTATACACTTTTGCATGCGATTGAATCACCTTTCAAAGCACTTCGTCCAGTCAGAGGATGGTAGTTCTAAACCATACGTTTTGAAAGCCTCAACCCAGGGGCGCCGACTTTAAACAAACCCCGTGAGTGCTGATCTGATTCCGATAACGCCTTTACGAAAACTGACGAATTGTGAAACTTTGATATGTATTTACACACCGACGATTAAATCTTCATTGAAATCATAATTCTTTGGACGTTATCGCACTCGTCTACTTCAAATAACCCGCAGAAAATGATCAAACTATTAAAAGTTAAATGTACATATTTTTTATTTTAAGTAAAATTAAAATCGATAAAATAATTTGCAAATATCAAGTCTGCATAGACGCCAGACTCTATGGAATGGATTACATCTAGTGTAAGTGCTACAATACAAGGGTATGATGATGACTACATTTCACAGACACATTAACAAAGATTGTAGTAAGACTGAGGCCTCTTTTACTCCATAATAAAACTCTGCAAATGGGGCAGTGGACAGTGTATCGTACAGAAATCTAAAAATGATCAAGTATAGTATAGTATAGTAGTATAGTATATTAACAAAAATAATAAAATGAAATCATTTATTATCAACATATTTTTTATTTACAGGAAACATTACTATTCGATGTATATACAAATTGTACTATTGTAGTTTTATCGTATACATTGTAGTGGTACCTACATGTCTACATAGTAGGTACTAGAACTAGAACACCAACGTAAGCGTTAGTACCTAAACCTTTTACAGTAGAATAAATCCTAAAACCTATTTGTTGACATTATTGATTGCCACCAAACAAATATTAAAATTTATTTAAAGCAAACGTATTTTGACGAATAACGGATCTATTTATAAATATATCAGCAATTTCTTTAAGGTCCAAAGATTGAGTACTTCTGCAAATGCAATGCTTTTATTATAAATGTGGATGAAACTCTCTTCGAAAACGCTTGTTTACACATAATACCGTTATTTTTATTTTTCGTCATAAAATTACTTTAGGCATTGATGCATTTTATACCGGATATTTCACAAATACGTTTTTGTATATAAATAAACTTTTACATAATATGAATTTTGTCGAATTTTCTCGAGTTTATGACTTCGGATATTTATGAGATGATGCAGTATGACTTTCTCATGACCTTTAATCATATCAACATATATTATAGTCATCGGTCCCGGTAGCGTAATTGGTTAACGCACAGTTCCGGCAAAACTGAGATGCAAGTTCAAATCCTGTTCAAGACCTTATATTTTCCTTCTTTCAATTACTAGCTCGATTTGAAATGATCATTTGGGCTTTGCATAAAAGTCTAAGTTAATATTTCATCTTAATAATTATAATACGTTAATATTTATCAACTTACCTTGTGTAAAAAAACTACCTAAAATATTTATATATATATATATATATATATATATATATATATATATGTGTGTGTGTGTGTGTGTGTGTAAGTGTGATTAGAGGTGATGCAAACATGAGAGGTAGAAGCATAACAATTTATATGTAAAATTAATTAGTTGTTCGCGGACGTGTTGCGAGGCGTGTGGAAATTTCTTAGATTTCAACTCGGACGAGTGCAAATTTTAGAAGAATCATTGTGCCGAGCCATCGGAAGGGAAAATAGAATGCGAATTTCTGAAAATCGTCCGTTGCGGAACAAATTCGACTCGCAAGCGAGCCATTATATAAACCCGTGCTGATAGGAGTTTAACTCTCTTTAATTTTGATTTTATTCGATACTTCAAGCAGAATACATGGTGATTACGGCTTACAATAAAGGTTATTATGCATTAGTGCACTTAGAGAAGATAGATAAAGGTAATAAAGTCTAGTTATATTTGCGGGTATTACTGTACCAATTATCCAAATTAGTAACGATAAATAAATAAATAGAAGTATGCAGTTTTGGTATAGCGTGAAAGTATTATGAATTTCATTGCTATTTTTCGGGAGTGTTAGTAATCAAGTGTTATTTGTAAACGTGATTGGATCCACAAAACAAGATTTAGATATACATAGATGCGTTCCTGAGAAGCCCTGAAACCTTTTAGACGAATGGTGGTGTAGAAAAATTTTAAAGGCTGCCAGAAATCCGAGGACGTAAACATAACCCAGCTGGAATGGTGGGATTAGCAAGGACGATGTACATTGGAGCCATGAGTGCATTAACCTTCAGGTAACTTATGCATTGTTGTTCGATCTTAGATGTTTTGGTGTGTGTTGAATATCTTTATAATTTGTTTGATAAAGATGGACAGTAGTAAATTTGTATAAACAACAAATTTTGAATTTTAAGGTAAAATTTTCTTGTATAAGTAGAAAGGAGTATTTATCAAGTTTATGTTTTTGATTATGATGAAAATTTGGGTCTGTTTTTGAGCTCAATTAGACTAACCTGTTAAATTAACGTATAGTGGTGGGAGATGCTCCCTTTTATTCAGACTCAGGTCTGCAAATATTGTTTACTTAATTAGTATGCATCCTACAAGGACTTTAATTCTGGATGCAAATTAAAATGATGACAAATTTTAACTTGAAATTTTATGATGCTGAAATTTATGCTGAAATTTAATTTTGAAATTTTAATGTATAACGAATATTGATGTAAATAGAGTTAACGTTGATGTTTGTGGTAGGAATGTGTTTGTTTTTTTTTATAAATGAGGATGAAAGTTTTAACTAGGTGAGCAGCCGAGGCGGAAGGAAAGAGTCAAGAGGCGATTATCAGAAGAGATTCAACGGACAAGAGAATCACAGCAATTCTTGGCACAGAACGTGGGCAATTCGAAAACGGGAAGAGAATCACAGCAATATATATATATATATATATATATATATATATATATATGCTATGATATTAGAAGAATTATCACGCCCCTACTTTGGACTGTTATTTTTATTGCTATGAACTGGAATTCTCTATCCCCTTCGTTGTGCGCCGTACTTTAAATTATTGGACCACCATTTTAATATTCACTATAAATAAACAAAATTGTAATTATCTCCTCCTCCGGCTGTCTTATTAATATTGCTATCAACTTAACTGGACTTTATCTTGAAACAACCTTGTCTACCAATCACAAAATTCGATACGTTACCGCCTTGCGTGTTATCAATTTCCTATTCAACTTGTGGCTCCGCCTTTGTACTATTTAAATCTTATGACCTCGGCTAGCATTTATTTGGAATTATAAAATTCAGTAAATTTTGATTTTATATAATGAAACCAATATGTTATGTACAGCTTTTGAAATTATTTGTAATACACTTTTCAATTAGTTAACCTTATAAATTTTATTTATTAACAACCATGTACTATTTACTCAAAACCCAAAGTCACCAAAAAAAAACTTATTATCTTTACCAACAAAGTGTAGAATATTCTAAACCTGTTATCATATTACTCATTCTATACGTATGCAACTTCTTTTGTTGACTTTTCACAAGCATATCATATTCAGCAAATTCAATATTAAAAATAATAATTTATATAGAAAAACAAAATGTCTTATAACTAAAAATCTGACCTGGTTTATCTTTTTTCACAAAGACGCTTCCAATAAAAATGATCTTCCCCAATTCTGGATTCCATTTAAATTATTGCCATTACACTATGGACCACCATTATTATACACCCCAATTTATCTCAATTCTTCAAACTTAGACTTTTATCATTCTTGCCCCAGACTTAAAATTGTAGTTTGTTTCACCCCGTACTTCAAAATTGTATTATTCTTCTTTTCCCCTGGACATCTAAATTGTATTACTGTATTTTTCCCTGAACATCAGAATCATAGTCTATTTCCCTCAAACCTCGAAGCCCTATTATTTTTATGTCTTAGTTTAAAATAAATTCATTAAAAGCGTACTTACGTTTAAACGGAAATTATAATCTTCATATTCGCACTCATTTTATTTCACTTTTATAATTATTACGTATTACTTTGTTTAATGGCAACGCACTTCGGCCTTTGTTGAGTTCAAAACTGTCTTTGTTATCAAGGTGCTCGTTAATATATTCTCGAATTCCCACTCCATCCGTGGGTATGGTCTAGAACTCGTCGCTTATTTCTGACCAATCGAATAATTACATTTAGTGCAGTTTCTGATGTAATGCTTCACGATTCCCCATAATCACAATCTGCCCGCAGCTGTCTTTCGTTATCAACATGCTGTATTTTGATAGATTACTTGCTTTTCCATAAACAACTGATGCAACTCGACTTTAAATTTTCATATTTACATGCGATTCACGCAATTTTTAATCTGCTCTCTTATCAAAAAATGGTTAGATATTTGTACGCATTTATATTAACTACCTGAAACTCTATTTCTATATCCGTATTAATTTAAACAACCCCTTATCACAGCATATATATATATATATATATATATATATATATATATATATATTATCATGTAATTAAGGGTTTATTGGGAATCCATAAGGGCATAAGGTTAAGCTAGAAATTTGTCATTTAGGAAATTAGGAAATTTTAAACAATTATTTTAGAGCTTAGGTAATATATAATAATGTAGGGTTAATTTAATTTACCGTGACAAATTTTACCAACAGCATTTTAAAACCATTACTTTTTTAAACACCTTGAAACAAGAACATCCAACGCACAACGATAAACCTGTCAAACATTTTAAAAGAATATTAGCAGGTAATATGAAGTACAGCATCTTTTCTTTGCTGCCACCTTCAAACGAAGATAATGGTTCTTAAGGCATCATTTTGTGTAAGTTATAAAATTGCAAGGTCTGGACAGGCATATGCAGTGGCAAAATATTTAATTGCACCGATTTTTGAATATCTTCAATGGTTATGGAAAAACTGGACTTTCTGTGTAGGTGTGTGCACAGATGGTGCAAAATAAATGACAGTATATTTTCTAGTCTTATGATGCATGCCAAGAAGATTAACGGGAAAATTGAATAGATTCATTGCTGTATTCGTGGTCAAGCGTACTCCTGAAGAGTTATATATTACTTCGAATGATATTGTTAAAAAGATAATTTTTAAAAAATCGCATGCTAGAGACTGCCGTATATTTCATGCATTTTGTGAGGACCGTGGAAGTCTAAGTAACAATCACGCGTTTTAAATATTGGCACATAATTGATGGTAACAAAACTCAGTTGCATTTAACCACTATAATTAATAACAATAAAAATGTCATTTATAAATATAACAAGAAGCTTACCTACGCTGACCATGAAGAGCTCGTTCAAAATAGAGCTTACTAGCACCTAAGAAGCAAAGTTATATATTTATAATAATGTTTTAGGCGCAACATTAACAGCTAATAAAATACCACAACTGATGGATACTTATCAAGTCTATATATAATTTCGAAATCAATTAACACAACTATCTGTCAAATTTAAAACAATGCCATACTATCCCACACTAAATCTCTATTCTAATTCTGGCAATATTAAGTGGACAACAAAGTGTTGTTTATTATTTCTAAACATTTACCTACTACTAGCAAATCCACGTATCGTGAGTAAATGCAATCGTACCTGTTGGTATTTACTGATGTTTGTTCACGTAGGCTTTTGAGGGTCTTAGGTAACTGCAAAGTCCTTATCACAGTATAACTTCATCTGCATACAACAAGACTACATTTGATTTTCCACTGCTCCACCCGAAGGTATTACATTGGCCCCCTACATGTGATTTTCTAGTGCTTCACCCGAAGGTACTACACTGCGTACTATATTGGCCAGGAAGCAAGTATTTTTTACCTAGAAATTTTGAAATTTTGCCAAGCGCTTGTTCTTCCAAGCAAGGTAGGAATCTTTAACGTGCGTGACAACATTTACATACGGGACCTACATTTTTCCTCATGCGAACGAGGCCGTATTTTTGTAAAAATATGCTCGCGTGACATTTTTCAAGCGGACAATGTCAAAAGGGGAGGGCAAGGCGGCTCTGTGGCGTAGTTGGTATGTGTGTGACTACTACGCCCAAGATCCCGGGTTTGAATCCCGACACGGTGCGCTTGAAAAATGTTAGGCGAGCATTTTTCACAAAAATGGAGGTCCCGTGTGTGAGTGTTGTCACGCACGTTAAAGGTCCCTACCTTGCTTGGGACAGCAAGGGTTCGGTAAAATTCCAAATTTTTAGGTAAAAACTCGCTTCCTGGCCAATGTAGTACCTTCGGGTAAAGCATTGGAAAATCACATGTAAAAACAATGTCGGAATTCGAATCCGGAACCTTGGACATAGTAGTCACACGCATAGCAACTACACCATGGAGCCGCCTGTATACAACGACTACCATGTAACATTTTTATTTTCAATAATAATTATTTGCATAGAATTACAAGAATAATGCGCTAAGTGTGCATCGTTCCTTAGTGATCTACTTGTGTTCATATATCTGTGTCACATAAAGCTAGTTCCAAGCGCATCTCGAGTTGTTTATTTCGACAAGTCAGTCGGCCGCTGGCAATAGTTTGATTAAAATGTATTTTCGGCTAGAGGCTGGCAATCTTTGCATCGACTATTAACTGTTGAGGTATCTTCTGCTAACGCGCGACAACGAAGAATGAAACAAATATAATTTGTTATGTAGGATCTAAAGATTTAGAATTACCGTCATTTAGAAACAGTCGATTAGAAATTATGGATGTAATTTGGATGCAGTCATATTTAATTAGGAATGGCTGGTAACTTTGTTTGGAGAACGTAATTTCCATCTCAATTCATCGTGAAACAACAAAAGCAGTTTTGGTTCGTTATTAGTTATAAGATATTTCTTGCATGTGTTTAAAAGGTTAGGGCACGTAAACTTGCTATTATGGTTACAACCTGTAAGTTGAGTAAGTTTCAATTATTGTTGAACTGGTTTTATAAGCCACAGAACTAAATTTTGTCAGATTAGTTTTGTATAATAACAAGCTTTGTTCCATTTGAACCTTCGATAAATTCAACGTATGTTTTCGACGTCATATTTTTTTGTCTTGCACAGTTGACAGATGTTGTTTTGAAAGCAGATGCTTCGTGCAGCTGTACTGGAATTTAAACAAAACATTCCTATTTTTGTGATCAGCCTTATCTATACATAAATTATTAAACGTAAATATGAAAGTTCAAATCCACGTTATATAAGATTCAAGTAATTGTAATCTACCTGAAATGATCTGCCCAGGTTAGAACGTAATTCAGTGTGTTATGCTTATAAATTATTATAACTTTAATATTTATAACAATTCATGTTTAAAGTATAGTTGGTTGTTTTGAGAAAATAAGTCAAAACTTTAACTTAGTTGTAGTTGATAATGACAATTTTTTGTTAAAAAGTTCCGATATTTTAAAAGAGTTTTTTTAGTAAACAAATAGTTCAAATTTAAGGCTTTTATTTTGGTCAACTGCGATCAAATCTAAATACACAAAATACACAAAAGTAAAATTCTGAGTAATAGTTTGGTGCCAATATTATATTGGATATACATTTTTTAATTTTATATACTTTTATAGGACACAAATGGTGTTCTACTTTTTTATTTATTTAATCTTTGCAATTTCTTACAGGAGCTGCGTCTTATTTTGTTAAGACAGGTTTTTGTTAACGAAGGCGATTATTTTATCTTTGGTTTCCACGTCCGCCCTTAGAACTGTGCTTTGCAATTATCGTATTTATCTCAGGACATGGTGGCGCCTATTTGATTTAGCTTAATTTTGGTTTGCAAACAGAATTCGACTTATCCCCCCACTTCTCATTGCTCTACCCAGGAATAGACCCCTAGCTATGTCGAAAGATTTTTGTTCACTAGCGCCTTAATGTAGAAAAAAGACGTTTCAGTCTTTTGTAGAACAGAAGTCGTTTCAGTGGCGCCCATCCAACGTGGGTCTAGAAGCAAAAATCGTTACAACCAAACAAAATGTGTGGTAACGACAATGTGAAGTTTCTGTAGTACGATCAAGTAAGATTTCAATCAAAGAACCTAAGAAATGGTGCGCAAAATTCCAAGGCTGTCGATAACAAATCAGGGTGAAAATATTAACAATTCTATTAAAGAAACATCATTCTTCAATTACCTGGCAGTCACGTAAAAAGAGAAAGTGGGTTTTAATCTTAAGGATTTTGTAATTGCCTGTTTCAGCTTATATTATTTATCATAGAAAAAACAACGCGATCTAGCGCTATAAGTATAATGAATTCATTCAGCCAGGCTATTTATAAAATTGTTTTCTAGAGAATGAACAAGGAAATTCTACATAGAACAGAAATAAGTTTGAGTATTTCTATATTTCAAAGATAACACATCCGCTTTACCTAATTACAATTAAGCTAGCAACATTCATGAAATTCTTATTAACCACATGCCTAAATAAGGAACAAGAAAATGTAGTGTATTATTATTATTATTATTGTTATTTATTTATATCTTTATTTAAACCATAATAATTTAACAACAAAGAATAAATATATACAGGAAACATAAATCACGATTCCGGTTAAAATGGTGAGGTTCAGAAATAAGCTCAAGTTATGTCACCTTAACTCGTTCTGCTCTTCCACTTAACACGACTTCTCTAGATAAGATTAACACGACAAGCTTTAATGGATTACAAGAAAACAGACGACCGTTGGAATTAACGTAGTCAATTTGAAACAGGGACAAAGCAAAACCACATAAATCTGACAAAGACGCAGAATGTTTGTTAAGATATTGATTTTAATTCTAGAGCTAGTATAGGAGGGAGCTAGAGACAACTGTCATGAAAGAACAAAGATGGAACAAAAACGTATGCATACAAGCGAGATACATAGTGTTAATTATGGAGCTAGTATTGTAAGGAGATTTGAACAAATTTATTGTAGCGGGGGAAGAAAATCAATAATTTCAAGGAATTTTAGAGGCAAGCACGCGTCGGTTGAAAGCGGGAGAAAGGAGCCAAGCAAGGTAATTGGAGGTATTAGATATACGTGCGACAGGTTTAGATGGAGAAGGGTAAATATTCAGCTGGTGGAGGCATATACGTGAAAATAAGTTATAGATACAAGCGAGATGAAAGCGGTTTTGTTCTAGTCAGGAGACGTGGAGGTAGTGGGAATGAACTGAACGGTGGAGACTAATTTTCATGGAATCAAAGTGGCAGCTGACAGAAACGTTTTACCGTGTATTTGTGTGTTTTTGTTATCGAAATTCACGCAAAACCGAGATCCGTTAGAGCTGTTTCGCTAGAATACGAGGAGGTTAACAAATAATTTTAAGAATTGTTGAAACGGGTACGAGTTGTACGTGCGATTTAGAAAGGGGTGGGGGGATTTTTGATTGTTAACCATTTTCGAAGAGGGACCTTGCTCTCTTTTAATTTCATCAGTCGTTCGCGACACATGTAGTTACTTTCAAGTGAGCTGGTACAGTTTGATGAAAAGTTATTTAAAAGCCATTTAAGTGAAAGTTAATCTTGTATGTAAGTACAAACAGATTGTTATTGTGTTGTTGAAATGCAAGAAATTAGTAAAAATTAAAATTATTTGGATGATCGAAGCAGCGATTTTTGGGTATTAAATTTAATTTGGACTAAGAGGAGGAAAATTTGAAGATTGGATGTTTTTGGTTGTATATTATTTTTGGAAAGATAGTTTGGAGTAGCAACAGACATGGTGATTCGACCGGGGAGTTATTTGATGGGCTAATTGGTGGACAACATTCAGAAGATGGCTACCAGGTAGGCCTTTATATAGAACACTAGGTGGTGAATATTATCCATGGTTTTTGTGATTATTTTGATTTGTGTTTTGGTGTATTTTCTAATGTTATACATTTTATGAACTGAAATGTATGAGACTTTCATATGAAATTAAAATTTATTTTTGAAAATCAAGAATATTTAATTAATTTACAGATAACCATACGATGTTGTAAAGAGGTATAGAGGGCTTATTTGATATTTGGTAGTGCAGTAAAGTTGTATGCACATTTATAGAGTTTTACTGTGAGCTCATGATAAGACAAAAGGGTTAACGTAATGTATGAGGAATGCCCTCTTGCTTTAATTAAAATATGTGTTTAAAAGGGTTATTGATCTGAATTATTTTTATTATTATGAAATTGTTGACAATACGAGTGTATATGAAGAAATGACATTTTTGAAAATGTAATATTGATCTCACGTTAATAGAGTGTGATATAGTTTGTGAATTGAGTTATTTTTGAGTGTGTGATTGTAGGGTGTGAATTTCTATTTAGGTTTCAGCATGGTGATATTGAAAGTTTTTAGATTTAACAGGTAGGCGTCTGTGTAAATTTTAAGCAATTTTAGCTAGTAGGAGACTAGTGTAGAGCAGTCTAGGGCGATTTTCAGGAACCTCACAGCATTTATGTCGACCCAATATTAGAGTCCACGAATTAGAGGGCTAGTATACAGGTAAACTTCACAGTATTATGGAACCCAACACTGGGGCTCGAGTCAAGAGCGTAAACCTCACAATATTATGACGCCCAAAGTGAGGGGCTCGAATTTTAGAACCCAACCAATAAAACTTTACAATATTATGGCGACCAAAACGTGAGGGGCACGATTCCAGATAAAAAAAAATTTTAATTCGGGAAACTGGCGACCTGAGAGGAAGGAGTGGATTGTTGTAAATAATGTTAGTGATAGTTTTAGATTTATTTTGGGCGTGTGGTAAACGGATGTTAAGAAAGGAGTGGCTGAGGAGTGAAGGAGTGGAAATTGAAAGTGACGATAGTGCGTTATTTGAAAAATCAAAAAAAATGGAAAAAGTAGGAAGTAGTAGGGATCAATCAAGGACAGAATCGGGAAAGCAAAGAAACGAGATGATCATAAGAATACTAGAGCAGATGAATGCCGAATCGAACCGGAAGTTTGAGGAAATTAGGGAGACGTTAAGCAATAAAATCGACAACTCGACCAAGGAATTTTCTGACTTCAAAAATAGTTTAACAGAAAAATAGAGGTGGTTGAAATAAGAGTTGAGAATGAAAGGAGTATAGTTGGAATTCGGAGTGAAATTGGACAAATAAAACGGAAGTTTTGTGAAGAGGAGATAAATGGAAAAATAACTGAGGTGAGTGAGTCAGGTAGAGACCAGATAGACAGAGTTGAGAGAGGTGACAGGGATTAAACAAAATATAAGTGCTCTAGCGGGGGAGAGGCCAAGGATTTTTGCGAGTAGTATTTCAGTAGAACAACAGATGAAATTTTATGGAGACAATAGGGTGAACCCACAGATTTTCATAAATAATATCCGGACATTGGTGTGTAATTTGTATGACGAACAGGCTAAATTAAATGTGGTGAAGACCTTATTGAAAGATTACGCCGAGACCTGGTATAATTTGGTAGGGCCAGAAATTGATTCATATTTAAATTTTGAGGAGAAATATCTTAAGCATTATTGGAGCGATCATAGGCAGGATCGGGTTAAGGATGATCTAATTTCAGGGAAGTATAAGAGAAAATTTGGAGGATCCCGCGAACAATATGCGACTAGAAAATATAACATCGCGAAGCAATTAAATCCACCATTGACGGATCGTCAAATAATAAAATATTTGTCGCGACACTTTGTGAGTGAGGTTAAGGAACACGTGGCTCTACAAAGTATAATAGAGAGGGAGATATTTTCGGAGTACCTGCAAAGGTATGATGATGTAAGTTCGGTAAGATCTCAGGAGAGTAGGAGACAAGTGTAGAGCAGCCGAGGGCGGTTTTCAGAAACCTCACAGCATTTATGTCGACCCAACATTAAAGTCCACGAATTAGAGGGCGAGTATACAGGTAAACTTCACAGTATTATGCAGCACAACGCTGGGGTTCGAGTCAATATTACGAAGCCCAAAGTGTGGGGCACGAAGTTTGGAACCCAACCAATAAAACTTCACAGTAATATGATATATATATATATATATATATATATATATATATATATATTTAATGATTGTTTGCGGGTTATAGGTCACTGGAAATAACTACTCTTCTTTAATACCTAAATTTTCGCATATATTTTATGCTTGATCACAGGTTTAACTAAAAATATATAAACACTGACTATAAGTATGAAAACTTTCAGCTACTCACAATGAGGTTGGTTATAAAAATGATTGAAACATGAAACGTGTACATTAAATATTTAAAACAGCTTTTTCAAAATGGTAAAAATTTTTTTGTAATATAGAAAAGATAAAATATTGGTTTGGCAGAATTTCAAAAATTTGATTAATACTATCTTGGATTTTTTATATGTATGTATAGGAGCATCCGTAAGTAGAAGGAGGTGCCTAACTGTGTGTTTGAGTGTGTGTGTGTGTGTGTGTGTGTGTATGTGTGTGGGTGTGTGTTTTAATATGTCTGTGTTCACAAGTAACGTAAACGTTTTAAATATTTAATGTACACGTAATAATTTCATGTTTTAATCATTTTTATAACCAACCTCATTGTGAGTAGCTGAAAGTTTTCATACTTATAGTCAGTGTTTATATATTTTTAGTTAAACCTGTGATCAAGCATCAAATATATGTGAAAATTTAGGTATTAAAGAAGAGTAGTTATTTCCAGTGAACTATAACCCGCAAACAATCATTAAATTAAAACTAAAGGTCGTTAACAATACAAATTATATATATATATATATATATATATATATATTGTAGTGGTTTTAAAGGGTTAAATGTAAATATAAACAAGGTAATTTCAAAACACCCTGTATAAAGGAAACAACCAAAATTTACGTGCGAAATTTATCTCATTTTATTCAATTTGAAGTATCAAGTATTACCAGTATTTTATAATTAGGGGTTGAGAATTTAGTAGGTTTGCAAAGAAAATAAATTGTAGAAGCCAATGCAATTAATTTATTAATTTAATTAAGTTTAATTGAACGGTTATTTAGGTATAATATGCATAAAAGCATGAAAAATCAATAATACCAAGGTGAAACGCGTTGCTAACACATAAACAGCCGTTGGATATAAATACGTTGAAAAGAAGCTCCTAGAAATGTTATTTAAAACGTTCGTTAAAATTGAACACCTGCAGGTTTTGTAAATGTTAAGTTCCACTTATTTTGTGTAGATAAAGCTCAAGATTCTAGGTATATTGTACAAACGGTCGGATGTTTTCGCATTAAACGACAATAATTAAGTGTTATTTAAGACACGTATGCTAGTCCACGTGAGATTAGATAGCAGATGGACAAGAATATCGATTTCTACCACTCAAACAAGGTTAGAAGGTGACGTAGTATATGCATACGAAAGGGACAGCATTAATATAGGCGGGATTTGTAAGACGTCAATGCATAGACTATTGGTCGATATCGTTAGTTGTACATCAAACAAACACGGGAATATTGAATGTTAATTTTTCAGAAAATATCGTAACGACGCGCTGAATTTCGGGGATTTAGAAGACGGTCGAACCCAAAATTTTAAGAAATATTATTGTAAATGAAGGACTTCGCATGAAATGCGGCCAAGAGGTGGCATCGGAAATTGTATAAATACTTTTGAAAATGAATAAAAGTTCATTAGTATTTTGATCGCTTCAGACTACATACCGAAGTTACCACGAGCTTGTAAGTATAGAAAATTATTTTAATTTAAATAGTACGGTGTTAGCCTCATAATTTCTACGCGGATAGTGCCGAGTTTAAGTTTTATTGAGGTGCAACTTATATATTTTTTTAACAAGTTCGTGTAGTGACGTTATGTAACATAAACTAAATTAAAATAAAAGAAGTGTAATTTTTGGATTTGGAGTTGGATGTATCATGTATGAACAGCATTGCAACACAACTTCGAGGGTGTTCAACTACTAATATCTGGAGGCGGGAGCAGAGCAGTACCCCGAAACAACTTAATGGCATCATCGTCAACGGAGCAGAGATCTTCAAGAAATTCCAGGTAACGCTTTAGAGTTTGTTGATAAACTATGAAGGTTATTGTGATGGGTGAGAGTGAACTATGCTGGTATTTTACATTATTTGGCGTATTGAAAGTAATACGTATAACTAACTTATATTGTGGTATTTAAATCGAAATATAAAGGTGTATATAAAGCTGATTAACGTTCCTCGGGAATTTAAATATATTTTTGTTATGAGTACATGGGTTTTTGTTGTGTTTGTAAAAAAGAATATGCCAAGTAAAGAGCATACATTAATCATAATTAACTGGGTTATCATGAGCTCACCATACTCCAGAGTCTCCTAATTGAAATTAATTATAAATAAAGAAAGAAAGATAAGGTATTATTCAGGGCCCATTTACTCAGGTTACATTCAATGTGTTGATATTGCTGGTTGAAAATTCTGGACTTTACAAAATAGAATTTATTGAGGTGTAACTTGACCACTGAAATGTAAATATTCTTGAAGTTTTATTTGTAAATAGTGGAAAATAGATATTGTATGATTGTTGTATTATTTTGTGGTTTTATTGACAGTGTGCGTGAACGATAGAGAGTATGAGAGTGAATCTAGGTATACAAGAGGAGGTCCAACTGAGCTAGCCAGGGAAGCAGTTGAAGAAAGCAATTCAACCGAGGAAGCGAATTAAGAAGAGAGGAATCTGGGTAAAAAATTAATGTTTTTTGAAAATTTTCTATTGTGTGCAAATTTTCGATTTGTTATAAAATTGATAATTAGAGGGGTTCGATTTTTAATCCCTGTAACACAGCAATATATATATATATATATATATATATATATATATATTTGGTAACAAGATGGTAGTATCCTGGGTATGAAGTCCAAATAATACTAGTTTATGCAAAATTCAAAATTTAATTTCTTTTGTAACGTTTCGGCAAAATTTTGCCTTTGTCAAAGCATTTATAAAACCAATATTTGTCAAATTTGAAAAATAGCAAAATTGTCAAAATTTAAAATTAATTTTAAATTTTGACAATTTTGCTATTTTTCAAATTTGACAAATATTGGTTTTATACAATGCTTTTGACAAAGGCAAAAAATTTTGCCGAAACGTTAAGCAAAAGAAATTAAATTTTGAATTTTGCATAAACTAGTATTATTTGGACTTCATACCCAGGATACTACCATCTTGTTACCAAAATAATTAAGCTAACCAGTCCATTAACGATTATATATATATATATATATATATATATATATATATATATATATATACTATTGCAAAAAAGAATGACATATAGGAAATAACAAGATATGGAACTGTTTTGCCCGTGCTTATGGATTAGAATATTTTTTTTACAAAAATAGATAATGCCTAAGGACTATGATTAGGTTTGCGGTGCAGTAAATACAAATTGTTTGTACATAGCAATTATTTCTAACTGTAGGGTGTATTTTGGTTTGAAATATTTTTATCAGAGAGAATACCTGAACGATAATAACAATTAATTTTAACAGTTTTTGGCATAGTTTTAAAATATAGCTCTTTAATTATTTTTAGTAGACAATAAATCAATAATAAACATAAATGTCTAAGATCTTAAAGCAAACACTTAAAAGAATAGACATCATGTTAATAAATACGTCCATATATAAAAATAAGGAATTCTCTTTAAAGCATCCATGTAAAAAATCTACTATTTTTAGATATTTTCAGTATGTAAAAGCATCATGCTAATGATAGTCTAATATATTTCATTGTGTGACAGATTTAAAACTGTTGTACTGTAGCAGACGGCCACTAGTTATATTGTGATTTATATGAGACATTTTTAAACATCATGTGTGTAACCCTTCTATTTATAAAGTAATTAACTGCGAAATACAATTGATTTACATTGCAATTTTGTTTGAAAAGGTCATCAATTTATTTTTCTGATTTGGCAATTAATTGCATACTTTAGCTTCAAAGAAATTGTTCAGATTTTTTGAAAATTAGTGTTTTAGCTTTTATGAAAGTAAACATAAACAGAATTTGAAGTGTCATTTATTATTAAACGAACGGTGATATTAAGGTAGTAGGGTAAAACGCCCAATTATAGGCAATGTAAGAACTTCCAATTTTATCTCTAGGTTATTTCCTTAAATTCGGCAAAATCAGGGCCAAACTTATAAATGAGCAATCATGGGCAATTGTTCAGACAACAAATTCTGAGGCGTATTAAGAAAATTTGGAATATAATTTACAAATAATTTGTTACAAAACAGAAATGCAAAGTTTTGACAATAGATAAATTAAGATTAAGAACTAACGTGCAGGCTCTTGATAACCCATTGGTCTACATTAGTTCAAATACATATAATACAAATACTGTGCGACATATCATTCACGGTAATGATAATGAATCCATTTTCCTAATAACGACACAGAGAAAGCATCCCTTTATTTGTGTTAATAACAAGTGCAGATTTAATTCGCCGAAAAATTTTCATCACCATTAGGTCTTCAGTCCTGGAACTGGTTAGACGCGTACCCTCATTGCTTTCTATTCTGAACTAACCCATACATTTCCCTGAAATTCTTACAGCCTGCATCTATCACTATCTGCGTGCGATAGTTTGATCTAGGTCTACCTCTACCTTTTTTTTTTGTCTCTGTATGTTTGTGGTAGCTACTGTGTTTGAAATTAACGTGTAGGTACATTTAGGTTGGTCATTTTACCTTTTGTCCGATTTTTTTATCACAATGGATGCTCTCGCTAGGACGACGATTTGTATGGGTCTCATCTGAAACCTACTCATTTTTTAATTATTAACGTGTTAGTGTGTGAAGATTATTTTATCGCTATGCTGTGCTTCCTCAGACTGATCTCCTTTAATAGGAACATCCTTTGCTCTCTACCCTTTTTTCCTATACCTAATTTTTCCTATACCTACATCTCCGTTTCAGCCTTATTTTTCCTCCGTGCTATGAAGCTCCAAACATCCCAGTTCCCCTTTTGTTTTCATTTTTTCTATTTTTCCTATACTTTCAATCGCTGCATAGCTTAGAGGGGTGATACATCGCGACATTGGGCCGTGAGTGTGAGAAACCCCTACATTTGATTTTCCAATACTCCACCCGAAGGTACTACATTGGCCAGGAAGCGAGTTTTTTTTACCTGGAAAATTTTGAATTATGTCGAACCCTTGCTGTTCCAAGCAAGGTAGGGATCTTTAACGTGCGTGGTAACAATCACACACGGGACCTCCATTTTGCCTCTCATCCGAACGAGGGCGTATTTTTGTGAAAAATGCTCGCCTAACATTTTTCAAACGTACCGTGTCGGGATTTGAACCTGGGACCTTGGACATAGTGGTCACATGCATACCAACTACACCACGGAGTGTGAGGCTTCCGTCTTGCTTTATATCGCCAATGTCTTACGTTGAGTCGATTCTAAAGCCATTGACATTTGTTATTGGTTTGGTCCGTAGACCAATCCTCTATTAATTGACGTAGGGGTGCAGGGTCTCTATTCACATTTCTAACTGGTCCCTAATACGGTTCTAATGAACGGGTGCAGCTTCACGGAACTTCCCTTTCTGGAGAGCATGAGAAAAAAATCCTTTTTCACAATACCTTGGTGCTCCTTAAAAGTTATATATATATATATATATATATATATATATATATATATATATATATATTCAAGTCCTGTCCAAGACCTTATATTTTCCATCTTTCAATTACTAGGTCGATTTGAAATGATCATTTAGCTTTGCATAAAAGTCTACGTTATTATTTCATCTTATTCACTGTAATACGATAGTATTTATCAAATTACCTTGTGTAATTAACTATCTAAGATATATATATATATATATATATATATATATATATATTGCTATGATACCGCCGCACGCCGATGTAATTGACGTTTCCTGCTAAACGCCACCGCTCTGTGTCTCTAAATAACCTCAACTTTAAATTTTAAATATACCTCTTTTCATATGCCTCGACTAGCTCAGTTTAATCCCAACAGAGTGCACGACGATACGATAATAAAGAAAGTTTAACCCCCTTTTACCCTAGCTCCTTCCTACTTGAATGATATAAACCAAAATTTGTATAATGACCAAGAGTGTATACACTTTACAGTTTAATAACTTTGATCATTTGATTTGCTATTCATAAATTAACCCCTAAATCAAAGTAATAATATCAATCTGATTATGCCCAAATTATAATTCCCTTAAAGCCAGCAAAAATAACACTGTATACTACTGAAAGTACCTTTTGAACGTTTAAACGACCTTCTTTCTCTATACGTAAATTTTTAAAAGATTTTTGATAACTCTTTACAAATTAAATACTTCAATATCTGCAAAAAATGTAAATATTAAAATTGTAATAAAGTCTAATGCTAATAAAGAATATTCGTATTTCTGACCTGCGTTTTCCTTGCTTGTTTCGAATTCTTAGAACTGCCTCTGCATGTGATAGACCAGCACCCCTGGATTGTTTCCACTTAAACTCTCTTGTTTACAGCTCGCTCAGTCTAACCCTTAATTTGATTAATTTCTCCCTTCAATGCTCATATGCTTATGTAGATTGATATTTAGTTGGTTGTTTATACTGCTTAATTATATATCTTCGCTAAAGCAATTATTTAAATCCGTTTCTTAAATTAGTTCAATAGTAGTTACTTAGAATTCATTAGAGTACGTTATTTGGATGCGTTCGCCAGAGTAGTTACTTAGAGCCCTAAATCATTAAATATTAAAATTAGGTTTGATTCATAATTCTAACTTACGTTTTTCAAAGTTAACACCAACTTTTATCGTAGATCGGCACTAGAAAACCGTTTCTGGGTCCTCAACATAATTTCTGATATATACCTATTAAACTAATTACCTACGTATACAAAAAAGCCATACCTGCTCAGAATATTTCTTTGCATAACGCCGCAAGGTCGCTTCTGGAAGATTATAATGTTTTGCAGTGCTATTTACCGACGATCCACTTTTCACATTTTCCACAGCCGCAGCCATTGTTTCCTTTGACCTACTCTGCCGGTTCGTCTTTCATTTGTAAATTTTACCCATAATTATTCACTACAAATTAAACGAAAAACTTTACTCCAAAATATTCAAAATTGATTGGTATTGTGGGAAAGATTTATAAAATATGGGCATACAATAATATGACACCAAACAAAATACTTACTGCGAAGTAAAAGTAACTACCACAGAAGATATGCACTTTATTGTATCGTTACCCAATCTTACAACAACACACTGACAACACAAATTGCATGATAACCTCACAAAAATATAACAGATTTCACTGTTCATGGAGTGTAAAGAAAGAAAGACTACCATTGACGATATACATAAAGGACGTGGCGCTATCTATCAACTATTCACGAAATTAACCAATTCGTCGTCTTAGCCGATTCGTCATCTTACTCCGCTTTCCCCTACCATAATCACAAATCCCGAATATTACGATATTATCAGCATACAGTTGTAAAAAACAACCATTTTCAAGACGATTATCCACTACTTTAGTACTTTTTGAAATTTTGTTATGTTTTTCTGCCGGCAATAACAATAAAAAAACGATCAGCTGTGCATAAATCCCATATATAATATACAGGAATGCGCACGCAACTATATAACATATACACACACGTACACTAACACAGAGAACTTGGCCGGCAGCCCGTCGCTTGTGAATGCTATATAAAATATTCTTTGAAATTACTACCTTCTATCTTTCTACCTGGACAGGTATTAATAGATATGAATAGCGGCAACGTATAAGTTTGGAGTTTTTACCTTCATTTCAAGTCGTATAAAATTCAAAAAAAATTTGTTCAAAGAGACGTAATATTAATTTTAAAAAAAAGGCAAAAAAGGAACATTTATAGAATTTTCTCCGAAATTTTCCATACCGTTCTGATTTTGGATATCACAAGCTTGGGAAATTAATTATTAATAGTTCAATGAATTATATACACAAAACAGACAAGAAATTTTAATTCCTTCATTATTTTTCTTCATCTTGAAGAAAATATTAAAAATAGGGCGAAATTTCATAATTTTCAATATGTTGGTATTTTCTCCCAGTGAAATATTATCATTTTTCACTACGTGTACATTTGAGATAAACCTCCAAGTTATATTTTCAGCGTTCGTCAGTTAAATTGAAACTTATTAAATTTCCTTCAGAGGTGAGTAAAAAAAAATGAAAAATTCCACAAAACTTAGATTTATGATGTAAAATTTATTACTAGGAAAATTGGAAAACTTTGAAAAATACCAAAAAACAGTGTATATATTGATTTTCAATGCCCTATTATAATTTTTAAAAATATAGTAATTTAACTTAATAATTAGAAGAAATCTAATGGTGTGCTCAAGTGAACTTGAGGGAATGGTCTCCTTAAGATGATAGAATCTCAACTATCTTCCGACTAAGCTAGGGGGCTATTCCTCGGGTAGAGCTTATGAGGAGTGGTCGTAGGTTTTATAACAAAAACATTGTTCACTTACTGACTTTAATAATACAAAATGGGGTGCAAAAGGGGCGCGACCAAGTCCTTGAATTTTAAACACGGGTTTGCCCTTATAAATTACCCAAAATACACAGATCTGTTACCTTGGTTTAAAAGTGTGTATCAAATATTCAAAAACAAATAAAATTAGATCTAGTGATTACTTAGGGTGTAATTAAATTTAAATGAAATACTTTGTTAGAATTAAATAAAGGTATTCATAATCATAATTATATGCAATGATATCATAAATAGTTAATCTCTAATTTGTGCTGAAATAAATTCCAAATAGCAAAAATTTTAATAATTACATTGTAAAACAAAGGTTATATAAATGTTGCAATATTGTTTCAATCATCTGTCTCGCTGTTAAGTTATAGGAACAGCTGTAGTCGTCATATGGATAGAAAAACGCTTACCTTGTAAACTGGGATTTTTCGTTGAAACAAATACCTTGCCGCAACCAAATGTTGACTGCCCTCCTTTGACAAACAAATGACGTCAGCTTACGTTCCACGTTTTGTTGCGCAATATGTTGAAACTGCAGAGAACCATCCATACGAAGTTGATGTACACTTCACTCTAGCAAATTAAAACAAAACCAAACCATAAAATAGGATGTCGTAGTACTTCATTCTCAACGTTTAAACATTATATTTAAAGTGATAAACTCGCAAGCTTATCAACGCTGAATCTCTAGAATTAATATACCTCACATCTTTTGTTCGTGAGAACGGAACTTGGCAAATTGCAAAGACAAAAATTCGCTAACCATTTAAATCATATTTTATAAATTCAGTGAAGTTAACACGAACAAGTTTAAACAAATTATTATCTGAAATCCTTTATGAATCCATTAAAATTAAAGTTGACAAGTTTGAGGAATTAATTATTACTAAACCAGAGCGCGCATTTTTACTAGAAAATTATAAAGCACATTTTGACTCGAAAATTTTTGACGCATTTTATTAGAGAATCTATAAGCACATTTTATAGCAAAACCTTTGAGCGCTTTATCAGAACAGCTAAAGCCTCAAGTGCATCTTGCATTTGGTCGCGCGGCAACTTATTGCAACTTGTAGGTTGCTGGCGTAGATCTTGTCAAACTGCATGGCGTTTGTTATACGCCGAGTGATCGTGCCAGACTGGTCCCTTCACCCAATGCGATGCGCACACAACACATTATGATCGCCTGACATTAGAAATGCAATTCAAACGACCAACATTTATTAATAGTAACTAAACCAACATTATTAAATAATATTCGAATTGTGATTGGGCTACACGAACTATTTATTAATAGTAACTAAACCAACATTATTAAATAATATTGGAATTGTGATTGGGCTACACGAACCTATTTATAGTATATTGTGTCACAAGGGCAGAAAGTGAGCATTAGCAGCCCGCAGCTATTAGATTGCTAAGGGCTGCTAATGCATTTTTGCCTGTGTGACACACAACTGTTTTTCGCCTAGCATTAAAGAAAAAAAATAGGAAAAATAACACAAAATAAAGAAGGTTAATAACATTTGATGTATTTATTTATTATAGTAATTGATATTAATTATCCCTTGAGCATTATTATGGATAGTAATACCAGAATTTGTAGGCACTTGGTAGGTTTTTGAGGTCAAAGTCGCAATAAATGAATCTCAATGATAGTCATAAGTGTCTAGATTGTGAAAAACCTACAAAATCATGCTGTTGAGTTTAGCGGCCCTAGGGCCGCAAAGGTTTACTTTCAGTCACATTTTTAGGGCAAATATGATTCATTTTCATATACGCTAGGCGAAAAAATATTTATTTACATCGCTAAATTTAATTGTTTATTTAAATAGACAATGTAGTGTATTTTATGAATAATTTTAAAGAAATTTATAGTCGTCAAAATAAATTGTCACAATATATTATATAATTGTTGAAAATCTTACTTTTTAAAAAAAGTAGCCTACTAAAATTTTGCGCGCGAAAATTTCGTGCGTGAAATTTAACGTTAACTGGGGAAAGCGAATGAGGCCAAACTATTGCATACATGAAAAATCCGTAAGAACTTTTTTTTTCGAAATTATGTAAGCTTCCTAATTCATAATAGTGTTTTTTTCGAATATTTTGAATCCCGGGTGTGAGAGAACGACGAACATTTTTCTGCGGAAAAGAGATGTTGGGGGTCGGGGGTAGGGTTCTAGACCCCCCTTTTAAGAAATTTAAACTTTTAGAGAAGTTTAGTACCCAATCTAACATTTTGTAAAGAAATTTTAAGCCAGGTATTTATTTTGACCAAAATAGCCACCACAGCTGGGCTAATACGAGCATAATATTTGATTTCAATACAGGTACAAAAATTGGTTATATCAAATTTTTATTTCTGGTAACATTTTGGAACCTTCTAATAAAAGAAAGAATTCGTTCTTACTCGGTGATTAATTTTATAACTTATTTGTCCTACAAACTGCGTGAAATATCTATATTCGCACAAGTAGTGCAATGGTGTGAGTTCCAACACCATCCGAAATTTAAGCTTCATATTTCTAATTACCTTTTGGTATATTTTTGTAAGAAAACGCAAACTGCTGTTTCATGTTATTTATTTAACCTCATGTTTTATTTCAGGTATAGAAGTCTGTACCAATTTAAGATCAACCCTTCATGGTTTTAAAACCTAATTTGTTCGTTTTCTACACTTTTATGCGACAATATTTACTGGTTGTAGTTTTATTTACAAGTGTAGAGGCGTCTTGGCTTGTCCGTTATTATTAAACGAACCCGTAATAGTCTTATCCCTCTGAAGTAGAGTTCAGAGTTAGTCGGCAAGTCTCCCAAAAGTATACGGATACAAATAGCATCTTATGTTTGACTTTTATGAGAAGTGACATAGTGTTAGATACCCCCTTTTTACACTACCAACCAACGCAACAACACCTAGATAAGCTATAAATGTTATAAATTTTACTTTACCCCGTCATTCATATCTTGTGTGCTTTTTCTATGTAACAATGTTTTATACCGTCACATAATTTGATACAGTAATTTCAATCAAACTCCATCAATATCAAAAAATTATTTAAACAGATGGATTCTTAGGAAATAAATTTAACAAAGAAGAGTACCATTGAAGCTTGCTTCATAAACCAACTACCTGATTCGTTCCACTGAAGGAATCGTTTCCCTTGTATACAAAATGGCATTATTATAGTTGGTACATTAACTGCTTAAGCGACCGTTCAAATCAAATACAATTGATTCTCCTCGCCCGAATATAGAATGGGCTAGAGAGGAAATGATAAATGATTATTAAACGGCGCCTTTTACGACCAGATAAAAAAGCAAATACTAGTTTTCTAGGGTATGTTAATGTAAGAGATCGAATTTTGAATTGAATAAAATGACTTTCTACGTCTGCAACAAGTTTTACTGTAATTAGAAATGCTTTAGTATTACGTGTATATTTTCTTACATTGGAACAAGATTCAAAAATTATTTAAGCCGGATGATGTATATCACTTTATGATGTATTGCAAAAATATATCGACGTATTTCAAAATATTCTAGCAATTAATTATATATATATTTATATATAAATATATATATATATATATATATATATATATATATATATATATATATATATACTAGGTTATCATAAAGTAAGGGATATATTTTAAATCATTACAACTTTTAATAAATTAAGTTAGTAACATAAAATAAACGAAATCTAGTTGCTTAATGAATGGGATTTTACCGTATCTATGAGAAACAAAAGCGTTGTCATAACAATTGTTGACACTAGTGTCAAAACGAAATTATTCAATTTGAAGTTTTATTTTGAAATTAAAACTCAAGTAAACGTTGAGTTCAAACGACTCAACTGTAATAACATGGATTTACAAACAAGAATTGGTTTAGTTCAGTGCTATTATGAATCCGGCAGAAATTACACCGCTGGATTACGAAGATTTCGCACGAGAATGGGTTTGAGAGCGGGACCCTGTCAAATGAAAGCGTACCGCAATTTGATACAAAAATTTGGAAGAACAGGGTCTGTAACTGACTTACCAAGATCAGGAAGACCAATAATTAGTGATGTCCAAGTTGCAGAGGTTCTTCGTGAAAATCAAGACAAAGCCAGAAGCAATTCACTCGCAATCAGCAGTGCAAATGCGATATCCAAGCGATTGCAAATGCCGTATACCACGGTTTGGAAAATTTTACGCAAAATTCTAAACATGTATCCATATAAACTGAAAATGCTGTTTGAATTAAAGGACGCAGATTTGGCTACTAGGTACGATTTTTCTTTGCGAGTAATGGCTCAGATGGAAATTGAACCCGAATGGTTATCCCGTATTTTATGGACAGATGAGGCACATTTTACTCTGAATGGTGGAGTCAATACTCAAAACTGTAGAATCTGGTCTGCAGAAAATTCGCAACAAATCGTTCAAAAAGGTCTTCATGACAAGAAAGTCACCGTTTGGTGCGGTTTTACAGCTGATTTTATTATTGGTGCGTATTTCTACGAGGAAATGCAGAATGGACAAGCCGTATCTGTAACTGTAAATGGTGAACGATACTTGCAAATGTTACAAAATTATGTTATTCCACAGCTGCAAAACGAGCACTACGGAATTGAAAACATCATTTTATGCAGGATGGAGCACACCCGCACATTTTCGACCAGTCAAAGAATTGTTAACCAACGTTTTCAAAATCGCGTGTTAAGCAGACATTTCGTAAATTTATGGCCACCAAGATCACCTGATCTAAACCCAGCGGATTACTGGCTGTGGGGTTATTTAAAAAGTTTAGTGTTTAGAAGACGACCAACTACGCTACGAGAATTAAAAGACAGTATTACGGAGCAAATTGGTACAATTCAACCAGAAATGTTACGAAATGCTGTGTACAATTTGGAGGTAAGGATGGTGATCTTACAACAACAAAATGGAGGTCATATTGAGCAATTGCCGTAACCTGTTTTGGGCATACTAAATCCCATTTCATAAGCAATTAGATTTCATTTATTTCTTGTTATTAACTTAATTTGTTAAAAAGTTATCATAATTTAAAATATATCCCTTACTTTATGATAACCTGATATATATATTGTAGTGGTTTTAAAAGGTTAAATTAACTATAAACAAAGCAATTTGAAACACCCTGTATAGAGGAAACAACCCGAATTTACGTGCGAAATTTATTTCATTTAGTTCAGTTTAATGTAACAAGTATTAACAAAAATTTTACAAATAATGATTAAAATTTAGTAGGTTCGCAAAGAAAACAAATTTTAGAAGCCAATGCAATTTATTTATTAATTTTTAGCGAAACTGAAAAGGAGCATTACACTAATTTAGAGAGAGTTTTATTAGAATTGAAGTTAGCAGGTTTGAGATTAAATATTGACAAGTGTGAGTTTTTTCAAAAATTGTAAAATTTATGGCGACCCAAAAGTGAGGCTCGAATTCCAGATAGAATTTTAGTAATTTTATTCCAGGAAACTGGCGATCTGAGAGAAAGGATTTGTGTTTTGTATAAATTTAAAAATATTTTGAGTGTGTGTGGGAGTGATTTGAACGTATGCAGAGAAGGGTGTGGTTAAGGAGTGGAAATTGGAAGTGACGATAGCGCCTTGTGTGATAAAAATACGAAAATGGAGGAAGCTGGAGGTAGTAGGGATCAGTCGAGGACGGAATCAGAAGAAGCTGAAAATGAATTAATTTTAAGAATGCTAGAGAGGATGAATGAAGAATCGAATAGGAAATTTGATCAAATGAATGAGACATTAACAGGAGTTAGGGAAACCCTAAGTGAAGAAATAGATAAGACGAATAAAGAAGTTTCTGAATTCAAAAATAGCTTGACGATAAAAATGGGGGAAGTTGAAAATAGGGTAGATAAAAATGAGCGTGATATTAGAGGTTTAAATCTGGAAATGGGACAATTAAGGACAGATGTAAGGATTTTCTGTGAGAACGAGATTAATGCTAAAATGACTGAGGTAACGGACTCGTGTAAGGATCAGTTAGGTCGGGTTGAGAGAGAAGTGACCGGGATTACGCACAATGTAGCGACTTTAATGGGGGATGGTCCAAGGTTTGTAACAGGTAATGTGTCTTTAGAGCAACAGATGAAATTTTATGGGGATAGTAGGGTAAACCCGCAAATATTCATTAACAATATTAGAGGTTTAATAAGTAATTTGTACGATGAACAGGCGAAGTTAAATGTAAAAGCTTTACTAAAAGACCTTGGTACAATTTAATAGGACAGGAAATTGACACCTACACGGACTTTGAGGACAGATTTTTGAAACATTATTGGAGTGACCACAGACAAGACCAGGTACGAGACGACTTGATCACGGGTAAATTTAAAGGAGAATTTTTAGGAAGTAGGAAGCAATATGCTATACGAAAGTATAGCATAGCGAAACAACTGAACCCACCACTGACGGACCGACAGATCATAAAATACTTGTCGAGACATTTTGAGGTTGAAGTGAGACAGCACGTAGCAGTACAGAACATTGTGGACAGAGAGATGTTTCTGGAGTACCTGCAGAGGTATGACGACGTAAACAGTGGACGACCTCGAGAACCAAGGGAACGACAGGTAAACAAGGTTAGGTTCGACAACAGACGAGACAACTACGCTAGACGGGGGGAATAATTATGCATACCAGCGACAGAATTTGGAACCGCGAAGGACCTTTTACAGGAGCAACAGTGTAGGTAGGGGACCTGCACCTAGACCGAGACCTACAAGACAAAACAGTTCACCGGACATGAAGGGGACAGCAAGTACAAACAGGGAAGGTAACAACACAGACCGAGTGGAAACGTCAAGGACATACGCGGAAGTAACAGCAAGACCAGGACCGAGTAGGGAGAACAGACTTGGACAGGATTTTTAGAGCAGGACAAACCACTAGACATCACTGTATACAAATATGAACATCCTAGGGAATTTTTGAAAATTTGAGGAAGTGTTATTTTAGATTAGATTTTTCACGGTAAGAGGGTCTGGAGAGGTTACAGTCGAAGCATTTAAATACTAGAGGCGAATTAGCACGGCTCTCTTTTAACTTCGTTCTTTTAGTACTTTGATCGCTTCAGACTACGAACGAGCTTGTAAGTATATAAAATTATTTTATTTTAAATAGTACAGTGTTGGCCTCATAATTTGATACGCGAATAAGTGGCGAGTCTAAATTTTAATTTGAGGTACAACGTTTATTTTAAACAAGCTCGGGAAGTGACGTGAAGTAACGTAAATTTAAATTAAATTAAACGAAAGTATGCAAGTATGAAAGATGTGTAATTAATTTGAATTTGGAATTGGATACACCGTGAAGGCAGCGCAAGCAGCACAACTTAAATGTGGTTCTTCTACAAATAGCTAGAGGCGGACAGCAGAGCAGAACGAAACAACTTTACCGCATCGTCAACGGAGTGGAGGTCTTCAAGAAATTCCAGGTAACGCTTTGAAATTGTTGTTGTTATAAACTATGAAACTATGAAAATTGTGTGACGTGTGAGAGTAAATTTTGAAGGGATTGTGCATTATTTTGCGTATTGAAAATAATACGTATGACTAACTTTATTAAGGTATTTAAATAGAAATCTAAAGGTGTATATAACGCTTATTAACGTTCCATCAGGAATTTAAAATTTTTATTGTTACGAGTACATGGGTTTGTTTTTTTTTTGTTTGTTGTAAGAGTTTGCGAAGTACAAAAGCATACATTATTCATAATTAACTGGTTATCATGAGCTTACCATACTCCAGAGTATACAAATTCAAAATAAATTATAAATAAAGAAAGAAAATAAGGTATTATTTAGGGCCCATTTACTCCAGATATATTCACTGTGTTTGATATTTTAAATTAAAATCCAGGACAGTACAAAAATAGGATTTATTGAGGTGTAACTTGATCTCTGAAATGTGGATAATCTTGAATTTTATTTGTATATAGTGTTAAATAAATATTGTATGATGGTTGTATTATTTTCTGGTTTTATTGAGAGTGTGCGTGAACGATACAGAGTATAATAGTGAATCTAGGTATCCAAAAGGAGACCCAACTGAGCTAGCCTGGGAATTGAAGAAGAATTAAGGTGATGAAGAGAGGAATCTGGGTAAGAGATTATTTTTATTAAATTTTTCTATTGTGTGAAATTTATTTTCGATTTTGGAAAATAAATAAAAGTTTCGAATATTTTGTTATTGAGGCGAGGCTTTTACATATGAAACACGGCAATTTATGACGGCCCAACGTTGAGGCTCGATTTAATTAGGTTACACGGCAATTTATGACTGCCCAACGTTGGGGTTCAAATTTTTTTTCTTTGGTGAGGCTTTTTCCCTAGGTTCCACGGCAATATATATATATATATATATATATATATATACAACGTAAAAAAGAATTATTGGCAAGTGACTCAAATTCAGCCACGAGGGCAGCCCTCGTGGCTGAATTTGATTCACTTGCCAATAATTCCTTTTTACTTTGTATTAATTTAAGACTCATTAATCCTACTTTTTATATACATATATATTACCGTGGAAGTCACCAAAATTTGGGAACTAAGCTTTTAACATCAAGCCTTCACCTAAATCATTCGAGCCCCACCTGGGTCAACATAAAATTTTCAAAAAAACACAAATTTTAAAAAAATTTCTTACGCCTTCGAATTTCTTTGCTCACCCTGGCTAGCTCAGCAATCGGCCTCTCCTTGAATACCTATTTTTACGTACATACTTCTCTCACACTCACACACCATCAAATGAAATTACCAAAATAATACGACAATCATACAACCTTTTATTTAAACATATTAACAGATAAAATATATTTACACATGTGTACAAACCGTCTGGTACAATTATTGCCAGCTCAATTTATTGAATGTTTTAAAGTCCTTGATTTTAAATAATTTTAAACAAATTCGTGTAGATATGAATAAATGGGCCCCACATGTAACCCTAATTTGATCTCATACTGGTGTATTGTGAGCTCATTATAACCCAGTTTTGTTTAAATGCTTTTTAAACCTTGCATTAATGAAAACAAATTTTACAGACCCGTTTACTCATTACAACCATAATTTATAGCCTGAATAAATTTTTATCTTCCCTAAATAAACCCTTTTTCAATGCTCAAGATTATTAAATTGTCCTGCACATGCATCTTTTTAAACAAGTTTTTAAAACAATAAATATGCCACCAATAAGTCAACCACTCAACACAAAAATATCCACAAATGTTTATATAAAACAAAAATTTCAAATCTATTACCTGGAGACACCTTCACTCTTCATTCACTCAGGAGATGGCTACCAGAACCCCTCGTCGTTGTTTCCATCTACTACACTGATTGCCGGATCCACAGATCGCCACCATCTAATATCTCCGCTACCACTGCTGTTCCTCGCAAGATATTTGCTTCGTCTCACAGTACCATTCCATACTAGATATTTCACGCATCCAAATTGCTTTCCAGTTCTACTTACCACCAAATATCATGCATACATTTAATAATTCTGTCGTAATAGCCAGACCTTTTATTTAACTAAGTACTAACTCGTGCATTTACTTTAATAACTTACGGTCCGCTATTACAGTTTTATAATTTCAAATACGATGTTAAATGTAACTTTACTACACACACAAATTCTAATCAAAGGCTTTACTATTGTGTAGGTCTGAACCCGTGTTCAGAACTCGATGGAAGGAAAAGAGAACTTTATATATTTTCTCGTGTATTTATACTATCATCCAATCCCCCTATTGGACCCGTTTCATTTGAAAAGCTTATTTTCCAAGCGGATTTTTAAAATTTTGAACGTAACCGTCTCTAAATTCTGAAAATTTCTCCCGTCCAACGTGCTGCTTACATAGAATTTCTTACCTTACTATATACGCTCTTTTCGAAAACTGTTGGCTTTCAATCAATGACAAAATTTCTGTCGTCACAATGCTCCACCTATCCGCTATTCATCTCTGCTTTATACATGTTTGTTGTGTCCTCTCAAACCCCACTTGAGTTACAGAAAATCGATATTGTCAACGTCCTTCATCAACTCCACGTGTATATCCTACGTGACTTTCAATTCAACGCTTGGTTTATCTGCCTCTCTATCTGTTGTATATTATCGATTGTTCATTTCACTCGCTCCTTAAGATATTTGTTATTATAGCTGTTTTACAAAGTGACCGTTGAAAACAATTTCTATGGAATTCTATATTAACGTTTGTTCATATTCTCTGAACGTAACATTTAACCCACAGGTGTTCCTTGAAATTATCGACCGATTGCAAATAACAATTCCTAGATTTTCTGCTTCATAGTATCTGTGTAAATGAAAACAAATACATTTGCTTTAGAAATTATTGATTTTCTTAAGTAGCACGCTCCCTTTTTGCTTATATGCGTTTGATTAAAATAAATTATGATTAATTATACTTGAGCTTCTATGTACTTTAAAGCTTTTCTTCCCTTATGTAATTTTCACATTTGAATTTAAATATAAAAATACTTTAATACTCGTCCGTTTTCACTATATGAATTAAATTAATTTGGCGGGTAAATAATTTGCTCTTTCCTATATACACGGTTTCTAAAATTTTATTGTTTACACCTATTTACCCCTTTAAATCCACAACAATATATATATATATATATATATATATATATATTACTCAAATTTAGACCAGGGTAGAAAATTAATTAATTACATCAAATAATTTTAATCACCGCGTATAAGGACGCTTTCTATAAAAAGAAGCCCTGAAACAATTTTAGATGAATGGTGGTGTAGAAAATTTTAAAAGCGTTCAGAATCAGAAGCCGTAAACATAACCCAGTTGGAATGGTGTGATTAACAAAGGACGATGTACATTGGAGCCACGAGTGCATTAACCTTCAGGTAACTTAAACTTTGTTGTTCGATTTTTGATGTTTTGGTGTGTCTTGAATAACTTTATAATTTGTTTGCTAAAAAATAGACAGTAGTGAATTTGTACAAACAACAAATTTTTAATTTTAAGGTGAAATTTTCTTGTTTAAGTAGAAAGGAGTATTTAGCATTTATGTTCTTGATTATGATGAAAATTTGGGTCTGTCTTTGAGCTCAATTAGACTAACCTCTTTGATTAACGTAAAGGGGTGGGAGATGCTCCCTTTGTACTCAGACTCAGGTCTGCAAATATTGTTAAATTAATTAGTAGGCATCCTACAAGGACTTTAATTCTGGATGCAAATTAAAAATGATGACAAATTTACACTTGAAATTTTATGATACTGATATTTGTGCTGAAATTTAATTTTGAAATTTTAATGTATTATGAATATTGATGTAAATAGAGTTAACGTTGATGTTTGTGGTAGGAATGTGTTTTTTTTTATGAATGAGATGGAAGTTTTAACTAGGTGAGCAGCCGAGGCGGAAAGAGTAAAGAGGCGATTATCAGAAGAGATTCAACAGGGCGAGAATCACAGCAAATCTTGGTGCCAAATTCGAGAGTTTCGAATATTTTTTTTTTACTCTGGTGAGGCTTTTTGTAGGATACACAGCAGTACATGACGGCCCAACGCTGGGGCTCGATTCGAAAACCGTAGTTCACGGATTTTGGTGGTTACACAGCATACATGGCGACCCAAAAGTGAGGCTCGAGTTCCAAATAAAATTTTTTGTGATTTTATTCCAGGAAACTGGCGATCTGAGAGAGAGAGTTTCTGTTTGTGTATAAATTTAAGAGTATTTTAGAGTGTGTGTGAGTGATTTGAACGTATGCAGAGAAAGGAGTGGCTAAGGAGTCAAGGAGTGGAAATTGGAAGTGACGATAGTGCATTGTGTGAAAAAATTCGAGAATGGAAGAAGCTGGAGGCAGTAGAGATCAGTCGAGGACAGGATCAGATTAGGGACGACTTGATTACAGGAAAATTTAAAGGAGAGTTTGCAGGTTCTAGGGAACAATATGCCATTCGCAAATACAGTGTGGCCAAACAACTTAATCCTCCATTGACGGACAGACAAATAGTCAAATACTTATCACGACATTTTGAACTCGAAATCAGACAACACGTGGCCTTACAAAACATTACAGAACGGGAGACATTTTTGGAGTATTTACAGAGATATGACGATGTATGTGTAGGACGGACAAGAGAGATACGGGAACGGAACATTAACACGGTTAGGTTTGACAACAGGACACAGAATTTTGCGAGACGGCCTGACTACAATAGGAATTTTCGACCGAATTGGGAACGACGATGACAAGAATACAGGAGCAATAGTGCGACTAGGGGACCGACGCCAAGACCTAGTTACACGAGACAAAACAGTTTACCGGAAGTAAACAGGACTGTGACGAGCACGCCGAATAGAGACAGGGACACGGATATTAATACGAAGAGGACGTACGCACAGGTTGTGGGACAACCAGGACCAAGCATGGAAAACAGGACGAGACAGGATTTTTAGAACGCGACAGACCACTAGATTTCTGTGTAAATGTATATGAACATCCACGTGAATTTTTCAAAATTGAAGAGGAAGTAGAGCCAGAAACTGTAGAAAAATTATGTTTGCCAATTGTTAATATAGGAATTTTTGAGAATAATGTAGAAGTATTACTTGATACAGGGGCAGAGGCGAGTTTAATATCGGAGGAATTCGTCAGCAAAATTAGGGATAAGGTTTGTGATAGAATTATGCCTATAAAGCGTAGCCATTTAGTAGCTCCAAATAAAAAGAAGTTTGCTGTAGTAAATAGTGTTGTGGTGCTTAGGATAGATATAGGAGGTTTAAGCTGTGAACAGGAGTTTGTAATTGTACCTGGACTAAAGTTTCAGAGCATTTTAGGTGTTGACTGTATGATGCAGTTAGGGGTTTTGATAGATATGGAAAGGAAGGTAGTAAGGATTAAGGATAGGGTAGTGCCATGGAAGGGCAGTTATGAAGTCACAGAGGATGACACTGGGTTGAGTCTTAATGTAGTAGAGGTAGAGGATGATGGAGTTAAACAGGTCAACACAATAAGATGCCCAGAGGATAGGAGAGTAGAGGTTCAAGCTTTATTACAAAAACATGCAGAATTAGTGGGGGTAGAAGCAAGCACAGCGTTAGGCTATGAGCACATATTGGAAGTGGATAATTCAGAACCGTTCAACGCTAAGGTTTATCCTATTCCAGCAGCATATCGGGAGCAGGTGAAGGCAGAATTAAATAAAATTTTGGAAGATGGCATAATAGAGGTTTCAAACACTCATTTCATAAATCCGTTGGTGGTAGTTAAGAAAAAGGATGACAGCATTCGTTTATGTTTAGATGCACGAAAAATTAATCAACGGACCAAACCGCAATTCCATTGTCCACCATCCATGGACACACTATTGACGAGCTTAAGTGGCAAGTTTGTTTTTAGTAAATTAGATTTAAAGAATTCATTCTGGCTGATTCCATTACACAAGGATTCTAGAAGGTACACAGGATTTTCCGTAGAGGAAAAAATCTATAATTTTAAGGTAGTATCGTTTGGTTTGTCGGCAGAAAGGGAAACAATAATAAATGAGAAACAGACAAGTATAGGGACGGAAGAAGAAGCAACATGTAAGAGTCAGGATAATAGGGATGATAAGTTTATTTTATGTGAGATAATAGGGATGATAAGTATAGATATAGAAGGGGGAGAAATAGGGATGAAGAGTATTAGGATGGTGAGAAGAAAGACTTGGAGGATCAAGAAAAGAGTCAGATTTAAATAAGAAATGAAGAGTAAATGAACAGAATATAGAGTAGAAATAGGTGTATATAGAAGAGTAGAAGTGTTTATAGAAAATAAAGCTAGGTATAGGATGAATATGGGAGATAGTTAGAAATAGGTATATAGGATGAGAATAAAAATTAAATGTAGGAAGAAAATAAGATAGGTTAAGTGTAGATATTTCTTTTAAGATTAGTGGAGAGTTAGGAATAGAATAAGAATAGGATAGGTATATAGGATTAGGAAGGGGTAAGTGAAGTATAGTGAAGATTAGTTAAAAAGTTAGGAATAGGATAGGTATATAGGATGTATATAGGATAAGTTGGATAAGTAGGATAAAGTTAGGGATAATTTCAGTTTATAAATTTAGGTGAGAGTTAGGAATAGGATAGGGATATAGGATAGGTGTAAAAATTTTTAAGATTGGATATAAGTTAGGTAAGTTAGAAAGATAAGGGTAGAGTGAGATAGACAATTTTTTTTGTAAATTTTATTTGTAAATTTTTTTTTGGCAGTCTAAATGTTGTATATTTGCATTCAAATAAGTGGGATTATTTGTATTCAAATAGGGGGAAAATACTCAAATTTAGACCAGGGTAGAAAATTAATTAATTACATCAAATAATTTTAATCACCGTGTATAAGGACGCTTTCTATAAAAAGAAGCAGAATTAAAATGCTCAACGTGTATTTAATTTAATTGTTCCAAGAAACAAATAGAAATTACGTGCAAAATTTATAATAATTACTTCAGTTTTTAAGTAACAAGTATTAAACAAAATGTACAAATAATAATTAATATTTAATTTGTATTCGCTAAAAATGAAAGGGTAGAAGTCAATGCCATTCATTATTATTTTAGTTGGAGTTAATTGAACCATTATTAATAATATAATAAGCATAAAAGCTTGTGAAAATCTAAGGTTAAAATACCATGAAATAAAGCTCTGAGAATTATGTTAAAACGTTCACACACCTGCGTATTTTTAAAAGTCAATTTCAGTTTAATTTGTTTGGATAAACATGCAGATTCTGCGTATATTGCAAACGGTCGGATAAACCGTAGCTTATATTAACGGGAAGGCTAGATACGGGGTTATTTAACTCGGGTAAGTCACGTCGCGAGTCCACGTGGATTGAAATAGCCCACAATACAGAGTATTGATTTGTACCACTCAGGCCAAGGTAGAAAAGGAAGGATAAAATGCTTCAAGCAGAGACACTAATAATTAAAGGCGTGATTTGTGTAGCGTCACGAGGGCTACGATTGGTTGTAATAAGATGCAGATATGAGAGGTGTAAACTTAACGATTTCTATACAAAATTAATTAGTTATTCTCGGACATGTTTGCGAGCCGTGTGAAAATTTCTTAGATTTAACTGGCACGAGTGCAAAAATTTTGTAGAATCGTGTGCCGGGCTGTCAAGAAGGGAACGGAGAATGCGAAATTCTAAAAACTGGCCGTCGCGGGACAAAACCGACGTACAGGCTAGCCATTATATATACCCGTGTTAATATGAGTTTCGCTCTCTTAGATTTTCGATTTTGATTCAATACTTTAAAGAGTTTGCTCGTATATTTTGTGATTATTGAATACTTTAAAACAGTTTGCTCTTTACGTGCTACGATACAAGTTATTATGCATTAGTGCACTTAGAAAAGAAGATACAAGGTAATAAAGTCTAGTTATATTTGCGAGTATTACTGTACCAATTATCGAAATTAGTAACGATAAATGAATAAACAATAGTAGGCAGTTATGGGGTATAGCGTGAAAGAAGTATGAATTTCTTTGCTATTTTTCGGGGGTGTTAATAATCAAATGTTATTCGTAATCGTGATTGGATCCACAAAACAAGATTTTAATATCCTTAGATGAGTTCCTGAGAAGCCCTGAAACAATTTTAGATGAATGGTGGTGTAGAAAATTTTAAAAGCGTTCAGAATCAGAAGCCGTAAACATAACCCAGTTGGAATGGTGTGATTAACAAAGGACGATGTACATTGGAGCAACGAGTGCATTAACCTTCAGGTAACTTATGCTTTGTTGTTCGATTTTTGATGTTTTGGTGTGTGTTGAATAACTTTATAATTTGTTTGCTAAAAAATGGACAGTAGTGAATTTGTACAAACAACAAATTTTTAATTTTAAGGTGAAATTTTCTTGTTTAAGTAGAAAGGAGTATTTAGCAGTTTATGTTCTTGATTATGATGAAAATTTGGGTCTGTCGTTAAGCTCAATTAGACTAACCTCTTTGATTAACGTAAAGGGGTGGGAAATGCTCCCTTTGTACTCAGACTCAGGTCTGCAAATATTGTTAAATTAATTAGTAGGAATCCTACAAGGACTTTAATTCTGGATGCAAATTAAAAAAGATGACAAATTTAAACTTGAAATTTTATGATACTGATATTTATGCTGAAATTTAATTTTGAAATTTTAATGTATTATGAATATTGATGTAAATAGAGTTAACGTTGATGTTTGTGGTAGGAATGTGTTTTTTTTTTTATGAATGAGGATGAAAGTTTTAACTAGGTGAGCAGCCGAGGCGGAAAGAGTAAAGAGGCGATTATCAGAAGAGATTCAACAGGGCGAGAATCACAGCAAATCTTGGTGCCAAATTCGAGAGTTTCGAATATTTTTTTTTACTTTGGTGAGGCTTTTTGTAGGATATACAGCAGTACATGACGGCCCAACGCTGGGGCTCGATTCGAAAACCGTAGTTCCCGGATTTTGGTGGTTACACAGCAATATATATATAAGATGAATCTGTAAATTAGTGTGTACGCGTGTGTGTGTGTGTGTGTGTGTGTGTGAAAATTGCTGTGACCTGTGACCTTGCCTGGCTAGCTCAGCGGAAAATATGTTGTAGATTTTATCAAAAGGAAATGAAACAGAAATTTCAAAAAACATCTATGAACAATCTTCTATGCATTCAAAAACATCTTTCTTTTATACACATCAACTAAAGAATCTCTTAGATATAAATAACGGTTATAAATTCAAGTTATAGCTTAAGCCTAGACAGAATATTTACGTAACGACTACTTACGTATTAAAATAATCTTCATCTAATCCTTGTTAACAAGTACAGAATTTAAAAATGTCATATGTGAGTCACACAATTCTCTTTAAAATTTCGGGATAATTTACATATACTTGTACTATCGCGTTTGTCAGTGTAGTTGGCCAACGACGCGGCGCAGAAATTTTTTGTAAAAGGTTAAAATGCTTCGAGCTCTGACTTCAAAATTGCTGGAAATTATCCTTTGACAAATAATTTTTATAAAATTAAAATCTAATTCTAGCTTAATTTACTCAAATATCCTATTACGCTACAAAAAACAAAATTATACCTGCAGTTAGTATTGTCAAATAGTGCTGATATAAATCTCACTTCCATTGTAATTAACGGCGTTAAATACTTCCTGTTCCATTTCAAATCTTCATTTATAACCAATCGTGACGTTGAAATAACAGTCTACAAGGTGCATTTATTTTTAATAGATTAAAATCAGCAGTTGATCTTGTGCTAAGATTACTTATATTAATGTGATATAACTTCGTTATACTTTATCAAATAATTCTGCTTCGTAACTAATATGTTAATTGTGGAACACTAACAGATTACAAATTACTCCAAACGTATATGTTGCATGTCGTAAAATGAATCAAATAATGAATGTTTACTAGAAATTTACATGTTGCTTGACGTTAGAATGAATGACCCCGTTCTAATTACTTCTGTCTTATATTCTAAAACAAACTCAATACGTCAGCTTCTCGATTCTTCTAAGTTTTATTTCTAAGCATTCGTTACTGGATGTTGTAATAATTACCCTGATTTCGCGTTTTAGTAAGTTATTAGTATAAAGTTATTGCGGTCGTAACGATCTTTCATTCTTTGTCATTGAACGAAATGGATCGCTGCTATCTCTTTCTTAGAGTTATTAAAATCGTTACCTCGGTTTTATTACTTTTCCGAAAGTTGCTTATTCAATAGCTGTTAGAGTATTTTTAGTAAAAATGACGTATTCTTTTATTAAATAGCGTAATTGTTCGAACTTTAAGGAACTACTTTGAAGTTAACTTCTTTGAAAGAAGGCTCTTCTTCATTAAAAACTTATCAACTTACCTTGTGGAATTAACTACCTAAAATATTTATATATATATATATATATATATATATATATATTATATATATATATATTATATATATATATATATATATATATATATATATATATATATATATATATATATATATATATATACCACTGGAACGAATTAACATAATCAGTGAATTTAAAATTAGACTTAGTTCTTAAATGGTATGTGTCCTTAAAGAGTGTTATTTTACATGGAAATCTTATTTTATCTGGCTGTGGGAACACGCTTACGTTTATACAGGGTGAAATTTAAATATTGGGATATTGGGAATTTTACTTTGTCCGATTTGGGTGGGGTATTCGCAGAATTTGGCGTTAAATTACCTCTTGTGACATTATAATATATATAATATGTATTAATGTGATTGGAATTCATATAAAAGACCATTTAGCATCTTTCCGTAAACATTTAACACTCCGAATCTGTGCAAAATAAGGAAGTTTAAGTAAATACTTATTTTCATAGTAGTGTATTTGTAGAAGCACTTAGTATTTATTGGAACGCTCAGCATATTACATTATAAATGCACAAATGACGTGATTTACAAGCTTCTTTTGTATTACGTGACTTAATTGTATCCTTAAATAAGAATAGATACTCTAAGAGTAAAAATGCGTTTTTGAAAATATCCTTAATCATAAATTTGCTATCGAAGTACTTGATGAGGAATCATTATAAAAGATTTCGTAAAAGTGTTCTAAAAGAATTTCAGTTTGCGAGAAAAGTGCGGACACTTAATTTTTATTTCGAGAATAATCCTAGGTAAATGACATTGTCCATAATATTAGGAATTTAAACGTTTATTCGACAATTAGCAAAGGTAGTAAATCAAGAGATAAAGGTCGTAGAAATGAGAGAATGACAGCGATTAATCTTGAAGATAACAGATAACGCGTGTAAATACATTAATTAATAGTAGTTTCGGGACTATTTAAACGTATAGTTTTATAAATGTTGCATCTTTTTGACGGGTCCTCTAAATCAAAACGTAGGAACAACACCTAAAAATGGCAGGATCTTTCTAAATTTTTGATGTAGTAAGGTTTGATGCTATATAACCAATTAAAGAAGGCAGTCAGAGTTAGTGTTTTAAAACTCATTAAAAACGTCTCAACGTCAGTGTTAAATGCCTGTTTTAAAACGTCACGATGTTAGTATAAAATAGAAAATAGACGACTGCGAAAGTTATGGCTACTCTGAAGAACTCAGATTTTGAAGTAGATAATCAAACTGGTTTTTAAATAAATAAACAATGATGAATTACGGCAACATGAATTTTAGTTTCAATGAAAGCATATAGTAAATGGATTATAAGATTTTAAACAAATTGAACGATATGGTATATGGATTTAGAAAGCATATTTGAAGTTTAATTGCATTTAATGGTAAATTAATATTAAAAGATTTGGACGATTTTGGTATATGAATTTAAAATACAATATTAATGGTACTTTCTCAACGATTTTAGATATGGATACAAGTTTACGATACGTAAAAAAAGACTAGAATAATTTATTAGTGAAACAAGAACTTATTGTTTTAAAATCTTTAAAAACACATTCCTTGTATAATTTAAGCAGGTTAAATTACGTAAGATTTTTGCGTGTGAACTTTTGTGTGCAAGTGAAATAATTGAGACTGAGGGTGGTTGCCCATTATATAATAAAAATTATTGAACATAACTGATCTGCTACTTAAAATCTCATTTAAAGGCGATATTAAATTCATCCAATTCAATTTCTAAAAGTTTCTATATAGTACGATTTAAATAGGGAATGATTTGTGAATAAAAATTCTAATTAGAAAGAGAGATTTTTGGATTCTATTTTAGTGTAAGCGAGCGATTATTTAGTAGTTATAAAATTTTTGATTTTAGATTTAAGATGTTGCGTATTAGGCAGCCCGTTGTGGCAGTATTGGATTCTATCTTGAGATGTTAACGTTTATATGGAAATATTTTTCTTTAGGATATTGTTTGTTAAAGAACAGCTGTATGTGAATGTAGTAATTGTTATTTGAAAGATTGTTTGTAAAAAAATATTTCATAGTTTTATACGTTTGATGTCTGATTTTAGTGGTTTCATTGAAACAGAAAAATAAATAGGGTAGCACTTTTAATTTAGATCAGCCACAGTCCACAGCAATATATATATATATATAAATATATATATATACATAATATATATATATATATATATATATATATATATATTGCCGTGTACCTTATAAGAATCGCCTCAGCTCCGGAATTGGGCGTCAAAATTATGCCGTGGAACTCGGGTAATTTGCTTATTAACCATAAATTATTTTCGAAATAATTTATAAAATTTTCATATTCGACAATAAACCAATTTTCAAAAATTAAGTAATCCAAAAAAAAATTATGCTTACCCGTTTTCCTTTCTTGCTCGGTTGAACGGCTTTCTTCAACTGCTTCCAGCTAGCTCATTTGGATCTCCTCTTTGGTATCTAGATTCACTCGCATATTCTCAATTATACACTCATACTAGCAATAAAACCTCAAATACAACCAACATACAAGCTTTTATTTATAACTATTTACAAATGAAATGCAATAGAGTCCATATTCCATTGATCACGTTGCACTTCAGAAAAACCTTATTTTATAATGTCCAGTATTTTATTTTTAAATCATTAAACACAGAAATTGTACCCGGAGTAAATGGTCCTTGAATAATACCTTCTCTAAAATTCCTTTTTTATAATTTATTTATTCATTTTACTTTAACTAAACTCTGGGATAGGGTGAGCTCAGAATAACCCAGCTAATTATGCATTTGCATACTTTTAAAACAAATAACAAAGCAAAGCCATGTACTCTTCACAAAATTGCACGTTCTGAAGGAACGTATAAAAGCTTTATAGACACCTTCAACTTTCTAGTTTAATACCATAATAAAGTTTTTATACGTATTAAGTTCATGAATACACACTACCTTGGAATTTCACTCTCATACGTTCTCCCAATATTCACAGTTATAAAGTCACAATGCAAATCGTTACCTGGAATTTTATAGTAGATCGCTGCTCTGAGGATGATGCCATCTATTTCTTCTGTCCGTTCTGCAGGTCGTTTCTAACTGTTACTAGAAAAATTCCATCCAAATTGAACTGCAAACGCTGCCTCCCCGGTATAACCAATTCCAAATTCCCTTTAAAATTATTTCTTCATTAATTAGATGCTTCAAACCACGTTACTTACTGTCCCGACACGAGTTGATTATAATTATAGATGATATCTATATTAAACTGTACTTTCGGCACACTTAACCGCGTATTTAATTAAGAGACTATCACCTTGTAATATAATTTAACTGATTTAGTAATACTTACAACTCGTGATACATGGATACGTTGTTTGGAGCGATCGAAAACTTAAGGGCCCTCACCACGTTCTCTAAAAGCATTTATACCTTCGAATGTAACCTCTCCATACCTGCTTAACGCGAAATCCCCTGTTAACACCACACATTCTCGCAATTTTGCACTCAACTTCATTTTCAAATCCGCGAATTTCAATACCTCGTTTATAAAATTTCAAGAATATCACGCTCCACTATCCTCGTGCTTGTTTCAAATCAAACTAACATATCGACCAATCGTAGACCTCGTGCCGCTTCACAAATCCCTTCTATCCTATTAGTGTCTCTTATTTATGCATTTTCTCTGTCTCTTTCTACCCTGGTCTGAGTGGTACAAAATCGATATTCTTGACTATCTGCTGTCTAAACACACGTGGACTGGCGACGTGACTATAAATAACCCTGTTTAGTATTTCAGGCTAAAACATTCAACCGTTTCCAATATACGTAGAACCTGCATGTTTATCTACTCAAATTTATTAGAACTTGACATTTAAAAGTTTGCAGGTGTTCGATCATAATGAACGTTTTAAATACAATTCTCCGAGCTTCGTTTCATGGTATTTCAACCCTCCTGATATATCCGTTTGTTAGCAACGCGTCTTCACCTTGGGTTTTCACAGGCTTTTATGCTTATTATATATCAATAATTGTTCAATTAACTCCAATTAAATTAATAAATGCATGGCATTGGCTTCTGCCATTTAATTCTTTGCAAAGCTATTAAATTTTTAATTATTACTTGTACAATTTGATTAATACCCGTTACTTAAAATAAATTGATTAATATAAATTTCGCACATAATTTCTGTTTGTTCCTTTATAGGGGGTGTTTTGAAATTGTTTCTTTTGTATTTATTTTTAACCCTTTAAAACCACTATAATATAATATATATATATATATATATTATAATTAGTTTTTTACACAAGGTAAGTTGATAAATACTTACGTATTGAAATTAATAAGATGAAATAATAACTTAGACTTTTTAAGTAAAGCCCAAATGATCATTTCAAATCGAGCTAGTAATCCTGTCCAAGGCCTTATATTTTCCTTCTTTCAATTACTAGCTCGATTTGAAATGATCATTTGGGCTTTACTAAAAGTCTAAGTTATTATTTCATCTTATTAATTATATATATATATATATATATATATATATATACAATATATATATATATATATATATATATATAAAGACAAGGTATGTGCAGTCCCCAGGCCGCACATACTTGTATAGCCATCAATAAAACTACGATGTAGTTTCGAATCAATTTTTGTCCTTCCACGCTTAGTAGTGTTGGTGTTCTACCACCTGATGGCGATAATTTTACTTTTGGCGTAGTACAAAGGTTCCTTCGAATTTATATCAGTATGATAGCTTCAACTGCTTCATAGAGTTACTGGAAACTAATTCGCTCTGACGAGGCTTAAGAAAGCCGAAACCAGTTAAACATCACAACCTTGCTTGGAACAGCAAGGACTCGGCAAAATTTAAAATTTCCAAGTAAAAAACAATTCGCTTCCTGGCCAATGTAGTACCTTCGCGTGGAGCATTGGAAAATCAAATGAAGTAATTTCATTGCAAGCGCAATTTCACCTGAAAAAAAAATAAAAAAAAAAAGTAAAAAGGAATAAGATGTTACAGGCAAAAGAATTGCCCAGAAGGGGTGGGAATCACGTAACAAAATAATGATGCACCGGCCAACTACAGTAGTACGGAAGTGGAGTGAGTTCCTATAGAAACAATAAAAAAAATGTATCAATCCACTAGTTGCAATTTCAATACTACGTTACAAATAACATTTATCCTGAATGGTTTTCTACACTGCAAATTATGGCCGCCAACTCGTTTAGTCTAGCTTAGTGAGAGTCCCCTAGAAAAAGAGTACTTTTGAATTATTTTAATTACTTTACCCTGTTACGTGCAGTTCCTGCATTTGAATATTTTCGGTCTTCTTAACTAAATTTCACTTTCCTTACTTTATTCATTTGAGTATTTATTAATGATTTCGACTGCCTTTTCAATTTAAACGGTTGCTTACCCATCACCTCGTATGATTCTATTAGAATATTTAGTTATAATTTTAAATACTTGGACAGAGTTCGGAGCGATCCTGAAAATCCTAGAAACCTGGAAAAAGTCAGACAATATGATTGATACCTGGAATCCCTGGAATTCACCGAAAACGTACTTGGACGTCAGGGAATTTAGTAAAAATGTCTAGAATTTTCATTTTTAGTATTAAATTCTGCATTGTAAATTACATTTATATACACTTGTCCAAAACGAAATTTAGGCAGTGTCGGACACTCGCAGTTCATTTTGTGAAAACATCGATGGTGTATAATAAAATGAAGATAATTTTTCTAACTTCATCATCATCAGGTCTTCAGTTCTCCCCTGTTACCTATTCTAAGCTAACCTTACGTATTTCTGAAATTACCACTGCCTATATCTTTCATTATCTGCGTGCAATAGACCGATCCCAGATATAATTTTACCTCTTTTTTTCCTATCTCTGCTTGTAATATATCCTGCACTATTCCTCAATTGCCGTAGAACGTGTCATACCCTTCTTTTACATCTATTAGTGTTTTCCATAGATATATTTCTTCCCCTATTATTTCTAAAACCTCTTTGTTATTAACTTTGTCTGTCCATGCTATCATCATCATCATACATCTAAAGCACAACATTACAAAAGGCTTATACTATTTTCCTGTCTGTTTCTACTACTCTTTGTCACTATTTCATAGCCACACAGTACTGTGCTCCACATATATGCTTTCAATAATTCTTTCCGTGTATCTATGTTTGTTGTCTTCGAACATATCCGCTACTCTTTTTGTTAGATACAGTTCAGTTCCCTTCTATTGCTTACTAAATATATTCCTTATTTCACCGATATTCAGTGGTTTGTGAAGGAGGGCGGCTCCGTGGCGGAGTGGTATGTGTGTGACTACCGCGCCCAAGGTCCCGGGTTCAAATCCCGACACGGTCCGCTTGAAAAATGTTAAGCGAGCATTTTTCACAAAAATACACCCTCGTTCGGATGAGAGGTAAAATGGAGGTCCCGTGTGTGAGTGTTGTCACGCACGTTAAAGATCCCTACCTTGCTTAGAACAGCAAGGGTTCGGCAAAATTCCAAATTTTCCAGGTAAAAAAACTCGCTTCTTGGCCAATGTAGTACCTTCGGGTGGAGCATTAGAAAAATCAAAATGTAGGGTATGTGAAGGGAATTAAGCAACCTGCGTCTACCAAGATCCCTCATCACTTAATCGTTCTCCGAATTACTAAGTTTCCAATAAAGCCTTTCGCACAGTCAACATTAGTTGAGAATATTGCAAAACCAACACCTGGATTGCTTATAATAATCATTAGGTTCAAGTACAATTATGTTTTTCGTTATTAGGTTTTCCATCTTGGAACTAGTTGAACACGTAGACGTGGACACATTGATTTCTATTCTGAGCTACACATTTCCCTAAAATTCTCACACCCTACATCTTGGACTATCTGTGTACAATAGTCTAACCTAGGTCTACCACTACCTCTCCTTTTCTTATCTCAGCTTCTAATATATTCCGCACTATTCGCTTATGCCTTACTATGCGAACTATCATTCTATCTTTTCTGTTTCTTACTGTTTTCCACATATTTCTTTTTTCCCTTACGACTTCTAGAACCTCTTTGTTCTTAACTTTGTCTGTCCATGAGATCTTCATCATACGTCTGTAGCACCACATTTCAAAGGCTTATATATTCTTCCTGTTCGCTTTTCCTGCTGTCCAAGTTTTACAGCCGTACAGTGCTGTGCTCCACGCATATGCTTTCAGTAATCTTTTCTTTGTTTCTATGTTTGTTATCTTTAAACGTAGTAGTTGCTTTTTTTGTTAAATGCAGCACGACCTTGAGCTAATCTTTGTTCTATATCTTCTGCACTTTTCCATCTAGCGTTATTTGTCTTCCTAAGTAGCAGAAATCCTACTTGTAGTTTGATTTTTGACTTATTTTCCCCTCCTTTACATACTAGTACTTTAGTTTTATTTTTGTTAATTTTTATACCGTACCTCTCTGTTAGAATTGTTTCCATTTCATTAAAAGTCGCTTTTAAGACTTCCTTACTAGATGCTAATACCACTGTATCATCTACAAATATAAGCATATCAATCTTTTATCCCTGCATAGTAACTCCAAATGTCTTCCTATATTTGACAGTATATTCATTGCCTCTTCGATGTACAAGTTAAAAATTAACGAGGATAGTGCACATTTTTGTTTCATCCCTTTCCTCATATTTACTTCTCTATATTCCTACTCTAATTCTATTACCGCTGTTTGCTCTTTGTATAAGCCCTGTCCTATTTGTCAATCCCTATAACTCGTTCCAATCTTTTTGAGAATTTCAAACATTTTTTTTCATTTTATATTATTGAATGCTTTTTCCAGATCTACAAACCCTATATACACGCGTTCTCCTTTTTCTATTCTCTTCTCCATTATCACTCTCAGAGCTAACATAGCCTCCCGTATTTTCCCGTATCGCCTAAATTCAAATTGATCTTATCCTAGTATTCCTTCATCTCATTTTTCCACCCGTCCTTGTACAATTCTAGTTAATGTTTTTGATACGTGTGCTGTCAAACTTATTGTTCGAAAATTTTCACATCTGTCAGCGCCCCTCTTTTTTGGTATATGATGTTACGTTTGAAATCTTTGGATATCTCACCTACCTGATACATATAGATTACAATTTGGAGGAGACGTTCTGTTACTGCTTGTTCAGCAGCTTTTAGAGTTTCTGCTTGCACCTTATTTATACCCGGTGTCTTACCACTTTTCAAATCCTTCAATGCTAACTTAAACTCATATCTAAGTATAGGATATCCCAAGTCGTCCTTTTCAATGTCCGATTTCTGTTCTAGTGCGACTAGTTTCTGTCCTACATATAAATTTCCTATATATTCTTGCCATCTAACCACTTTCTTTACATTTTTTATGTTGATGTCACCTTCCACACCCCTTATGTTTTTGCTATACAGTTTTATATCCCTAAAATTCTTTGTATGCTTCGTCGGTCTTAGCTATTTCCATCTTAATTTGTACCTCTTTTCACTATTCATCAATCCATTGTTCTTTAGCTTTCCTGCATTTGCGAATAATTTCCCATTTTATAGCTTTGTAACTCTGTTTTCCTGCATCATCTGGTCTGTCTGTGTATTTTCATCTTCTTTCTATTAAATTCAGCATATCTTTTGTTATTCATGGTTTCTTATTTTCTTTTTGTGTATACGCGAGAATTTCTTTGACTGTCTAGGCTGGATTTAATGTTTTTCAACTCCGTTTCACTTCCTTCGTATCAGAAATTTTCCCGATATGCTTTAGCAATTTATTTGACTTTTTTCGAATCTTTCGAGGATATCTTTATTTTTTAGTTTCTCAAAATCAAAGCGCCTTTTTACGTTCACTTATTCAAATTTTTTAATTTACGCGCGGCCTTCATAATTTCGATGTTCTGATCAGTGTCTATATCTGCTTCTGGGTAGCTTCTACAGTCTTTTACTCGATTCATACACCGTTGTCTAACAAGATTGTAATGTATTTGATATCTATGGAAAACATAAATAGATGTAAAAGAAGGACATGACACGTTCTACAGCAATTGGGGAATAATGCGGGATATATTACAAGCATGGATAGGAAAAAAATAGGTAAAATTATATTTTTGATCGGTCTATTGCACGCAGATAATGAAAGATGTAGGCAGTGGCAATTTGAGGAATACGTAAGGTTAGCTTAAAATAGGTAACAGCGGAGAACTGAAGGCCTGATGATGATGAAGTTAGAAAAATTATCTTCATTTAATTATACACGATCGATGTTTTCACGAAATGAACTGCGGCAGTGTCCGACACTGCCTAAATTTTGTTTTGGACAAGTGTATATAAATGTGTAATTTACAATGCAAACGTTAATACTAAAAATGAAAAATTCTAGACATTTTCACCAAATTCCCTGACGTCCAAGTGTGTTTTTGGTGAATTCCAGAGATTTCAGGTATACACTCATATTCCCTCACTTTTCCAGGTTTCCAGGATTTCCAGAATCGCTTCGAACTCTGTTGAAGTATTTAAAATTATAACTAAATATTCTGATAGAATCATACGAGGTGATGGGTAAGCAACCGTTTAAATTGAAAAGACAGTCGAAATCATTAATAAATACTCAAATGAATAAAGTAAGGAAAGTGAAATGTAGTTAAGAAGACCGGAAATATTCAAATGCAGGAACTGCACGTAACAGGGTAAAGTAATTAAAATAATTCAAAAGTACTCTTGGTCTAGGGGACTCTAACTAAGCTAGACTAGACGAGTTGGCGCCCATAATTAGTAGTGTATCCATTCAGGATAAATGTTATTGGTAACGTAGTATTAAAATTGCAACTAGTAGAATGTTACATTTTTCTAAATTTTTTTTTAGTGCTTTTATAGGAACCCGCTCCGCTTCCATACTACTGTAGTAAGTGCATCATTATTTTGTTATGGAATTCCCGCCCCTCCTGGGCAATTCCTTTGCCTGTAACATCTTATTCCTTTTTCTTTTTTATTTTATTTTTCTTTTAGGTGATAGATAAGGTCATCGCGCTGGCAGTGAGATTACTACATTTGATTTTCCAATGCTCCACCCGAAGATACTACATTGGGTAGAAAGCGAGTTTTTGTACCTGGAAATTTTGGATTTTTCCGAACCCTTGCTGTTCCAAGCAAGATTGGTATCTTTGACTTGCGTGACAACGCTCACACACTAGACCTCCATTTAACCTCTCATCCGAACGAGGGCGTATTTTTGTGGAAAATGCTCGCCTTACATCTTTCAAGCGGAGCGTGTCGGAATTCAAACCCGGGACCTTGGCATAGGTGTCACGCGCATACCCACTACGACAAAGAGCCGCCTGCTTTACTGTGATAATCCTTGGCGCCTTTCGAATAATTAGTTCTTTCTGTGTCGACGACACTCTGTCCCAAGCAGGTAGTCCGAGTCGGACTGTTTTCTACACGGTTCAGGTGCTATTCGCCGACGGGCAATTCGCCGTCGTGCGATTTGCCGACGTGCGATTCGCTGACGTGCGACTCGCCGTCGTGCGACTAGTCGCCGTGCAATTCGCCGACAGGTACGTTTTTATGTACCATGAGATACTTTCTGATGCACTACAATTCTTAAAAATACAGCATGGGGTATCTGGGAGGGGTAAATTATCAACAATTCTGAAACTGACAATGAAGATTTCAGTTAGTGTGTATTGTCCACCAAAGTAGGATAATCATAAAACTTCAAATAAGAAAACTTCGATTACCTTAGTTTTAAGGGGGAACCCCTTTAATAAATATGATGAAATAAAACAAGATTCCCAACAAGGGTTGATCTTGATTAGAGAATGAGAAACGAGCTGAGAAAATTTTAATCGCCCCCCTTCAACCTCTAAAATTAAAAACCCACCCCCAAAAATGACTTATGCACGTGAGGTGTCAATTCCTAAAATTCAACTGCCTAGATTTTATTTCTAGAATAATTTTTAATGTAGGATCACCCCTTCAACCAATAAAACTAAAACCCACCGATTTATGCACGTGTAGTGTCAATTCTCAAAATTCAAAAGTTAAGATTTCGTTTCTAGAAAAAATTTTAATTTAGAATCACCCCTTCAACCACTAAAACTAAAAACCCACCCCTAAAAATGATTTATGCACGTGTAGTGCCTTTTCTCAAAATTTGAAACTCAAGATTTCGTTTCTGGAAGAATTTAGAATCAGCTCTTCAATTTTTTAGATTAGGAGATCTAGTTATCATTTAGGAAGAATCCACCACCAAAAATTGTTTGTATGAAGTGTGAAGAGTTCATCTTAGGGCATAAAATTTAACAGAAATTATATCTGGCTTATTGGATTTTGAAAACTGATAGGTCACATGCTAGAAACAGTTTTGATGCGGGGTAGGAGGTACCCATTATGGGGGTGAAAATAATATCGAATTGTCTAATTCTTGGCACATTTTCATGGGGGTTTCTCTAAATTTAAGTGTAATGGGTTACCCTGGGGTAAAAATTGCACCAGAAAAAATCTTTACATTTGGCTTTTATTGGAACATTTTCGGGCTAGCTAATATATAATAAATAATAATAATAAATAATAAATAATTTTTTGCACCTCTACTTTAAGAGTTTGTTATACTCCCGGTGTCCGTATTCAGCGCCACTACAACAGTTGGCAACACTGATACGATCCACGTTCACAATATTGCACAATAATGATATTATGACATAAATACGTGTCAAATTGTATCACATAACAAATACGTTTACAATGATACAATTTGCACTCAAAAATGCAAATAAAGCGAAGTACTCACTTAAAACGCTCCTTGCAGTTCAATCTCAGGGTCCTTGTTGGGGTGGGTTGCGTCATGCCATTGTTGATCCAAATTTATTCGCCTTCCTCTTTCGTTTGTAGGAGAGCGGCAAGGATACAGGTAGAGGCAACGATAGAAAGTAGAGATAAAAGAAAAGCTACATCCTAAAAAGAGAAAAGACAAAAAACACGACACAGGCAAACGTTACCGTTCGACGTTTCGTGGCTAATAATCCTGTCCTGTCGTGTCGCAAACCGCGCACTTCCCCATCGCTCCGCACCTGCGCATTCTTTTGCGCAAACGCAACTGTCCGAAATGACGGAAATGAACAAGTCCATTTTAAAATAGTGGCAGGAATTCACTCACATATTTATACTTAGTCTAAATATGATACATAGCCGATTTTCGGCATGTAACAAGTTGAATAAATTTGTACCTTCATTCATTTGTCCAGTCCAGTAAAAACTGTCAGTAAGTTGAATGTAGCAAAACAGCGCGGCGGAAGACAAACTAAAAACAGACATGGATATTTATTGCTCACGCATCATGGTGCTCAACGTTAACGGAAATTCTCAGCACCGTCAACACGGTGTTTATACAACTTGCATATCTATTACTATTATCAAACAATCTATGCTATTATATTACTTCTTAATTCAGGCTTAAGGCTTGCCGCAGATAACTCTCTTTTCATTACGACTATTAGTCGATCTCACTGTTACAACATCTGGTATTGATTCATTCAGCTTAGTCGAGCATGGACCTCTCAAGTCCAACTTCCTTTTACAGCCATAATCACTTGATTCTGGTTGTCTCGTTGCTATCTGTTGTTACAGATTTTGCCATGTTTTAGCAGGTGGTTGATGCGGTGAGTAGCTTCCCGGATCTTCCTCTTGATTGTTCTCCAACTATATGATATCCAAATCCTGGGTCCTTACATGTGATTTTCCAATGCTCCACCCAAAGGTACTACATTGGCCAGGAAGCGAGTTTTTTTACCTGGAAAATTTGGAATGTTGCCGAACCCTTGCTGTTCCAAGCAAGGGATGGATCTTTAACGTGCGTAACAACACTCACACACGGGACCTCCATTTTACCTCTCATCAGAACGAGGGTGTATTTTTGTGAAAAATGTTCGCCTAAGATTTTTCAAGCGGACCGTGTCGAGATTCGAACCCGGGACCTTGGGCGTAGTAGTCACACACATACCACTACGCCACGGAGCCGCTAAATCCTGGGTCCTTACATGTGATGTTTTTCCAATGCTCCACCCGAAGGTACTGCATTGGCCAAGAAGCGAGTTTTTTGTACCTGAAAAATTTGGAATTTTGCCGAACCCTTGCTTTTCCAAGCAAGGTAGGGATCTTCAACGTGCGTGACAACACTCACACACGGGACCTCCATTCTACCTCTCATCCGAACGAGGGTTTATTTTTGTGAAAAATGTTCGCCTGACATTTTTCAAGCGGACCATGTCGGCATTCGAACCCGGAACCTTGGGCGTAGTAGTCACACACATACCTCTACGCCACAGAACCGTCTAAATCCTGAGTCCACCGGTCTGTGGTCTTCGACCGACAGGATGACTATTCGCCACAGGCCGCTCTATCGTCAGGTAGCACCTCGAACAGGACTGACGGATGTGAATCTCTAACGATTTCGCTTGTATCCCCATTCCTTGGCACCCCGCATAGCTGGAAAACGCCCTCGAATTGTCACCGTTCCGCTGCTCACATTGTTTCGCCCTGATGCGAAAGTAGGTAGATGTTGATTCCTCGAGGCCTGCTGTTGGAATGTCTAGTATTGACTGACTACCTTACTTCATATGTAAAAATACCACGACACAAATTGGAAACAATATATCCTCTTATTGCTGTTGCAGAATGACCTAATGTAGCACTTACTGAAACTGATTGTGGCATCACAAAAGTTACTTTTAAATAGGAATATTCAAAATGTAATAGACAGTTAGACACATATTCAAATTTATATATAATTTAAGTGCAAATTTGCTGATGAGGCACTGCCTAACTTGCTTCATAGAACAAACAGCCATTTGACTCGAAATGGTCTGTGTATTTGAAGGAAGGTACAAGAAGTAGGCTTTACAGAGGAGTGCAACACCAACAAAGACTTCAAATTCTTAGTTTGAAGAATTTCAGCGCTTCCTTTTTTACCCTTACACCTTTCGACGATAGCTGGATAGATATGATGGCAAATGCGCCACTTCTTGTCCCAAGAATTCAAGAATGTTTTGGATTATGTAGTTACTACATGGGTTAATGGTGAAAGCGCAATGTTCATGCCCGAAATGTGGAACCACCATAGAAATTTTATCACCAGAACCATCAATCACCTAGAAGGATGGCATAGTGGCTTCAAAAAATCCATAGGAAAATCCCATCCAAACATCTACGAGTTTATTGCTGCTCTATAAAAAGACCAGTCTAAATTTGAACTCACAGTGATGCACGAGGATGCCGGATTCAATCCAACGGTTGCGAAAAGGAAATATGTCTATGTGAATAGTCGTTTAAAATGCTTAACAAATTTGTTGCACAATGGAGAAATTAGTAAATTAGAATTTCTAGATGCCGCTGGACACCTAACCTCGTACAACTTCAAAGCAATTGAAGGATTAAAATTAATAATCTAAAGGGTTTATATGTTGGCTGACATTCACTTTATTAAGATATTTTACATATTGTTAAAATAAAATATGTATATAAAATAAAAGGTTTTGATTACTTTTTAATTTCTAATAACAAACGCTTTGACCGCCGGCTAGACAGTGAAATTTGTATAGCTCGACCATTTTATCTTGTCATTTTTGGAAATTGGTTATTAATTTTTTTGGGGCTGAAGGTGTGATCTTAAATAAAAATTCTTCCAAAAATGAAATTTAGGCTGTTGAATTTTAAGAAATGCCACCTCACGTGCATAAATCATTTTTGGGTGTGGATTTTAGTTTTAGAGGTTCAAAGGGTGATCCTAAATGAAAAATTATCCCAGAAATGAAATTTACGCTGTTGAATTTTAAGAATTGCCACCTCACGTGCATATGTCATTTTGGGGGTGGGTTTTAGCTCTTCGGTGAATCGCACCACGGCGAGTTGGATAGTGTCGGCGAATCGCACGACGACGAACCGCACGTCGGTCAATTGCACGGCGGCGAGTCGCACGACGCTAATTGCCCGTCGGCGAAGTGGATAGACACCTTTCTACACCAACCGCTATACCTTCTGCCTGGATTATTTTGTTTAGGTTTTTTTCTTTTTCTTTTCTCTGTGCTTGTATACCTACCCCACTTCTTCGGGCCTAATTCCCAAATTCCTAAATTTTCTTCTTTTTTTTGTTACTGAAGTCAGCGTGTTACAGCTAGTCTTTTATATAACTAGACGAGCGTAACGAAATTGTCACCCTTGCCGATATTTCCTATAAGTAACACTCGTTTATAATTGAAACAATCACAAGTGCGTTTATTGTATTTAAATCCATAGAAATAATAAACTGGTCAAGATCGCATTTCAACAAAACCGAACTATTTGTATAGCAGTTACATACTTGAGAAACATTCTTGAAATATTTAAAATACGTGAATGTCAGATCTCACCTTATAAATTATTTGCTATTGTATGGATACAGCCGCTATAAATATCTGCTAACTTCTGTAATTTACGCTAGTGTAAAGAAAATAAAAGTATAAATTTGCCCCCTTATATACATATAGACCATCAGTAGGCAAAAGACAAAGCCGACGTTTATGTATGACACACGAGTTACCGGAGGATTAATAACTGTTTAAAAGGATGTAAACAGGATTCCCCGCTGTTTGTAAATTATGTAAATGTAATAATGTTTATACGTTAATAGATTTTGGTTTTTAATAGTTATCAGATCTCATTTACTTTAAAATTTTGAAACTTGAATAGTTTAAGTATTTTTAGTTTGTTTTTTTTAATTAAAAATGCTTTTGTACCTCTGTAAGACACATTTAGGGTATACGCTGTCACGGTACCAATGATCACTTGATAAAAGGTACAGTTCCCTTAGGCCAGTGGTCGGCAAACTCGTCATACAAAAGAGACAAATATAAACAATACAAAATTGAAGTTTATTCGAAGAACCATTTTTTAAACTTAAGCTTTGTTTTTTACAGACATTTGCCACTTGGCAGCACTAGGCATCTGAACTACCGCTAAATCGATCATTTAGTTGGTTGTTATTAAAACGTTAAAATAAAACTACCTTTAAAAGTAATATATTTTCTAAATAATAGAAAAATTAGTAAAATAGGTATTAATAAAAATTACTCAATATAACGCAAGTTATGTATCCCCAATTTATATATATATATATATATATATATTGTAGTGGTTTTAAAGGATTAAAAGTAAATATAAACAAAGCAATTTCAAAACATCCTGTATAAAGGAAACAACCAGAATTTAAGTGCGAAATTTATTTCATTTAATTCATTTGTAAGTAACAGGTATTAACAAAATTTTACAAATAATGATTAAAATTTAGTAGGTTTGCAAAGGAAATAAATTGTAGAAGCCAATGCCATTAATTTATTAATTTAATTGAGTTTAATTGAACGGTTATTTACGTATAATATGCACAAAAGCATGAAAAATCAATAATACCAAGGTGAAACGCGTTGCTAACACATAAACAGCCGTTGGATATAAAATACGTTGAAAAGAAGCTCCTAGAAATGTTAGTTAAAACGTTCGTTAGAATTGAACACCTGCAGGTTTTGTAAATGTCAAGTTCCACTTATTTGGTGTAGATAAAGCTCAAGGTTTTAGGTATATTGTACAAACGGTCGGATGTTTTCGCATTAAACGCTAATAAGTGGTTATTTAAAGCACGTAGGCAAGTCCACGGGAGGTTAGATAGCAGATGGACAGGAATATCTATTTCTACCACTCAAACAAGGTTAGAAAGAGACGTAGAATATGCATAAGCAAGGGACAGCGTTAGTATAGGCGGGATTTGTAAGACGTCAATGCATAGGCTATTGGTCGATATCGTTAGTTGTACATCACACAAACACGAGAATCTTGAATATTAATTTTCAGAAAATATCGTAACGACGCGCTGAATTTCGAGGATTTAGAAAACGATTGAACCCAAAATTTTAAGAAATATTATTGTAAATGAAGGACTTTGGGTGAAATGCGGCCGAGAGGTGGCATCGTAAAATGTATAAATACTTTTGAAAATGAATAAAAGTCCCTTAGTATTTTGATCGCTTGAGACTACGAACGAAAGTTACCACGAGCTTGTAAGTATAGAAAATTATTTTAAATTAAATAACACGGTGTTAGCCTCATAATTTGTACGCGGATTGTGCCGAGTTTAAATTTTATTGAGGTGCCACATATTTTTTTAACAAGCTCGTGTAGTGACGTTATGTAACGTGAATTAAATTAAACAATTATCAAAGAAGAGTAATAATTGGATTTGGAGTTGGAGGTAGCGTGTATGAACAGCCTTGCAGCACAGCTTAGAGAGTGTGCAACTACAAATAACTAGAGGCGGGAGCAGAGCAAAGCGAAACAACTATACAGCATCATCAACGGAGCAGAGATCTTCAAGAAATTCCAGGTAACGCTTTAGAATTTGTTGTTGTTGATAAACTAGGAAGGTTATTGTGATGGGTGAGAGTGAACTATGATGGTATTCTACATTATTTGGAGTTTTGAAAGTAATACGTATAACTAACTTTTATTGTGGTATTTAACTATAAAGCTAAAGGTGTATATAAAGCTGATTAGTGTTCCTCAGGAATTTAAATATTTTTTCTTGTTATGAGTACATAGGTTTTTGTTGTGTTTCTAATAAGAATATGCCAACTAAAGAGCATACATTAATCATAATTAACCGGGTTATCATGAGCTCACCATACTCCAGAGTTGCCTAATTGAAATTAATTATAAATACAGAAAGAAAGATAAGGTATTATTTAGGGCCCATTTACTCAGGTTACATTCAATGTGTTTGATATTGCTAGTTAAAAATTCTGGACTTTACGAAATAGAATTTATTGAGGTGTAACTTGACCACTGAGGTGTATATAATTTTGAAGTTTTATTTGTAAATAGTAGAAAATAGATATTGTATGATTGTTGTATTATTTTGTGGTTTTATTGTGAGTGTGCGTGAACGATAGAGAATATGAGAGTGAATCTAGGTATCCAAGAGGAGGTCCAACTGAGCTAGCCGGAAGCATTTGAAGAAAGCAATTCAAGGTAATGATTTTTTTTGAATTTTTTTATTTTTGGTGAAATGTTCGATTTTTGTATAAATTAATTTTCAAACCTACTGAGAATCCTGTAAATTCCATACATATATATATATATATATATATATATATATATATATATATATATATATATATATATATATATATTTATATCACAGCAATATATATATATATATATATAAATATATATTGCTGTGATACTTCTCCCTTATTATATTTAGCCCCTACGATGGGTGTCATTAAATGCTGTGATACTATCTATCCCACGATTGGGTCTATAAAATGCTGTGTTATTACTCCTTTTTTATATTTTCAAGCACTTATGATGTGAATTGTTAAGTTATGGATTTTCTTTGCCTCAACTAGCTGATTCAATTAAATAAAGCAATTCTACAATACACAGTATAATGATTAAATATTTACAACCTTTAAAATTTCCCCTTTTCAGAATATTTACATATACCAGATTTAAGAAATTAAAGCCAGCAAAACGAGATTTTTGTTTATATTTAGAGATCTTTTGAAACGTTTCAAGATGCCTATTACCTTTCATAAATTGATCAATGTTTGTTGATTCTTACATATGCGAAAAAATATTGAATTAAAACAGTTTACAGAAATAAAGTATATCAATATATCTAACCTGGAATGGTCCTATAGTTGCTCTGCATCTCCCAAGAGTTTTTGTTCAGGTCTGAATATATATAGTCGAATTTGGAGGTCGACATCAAAGCCAAAATACTATCCAAATCGTTATTCAAAATCCCATAAATTAATCCAATGAAAGGTTTTCCATCTCCGTAATTAATAAGACAGTAATAGAACATTTACCATGTCAGTGATTACCAAAATTAATTTAACAGGAGGTGATTAACCAGAGAATTCACCAGAGTAATCACCAGAGTAATCTCCAGAGTAATTTCCAGAGTCGTCTCCAGAGTCGCCTCCAGAGCCCTGTTTTATTTATGTTAGAAATTGTATATTTTTACTAAATTGTTGTTTACTTACGTCTATAATAGATCGGCTCACTTGCACAATTTCTACACTTATATAAAATGATTTTCATTTACTTTCGTATGACTGGTTACGTAAATAATTTAGCACTTCTGAGTATCGTGGTAGCCCAGTTTAAAATGTATACTAAACTCGTCCCTCAATTGTTATCGTATTTATAGGCCCTACCTCTTGTTTTCTATTCGTTTATTCACGTGTTGGGTCGACACCTTCTGCGTTTAACTTTTGTGTACTCCGGGAAATTTTACCAATTGTATCGTTCAAATACTTGGATGAATGCTTAAATTGTCACGTATTCATTTACATACCACGATATTTAATTGAGAAATCCCACGAATTTTCGTTCATTAAGTCACGTATTCATTGTTGATTGCTTATTCTAATCTAAACCGAAATAAATTTTGTGTGTGTTTATTTCCTAGTTAAATTGGATTTTTGAACAAATGTAATACTTTATGTCACGTAGGATTTATTCAAATATTGCATAATTATAGCCTGCGTATACGATGATATATTTTACGCACTGATTAAATATTTATCAAGCCAATTCATATAGGTATTCCGTTGATTTAATTTTGATGCATTTCGTTACGTCTTTAAATCTTATCTTAACTTGTAACTACTCTTGGATATTTCTATTTCTTATGCGTTTAATCTCATGTAGTTTTATATACAGTGTGCTCTCAACTAATAATATGTATAGTGACCTATTTACACTCTGGAAGTTTCTTTTATTTATTCTACCTACCCCTAAAATTAACCATATAATTATAGCAATATATATATATATATATATATATATATATATATATATATATTATAGTGAATAAGATGAAATAATAACTTAGACTTTTATACAAAGCCCAAATGATCATTTCAAATTGAGCTAGTAATTGAAAGATGGAAAATATAAGGTCTTGGACAGGACTTGAACCTGTATCCTGGTTTTGCCGGAATATAATATAGGTTGATGTATCGTCGTGTACACGATTTAAATTTGTAAATTTCCCAATTATGTCATCGGTGGCGTAAATGGTAAACGCATGGTTCCGGCAAAACCAGGATACAGGTTCTGACATTTTTCGATTTCAAATGTTTTTGTACCCTATTTTGGTTTTGTCAATTACAACGCCTTCTATCATTCAAAATGGCTTGTATCGTAGGTCAATTTGGGGTAATTTATCCTGCGGAATCCGAATCTGCAATAACAAATGGAGGTTTCCACTTAAACTTTTAAAGTTGCCCCACCCCTACCCCCAGGGGGTGGGGGTGGGGGTTCAATTTTGGTGTCATTGGATAGCTTTTAAAAAATATTGAACACGTATTTTTTCTTTTTTTGATGCGATGAGTATTTCCCAAAATATTTGACCGTTCCGGGACTTTTCTACCACTCTGTATTTTGTTTGTTTCGCGAAAATCTCTTAACAGTAGCTAGCTACCTCATTGGCACCACAGGAAGACGAAATCATGGTTACTACAGCATTGTCCATCCATCGTACATACAACAACCCATCATGCCGCCCAACGGCACTTTCAAAGTAACCGCGTTCTTTTCGTGCAAACATTTTTTTCACGTAAACGGGCATGTTTTAGGGATACGATTTTCGCGGATAGTTCCTATAGCGGTACAGCCACGAAATCGTAAAAAGGAAAATAAAGAAGCCCCCATGAACAAGTTGTCCATGTAGAGTTTATACTTAAAATGCTTTTTTCCAACAGGCAATTATTCTAGGAAAACCAATAATGGGCTGGCAACTTTTCCAAACAATTTATCATAGTCATTATTTGATTTAAAAATTTTCCCTTGATATAGCTCGAAGTTTACAAATATCATCCTTGCTATTCAAGCACGACATTTTGTAACCAAATCTGATTGGTTTTCTCCGAATAAATTGCTTGCACCCGTGTCTCCCAAAATATTTGATCATACTTTCATCATACGATAGATATTCCTCGTGCACAAAATTTTCGTTACAACTTTTTTTTAATATTTTCCAAGCTTTATCAGTAGGGTAAATATAGCAATATGAGAACCACATTTCCTCCAGAATCCCGCATTTCCTCACACATCTGGACCAAAAAGTTTTCTTCGACTAACCATTTTTCATCTTTCGAGATAAATATATCTTAATTTTTTTATGTTTCGAGATAAATGAGCATCCTCATTTCCTCCCACATCTGAACCAAAAAGTTTTCTTCGACTAGCCATTTTTTTATCTTTCATCTGAACCAAATAGTTTTCTTCGTCTAGCCAATGCATCTTTCGAGATAAACCTACCTTGTTTGGTATTAATTAATATTAGAATTTTCTCAGCTACCCGAATCTTTAGGAATTTTTCAGATAGCATCATCCCCCAGGGAGCTACCCCAATTTTAAGATTTCTTACCTGTAGCGACTTTTGAGCGTTCTTATAAATTTTTTTAGTCATGCGATACATCTTGTTAGCTTAGAATTTTACGCAGAATTCAAATCTGCAAACAGATTTAAAATCGGACTACTCCTTACAAAGTTACCCCTTTAAAGCTCCCAAACCTCGTTAAATAACATATGCTTCAATAACATATGCTTTAACCAAACATCTCCAAAAATCTAAAACCGCAAGGATTTTAGAAAAGAGTTCTTTATAAGCCATAAGTGTTTAATATTTAAAATCATTTTTTCAAAGTAATGCGCTTTTCTCAGAATGTTGCAAAAACCCATGACTTAAAATTTTTCTGGTTTTAACATAATTACATGTACAATGCTAAATTGTTGGGAAATACATAGACAAGGACAAACTAATTGCTTTACAATTATGTGACGTATAGTGAAAGTAGCATAGAGGACAAACTAATTGCTTTACAATTATGTGACGTAAAGTGAAAGTAGCCTTTCTTTTTTATTAATTAGCAGCAATGTGATTTGAAAATACAATAGATATGCTCGATGATAAATGCTTGGAAAATACAAGTCGTTTCAAATCAATTTCTTAACGAGCATGTGAATCACATGTGAAAACTGTATATAATTTCTTTTCTTGGACTTTCTATTAATTATGTTGGTGTATTAGAAT